>CM060986.1:112039641-114539641 GCA_030765065.1 Deroplatys truncata
GTATCACTAATAAATGATAGAGGGTAGAGAAAGCCATATGGCTGTATCATATAAGATTGTTAATGTTATTGTACTCTACAACTACATATTTTCTTACAGCATATAGGCAGTTAGAACCATATCGTCATTGTTTACATGTAGCATGTCCATGTCGTTCTATGTCATCTAATGACGCGCATATAACCTGTATAACGCACTATATTAGCAATATATTTTTAAAAAAGTGTATAGATTATAGTTTTAATGTTCTCCATGGAAGCTATCCTTAATCTCCATAGTGATTATGTTTAGCTAGCAGCTGAAAGCATAAGCTCATTTTACACTTCAAACATTTTGTCAACTTGGGTTTTAAAAAAATCTAAAAGCAGCAGAACGTCGTCATTATTATTGTTGTTATGTTAATAGATGTATAGAATATATAATGCATATATAGAAAATGTGAACAAGGCAAACTGTATGGATTGAGCTATAGAAGATTATTTTCTTCTTTTTTAACGGAGTAACCACCCCTTTGTAGGACTTACACCCCCAAGAACTTACAAGCCAATGCCTTGGGTTAGTAGCCTGTTGAGAAGCAAGCAAACTCTGAATCATAGCATATCCAGGATGGGTGTTCAGCCCAATGCTTAAAAGATTAGCCCTGTGGTGAAGAAGGAAATGAAGTGTAGTTATGAAAGGGATGATAGGAAAATTCCTGGATCAAATTATCCAATGCAGCATTCGCCTAGTGACCGAAGAAAACAGAGAAAAAGCCTTCGGTCATATTGGTCGGCCCCGGGGTCTTGAACTGGAACCACACGAATTCGGGCCACAAACTCTACCGCTCGGTATTAGAAGGTTACAAAATGTTGGCATTCGCCTATTTTAATTTATTATTTACCTGTGGTTATGTAGAACCTTCCTCAGAGCCAACAAAATATTTTCCTTTGTAATACTATTGTAGTCTAATTTGACAGCGACACCTTTGCTGACGAAATTCTCGATGTTCAGTTTCTGGTCGGAAAACAGAGGAATTCCCACCATTGGTATACCCATGTGCACAGCCTCTTGTGTGCCCATGAGACCTCCGTGCGTGATGAAAACCTTTATATTGGGATGATCTGTAAACAAACGAGTGAAATAGTGAGTTCACATATTCATTAAATATTATATGAAATTAGCCAAAACACATTTCCTCGCTTCTGTTCCGTCATAAAATTTGAATATGAGCTTCTGGCCTTAGATGCCTAAACTTTGCGGCTGTATACAGGGCTGTCCCAGAAGTATTCCACCCAGCAAAGAAAACACATTTTTGGGGGGAAAAATCTTTATCTACATAGTCTCCTTTCAGCTCGATATACATTTCCCAGCGATGTTCAATAGCTTCGATAGCTGTTCACAGTGAGAACCGTCGATTTCCGCAAAATAGCCTTCAACTGCAAACTCCACCTCTTCATTGTTGGCAAATATTTTACCACCAAGCTAATTGTTCAACTTTGGAAACAGAAAATAATCAGGAGGGGTTAAGTCTGCGAATAGGTTGCATGAGGAAGCAATTCGAACTTTAACTCATTGATTTTGGCGATAATGAATGTGTGAACTGGTGCATTGTCCTTCTTTTTCACTAAATGCGGCCGTTTTTGCTTGATTTCATCATTCAAAAGCTGCAATAAGTTTGCATAATACTCGCCGTTGATTGTTTTTCCTTTTTGAAGATAATCTATGAACATTATCCCAAGCGTATTCCAAAAACCTGACGCTATGACCATGCCTTGAGATGGAACTGTCTTTGCCTTTTTTTGGAGCCGATTCTCCCCTTTCAATCCACTGTTTTGACTGTTCCTTCGTCTTAGGTATGAAGTGATGGACCCATGTTTCATTTATAGTTATGAATCGATGCAAAAATTCGGCTCTGTTGCAGCGAAACATCGCCAAACACCCGACTGAAGCATCCTCACAATGCTGCTTTTGTTCCATTGTGAGTAAACGCGGCACCCATCTTGCGCACAGCTTTTTCATTTCCAAATTTTCAGTCAGTATGCAATGTGCAGCTCTTTTTGAAATGCCTACGACTTCTGGTAGCTCGCGTACTTTCAGTCGACGGTCATCCATACCATTTTGTGGATTTTCTTCACAATTTCTGACGTGGTTACCTCATTTGGTCGACCACTGCGATGTTCGTCTTGGCAGCACACACGGCCTCGCTTAAACTCTGCCACCCAATACTTTACTATTGTAAAGGAAGAAGTAGACTCCCCCAGAGTAGAATCTAGCTCAGCTTTAATATTAGTTGGACTAAGACCTTTCAAATGAAAGTATTGTATCACATAACGATGGCCAGTTTTATCCATGTTTACAAATTCGCTGAGAGAGTTCACTATTAATGGCTAACCAACTATTACTAAACAACGTAGCAGCGTCAAACTTCAAACTTAAGCTTTATAAAGGTGATATTTTCTACCATAGTCATTTGTTTGAAACAACAAACGCTATATATACTCAGTCGGGTACTTCTGGGACTGTCCTCGTACATTAATTAATTCCGAAGTAAGTATACCCGGTAATGTTACGAGGGGAAAGGAAATGGGATAATGAATAGCTCAATGTCGTTCACTCAGCAGCTGATTTTAAACAGCTAATCCCGTTAACAACTTAACAGTGGTTCTCAAAAGTGGGAGCACCCTCTGTAAAGTCTGAAACATAAATATTACTAAGTAAACAAAGAAAAAATAGTTATACTAGCAGCTTCATACACGTATTCTGACATATCTATTGCATAAATCGCTTAAAATTGCATCATAAGTGCGTATTAATTCTAATTCTTACAAAATCTCCATTGTTCCATCTATATTCTTCAATATACCGGGTGAAAAGAACATAGAGCTATCCTTTAAATTAAAGAATATTGTGGAATATTTTTTGCGTGTTCTTTATAGTATGACTCAATATGTAATCGAAATGAGCTCTCAAAATCCACACTTATAACTAGTCAGTATTTCTAAGCACTAACAGACTATGCAGAGAGTTCGTCTGAAAATCCTACACCTGGCAGATATATGTTTATGGAACATGAATCACAAATTATTGGTTAACATGCACCAGTGCCAGGTATTTATGCAGAAAGCATGTGCTTCCATTCATACGTAAAAAACTATTAAAGTGTTCATTTACATAAAATTAAATCAATAATTACAAAAAAGGCAAATAAATATAAAATTCCCTTTGGGCATTAGCATTTTACCTGATAGGGACGAAACCCATACAATTTTCTTTCTTTTCTCTCCCCTCCTCTCTCTCTTTCTCTCTCTCCCCCTCTCTCTGGCATATTACAAGTCTATTCATTCATTTCGAGTATCTGACGTAGGAGTTGAGCGAAGAGGACCTCGGGACTTTTCGCCAGTTTCTCCTCTTCCTTCCTCCAATGCCATTTGTGATTCCAGTGCCCTAACCACTAAGTAATTATCATTATCGACTGGTCCCATTGGTCTATCGGCGCGGCGGTCGCAGTGACAGCCAGAGGATTCCAAATTCGATTTCTAGCTGCAGAAAGTACTCTGTTCTTAATGAAAAGTGCCTTTCGTCTGTGGCATGTGTGCTGGCAAAGGGCTTTTCATTCGGTCAAAATGCCCCAGCACTTCTTTAAGTAAACAGATGTGAAAGAAACTTCTTAAGGAAGGTCTCCTAAAGCTATCAAGGTATACGTAAGCAGAACATGATAAAAGAAGAGCTCTTAAAATGTGTGATAATACACTTTCCTCTTATCGTGTAATTGTGCGTCGCTATTATTTTATACTAATACACATTCTGGCAAACATTTCAGCTAATTTAAACTTGTATAATATTATAACAAACCAAATAAAATTAATTCCACCAAACTGTTAATCTGCTCAGATTAAATTATGAAAATATTAAACACTTGCTGCTCTTAAATAAGTAGCCCCCGCACTCAGATAACTATTAAATTAAGTCTGTCATATCCTCATTTAGACTGGAAGTCGTACGAATAAATCCACCCTATGCCCTACAGATTTAAAATTTTTGAAAATACAAGTATTCTATATCTTATGCTCGTCTAGAAGAATATTTAGCAATCGGTTAGTCCTTCTTACACATTTCCCTTTACATATTTTCTTAATAGCTGTAGACATATTCTGAATAAGAAATGACCCAATCGCACCTCTAGTCCTCACCCATGTGGATAAGTGATGCATGATTGGATTTCCTAATTAGGACTTTCGTCTAGGTAATTTCAGCCATTTTTCATGCCGTGTTTCCCTGGCTGTCTATGAACTCATCTATATCATTTGAGCATGGGTTACATATGCAGCCCACGACATGGTGTAACGTTTTCTTACTGTAGAAATAACTTAAGTTTTATCGCTCTCTGAAAAACGAATAAATTAAAGTCAATTACATAGTTATTGAACTAATATTTATATGTAAAAAGGCGTTATATGCTAGGCACTAGACTAGACGTTTTCAATTGGTTGGTATAGACGGATATCTTAAATTAATATTAAAAAATTCTAGAGTAGTGATCTGTGAAAAAAGCACCATAACTGTTAAAATTCATAATTATGAATTTTAATGTCATTAAGCACTACAAACCTCTACTTTAGCTATATGTGGCTTTTATAGCTATACGTCATTTAAAACATGTTGTCAAAAATTTGCCTAGGTGCCTATAAAGCTGTACCAAAAATCATACCTACATTAAAGTTAACAAAGCATTCAAGAGAGGTCTCAGAAATATTCTAACGTAAATTAATTGCAAACAAGCAGAAAAAGTAAATGGAGGACCTGTATATGCACCAAATGCTTTTTAAACAGCATAAACTCAGGAGTGTGAATTTAGGTTATAATTTTTTAACTCTCTTTGCTTGGGTTTTTATTTTCAGCACATTATTATTTTCAAATTGCTTCATACGGTGTATTTTGGGGACAAATCAATGAAATTTTGTAAACCTCATCGTAAATAATAGGATAAAAGGATGATGAGATGCAGTTTTTGTTAATAGACTGGAATTTTGAAGCGGAGGGGATTCGGCACTGATCCAGGAATGAAGATATTGTACCGACGCCCCGCGAGGGTGCGCATTCGGTAGGTAGGGATGAGGTGAAAGGAGACACCGGACGGCCGGAACCAGGAGTGTCACCACAGCAATAACAGGGTCCCTACAGTTTCTAGATTAAGACATCCCAGCAGTTCGAGAGGCACACCGAGTACCCCGCCCCTCACGGGGCTCAACGTTCCCCAAGGGTGGTCCTTAACCCCGGTAACCACCCTAAGGCCGAGGGACGGATAAAGTTCACGGAGAGCATCCGTTTACCTATGCACCGAAACGCCATTGCCGACACTTCCAACCCTGAAACAGATCAAACGGGGTGAAGGATGAATGAAATTATTAATGGAACGAAATGGAAGGAACCACTCCAGCATTCACATGACGACCCAGGAAAATCCCCCAAAAACGATGGTTCAGAGTTGGTAGTCACTGGGAATTGAACCCGAAACCTCCCGAAGGTAGGCCACATGTGTTACCGGCCCAGTCAACCCGCTTGGTTTAACATGCTTACCTGTAAAGTTTATTAAACAATAGCATTCATGTATAAGAGAGAAAATATAATTAGCATATTTAGCATTTCCAACATTTAACATTTTCTTACAAGTAGCAGAATAATTAAAAATAATGTCCAAATTTTTAATAATATAACGTTAAAGAGTTGATTATAAGAAAAAATATATGTTTAAATTATTTCATGTGTGCCCCAAATTTTAAAAAAAATAAAAGACATAAATATTAACATATCAGGAACAAGTTTAAGAAAGTGCATGCAACTTCAAGTATATAATATTGTACATTGAACCCTGCTGTATTAACGTATCAACGAATCGATCTGAAATTGTGGATTTTAGAACTTTAACACATTTTAACGCCACAACATTTTGCGTAGACATATCCTTACGTTCAGAAGCATATTACACAGTATCTCAAGAGACAGACACGCTACTTACTGAGTATCTCCAGCTGAGGCATCCACGCAGACGTCATGACGTTATCTGGAATACCCAGGATGGTGTCGGTCTTCCACAAGACACGCTGGGGCAACTCGGAGAAGGCGGAAAGGAACGCCTTGAGTTTGTCCTCAGGGAGCGTCTCGCCACGGACGAGAGAACCCAAGCTGAAGTAAATCGCTCCGGCTTCCCCTGCCTCGTCCAGGAACTTTTGGAGATGCTGCAGATAACACGTCACTTAATCTGCATACAGGAATATCTGCTCATCTTTAACCTTCTAACATATAACTTATCTGAATTTATGAAGTCTACGACACCATCCTTTTTACTTTCTCTACTACGTATAGTAAGTAGGGGAAGTATTGTATTCCACCCAAAAATTCGATACCAAGATTTAACCGGAAATACATGTTTTCAGACCCCCTGAATCCAAAAAAAGCATTTTTGGAAACATGTCCCTGTGTGTGTGTGTGTGTGTGTGTGTGTGTGTGTGTGTGTGTGTGTGTGTGTGTGTGTGTGTCTGTGTGTGTCTGTGAACAGCATAACTCAGAAACGAAGTCGGATAACACCAAACTTGGTATTTAGGTTCAGTATCTTCCAGAGATGCGACACGAAGGTTTTTATGAAAATCCCCCCACCCCAGATTACCCTTTACATGGAAGATTTTTCGAAAATTTTAATTTTCTCAAAAATGGCTCTAAAGATTTTTATTTAAATATCATAGGTTTAAGATATTTTCATGACAAATCAATTGTATATCTTGAATTTTCTGGGAATGTCTCCAAAAGTATTCTTCATTGTGAACGACTTTTGCATAACTGGTAAACCATAAGAGATAGACAAAATTGTACTACACAAAAAATGTAGATCCCGTTAAAATACATAATTTATGTCATATACATTTTTTTGTTGAGTGAACCATTTTCGAGATATTGCTTGTTATTCCTTTAAATTTTTCAATACTTATTTTCTAAAATGGGAATTCGTTATTCATTTCTTTGTCTTGGATATGCAAAGAGTATTAATCTGTGGCAAAGAGAATGTGCTGCACCTAGCAACCAGCTATTAAGAGATATTGTCTATGCTTAAAGGCTACTGTATTTCTATATTGCCCTTGCAAATACAAAACAAGGGGAACATAGTACGCCTTAAGCGATAGTCAAATATTTTAGAACTGGTCGCTGTGTGTAAAATGTAAATCTCTTTGCGTGTCAAAAGATCGTTTCTGCAAATCTTTATCTCCATTAATATGAAATAGATGGAGAATAAGAGTTTGTAAAAATAGTTTGTACAAGAGTAGAGAAAGTCATGTGAGTAATACATCAGATTCCTTCTACCTAGATAGTTTAGGGGATACAACATTGAAGATACTGTTTTCTTATTTTTTGGTCAATTTGGTTGAAAATTTAATTTGAACACATCTTCTCTATTAACTCTAAATTTTGGATTGTAATGGGACTATACTATGGGGAGATCAATGGGTACCACTTAGGTGATTGAAATTACCGAGACCAATAATTAAAATGAGAATTGGAAAACTTAAGAATACAGAAGAGATTATAAATCTGGGCAGACTATTAGGAAAGACTAAAGAAAAGATAAGAGAAATTTTAAAATTATAAATCTGCATATTTTGCAAGGATGACTATCAAGTAAATTGGTATATTTAATTAATAAGTGTGTATCACAAGTAGGTAGTTAGTAAACTTGGAATGTATTACTAACCACAGTGTTTACTACATTTTCACCAGGTCCAACTCAAGTATATATATTTTTTGTACTAGAAAGAAAGAGTTGGTACATGTATATGTACTAGGGATAGTTCTAGAGAGTTAATAGCTCGTGTGTAATGGAAATGAAATAAATTTATTCATTCATTAACTCTATACTATTACTTACGAATTATATACACCTTACGAATTACAAATTCTGAAATTATTTGAACATTTCTGTTTACAGCTTGAATTTACAGTATATTTACAATTTACATAGGTTTGTCTTACACAAATATCGAACGAATTTAAACCTGCTTTCAATACCTTTTCTATTATAAACCTTGATTTCACCGGAAATACATGTTTTGAGTCCCCATAAATACAAAAGGAGCATTTTCACAGAAAAGTCTATGTATGTGTGTGAACAGCGTCGTCCTCCGTGGTGTAGTGGTTACCATGCTAGCCTCTAGTTCCCGAGGATGCGGATTCAAACCCGGCGGGGGGCGATGGATTTTTATCGGGCGTAAGGGAAGTAAAGCCGGTGGTCCCGGCACGTAAAAGAACCTCAAGCCTGATAAAGAGGCCTCTGAGGAAAGTTACCGGTCTTTCACGCCCAATATAGATCGGGACGCTAAGGACCACCGCAGCTAAAGAGTGTCCATAAATAATAATAAAAAAAACTCTGTGAACAGCATAACTCAAGAAGGAAATGTCTGATAAATACCGAAATTGATACTTAGTTCAGTGTCTTTCAAAGATGTGACACGAAGCTTTATAAGAAAACTTCACACCCCAAACCATTTTCTCAAAAAAGACTGACGATTTTTATTTGTTATTAAATGAATACATTCAGACGACAAACAACACACATTTTTAAAATAACTAGTCGTTTTGAGTGCGGTAATAGAACTTTGATTCCAAAAGTGTTACGTTCATTTGACTGAATTGTTTTCCCTTAAACAATTACTATTCTTGCACACATATTAAAAGTTTTTTATTGTAGTCATATTTATTTCTCGTTATTTATTTGAATTATCAAATACTAATTCTTTTTCTCCAATGAGCATTCGTTTTTCTATGTCCTGGACATGCAAAGAGAATGGAATGCTCCATATAGCGACAAACGTTTAAAAGATTTCACTATCACACCCACAAGAAAATTAGCAATACGATTTCTGCAAATGTTTATCTCGATTAACATGAAGTGGATGGAGAATAAACGTTTATAAAAATGGTTTATGGTAGAGTAGAGAAAGTCATGTCAGTGCAATATCTGATTGTTTAGTTATGCTGCTCACTCACTCACCTTTCTAAAAAATTTACACTTTTGTATTCAGGGGGGCCTCAAAACCTGTATTTCCGGTGAAATCTTGATATCAAATTTTTTGGTGGAATGCAATATCCTCTCTACCTACTAGGTATGTAGTAGAGAAATAAAAATAATCTTCCACTTAAAGGTAGGAAAGAGAATTCTTTGTGACCTAACCTTGGAATTTGTTTAATTTGAACACTAAGTTTTGTATTCAACCTATTCTTCCTTTTCGAGTTATTCTATTCAAATACAGGCGGATGGACAGACACGCGCACGCGCGCGCACACACGCATACACATAGACACACACATATGTTCTTATGTACCTTTTTCTAAAAATACTTCCTTTTATCAGCGACATAAGGACGTGTATTTCTACTGAAATATCCGTATCCATTTTTGGGTGGTAACCAGTATGTACCACAGAAAGTAGAAATACCAAATTAGGCTTCTACGATCAGTGTTAGATCTAGTACGGAAATGTGATATATGAAATTAAATAACAAGAAAATAACTAAATGAAGAACAAATTATGGTAAAAGTAAAATAATATCAATAATTGAAAGAACTTCTAAACAGAATATTGCCACAATGGCATACATGTATTTACGGAAAAGGCGCAGACGTAACTAAAGACCAATACCACTTTCAAACGGACGGCTAGAGCACCCAATCCTTATTTATGAAGAAGAAGAAGAAGAAATATTCCTCAGAACCCACACGTTATAAAAACATGTTAAAATCTGTGTATTCCTTTGTTCGCTTAGTTGGTTATACTTTTTTTAAAACGTTTATTTTCTGATAAGCTTTGCTTATATGCAAAGGGGTAGATAAATGTCTTGCGTATCTGTTATTTAATACATTTAAAACTCCAAAATAAGTATTTAAATTCCTTGCTTTCCACTTAGTTTGATTTTGGCCGATAATTTGGATACTGTCATGATGATATAACTGCAGGAAAAACGAGAGAGCATCGTGTTCACTTTGGATGAAGAACGCTATTGCAATTACGTCTTTATAATAACTTTACACACAAATGTATGATTAAACATTGTTTTTGTGATATTTTAGAACATTAGGAAGTAAACAATAATTAACTACTATGACCTTACTCTTGGTTTCTTTCCCGGAGATATATAGATCCCAATTACGGCGAAATAGCTTCTCAGGTTTACGATCAGTTTCGTAGACATTATTTTCGGATTCATTAGTGTGAATATTGATAGTGTTGTAAACGTAAACATGACAACATTATCTGATGCATGCTTTTTACTATTTTACATACTGTTCTACCAGTTCTAGCTCTTTATTCGTAAATGAAGCATATACACATAATTCCGACTCAAATGTTGTAACAGGTATTTCTGCCACATGGAGCGTAATCATACTTTTCTCTTCCTGTCTCCTTTATTATTTAACGAATTACCCTTCTCTTTGTAGGACTTACAAGCTAATGCTTTGGCCCAGTAGCCTGTAGCAAACACTAGATCATAGCAAATATATGTTGGGTGATAAGCCCAATGTCTGGAATGGCGGTGAAGAAGAAGGAAATTAAATGTAGCGATGAAAGGGGTCATAGGAAAATTTTCGGATCAAATTATCCAACCCAGCATTCCCCTAGCGAAATACCATAGAAAACCACATAAAACCTTAGGTCAGATTGGTCAAACTGGAGGATTTGAACTCGGGTCCTCCGGAATGCGAGTCGCTTTAGTTATCGCGGTGCCAGCACAATTACTTTCACAATAGTTAATACATGGGCGTGAACTATGACAGATTAGATAGCCCGTCAGCAGCTTGCGTGCTATTAGTCGATGACGTAACGGACGCCCACTTATGGCAACTTATGACGTTACAAAATAACGATTTGTAAATGGCCGTGACGCGTACCGTAGTTCTCTACGAGTTGTAAAGTTCTGCATAATTATACATTTAGCAATACTGCATCCAACAGTATCAGAAAATACAATAGTTTTATTTCCTTCTCCCGAATATTTGCTTCTTAGCGCTTTACACATCGCTTCCTACATTGACATTCTGCATAGGGAAAGAATATGATTCATGAACGTTTTATTCGTCTGGTTGTTAAAAACCATGTATATATTAAGTGTGAAGCATTATGCTGTGACGTTGTATATAGAAAAGAAGGTTATGCAGTATGCATGCTGAGGTACTATGCCCTTAATGGACATGCTTAGCGCTTCAAGCATACAATAAATCAACAAATAATAAATCTATGCACAACTTGGGAGTCTTTAACTGCTCCCCTCATTTGCTCTGGTCGCAAAACGGTGTATATGTCATAGGCTTTTCTGAAATCAGTAATTTTGCGAAGATCCTAGGCAGACCATGAGAAACCGGCGTACAGTATAACCTCATTCTATATACCATCCTGATGGGTATCTAAAAGCCGCCAGCTAACGAAAGGTTACGTTAGGCCGTTTAGTTTATTTTAGTTTAGGTTCATTAGATTAGGTTACAGTTACATTACTTATATGTCTAACAAGCTCCGGCATTTCATGAAGAACCCCGGCAGAAGGTGAACTTTCGAATGATTGTTTCAGTAAAACCTGTCATGTACATTCTCGTGCATCCAGAGGGTGTCGTTTAGTTTTAGTTTTGAAAATGTCTCAATTCTGGAATTGTTGTAATAGCTGTTTGAGTATCGCAAAACTACTGTGATCATCAACTTCACAATACTGTAATTAATATTGCTTTTATATTCACCCTAATATTTTAAAGCGTTCATTTAGCATTCCAATTTTATATATTATAGTGGGGAAACTGCTCCCTTCACCAGATTAGTCATATTTATTGCAGCAACAGACAATAAACCCATGATTCCGGAATGCATATAGTTGCCGTTACCAAGATCTGTTGTTGTTTCAGCAGAAGGCTGGATTCAAATGGCTATCTATAGCGTATGAACAAAGCAATATCGATTTACGTGACCTCAGCATACTCTAGCGGTGTATATTCTTATTATAAGTGACTTGCACACGATACTGGAAGAGGATTCATTGTTACTACAGTTTACGTTAATCTAGAGACTGGTGAGTGATTTACATGAAAACTACTTACAGGACATACCTGAGGAAGCTTACCAGGAGTTTTAATGTGTAATCCTCCTACTTCAACGAAACTGGGCACAGCAGGTCGTGGGAATGTAAGGCTGAAGTGGCTGTTGACGAGAAAAAGGCTGGTGTTGCGTACAATCTCACTCACAGGGGGCAGATCCGGACCAAAATGCCTCCTTTGTAACTCTTCATTTGGCTGTTCAGCGAAATAGTAACTCCCCAGTTTCAGTGCAACATTGAAGACAGTATTTTCTATTCTTTGCCAGAAAGTCATTCTGTCCGTTCCTGGAAAGAACATGTTAGGTATGTATGACGGGTTATCTGGATTGCCAATTCTGTCCACAGCCCATGGTAACGCCACACTTGAACACATGCTCACAAGGGGAGCCCGAAAATGATATGCAAAGCCCACCATACAGTCCACCCCGAAGATTTCTGTAATCACAACGTCGAAATGCTCCTTCGAGCGAATAAGTTTCTGAATGGTAGGGTGGTCAAATACAGTTCTACAGAACTCTAGATTTTTCACCCAGAAGAACTGCAATGCTTTGAAGTTTTGGAACCCAATAGCATAATCTGCGGTGAAAACGTTCACAGCAGCACCACAGGTTCCGTTGAGGCTAATGTCTGTGTAGTTGGCCACCGATTGTTTCTGCGGGAAGTGGCTGACAACAACTACGTCGTGACCTTTAGCCGCTAGACCTTTGAGCAGGGCCTCGAACATGACGAAATGACTGTAGCCGTGGAACTGGAAGACTGCTAGGATTCGTGCAGCTTGGGTCTCGTGTTGAAGCAGCAAGAGCAGTGTAGCAGTCATGACCATAATCAGAGTGTTCCGCATCTTGTCTACCCTGGTAAAGAAACATGAGTTGTTTTATTATTCTACACCTTTAAGGACACACTTTAAAATAAACATTTACAATTAAATTATTTATGCTACAAAAATAATAAGTAGAAGGTCAATGCCACGATTATTGCCCAATCAAAGTTTAAGGATTTATTGGTTTCTTTATATTAACTGCACCGATTCCGACTAAATTTTGCATGCAGGAAGGAAAGCGCTATCTGACTTGGAATGTATATTCTCCCTTTTGCACCATTCTTCTTTTACTTCTCCTCTTTTGTTTTTCATTTAGAATGAGTTGCAGTAAAGTCATTTATATTTATTTCAGTGAAATAACAGTTAAACAAAAGAAACAACTGACAACGAAATAAGTACCATTTCCTCTATCTTCTTCTTTGTTGTATATTTGAGTAAAATTCCTGCTGTCGTTTTCAATGCCCTCCCAACAACACCCTTTGGGGAACCTGTTCCAACAAGCAATGTCTGGTCCCATGTTAGGTGGCGCTATCTAGAGGTCGCTGTCTGTACCTCCGATAACAGAATGACAATGAGGATGGCGATTCAAGAGGAGACCTACAATTTTTGTCTTGTACTGCGAACCACGCTAGACCTTGAGGATGCTTTACCTGAGCTATTCAGAGGTTAAGTCCTGGATATGGGGCGACTTCAAATCGCCATTCCCCGCGTATCGAACCATGGACACCCTGTACTGAGCCACGCGAAAGAAAGTATTGAATTACGACGGCGTCCTGTTTGAATAAAAATAACACAAAGGAGGTATCTTTTGTTTACTATAAGTAATTCAGCTTCTCCACACTGTGATCACAAATTACCAACGCAAACATGATAAGCATGTTGAGGCCAATATGGATGCACTAAGCGATTATACTCCTTTAGTGTTTTAACTTCTATAACTATACGTTTTAAAAAAATGAATTTTGATCAGCAAAGATACAGTAGTTACTCTTTTCGTTTATCTAACAAATTATCTTCGTATGAGTTGCCTCTGACAACTATATCAAACACCATGGTTGTTGCATGCCGGAATTACTAGGTACGTAGACATCAAACTTCAGTTTATAGTGAATATGCCAATTGTTTTAGATAGGTATCCTTAACAATTTATTATTACACCGAAGTCGCAGGTTCAAACCCGGAAGAGGGCGACAGATATTTTCGGGCGTAAAAATTCTTAGCATGACTTCTTTCGGGCGTAAAAATCCTTAACATGGCTTCTTTTGGAAGGGAAATAAAGCCGGTGGCCCCGTGTCAAAGATTTACGGCACTTAAAAGAACTTTAAGCCTCATAAAAAGGCCTCTTGAGCAAAATTTCCGGTCTTTCACGCCTAATATAGAACGGAACTCGAATCATAGTAGTTAAAGAGCGTCCATAAATAAAACTCAATTTGCTTTAATTGACAATTTATATATTATATAAAGTTTAAAAACAGTCTTTTCCATTTTTACTTTCTCTAGTACGTATAGTAAGTAAGGGAAGTATTGTATTCCACCCAAAAATTTGATACCGAGATTTCACCGGAAATACATGTTTTCAGACCCCCTGAATATAAAAAAAGCATTTTTGGAAACATGTCCGTGTGTGTGTGTCTGTGTGTGTGTGTGTGTGTGTGTGTGTGTCTGTCTGTGAACAGCATAACTCAGAAACGAACAGTTGGATAAACACCAAACTTGGTATTTAGGTATTTAGGTTCAGTATCTTCCAGAGATGAGACACGAAGGTTTTCAAGAACATCCCCCACCCCAGATTACCCTTTACATGGAAGATTTTTCGAAAAGGTTAATTTTCTCAAAAATGGCTCTAACGATTTTGATTAAAATATCATATGCTCAAAATATTTTCATGACAAGTAAAATGTATATCTTGAATTTTCTGGGAATGTCTCCAAAAGCATTCTTCATTGTGAACGACTTTTGCATAACTGGTAAACCATAAGAAATAGACAAAATTTTACTAGACAAAAAATGTGGATCGCGTTAAAATACACAATTTATGTCATATACAGATTTTTTGTTGAGTGAACCATTTTTGAGATATTGCTTGCTATTCCCTTAAATTTATCAATACTTATTTTCTCAAATGGGAATTCGTTATTCATTTTGTTGTCTTGGATATGCAAAGAGTATTATCTGTGGCAAAGGGAATGGTGCTGCACCTAGCAACCAGCTATTAAGAGATATGTATGTGCTTAGAGGCTACTGTATATCTATATTGCCCTAGTAAATATATATTTCCTTACATCTACAAGAACATTAGTAATAAGATAGAGTCTGCAAATGTTTATCTCGATTAACATGAAGTATATAGAGAATAAGCGTTTGTAAAAATAGTTTGTACAAGAGTAGAGAAAGTCATGTGAGTGTAACACATTAGATTTTTTCTAATTTATCATAGTATTCCCCTATCCTTTTCATCTCCATTTTAGTTCTAGTCTTCAAAAGACTTATTTTAGTTCTCTCTCTGATAACTGTCACCATCTCGATAACACAAATTGTTCCCTCCAAAATTTAGTTTCTTCACATTCTAAAATATACTAGAGATTATTTTCTGTATTTCCACAAAATGTGCATTTGTGTATGATAACTCTAAAGTATAGAATTGTTCTTTGTGTTATTTTATTTCAACACATATCCCCTCTCTCTCTCTCTCCCCATTATGAATGAGGGAAAACAAAGCCATAGTCATCTCATCTATCTCAGCGAGTTAACAGGTGCACAAAACAAGCAGCTGACAGACGAAATGCCAGTCCCTCTTCTTCTCCTTTGTCTTCTTTGTACTTTAATGTTTATTAATAACTCTGTAAATCAGTATCATTATGGACAGAAGAAACATCACGTCATATAAGTTGTACAGGGATAAGGAAAGGGAGGAGGTCAGGGTGACTGTGGACGAAAGAGTGAAAGGAAAAGGGTGAGGAAAATGAGAGAGCTGGGAATGGAACGAAAGGGAGAGATAAAGACACCGATGTATAGAGGGGACAATATAGATTTAGGGATAATGAGAGAGAGACAGAGATAATAATTGTCATTTCTAATGCAATAATTGCCAGTTCTGTAAGTAAATAGTACACAAAACAGTTATTAAAGAAACTTCCCGTTTTTCTACAAGCCTTTCACAAAGTCCGCATATTGTTTAAAAATTTCCATATAACTGAAAGGTGCTAGCTGCCTCAGATCATAAGGAAATTCCTCAGCTAAGAAACCTGTATCTTGTAGGAAATTTTGACCACGATAGGGTCTCTTACGAAGCAAGTCAAAATTGCCAGGCAACATATCAGGAGAGTATGTTTTTTTTCCTCTCTATTTATTTTACGTCGCTTTAACTACATTATCATATCGCTAACGATCTGAGATATCTTGTGGTTCGTGTGTGGCCGACGGTTAGCCTTCTAGTTTCATTCCTCTTTCATACCATCTTGCTTCGCCACGAGTGCTAGGCAACTGTACCTCTGCTTCTATATGTAACGGGCAGGTGACAACTTAGACACCTGTCCACAGGACTTTAGTGCTACGTAATTGTATCTCTGCTTCTACACTTGCCGGATAGGTAGCATTAAAATGCCGTACAGTCTAACTGTTTTCATGATCTATGGATAGATGGTATAGTATTTGCTATTACCACCTATTTCATTTTTGCTCTTGTTTTGTACTTAAGATAGAACTTTGGGTTGTGGCATTAAATATCCAGTCCGTATTTACCTTGGTGTCTGAGGGAAACGCCTAAGAAAATCAGTCAGATTGGTCGTTCAGATTTGAACCCGAGGCCTCCCGAATGTAGGTGAATATTCTGTTGTCTTCCACACCCAGGTCCGCAGAAAAGCTTAAAAACCATTGCCAGGAATTACAATCAGCTGCCTACGAGCGTTTTCATCGAATTATACGTACTCATATTTCTCTTGTTGAGTAAGGACATGCAACAGTGCCAATGTTTCCATAATCCAAAATATCGTATTGCATTTCCACAATGGTCTACTTGAAATTTAGGAAATTTAGTCGACTGTCATTTGTCGTATTGCTGCTGCCAACGGGCGTCTGGCCATAGAAAGCACTAAACATCGGTACGTTTCCTGAATACAGCAATGCAAGCTCTTAAATGTTACTCAGTACTAAAATTGCACATTTCTACGAATTTCAGCCACTCTAGTCGCAGTAAAAAAAAAAACCTTGGTAGAAGTACACACCTGGTCATGTATTCCCCTCTAACTTGAGCGAGCATGCCTCTCCTACTCTGGCACTGAGTCGCTACTTAGTACCACACGCCATCATTTCGCCTAGCTCGTGTTTTGTTTTACTTTATTTTATTTTATTCTCACAAAATCGTTCAGCACTTAATCACACCACTATTGTAACTATCCAACTGTAGAGGCATGACTAAAGACACAAGAGGATTGCAACAATAATGCTGTGTTTGTAGATTGCTGTGACAGGCTACGCAAAGAGGGGTGCAGCTGGTGTGAAAACAAATGTTTGTTTATAACTGCGCTAGCATTTCACATATATGTAATATTATCATGGGATCTCTTTCAAAGTTAATTCACTCTTTTTAGGGTATTTCATTGCCTTCATTCCCCATCTATCTCTTCAAGGAAAAAAGTTCCTCGCTGATTTATTTTCATAACACAAATTATTTCAATTGAAGCTTTACAAAGAAAACTAGCGGCTTTAATTTTTTTTACAGGTAGACCAATTACACCATCATCATCATCTCTAAACTGTGCTCTTTAACATATCCCTTACAGAACTGGAATAAGGATGTTAGTTTTTTGAGTTATCACGATGTAAACAACGTCTTATTAAATTTTCTAGACTATAAAATTGCTATGTTCGCAACAGTGACGTGATCTTGTTTCCCGCGTATCAGCCCACTTCCTTCTTAGGACACCTCATTGGATAACACAATAGCTAAAGGAAAATGACAAGTAGAGTGGGGGCGATTTATCCCTCCTGAATACTCACGCAATCCGTAGACAGTGGGATTTTACTATATAGCTCTCAACAAATATTTTAAAGGAATGAATGATCATGTCGAATGCAGCACTGAAGAAAAATTTAAAACTTTAAACTTTTAATTTTGCATTTTATATTTTTGATATACCTTTTAAAACCAAACATTCTGTTTTGTATAACATCAAAGCTTTTAATGTAAAAAATAATAAATTATGTAACTCTTAATATGCTAAAAGGCATTCGTGTATTAAATTACTAAGCCCTAATCCAAAAATATGCTTGATAAGGTTATATATGCTCTTTGGATACCTTTTTTCAACTTCAAAGAAAACATACTGCAAATTTGGAAGAAATTGAATTAAAATTCATCCAATGATAAAAAACTCTGATGTGTTACACTCACATGACTTTCTCTACTCTTGTACAAACTATTTTTACAAACGGTTATTCTCCAGCTATTTCATATTAATCCAGATAAACATTTGCAGAAACGAACTTTTGACGCGCAAAGATAATTACATTTTACACATAGCGACCAGTTCTAAAACTATTTGACTTTCGCTTAAGGCCTACTATGTTCCCCTTGTTTTGTATTTGCAAGGGCAATATACAAATACAATAGCCTTTAAGCATAGACATATATATCTTAATAGTTGGTTGCTAGGTGCAGCACCATTCTCTTTGCCACAGATTAATGCTCTTTGCATATCCAAGACAAAAAAATGAATAACGAATTCAAATTGAGAAAAGTATTGAAAATTTAATGGAATAACGAGCAATATCTCGAAAATGGTTCACTCAACAAAAACATGTATGACATAAATTGTGTATTTTAACGCGATCTACATTTTTTGTGTAGTAAAATGTTGTCTATCTCTTATGGTTTACCAGTTATGCAAAAGTCGTTCACAATGAAGAATACTTTTGGAGACATTGCCAGAAAACCAAGATATACATTTTATTTGTCATGAAAATATCTTAAACGTATATATTTTAATCAAAATCGTTAGAGCCATTTTTGAGAAAATTAAAATTTTCGAATAATGTTCCTTGTAAATGGTAGTCCGGGGTGAGGGGATTTTCTTGAAAACTTTCGTGTCGCATCTCTGGAAGATACTGAACTGGAATAAGCTGGTGTTTATACCACTGTTCGTTTCTGAGTTATGCTGTTCACAGACACATACAGACATACACACGACATGTTTCCAAAAATGTTTTTTATTTGGATTCAGGGGGTCTCAAACATATATTTCCGGTGAAATCTCGGTATCGAATTTTTGGGTGGAATACAATACTTCCACTGCCTGCTATACGTGGTAGAGAAAGTAAAAATATAAGAAAGTAAGATTACAAGAAAAAGACGTATTAAAATGTCGTGCTCTATTTGCATACACCTGTGAAGTTCATCTAAGCGCAATATTAGTTACTTAGATGTGCTGAAAGGGAAATCCATAACTGGATTATGACCTTACCGTTTTTGAGAATTTAAAATAAATATTACTTTTGAGTGTTCTTAAACCTTATTTCACTAATTATTGATAAATATTTATATGATCTTCTGAGAAGTTTAATATTAATATACAATGTTGATCCAGTATTCATATTCCTTAATTTGAAATTGAAGCACCTAAATGACTTACAGTATTAAAACATGAAAACCTGAACCACAGTCACATGTTCTATGAATTATTATTCCATTAATACTATCCTGTTTGCGTTAAAAAATTTTGTGCCATACTATAGTTCTTGTATTCTCTTACCCTTTACGTAGGTTTGCCATAATCTGATAAGACAAAACCAGGACTTTTTTACTTTAGTTTAATCGATTTAAGGCAATTATATTTTGAAGAATAAGGAGCCCAAATATAGGAGAAATGTTCATTTCATTAATAATTCAGATTTTTGAAAGGAGTTCTTAATTGTATTTACCTTACGTAAAAACATGTCAAAAATGTATTAAATGTATTAGAACAACTTAATGCACTCATTATCAACACTCAAGCTTCTTTTATATTAGTCGTATTTCTCAGAACCTGAAACAGAAGAAAGCAACTTGGTATTGTTCAAAATAAGTTCATGAAACTGAAAATAACTATATTTTTCACACTGTTTTGCATTTGCAGCATTGTATTAACTGATTTTACAGTTGTTCTATTTCTTTCTTCTGTGCACTGAGTTCTCATGAGCGAAAGCTCTCTCTAAACTTTTGTTATGACCAGAAATGGAGAAATATAATCTCACAATTTTTAGCAACTCTGTATATGCACTGCTCACGGGAAATGCAATATGAATGAAGACAATCTGTTTCTTTGTAACAACAAATTCTCAAAAGCTATCATACTTGGCCTTCCCCGAAACACATTAAACTTGTTGAAGTTGTGTTCAAATTTAGTAAAAATCGCAGAATTTTATCTTTTTGCCTTGGATTTTTCGTTTATCATAAAATCGCGGATAGTCTGGAATCGTGAAATCCGTGAGATATGACATCCTACTTTTATGTAATTTGTCATTTAATATTCATTTCACACTATTTCTTAATACAGGGTTCAGAATAGAAAAATTCAACTGAAATTCATCAAATAATTTGGTTTCTGAGGTAACATATTACTCTCTGTTTTCGTATAAACAATCCATAGTCCGGATCTAACAGTGAACTAAAATCCCATCAAAAGACAACTTATTACTTTGTACTGCTATAAAATAAACTGAATAAAAGGAAACTTTGTGGCATATATTCCAACCAATAGTTAGAGGAGATAGGTATGAAAGACTTTTTGTTTATCAAGATTACCCATGATGTATTTTTTTTAAGTTCCCTTGTTTACACAGTTCAGCATTACTGTGTTTTTACTGTTTTTTTATCACGTATTACCTCAATTACACACACATTTCAATGGCGGGATTCGAACCCGTAATCCTCAGCTTGGCGGACCACCGAAGCTACACACTCAAGCGACCACTGCTCCGAGGGCCCGCAATATTAATCCGGAAAGATAACATTACTTAGAGAACACATTAATTAATTAATGAATAATAATAATAAACAATGCCATTAAATACCTTAAATATTTAACTTTAATTTTCTTGTGATGTTATTCTGTATCAAGAAAAACGGCTAAAATAAAGACAGAAGGTGCTTTCATAAGATAGCGTGGAATGTTAGCACCCGTTTTCATTACCTCTCCCATTTAGCCTTAGCGCTGTTGTAGCAACATGAAACGACTTCTCTGTTGATTGATTTCCTGTGAAGAAAAACACGGTTCTTCTAGGGCGCTAGAGGAGAAGTAAATTAAATGGAGCGTGACGAAGATAGCGTCGATATCCACGTTGAGATGACAATCAAAGAGAAGAAGAATGTGTTGAACTGGCCGAGGTAATGTCAGAACACACATAAAGGGAAGTTAAGAAAAACGTTCAATCCAATATTGTCTTAACAATAGCAGAAAGGAAAGGAATCCTCTGGAACCCTTACTTCAGGCTTTCATATGCTTACTGAGGAGGAATGTAACTTTTGGGGAAAAAACAGAACAGCGTTACAACACAGGAAATCAATGATTTGGTATTTTTAATCATCGAAAGATTAAGGGAAGATCATTTTGTGTTATCAGTTTTTAAAATTGTTACCTAAGTTGTACAAAATATGAACGAACCTTAAAAATATAATTTTGTTTCTCAGAAAACATAAGTTTGTGATGGAAGTCTATTCGTATAAGTTCAAAATCTAGTTATACGAGTGTAATCTCGGGGTTGACTAACCTTTACTAGGCTCAAGTTGTGACAATTTTCAGTGCAAGCAATTTAAATGGCAAATCAAACAAATTAATAAAAGAATCACTTGCGTGCGACAGATGTGACATACATATGCTAATATGTACTGTAAGCATATTGAAAGAACAAACTTTTGGATCACGCAGTTTTAACACTTGAATAGTATTTCAGCACAATTGATTTAATTAATTACGTTTCAGGTCATATGCAGTATTCATCATCGACAAGGTTTAGGTCACTTTGTCATCAGGAAGCAGTGGTACTATCCCATTTTCAGTCTAACAATTCCTCTACTACCCCTTATATCGTAGAAGAAAATTATTTGTCCGGTGTCTTTTTGGCCATTCTTACTATATATGCTAGTCACTCGAACGTTACTCTTTCAATCGTTTTGTTTAAGGATTGTCATACTCAGTTGGCATAGGTGTGCGATCTAAATTCCTTCACTTTCCTTAAAAATTTTAATTTGTTTGATTCAATCACTATTTTATTTTTCTGTTTAATGCGCAGTTTTCGTTACTCTACAGTAAAATTGTGAGCCTATTACTTTGTAGTGTTTTAATTATACCCCCTTTCTGTAGGTGTTTCTCAGTATTCATCTTAACGTAAAATACATAATTTGGAATTTGTTAAGTTTTCGATGTATAACTTCTTCTGTATTACATATTAGATTAAAATAAAAGTTCATTTCTATATACAAACGTTATTATCTTCATATTTTCCTCTTCTTCTTTTTGTACTTCTCCATTACTCAGACTTGTCAATGTGC
Source organism: Deroplatys truncata (assembly GCA_030765065.1). Taxonomy (NCBI): domain Eukaryota; kingdom Metazoa; phylum Arthropoda; class Insecta; order Mantodea; family Mantidae; genus Deroplatys; species Deroplatys truncata. The sequence continues at coordinate 112,062,086 of CM060986.1, forward strand.
CAGTTCCGACTTCGCAGTTGTCTTCTGCAATTCTCGTGTTGCACTTATCCCTCTTAGCGTAATATTTAAGTCTGCTTTTGGAATCTCTCGTTTTCCTTTCTTAGCTAATGTTCAGTTCACCTTTGTCTATTATGTATTATTTTATTGCTTACTGATTCCATCTTCAACTATTTCCTCATATCGTCATTTCTAATTTTATCCATTTTTGTACATCTTATGTTCCTCAGAGATTTCATTTCTTCTGCTTGAATTTTATCATTCTCTTTTGAGTTGATTTTCAGATTTCGCTGCCATAAATAAATGGAGATAAATTTTTTTATTTTGGTCCCTTTCCTAACTTTATGTCTAAGGATTATTTTTGGTCCCAAATACTACGTAGCCAAATAGATGCGTAATGTACGAGGCATAGGCTGGATATTATTTTGGCACCCACTTGGTCTAGTTTGTTATAAAATATCTTCAGATAAGGTCACACTATCCTTGTGGCTATAAAAATTCGGGAATATCAACATACAAATACATAACATTATTGAAATGAAAAGACTGCGGTATGTTGGCTAAGTAAGACGGCCACAGATGGGCCATTCTAATGAGTAACAAGCAAACCAAGATAACTATGGCATAAAGAAATATGTCTGCGTAAAATTTATTTTAAATTCTTCTACCTAATAACGAAGTGAAACATAACCTTAATTATTTACTACAGCAACTATTTAAAAATATAAGAGCCTGCTTTGTGAGGTGAACAAATAAGACTAATTAAGACTTTAAGCTATACCACTATATTTGCTTATGTTCAATAGTTGATTTATGTTGCCATGCGCTAAATGGGCTGATGAATCCTCCTTACAGATGTACTAGTTAGTGGTGTAGGCAGTCAATTAGAATGGAAGATCAAATTGAAGTGTAACTGTGCAATTGTAAGTGATCTATCTCCAATCCCAAAATTAACTCTTACAACTGTGACATGTTTTGTTAAGCCTTTCCTTCAACCCTTTCGCGATCCGGATTGCCCTAATACAAAAGTCTACACTACATCAATGACTTCATAATTTAAGCACCAGGTAGAATTATAGCAACGGATAATAACTGTAACATTTGAAACACAAATGGCGTCTATTAAAACTGGTATTATAATAAAACAAAGAACACTTATGGGCACAATTTCTAAGGACGAAGTGAAATGACGTCAAAATGACCGACATACAAGAATTGCTTGTGTAAGTTCAATGACTTTTGCTGCATATATGACGATCTGACAGGTCTGAATAAAACAGGGTAAAATGAAACATGTGGTCTATCTACATATTTTAAGAAAACAACACACTTAAGTTAAAATGTTTACCCAAATAATTGTTTCTTACTTTTGCAGCGGGTATAATTGGATCTCAAACACAGCTGTAACAGAAAAACTACAGCTTGGCAACCGTACATCATAGCTTACTGCCAAAAACCTCTTCCTAGCTTCTTGCTCATGCCAAGAAAATTCTCTTAGGTGTCTTGCAATACACAACAGAGGTAATGCTGATGTGTGTATTTAAATTTGCAGCAGGGATCTGCATGGATGTGTCAACCTTACGTGCAAGAATATAAAACAATGATACAAGACACAATGTCCGTTTAGACATAATCACATACTCATGCATGATATTAGATTTTATGTAGTATTAACCAAACAAGCTATGCTTATGTTATCACGTTATTTGTTAATGTATATCTTCCTATTTTATTACGCTCTCTCTTTCTATATTCCCCTATTCAATATACTTTTAAATGTTAATAAACTATTCATTTTGCTTAGATAACATAGTATTTTATGTATAATGATTGATTAAACGTGCATTTAAATATTAAGGAAATTCAAGGGGAAAGGAGAGTACTGTAAATCATACAGAACAGTTTATACATTGTGTAAGACATGGAAATTGATTTTTCCAATACAAATAAATGTCTAATTCCTATATTGTATATATCGGCTAGTTTAGCGTCCTTCAATTCAGCAGACATTTTGCCAACAATGGGGATGGTAAGAACCTGGAAGCTTTAAGACGCCAAATACTACAATATTTCAATGGTAATCGGAAAACAACCAAATTTATCAAATATTGATTCAATAATAATTAATAAAGACTTTTCAGTGATTAAACATTCATCATATTGACGTTTTCAAAAAAGTGGCTCATAATGGTGCTGTTATTGTTAGCAGCAAAAAAATTAGCCCCCACCCTTTGTCATCGTGACCTCTACAATAATTGTGGCCACTGGATTGGCAAGGTACTTTACCTCTCTCTAAATATGACCGAACCACAGTATGAAATGTTAGTCGTTTTCAATGATATCTAGTTTTTTAATAAATAAATTTAATTTAGAGAATATAATTTATTGAATATTTAAGTATTTAAATATTTTATTTTCTTGACTTTAAAAGGGAAAATCTTTTTAAAGACTAACATTACAAGCTAAAGTCGCACAGAGTACTGTTAAGGCAATTCTTAGTTAAATTGTGGAGCAATATTTAATATAATATAATACAATATAATACTCGCCTCCTAAAATTTGGAGGCAGAGGGTTCACCTACACATCAGAGGACGTACACTTCACTGTATAGAAGATATCCTAAATAGTGAGTGGTTAGTAGTAATAGTCCCGGATGAGCCAATTGTTTTTAACGATAATCCTGCCGCTAGGGGCGCTAGTGTCGCTAGTGTCGCTGCGTGCGACGGCGGCGGCGGTAAGTTTGAAAAGCGCCCTGAGCGGTAGGATTATCGTTATTGCAATTGGCTCATCCGGGACGAGTTGAAAGAATTGAGGAAGTGACGTGTAGTGTTTTGATTGGTTCGTTAATTTGGGGTGGAAGATGGAGGAAGGGAGATGGAGGAGTATGGAGGTCGCGTGATGGAGAGGAGCTGGGTGGCGAGGTGTTGTCTGTGCGGAGGTCGGTACTGAAATGGGGGAAAAGATGGGGAGCGAGGGATAAAAAGTGTAACAGAAAGTGACGTGTGAAGTTGTGATTGGTGGGAATAAGAAGTGAGTTTATTGGTGGAAAGGAGCAAATGAGAGTTGTTGATTGGTAGGAATAAGAGAGATTATGATTGGAGGAAAAGAAAAAGGTGTGGGAGTGGGGTATGTTGGAGGTGTTGGGAAAGGTGAGTTTTGCTAGCAGCAAGATTTGCAAAAGCCTGTCTTGAACTGATCAGCAATTTTTGAACGTCGGATGGTAGTTTTCTTGAGTGGATAGAGAGATGGGGGGGGGGATATGAGATGCGGTGGCGAAAATGGGAACTAGACAAGGTTGTTGAGACAAGAGGTTTAAGGACGAGGAAATTTGGAGGTTAGTGGTGAACACGGCGGTCGCAAGAGGTGGGGGTAAGGAGACGCAGTGGTGAGAATGGGAACTAAAAGAAGATGGGGTTAGCAAGAGTTTTAGAAGAGTAGATTTTGAGGTTAAAATAGTGGGAACTAAAAATGGCGGAGGGTCTGCGACAAGGAGATGCGGTGAGAACTAAACAAGATGGCGGACGCAAGAGGAGGGTAAGGAGGTTTGAGGTTACAGTACCAAAACACGAAAGGATATATTCCTACGCCAAGCAGGTCCGAAAAATAATTATGCGTGTGTTACTTACCTGTTACCGGTGTGGATGCGTCACCAAAAGCGCGGCACGCGAGGCGGAAAAATAAAAGCAAACTGTTTTTGAAAATGCTTAACCAGCTTTAAGATCAACCAACATCACTACGCACTGATATACCTAGGTTTTTAAAGCGGTACAGACACCCTTTGCAGAGGCGTAATTTAACTATACCAAAACCTGGTACTGGACCATCGTGATGGTCGCTAGCGTACGTAGGAGCAGGGTTCTCAAGCCGGTCGAAAGCGGTCAAAAACGTGTACGACGTAGGTGTTGGCAGTAGCTGCTGCCGAGGCAACCGTCGAGGTGCGAATGAACGAGATCTGTTCTTGCAGGCAATCTGGTTGAGAGATGAGAGGCGCGGTGGTAAAAATGTGAACTAAATAAGATGGCGGAGGCACGAAGTTGAGGTTAAGGAGCGGCGAGGTGTTGACTGTGCGGCGGTTGGGGTCTGAAAGAGGGGGAAAGATGGCGAACGAGGGATAAAAAGTATAACAGAAAGTGACGTGTGAAGTTGTCATTGGTGGGAATAAGAAGTGATGTTATTGGTGGAAAGGAACAAATGAAAGTTGCTGATTGGCGAGAATAAGAGAGATTATGATTGGTGGAAAGAAAAAAAGGTGTGGGAGTGGGGTATGTTGGAGGTGATGGAAAAGGCAAGTTTTGCTACCAACAACATTTGCAAAAGCCTATCCAGAACTCATCAGCAATTTTAAATAACTAGTGTTTCGGGGGTTTTCTCTGGTTGGTAGACGAATGCAAGCTGTTTCTACCATACTTATATTATTCGTCTTTTTGCTTTTTTTTAAAAAATAACTAGTTTTTTTTTTTTTTTTTTTTTTTTTTTTTTTTTTTTTTGGGAGTTTTCTGCGGATGGTAAACAAAAGCAAGCTCTTTCTGCTTTTTCATAGGTTTTCCCTGGTCGGTAGGCGTTTTCTGCACTGGTTGACGAAGGCGTTTCTAATTTTCGAGGTTTTCTCAGGTTTTTTAGCGGTTGTCCCTGCCCGGTAGGCAAACGATGAAGTTTTACCTTGTCGGCGCACGGATACTAGGCACGTACCCGCGCGCGCACACACACACACACACACACAGAGAGACAGATAGACACACAGACAGGCACACACACACACACACGGACATGTTTCCAAAAATGCTTTTTTTTTTTTTTTTTTTTTTTTTTTTTTTTGATTCAGGAGGTCTCAAAACGTGTATTTCCGGTGAAATCTCGGTATCGAATTTTTGGGCGGAATGCAATACTTCCCCTACTTACTATACGTAGTAGAGAAAGTAAAAAAAGTATTGAAAAATTTAAGGAAATAACAAGCAATATCTCAAAAGTGTACTATCTTGTTTTCAAGGGTTTTCCAGATCGGTAAGCGTTAGAATACTCTTAGAGCTTTTTTCAGGTTTTTTAGCGGTTGTCCCTGGCCGGTAGGCAAATGATAAAGTTTTTCTATAACGTTGTCGTTTTGGCTTGTGGCGAACGGGTCCTAGGCACGTACTCGCGCGCGCGCGCACACACACACACACACACACACACACACACTAAAATAGTAGCGTATAAAAAAAACTGATGTGTTACACTGACATGACTTTTTCTCTACTGTTGTACAATCTAATTGGTAGCTTTTAAGCGATAGTCAAATATTTTAACGCTGGTTGCTATGTGGCGAATTCCATTCTGTTTGCATGTTTAGGACATAAAAAAAAATGAATAAACGAATTTGAGAAAAAGTATAAGTATTGGAAAATTTAAGGGAATAACAAGCAATATCTCGAAAATGGTTCACTCAACAAAAAATGTATATGACATAAATTGTGTATTTTAACGCGATCTACATTTTTTGTGTAGTAAAATTTTGTCTATCTCTTATGGTTTACCAGTTATGCAAAAGTCGTTCACAATGAAGAATACTTTTGGAGACATTTCCAGAAAATTCGAGATATACATTTCATTTGTCATGACATTATCTTAAACATATGATATTTTCATCAAAATCGTTAAAGCAATTTTTGAGAAAAGTACAATTTTCGAAAAATGTTTCATGTAAAGGGTAGTGTGGGGTGGGGGGATTTTCTTGAAAACCTTCGTGTCGCATCCTTGGAAGATACTGAACCTAAATACCAAGTTTGGTGTTTATCCGACTGTTCGTTTTTTAGTTATGCTGTTCACAGACACACACACACACACACACACACACACACACACACGGACATGTTTCCAAAAATGCTTTTTTTTTGGATTCAGTGATTCTCAAAACATGTATTTGCAGTGAAATCTCGGTATCGAATTTTTGGGTGGAATGCAATACTTCCCCTACTTACTATACGTAGTAGAGAAAGTAAAAATGAGTAACGCATTTGAGAAAAAGAATAAGTATTGGAAATTTTAAGGAAATAACAAGCAATATCTCGAAAACGGTTCACTCAACTAAAAAAAATGTATATGACATAAATTGTGTATTTTAACGCGATCTACATTTTATGTGTAGTAAAATTTTGTGTATCTCTTATGGTTTACCAGTTATGCAAAAGTCGTTCACAATGAAGAATACTTTTGGAGACATTCCCAGAAAATTCGAGATATACATTTCATTTCTCATAACATTATCTTAAACATGCGATATTTTAATCAAAATCGTTAGAGCCATTTTCGAAAAATCTTCCATGTAAAGGGTAGTCTGGGGTGGGGGGGGGGATTTTCTTGAAAACCTTCGTGTCGCATCTCTGGAAGATACTGAACCTAAATACCAAGTTTGGTGCTTATCCGACTGTTCGTTTTTGAGTTATGCTGTTCACAGACACACACAGACACACAGACGGACATGTTTCCAAAAATGCTTTTTTTGGATTCAGGAGGTCTCAAAACACGTATTTCCGGTGAAATCTCGGTATCGAATTTTTGGGTGGAATGCAATACTTCCCCTACTTACTATACGTAGTAGAGAAAGTAAAAATTTAACAAACCGTAGATTTTCAAGAAAATTCCCACACCGCAAACTACCCGTTTAGCGGGGGAAAGTTCGTTATTTTTATTGTCTTAAAAACGGCTCTAACCCCTTTTGATTACGGTGCGGTATGTTTAAGATATGTGCACGATAAATAAAATGTATAACTTGAATTTTCTGGGAATAGCTGTGAAGTAGTCTCATTGTGAATGTCTTTTGTACAAAGTGTTAAACCGTAGGAAACGAAGCCTTATTTACAAGAACGTTAAAGCACACAATCTATGTGTATTAGTATCACTTTGAGGCGTTGTCTATTTACAAAGTTTGCATGTTGATTTTAATGTTTAAAAGCTTTAGACCTTTCTCACTAAAAAACGTCATTCTTTTAACTTTTCGTTTTTTCATTTTGATACAAAGAGAACGGTATATCACAAGTGAAACAGTACTGTGATAACGATACGAACAAACTAATTTTTATTCACCCCACTGAAACACATTTCACAACTGCATGGAATAATATTGATTTAGGGGGCTTTCTCTACCACGTAAAATAGTAGGTAGAGGAGGTATGCATTGCATCCAAATATTCAATATTGAGATTTCACCGGAAAAACTAAATACTTGTTTCGAGGTCCCCTGAATAAAAAACATTTTTAGAAAATTCTGTGTGTATGTGTCAGAGCAGCATAACTCAAAAATGAAAAGTCGGATAAATACTAAAACTTGGTATTTAGGTTGAGTACCTTCCAAAAAGTTACGACACAGAGATTTACAAGAAAGTCCCTCCACCCAAAACTACCCTTTACATGAACTATTTTCCGAAATGTTTTATTTTGTAAAACTGCCTCTGACGATTTTAATTACAACACCATATATTAAAGTCATTTATATGAAAAATAAAATGTATATCTCGAATTTTGCGGAAATAGCCTGCGAAGTCCTCTTGATTCGGAAGAAATTTTCTACGATCTTGTATAACTGCTAAGGTTTGAGAAAAACATACAATACAAAAAAATTTAGATCTGTTTTAAAAAAACACACAATTTATTTGAAATAACGTTTTTGTGACGTCAGCCATTTCCGAGATATTTGTTATAAATGGTTCGAATTGTACAATGCTTAGCATTCTTTTTAAAAGCATGTGGCTTTTCAGTTCTTGCCCCGCCATGTTGTTGGAAAGAATTTAGAATTTTAAGGCCAGTGTATAGCGTCCCTTCGGATGCAACCATTCCCCGAAAAGTTTAACCGGATTAAAAATAAGTGGATATGAAAATAAACTTTCGTACTCACCTATAAGAGACAGAGGTTAGAGGTGATACGAACGTTAACACTTGAGAATTTTCATTCAACAGTTGGTGTTACTCCTTAGAAAGGAAGTATCTGCTGCTTCTTTTTATTTCTCGCATTTTACATAACACGTATGCACTGCACAACACAAAAACACCACACGCGGCGTTGTTAGTTTTAAAAAATTGTACTGACGCGAGTGTACATAAACGTTAAAACGCTGCTTGCTTGCTTGTGATTTTGCATGCGCAGCATTGCACAAGGAAGTATGCCGACGTGTGGAAGAACACGAGCGTGAGAAAAGGAAACTCGTCAGCGTTTATGCAGCCTTATTGCAGTGGTGGTCGTGCAGTGGTGGATAGTGGCAGAATGACAGCGTTTTTTTTACAAACGTAACAATTTTGTTGCGAAACGAGGCATTTAACTCGACGCGCATAATGAAACAGCGTTTTCGATAAGCGAGCTTATAAAAGCCCTGTGCTAAGAGCAAACGCCCGTAGTGAAGCGTTGCGATAGCGGGAGTTTTTCTACAAAATCGTTCTATTTGACGGAAAATAGTTTAAACTAAAAAAAACAAAATAGCAGCAGCACTTTGCAGGGGAAATAGCGATCGGCGCATTCGGACGATAAGATGGAGATGCAATCCGGGGGAAGTCGCGATGACACCTTGCAGCCTACGTTCGAAATTATAGGGCACAAGCAGAGAACGCTGCCAAAGCTTTTTTCCGGCTTTACAGAGTCTCAAATTACCGTAAACCCGGTCCCCAGAGATGTCAACCCCGAGCAATGGGTATCGCATCTGTTTAACGATATTCTAAACTTTGCGAAAGAGAACCTGTTAGAAAACGAACCCGGATATTTAGGCATATCCATAACAGACGAAAAGGAGACGTCCAAAGCCTTCAACATGAGCGTTAGGCGCGTAGACCAATTGAATGCGGATGTCATTGTTGGAAGCATCGAAAAAGTAATGCAAAGTAACCAACAATTCTTGCTAAGCGGGCCTCTTCACGTGACGTTTGTGTGGACCAGGGAGGTCTCGGGTTCGTGCCACCAACCTTGCGATGCCTGTAGGGGCAATAAAGGCATTGTCGAAATAGCCAACAAAGACAACTTGTGTTTAGCAAGAGCCATCGTTGTAGGCAAAGCCAAAGTGGATCGCGACGTCAACTACAGAACGATGACGCGTTCCGACTATCTGCAAAAATCGAAGGCCGTAGCCTTGTGCGCGAGCATCGGTCAAGGCCACGACGGCTGCACCATAGATGACGTCAGACGCTTTGACGCTGCGTTAAAGGGATACGCTGTGACGGTGTTTGGCGATCATACGGGGAAGCACGTGCTGTACGCGTCGGATAAGAAATGCGATAAATACATCGACGTCATGCTCCACGCCGGGCACTTTAACGCCATCGTGAACCTTCACAAGTGCTTTAAATGCAAATCGTATTGCCGCCGGTGTCATCATCCCTCGGCACACAAAAAAGAATTTCACAGGTGCGACGCCGGGTGCGCTAAATGCCATCAGCAGTGCGATGCGCGATTCGACGCCTACATACGCTGCGCCGGGTGCAACAGAGATTTTAAGGGACCGACATGCTTTGCAAACCACGCAAAGAAAGGCGTTTTTTACCCAAAGGCGCTGTCGGTGTGCGACGTAGAAAAGGTGTGCACGTCTTGCAACAAGCTCGTGAATGCGAGGTACAGAAAAACCGCGCACGAGTGCGGGGAAAAGTACTGCTATCATTGCAAGACACACGTGAATTCTAGCCACATGTGCTATATGCAGCCGTACGCCGCAAAGAACAAAAGAAACCGGTACGTGTTTATGTTCATCGACTTCGAATGCACGCAAAACATTCCATATACCGGCAAAAAGGACACATACGAGCATGTACCTAACTTGTGCGTGTTGTACCAAGCCTGCCCGCACTGCATCGACGAACGCCGCAAGACGGCATACTGCATGGAATGCGGTTGCAAAGAATGGGTGTTCACGGACGAACCCGTGAAGCAGCTTTTCGAGCACATCGCGCAGGCGACATTCGAAGCCCGGGACGTCTACGTCGTGGCGCATAACCTCAGAGCTTACGACGGGCAGTTTCTATTAAAGTACATGGTGGCGCACTTAGACTGGATCCCGGAGCTCATCATGAACGGGAGCAAGATCTACAGGATGAGGTACGGTGACGTCACATTTCTAGACTCGCTCAACTTCATACCCATGCCACTCTCCCGCTTTTCCAAGACCTTCGGATTGAAGGAATGCAAAGGTTATTTCCCGTACCTGTTTAACACGAAGGAAAACGAGCGGTACGTGGGTTCGATTCCCGACAAAAGGCATTACTGCCCGGAGGGCATGTCGGCGGAGGGTCGGAAAGCCTTCGAGCAGTGGCACGAAGAAAAGGCGTCCTCCGGGTACGTCTTCGACATGAGGGCGGAAATGGTGGCGTATTGCAAGATGGACGTATTTCTACTCAGTCAGGGAGTTTCCAAATTTAGAAGGGAATTCTTGGACGAGAACGGAATAGACCCGTTCAGAGAATGCGTCACCATTGCGCAGGCGTGCATGTGCGTGTATAGAAAGCGCTTCATGCCGCTTAAAAAAATTGCCCTCTTGCCAGCGGGCGGGTATCGACTAGCGGACCGGCAGTCTCGCGCCGCATGCATATGGCTAACTTGGCTAGAGATGCAAAACCGCATCGTCATCCAGCACGCCATGCGAGGACGCGAAGTTAAAATCGTGGGGCACAAGGTGGACGGGTACAGAGAGGCCGAAAAAACCGCGTACTTTTTCCACGGGTGCTTTTACCACGGCTGCAGGCGGTGCTTTCACAATCGCCATGCGGCGATATACAACTCGGGACACGAAACCATGGCCTCCAGGTTAGAGAGCACCGAGAAGGTCACGGCCAAGATCAAGGCCGCCGGCTACGCTGTGGTGGAAATGTGGGAGTGCGAGTTCGACGCCGCGACGAAGGCCAACCAGGACCTGGCGCGCCACGCAAGGGACTTTCCGGTACCCGAACCCCTGAACCCCAGAGACGCCTTCTACGGAGGTCGCACCAACTGCACCAAGACGTACTGCGAGGCGAAGGGGGATAGCAAGATCTACTACTACGACGTATGCAGCCTGTACCCGTACGTGAACAAGACGAAGCCCTACCCCGCGGGCCACCCCAAGATCCACGTGGATCGATTCCCGCGCTTGGAAGACGTGGGGGGCGGGTTGGTGAAGTGCGAGGTTCTACCGCCGCAACACCTGTACCACCCGGTGCTACCGGCGCGCATCGGCGGCAAGCTCATGTTTCCGCTATGCCGCGCTTGTGCGGAGGCGGAGAACCAAGACGAGTGCCACCACGGAGAGCGCGAGAGGGCGTTGTCGGGTACCTGGGTGATCGACGAGATGAAGGTCGCCCTGGAGGAGGGGTACCGCCTGCTGCGGGTCCACGAGATCTGGGAGTACGACGTGGTGCGGCACGAACCGACCACCGGAGCCAAGGGTCTCTTCGAGGACTACGTGAATCAGTTCCTGAAGATCAAGACCGAAGCCTCCGGATGGCCCTCGGATTGCGACGACCCTGCCGCAAAGCAGCAGTACGTGGAGCAATTCTTCGAACACGAAGGCGTCGCCCTGGATCCCCAGGCCGTCGCCACCAACCCCGGCAGGCGGGAGCTGGCCAAGCTGATGCTCAACAGCTTCTGGGGCAAACTCGGGCAGAGGGAAAACCTCCCCACGTGCGAGCTGGTGGACCGGTACGACCGCCTCCTGGAGCTGCTCAACGACCCGGGCGTGGAAGTGCAGACCTACGTGCCCGTCACCGACCGGATCATGTACGTGGTGTGGAGGTACCGCGAGGAGTGCCGCAAGGTCAACCCCGCCGCCAACGCCGTGCTGGCGGCCTACACCACGGCTCACGCGCGCCTGGTGCTCTACTCCTACCTGAAGAGGCTGGGAGAACGGGTCTGCTACTTCGACACCGATTCCGTCGTCGTCGCCGCCGCTCCGGGCGACTGGACGCCGTCCGTCGGACGCCTCCTGGGGGACATGACGGACGAGCTGGAGAAGTACGGGAGGGGCTCTTACATCGCCCGGTTCGCCTCCACGGGGCCCAAAAGCTACTGCATGGAGATCGTCTGCCCCGAGACGGGCAAGACCTTCTCGGTGTGCAAGGTGAAGGGGATCACGCTCGATTCGGGAAACCTGGAGCTGGTGAACGCGGAGGTGATTCGCGACGTGGTGCTCAGGGACAACGACCGCGCGGTGAAGCTGGAGGGCACGCAGATCTCGCGGAAACCGTCTTGGACGGTCGTCACCGAACCCAGCTCGAAGACGTTTAGGATGGTGGTCAACAAGCGCGTGCTCGCCGGCGATCACGATTCCTATCCCTACGGGTTCAAGAGGAACGCATAAATGAGACGTCCGCAGCCGCGCCAAAGTCATTTCGAACCGGGCACCCCCGAGGAGACGATGCCCTGTCCCCGAGACCTGGGGCGTTTCGAGTTTCCCAGCACGATGCTCGTGGCGGGGCCGTCGCGCTGCGGCAAGTCGACCTTCGTGAAAAACCTGTTGCGCCACGCGCACCGGATGTTCGACGTGCGCCCCAGGAGGGTGCTGTGGTGCCACCCTCCGGAGTATTCGCCGAGACTGGAACCCTCGGCTCTGCGCTGCGAGACCCACGCGGGCATACCCGAACTTGCTTCGGTGGGCGAGAACGACCTCGTCGTCCTCGACGATCTGATGGTGGAGGGTGGCGGGAAGGACGTGTCCAATTTTTTCACCAGAGACTCCCATCACAAGCGCTTCGGCATCGTCTACATCCTGCAGAACGTGTTTCCGCAGGGTCAGAAATATCGCAACATCTCTCTGAATGCGAACTACGTCGTGGTCTTCAAGAACAACCGGGACAAGATGCAGATCGAGAGACTGTGCCAGCAGATCGAACCCAGGAACTCTAGGTTTCTCTTGGAGGCCTTCGAGAAGGCCACCGAACGCCCTCACGGGTATCTCGTGCTGGACTGCACTCAGTACACGCCCGCCCGATACAGGTATCGAACCGGCGTGCTGCCGGGGGAAAACCTCTCTTATTTCGTACCCAACTGAGGCCGCCGAGAGGACTTGGGTTTCGTTTCGTTCTATATTATCCCGGCAGGGTCTCGCCCCGACCGAGGCCGTCGAGTCTAAATAAAAAGTACCGCTTTTGGGGCGAACGTCATTATCGCGCAAGCATGGCTAGAGGTAGGTCAAGGCTCGCGACGCTGACCAGTCCTCGCATAGCGAGACAGCACGGCAATTTGGCGGCTCTGGCCAAGGCGAAGGCCCCTCTGCGCAAAAAGTTGTTAAAAAATGCCGACGGCGATCTGATCAAGGCCATTAGCGAATGCATGCTCAACGTGTGCAGAGGTCACGTGCAACTTCCCGCAAAGTGCTTGGGTCGCCTGAAGAAGCACAAGGCTTCTTGGAGGAAGTTGACGGATAAACGGGTTCCTCTGAAGAAGAAGAAGAGCATCTTGGTTCAAAAAGGAGGTTTTTTGCCGGCATTCCTCCTACCCGTCTTGGCTTCGCTCGGCGGCGCGCTAGTGTCGAAATTAACAGGATGAAGTACGGCAGGCAGATCCTCGTTGCGCCCCAACCGAAGACCGTCGACAGGCTTCACGCTGTAGACCGCACCGTATCCAGATTGGCTAAAGAAATTCGGAACCTGCAGAGCGCGAAGCTCTCTGCCGACGAAAAGTGGCGGCTCGTAAAACATAAATTGGACAACTACCTCGATCTCGTGGCACAAGTCAGAAAGCCCTTCCTGGGCGACGACGACGACGACGACGATTACGAAGACGTGCACGAGCGCGTGCCGGTGAAGCAGGAGGTCGAACCCCGAACCATAAAGGTCAACCTCCTCTCGCCTCGCAAAAAGAAGAGGGCGAACCCTGCCACTCCGAAAAAGAAATCGAAATCGCCTTCCGCGTCGTACCATTTTCGCAAGCGCGTCTGGCAACCCCTGTACAAGTAAAGCATGAAGGAATGGAAGGAGCTAAGGCGATACTATGCCAGACCGGAACACTATGCCGGTTTGGGCGCGGTCGAGCCCCTTCGAAAGGCCACGGTTGCGTCTAAGGCGAACATCGAGTCCTTCCTTCGAACCCGGGACAGTTACACTCTGCACAAGCCGGTCAGAAAGCGGTTCCCCACCAGATGTTATCACGTGACGAATATGGACGATCTTTGGGAGGCCGATCTAAACGTCATGAACAGCGTGAGGGAACATAACAAACCTTACGTGTACATTCTGACCGTTATCGACGTATTTTCCAAATATGCTTGGGCCGTGCCCCTGAAATCGAAGCTGGGTACCGAGGTCGCGCAAGCGTTTCGCTCCATATTCTCCCAACGCGTACCCAGGGTCCTCCAGACGGACAAGGGGACCGAGTTCACCAACAAGACTTTTCGCGACTTTCTGAAGAAACACGACGTGAAACATTACACAACCAAAAATAACGTTAAAGCCAGCGTCGTGGAGCGCTTCAACCGCACCTTAAAAACCAAGATGTGGAGGTATTTCACGCACAAAAACAGTTACAGATACCTGGAAGTCCTTCCGGCCTTACTCGAGTCGTACAATAGCTCGCATCACAGGTCCATAAAAATGGCTCCGAAGGACGTGAACGAGTCTAACATTTTACGAGTGTACCGCAATCTCTACGGTAATAGGACCCTACCTCGCGCAGGGAAACCCACATTTTCCGTCGGCGATCACGTGCGCATCTCTAAAGAAAAAATGAAATTCGACAAGGGCTACGAGCAGAATTGGACGGACGAAATATTTCGGATAGCCGAGGTGGTGCGCGGTCGGCCGGTGGTATATAAGTTGAAGGATCTGGCCGGAGAAGCCATAGACGGCGCATTTTACACCCAGGAGCTACAAAAGGTTGCGCTACCTCGGACGTTTAAGATCGAGCGCGTTTTACAGACCAAGGGCCGAGGGCGCCGCAAGCAGGTCTTGGTAAAGTGGAAGGGGTATCCGGCAAAGTTTAACTCGTGGGTTCTGGCTTCGACCGTCGATTCGACATGATTAAGACCGAGTCCTTCTCCATCACCCTCGTGAGCAACGCTTCCATGGAACACTTTACCGACAACACCACGGCCAGATTTTCTAACATCTTGCCCGAGAGAATCGTTCTGCAGGGAGAATGGGAGGTCGCCCTGCAAAAGGTCAGGTATCCGGTGAAATTTTATAACCTTTCGCCAGACGTCGCCCGTCTGGCGGGCACCAAGTACACCATGACGCTCCTCCCCACGCATTCCAAATTCAGTTTGCAAATGCCGCAAGGCATCGTGCACAATCCCAAAGACTTGGTGAACCTCGTCAACGCCGCTCTACTCGAACACTTGCACGTGGAAAACTTCTTCCTCTTCGACGAGCGCAAGCAGACGGCGGGCGTGAATGCCGCCGTCGCCCACCCCGAACCACTACCCGACATTCCGTTCGACGGGTTTGTGGAAAATGTCGCGCGCGCTGTCGTACCGTACGCGGTCGGCGAATACGAAGCTCTCAACGATGCGCCCCGCCAGAGACCAAAGCCGAAACCGAAACCGAAGCCCCGGGCTTCGGGGCAGCAGAAACCCGCGGCGGCTCGTTCCGTCAGACCCAAACGAGACGTTTCAAAATCGGAGGACCCTCCGGGGCCTCTACACCGCATCCACAGTTTGCTCTTGACGCCCGCTATGGCAAAAATGTTGGGTTTCGATCCCTACGTCGACGTCATTCTCGAAAAAGCTGCTAAACGCCCCGTAGATCCTTATATGGGGTTTCCTTACGAAATGTTCGTCTACTGTAATCTAGTGTCCCCGCAAGTCGTGGGCGACACCTTCGCCCAAGTCATACAGAGCGCGGCCGTGGAATACGAAAGAAGCAACAACACTTACATGAGCGACGAAAAGACGTTTTTTCCCCAAAATTGGGTACCCTTGATTCAGCAGGACTTCAAGACGGTCAGCATAGATTTAAGGAACGGTTACGGCGATCTCTTGCCATTCGCCGACGGATTTTCCTCTACTGTAGTTCTCGCTTTTCGTCCGAAACAGGCGTAATGGACGTGCACGCCGTAACGCGGTACTACCTCAATCAGACCGGCGGCGCGTTCCACCATCGCGATTTCGCTCTCTACAGGGGCAAGCGCTACCAAAGAGGCAGCGGTCTCTTTTCAGCCCTCGGAGGACTTTTTAGAAGGTTGCTACCGTTTTTAAAGAGCGGAGCAAAAGCAGTCGGAAAGGAGGCCTTAAAGGCGGGCGCCCACGTTCTGTCCGATGTGACTGTGGCGGGAGCAGCGCCGAAGCAAGCGCTCCAGCGGAGGCTCAAGGAGTCCGGATACAATTTAAAACGAAAAGCCGACGAAAAGCTCGGTGCCATGCTCGGTTCCGGCGCCAGGCGTCTCAAGAGAATAAAACCGAGCAAATCCGGAAAGAGCAAGCAGTCCAAGCTGAAACGCGGTAGGCGCAAGGTGCAAGACGTATTTTCGTAATGGCAGACGCGACCGTCCACATGAGTTCCGAACTGGACCTCTTTACAGAGGTGCCGGTTCAGATGAGCATCGAGGAGTCACGGTTCCTATACCTAAACCCTCAAAACACTTTAATGAAAAATGCCCCCATCACCTTTCATTATTCCGGAAATGCGGACGATTACCTAGACTTGACCTACGTCGTACTCGAACTCATGGTGCGCGTTGTAGATGACAAAGGAGAGGCCTTAAACGCTGACGCTAACGCCACTCTGGTCAACAACGCCTTAAATTCCCTGTTTCAACAGATGGAGGTAACCCTCAATAACATCATCGTCTCCATGCCGCAAGCCGGTTACCCCTATAGAACCTACCTCGAGACGCTTCTCAATTACTCCGAAGATGCCATGAACACCAAACTAGAATCTACCCTCTGGAGAAAGGACACGGCAGGCATCATGGACACTTTTATCGCCAATGCGGGCTTTCAGTGGCGTCAGGGGTTTACCAAAGGGAGCAACGTCGTGCAGCTCATCGGTCCTCTGTCCAACGCTCTTTTTAGACAGGAGAAGCTGCTTTTGAACAACGTTAGCATGACCGTCAAGCTCACTCCCGCCTCTCCCCAGTTTTATCTGTTTTCCGACGTAGATACCTTTAAGGGGTACGCCGACATCGTGTCTGCCACGCTGCGCTTAAAATCGGTGCGGCCCTCGCCGACCATAAAGCTCGCGCACCAGGCCGTGCTCGCAAAGGGCAACGCAAAGTACCATCTCAAAGACGTCAGCTTTCACGCTCTCAGCATCCCCAAGGAGTCCAGGGCAATGACGTTTAGCGACGTGTGCGTAGGGCAAGTTCCAAGGAGAGTGGTAGTAGCCATGGTCACCGACAAGGCCTATTCCGGCCATTTTAACTCAAATCCGTACAACTTGAAACATTTTAAAATGAACTTCTTTCAGCTCTACGTGAACGGGCAACCCGTTCCCTCCCAACCTCTGCAACCCGACTTTACAAAGGGACACTATTTGCAATGCTTTCAAACCCTGCAGGACGGCCTAGGCATTCATTTCAAGGACGAGGGACACTCCATCTCCAGAGAAACCTACCCGCAAGGGTATACGATAATGGTTTTCGATCTCACTGCAGACATGAGCGCTAACGAGTCTCACATCTCGGGTCAGCGCCACGGAACCGTCTCTATAAGCATCGGTTTTGCCGATAAATTGACAGAACCGGTCATACTTCTGCTGCTAGCGGAAATACATCGCACGGTCGAAATCGACGCCAACCGATCCATTTTGGTATCATGAACACCTTTCAAATTCAACGGTTTCTATCGACATGCCCCTCTACGCGTTCTCACTTTTTAGGCGTCTACCCCTGCGATAAACTACCCGTACTTCACGGCATTCGAACGCCTCCCTTGGCGCTAGTGGCTAACACCGACCCCAGCACCAAATCCGGGCAGCACTGGGTTTGCATCTTTGTGGACAAAAACTCGCGTGCAGAATATTTTGACAGTTACGGCATAGGACCGCTCTCGCCCCATTTTCTCCGGTTCTTAAATTCGGTCTGCGGGACGCGTTGGTCCACCAACGCCAGAAGGCTGCAAGGTTTCGACAGCACCACGTGCGGTCATTACGTCATCGCCTACCTCACCCACCGCTGCTCCGGCTTACCTAAGCATACATTCTTCTCAAAATTTCGCGTCAGGAATCACGCGCATAATGATGTCGTCATTCGCAAAACGTTCAAAAACGCATGCCGCGCAAAGTGCTCTGCCGCTCGGCAAACTTGTCAACCCTTGAAGGTGAGTACGTGTGTGTGTGTGTGTGTGTGTGTGTGTGTGTCACTATTCAGCACATCTAAGCTAATCCAACGTCTTGCACGTGCTTTCAGAAGACGCTCCTGCTGATATAAAAAGCAACGTCACGGTGCCGCTCGCCTCATTCAGAGTGTACCATGCAGCACGCGGATACAGTCCTGCTGCCATGCAGCACGCCGACCAGGTAGGTCCGCACCTATGTATTAGCTTGCTTTTTTTCTATCCCGTTTATCTCTCTCTATCCCTCACATTATTATTATTATTGTTTTGTGTGTTCCAGTATAACCGGATGTCAAACCCCAACCACCTCAAAACCCGGGGAAAAAAGGAAACTACCCATCTTCGACCTCCAACAGCATCCCGACAGCCCTGCTCCACCAGCACAGTTCCAACACAGTGCAGTTGTGGGTCCTCTGGCGGATATCTACTTCCTCAACCCGCAACAAACTAAATTCGTCAGTGTGGGATTCTCCCCCCGGCCACCGCACCATCTCGTCGTCACCATTGCCAAATGTGGACAGCACAACGCAGTCGTCATGAGTTCCTCGCAGTGGCACAAACTCGTCGAAGCCATCCCCATCATTCACAAACGCTTGAATGACCCGCAGGGACGTCTACAGCAATTTCAGTTCAGCGACAACGTCACCATCGTGTTTAAGTTTGTGTTCGGAAAGCTAAAGCTCGTTTTCAAAGAACCGCAAGGCGCATCCGTTACGCTCAACCAACAAGAATGGCACGTGTTGCATACCCTGCAGCGCATCATTACCGACATCATGTATCACAAAAAGAAGGAAGAGACGGACGTGCAAAATCAAATCATGGCATACCACAAGTACATGCTTCACAACCATGCCTCCAACGTTCCCTTACATGACATGAATTTCACGCAGTTCACCAAGTACATACGGTGCGCCAATTTTAGAACATTCCTCGAGGTTCATCATTTCCTCAACACCCATTTCGCACTGCGCATCTCACAAAATAGTCCTTAGTGCGCATGTATTTCTACCAGCGTTCCAACCGCACCTCACCCAAACATCTCGCGCCCTTCGCTCCCGCATTTGGGTCGCGAAGCATCCTATATCATACCCGATCACATTCACGGCGTTTGCATGTTCAGCACCGTTCAAAACAGAGTTCTCCTCCAAGTCGAAAACCGTTAAATCAACGGACACAGTGTTTTTCCTGCGGATGTTGTGCAATAATCGCTAAGCGCTTCCGGCGGATGTAGTGAACCTCCAACGAACGTTTCCCCACCAGTGCTTCCCCTGATGTGGTAATTCTCCAACCAACTTTTCCCCCACCAGTGCTTCCCCTGATGTGGTCGTTTGCATGTTCAGCACCGTTCAAAAACAGAGTTCTCCTCCAAGACGAAAACCGTTAAATCAACGGACACAGTGTTTTTCCTGCGGATGTTGTGCAATAATCGCTAAGCGCTTCCGGTGTATGTAGCCAGCCTCCAACGAACGTTTCCCCCACCACTGCTTCCCCTGATGTGGTGTTTCTCCAACGAACTTTTCCCCCACCAGTGCTTCCCCTGATGTGGTCGTTTGCATGTTCAGCACCGTTCAAAAACAGAGTTCTCCTCCAAGACGAAAACCGTTAAATCAACGGACACAGTGTTTTTCCTGCGGATGTTGTGCAATAATCGCTAAGCGCTTCCGGCGTATGTAGCCAACCTCCAACGAACGTTTCCCCCACCACTGCTTCCCCTGATGTGGTGTTTCTCCAACGAACTTTTCCCCCACCAGTGCTTCCCCTGATGTGGTATATCTCCAACCAACGTTTCCCCCACCAGTGCTTTCCCCTGATGTGGTCGTTTGCATGTTCAGCACCGTTCAAAAACAGAGTTCTCCTCAAAGACGAAAACCGTTAAATCAACGGACACAGTGTTTTTCCTGCGGATGTTGTGCAATAATCGCTAAGCGCTTCCGGCGTATGTAGCCAACCTCCAACGAACGTTTCCCCCACCACTGCTTCCCCTGATGTGGTGTTTCTCCAACGAACTTTTCCCCCACCAGTGCTTCCCCTGATGTGGTATATCTCCAACCAACTTTTCCCCCACCAGTGCTTTCCCCTGATGTGGTCGTTTGCATGTTCAGCACCGTTCAAAAACAGAGTTCTCCTCCAAGACGAAAACCGTTAAATCAACGGACACAGTGTTTTTCCTGCGGATGTTGTGCAATAATCGCTAAGCGCTTCCGGCGTATGTAGCCAACCTCCAACGAACGTTTCCCCCCACCACTGCTTCCCCTGATGTGGTGTTTCTCCAACGAACTTTTCCCCCACCAGTGCTTCCCCTGATGTGGTATATCTCCAACGAACTTTTCCCCCACCAGTGATTTCCTGCTTCCGGCAGTTGGGTTATATTTATGCACGCGCATTCTTTACCCCTTCATTCGGTGCTAGCCAGCCGTGGGGAATGCCAGGACCGTCGTGTAAAGACTTCCACTGCTCGTTTTGCTTTCACCAAACGTGCAGCTGCGAACTTAAGCACCGTCTCACCCTCCTGTGCACGCAGTGTCAACACGGTTTCTACGAAGACCTCGATCATCTCAACAAGCAAATTCAGCAATTCCTTCGAAGGTACTCCGCTAGAAACACCACATGAACTGCTTCATCGTGCTCTTTCGGTATCTCGATAACGGACGAAGAATCCGCCTGCTACTGCCCAGGGAACGCCAAGTGCTGCTGCAGAACGGCATATACATCTTCGAACGTTATCCCCCAAGCGACGTCGACCTTGTGTGGAACCAACTTCCCGCAGACGCACAGGTAGTTTGCGCACCTTATCGCAGGTGTAAACAACACTACAACCTTCCTCATCAAACCACTCATATAGACGGCCCTCCCCCGTTTATCAAAAACTGCCATCTGTGCCGTCAGAATGTCACAGGACGTCCTTAAAGAGCTAGAAGAACTTTCCAGCAGCGCCCACACTCTCAGCGTATCTACGCTTCAACAGCACGTACCATATCGCGTCGTCGGCGTCAAAACAATCGACACCGTTCACGGTACAAAGCTCGTCGCCAAACTCGACAACGACACAGAAGTTTTCCTACCAACAAGATTTGCAAAAGCCTCTCCAGAACTCGTCAACAAACTCAACTCTAACTCATTCTGCATCATATACGCAGGCGAGGAAAAACTACGCAGCGGTTTCAAACGTCACATCGTCACGTTCTCCCCATATAACCCTAAATAATGTCCGACGAAACCTATCCCGTCCCCGTGGGGAACAATCTTAACCTACAACTCATTCTCAACGCAGCTTCACCTATCCGTATCCTCTGCATCTCCAACTCCTATTTCCGCAACAGCAGAGTTGTCACCATCACACTCGACGTCCAAGGGGCTCACGCCGTCCACGTCAAATGCGTACCTACCAAAGTACACCAGCATAAACAAGACGCACTATGCGTCATATACCTCGGCAACAGCAACATTCCTGCTCTAACCAACAAAGTCACATCCACAGGATGCTTCTCAACCAGCCATTACAACGAATTTACCATCCCCATCTATATACCAACCTTCACCGAGTTCGTCAACGAAAGTTTCTCTCACCTGCTCGTCACCTGCATCACCAAACCTATCCACCAATTTACCGCCGATAGCAGCAGCAGCGATGACGAGGACTCAAAGTGCACCACGTACTTTAAAATCATTGTTGTGCGCGAAATCTGTGTGTCCTAGTGCCTCAAACAAAAACTATGAATTTTAATGTGCTTTTTTTTCTCCTAATATTACTTATATTGTCCATTTATTGTATTTATATGTTAAGCAAATAATACATCGTGTTAATCAAAACTATGTATACATATCTTTATCCAATGTACTGTATTCAAAGTATAAATAAAGAAAACAGTCCCGGATGAGCCAATTGCAATAACGATAATCCTACCGCTCAGGGCGCTTTTCAAACTTACCGCCGCCGCCGTCGCACGCAGCGACACTAGCGACACTAGCGCCCCTAGCGGCAGGATTATCGTTAAATCAATTGGCTCATCCGGGACTATTACTACTGTGGTTACACCAGATGGCAGAAGAAACGTTTTTCATACCTGGTACAAGAAACGTGATAGATGAGCCTTGGTCTATCTTCAGCTAAAGATGAGATGAACTACACAGCGCAAAAGCTTCATCCACACTACCTTCAAAATTAGTAAAGTAGTGATAAAATTTCGACATAGCCAATTTTAAGTAAATATCAAGTTAGCTTTACTGGAGATATGCTTCTACTTATCATCAAGTGATAGTAAACCAAAGAGGATTTTGCTCTTACGTTATGCGTAAATAGTGTACATATTTGCCTGCTTTTTGGAACATATATTTGGAACTCATATTTTTTTGGAACTGAAACGGTCGGGAGTGATACTGAGAAGTGCAATCCCGTGCATGGAATTGTGAGGATATAATGCGCTGTTGTATATGTTGGTAAAGAAGTATTAAACCACCTCTGCACACACAGTCCCCACCCCTCACTTAGTTCTAGCACTTTACTTGATGTTTTTTCCTTCTTACATGTTTTCCTTCACACCTGAGCCTGAAACTAATCTGTGTTCATGCGTAATGTTTGACATGAAACCAATACGAGACTGAATCATCCAAGGGTTGGTATGGATGTCGTTAAGAAGCACGCCTTCCAGTCACCCAGGTGAAATGCTTCTGTACTCCTCCCCTTTCGACGCTCACCTATGCCTGATCATTATTCATGGGCTAATGCGTGTATAAATGTGAAACAATCACCGATTAGCTAAACCAGAACTGGTTTGTAAATGATAAGAACCTTCTGGCAAAATTAAATAAACAAAAATCCTAAGTATAAGCAACCATTCGGCACCTTTTGCTACACTCGGCTGTTCGCATAGAATTGAAAAAGTTTATCGATAAGAAAAGAAGAAGTAAAACTGCAATATCGATGGACATTTTGTTATATTTTCTTAGGAGAAGCGGGTGTACTGTCTTCTCAAGGTATGCAATATAGAATCAAAGAGTCTTTTCTTGAAACCGCTTCTGGCAGTATTGTAATTTGAGCGTGAGGCTAACAACATACTGACAACGTAATTTCCGTGTTTGCGTGGTAGGAAAAACACAAGAAAACACGAGAAAATACATTAAACCGGAAACACGAAAAGATGTATAATCTCAGACTAGGTAATTGGGTCTCTATTGGATTTTGTCACGCATGGCTTGTGTTATAAATTTTTCCCTCTCATATTACACGCAGAGTTGTAAAAACAGAAGGGGTTTATACCGCATGTTTCGCTTGTTTATCACTGAGCTGTTAGCACCTTATATGCTTCATGTCGATACTTGTGAAGTAAAACACTTTCTCGATTACAAGAAAAATAACATGTGGAAGTGATGTTTTACTAAAGTTCCTAAAAGCAATATTTATTGCATATCTCTATTCGAACCCTTCAAACAAAACTATTTTTTCAAGTTTTACGAATAATAACTTACTTATTTTCGATAGTTTGTATAGTCTCTTTAAAAACAATATATACCGAGTGGACCATTTAAGACTGTACAATATCTCCAAAACTAAGCTTTGTAGAAAGAATAGCCTTTAATAAAAGTTGCTTGATATTATGGGGGAAAGTAAATGCTATTAGTCGTGTTTTGTTTGGAGAACGCTATGATAGTCATTTTAGGGCCAACTCAATTTTTTTTAATGGGAAAATATAATTAGGGCAAGGAGTGGCTGGCCAGAGCGCATTCAACAGTTGGAACAAATATATAGTCTGAAGAATAATTGAAATCATTAATGTTGGCACATGTGAAACAACTCCTTCATTTACGAAAGCGTGAAAATTTTGTTATCTACCTGCATCATTACAGGTTTTTAGTATTCTCTCCGATATGATAGTCCCCGAGTTTAAGATACAACCTAAACACCAAGATTTACAGGATAGTATACTTGAACTAAAATTCGGTTTTTGTAATGCTCTTCTTCTGGGGTGATTCATTATTTTTTTTCCCAGCGTATTCAGATATCATATAACCGGACCGTTAAAACACCAAAGGCCTAAAATCCATTATTCATTATTTGCTCTTTTCTCTGTGGCAGTTAAACTATAGTGTGGCGTGTTAGTAGGTATTATCATGCCAGGCACATTATTGCGTCGCATTGGCGACAGCATTGTTGGGGTAATTTAGTATTTCTTTCGGCTTGTGTTTGAATTTCCGTCTGGCATGACACTCTCACCTCATGCCGGCGAGCCTAGCCAGAGTTGGCGAGAGTGGGGGGATAGATGTTAGTGTTGCTTTCTTTGTGTGTGAGAGTCAGTTTGAGTCCGAGAATTAGTGTGTAAGGTGTAAGTTGCGTGAATTTGAACCATCTCCCCTCAATCCTTTATTCCCTGTGTGTAATGTAGAACCACGAATTGTTTTATTAATAAATCACAGATAATGTAAATGATGTGAGATTTGTATATAATTTGTTATAAACCCCATGCTTTCATCGGAATGTAGTCACCAAGGTCCTGCTCCTCTCGCAGTTTCTGTGCTACGTTTCCCCATGTGCGTGTTGGGGTGATTTAAAATATAATAATTTTGTTGGAAACCATTTGGCCTTCACCCCAGCATGTAAAATTATTCAGATAACATATAACCAATCCGTTAAAACACAAAAAGCCTAAAATCCATTATTCAGTATTTGCTCTTTTCTCCGTGGCAGTCAACTACAGAATATAGTTGAATTAATCAAATGAAATGACAGAACCCGTATCTCTGATCGCGTTATCGAGTTAAGTGCGCAGATACGTCTCTTCCTCCGTCTTTTTATTTTTATCCCTCTCCTT
Source organism: Deroplatys truncata (assembly GCA_030765065.1). Taxonomy (NCBI): domain Eukaryota; kingdom Metazoa; phylum Arthropoda; class Insecta; order Mantodea; family Mantidae; genus Deroplatys; species Deroplatys truncata. The sequence continues at coordinate 112,087,075 of CM060986.1, forward strand.
CTCTTTCCTCTCAACGTTACTCACTCTTTTCTCTTCCCTCTCGCCTTTCCACTACCCCTCGCTCTCTCTCTCTCTCTCCCCCTGTATTACCCCAACTCCTCTCTCCGCTCATCATTTTGCAACTTAGATGAAATGTGATATTAAAAACGAGTAATAAAACTGCTTTAATAAACCTTAAACTGTAAGTGAAAGGTTGAAATATGCACAATCTTGTGGCTGTTCCATAAGCTTATTATGCGATTGCAACAAAAGGCTTTTCTCGGTTTACATACATAAATATTAGTAAAAAAAACCTGTATATTCATCCTGTCGAAATCTTCCAATAAATCAGTTTGTCAGAAACATAATGCTTACAAACCTTTGTTATGTAAAATGTTTAAAAGATCTTATTTTATACATTCACATGACTTTCTCTACCATCTGTTGCTTATTATTGGGTATACAGACTAGTCCTTTTAAATCTTATTTCTATATCTACTTCATTTTAATCCAAATAAACTCTTGCAGAAATAGCTACATTACACATTTTTTTAAAGTTACAAAAGGAACAGCGATATTCAAATTTTTAAGAAAGGAACACTATACGCTGGCCTTAAAATTCCATAATGTTTCAGTGGAATCATGAGAAACAACTAAATGTGGACATGTCTTTCAAAGAATAGCTAAGTATTGAATTATTCAAACCGTTAATAACAGTTATCTCGGAAATGAATGATGCCCCAGAAAAACGTTATTTGAAATAAATTGTGTGTTTTAAAGAGATCTACATTTCTTGTGTAGTACTTTCTTTCGCCTATCGCTTAACTTTTACCAGTAATACAAGATTATATAAAATTGCTTCCAAATGAAAATGACTTCAAAGTATTTTCCCAGAAAACTCAAGACACACATTTTATTCTTCATGTAAATATCTTTAATATAGGTATTTTAATCAAAATCGTAATCATTTTATAAAATTTAAAATTTCGAAATACGTTCCTTGCAAAGGGTAGTTTGGGATGGAAGGATTGTTTCTGAAAGTCTTTTGTCGCAACTTAGAAAGGTACTGAACTGAAGTACCAAATTTGGTATTGATTCAACTTTTCGTTTTTAAGTCATGCTATTCTCTCTCTCTCTCTCTCTCTCTCTCTCTCTCTCTCTCTCTCTCACGGATCTTTTTCTAAAAAATATTATACGATAAATTCACATGACTTTCTTTACCCTCTATCGTTTATTAATGGATATACAAAATATTCTTATTAAGCATATTTTTCTGTCTGCTACGTTTTAATCTAAATAAACCTTTGTAGAAATAGCTAAATTTCACGCTTCATTGTAGATACAAAGACAACAGCGAAAGTTATATGTTTTATAACAAAAATTCTATACTGTTCCATATAGTCGCAACAAAATACTGAATGTTGACAGGACTTTAAGAGAATGCCTAATTAATGAACAGTTCGAACCATTAATGATGGATATCTCAGAAATGATTTATACTACAAAAACGATTTTTGATATAAATTGTGTGTTTTAGAGATATTACGCTTTCTGTATAGTAGTTCTCGTCTATCGCATAACGCATACAAGATTATGCAAAATTCCTTCCAAATGAATAGGAATTCACAGGCTATTCCCAGAAAATTCAAAATATACATTTTATTTTTCTTGTAAATATATTTAACATATGGTATTTTAGGCAAAATCGTTACAACCATTTTTTAGAAAACAGAAATTCTCGAATCATGTTCCACGTAAATGATAGAATAGGGTGGGGGGATTTTCTTGAAAAATCTTAGTGTCACATCTTCGGAAGATACTGAACTTAAATATCACGTTTGGTATTTCATCAGAATTTTCGTTTTTAAGTTATGCTGTTCACAGATACATACACATTGTCCTTTTTCTAAAAATTCTTTATTTTGAAGGTGGGGGACCACAAACATGTATTTTCGGTGAGATATTGATAGCGATTTTTGGGTCGAATGCATTACCTACTCTACCTACTAGGTACAAGGTAAAGGAAATAAAAATAGTTGAGATTCCAGTAAGTTTATTGACAAATGCAGTAATTTATATAACTACAAGAATATTCGGTATTTATCATAGGTAATAATACGAGTGATTTCCAAATTGTTCTCTCCACAAAGTGAGGAGAGAATTTATCTAGAGGATTTGTAAATCCAGGGTAGAATTTATTAAGACATTCACCAATAAAATTGAGGATTTATCCAAGAATTAAAATTATTAAAGTACAGCCATAAAATATTTATATGTATCTCCAATGGATAAGGATGTAAATATCCTTATTTGAAAAGAAATCAGAATCATGTGGTCGCATTTCCTTGTTAGATCAGTGAAACCTGATCATTTAATATTACTGTCATCCGGCGTAGGAAACTATAGGTATGCATGTATTATAGTAAGAATTGAATAATCAGTATTATAAGTTATGGTTTTGTTTAGTACAATTAACATTTTGAAAAAAACAACTAAATATACAATACACTGTTCGGGGCGTTTCCTTTTTAGTTATGTATGGCCTTTACGGGCATTATTCTCACGTCAAAGGAGGAGGTAAGCCTTGCAGGAAAGGTCATGCATGGCTAAGACGATACAGGTAAGAGAATGCCCCCCAAAGAGTCCCCAAAGAGCTTATGACACCAAAATCAAGTAGAACACATTTTAATACGAGTAACATGTATAAAGTTGGGCTTCATGCAACATTCAAGGATTGATTCACAAAAATTGTTCATGGTGAATGACGTAGTCCATTCCATCACCTTGAACTAAAGCAAAGACTCATATAGCTTAAAACGTAACACAAAGTTACTAGCCCATTACACAGTCAACAACCTTATAACCAAGTTATACATTTAAGAGTAACAGAATAACAATAACATTTGCAATACAGTTACACAAGGTTAAAACTCGCTAAAAACAAGAGAAACAAACTGTACCACGTACAAATTAAGGGTTGTGAAATATGTATTTATATATCCGATCTGAAAAGCTTAATAACAACGGACAAACCCAGGTATACACAGGTCACAAAAGCTAAAATCCCCGCTGTAATAAAACCTTACTAGGCCATAAAACACTAAACCAGGGATCTACCAAAGTCACTGCCGGAAACCAACTCTCATGAGAGAAGAAAGGTCAGCCCAGCAGCCACCCGACTCCGGGAACCTAGCGAGATAGGTGGCCGCGAGAAGAACGCGGAGAATACGCCAAAACCTCACGACAGGAAATACCGAAGCTCTTCGCGAGACAAAGCAATAGAAAATAAAATCAATAAACATGCGATCAGTAACAACTATCAAATCTGTGGGACTGGATGAAATTTGTTCATTGCTCGTTATGGTTAACATAGTTTGATAGATAGTGGCCATATTGTTTCTTAATCGTGTACCATCTAGGAATGGTATTCATTAAGTTGCGATATAAGATAATGCTCTGAACATACAGAATATTAAAGGAAGAGCTATGTTTATTACGTAAGGAGGAGGTGATAGATCTCAATAAAGTTTGAAGTTAAAGTTTCATTGGTTGAAAAAGAAGCATTATTTCAGACATATTATCTCCATATTGTGGCCACAGTGAAATAATCATAAAAATTATTTAGTTTCCGTGACTTCGTTGTTTAATAGTTACCAATTATACTTAATATTCAGATTCTTTATTATTACTTTATTATTCAGATTTGTGCTGTACATTTGTTTGTTCAAAACGGGAACAGAATTTAATAACAATAGCTGTATATCAAGAAAGAATTCTTTTTAATCCCAATAATCGTTAACGAGCGTTAAGTTTTCTTCACTCTAAACCTTCATCACAGTATAACTCGAGTTATTCGTTTTCAAATCTATACAGCTAAAATAACACATAAATGAGTAAACCCAATAAATTTTCTTATAAAACTGAAACTGTTTTATCAGATTATCACTCAAACTGATTAGTGTTATTCAGTACAAGAAAGCAATTAATGAAGAAAGCACACAATTAATATACCTAACAAACTATTTAGAATACTTACATGCGTGTCAGTATTGTTATTCATATTTGTAACCAAACAAAATGAAAACTTGTTCCTTATTACGATTTAAAAATCTGATGTGTTACATTCATATGACTTTCTCCACTCTCTATCGCTTATTAGTGAGTATACGAATTATTCTTACAAAATTTATTTTCGTATCTATTTGATTTTAATTGAGAAAAAACATTTCCGGAAATAGCTCAATTATAGACTTCGATATAGATACAAAGAGAATAGCGATAGGCAAATATTTTAGAACAGGACGCTGTAAGCTGGCCTTAAAATACCCTGCTTGCAATCGCGAGAAACAACTAAATATCGAAAGTACTTGAAAAGAATGAAGAAGTTGGATAATTCGAACCATTAATAACGGGTATTTCGGAAATAACTAATGCCATAAAAATTTTATTTGAAATAATTGTGTTTTAAAGAGTTCTACATTTTTTGTGTTGTAGTTTTCGTCTATCGCTTCACGTTTACCAGTTGTACAAGATTATACAAAATTCCTTCCGAATGAAGTAGACTTCACGGGCTCTTCCGACAAAATTAAATATATGTATTTTATTTGTTATATAAATATCTGTAGTATACGTACTTTAATCGAAATCGCTAGTCTTGTTTTAGAACATCAAAAATTTCGAAGAATGTTCCACGTAAAGTGTCGCTCGCATCTTTGTAGCGTACTGAACCTAAATAGCGAGTTTGGTATTTATCCGACTTTTATGTTGAGATGCTGTTCACAGACACACACACGTACTGTTTTCCAAAAAGTGAATTTTTTATTCATGGGGACTCAAAATATGTGTTTCTAGTGAACTGTAGGTATTAAACTTTTGGGTGGAATACAATGGGTTCTTTACCTGCTATCTACGTGGTAAGAAAGAAAACATACCTTTTTTTCTTTCTTAGCTTCTTTGATCCTTCCACACGTCATGCACTTGTCAATTATATGCACTCATCACAAAAATTGTCATTATTCAGACCTATACCTTCATCACCGTCATAAACAGTATCATCATATACTAAGGAAGATTGACCTCGCCAACCATACTGTGAACACTTGCCCAGCAATAATGCGTTCCGAAAACATTAATGCCTCACCCAATGTTCCTATTGTTTTGTGCTGCGACAACAAGAATACACTACACCGAAGCCATGTATAATATACCTTAAATTAGCATAAATATAACTTATAAATGAATAAGTAAATGAACATATTTCCTGCATGGAAACCAGAAAAATGTGACGCATATATGAGAAAGCATAACCGGAAAACGTATAATTGAGCTAAATATTAATGTAAAAGTTCGGCGCATAAGTAAATAATGTATAAGTGAAGTTCAACTGTGTTTAAATAATCCACACTAGATGCTATTCATAGAGAATTGGATTACCTGCCTGGTGACATTAGACCCTTTCTGACTAATGTTAACAGTTAACGATGTCTAGAAACGGAAGATGCGGATCAGGATCACATCCATTAACACCCAGACACTCTGCAATTAGAAATGAAGTGCACAAATTGACAATAAGAATTAGCGGTTTCCTTAGCTGGAGCTGCAGCTTCAGCTGTTGTAAAATGTTTACGTGTTTGAAGAACTTTATCCACTCATTATTTAGTACAGAGGTAAAACCTTCGATTCAAAATTTCGATACACGTCTATCACTACACATAAAAGTTTTTATCTCTCCGTTCTCTCTCTTTTATGGAGAAACAGTATATGTTTGAGACAGAGAGAGGGGGGGCGAGAATAAGGTATTCTCAAAAGTCAAGCAACTTCGAGGATGAAAGGGAAAGATTTTCAAGTTCTTTTCAGTACTACACCTAAAAGTTCTAAATCATAATCTTCAGGGTTTACTCCTCAAGGGCTGTTGCGTCTCTAGAATTAAAATTCTTATACTGAATATCGTTTGCGAGGTCGTCCTACATTTCTTCTTTCTCTAGGTTTATAATCAATACTTTCAGCACTCAGTACAATAATATCCTCATATTTACATGGGCGTACCCATATTGTACTATCATGTCGATTATATTGCTGGATTTAGATTTCTTCCTATATCTTAACTCCTCTTATGATTTAAAAGTGTATGTCTTATCTGAGGTCGTAGCAATTTTATTGTTGCAGATTTCAGTCTTCTAATGCCTGTGACAGTGCTAGACCATCTTTAAGAACCATATATTAGTATAGAACATTCATTGTTTTATAAAATGTTGGTACGATACCTAATTTTACTTCATGTATTTTCATTGTTTTAATGAACTGCAAATACTTCTGCTATGTTATTTCTACATCAAAAGTATAAGTGAAAGAAATACTGCACCCTAAGCAATCGAAAGCCCTGCATATTTTGGTTTGCTAAATTTATCCTAAATGCCAATTTCTCGTAAAAACCATGACTTTGTATTTTCTTGTCAAATTTTAAAATTGAAGCATGTTGTAAAACTTGGTTATCTCAAATTAAAAGAATATATTTTTTTTAAGAATAGTAATGCAATTAAACTAAATTAATATCACGTAATTAAACTAGAGCGCTGTATTTCATTTTCTGATAACATTAAATTCTATGCATATGTCTGCTCAGATATTATCATTCAATCTCTATAAACACGTTAATAGAGGATAAGCATAGTTATTTTTTCAGTAGCAGTCCCGGCCATTTCAGTTTGAAAAATATCTGATTTGTTGCATTCGTATGACCTTCTCATCCCTTTATCTGTTGTTAGTTGTATACAAATTTTTCTTACGAAAGTTTATTTTCCTATATATTTCATTTTAATCGAGATAAACCTTTCCGGATATAGCTGCATTACACATTTCGTTATAGTTACAAAAGTAATAGCGATAGCCAAATGTTTTAGAACTGGACCCACACTCTCTCCACGACATCGCGAGAAATAATAGAAAATCGACAGGGCTTAAAGAATGGCTAAGTATTGAATAATTCGAGCCATTAGTAACGGATGTCTTGGAAATTACTGATGCCACCAAAAAGTTATTTGAAATAAACTGTGTACTTAAAAGATACTTTAAAGATTTTTGTGTAGTACGCTTTAGTCTATTGCTTATCGTTTACCAATTATAAAAGATTATGCAAAACTCCCTCCGAATGAAGAGGACCTCATAGGCTGTTCCTACAAAATTCAAGATATAAATTTTATTTGTCATGTAAACGTCTCTAATATATGGTATTTTAGTCAAAACAGTTACAGCAATCTTTAGAAAACCAAAAATTTCGAAAAATGTTTCATGTAAATGGCAGTTTTGAATAGGGGATTTCTTGAAAACTTTTGTACGTCACATTCTTTAGAAGGTAATGAACGTAAATACAAAGTTTGGTATTTATCAGAGCTGTTATGCTGTTCAAAGGCATAGGCACAGCGGCGTGCGGACATTTTCTACTTTTTTTTATTGAGGAGGCCTCAAATCATGTATTTCCGGTGAAATCTCGGTATCGAATTTTTAGGTGGAATGCACTCCTCTCTCCACTTACCATGTGCCTGGTAGAGAAAGTAAAAATAGTACATTTCAAAAAAGTTTCCCAAATAACAGTTAAGCACGTCCACGGATTTTACTATTTACTCATAACCGTGTCAGCGAGATACTTTTGCTCCACTGTTACCTGCTTCCACGATACTCCCCTCCCTTCTTCTATCCCTCCCACTCTACACTGAGTCATGCACCAATTGCTGGCTAAACTAGAACAATATATATATATATATATATATATATTCCTTTTTTAATACTTATCATAATTACTGCTCGCCTAACTCTCGTTAAAAGAACTCAAGATTCATTGTAATTTTAGTCTTATTTTAATTTTCATGCCACTAGCGGTTATATGTTCAAAAACAATTTTATAGTTGCCTTTATAGTTGTATCGCAAAAACTTAAAAACATAATTAAGTCTGTTTGGTAGGAATATTTCTAGTGTATATTGCAGTTTATTGCAACTTGGATGCACTAAAGCAAGGATGGTTCCCAGATCTCGCATATTTGTCAAGTTGTAAAGCAACTTGCTCTCTATGATCAGAGTGTACTTTGGAAGTTGATTATAAAATTACTTGAAAGTTGTACTTACTTTGGAATGATAGAACTGCACCTATGGCTATTCTTTGGAACGCTTCTTCTCTTAGAACCATTAAAAACTGAAGATTAGTTGTTTTCTACCTCTAGTCGTTAATAACGTACATGAAAAGAACGCAGTGGTTTAACACTAGTAAAACGTTTTTCAAACTTTTGCTTTATAATTATATGTACTTGCATACTTAAGTATACAATAATGATTTCATTGTATTCACCTATTAAACTGTTAGAATTATAAAATACAGAACAATATTCTCTGGCTGGCAGAGATATAGGCTATAATATTTAATGATTTTTAGCGAGAAAAAAGTTTACGCACAGAAATTGTAACTAATTCTACCATCAATAAAATTGGTAACCTATATAAATATAATAAAGAGAGAAAAAATGTTTTTGTGTGTTTGTGTATGAAGGATAATCTCAAATACCACTCAACCATTTTAATAATTTTTTCAACATTGAAAATCTAAGTTCGTTATTACGCACATGGGTCTATAAAACCTTCTAATTTCATTTCATAAATTACTAAAAGATTAAAAAGGATTTATAAAGCTCTTGTACTTGAATACGAACAAATTGAAGTAATAAAAGAATATGCTTACGAAGAAGGCCTTGACTTGTGGTTGGAGATGCCATGGAGTAGAAGAACCGTTCATTGCTCCACAGAATATAAATGGTTTGCTTATCTCCGGAGAGTATAAAAACAGAAGTCGGTTACACCATAATTGCAAGGAATATACATATATGGCACAGATGGCCATGATGTAACACTTCACCAAGCAGAATACAGAGTTTAAAAAGCGACAATCAATTCTGTTTTATATTTGTTTCTTTAACTGCTATTAATTTATCAAATACTGCAGATGCGTATGTAACGAAACAGTGTCAAAACGTCAGAAAAACGTTGATTCTAATTCTATAAGAAGTGTGCAGGAGGTTTCTGGATGTGTTTATACCGTAATTATTGACGGGGATGTATAAATAAATAAATAATAGTAAAATAGAGAAAAAATTGAAGTAAATAATTTCCATATATTAAATCATTGTATTATGTAATGAGCTTGAGTTGAAATGTTTGTCCATAAAGAGGAAGGTAAATGGGAAATCAGTGAAAAGTCATTCGCTACAGTTGAAGTAGCGAATCCATTAGCTTAAAGATTCTGGGAAGTCAGTTAGTTTATAAGCTCACTACGACTTCAGGGACACGTAGGCAGAATTCTGGAAAAGAGAAAGGTACTTAAGATTCTAGATTTTGATAATAAAGTTAAGAGGCACACTAGGATTTTAAGTATTGGTTGCGTGTGAAAAATAGCATAGTGGGAAATAATGAAGTAGGCAGAGCTAAAAGTTATAAAGTCATGTAAGTTTATATCAGAGAGTTACTCTGACTCTGGTATGCGCACTGGTACTTACATCCATTCGTACATATCTTCGACCACACAGCTATGCAGAATTAGATAATCTGGTACCATCACTGGTGCGTACTGCTCCTGTGATATTTTAAGCACTTAGTAATGCGCTTGTTGAGTAAGAGATCGCGGCTATTGCGACAGGTCTCGCCGATAATTATTTTAGCAATTCACGGTAAATTACGTTATTAGTTTCTTCTAAAGCGGAAACAGTTATTTTTAACCGTAACTTTGATACTGCAGAAGTTAGCAGATATAATAATTCCGTTGTTATAATTTCAAGAGCTACGGTTCATAATCAGTTCCATTTTTTATCTTCAAACGGTCGGCAACTCGCTTAAAAAGCTCAAGCATTAGATCACATTAAATTTCTCAGTCAATTTAAACTGGTGGTATCATTCACACCATACTCGCGCAAGGCTATGTCTCTTTTCTAAGGCGGTTAACTTTGTGCCTCGGAGGCTATGTTTCTTTTCTAAAGCAGTTAACTTGGTGCCTCGCAGACTGTATTTTCTAAAGAGGTTAACTTGGTATCCGGGAGTTGGAATCTTATTAATCCGTTTTGTATGTTAAGGATATCTGAGTTAAGTGGAAACTGTTTAGATTCGATGATATTTAATAACTATTGGACCAAAAAGAAGGTACAAAATTTTAAAATTTAACCTATATGTCTAAAAGATTACTCGACCATTCCGACAGATGATTGTTCCACCAACAAGGGTACTTATACGCTAGCATTTCCAGAACTTGGAAGGCTCTCGAAGGGAGGTTAAGGAAGTTAAAAAGGTCTGTCGATATTTCACATCTTTTGCGTTAATATCGGGTGATTTTAAGTGTTATTTGGAATAGTTCGGATTGTCCCCTAATAATTACAATTATTAGGAGAAAAGGGAAAGAATCACTGTAAAACCTACTACGTCATCGCACACATATTTTAAAAAGAAGTAGGAGGCAAAAGAAAATAATTAATTCGTCATTCGAGTTTAAAAACCTAACAGTGTAACGTTGGGTATGCCAGCTAGTCAAATATTATTTAGAACTGCCTCAATGCTTTTTCCATGTCCTGAATACAGAACGTATACTGAAAAAATAGCTATATAATTTCTGTCGAAACATTGAAATGAACTGCGATTACAAGGCATGAAGGTGTATGACTTTTGTCTGTGCACTACAGAATAAAGTTTCACTTCTTAGAGTCGCCGGTTTCTTCCCTAACGTCATTCAGGTAGAAGTTCAAACTGTCAGGAGAATCGATATCAAGTAATCGCTATCAGATAGCTGGAATCTTCTGGTGTAGACGTGGTTTCCTGAGAGAGTTCTTTACTATATCTAAGGTAACTTCTACCAGTTCTTAAAGATTAGTAAACCACCATAGCAACATGATACGTATATTGACGTGCATACAATGTGGCCCATAAAGGAACGGAGCTGTTTATGTCAAAATCTGGTTACCAGCATAATCACCTCTATTTTTCGGGAATAATTCAGTCACTGGGTTGGCAGGATACTTTACGTATCCCGAAATAAGACCCAAATTCTGAAGGGTACCATTACAACTTAAATTATGTATTTTCCTGATACATTACCGTTTTCTTAATGGAGTCTTTTTATTGCCATTTAGTAGTAGTAACAACTTTGACCTTCGTCTCTATGTCGTTAATGAAAGCTGTCATAGATGTAATGTAGTTATCGTTCAGTTTAACCACACATTATTCACGTCTTAGTCTAAAAGGCCTAATTATTTGTAATTGGTTTAGCCTTTTCTTGTGTGACAAACATAGCGAAATTTTTTCACAGAGGTGGTATCAGAACCACCCTTTCATTATAAATACATAGATTATATTGTGACATATTAAATTTATTGTCATTGCCAGATGCACTGCTGTACTGTATTGTTGTTATCATACGTAACATTATTGGGTCTCCTTAGATATATTTCGATTAACGGTCTCTCCTTTCGGTGCGGATCACGCCAAAAGGAAAGATCTGTTTGAAATTGTCTGGTATGACGTCAGCCCTATCCGGCTCTGGCTAGACACGGTTGGTGGGGGCAAGTTAACGTCACTCGAGTGGAAGTGGTGGATGGGACCAGACGTGTGTGGCCGGTTTACGGTCTGTAGCAGCTCCCTCCATCCTGTTTCCCTAATTAATTATGTAGAGAAGCTAAACAATTTTGTGAATAAATCCCGGGTAATGTGTGTTATGCAATCTTTCAATGTAATTTAAAACCCCAAACTTCCCCTTAATTCTATACACCAAGATTCCGGACATTTTTCTGCGCCCCCATGTGCGTGTTGGGGTGACTTAAATTAATCATTTTCTGTTAACCTTTTTGGCCTTCACCCCAACATGTAAGAATGTACATCCTTCATTGGTTAATTGTAAGTTCATGTATTGATTTTCAGACCAGTCACATAGAGAACTGATAATGACTGTGTGGATCGTGGAAACCTTCCGAAGGGAAAAACACTAAGGCAATCTAGGAGAATGTATCACTTTTTATGCACCACATTATACATAAAATTTCACGTAAAGTGCAATGGGAATCTACGTAATAATTTGTAGCAGTTCCATCTGTATTGCGAGGGGTCGTTAGAGTTACCTTGCGCAGTTTAGGGATTAAAAAGTGACAATATTAAACTGTTTTCATTAAAAAGGAGAAAAATCTGCAAACTGCACGAGTGCCAATCAACGAAAACCGCCATTTTCATAATGGGGTTAATGGCACTTTGCTCTGAGTCGGGGATATGCTGGTGAAACAAACCGGAAGAACGTGATGCCCAACGGCATTCACCTACATATTTGCTCCAGTAGCACTGCAGTCTCCGAAGCCGACTGCTGTGTTGACGTCACCTTGCGAGGGAAAGTTATATGTCTGAGTGCTTTAGCATTTAATATTGTTATCAGCATCATTAGCAATTACGTGTTTTTATTATTATAATAAAATGTATTATTACTATTATTATATATTATTATTATTGTAATAAAATATACTAATTTTTGAATACTTGATACTGAATTGTCGACAAATTTGCCCAAAAATAATAATTTCTCTTCCCTATTTTCTAATTTTCATGGAAAAAATCCTCAAATAATATAGAATCAAGATACAATTACGGTTTATCCTTCTGGATATTTAAAGCTCGTTCAAAATCATATACACAGGAGTATGCCAGTTGAGTGTGAGTATTTAAAATTTTGATGTTACTCGTAAACCTTTTCACTTTCTCTATAGTAGCCACCCAAAAATTATGTACCAAGACTTCATCGGAAATGGATGTCTTGTGGCCCGGAGTATAACAAAAGCAATTTTAGAAAATGATCTCTGTGTGTGTGTGTGTGTGTGTGTGTGTGTGAAAAGAAAACTCAAAACGAAAAGTCGGATAGATACCAAACTTGGTACTTAAGCTCCGTATCTTACAAAAATGCAAAACACAGGTTTATAGGAAACTGCCCTTAACACAAACTTCCCCTTACATGGAAGATTTTTCAAAAGTTATTTTCTGAAAAAATGGCTAATGATTTTGAACAAAATACCAGATACTAAAGATGCACATGAAAAATAAAACCTATACTCGAATATTCTGGCAATAACCTGTGAAGACCTCTTATTCGGAAGGAATTTTATACGGAGTATAAACTTATATAACTGTTAAACGTTAAGCGATACACGAAAAGTACTATACAAAAAATGTACATATCTGTAAAGCACAAATTTATTTCAAGTAACTCTATTTTGTGGTATAAGCCATTTCAGAGAATCCTTTATTAATGGTTCGTATTGTTCAACACCTTGTCATTCTTCTAAAGTACTATCGATATTCAGTTGTTTTTCGCGATAGCATGGAAACAGTATGAACTTTCAAGGCCTGCATATAGCGATATGATCTTGAAAATCTGATGATCGCTTTTCCCTTTGTATCTATAATGAAATGTATAATGTACCTATTTCTTGATTAAAACGAAGATAGAAAAATAAGCTTTCGTAGGATTAACTTGTATACCCACTAATATACGATAGAAGGTAAAAAATCATATGAATGTAAGACATCAGACATTTTATTACTTATTGTAAGTTTATACTTAATATTAATTTGTTTCCGAATATGTTCTTTGAAAATTGATGAAGAGATTTAAGGAGCGCTTTATTTATATCAGGTATATCTATAGTTCCTGATTTTGAGTTGTAATAAATACACGACTAATTCTTAGAAAATGAAAAATGAAGTACCTTTATTTTTTCAGAATATATGTCTGTCTATGTTACACATATCTTAATGTTTGGTTGTAAGGAACTATATTTTATGAATAGTGTGTAACTATTAAAAGTATAAGATTCCATTTGCTTTTATGAAAATTATTTTATTGGAAAGCTACCACATATTTAATAAAACTAATATTTAGTAAAATTTGTAGAAATTAGTAATTTCATACCTTTACTATATGCTCTAGTATTTATCTTCATATATAGTAATGTGCATTGAATTGTATACAAATGTAGAAGCATTTTCAATGTTGTAGTAACCAAGCAGAAATAGACATATTAGTATATTATGTGGGTATCACAAGAAATTTAGCTTCGCGTTACATATAGAACCCCAAATAGCACCACTGGTATTTTACGGCGCTATCTATATACATTCCACAACATAAGTAGGATCTTAATCTGTCAAGTGCAAAACGTGCCAAATAGTCACACCATTCCAAATATACTATAGTCCAAATCTTAACAAGTGTTTGAAATCGACACCCATGTTTTTAAGAACTCTATTTATATGTTAAACGACAAAACGTGAGATGGCTTTTACATTGGCCTACTTTGGATTGTAGTTTCGTAATGCACGAGTAATCACAGAAGAGCAGTTAAAACCCAATCTAATCTGCCGCTTGATCAACTTGAAGTTATGCATGAAGCCTTATTTAACAATTTGTTCAGTCTTATACTCAAACTGCCTTAATCCCTGAAATTGAGCTACCGTATCGCATTTATCACGAATAACACATGATCTAATCTTCTACAATTTCATAGTGCCATTTTTATTCATCAGTTATAAAATCCGCCACATTCTGTTACCTATCGCTCCTTTCGCTCGAGATCAATTTTCTTCCAACCTCGTGGGAGAGTTGCCTGCCCTGTGCTATCTTCCAGTTGTTAGTTTGGCAAATTATAGCGCCAGTGCATTGTGCGTTTTCATCTGTTGGAGTTGAGGTAGAAATATGTTTTAGTCTTGCGTTATGTTGCTGTTTTAATGTATCATAATTCGACATTATATCAACTCTATCAAGGTGAAGTAGGTGTAAGCAACCTATTAATATCCTTCTTTTCCTCCTCCTTCCTGATTCTCTTTTAGAACGTTGTCTTATATTTTTACTTTCTCTTCTATGTATAGTAAGTAGGGGAAGTACTGCATTCCACCCAAAAATTCGATACCGAGATTTAACTGTAAATACATGTTTTGAGGTGCACTGAATGCATATAAAGCATTTTTGGAAGCATGTACGTGTGTATGTGTGTGTGTGTCTGTCTGTCTGTCTGTGAACAGCATAACTCAGAAACGAACAGTCGGATAAACACCAAACTTGGTATTTAGGTTCAGTATCTTCCAGAGATGCAACACGAAGGTTTTCATGAAAATTTCCCAGCCCAGATTACTCTTTACATGGAACAATTTTCGAAAATTTTAATTTTCTCAAAAATGGCTCTAACGATTTTGATTAAAATATCACATATTTAAGATGCTTTCATGACAAATAAAATGTATGTCTTGAATTTTCTGGGAATGTCTCCAAAAGTATTCTTCATTGTGAACGACTTTTGCATAACTGGTAAACCATAAGAGATAGACAAAATTTTACTGCACAAAAAGTGTAGATCGTTAAAATACACAATGTATGTCATATACATTTTTTTTGTAAAGTGAACCATTTTCGAGATATTGCTTGTTATTCCGTTAAATTTTCCAATACTTATACTTTTTCTCAAATTAGTTATTCAGCCTACCAATTCTCCTTGCATCTACAAGGAAATTAGCAATAATATTAACATCTCGATTAATTTGAAGCATATGGAGAATAAGCGTTTGTAAAACTAGTTTGTATAAGAGTAGAGGAAATCATGTGAGTGTAACACATCAGAATTTTAGCTATTATTATTTTAGTTTCTTTTGGAGTAATTTTATTTGTTGGTATTTTAACAGTTTCCGTTACCTTGGGACCTCTGCGTGTTTCTGTCGTCTGGCCTGCCTGCGGTTTATAGCCTCCTGCTAGTTCTTTCACCTTATCCGTTCCTTGTGGGGAGTGTTAGGCACAAATGATCTGCGTTAGGCTTAGGTGCAAAGTGTCCCCTCCGGTTATAGTCAACGGTTTGTACTGATCGTTATATATCTGGTTTAAAAATCGTGGGGAACTTCAGATGTCGATCTTCATATAGTCAACCTTCCACCCTCTGTTCTTTGTGTAATTCACTTGGATTGGATTGTGATGCAGGGGAGATTCGGCACCGATCCAGGAATGAGGATATTGTAACGACGCCCCACGAGAGGGTGCCTCCGGGAAGTAGGGATGAGGTGAATGTGACATCTCCAGCAGAAACCAAGAGTAACGATACAGCAATGACAGGGTCCCTACAGTTTCCAGATTAATACGCCCCGGCAGTCCGACAGGCAGACCGGGACCCCGCTCCACGTAGGGTCCAACGCCCACCCTCAGCGGAGGTCTTTATACTCCGGCAACCAGCCAAAGGCCGAGGTATGAAGAAATTTCACATAGAGCATCCTTTTCCCCTATCTCGCTGCACCGAAACAGCATTGCCGACGTTTCCAAACTTGAAAAGTCCAAACGGGGGGAAAGATGAATAAAATGGTTAATGGATCGAAATGGAGGGATAATAAATTCGAGAGATGAAAGAAACTACTTAAGCACTCCCATGACCACCCTGGAAAATCCCCGATATAGGCAAGAGTGGGCGGTCACCGGGAATCGAACCCAGGACCTCTCAAATGCGGTCCATAGACGTTACCGTCTGAGCCATTTCGCTCGGTTGTGTAATTCATTTATTTAAATTTTAATTATAATAAACATTTAGAGGTTATTACAATTTATCACATGAAGACACATGACTTTAATTACTAAACTTTTCACTTATCAGAAAAATATTTCCCTTCAAATGTTATTTTAGTCACAGTATACTTACAAGTGGTTAAAAATCCTTAACACGGCTTCCCTCGGAGAGGAAGTAAAGCCGTTGGTTCCGTGCCGTGGATTTACGGCACGTAAAATAACCTCAAACCTGATAAACAGGCTTCTGAGCAAAATTTACAGTCTTTCACGGCCAATATAGAATTGGATGCTAAGTACTGTAGCAGTTAAAGAGCGTCCATAAATAAAAATAATAAAAATAAACAAAAAATACCAGTGACTAATTAGGGTAAACACGCACTGAGCTGTACAGCAGAATTGTACCCATATTTTATTAAGCTAGTATTACAAAACTCTTACAGCAGAAACCGTTGGCATACTTTACTGTTTATTCCGATATACGCTGATTTATATATATAATACTATAAAATGTTAAACATTTGTAGAGTGTAAAAATCTGATGTGTTAAATTCACGTGACTTCGTTTATCCTTATATCTTTTTTACAAACTATTCTTTCAAAAGCGTATTTTTCTACCTACTGTCTACCTCAAGTTAATCTAGATAAACGCTTGCGGAAATGATTTCATCACACAGTTTGTTTTACGGGATCCAGAGTTAATCGGTTGTCTGCGCATGACTTTAATACTTTAAACGAGTTTAATAAGACTAGAGAAAGATGAGCGGAAGCGGTGTATATTAAAGTTTCGAGGTCATCATAATGAAATGGGACTTGTATCATAGCTTTCCTTATTTACATTTGGAACGTCTTTCGCTTGCGTCTCGTAAACTCGCAGTCGCAGCATGTATGCTGATAGGCAACTCAAGTAATTGGATGTTTTTTGTAGCATAACCATATAAGTTCTGTGATTTCCATCTCGCGTACAAGAACGCATAAAATGCCCTAGTGAAAAGCAGTTCTGTACCTCCGCAGTACATCAACCTGTTTCCAAAGCCGGAAAAGCATGCAGTCCGATGTTCAATTCCGCACCTCCCCATTGAATTAAGGGGCTTGCTGAACTAATAATGAGGTCATTTATTAACTGACTGGCGGTAAAGGCCGAATAAATGTGAATATCTGTAATAAGGGAAAAATATGAGGCTAAAGGCAACAGTAACAATTTTAAAAAGCGCTCGTTGTATTTTGGCTTTGAAATTCCAAATTCTTTGTACGACATCGCGAGAATGGTAATTTAACACTTCAAAATATTTAAAACACGGTATTGGGAAATTAAAACCAACATCAAATAATGTTTCGGAAAATGATTATTGTCAAAAAAATTATTCTGCATAGATTTGTATGTTCTTACGAAATTTAGGTTTTCTTTTGACAAGTTTTTATCTTTTATGGTTTATCAGCTGTACAAATTATAGAAAAGTGACCCAGGGGGGAAAAAGCTGCTCCTTGATATTGACACTGGTTTGATTATAATTATTTTCTAGTAATCCATGATGTCTTCATGTAATAGTAATTCCATTTATCAGTTAATTCGTAGAAAAGTTTAGAAACGCATTTATTAGTTACTACTTTAAACATGTTACGTTTTAATCAAAATCATTACAGCTGATTTTTTGATATTAAAAACTAACGACAAATTATCAATGTAAATGACAGTTTGGGATCGGGAAATTTTGTTGAGTCGAATCCTTGTAAACCTATACTAGTTTGGCATTGATCAGACTTGGATTTTTTTACTTCATTTTATACAAAATTCTTCGCTTTGGTCGTCAAAACATGCATTTATGAAGCAATCTCGATATGGAACTTTTATTGGAATACAGTCATTCCTGTATTCACCATAGATAAGATAGTAGAAAATCTAAAAAACGTTCAGTTTGGGAATATTTGAAACATGCTCATTTTAGAAGCTATACAAAATGAGTTATTGACCCATATTGCCATTAGTGGTTTGCTTTATTTGCTGATAAACTGTACACGGATTTCTCACTTTCGTTGTTGCTTATTATACCCACACTTCTTTCGAAAATAACCTTGGGATTACTATTGAAAGCTGCCGTAGACGGAAAGAACAAATGTAAAACAGTTTATTTATGTCGGTAGTTTTCAATATCTTGCAAATTATTGGTTTTTCAATTGTTTGAAAAATATACCGATTTTTCAACTTTTGTACGTGGTGTTTACAGAATTACTTTTTATGCATTAAATAGTGATTTTTTTCGGTGAAATAGGTTTCCATTTGTAGGAAGAACAAAATGTCATCCAGGGATTTCCAACCTTTTTCCTGAACTTTCTCCTTAACGGCTTAAATTTTATGACTTCACAAATGTATACACAAAAAATTGAGCTACTAAGTGAATATAAAATAATTTGTAAACATCATAGATGAAATGGTTGAACAATTGGTACAATTTTCAAAACATTATAAAATTAACGAAATGAAAATTTTTGAAAAACGCAACAAATGCCATTTGTTCTTTCTGTGTATTAAAAGAGGAAATTTTATCTCCATTAATTTGGCTTCTAAATTTTTTTAAAGTGTGAATGAATACTTTTGTCTGCTTCTGTATGTGCAATATACTCATTTTAGAAGTTTTGCAAAATGAGGGACAAAGTTCCAAATAATATATCAATAAGGCAATATAAAAAAACTAAACCTAACCTTACCTCTCGTGAATCAGAAATATAAGTTTATATCATAAACATCGTTAAGGAACGCGTTCGCTCGCGTGCTTTGGTCGATGTATTGTGTGTATTATGTTTATTCACTCATTCTAAGCAATTTAGATTAATTCAAACGCGTGAGCGTTATTGGTGTAGTGATCGAGGGCCTATTGATAGGCACATAACAATATCGAAAATGTGTTAACCCATAATGACATTAATGCAGTATGGTTTAATAACTCAAGGATAACAAAGTATTTCTCACCTTTGTTGTTGCTTGGAATCGTTATATCCATACATGTTTCGAAAATAATCTTGCGAATACTAATGGAAAATGCCAATTAAGAAGGAATAATGTTTATAGTAACTAAACCTACAGGTTTGGACAGCAAACGTATGAAATTAACTGCATCGTAAACCACATATAGCAAGTTGTTTATAACGACCGAGAAGTTGTTCAGAGTACACTACTGTCACTTCCGTCATGCTACAGTAATAGAGGGGGGAGGAACTAGCTTAGATTGTGCTTATTTTTCGTCCTGAACCTACTTATCTGTATTCGCAATAGCTGGAAAAGATCATTATCTCCTGGAAGAGGTGTTGGGTCAGCAGTAACAGAGCAGTAGGCGCGTATACAACGTGAAATAAAGTGAATTACCAAGCGTTCCGAGTGATTGTAGTACAGTCGCTTATTGTGCTTATTTTTCGTCCTGAACCCACTTATCTGTATGCGCAATAGTGGACAATTGCATTATCTCTGGAAGGGGTGTTAGGTCAGCAGTAACAGAGCAGTAGGCACGTACACAACGTGAGATAAGGTGACATCACCAAGCGTTCCGAGTGACTGTAGTACAGTCGCGTGCATAATTATTGTGTTACTATGTCTGTAGCTAAACGTATAATGGATGGAAGCACAGTTCTGCATTCTCAGACACGGAAAGTGATATACAGTGGGTGTAATTACTTTCAGAATGATTCAGATCAAGGACAATCAGTGTAAAAAGCAGTTGAATCTATTGTATATCTGTGAGCAGTACAACTTTTAACAGTACTGTACATCTTTACATTTGTGCTTCGGTTGTGAACCTTACGTACTGCTGTCGTTCCACGCAAGGGGAGCACTGTCAGCCCTTCTACCCCACCCTAGACTTCCTACTCCTCTCTGCGTTTCTGCAGGGTCTGGTCGAAAAAATCCACCTTATACCTCGCAACTGACCTTATTGCAATGCGTTCCTATCCAAACCTCCAAACTTAATGGTAAGGCATTACTAATATAGATGTATCCACTATATAATGTGTTCTACTTTATTAAATACTATTTTATAGTACTATCAGTAGCAATGTTTATTATAGATGGGATTTAATTGCCATTTCAGGATTACAAGAAAGTGTATAAAGGTTACTGAAACACTAAACGCCATTTTCAGTTGGCTATGTACGCAAGAAACAAATGATGATCGCAGAGCAGGTTAATTGTAGTA
Source organism: Deroplatys truncata (assembly GCA_030765065.1). NCBI lineage: Eukaryota > Metazoa > Arthropoda > Insecta > Mantodea > Mantidae > Deroplatys > Deroplatys truncata. The sequence goes on from CM060986.1 coordinate 112,107,827, forward strand.
CTGTATGTCTAAACACGTTGTACCGTACCGTTTTATTGTTCAAAAGTAGTATGAAATAGTAACAGTGAAATAATGTTTATAAATTGTTTCATATTATCGCTACAACTAATAACACTGTAGACTAACTGCATTGGAGTAAGTAACTACTTAAAGAATTTTTACTCTCGCTTTCACTACTTTGGCATCATTATGATACTTATTTATATATTTGGGAACTATCTACACTTTCGATGCTGTAGATACGTATTTATCCATTAATGGAAATCTGCGATTGTTTTCATAATTTTAATATAAACTTCTATACAATTTTTCCTAAGGTGTCATTAATAATTTAGACGGAAACGTTTAAAAAAATTAATTACTGGCATTGCTAATATTCATATGTTTTTTCATTTGGAGCTGCAGGTAATACTAAATAAATCGTGTAAAGAATATTATATAATCACTCCAAAATCTTTAAAATAATAAAAGAAAATTAAGGCAACATTTTATAAAATGGTTATTTAATTTTAAATATTTATACTAAACACATGATGAGCGCCCGCTCAAGTCAAGGAATCACTATTTTTATCCTCCTGTTTATAAAGAATCTCGGCGGAGCACATTTACACAACCAAACTTCTCTACGAGCAAGGTAACGCTGCTATGCAAATCTTACCTCTGGTTTTCACTGCATGAACACTGCTATGCCGGCACTATCGAGCGACTCCCACTTCTGTCCATGTTACTAGCACACTACGCTCATTCACCGTAACTACTCACTTTGCAGGCTTCCCTTGCCATTGCATTCGGCCATTCACTCACTGCCCCACGTGACTCACAAAAATAGCAGACTAGAGAAAGGTACAAGTTCAATTCATGACGAAACCCACTTCCGAAAAGAGAACAAGAGGGGGATTACCAACTGCACACTCGCAGCAAAAGTAACTTTCCCTTCATTAGACTGTGATTCCCTTCATTTTATCCGTGGGATAAAGTGCATCAGTGGGAAGATTCTCTTATTGTACTGCAACATACTTGAGACTGTCTTTGTGCTCATTTATGATACTCAAATGATTCTTCTGCTTAATAATAATAATAATAATAATAATAATAATAATAATAAAAATGGTAATGCACATAATGGTGCAATTATATAGCAACACAATAATGCTTATATATAATTAATAATCATTATAATAATAAAGTAATACAATAAAATATAATAATACCAAACGACATAGTAGTTTTTGTTGTGATAACCCCTCAGCATTATTTACTTAAACTCTATCATGAAGAGAGAGTACTCAAAGGAAAAATGTGAGGTGTAAATAAAACACGACCTTCAGCACTAATTATAACCACACTACAATTTATTTATATTAAAGCTTATTTTTTCATCTAATTTCAGTTAATCTAGGATAAATATTAACCGTAAATGCTCTAAATTAATGCCATTGCCTTTACGTATATTTTAAAGATTAATGGATAACCGAAGTGTTTAAATAGCAGCCGATATGTATAAGCTAGTCATAATAGCACGTATTCGTTCCATTTATTTATTTTTGGGCAGTGTTTAATGCCAGTTATGTGCCACCAGAAGCGGTGGACTTTGATGATACACAGGAAAAGAAATATAGGACGCCTAAGGAGTTTTCCAGCTATGAGAGCTGAGGAAAACCTGGACAAATTCCAGTCAGGGAGGACAATCCTGGGGGGATTCGAGCCGCGGGCCTCCCATTCACGAGTCGGTGCTACAACGACATCAGTGTTTATCTTTGCGTGAGCTAATTAGTTACGAAGGGGAAAAAATCACAATATTGTAACGCACAGAGGCGCATATTTCCAAAGGTATAAATTCCATAGTAAATTTTGCCTAACATAAATTCTGTATCTTACTATGGCTTCTAACATTTACCTATGGTAAATAGAGGAATCACTACATTCTATTAAAAATTCCATAATGCGATTTCATCACAAATTCACATTTTGAAATGTCTAAACTCTCCAAAATTTTTTTTAGAAAAGGTTAGCTTGCGCACGCGTGTTTGTGCTTTGAGCACAAGGTAAAAATAGTTACTAATCTTGGTACTTAAGTTCAACATCTTTTAAGGTTGCAACGTGTACATTTCCCAGAATGTGTCCCATCAAAAATTAATTTTACATCTAAATTTTCTCCAGCTTTCTTTCCTTTCATGAAAATCCTGTTAAATATTTCGATTGAAATATATTTTTAACTATTTGCATGGCTAATAACATTTATATATTGAATTTTCTCGTAATAAGCCACGGAGTTTGCTCTATTCTGGATGAATTTTGTATAATTGCTAAACTATTGGAGATGGATAAAACTTGCTATGCGTATAATGTGGAACTAGTCCAAAAATAGACATTTTGTTTAATAACTTGTTTTGTCTATCATTAGCAGTCGTGTAATATTCGTTTTTACACCTTAACGTTTTACAGGTTGAACTTTGAATATAGCTATTTTATTCGTGCAATATGTCATAAGCAACAAAGCACCGACTTAGATATGCGAGTAGTTGTTTTGTTTTCCGCAGAGTGCATGTAATCAAGTCCATATTGCTTTATTTGAGACTATTTATGATAAAAAATCTGATGTGTTACACTCACATGACTTTCTCTACTCTTGTACAAACAATTTTTACAAACTCTTATTCTCCATCTATTTCATATTAGTCGAGATAAACATTTGCAGAAACGATCTTTTGACATGCAAAGAGAATTGAATTTTATACATAACGACCGGTTCTAAAAATATTTTATTATCGCTTAAGGCGTACTACTCCTTGTTTTGTATTTGCAGTGGCCTTTAAGCATATACATATCTCTTAATAGCTGGTTGTTATGTGCAGCACCATTCTCTTTACCACAGATTAATACTCTTTGCATATACAAGACAAAAAAAAATTAATAACGAATTCCCATTTGAGAAAATAAGTATTGAAAAATTTAAGAGAATAACAAGCAATATCTCGAAAATGGTACACTCAACAAAAAAAATGTATATGACATAAATTGTGTATTTTAACGCGATCTACATTGTTTGTGTAGTAAAATTCTGTCTACCTCTTATGGTTTACCAGTTATGCAAAAGTCGTTCACAATGAAGAATACTTTTGGAGACATTTCCAGAAAATTCGAGATATACATTTCATTTGTCATAAAAATATCTTGAACATATGATATTTTAATCAAAATCGTTAGAGCTATTTTTGAGAAAATTAAACTTTTCGAAAAATGCTACATGTAAAGGGTAGTCTGGGGTAGGGGGATTTTTTTGAAAACCTTCGTGTCGCATCTCTGGAAGATACTGAACCTAAATACCAAGTTTGGTGTTTATCCGTCTGTTCGTTTCTGAGTTATGTTGTTCACAGACAGACAGACAGACAGACACACACACACACGGAAATATTTCCAAAAATGCTTTTCTTGGATTCAGGGGGTCTCAAAGCATGCATTTCCGGTGAAACCTCGGTATCGAATTTTTGGGTGGACTACAATACTTCCCCTACTTACTATACGTAGTAGAGAAAGTAAAAATGTATCCTCAGTAATTTAACAAGAATAGAAGAATCAGTTTTTATATGAATATGGTAATATATAAGGCATTATGCGAAGTTGTGAAGGGATGAAAAAGCTGTGTGAGTGTATGACATCAGAAGTTTTTAATTAATGTGATAGCTCTTCTACATTACTGTCTGTGCTGAAGAAGAATATGAAATATTGATAGCTGTGAAGTTAAATAGTAAAGCGTAGATTTAGCAAATGAAGTTATTTGTCCACAACAGCTCAAAAGTATGAAGAAGTAAAGTTCTGATATTACAGTCGGACGTTTTTATATGTTTACTTTTAGCTATTTATCTGAACACTTTTTTCAATTTGCTTCATATTAATCATGCTAAGTATTTGCAGTCATGCTTTCAACAAACTTTTACTTTATTTTTTTATTTATTGAGGGGCATGGATACAAATGTACACAGGAGGTCGACCCAAACATCAACTAGACTTGACATTGCATGCCCTTAGAATCAGCTCATCAGAAACAAAACGACCGCGTAAATCTCTATTAGAAAAAGTAAAATTACTTTTATTACACTATTCAATAAGAATCAAATAAGAATAAAAATATGTTGTATACTATTTTCTGTCGTACTCTAGCATACGGAATAAGAAGAAGTAGGAAATAAATTAAGCGTATTTACCATACGACGAATATAAGGATAGAAAGTCTGCAAAGAGACGCGAAATCTGACTTTTGAGGAAGAGACGAAAGGATAGTAATTTCTTGCATGTTAGAGTGATTTCCTACATGGCTAGATATAACGTAATGTACAAGAATTTAAACGAAAACATGAAAACTTTTGAAAATACAGATTGGTACTGAAATAACATGCCCTCTCAGTCTGGTAATAAACGAGATGAGAGAACATGCATGGCACATGTCGAATTAAAAATATATATGCATATGATGTCACATTCACATCACTTTCTCTACCCATTCTTCAAAAATATTATTACAAACGTTTATTCCTCTACTTCATGCTAATTTGGATACCTATCTGCAAAAGTGATTTTTTGAATATTTCATTCTAGGTACAAAGGGATTATGGGAATACAGTAAGTTTAAGTATATTCAATCTTTTTAAGAACTGGTCGCAAAGTCATGGCTTTAAAATTCCGTCCTCTTTGCAATACTACCAGAAAAAATCTGATGTGTTGCACTCACATGACTTGCTTCACTCTTGTACAAACTATTTTTACAAAAGCTTATTCTCCATATACTTCACGTTAATCCAGATAAACATTTGCAGAAACAGAAAATCTTATTGCTAATTTTCTTGTAGGTGCAAAGGGAATATGGTAGACTTTACGTGATACTCCAATTTTTTAAGAGTTGGTTACCATGTGGAGCATTCCATTCTATTTGCATGTCCACGATAAAAAAATAAATAGAAAAATTTAAAAGAAAACAATACGAATTCCTATTTGAGAAAAAGTATAAGTATTGGAGAGTTCAAACAAAGAACAAGGAATATATCGGAAATGGTTCACTAGACAACAAAAATATATATGACGTAAATTGTGTGGTTTAACGAGATCTACATTTTTTGTGTAGTAAAATTTTGTCTCTCTCTTACGGTTTACCAGTCATTCAAAATGAATAGGACTTTTGGGGACATTCCAGAAAATTCAAGATATACATTTCATTTGCAATAAATATATCTTAAACATATGATATTTTAATCAAAATCGTTAGAGCCATTTTTGAGAAAATCAACGTTTTCGAAAAATGTTCCGTGTAAAGAGTAATCTGCGGTGGCGGGAATTTTCTTGAAAAATCTTCGTGTTACATCCTTGGAAGATACTAAACACAAATATCGAGTTTGGTATTAATCTGACTTTTCGTTATTGAGTTATGCTGTCCACAGACTGATAGACAGACAGACAGACACATACACACATACACAAAAACATGGGACATGTTTCCAAAAATGCTTTATCTGGATTCAGCACCTCAAAATATGTATTTCCGGCGAAATCCCGCTATAGAATTTTTGGGTGGAATGCAATACTTCCTCTACTTACTATACGTAATTAGAGAAGGTTTAAAAAAGAACAACAATTAATACCGATTTGAAAAAAGCACGAGTATTTGAAAGTTTAAGCCAATAACAAGGAATATCTTGGAAATCACTAGCTCCATCAAAATATTTATTTAATGCACGTTGTATATTTCAACGAGTTTATCTCGTACGGTTTAACAGTTATACAAAAACCATTAAGAAACTTCGGAGACTAATTCCAGAAAATTCAAGATATACGTATAGTTTTGTCATTAAAATATCTTAAAAATACGTTATTTTAATCAAAATTTTAGAAATATTTTTTTGAAATTCAAAACTGTATAAAAATTTTCCATAAAATTGTAGTTTGATGTGGAGGTATTTTCTTTAAAATCTGCATGTCGCAGTCTTGGACGATACTGGACTTAAAAACGAAAAGTCGTTTAAATATCAAACTTGGCATTTAAGTTATGCTATTCAATGACACACACACACACACACACACACACACACACAAATCTGTTTCTAAAAATGATTTTTTATTCAGGGAGTCTCCAAACGCATATTTCCTGTGAAATTTCGGCATAGGATTTTTGGGTGGGATGCCAACTTCCTCTACTTACTACAGGGAAGTAGTAGAGAAAGTAAAAATTATTATAAAAACAGTGCTACAGTATAAGCAAAGAGGCAAAGATCGAAACAAGTGAAGGAGAGATGGTTGAATCAGTTTTAATAGAAATAAAATTTGTCAAACACTCAAACCTTGAAGTAAGGTGATGGCAAAATGTTTCAAAAATGTTAAACGGGATGACTTTAGAAAACTTCTCTTTGCCTTTCCATGGCAAAGAAAACAAGATTCGTGCCAGTCGCAGTTCAACCCCTCAATAATTGAAGTTGTGTGTCGAAAACGAGTGACAACTGTAATTTCCGTAAAACATCCTTCACAGAGTTTACTAGACAGGTTATCGGCTCCTGACGACAGTTTACTGCTCTTGTCGATGTCTGTAGTCGTATTATTCCGCTGAACTTACTAAAAGTTCCAACCGCATGAAATGAAATATTTTGACAATCTTAAAATGACACTATTTGTGTTGTTTATGCCGAAAACATATTTTAAATTGCATCTTAAAATATACTGTGGTTTTGTTTTGTCACATGTTGTTGTACAGTATCTAAAACATATGAAGTGCATATAATTATTTCCAGTAATTTTATAATCTAACTTATTAAACACGTTGTTTAGTTATATATGAGGATACAGGCATCCCGCAACCAGTAAACTCAGAAGTTTGGTATTGATTCTGCGTATTATCTGAATTTAGAATAAATAGAGGAAGTATTGTATTTCACCCAAAAATTTATACCAAACTTCACCGGAAACCCACGTTTTGAGATCACTAAATACAAAATAAGCACTCTTAGAAAACGTTTTGTATGTGTTCGTGTGTGTACCTGTGAACAGTACGAGTAAAAGTTAAAAAGGAAAAGTTGGTTAAATACCAAATTCAGCACGTTACAAGGTTGCGACACGAAGACTTTCAAGAAAATCTCCCACCCCAAACTGCCCTTCACATTAAATATTTTTCAAAAAATATTTATTTTCTGAAAAATAGCTCTTATGAGTTTGAGTAAAATACCATGTTTAAGATATTTTCACGACAGATGAAATTTTTATCTTGTATTTTCTGGGAATAATCACTGAAGCTCTCTTCATTCTGAATGATATATGAATTGATTGTTAAACCATAAGAGAGGCATAAAATCTTGCAGCACAAAAATGTAGATCTCATTAAAGCACACAATTTATGTTAAACTTTTTTTTTGTAGTTAACCTATTCCAGATATTCCTTGTTATTGCTTTGAATCTTCTAAACTTATGCTTTTCTCAAATGAGAAGTCGTAATAGAGATTCCTTTTTGATTTGTTTTGTTTTTTTCGTGCAAAGAGCATAGGGTTTCAAAGTTCATCACATAGTGACACGATATTTAAAAATTTGTCTAATGCTTTTTACCTATGCATCCTAAAACGAAATGTGTAATGAAAGTTTATGTGGATTAACAAGAAGTAGTTACAATAATAAGCTTTTGCAAGAAGTTTGTAGAAGAGCGAGTAGAGAAAGCAAAAATTTTAAAATGTGAAGGTGACGAATAATTTTTATAAGGAAAATAAAATCTCAATGTGAGATTTAATAAGACTAACGATTAAAATGTCATAGTAATATTATATAAAATATTAATACTCACTTGGAAAGTTGAATCGGACTTTAAAAATTCAACACACACTTTCAAAACACTTGAAATACGGACCTTCAGCTCCCCGTGCGATGCTCTTACTGTACGAGCTACCAGGGCAAGAAACCGGTATGCACATTGTCTTTAAAGGCTTGATGCCTTTTATTCCAGTATCCCCACAAACCGCCAGGGGTCTTCTTATTCTCCTCCTCCCTCTCCTCTTCATGGAATAGACAGTACTACTAGTTCTGACTTCAAAGGTCCTGGCATATTTTCTTTAGATATCCTTATCTATACATCTTCATCTAGGTGTAAGTATACTCTGCTGCTGCAGGATTCTACTGTCGTCTATTTTTTTCAAGGTGTTATTTCGATTTAGTATTGTTTTCAGCTGTTTTAACGCTTAATGTATAAATTTTAGTTGATTTCTAATGTCTTGATTTCGAATTCTATCTGGCTCGTGCAGACTTTTACCATTCTTAAATTTCAAATTTCTGCTGCACCTATGTTACTTTGTTCCCGATTAGTCAGCGCCCAGCTTTCCGATCTACATAAAATCACCGGTGTTGCAATGACTTTAGAAACCCTCATCTTCTTGCAACTCGCTTTCGATTTATTGTGCCGCATATTGCCTGGAAGGCCGCAATGTATTCTGAATCCCGTTATCGTACATAACTTATATCACATCCTAGGTATTTATCCTAGATACTTGTTCTACTAACCGTTAAGATATTACCAAAAATTAGAGCAAGTGCTCTAACCGGGAAAGCGTTAGCATATATTAAAATAAGCTTACTACAGAAAAAGTTATTAGGTAACTGTATAGGAAAGAATTTTTTTCATAATTATGGAAACGAGTCCTGAAAAAAATCACTATCCTGCAGTTAGGTACAACATCTTGTTTCATACAGTGTAGAAATATTTTATATATTGGTTAAATATTGTACAGCATATTGTGGCGTATCAGTAAGTTCATCTTATTTTTGTTATTATATAAATTAATTATACTTTTAATAGACCTTAGCCTGGTCTAGGACAAGTTTTTAATATAGAGTCAACTGAAAAATTCAATGCCACAGCCGGGATTTGAACACGGTTCTCCTGCTCTCCGTGCGGTTGCAGCTACTGTGACAACCTGCCGGTGGGGCATCGAATTCCCCAATTGACTCAAGTTGTTTCCCAGACATACCTACTAGGGCATCTCCCTCGAGATTACAAACTTAACGGCGACCTGCTTATTGCAAGAACTTCAGTGCTGGGTGCATATATTATTATTATTAAGGGTTTTAATTATTTTTGTTGTTATTATATAAATTAATTATACATTATTTATTACATTTACATAATTGTTTCTAATAACAGATTGTCGCTCTAGCCTTCTCTATTGATGGTCATTTTTATGAATTTAATAAATTAACAGGAACAAAATAGGGAAAAATATTATGTTATTACTAGGGCCCGGATTTTTAGGTCGAATAAACCTTCATTTTAGTTTCTTATATGCTGAAAATAGGTTTTTTTTTATTAAAATATTTTTTGTTTATATTTTGCTTCGTGGATGAGCACAGGCATCAATAGTTTTGATTTTCTGATACTTAGTTGTAAGATTTATATTTTGGCATTGCAGTAGATACGTACATTCTCAAATTTTCTGGCGTAAACGATTTCCTATTATCACATAATACATTCTGGTATGAATAAAAGGTTCTTTCAACGGAACATGACGTTGTTAGAGCACAACATAGATTCCAGTGCAGCAGGTTCTAGGAGCAGTTCGCCTATATACTGTTCTCCCTGCTATACTGAATTGATGATTTTCATATCTTCAAAACCAGGATTTCGTTGAAGAATCTTCTGCAACTTCAAAGAACACGCAACTCGCATTGGTCTAGGTATTTCTTTACTGGAAACATTTCCAATGATATCTAGAGCATTTTTCAGTGACAAAGTTCTACTTCCCAACTAGAGAATTGCTTCTGGTATAAGACAAAAATGTGTCTTAATGTATGCAAGGGAAACGGCAAGAGTGGGGGCGGTCGGGTGATTTCTTAGCCTTAGCTATGCAGGAAGCTTCTGTTTCATTCAATTCATTGAGGATATTTTTAACGTCTTCGGCATAGTAAATGGCAGCAGATAGCCAAGTCCTGACCTATCGCTGCATCCAGGTGTCACCACGTCACATGTGCTGGTTTAACTGTAGTAGCTTGAACTATCTACTGGCTATAAGTGGTGGAAGGAATTTTACAATGAGTTTCAATCTGAAAATAACATTCTTCATTTCGAAAAAAGAAAAAACAGCTATTTAGGATACTTTAGGTATCAACCCCTCATTTATGTTTTTTTAGATGTAATAAAATTCGCATATTCTGCTCCAGGAAGTGTGAAACGAACATCTCTCTTGAAATATGTTAATTAAATAGCGCGGAAAAACAGGTTAAAACCTTAAAATTCGGGCCTAGTTATTACCTTCATGTGATTTTCCCTACCCCACTGTCACTTATCTTTTTATAGTTTCTACAAACTATTTTTACCAAAGCTTATATTTCTATATACTTCATGTTATTCGAGATAAACGTTGGCATAACTATTTCATTAACAATTTCGTTAGATCCAAAGGTGATACAGAAAACTAAATATAGTCAGATATGTAGAAATTGAGTTGCTATAAGCTGGTATAGAAATTTCATACCCTTTTCAAGAAATAGCGGAATTAGGGACAGCACTTCAAAATGATGGGTATTAAAATGCTAACAAACATTAACGGATATCTCGTAAATGACTGACACCACAGATAAAGGTATTGGAAATAGATTGCATGCTTTAAAGAGATCTACATTTTTCTATAAAATACGTTTCTGTCTATCTTTAACGTTTACTATTTATACAAAATTATACAAAATCTATTCCGAATGAATAGGTAAGACTTCACAGGCTATTCCCAGATTCAAGATACACGTTTCATTTGTCATGCAAATACCTTATATACTGTTACATGCTGGATAGAGGCCTAAAGGTTCACATGAAAAATTAATATATTTTTAGTACCCAGCACGTACATTGAGGGGACGTATATTCACTTAGCCGCGGAGGAGCAAAATGTGGTGTGGAAGTTAAGAGGAAGGCGTGGGTTTTTCACCGTACAAAATCCATAACGCAAACCTACTCGCACATTCCTAGATTTATTTCCCAACCGTTTGGGGTTCCTACATTGTTAAATATGAAAGGTTAGGGGAGATGTCCACCGATCTGAAAGCCGGCTTGCACGCGCGATCCGCATCTCTCGAAATCCTAAGAAAGACAGACGCTATATCTTCCACTCTTGACTAGCAAAAACTCCCAGCCAGGAGTGACGTCATCCCAGACAAAACAACAATATGTCTGGTAAGGACAATATGTCTAGTAATGACAATGAAACCCACAAGCTATTAATACACCGCAATATGTGGTGTGTAATTATAAATGTTATAGGCATTTTTGAGAAAATATGTTAACGTAGTTTAAGGTGGCGGGATTTTCTTGAACTTTGTGTCGCAACTTTAGATATTCCTGAACTTAATACCAAGCTTGTTATGTATCCGAGTTTTCCTTTTTGAGTAATGCTGTTCGGACACACACATGGAGTAGGTTTTCGAAAAATGATTTTTGCATTCAAGGGGCTCAAAACATATATTTCCGGTGAAACGTGTCGATTTTATGGGTGAAATGCAATACGCGACAGAGTAAGCAATAAGCTTGTATAAGATAATTTGTAGAATAGCTATGGAAATAAATTCTAATTGGTGGAGAAATACTTCTGATTGCTGCAGAAGATGTGTTTTATTTGATGGTTTGGTGCACATTAGTAATTTTTTCGTAGGCGAAAGGTAAGCAAGTTTCAAATTCTACATTGCTCCTTCACGAGTTATGATGAAACAGAAATACTTGGAACTTAATGTGGTTGTTTCAGACATAATCATTTCCAAGCAGCAATTTGCCTGTAGGCGAAGGTAAACTGCAAGTCATTTGGAAAAGATCATTAGTCGTGGCATTAGAACAATTCTTCATATTCTTGGTATAGAAGAGCGTATACGTAATACGGTGTTCTTTTATATAATCTGCTTTAAGTTTGCGGTCTTTCCATTTATTCGTCACCTCCCATGATGTAATCCATGTCGTATACTGGAATGGAAGATGCAACCAGTAGCACCTCTGGGCATTTTCTGGCTTCCTGGAACCAGTACCATGCTTTCATTACTCCCCCGGGCTGAGCAGGTTCGTGCGTCAAAACAGGACTCTCGCTTATTTTTTCTCATTTTAATACAACTTGCAGCTTGTTGACAAGCTACCAACATGCTTAATTGACTACTTTCTTTCTAAGACTTTCATTCGTTGCATCACATCTTCGCGAAACACTTAGGCACTGTATAAACAAATTTGCTAAAACATCTGAATTTTTTTAATGTTTAATTTATATACTACTTAAAGTAAGTAGGGAAAGTATTGCATTCGATCCAAAAATTCGATGCCAAGATTTGACCGGAAATATATGTTTCGAGACACTCTAAATCCCGCTCCCCCCAAAAAAATTAGAAAAAGGTCTGCGCGCGCGTGTGTGTCAGCATAACTCAAAAGCAAAAAGTTGGTATTTAGATTCGGTCCTTTCCAAAGAATCGACACTAAGATTTTAAGGAAAATCCCCACACCAAACTACCCTTTAAGTTACATATTTTTACTCTTTTTTTTCTAAAAAAAATGCTGCAACGATTTTGATTCAGATACCGTATATTAAGGATATTTACATGACAAATAAAATACATATATTGAATTATCTGGGAATAGGCTGTGAAGCCCTCTTCATTCGGAAGGAATTTGCTATAATTTTTCATAACAGCTCAAGCAATAGACGAAAACGTTGTACACAAGAAACTGTAGATCTCTTTAAAACACACAACTTATTACAAATAACTCTTTCTGTGGCCTTAGCCATTTCCGTCATTAATGGTTCAAATTTTTCAATGCTTAACCTTTCTGTCGATATTCAGTTGTTTCTTTTTTCCATGAAAAGAGTTTGGAATTTCAAGGTCAGCGTTATTTCATTTGTACCTGTAACGAAATGTAGGTATAATGTAGTTATTTTAGGAAATGTTTATCTCGATTAAAATGGAGTAGATAGAAAACTAAGTTTTAGTAAGAAGAGTTTGTATATTAATAAAGATAGAGGGAAGGGAAAGTCAAATGAATGTAACACATCAGTTTTTGTTTTTGCATTTTTATTATTTCTACGAGTTGTACTTTTGTGCGGCAGAATTTTTTTATAATAACAGCTATCTTAAAGTCCAAAAAAGACTATTTAATTAGCCCTGTATCCTTTAGGTAAAACATCATATTAAACTTTAAATTTCATTCCTCTCAATTCCTTAAATTCGATTTTTCGGAATGTTCACTATTCAAAATGCTACTTAGATGACAATTTATAGTTTAGTATCTCTAAATTTTCAGTGGAGCTTCAGGAACTTCAGATTTAAAATTGTTGTGTACTAGTTAAAGAACAGTTCAATTAATAGTAGATTATGATAGAAGGAGCAAAAGTAGGTTTTATTTTGTAAGTAGTAACGTTTACAAAACGAGTGGCGTTTGATTCGCAATCCTACGAGCAAAATAAAACCACTTTTAACACGTGTGACAGATACTATTTTTTAGACAGCCCTCCAAGTTGTAAAATATTAATAATATTATATTATTGATTCTGAAACTAACACAGATCACGTTTAGAACGTATTCTTGAAACAAGAGGAATGAGTTAAAAAATCTGATGAGTTACACTCACATGACTTTCTCTACTCTGGTACAAAATATTTTTACAAACTCTTATTCTGCATCTATTTCACACTAATTGAAATAAACATTTGCAGAAACGACCTTTTGACATGCAAACAGAATTACATTTTACACATAGCGATCAGTTCTAGAAATATTTGACTATCGCTTAAGGCTTACTATGTTCCCCTTGTTTTGTATTTGCAAGGGTAATATAGAAATACAGCATAGACATATCTCTTAATAGCTGGTTGCTATGTGCAGCACCAATCTCTTTGCCACAGATTAATATTCTTTACATATCCAAGACAAACAAATGAATAACGAATTCCCATTTGAGAAAAGTTTTGAAATATTTAAGGGAATAACAAACAATATCTCGAAAAAAATCACTCACAAAAAATTATATGACCTAAATTGTGTATTTTAACGCGATCTACATTTTTTGTGAAGTAAAATTTTGTCTATCTCTTATGGTTTATCAGTTATCCAAAAGTCCTTCACAATGAAGAATACTTTTGGAGACATTCCCATAAAATTCAAAATACACACTTTATTTGTCATGAAAATATCTTAAACATATGATATTTTAATCAAAACCATTAGAGCCATTTTTGAGAAAATTAAAAGTTTCGAAAAATGTTCCATGTAAAGGGTAATCTGGGTTGGGGGATTTTCTTGGAAACCTTCGTGTCGCATCACTGGAAGGTACTGAACCTAAATACCAAGTTTGATGTTTATCCGGCTGTTCGTTCCTGAGTTATACTGTCCACAGACACACACCCACACACACACCCACACAGAGAAACACAAGGACATATTTCCAAAAATGCTTTTTCTGGATTCAGGGGGCCTCAAAATATATATTTCCGGTGAAATGTCGGTATAGAATTTTTGGGTGGAATACAATGCTTCCCCTACTTACTTTACGTAGTAGAGAAAATAAAAAGTGAGATATCAGATATTTTGGTGATTCGTTAGCAGTCATTTTCAGTGAAATTAGTTTCATCATATTTTGCCTTACACCAGTCAATGAAGCATTAAGTACTATATCATATTGCTTTCTGGATTTTTGGGTACGTACTTCTAGTGCTGTTCTTTCTGCTACTTCTGTAAATTCACTTCCATTTCAGTTTCTTCTGAATTAATAATTTCCGCCATTTAATCTTTCTGTAGGTTAGATAAAAGAGAAGCATTTTAAATTAAAGATAGTTGCCAATATAACGAATAGGTTAATTCTACAATCAATTGCGATAAACTGAAGTATGCAAATTTGTAATGAATAGATAATGCGAGCGCCATGAGAAATCAATCATGTAAAAAGACAATGAAAAGTTAAACGTAATCAAACCAAGTCGAATTACTAAACGGTAATTGCCATGTGATTAAACTTGAAACCAAGCTGGTCTTTTAGCTCGTATGCACTGTGTTAAAAAGCTCTACTTTTAGGCCTTGCTGTCAAAAATTATTTTCCTAACTCGCAATGAAAAGGCTGAACAATAAATAACTTCACACACAAAAACATCTTCTCTTAAATCATTTAAAATGAAGAAATGCTGAGCAGCAATTTCTTTAAATTTGTATACCAAGCTCAGATTAAACATTTGGTAGCCACATAATAAACCCTAGGGTCCACGGAGCATTCGTATTACTATATCAAAAAGTGATGATAAAAATGAATATCTGAACAACTTGACATTGGTCCGTTAAAACTTGCGTGCACTGTATATGGTACAAATGCCAAAGTAATCAAATGAAAACTGTAGATATTTGGGGAGGGGGGATTTTCACAGTTATATTGCCGTAAGAAAAGGAAGAAATTACAGTAACCGAAAATAATATGCGGCACCTAGAGGTAGCGTTTTAAAACTGAGCGAAGAGTTTAACTTTAAAACGCTTTGCATATGTATACATTACACTACAAACCCCAAAGTGATGTATTCTGAAAACATAAAACTTTTAAGTCCTGAATTTAAACTGGCTTCGTGGGAGCAGCTTTCGGCAAAGACTCTGCTGATTTAAAACCATTTTTGTATTAATTCACAATCGCAATAGAATACCATTGTCACCCAGTTGTAAACTTTAATCCAGATTATTAATATTCTCTCTATCGCTTGGCTATGGTACGTACTGAGCTGCCTAATGCATAGGAAAAAAGCCAGTTTTTAGAAAAAAATCACGCATCTAAAAAAATCAAGTCTCATAAATAACGAATTTCATATTTGATTCGAATTTATTTAAACATAAGAGCTAAATGTTTTAAGAGTAAGAGTTTAACTTTTTAAGAGTTACCCAAACTAGGAGGATTGTCCCAGAAGTACCCGACCTAACAAACAAAACAGAAAAAGTTTGGCAAAAAAGCATCTTTATTTCTCTACATAGTCTCCTTTCAGCTCGATACACATTTCCAGCGGTGTTCAATAGCTTCTATAGTGAGAACCGTCCACCAAGCCATTTCTTCAACTTTGGAAGTATAAAATAATCAGAGGGTGCTACGTTTGGCGAATAGGGTGCACGAGGAAGCAATACGAACTTTAACCCATTGATTTTGGCCATGGCGATAATAGATGTGTGAACTGGTGCATTGTCTTGATGAAACAGAACCTTTTTTCGCTACATGCGGCCGTTTTTGCTCGATTTAATTCAATCAAACTGCAATAAGTTTGCATAATACTCGCCATCAATTGCTTTTCCTTTTTGAAGATGATCAATGAAAATTATCCCACGAGCATCCCAAAAACTGACACCATGACCTTGCCTGCAGATGGAACTGTCTTCGCCTTCTTTGAAGCCGATTCTCCCCTTTCAATGCACCGTTTTGACTGTTCCTTCGTCTCAGGTGTGAAGTGATAGACCCATGTTTCAACCATGGTTATGAATCGACGCAAAATCTCGGCTTTATTGCAGAGAAACATTGCCAAACGCTTAACTCAAACATCCTCACGACACTGCCTTTGTTCCATTGTGAGTAAACGCGGCACCCATCTTGTGCACAGCTTTATCGTGTCTAAATTTTCAGTTAGTATGCGGTATACAGCACTTTTAGAAATTCCTACGTTGTCCGCCAGTTCGCGCACTTTCAGTCGACGGTCATCCAATACCATTTCGGATTTTCTTCACAATTTCTGGCGTGGTCACCTCATTTGGTCGATCACTGCGATGTTTGTCTTGGCAGCTCATACGGCTTCGCTTAAACTCTGCCAGCCAATATTTTACTATTGTAAACGAAGGAGCAGAGTACAATCTAGCTCAGCTTTAATATTAGTTGAAATAAGACCATTCAAATGAAAGTATTGTATTACATAACGATGACCAGTTTTATCCATGTTTACAAAGTTGTTGAGAGCGTTCACTATTAATGGCTGCCAAACAATTGCTAAACAACGTAGCATCGTCAAACTTCAGCTTTATAAGGTTGGTACTCTCTACCATAGTCATTTGTTTGAAACAACAACCGCTATATATGCGTCAGGTCGGGTACTTCTGGGACAGCCCTCGTACACCTTATATGGAAAAAGTATTAGTTGTTTTTTATCAAACATAACCCTAATGCTTTTAATTAAAATAAAACATTTGTGTGACTAAACGTGTGTGTATGTGTGTGTGTGTGTGTGTGTGTGTGTTTAGTTGCACACACTCATAGGATGGAAGTGAAATAAGTGTGCAGATTTAAGAGAATGATAGGTTGTAATAACAGGATTATTTTTTAACTTTGACATGTAAGCGAGAATTTAATGTGTCTTTAAATTTGACTTAATTTTCAAACATTTTACTACGATTATGCATTACTGCAGTGGTGGCGAAAGCGCAACTCGCGAGGCACTTTGACTCGCAGACGCAAATCCTTTACTAGCCGTCTATTTATTTGTTTTGCATGTGCTGCTGAGTGCTGTAGTGCGTGTTGCATATTTGATGACTCGAGAGAGAAAGGCATTTTCGCCACCCTTGCATAACTATCAGATAGTTATTAATTATTTATAAGAAGAAAAATGTTTATGTAACAGTTTGTAATTACATGCATAGTTAAATAATAAATCGGCTACAAAGTTTGCAAGTTATGGCAATACTGCAGAAGCCTACAGATATCAACAAACAGAGGCGAGGGCTTGTGATATTCCGCTAGCATATAAAAATAACAAGAAGTAGGGGTGAGAGCTTGAGATTTTTATGTGAAGAAACCAGCAGGCGCGTAGGTAACTTTCCGCTTCCTTGGTGCCGTACATTGGTAATGAAATGGCTAATGATTATGAAGACGCGTTGTCAACGGTCAGATTATGTAAAGCGATATATCAAAATGCTGGTCTAAAGTACCTAGGCATATGCATACATTCTAATTCGTGATACTAGGAACTGAGTAAAAGAATAATATGCCATATATCATGTTGTCATTTTCCTTAAAGCATTATGTTATTATGATTGACAATATTGTTTACAGTTTAGTGTCACCATGAATGAAAATTAATCGATCTATTTTGCAAGTGATACAATTACTTTTTCATCTAAATACCAAAGTGCCTTTAAAAATTGCAGATATGTGAGCTGGCTTCATCCAACGGCATCACAGCAGATGTTCAAAGTAAGGACCGCTTGCTTGTATACATGCTTCGTATCTCTTCTGCAAATTGCGACGCACTCGCACGAAGATGCCTAAGTTATTTTTAATATCTTCAAATACTTGGAAGATATTTGATGAAGTTCCTCCAAAGAGCCTGTTTCTCCCATATAACTTTACTTTTTACATCATTCCAGAAGAAAAAGTCAAACGGATTGACATCTGGAGATCTTACGGGCCTGGTACAGGTCCAGATCGTTCAATTCAACGTTCGGGAAATCTTCTGGATAAATGACGTACTGTAACACTTATGTGAGGTGGTGCACTATCGTGAAGATACCACATCGTTTTTCTAATCTGCAACAGTAATCCTTCAACAGACTGGAAAAATCATATTTTAAAACTCTATGGTAATTTGCACTCCACATACGCTCTGGAAGAACAAAAGTTCCAATCAAAACGTATCCGATTATACCTGCCCAAATATTAGCGGAGAACCTGTGTTGAAAATCTCTTTGTTTTAAAGCGTGTGAATTTTCACAAGCCCATGTGTGCGTATTGTGAAAGTTTATAATGCCGTTTCGGGTGAAACAAGCTTCATCCGTAGCCATAACACACTCTAGAAATGCGTACACTTACGTAGTAGCAATTCACAGAACCTCACACTGGGGGATAATCGTTCGGTGGCAAATGCTGTACTCGTTGAGTATGATGAGGGTACAGTAGTTGTTCCCTTAATGTCCTTAATACAGTCCAATGTGACATCCCAACACGACAAGCAATGTCACGACTGCTCTATGAGGTGGTTGTTGCACTAGATTTAACACTTCTTTGTTCATAATTTCGATGGATCGTTGTCGACCACGATTACGGCACCCTACTGCCACATCTCCTGTGTCGCGAATATTTTCGCATTGGGCACATCCTTCCTAAAAGCCGTTCATAGTAAAGTCTCTGGGCTTCATGTGAGTTGCACTTCGTTTCGCCATAAACTAATATCGTTGCCGGCTCTCGTAACAGTGGTCGCTGGAGCGTGTAGCTTCGGCGCTGAGCCAAGCAGGTCACGGGTTCGAGTCGCGTCATACGCATGCGTGTTTGTGTGTGTTTGTTGTATGTTTAATTGCGATAATAACCGGTAAAGTAAACAGTAATCATTAGCTGAGTAAACAAGAGAATTTTTAAAACAAGTATCATGTCCAGATATTCTGCGTTAGAATATTTTGAGATATTTGCACTGTGCGGCAGCGACTGCTTTAATCTAACACTTGTCTACCTTTGAATTCTTTTGGACACGCGCTAACCGAGGTCACAACATAAGTGATTGATGACCCTCAGATGACAGTACAAACAGCGTTTCAAAACCGTCGGAATTGTTTAATAAATCCTGAAACAATTTGAGTCAATTTCTGAGAAAACAGTTCGATGTATGCAAACATTGCAAAGGAATAAATTGTTTCTTCGGAATCACTCTAGATTTTAAATTATTGTTTAAATCAACATTAAAATATTAAGTTTAATTAAGAAATTTTTGTAAATATAATTTGCAATGCAGCTTAAAATCAGGATCATACGCCTAATACTTATCGAGATAATCATCACTTAACTTTGCGGAAACAACATTTTATTACGTAAATTATGCAAGCAGATAGCTAGATAAGGTATGTCTATTGGTTTAAAATTATTGACATTATTACACAAGTATTTAGTACATGGATTATTGACCGTACATGCATATTTAAGATACAAGTAGGGTGACAAAATAGGCAACAGTAAAACAAAACAAAACAAAAGGAACAAGAAAAAGGAAAATGGAATTACATTGCATTTCTCTAACTGAACAAATTTGACCTTGCTTCCAGCACTTTAGCCAAAAAATTGCACATGTTTTGCCAGTTTCTCTGGTCAGCCAGCAGATCCCAATATGCCAATCTCTTTCTTGAGGGACTTAAGAAGTTTTCTTTGAGTTTAATCGTTTGCTTCTCCCACTGTGCACATTCCGCCAAAATATGTACCCAGGCCTCATCCAAATCACAGAATGGACAGATTCTCCTGCCATAATCGTCAGTAATTTTCTGTGCCCTCCAGCCTCTAGTCTAAACCATGCCATTCCTGATCTTTCCTTTCTTCCTAAATTAAGCATATATATAGACTAATATAGTATTTGGCATTTTTACGTCACATAACTAAGAGAATGCATGGTGAAAGCTGCGTACTTATTTCACTTCCACCCGGTGTATATTGTATTTTTTTGTGAAAAGCCTCTGAAGTGCTCTCCATTTGAATGACTTCTGTGTAATTTTGTACAACTTGTATAATATAATAAATAAAACAAGTATTACTACAAAACATATACATCGCATTAAAGGATACCATATATTTTCAATTACGTTTATAGCACTAATCATTTTCGAGGTTTTATTCTTGGTTTCAAGATTTCAATACCTTATGATACTTTAATCGTGACTTCAAGAAAATAGTATGGCATTTCAAGGTTAGCATGTAGCATTTGTATTTAAAATTTTATCTGGCACGCTAAATAATTTCTGAAAATATTTGTCTAGAGTTCTTAAAATATTTATATAGCAGAGTGTTATTTATCCAACTTTTGGTTTTTTCTTATGTAATTTAAAGACAGAGATAATCGCACACAAATCTTTTTCTAAACATGTTTTTCTTACCTCAGGAGTCCTCAAAAGAACGATTTCCATTGAAATCCCCATACTGAATTATTATGTGTAATATAGCAATTTCTCTACCAACCATGGATAGGTGGTATGCAAGTAAATGTTTATTATGTCAATATTTAAGTACGCACGCGGTTACAGAGTAATACAGTAAAGCTGAAAGGGGCTGAAAATAATTTTGCACAGCTTGTCATGATGAGGTAAAATTGCAACAAATTACAGTTGCATGCGTTAGTAATGCTGTTTCATTTCATTACAAAGCTTTTTCCTTCGTTTTGGTATCCTTTCGTGTACCTTTTCAATATCTACTTCTATCGTGTTTTTATAAAAATAATTAACTCAACTTCCTGATTTACAAAACCATAAATTCAGTTCCACGTGTGCTAATTAATTCTGAAATAATACATGCTAGCTTTACAAAACGTTGATGAGACAATGACATCCAGCAATATTATATGTTCCTTTGATACGTTTATACTTCCAGTCACCGACAGGTTTACCTTACAGTCGATAAAACATTAAAATCTTCCGGGCTGGAAGGCCGTGGTCTAAGGGTAAAACTACTATAACCCGACGTTTCGGTCAACTCTGTGGTTGCCATCTTCAGGAGTGCAACATCCAGGACAGCTTGATAACGACTGCCGACTAGGCAAGAGATGTTCCGCAATATATAGCTCACGTCAAGGTCAAAACTGCCGCAGTGGGTCTGCAGTGACGTGTCATCGCTGGTATCCACGTACGATTAAGCTTAAATTTTTCTTCCTTTTTATTAAAGTTATTGGAGTGTTTATAAATTTCGATAGCTTCTCTATGAAGTCTAGCGTGATAATATTTTGTAGAGGATAGTACTTGCGTGTCTTCATATAGGATACGATGACCCATGGTGACAAAGTGTTCAGCAACTGCAGACTTATCTGTTTGAGCAAGGCGACAATGTCGTTTATGCTCTGTTATTCGGGTATTTATGCTACGTTTTGTTGTTCCGATATAAACAGAGCCGCATGTACAAGGTATTCTATATACCCCTGGAACACATAAGGGGTCTCTTTTGTCTTTAGCAGATTTTAAAGTTTGTTGAATTTTTCTGGTTGGTTTATATATTGTATTTATTTTGTGCTTTTTAAGTATTTTTCAAATGCGATCTGTGACGTTTTTAACATAAGGTAAGAAGACTTTTCCCTTATATGTAGACGATTCGCGGCCTTGACGTGATATCTTCTTAGGGTGAATTGCTCTGTTAAAATCTTTATTCGTAAATCCGTTTTGTAACAAAGCCAGCCTAAGATGCTGTATCTCATTACTTAAGTATTGCCCTGTACAAATACGTTTGGCTCGGTCCACTAGGGTTTTGATTATTCCTCTCTTTTGTTGTGGGTGGTGATTGGAGCTTTTATTTAAATATCTGTCGGTATGGATGGGTTTCCTATAAACAGTGTGAGACAGTGATCCATCAGCATTTCTTATTACCAGAACATCTAAGAAGGCTATTTTATTGTTATGTTCTGTTTCCATATTAAATTGAATCTTGGAATTCATATTATTAAGATGTTCCAGAAAGTTTGCAAGTTGTTGTTTACCATGGGACCACTGGAGGAAAACATCGTCAATATACCGATACCAACAGCTAGGTTTTAACGGAGCAGTGTCTAAAGCTTTAGCCTCAAAATGATCCATAAAAAAGTTAGCAATGGCGGGCCCAAGAGGATTTCCCATAGCGACGCCATCTTGTTGTTGATAAAACGTTTCGTTCCATTGAAAATAGGAAGTCGTCAAACAGTGTTTAAAAAGGTTAAAAATATCTGTAGGAAAAATACCCTCAATCTGAGTTAAAACTTCGTCTACAGCTACATTGGTAAAAAGAGAAGTTATATCTAAACTCACTAAAATGTCGAATGGTGTACAATTTAAGGAATATAACTTCTCCACAAAATGTTGTGAGTTTTTTATATAGCTGCCGGATTGTCCAATGTGAGGCTGTAGTAAGGCCGTCAAATGTTTAGAAACAGCATAAGTTGGAGAGCCAATCGTGCTTACTATAGGACGAAGAGGAATATTTTGTTTGTGTATCTTCGGCAGTCCATATAGACGTGGCGCATAAGCTTCTGATGTACATAGTATCTTTTTTCTATCTGAGTTTATTGAAGCAGACTCTTTAATTAGTTTATTTGTTTTTCTAAGTATGCCCACCGTAGGATCCCGCGTAAGCGTTTTATAAAGCTGAGGGTCAAGGAGATCACTAATCTTCTGCTTATAGTCCGACTTATCCATTATCACGGTGGCATTTCCTTTATCCGCGGAAAGAATTAAAATATTAGTGTCAGCACTCAAATCTTTGAGAGCCCTCCTTTCTTTGGAGGAGATATTGCTTACTGGAGCCTTAGCTTTACGTAAAATTCTTGATGTTTCGGATCGTATTTCATCGCCCACACTCGATGGTAAATGAACTAAGCCTGCTTCTACATTAGCAATAATGTTCTCAACAGGCAATGTGATGGGTGTAAGAGCAAAATTCCCACCTTTAGCAAGAACGTTATACTCATCCGTGGAAAGTTGTCTGTCGGATAAGTTGTGAATGATTTGTTTACATTCCGGTGGTTTGACCTTAGATGGACGTAGACGGTTGAACTTTCTGTTGTCGAGCGGAAGAAAGCCTTTGTACTTATTTACCTTACAGTGTTCATGCGTTCAAATACAATGCTGTTAAATTTTTACTGAAATTAATGAACACATTTTTTATATGATCGACGTTTTGTTAAAATTTAATTTATGCATGCTAAATGACGGGTTTATAATTTTTAAAGTATCGAAGACTCTATGAAATGCAGGGTAGCATAAATGTCAGTTTTCCATGACAAACCATATTTACTTGGTTATTTTATTTACGCAGTGTATTATAAATGGATTAGGATAACGGATACGTACAATAACGGTGCGATGGCAAGCTTGGATAATGACGGGCTTACATTGATTGCAGTTGCATGGATTTTGTTTTTTGTACTGCAAAAACACTAAACTAGAATCTAAATATGTAAATGTATTTATAATATAAAATAGCTATAAATGCTTGCATTTTGTTGTTAAAGGCGAGTGTAAAATGAAAATAATAAAAAAGGCATAAAAAAAGTAAAAAACCTCAAATATTGTTATGTTAATCCGAATACGCTCTTCGCATATCTTCAAAGCAGCGTATTGAAGGGTTAGTTTCTCCTGACAAAAAACTAGATTTACTTTGTTATTTTAATTACAGTGTGTTCCTACAAAATAAGGACAAAATTTGCTCAAAGTACTTGGTTTCTATTTCTCATCAGTCTAACTTAAAACCGATTCACAAGAATCTACGGGACAGTAAAGTTTTTATTGAATGCCATGTAATGAATTTTCAGGCAATGTTCTGAAAAAATAAACAACTCCAGTTTTCTTCCGATTCGCTTGCTCTATTTACCATATACTTGGTAAACATAAAACATATGCCACACGCAACAATTTGGGCGTTGGTATAAAATTAATTTTTATCCATAATTAATCACTTTTCATATTATTAATACTCTTTGCACAATATGGTTTATCGTATCATTCCCTTATTTTTCAATCGAACTTTGTATAAAAAATTTAAAGAATCTTTATACTGGCCTTGTACATACGTTATTGAATTTTGTAACCTTTTTAATTTTAATTATGTAAGATAAGCAATTTCAACTGAAGCAGTTAATATTTTTACTTTCTCTACTACGTACGGTAAGTAGGAGAAGTACCGTATTCCACCCAAAAATTCGATGCCAATATTGAACCGAAAATACACGAATTGGACCCCTGAATAAAAAAAAAGCATTTTAGAAAAACGTCCGTGAGTACGAGTGCGTCTGTGGTCCTCTGTCTGTCAGTCACTCAGTCAGTCAGTTTATCCGTGTGTGTGTGTATGTGTGTGTGTGTGTGTGTGTGTGTGTGTGTGTGTGTGTGTGTGTGTGTGTGTGTGACTGAACAGCACAACTCAAACGAAAAGTCGGATAAATACCAAACTTGGTATTTAATGTCAATATCTTTCAAAGAAGTGGCACAAAGATTTTGAAGAAACCCCTCCTTATTGTAAACTACTCTTTACGTGGAACATTTCTCGAAATTTCGATTTTCTCAAAAATGGCGCTAATGATTTTTATTAAAATACAATATAGTAAAGAGATTTAGTATGAGAAATAAAATGTATATCTTGAATTTTCTGGGAATAGCTTGTAAAGTCCTCTTCATTCGAAAGAATATTCTTATAATCTTGTATAACTGGTATACCTTAATAGACAAGACGAAAACGCATGGCAGAAAAAATGCAGATCTGATTAAAAAAGCGCAGTCTGCTTCAAATAACCCTTTTTTGGCATTAGCCTTTTGCGAGATATCCTTTAATAATGTTTCGCATTGCTCAATATGTTTTTCATTCTTTTAAAGATACGGTTAATTTGTTTCTCGCGATTACATGGAAATAGTATGGAATTTTAAGGTCAGCATATACGTCCAGCTCTGAAACATTTCACTGTCGCTATTCCCTTTGTATTTACAGCGAAATATATACTGTAGCTATTTCTCGATTAAAATAAAACATACGGAAAAATAAACTTAAAGAAAAATTAGATAAATACATTAATAAATGCTATAGGGCAGGGAAAATCATGTGAATGTAATACATCAGAATTCTTTTAACTAGTTCACAAAATTTTTAAACCCGTAATATCTGAAGCTCTCCTGAAAATATTCAAACTATTAACGTGTGATCGCAGGAACATTTTGAATACTGCAAAATGCGAATAAAAAGGGAGAGAAAATGGAGTTTAAAACTTCACTGTGGTGCTTTACCCAAGTAACAAAGGACTGAGTGATCAACCATTTGTGGCTTTAAAATTTTTCATATGAAAAAGCCAATTGTGTAGCAGCAAAGTACAAGTTTCAAGTAAAACAATAATCAAAAAAATCGAAAACTTTACATTTTTAACAAATTTTACAGATAAATTCCCTTCAGACATTCAAAATATTTTCATCACACAGAAACAGCATTTTCTTACAAATTACCATAGACTAAAAGCACTTGACGACAGAAAGAGTATAATATTAATAATACCATGGTGCTACAGCACAGGAAGGGCCTAATCTGCCAACCCGACTGCCGACCTCACGCCCACGCACACGATGATTAAACCGATACGGAGAGATGATGTGGCCAGCATCAGCATTCCCCAGGCAGAATATTGGCCTCCGACTTAAAATCCGCAAACTCTTGAGTGGGATCGAACTCGGGCGCATTCAGTAGCCGGGAACTAGAACGCCATGCTCTAGCTTACAGCGTAGGAACAAATAAAAGAATGGAGGTTAATAAACATGCATAATTCTCCTATAGTGCCTAATATATTCTGTGGATATTCTCTCGAAAAGTTTGCGATTGTTTAAACGAATGTGGGGTGAAGTTCCATTTTGTTACCAAACTAATGCCAAAATCAATAAATGAATAAAGCTACTACAAAATTCCTCAACATATTTATATCATCTGCTGAAGGCATTTTTCTCCCCCCCCCAAAAAAAAAGAATGCACCACTTTAAATACTATTATATTAAGTTGTCAAATTCAATTTGTTTATCGCTTGTAATTTATCGTCCTTTAACTAGATAGATAACATCGGACAGTGAGGAAACGAAATGATTAAAATAATGCCCAAATGTGCCTAAGGTCTCCAAAGCTTAGAATTACCTAACATTCGTATTCTCAAGATGAGGGAAAACGCCGGAAAACCCTTGTGCAACTCACCTTAACAATGTTTTGAACTCGGTACCTCTTGAAAGTGATGCAGACACGCTATCCCTACAACACGGAGATGAGAAACTTCAATTTTTCTGAAAATGCAATCTTAAGTTTCTCTTGATTTAAATAAAATAGCTTTCAGTTTCGTTTCTGTATTTTTTAGTTTTCAAGTATTGGGTTTCAGAAATGAATTTTGCTCCATTATGGCAAATGTTCTACGGGGTGACGTGT
Source organism: Deroplatys truncata (assembly GCA_030765065.1). NCBI lineage: Eukaryota > Metazoa > Arthropoda > Insecta > Mantodea > Mantidae > Deroplatys > Deroplatys truncata. Next base: position 112,134,667 of record CM060986.1, read on the forward strand.
CAAAAAATCCTCATAAAATCCATGAGGTTTTATCTAAATTTATCGCACAGGGTTTTCATATATTTTTGTATAGATTTTTAGTTGGAAAGGAAATAATTTGTTCAAAGAAATACAATTTTAGCTTCTACTTTTACAACTTATTTTGTTCTAAACATACATAATTAACACATTGACAATTGTTTAAACACTCAGAATATGCAGGATATTTGAATGAAAAATCTGCACTGAATGAATATAAGTACTTAGGAGATAAGACTATTCTTATTAAATTTGTATTAACTACGAATATTCATGTTTAAGCGTTAGCTACGAATATGTTTTACTTGTTATTTTGGGACGGTTATTGGAAATATCCATTTCGTAAATTTTCACCAAATGTCATTGGCCCATTCTCTTTTAAGTTTTCAAGACACCATTACTTCGAACATTGAGCTATTTCAGTGTTATTCATGTTAGTCCAAATAAATTAAAGTCTGAAAATGCTAAAAGGGAGTCCAAATTGTGCAATATGCGTGCGGTCAACAAACTGCAGAGGGTTGTTCGCAATCAACGGTAACAAACTTAAGATCTCCTTACCTTATGAAAAACACGCCTCCACCGGCAGTGATGTTCTATCTGGCAGCCTTTAGCTTAAGCTATCAATCTACAGCACAGCTTCCAATGAAGCAAACTGCTACGAAACACAGGGATGACCAGTTTATTCCATTCCTCCTGGCAGCTTTCCAGAGGCCTAAGTTTGCGGCCGTCTGCTTCCAAGCGCTCTTTTCAGTAAGTCAAAGGCACGAAACTCCCATCAGTGATGCATCAGCTGACTTAACATGGATGTCGCTGAAACGTATGGAATGTATTCCCATTTCTCTCTATGTTCTCCAAAAATTTGTAGGTTGAAGCAGACGAATGGCTTCATGCCTTATCCTGATGCAAGCAGACTTTATTCACATCTGTACTACAGAGAGCAGGGATTTCTGTATGGATTAATTGGTATCAGGACATTTGTCCGATAATATGCCGAGTTGATTTCACATTTTTATGTACACATGAATGGTTAATTTGCCATTGTAATTATACCTTGCTATTGTACCATTGCTATTCTACCTTCAATTTCTTTTCTCGCCTTGGTCGATAATATATGTCCCAGGGTTTATTGCAGTTACTTAGTCAAACATATGCCTCATCTAAAAAGACAAGACATCCACTTTTCACCATCTAAATGTCGTCATACAGCTTTCCGCTGTTTGTGGCACGTTCTGCAATGTATTTAAGCAACAGCTTATATCCCTGGCTATTATGGCACTTTTCTAGATTCAAATCCTGGTTGATGATGTTCACAGTAGTAACAGAGATCCCTAATTACAGTGCAATGGGCCTCTGAATTGCTGGATTTGGTCCAGAGACATGGGCGTTCACCTTCCAAATTATCTCCGGGATGCGACTGGTGGCCGGTCATGAATTTTAAGAATGGTACTAGAATGGAAAGCTGAAGGAAATAGAGGACGGGGAAGACCAAGAGTACAATGGGTGGATGTGGACCCAAAAAGCATGGCTTCTAGAGGACTAACAGATAAAGAGGATAGGGATTTAAGGAAGAATGAAATTATGAATGAGTTGTAGGAAAGATAGTTGTGTGGTAGATAATTCTTAAATAAAAAAGGTAATAAATTCCAACTACATATAGAAAATGACTCATTTTGGACTTGCGAAATAAAATTCTGTAAAACAGTTTTTATAAAAGTGAAACTTTTGTTTTGCATTTTTCCTAAAAGATGAAGATATGGTGTTAGAATTGAGCAAATTGTATTATAATCATAAAACAAGTTCTTTCTCTTTTAAAATTCATGGGCAGCATAAACAAACAGTTTACCTTCATTGTCGTTATTCAAATATTGCCCTCAGCCCACAGTAGCTCAGTTGTGAAGTTAAAAGAATAGGTTGCCTCCCCTGAGGAGAAACATTCTTGGAAAACATTCCTCTTTGATTTCTATACGAATGTAAGCATTATGTTTCGCAAAACATGAAGCTGGGCGATGAAACTGTTTGACGTAAATAAAATGAAAGGGAAAGAAATGCTAATGAAGGTTCCATGTTGTACAAATACAAACAGCGTCAGCCTCAAAGATTGAATATCATTTTAAAAAACATTTGCAGATTGTACTTAAGTTTAGCCTTACACCTTTGTAATTCCACAGATGTATTTTTGATTTATTATTTGTAAACTTTTGTATCCTTTCTGAGGAGAATGGAATGAATCAATTATTTATTATTTAAGCTATTCGAACATTTAAAGAGTTAAATTACATCTCTGTTGAAACAGCTTTATAGCGTGAATAAACGAACTACAGAAATACAAAGTTATCTTTAAACATTAATTTACCTACATTAGAAGTTTTAGCGATTTAACTCCAAGCCAAGGGACTCGGTAATAGATCTTATTCCGACCAACCTGTCTCTAGATTTCTTACAGTATTACTTAGCTGCAGATTCGAATTTTCCATGGACCTCAGGCGAAACTTCAACAAAGCTAAACCAAATAGTATAGAAGGAAACTATGGCTGATCATCCTGAACAGAGATACAAACCGCCGTGCTGGTGCAAAACTATATCTACTTACAAAAACAATTTTACTGGCAAGTTGTCGGTTTTATATTGTAATTTTATAAGATTACGAATATATAGAGCAAGTTATTCGCTTTTAGAATACATTTTAGTTTATGAGTAGCCCCTTTAACAAAAGTTCAAATAGATCGTAAATAAAGTTCACTTAGAAATGATGAATATTTGCAATTCCAAAATCACAAGTGAAGATGTGTTCTAAATAGATGCATTTTTAAATTATCAAGATTTTCACTAACAATATTGTTTAATCGAGTTTATTTTAGTTTGAACACATTTAATTTTAGACAGCTTTATAAGATAAATAAAGTATATGGATTGGGCTTTCTGTGTAATCGTTGTAATGCAATGAATAACGTTTTCAGTATTAATTTTTAGCACAAAATATTTTCTTACTGATGAATTCTTGACAGGATTCATCGTTATCTATAGGTTCTGCGTTACGTTATATATTTAACCGGTACAATTTGACCAAGCAGGTTAAGGCAGCGATAGAAGGACAAAATCTGAACTGAAACTAATCAAATAAGCGCCAACTTGCAAGAAATTCAGAATACAAGGATGCTCTCTTGCACTTGCTATCTTATCAGCATTGCACTGACACAACTCTAACATAAATTATTGAAGTTTTTGTGAGATATACTTATGCTTTAGCAAGATTTAATATATTGACAAGTGAATATGTTGCACATCTCATAGTTTTTCTACTGACAGTAAACATTTGTATACTTCTCCAAGTCAGTAAAGAGCACTTTGATCGAGCATTATTTTGCTTTATTATTTCTACAGTTATATTCTAATAAAATAAAAATTTGAAATCAACCTTCGCTCTTTATTATAAAATAGGAGATTTTACATAAAACATAAAAGCACAGACATTTTCCTTAGTTATTGAATCTTAACTAATTGTGGTTAAAGTGTAAAAAAAATAATTCAGTTTTATTTATGGCCGCTCTTTAACTACTATGGTCCTTAGCGTCCCATTCTATATTGGGCACGAAAGACAGGAACTTTTGCTCAGAGGCCTCTTTATCAGGCTTGAGGTTCTTTTACGTGCCGTAAATATACGACACGGGACCACCGGCTTTACTTCCCTTCCGATGGAAGCCATGCTAAGAATTTTTACGCTCGAAAAAATACATCGCCCTCCGCCGGGTTTGAACCTGCAACCTCAGGAACTAGAGGTTAGCATGGTAACCACTACACCACGTAGGGCGACTTGGTTAAATTGTGCATTTGTAGTATGTACAATGTGTTAGGCATTATTAGGGGAGAATGTATGTGATGCCTAAAACAAAAAAATATCATTTTTGACCATTTCAGAGTACCTTGTCCCCTAATTATGAGGGGAAAATGTATGTCATTCAACAAAAGGGAATCAAAAACAATGTAAAAGTCACGTGTATGATAGCAAGACAGTCTCGAACATTCTAGAAGAAGACACTAGCTGGAAACACTCTAGTCATCACAATTGTCTTTACTCAGAAAACTTTCAGTTTAAAAGCTAAATTAGGGGTAAAAATCGCATACAAAGCTCAGATACCTTCTTGTGATTCGACTTGGAATGCGATATACACGAACCCAGAGAAAAGTGAAGGCAGTGTTACCAGTCACTCACATTGGAGTGCTGCAAAAGTGAGACAGTGTGGTTTCCAGTTTAAACTCAGTAAAAATACGCGGAAATTACATGGAGCTATGCCAGGAGGTACGAAAATCCGGACAAGGCAGTAAATTTCTCGCACCTGAATTCGCCGTTAATTATAACAATACCAATTCAGTAGGACGCTGATTATTAGATTCATAGATTGGTCTTATTCACAATTGATTGACAATATACTGTAAAGGATACACAATTTTATGTTTTTAATATGGCGCTTAAGTTACTGGGAGTAATATTCTCTCTACCGTTACCTTCAGTGCATGAAGTATTATGCAAAAACTCAATAGGTACAGGAAATAAACATTTTGAATGCACTGGATTAAATAAAAAGAAAGGCGTTTTGGATGAACTCAACAACAAACAAAAACACACACACACAAGGTGGGCGCACTGTTTCTGCATGTCTGTCTGAGCTCGACTAATATAACTCAAAATGAAAATTGGAGTAATACCACTAAGTCAACCTCTTTTAATGATGCAAGAAAAGATTTGCAAGAAACGCTCCCGACCCTAAAAATACTTTACATGGAAAAAGTTTTGTTAATTTTTATTTGCTTAATAATGGCATTATGGTTTTAATTAAAGTGCTCACGTATTTGAGATATTGGCATGGCGGATGCTCACATATTTTATATATTGGCATGTCGGATTAAGTATCTTGATTTTTTTGTAAGCAATATGCAAGGATCTTTTCATTTTCTTTGCATTTTCCACTCCAAAAGATCGACCAAATAGAAAGAGTGTAAATTTCATCAAAACGTGGTTTATGTTAAATCAAAATTATTGCATTTTGGAAAATTTTGTTGCTATTAGGAAACAGTACACCTTGCAATGATAAGTATTCCTAATTTGTTTTTAGTATGTTCATGCAAAGAGTATGTAATATCATGATTGACACATCCATTTCCACTTTGAACATTAAATGTCCTTAATATTTATCATACATAATGGAAGCAAACAGAGAAATAGAGTTTTTACTTGCATAATTTCAGAATATGAATAAAATCCTCTGATTAGTAAACTAGAACATTTTCCGGACTTGTAGGACGTAGTCGAAAAATAAAATGTGTAAATCTTTTATTTCGTCCTTAACCGTGGAGGGAATTCTTACAAGATAATAACATCCTCATTTTATCGGCTGACAAAAGAACACCATTATTGTTATGAGCAAAAAAGACTACCAACGTAATCTAAAGATATGTTGTATCCTACTATTTAGAGAAAATCGCCACACGATCCCACTGACAGTATCTTGAGGATAACTAAAATCTAGTCAAGGATTTTCCTTCTATCAATGTCAAAAACAAAATTCACTTAATTCTTTCAGAAGCAGGGTTACTCAGATTAATCGGACTGCCAAAAATCCACAATGAATCTTCCATTAAGGCCTAGAGTCAGTGTTATTCAGTCAGCAAAATATTTCGTTTCAAAATATCTCATCTCACGGTTACAGTCTTTTATCGGAAAGAAACCAACTATATTAAAATTTCCATTGTTATGTAAGTAAACTACACCTTCTGATCTACGCTCCTACAGATATACTCGTGAGTTTTGACGTCATCCCTCTCTTTACTATGGTACCTATCTCTGAAGTTTTATACTACATTTCTGATATTTTCCCCTGAAAATATTGTGGACCTGTCTCACGACGACCTACTTCCAGTGAAATGGTGAATATTTTTAACTTTCGGAGTTGCTATGGGTAACCCTTTTGGGGCCTACAGTAACCAATTACTTTAGGAAAATTTTTAGGTAGCGGCTTTAGAAACTGCGGCGAAAAATCTGACTTATTGGTAACGATATATCGACGACGTCTTTACAGTATAGTCTCATGGGAATACCGATCCTCAGTCTTTTTTACTGCATTTAAATAGCATCAATCCAAAGATCCAATTTACTCTAGAAATTGAACGTGACAGTAAACTCTCTTTGTTAGCAAAGAAGCACGAGGTAAACTCGCTCACTATTTTTACAGAAAGCCTGTTAGCATCAATCAATATTTGTAAAAGAACTCTACCGACCATTATCATGTTATTAAACTCATAGTTTATACGTGCCAAAAATATCAGTGAGCCATAATGCCTAGAATATGAATTAAGAGGTCTGAAGCAGACTTTTGCCTATACGTCGTCAAAACAAACTTGGTACTGATTCATAGATTAGTTTGGATTTGGTAGCCACTTTAGTTAGTAGTTCATGCGTTTTTTGCTAAAATGGAAGAAGTGCAGTATCGTTCAGCGATTGGCTTTTTCACTTTTGGATAGAACAACTTGCGAGGAGATAAAAGCGAAATAGGATGCTGTTTATGGGCACCTTTCACCATCTATGACTACAATTAGATGTTGGTTCGACGCCTTTAAACGTCATTGAACAACCATTTTTGATGACGAGCGGCCAGGACGCTCGGCAGATGTGGTTACCGTCGAAATAATTGAGCCAGTCCACGATATGATCTCGTTGATCGTCGAACGAAAGTTCACGAAGTGGCAGACACTAAAGGTGCGTAGACGGGAATGACAATTCATATTTTGCATGATAAGTTGAAGATAAAAAGTTGGCGGCCCGATGGGTGACGCAATTGGTCACAGTGGACAACAAGCTGGTGTGGCTTTCAACTGCAAAGCTGTGTTTGGAACAATTTAAGTGAAATCCGAAGGTTTGTGCGTCGAGTTCTCACCGTCGACGAAATCTGGATTCATCATTATACTCCAGAAACCCACCAACAATGAAACCAATGTGTTTCTTCCGGTGGATCTGCTCCAAAGAAGACAAAGACGGTCCCATGGCGGCGATTTTTTGGGATACTAAGGGCTTCATACTCATTGACTTCTTAGAAAAAAGAAAAATATTACTGGACAATGCCACAGTGAGTTATTGGACCAATTAGATAAGAAGTTGAAGAAAACACGGCCCCATTTGGCGAAGAAAACAATTCTTTTTCAACAGAATGACGCACCAGCCCATTCATCCTCAGTTGTTGCCTTCAAACCGCATGAATTTTTGCCGCAACCCCATAATCGCCCAACTTTGGCTCCCTGCGATTTCTTCTTGTTCCCAAACATGAAACAATGGTTCGCAGGAATACAATTTAGATCAAATAAAGGTGTCATCGAGACAGAGGCGTATTTTGTAGAGCTTGACAATTCTTATTTTTGGAGGGGCAGCAACATTGGGAGAAGTTTATATCCCTAAATGGGGACTACGTTGATAAATAAATAATTTGTGCTTGAAAAAATTGCGGCTTCATTGCTAACACGGGCACTTATTGAACTGCCCTCGTACCTGTGCCATTCATTCCAGCAAATCTCACTAAGAAAATATATCTCGATCTAAGCTAAAGTTTTCTGCCGTACATTAAAGGCGTCGCTGACAAAATCGGAAAAATACTAGATAAACAGGAAATGAACACTATAACTCTCCCCATACGAAAGCTAAAGAGAGCCATAAATCAGAAAAAGATCTACTGGATCTGCTCTCTACTGCCGGTGTTTACAAGACACCTTGTACTCACTTCCATTCATGCCGTCAGCGCAGCTTCAGGCAGCACTCTACTGCCTCTCACAGGTGGAGTATGTTCAGTAAGGAGAAGGTGTGTCATCTGTTTATCTTTTCGCTCATGCAGTGGCGTTTTGTTTTATGTACACAATTTTAGATTATTCACATATGAATATACAAATTTTTAGCAATAGCTTTATTGGTCATCACTTTGAATAACAATGTTTAAATATATAACTAAATAAAACCCTGTTTTGCACATTGTCTCCTGAAACATATTTTTAATAGCAACATAATGTAAAATAAATGCATTATACCCTTTACTCTCAAAGAGGACACCTTTATAAGAGCACATTGAAATTATCTGTCTAATCCAAATACACAAATAAATAAAATACTGTTATGCAGAATTACTGCATCCTCTGTAGCGTGGAGGTAGTGTGTCTTCCTCGCATTCAAGAGGTCCTGAGTTCGAACCTCGATTAGGGGGAATTAACCGGATAATATTTTTCCGGGGGTTTCCCTTAACCTGAAAAGATGAATGTCAGGTAACTTTAACTTTGTGGACCCCGAGCTCATTTGAACATTTCATTCATCGCCCGATAGGATTTAAACGGTTAGGAACGCTAAACTAAAAAATCTCCATAAAATAGTATTTTAATAACAGTAATTATAATGTAAAACTGAATTAAATTATAGTTTTTACTCTCAAAGATGGCACATACCAGACATTATTTTAATAATCTGCCCATGCGAATGCTGCATGGAATTGCCTAGCAATGTTTTCAAATGGCAAGCTGACTTCCCACATACACAGTTCTTCCGCGATGCACTTCCAAAATATTTGCATGCATCACGTAAGCTACAGTTAACACATAGCCATTGTTTGGTCGCACAACAAATGCAGAAAGTTCTAGACACACTCCTCTCTTCCATGTACGCACCGGGTGAGAAGGTTGGTAAAATGCCTCTCAATGCAATCTTATACAGACACTACAAAATATAGTATAGAAGCTTGCATTCGAACATAAAAGATGTCTTGGTCACACATTGCATATCGTGCCGTCGTGTTAGATAAACACGACATTATTTTCGAGTAAACTGAAGTCCTTACAACCACCTACAGTACTACCCTAGAATATCCAAAGAAGTAATATAAGTACATACACATCCAAATAAATAGAATAGAGAAAGACTTAAACTAAGGCTTGTATTCCTGCTTTACAGCGCCTTCACAAATCACCTTCAATCATACAGACGAGCAGTCCATACGCAACCCCTCTCACCACTCCAACGTATAAATTACCGTCCGCCGCCGGGGCCGGCGCAGATTGACGCAGCTTCCGCTGCTGATACCGTCGCTGTCCAGGCTGCCACCGCAGTCGGCGCCACACCACCGCCACAGGAGCTGACTACACCAGTCTGCACCTCAGCGCCGACGACAACACACACACACACACCTGAAGATCGCATCCGCCGCTGCACCGGCAGTCCTATTCCAGGTTGCTGCCTCGTTACCGGAAGATACCACGGGCCGTTTCGGCGCTTTTACCGCTGTGGTCTGTGGCATTCACCGCCTCTTGCCAGAGCGGATTGTTATGGAAGCCGCCCAGGCGCTCTGGCCTTCTCACATCCGCGTCTCCAGGATCTCGTCCGGCAGAGGACCGACACCACTGTTGCGCCTGACATTTTTGGACCGGATGCACTACACCGCAGACATTACGACTGGCATTGCACTTCTAGGCCAGTAACACCGCATCGACCGGCACGTCCCTTGCCGCCGCTGCTGCCAATATGGACATGTAGCGGCCACCTTGTAGATATACGGCACGTAAAAGGACCTCAAGCCTGATAAAGAGGCCTCTGAGCAAAATTACCGGTGTTTGACGCCCAATATAGAATGGGACGCTAAGGAGCATAGTAGTTAAAGAGCGTCCATAAATAAAACTGAATTTTAATGCAAGGCACAAGTACGGTGTCAGTACTGCGGCTTGCCCTCGCTCACCTCAACCTGCACCGTACATAACCTGGCCTATCGGCACCACTACTGCGCTACTTGCGGTGGTGTTGACCACTTCACCGGCCAGGCAACTGCCCGCGTTACCCAAGATCACAGCCACTTGGCCATCAGCAAACATCGCCTCCTGCACAGATCACCACGCAGCAGAACACTACCATGCCTAACGCCACAACGCAGAACTTTCCAGTACAGAGTCCATCAACAGCACACGCACACGCATTGCAACAACACGGGCCTTCCTGTACACCGGACTTCCAGGGCGCCGTTAAGGGCATCCAACACACTTGCGGTACCTCGGCCTTCGCCTCGAGGCATTGTACCGGACTTCCAGTGCGGACTGACCCATGCGGCTGAGTGCCCTTGAGGAACAACACCAGGAAACCGAAACCACCATTCTCCAGAAGCTACAACTACTGCAGAACAACCACCAGCAGCTGCATGAAGGTTACGTTCTATGCCGAGCATTTATGAAATCTCACGTGCTACCAATTGTACAACCACAGAATCTACCACTTGTACGACCAAACCGCTGAAACAACCCCTACATGATTTAACTTATGATAAAAGAACAATTCAACTCCTGCCCATCCTTCACCTTCACCTTCCAGCCAGGGACTTGTACCATGACTTCACTCCAGGTCCCACAAACCGCTCCCGGCACCGACCGGCAGCATGTACCAACTATTACTAACGGAGGTGCTAACGCGGTACTCCCCCTACCTTTACCCTTAACTCCTGTTAACTCCTATTCAACACCTCATGAATTTCCTCACCTATAACCCCCCGCCCCCCGCCCAAAAAATGAACCGGCTTTCTTCAGCCTTTCCTGCACTCTTCTGTACTGAGGATATCCTCTACAGTTAGAGACGTAGCGTTCGTTCATGCCCTACAAGCCCGGAAAATATGTTATATTAATCGCTCTAAACGTGAAAGCCCACAATCATAAAGTCCAATGATAATACGCAAGGTTAGTGGTATGGCTGATGCACCATTGGAGTTCTAGATGCATTGAGCTTTTTTTCACACCATAATATTGGAATGGAATAAAAATTCAGTCTACTTCTAACATTGCTTTTGCGACAGTGAAAAAAATTCTTGTTACTGAAATGAATGATTCAATTATTGCGTTCATAGCAATGAAACAATTTTACTATAAAGGAACCAATACCAATGAAATTGTTAGCTGTAAACATAAAAGCAAGAGGAATGGAGTTATTATAACTCCTTTAACAAGTACGTCATTTTGCAAAGTTTATAATCACTTTTTCGTATCACATGCACTTAATTTTGGAATAAGAGTTATAGTGCTGACCTATGCAAAAGGTGCTATTAAAATGCACTAAACTATATTAGGTAGTAAAATTTTGATGCTGCTTCATAAAATTCCAGTATCCTGGACTAATAACTCTAAGCTGGAACTAATTGTGCTATAGCAGGCGTGATTGAATGAGTCATTATCTAAATTTTACTGAAAGATCGATGCGAAAATTCTCGTGTTCACTGTGCACTGACTATGGGAGTAATAGTTTATTCTGATAATTCTCGAATGTGTATAAATGTAACTGACACCAACATCTATCCATGTATATATTTTTACTATGTCATTGATCCAGAACTTGATGTACAGACTGACAATCAAATCCCTGGATATAGGAATTTAACATGGGAAATCAGTTTTGTCTTAGATACTATCTCAAGTGTACATTTTGGAGAAACATTCTATAGAATGTTTTAATGCATTAAAAATGGAATGTAGTCTAAAATCAGCAAATCCGTTTGCTTTTATTTTTATAGACCAAATAATATAGCAACTTTTCTTTGGGTTCATTTATATAGCCCCCGTTAGCTGCTATGGTTATATCGGGGCTTTGACTGAAATACTTGGTTCTTTTTATTCTTTGAGCTTTTAGCTTAGGTTGCCCTAAGTTTTCGTCGTTTTTGACTTATTTTCACACGCACATTCATTCCCGCTTCCAGACTCAATGGAGGGTAGGGAATAATTCTAATTAAGAAAAATTCGCACTCCGTTCCGGTATCTAACTCGGGACCTCCCAGTGAGAAGTGAGCTGCTGACTACTCAAACCATGATGGCAGCCTTGACAACCTTGATCAATTATTTACATTATTAATTTTACTTCACTATCGTTGGCCATGCATCACGGCAAGTTTGTAACAAATAAGACTCATGATAGGAAAAATAAATTATGTTAGCTTAGATTGCTGACCAATCTATCATAGAAAATATCTAAAGTCTTTAACATTTTTTAATCATTGCTGATATAAAGGATTAGTAAATAAGAATATATATTTTAATATTGTAACAAATGTACACACTCAGCGTAGCAAAAACATTACACTCGGAACACACCTGATCCGTCGAGCTAAACTGCACGTCATTGCTCAGTTTCACTGTACAATTTTAGCTTCGAACTTCTTAACTAACAGAACTCAAGTCACTGAGCAGGTAGCTCCTTATACAGACCTCGCATACAAAGAGAAATGCTCTAGAAAGCGAGCAAACAATGTTTATGTTGAGATTGTTCAGAAACAACCTATGTAGACCCAAAGCCCCATTGAAACCCAGAGGAAGGGTGACACTCCCTTCCGTGAGGCTTTCCAGTGGGACCAGCACCTAATATTTTAAACTGCCTCCATTACAGGGACGGAAGTAGATACGCCACTAACGTGCCTCAACCCCAAAGGGGAAGATTACCGAAATACCTCGATGGGGACGACATGATCTAGCTCCTGTCTATCGGCTATCCATGCGGTGCCGGAGGACCTTGAGGAGTCTCAAAGCCCCGCCTGGGCGGAAAACCACCCCAGACGTACCCAATCTCCCATGGACATCGGTATCCACTGTCCCGACGAGTCCAACCCAACCCGAACAACTCCCTATCGTGGAGGGGCTCGAATGTTCAGCCCGGCGTACTTCTAGTAAGCTCAGAAGTACTATGAGTGCTAGAGTCCGCAGCGCCCGCACCACGGTAGCTGAAATGGAATCGGAACCCCCTCCCCCTTACGGGCGTATTCAGGAACATATCCGTATACACGAGGCCGGGACTGGCAAATCAGTTCACGCCCTCGCAACCCGGGAGTCAAGATCGCGGGCTTTTTAATTATATACCCCCTGCATGGCCGAGACTGGGTAAGGATACTATCCTCCCCTCAGCCCCTGCCACGCAGGGACAGAAGTGGATATGTCACTTGCGCACGTCAGGCCAAAAGGGAAAAATCCTATCGGGGGAGACTACCAAATAATCTCAGTAGGGCCGACATACACACGGGACCGGGTCGCCCACGCAGAGACCACACCATCGCATGACCCAGAATTACTCGTGGGCCCATTCCATAAGGGGCGATACATATTTTAAAACCCGCCCCCCTGCCTGGTCAAGTTTGGGCTAGGACTCATCCTGCCCACCTTTCCAAACAGAGACGGAAGTGGATACGCCACTTACGCGCGTCAGGCCAATAGGGCGAACCCTAGTGGAGGAGACTACCGAACAACCTCGGTGGGGCCGACAGTTTCTAGCTACCGTCTTCCAGCTATCCCTCATGGCTGGTGATGGAGAACATCTAGGCATCTCACAACCTCGCGGATAAACCAGCCAAGCGTACCCAATCTCCCATGGGTATCGGGAACCACTGCCCCGCCGAATCCAACCAATTCCGAACAACTGCCTATCGGGAGGGGCTGGAATGTTCGGCCCGGGTACTTATATACCTGGTCAGAAGTATCACGAATGCTCAGGGTTCGCAGCGCCCGCACCACAGGCAGCTGAAGGGGTCGAAGCTCCCCCCCCCCCTTACGGGGGTAGGGCCGACAGTAAAAACAGCGAGGAAGCGGCACATAATGGGCTCATTACGCGAATATTATTCTGAAAGGACCGGTCATTAGTCGCATCCAGCCGGCCAGGTAGGCTAGTCGGGATGTACTCCCAACGCCGACCCGTAGGTAACTTCTCGCGCGCGGTTAATTTTGTATGTTTAACTCTTATTTTAACAAATTTTTCTTTGAAATTAAAAAGGAGAGAACATTAGGTAATTGGATTTTCAACATTAAATATGCAATTCTGTGTTTTGTTTTATACCCTGTGTATTAGATGTCAGACCTCACTAGATGGCCTTCCACAGAAAAAACTATTTTATGCTGAAACTACGCACATAAATTAGGGAGAAAGAGGGTGGGAGAGAGAAGATAGAGAGAAGACACACACGTTCAACGCAAAATGCGAGCGAAACACGTGGTTTTTACGAATAACACAAGTACATTTAAACTGATCTTTGGTGACAAATCATTCAATGGTTTAAATTTAGTTCCAAAAAGATTGAGTTCAGTGATTGTTGAATTCAATAGTTACTTTACTGGGAGCAAAAAAAAAAAAAAAAAAAAAAAAAAAGATAATTAAGCACTTTCGGCGAATAGAAATAGATATATTGTGAATTTAACATCTATTCAGCAAACGGACACCTAATGGATGGCCTATTTACTGATACTCTGGAACTTCAGCAACGTTGACAGTAAATCAAGGGGCAAACCATTAGATGGTCTGAAACTGGAGGCAGCAACCAAATCATTGGCTACTGCTGGTCAAATTCTGTGTTACGTTTCATTTACAAGGAAATATAGGGTCGTTAAAATACATAGCTCCCGCAGCAATCAGCTTCTGAGATAACGGCACTGCATTGGTCGGGAATTCCCCTTAACAGTGCATCTCAGTGACATTAAGATCCCCCAAGGGCAAGCACATCAAATGTGCGCGAGTATCTTGCCTTTGTATGGCCATACAAGCTGTTTCCAAAATTGTGTCTAATTTTAAGTCAAGCAGGCGCAAGTCTGTGAAATTATGTTTGATATGTACATCTTAGCACACATTTTAGTTCAGGTACACGTACAGTCGAGCGCATGGAATTGTGCCGATATAATGCGGGTAGTTTATATTGATAAAGAAACACTAAACCGCCTCTGCCACGCCCAGTCACATCTCCTTACTTGATTCTAGCACGCCACTTAATGTTTGTCATTCTCCTCCTTTTCCTTCAATATTGTGCCTGAAATTGACCTGTGTTCATAAGTTAATGTGTGTCAGACTTCTGAAGTCAAGCCAATACCAGACGGACTCGTCCAAGGGCTGGCGAAGACAGATTAAATTTTTCCGTACTCGTTCCCTTTCGCCGTTCACCTAGACCTGACCTTTGTTCATACGCTAATGCGTGAGTGTCGGACTTGAGTTGAAACCAACAAATTTTAGCTTCCCCAGTGCTGGTGTAAAACACAGATAAGGAGGTTCTGCCAACATTAAATAAAGAACACTATAGGAAACCAGAAGCATCGGCATGTTTCTTTGCACTCGACTGCATATATCTATAAATTATTATGTGAAATTAATAACTTGGAGGTCACATGTAGAAGAGGAGTTAATTATATTCCATTGGTTTTTTGGTTCAATAACAGGCAGGCCGTCACTTTGAATTAATAGGGGCAGTAGCTTCTTAATCTTATTTTCTTTAAAATACGTTTTTTTCAAACAAGTACATTTCTTTTGTAAACAAATAAAAATAAAATGAAAAGTAATCAATGGTCCATAATGGTTGATGCTTTTGTTTTTTACGAGTACTGCTTAAATAAAAATTTAATGTTTAGGTTTATAAAGCACTATATAATGTGTTTTGCGTTATTTATTCATTTGAATAATTTAACATTCCGGGCGTAATTTAGGCACTCGAAAGGATAAACGTTTGTGCTACAGTCTTAACTTAATAATTTAATACGAACGGGGAATAAAATAAAACACAATTAAGAAATGAACATTGTGTATACCTCTACAGACACAAACTGATTCAGAAAGAAAGCTAAGTGAAAGGTTAGCAGAAGTTTAACATTCCCCGGTTCATTTTGCATTTATTATCCTAAAAATTTGTAAAAGTAAAACTGGACAATGTAGAGTGATCCCCATGGATAAGAACACTTTCCTTCCAAGGTCAACTGAATTAATAATAATCATAATAAATGACAATTTCTTATTATTATTAGCATTATAATAATAATAATAATAATAATAATAATAATAATAATATCCTCGTTAACCGCCCACAGTCTTTTGATTCACAGTAAGATGGAAAGTAATCCGAAGAAGAGAATTTCCTTTTCTTGTTCGCACCAATAAGTAACATTTTCGGTCTTAATAATTAATGACTAAGGATTTGACACGTGTAAATCAATTTCAATTTCAGCAGTATCTCATTTCGCTTAAGACATACGAGCAGGTTGTTTACGAGGATAATGGGACTGTAGAGCGATATGCATTTTAATAAACAAGATACCTTACAAATACGCTCAAAGCTTCGAGTATAGTTCTAGGAAACCGCATTCCCATTTCCGCATCAAAATTTCAAATAACTGTTTACCTTCATAAAACTGATAACGTTAATTAAAATGCATTGAATTAATTTAGCTGTCGTACATAAATGCAAAAGAAATCAGTAATAACTCTTAGAAGAAAGAAAGAAAATAACTAAATATGCCTAGGAAAAGTTTGTAAACTACTGTCTATTAAATATTAAAAGCCACTTTTAGTTACGAGATATATTTTGAACCAGTCTACATTAGTAGAGAATAACAAACATTCCCCAAAAACTATTTTAATTACGCTTAAATTATGATTCATTTCGGTGAAACTTGCTTTGTTCAGACTAATTTATATGGATATACTGTTTCTTTAACACCCATTGTCGAATTACTGCCCTACATACGTCGCTCTTTGTCTAATTGCAAAAACTGGTTTTTACATCCCTGATATAGGCATCTTAATGCAAGCGAATATGAATAGTCGTGATCGTTAAGGTGAGACGAAATGGACTGACCGTTCATTGAAAGGTAAACGTCGCAGCTCTAACCCGCGTAACTACAATAAAATATCACTGTGACAAAGGATGGGGAGGGCCCGCATAAAATTGTCGGTGTGATGGCACACATGGATGATGACAGGTTCACATTTCATTGCAGTTCCTCAAATTTTGTTTTGTATTGTAAAAGAAGAGGAACATTTCAAAGGTACTGTAATAAATTACTACTTTATGATGAAATAAAGATAATCTACAGATTTATTCATACTATTTATACAATATACGTGAAGAATATGATTTCAGGATTTCTATGGAAAAAACTAAGATTCTATCATTTTAGGGAAAGCAACAAATACTTTCAATCATTATTTTAATGGAGACTCGCTAGAACAAGTTAAACAGTTTAAATGCGTTAATACGCAACTCAAACCTACAATGTGCAAATGAATCTAAAGAGAATGTTAGTAGAAAACAACTAAAAAAAATTCACATTATATGTGGTGTTGCATATCGACCGGTTAAAGAATAAAACAAAGAAATACACTAGAATTAAGTGTTAATAAACAATTGATAATCCTTGTCTTTTTTATGGATCAGAAACATTCGTAAACAAACAAAATATTCAAAATAAAGTACAAAGTAATGAAATGGCATTTTTAAGGGAAATGAGAACTTAAAAACGAAAGTCAGATGTTCAGCATGAGGATGAAAGAATAAAAGAATCCGTGACAAATGTTTTTAGCATAAGAATGGAGGACATCAAACTCCCAATAGTTGCATTTAAGTATAGGGCGTTTGGAATAAAGGACGATGGAATGAGAAACGGTAAAAGCAATGGCCCACTGCATATAGAGAAGAAGGAGAATAAAGTAGCTAAAAATTCTAGCCTTATTATCAAAGGTCAGCTTAATGTGAAAGTGACAAACATACTATTAAAGTATTCTATAACTATGACTCAATATATTTGTTTACTCCAAAAAACGCTTTGCAATGGAAAGTTAATTACCTGTTTAACAGCTTAATATTTAGTAGACTATTTAAGTCAAATACACCCTGCATCTCAAATAATGAATATGGTTTCCCAAAAGATAGAACCTGTGGGATTTTTCTATTTTGGACCTCCTGGTTTCGTTAAACTCACTGTCCTTTCTGAATGACGAAACCGCTCTGAAGTACAAGGCAAATCCTCGCGAGAAACAGGTACTTGCTACAACCATTGTGCACGTGTTCAATACGCACATTTAGCTTTTAGGGGTTGCAGTTTACTGAAGATTAGAGCTCCCAAAGCCGATTATCTGTGTTGGGGCCACGGAACCTCCCCCAGCAAAATACCTTATCATAACAGAATTGCCCTACAATTGAACTAGCAAGGGATGCCTCCGAGACAAATCCCTTGTTGGGAAAGTGAATGGATGAATTATGTGCAAATCGACTGACAGGTCAACAGTTCCGTTAATTCTGCCCGTGATCCCTACTTGCAAATGCTTGTTTACCATCTAGGGACTAAAGTGTGGATGCAGCCTTTTCGTTTCCGAGTTAAATTACCCGTCTAGGAAATGCTTGGAATTTAATACCGTATTCCGTGGTATGTATCGATACTAGAAGGCACTCACAACGTCATAGAACAAAGAAACAATAAAGTAACCATTACTTTGTAACAGTAAAATTATTTTAGGAGTTTGAAAGTAATAAATACTCAGTGAATGTTTTGAAGGTAACGGATATCTAGTTCTCCCATAACGCGATAGCATCTAGATTCATTGCATATGCGTAGGTCCTCTTGAAATTACTCGAGGTTATCGCTAGAACCCGGTAACTAAACGCCATTCTAGTATTGTACTGTTCGTAAGGCTGACGTGGCATTATCGCTCTGTTAATTCATCTGGAGTAGAGTAATGAAATAAGTTATAGGTATTCTAAATATTTAGAATTATTTGGATCTCATATTCCGCCTCCCTTTCATTCCAAACGATTAATACTTTAATGAAGTTTAAAATGAGTAAAACGCGTGAGTATGGATTACACAAGCAGGTTTTTCCCATGAATATCATCCAAAATTTTATTTGTATCAAAGAATAAAATTCTTATAATGCCACATCACTAAACAATTGCGAAAGCATATTGAACGCTGAAGTAGTTTGTTGCTTCACGTATGGAAAGCCAGTTTGAAGAAGATGTATTATATTTCGACTGTTGGGGAGCCGAACGTGAAGTAGTTGCAACCGCACGTATGGTAAAAAGTTTCCGGTAGCCTTTGCCCAAAGTTTAAAAATAATATTAACCTTGTAATTTGCCTATTTCTTTAAATGTTATATATTTATGTTTGCCTCGGCTGCGTCAGTATTTATACTTCACTACATTTATTAATCCTTGACACAATTTAAATAACACTTCACTGATATAGAGAGGTGTGAGATTCTTTTATTAATTAATTGCACTTTTTAACACGTAAACTATTTTCGTTTCACACGAACTCGTATTACATTTCTCGAGGACGCATCTCGCGTCCGGTTAGTAACACTGTCTGCTAGCAACTGACTTGATTTCTACCGCTTAAATTTGTAAATTTCTGTAATTTAAGTCTGTGATTGGCTATTCCTACTCCAATAGAATACTTTCATTTAACTTAAGCTTCTTTCTGGTTGTTGATTGGCTATATTATGAACTGTCTCAAAAATTACATTATTGTTTCCAAGAATGACTAGTAGTATTGTTAAACTTTCAAATTCATTACTGCCTCAAGGTTACCTTATTGTTAGCAACTTTTGACCTATTATTCTCACAGCTCTACATTATTAACTTACGTAATACATTCACATAACATTATTACACATGTATACAATAATATAAATATATCCATATGACTGTTATATACACTTTTTATATATTGTTATATACAACTATTGCTTTAAGGCAGGCTTTTATTGAATATATATATATATATTATATAATTAGACAGAAATCATTTAAGCGTTAAAAATACTGCCTCAATCTACTTCATTTTAATCGAGATAAAGATTTACAGAAATAGCTGCATTACACAAAGAGAAGAGCGATAGTCAAATGTTTAAGAACTGGACTGTATATGCAAGCCTTTAAATTTCACTCACTTTCCACTTTTTACATCGTGAGAAACAAATCGAAATTGAAAATCGACAGGACTTTAAAAGAATGGCTAAGTATCGAATAGTTCGAACCATTAATAACGGAAATGGCTGACGCCACAAAATAAAATGTTATTTGAAATATGTGTTTTAAAGAGATCTACATTTCTTGCATAGTACATTTTGGTCTGTTATACAAGAATACGTATACAAAATTGTTCCGAATGAAGAGGACTTCACGGGCTATTCCCAGAATGTTCAAGATATGCATTTTATTTGCCATGTAAATATCTTAAATATATGGTATTTTATCCAAAATCTTTACAGCCACATTTTAGAAAATAAAGCATTTCAAAAAATGTTCCATATAAGTCGTAATTTGGGGTGGGGGGATTTCCTTGAAAATCTTCGTGTCACATCTTTGGAAAATATTGAACTTAAATACCTAGTTTGGTGTTTATCGGCCTTTTATGTTTTTGAATTGTGCTGTTCGCAGACAGGGAGCCACAAAATATGTATTTCTGGTGACATATCGATATCACATTTGGGTGCAGTGCAATATCTTCTCTACCTACTGGGTACATCGTAGAGAAAGTAAAAACGTTAGAAGTTTTGAAAATATCGAAAATATTCCCATATTTTGCTTTTCTTTTTTATTGCTTATGTCATAATTACATTTGAGGCTTTTAATTTATTAATTTGGACAATATTTACAAATCTCAATGGCCATTTCAGTTTTTTTCAGCGTAGTCCTGTAATGGAAATTCTAATTATAATGTTTTTCTGAAAACTTGTTTCTGTTTTTCATTTCCTAAAATGCTTCGTGAATTTCTTGTAATATTCATTCGTGAATAATTATTAAAAAAACACAGAAGTAATTTTGAAGTTGCTTATTTTCATAGTTTTATACTACTAAAATTTAAAAAAGGCACATAAATGGAAAACGGTCATCTCTTCTCGCATAGCTTTGATATAGTTTTAAAACATCTAATGCGATACTCCTGCGATTTGTTCAGATAAAAAATGTGTAATATCTAATTAAGCATTTTTTCACATATGCAGTAGATTTGTTAAGATTTAAAACAAATAACAACAAGTAATATCTCTGAAACAAATGCACATGAACATTGAAATCGTGTATACTGCCTTACATTCATTACATTACCATATTGTGATACAAATTCCAACTTAAAAGAAAACTATGAATTTTAAGATTTTCCACAGGTGAATTTCCTTAAGGAGATTAATTTTAGGTGGTTTATGAGAAAGTTTGGTGCTTCCATTTGAATGTACATTATTTGTATGGATTCACTGGGATATGCACACAAAGCTGAATGATACACAAGACCATAAAAATCGAGTAAAGTGTCATAGCTTATAGAAAGAAGTTTTTTTCTTCCACAGTTCGCTCTGGTTATTAGCACTTTCATATCTGAGCTATCGCACAACAATGCAGCTACCCATCATAATATATTCTGTTCCTGCCTGTAGAAACAAACATGCTTAGCGCAATTCATTTAAAGCAATAGCGGCTCATTGTTAATGTGCATTGTTCCGTTTTTCCCTACAGCCCAAAGCATATTCTCTCATACGGAAGTAGGTTCAGCTAACTGAATGCTCGTGACGTCAGAAAGCAAAACTTGTTCCTCGAGGCCGTTAAAACAGACCCGTGAACGGGAGGTCGGCGATACGAATCTCGCAAAGATTGTCCTTTTTGATCCAGGTATTCTTCAGCCTTCCTAATTCGCAATTGTGGGAAAGTACCCTAAACTTGGGCCTGTATCGTCTCCTTCCTCTAAGTCCCTCCGTTATCATTTTCATATCATATAGCCTCAATATCATCTGTGTCTATTTTGTTGTGAGATAGGTAACTTGCGAGTAAAGAGAGGAGAGAAAAATGCAGAATATACCCATGCGGTGTCTGAGCTGTACAAAATGTTATAATATTTATCAAAATATTCATTTTTCATGAATTTCTCTTATGCTTTTATTTTTCAAAGAGGATAACGATCTAGATATGTCTCAAAATCAAACATGACTGAGCTGAATTTTGTAGTTTCAAACGCGGAAGTTATTGTTTCTAATAAATAAGCGAATGTTTACCCCGTATATTAAGACTACAAATCTGTGACACCTGACCCATTCTTTTAACTTAGAACGCATCTTTTATCACCAGAAGATAATACTTTGCTCCGTCTTAGCCATGATTGTCAACAGAAAATCGCAAGCGTATAAGGTTAAATTATGGACACTGATACATTTTATACCTTTTTTTTAATCTTAAAGTAATTCACTTGAAAATTGACACACTTAATATGGTTAAATTAAGAAATAGTTGTGCAAAGCGTCAAAGTTCTAGCTCCAACAGTTTCTCAATTAAATGTTTTACTTGGCGGAAAAGAATCTAAAAGTGCCTTGCACATTCACATTTATCAGAAAAGTATAATAATGATATTTTCTGATACTTTAGTATAGTGAAAATAAGTGCAAGGATTTTTTTAAGTTGATATTGTTAGCTGTAGAGAAATATATTTTTGTTTTTATGAAGTTTTTGGTGTTAAAATTTCCCTTGTTTTTCAGTATAAATAAAGAAATTATAAAATGCACGTTTGAATATTTAGATAGTATATCTAGATTTCGTATGCAAATTTTCATACACACTGAAATGTAATGGATAAATTTCATACGCAAAAACGTAAAATGAGAAGATACATAGGGTTAAAAGGGGGTGATTTAAGCATGTCGCTGGGTTTTAAAAATGGCGGATCATAAACCATATTTAGCCAAAATTATTTACTGGCGTCTATAGAATGTTTATATGATGTAACAAAGAAATTGAAAATATTGTCATTTTAACCCTAAAAACTTGGTCAAATTCCCTTATGAGGGAGTGTGTGCTTTTTATACATTCTGTGTTAGTTCAAGTCACACTCTTTTCTTTGTTAAAGTATTGTCATAAATTATGTTTACCCAAGTGCACATTGCGGCTCATTATTGCTTATGGGTTATATTTGATTCTTTATTTATAGATTGTGAGTGATGTTGAGAAAATACAGAGTACCTTAGGGAAAACTGATCTCTGATTTATGCGCTAGCTTTATTAAACACTATATTTGTTAAATGTTACAGTGCAATGTTACAACAGCGATTTTCTGTGTATGTTTTCAGGACACGAACTTTTGTCTGCATTTGCTGTACTCTGTTACAAAAATACATACCTACAGGAAGTACTTCGGAAGATAATAGAGAAATAATTGCATTAACTCTTTTGCATACGCTGTAAATGATTTATACCTTTTGTTTTTTCTCACAAAGCTCTATCAATTCCCTGAATGAGCTCGAAACAAAATGGGAATTATTAAATCATCCTGCGCTGGTTTTGAAATTGAAAGATAAACCGAGCCTTTCTACTGCAGAAACATGCTACAAGTTTGACAAAAATATGACTTCTGTAATGCTGATTGACAAGGAAGATAAAATAAGAGCTGCGGTTGTATGAAATCTGTGACAGGCGTCTAGTTTCGTTTGGAATTTGTGCGGCGTTTTTAAGCTACCTTTGCTTATCAGTTGACGGTTACAAAAATTAATTTAACTGTCCCTCTACTAGTTATAGCTTTACACAGCGTATACCCGCAGGTGAATTTTAATTGCCTTTGATACAAAATATACAAATAATGGTCCCATTTCCGAGGGAATTAATTTATTTCTTACATATTTGATATTAAACGTATCTAATTACAAAATCATTTAAATACGCACTAAAGAGAAAAAAATAAGGAAGAAAACTTTAATAAAAGTATCACTTAAAATCTACAGGATGCCCGAGAAGTTTCTAAGCATTTCTGAGAAAATGCTAATTATTTTCTTTATTGTAGGTGATCTGAAAGTATCAAAAAAGAATAAACTCCGTAAGTTGGAGACTCAATGGACTGTCCTTTCCTGAGGTCCCCGAACGGTTTCACCGACTATGTGGACTCAACAGCGTATTTGCGGTCCATTCTTTTTTGCTGAAGCTGTAAAGGCGTAAGGTTTGCCACACGTGGACTTTGGGATGCCATGTTTCGACTGAGACACACGTCAACGCTTTTGGACTGAGCTCGACTGGCTTTCGTATGATCTCCGCATCTTCCTGTGACGTCGATGGCCGCCCAGAACGTTTCTCATCACGAATTCGCTGGTACTTTTTGACTACACCTCTAATGGTTGTTCGTGTTGAAGTTTCTGTACGATAACGTCAGCAAAACCGTTCTTGGACCTCAGAAAGCACAGTGCATTGAGTCTATTACTTAAGACGTTTATTCATTGTTGTGTCGTCAACATCTTTCAGATTACCTACAATAAAAGACAAAAATTAGTGTTTTTCCAGAAATAGTTAGAACCTTCCCGAGTATTATGTATATGCTGTACCCGGCTTTCAAGGAAATAGTATCAATATTTTTTTCAATTATGCTTTTAAAGATGATTTTTATAGAAAATCAATTACAGTTTTGGATGATATAGCACATTTTAGGAGATATGCAAGGACTCAGGGGATTTCAATAGAGGAATTGGGGAAAATTTTCATATTATTTGTAGGCCCATATAGAGAATATATTACTAATAATACTGAAAGATGTTATTATATTTGAGTGAACATCGATCTTTAATTTTTTTAATATAGAGTCAATTGAAAAATGCAAGGCACAGCCGGGAGACTATTGCATTTTTCATGTCACTGTATTATAAAAAATTACCAAGACTAATATAGGTCTCTAAAAGATATAATTAATTTCAATTAATTACATATATATGATAAAACATCAATGTTTAAAATTATTAAAAGTTATTATGCACATAAATAAATTCAAAAGTGTATTAAGCTCATTTTACATATTATATCTAACCACAAACTACGTTAAAACTTAAAGATACTAGAGCATATAGAGAAATAATGTGTGTGAGGGATCATCATGTTTTAAAATACAAAATTATATTTGCTTATTTAAACTTGTACGCTCCGGAGATGGAAGGTAATGAAAATATCGGAAGTAAAAGATCCAGAATATAGTATCGGAAGTTTAGTCAGTGACAGTACCTCCGACTTGTACAAAAAGAGAATGAAGAGATAAATTCGAAACTGCACAATAATTACATTACACCCGAAAAAGTAAATCTTTCGCAAAAGAAGTTCTTTGAGAAAACGCGACAAAAAACCTAAAATTTACACTGAATACAAATGTTTTACTTGAAATATGGGATTAAAATAGATAAAGGATAACAATGAGAAGATTCTTAAATGGATAAACTCAAACACAGCTGAAGGCAAAATACAGGCCAAAGTAAGAAAAAGCTAGCTGAATAAATACGAAAATTATGGGATAGAAAATGTAATCTAATTGAAAATTACGGTGTTCTGAAGCATGGAGAACACTAGAAACTTTAGAGAAAATTATTTGAAAAAATGATATTAAGTTTTACATCAACGGAAAACTGGAGGTGCTTTAAAGAATTGCTGCTAATAGTGCGGTAAGGGGAATTCTGCTGTACGCATGTGGTAGTAAGACACAAAGCCGCCTTTCCCTTCCCTCTCACCTCTTGCCTACGAATCTCCGAAAATGTTTTACGTCATGAAATTGTATTACATAGCAAGTGGTTGAGTTGGCCGACACTGGTATAGAGTATACGGTTGATGTCAGGAAATTACCATGCCCTCTGTCAAAGGTTTGGCCAACCTTGTGATATTACTATCATGGAAGAAGAAACTCTCACTGCGTGTTATCAATCTGCCTCAAACAAGAATGATCCTCTTGTAAACATATGGAAGGGAAAAGACACACAGAAGAGGGAGAGAGAGAGAGAGAGAGAGAGAGAGATAGGGGTAGAGGTAGAGACGGTGAGACGTAACGCTCTTAGGCCCCTGATTAGTGAATGGAGGTTCATGGGCGTTTTCTTTTATTTGTTTTCATACAATAGCCGCCTCTAAGAAGTTTTTATAATCACTGCTAAGCGTTAATCAGTTTCAGGGTGAGAATAACTACAGATATTTAGATTCATTTCTCCGTATCCTGTACATATACTACCACAGATGTGTTTTAGCCTCGTGAATTCTGAAAGGAGGCGGCGTCTTGGTCGAGTTGTTAGACCACTCGCCTCTCACCAAGGTGGGCCGCGGGTTGGATCTCAGGGACCCGCATGTGGAATTTGTGGTAGACAAGCGGCGTCTGGGCGGGTTTTGTCCGGGTCCCCCGGCTTCCCCCGCCATTCATTCCACCAACTGCTCCATCCTCACCTTTCAGACACCATTTCATTACATCCACTTCCTCGCTCTCACACCAGACATCGGGATGAATACCCATCCTGGATATTCTAACTGATCCAAAGTGTCTACTCCTCGACAGGTCTCTGACCCCAGGCACCCACTTGCAAGCCCTGGGGGGTGCAAGTCCTAGTTCCGAGGAGGGTAAAACAAAGAAAGGAGAACAATTCTGAAATGAATGTTAACAGCAGACATATACATAAGCAGAGACATAGATTAAATTAAAGACGGCCACAGTTTCACACTATTAACTTATTATTGTTAAATATGTCATCTAAACTTGTATTTATTAATGAAACAGTTGTGTAACGCATAAGTTGTCTTCCTACACCATGTGGACCTACAAAGTAGGTCTCGAAGTGAATGCTGATTCAGATATTGTATAACGTGCAGAGTCGCTTCTAATATTTAACATCATTTCCTACGCCTCTTGCATATTTCACAAACCCAGAACACTTGTATGCATCTTAAAAGCGGTCAGTTTATCTTTAATCTGCCGAAATAAAACACAGCTGAGGCAAACCTTAAGAAGTGGTGAGAGGAAAATGATCGCCCATTATTTCGCGATGCTTAAAAAGAAACCCCGAAGCGTAACCTTATGTTACTACACAATAGTATTAATTCTATGGCACATTAGGTGGCCGAACTTGTCCACATATGTACAAGTGAGAGCAAAAAAAGTGTCGAGATAATGAACTGCGTGTTTAAGTTGGTAAGGGATTCCTCTCCATTCATGGCTCCACCCCACCCCTTGCCTAGTTCCAGCAACCCAAGTTGATTGCCGCCTTTGGATACCCTTTTTTCGCAATGGAGGATGTGCACCAGAGACTAGGATCCAATGCAGTTTTAGATTCTTGGGAAAACTAATAAATTCAGTTTTATTAATTGTTCTTCCGTAGGCTGGAAAGGTAGAATCACAGTGGAAGATTAAGTGGAATTGGAATGTTATCTAAAGAGAAGTTAAGGATATTTTGTTTTATCGGGAAAATTGGAGTCACATGGAGAATTTCATGATGTTGTCATATCGACTTGATAGCTCTGACAGTGGTATAAGAAGCTGAAGATCGGTGCTTCGAATTCCGATTATGGCATTGAATTTTTTTATTCTGATAATACGTTTCCATAATTAATTCGGAATTAGTATGATCTTAAATAAGTGTTATTATTACAGTTTTGCAACAAAATAAATACAAAGAAGGTTTCCAAACTTTTTCAAGTAATACGAATGCTATGTTTTGCGACCTTTTTGTAATGTTTTTTCGTTTTACGGTTGATTTCATGTAACTCAGTTCCTTACCATGCTTTTTTGTGATATTTCACAATTTAAATACAATATGTCTTTGCTCTTGTTGTTTTGCAAACAATTATTATTAGAATTAGTAACCCCTAATTTCCTAACCTATTAAAATAGTGTTATTCAAGGTAAAATACTTTATCCTCTCTGAAAACTTGATTTATTAAACTGCTTTACGTCCTTTAATTTTGCTTTGTATGAAATTGTGATGTGTTTTTGAAGCTTCTGGCTCTGCGGTCTGTATTAAGCATTTATAATTAAATACGTCACCTGGTTTGCGGTTAAGTAACCACATTCGTGGTATTTCTTCCACAGTTTCACACTGTTCTTCTAGTACTCCATAGGTCAGCAGCTTTCAATATGCTATAACCTTACTTTTAGGGGCAATAATTTTGAGTTTGTTGCCGATATCCTTTGTTCATTTCAAATGACATATATAATAACAGGAAAGTGTTTAAAACCAATTTTATGCAACCACTTCATTCAATTAATTCCTTTTAATTAAAGTGTACTCTTAAGATTTGCATAATTTTAAGTTTAATTTTATATGGCTTATTTTATATGGCTTAAAAACTCTACAAGATACAAAGATACAAGATACATAATATTTGTCTTACTCCCTACCCCAGCTTCCTTCTCTCCTGAGCTGTAAAGCGGCCACTGTTCATTGGTTAGGGTTTCAGTGCCAGACTTTTGACAGCAAACCAATAAGAGACGGACAGATTTAACAAGCACCTGGCCATTCAGGTAAAATCATTCGGATTTCCAATCCTTTCGCCGCTCACTTTATTCAAACCAATAAGAGATTAGCATATCTAAGTGGGTGTGGAACACAACTGATAAAGGGATTCTGCCAACATTAAATAAAGAAAAACGCTATAGGAAACTAAAAGCATCGCAATTTTTTGGCACCGGACTGCACGTCAAACACGTGGCGAGTTGAGTCCGTTCCTCCTTGTTATTTACGACAGGATCGTTCTTGTCTGAGACAGAGTATACTACAGCAGTCTAAGAGAATGCATACTTTAGTTTCATAACTTGTAATAAACTTATTAAGAGGTTCTGAATTTCGAACACAAGCACTTTGTAGAGTTCTTCTATGCTTTATGTTGCACTCACTGCACTACGTTTCTAATACATGTGCACATTGTTTCTTAATTAATGTCAAAGTATTCAGCTGCAGAATTATTCAGTTTTCAAAGAAACTAACACGGGTCTATCTTTCTTTCACAGGTGGCGTGGATCAAGGCGGATACGAAGGCGATTCTTGCAATCCACGAGCATGTAATCACAAACAACCAGAGGCTTTCCGTCACGCACAACGATTTCAACACGTGGACGTTGAATCTCAAAGGAGTGAAACGTGAAGACAGAGGGCAATACATGTGCCAAGTTAACACAGATCCTATGAAGAGCCAGGTAAGTCTATAACCTGTCCAGTAATTTAGATTTTTAATATATAACTATGTTGACAAGTATGAAAGGCTATAACACTGCCTATAAATTAGAACTATTGTCTGTGTGTGTTTGTGTTACCTTTTGCATCAAGGTTACCAAATCTATTGCTATGAAATTCAGCATATAACACTCCTCAGTGTCACTTTTTCAGATAGATAAGAGATCGGTGCTAAATTATTAAAGTTATCATACAAACACTCAGCTCAAGAGTCATTGACCGTACACACATACTTAAGGTACAGCTTAAGGCGAAGGAAATAAAAGAAAAAGTATACAGAGACAAATTGCCTGCAACTAATTGCACAAATTGAACCTGGCTTCGCGCACTTTAGCCAGGAAATTGTTCTTGTTTTGCTACTTCCTGCCTAGCTACATAGTAAATCTCAACATTCCAATTGGGGAAATTTCGGGCAATGTAATTTTTTCTGCTTCCCCCTCAGCAAACAGATATCATAGTTACTTTTCTCAAGGCGTTATAGTGCAAAGATTAACAGATTAACGCTTCTGTAGTCCTTTTATACATAAAATTTCAATTTGGGGAATATTTAAGGCTTCAGAAGCATTTTATAGTTGTGATATGTATACGTAAACCAATTACTACAGGAAATAGTACAGTCCTCATCACATGATAATAAAGAGTAGGCGCAAGATGTGAACTAATAGAGACTTGTTTATATTTTAATTTTTATTTACACATAAGAAAAATAAAGAAACAACGATTTTCAAAACATCGTATATATACGAAAGAGAGAGAGAGAGAGAGAGAGAGAGAGAAAGGGAGGGACGGGAGTGTGAGAGAGAAAGGGAGTAAAGGGAGAAATAGAATAGTATCTACAATCAGTAAAGCAACGCGAGCGAACTGCCAGTTCTACTTTTCTTCTTAATGTTCACTCGTTTACTATCGTTTTAAACTTCGGCTGGTTTACTTTTGGGTTTTCTATCCTTCTTCTCCTCCGAAATTTACTCAATTGGGTTTTCCATTTTGGAATGTTCAGTCTCCTTTGTCAAGTCCTTTTTCTTCCATAGATTCTTTAATATGTCTCCCATATTGCCACTGGACATCCTCTTTTACATCTTGTTTTAGGACACCATTCCAGCATCATCTTAGACCATCCCGTTTCAGCCGTTCTTTTTTCATATCCATACCACTGAACTGCCCTGTTTTCTAGTCTTCCTGTTATTTAATTATCTACTTCTGCCCTCTTCCATACTTCCTCATTTCGCACTTTGTCCAGCGTTGTGATTTGTAACCTTCTTCTCATAAAATCTAACTCAGATCTCTTAGTTTGTGCCGTCGTTTCATTGTTAATGTCCACATCTCTGCCCTACGTAATACTATACTCTCCAGCACATTGTGGAAGATTCATTTCTTTGTTTCCTGTCTCAGTGAACTATTCCAAATGAGGCCATGTGACGCTATAGTAGCCGTTTTACTCATAGCCCCTCTTGTGGTAACTTCAGCATCTGCTTTACCATCTCTACTGATGATGGTCCCTAAACATTTAAATGGTTTGCAGGGCTTAACTATTTCATTCCCTACTTGAATATTGGCTTGTCTTCCTCCCTAATACATGTATCTAGTTTCATTAAATTTGACTTTGAGAGCCATTTCTCATATTTTTCTGTTAGCTTCCGAAGCATGTATTCCATATTTTCCTGATCTGATGCAAAAATTACCTGATCGTCAGCGAAGAGGAGTGAATGTAGGTTAAAATATCTAGTGGCACACTCATTCCTGAGCATTTCTTGAACCACATCTCCAACACTTTTTCCATGTAAATATTAAATAGAGGAGGTGATAAACTGCATCCTTGTTTTAAACCCCTGGAAAATTCTACGCTTTGTAGTATTTTATTCCCCATTTTAATACACCTTTCCGTATCCTGGTACAATGTTTAAACGAAAAATGTGCATTTTCTGGAATGTTACATTTTCTCATACTAATAGGAATACTATCGTAGGCATTTTCTAGGTCCACTAATGTTTTCTCTTTAAACATTAGTTTCACTTACACATGCCCTCTCACACCAGAACCTAGGAGGATGTGGAATAATCCTGGAAGGAAACATTTTCATCTCCAGGTGGGAATTGAACCCGGCGCTTCTGGATTTGGAAGCTAGCATGCTAACCACCAGATCAGAGAGGCAGTCAATAGTAACGCATAAAGCTAATTCTTTTATTGCAGATACAGGGTTTTCCAAAGCCTTTAGGTGAGCAAATAGCCTAGAGGAACAAAAACCAGAAAGGCCATGTGTTTAAATAGTGTACGAGTATAAAGAAATAAAATTATATTGTATCTGTAAAAAGATAAATGATACCCAGAAAGCGGGCAGTTATAAAAGAAATGATCAGTAACTGACGATGCTGAAATTTCCCCTCGCAAATTTTAACTTTTACAGTAGTGCAAAATAGCATACAGGTATATGTCGTTCCATATTCATATAACATCAATTTAGTTACAACACCAAAATGTAATGAGTAAATTTTCTTTTCTAAATACCAATTAACAAGTTTTGTTTTAAAATTACCTATGTTCAATTTCCATGTATGAATCATTAATTTATTATAAAGTTCTAAACATTTTTAAAAAGAAATTTCTATGGTAAAGGTAAGTTTTCAGTTGCAAATATTTAGTTGATGTACATACATTTCTTGCATTAATGTCATGAGTATCCAAACATAACTCTCATTGATGCGAATGAGAATATGCAAAAGCCAAGACATAAATATATAAACAAATTATAAGCAAGAAGTATTTTTTATACAAAAGCAGTGGCTTACAATAACACAGAAAGCACGAGGACACTGCTCTTCGTAGATTATGTGCTATATGAGTGTACAAGGAAATAAAAAATGAACTGCTTATAAACTACATACGGAATTGAGATTTCAATAAAACATTGAAATTAATAAAATTTCATAGTAAGTACCCGGATGTATTAAAAATACGAGAATTTATATGATGCAAAAAATAAACAAATTTAATAAATTAGGTGTAATATAACGAAGATTGAAATGCTCTAGTAAATGCCAATTTGAAAAACATGACTTGTTTTGCTGATTCAGGTAAATGTTTTTGAGAGCTTATGTTTTAAACGATATGTATTACATAAATAAAGCTTATATTTAAGATTTGAGCATGAAAATCACCAGGGAAGGAGGAGATACCTCGTATCTGCAACCAACGTGCCTACCACATCCAGGAATAAGGATGAGGTGAATGAACCTCAGAAAGCTACAGGCAGGGCGGCAGGCTGGCCGAGAGAGAGACGCCCAGATGTCCCTAACAATTCCAAGTTTTATGACCAGATCACATCGGCGGGATTCTTAGAAAAAGCTTCCCTCTGGCGCAACCGGGAATAACTCGGCCCAGCTGAGGCGGCTCAAAGAAGGCTGACACTTGGTAGGCCGAGAAGTAGTTTCTAAAGAGCATGCATCTGCACTTCTGTCCGACACTGACCGACACTGTACAACTCCCAAGTCCTTTGAAACATGAAAGGGGAAGCGAATGATAGGAAACGAGGGAAAGAAGATTCGTGGTAGAAGAGAAACCGCACCATCATTCGCCTTACCAAACAAAGAAATTACGAAAAACCCATGGTCAAAGTAGCCGGAATCGAAACCAGGAACATCCGAATGCGAGCCTCGCACGTTAAGGTAAAGCCATCTCGCTCGGAATATTTAAGGGTTAAAAACCTATAATATTTACAGTTATGAAACACGTTTAAAGTGACCTCGAATGTACATTAAATATGGTAGAGCATAAGTCTGCAAAGTAAATAAAATTTCATGAAAAAGCCTTTTCTCCCATACTAATATATATGACTTTGAAGTCCACCTTGAATTAAAAGCCATGGATGGCAAACACATTTGAATTGTAATTCTGAAATAGGTGAAGTTAACGTTGCTGTTCTGCCTAACTTTCTGTGTGAAGAGATTGATAGGAAAATTAAATTGAGTTTTATTTAGGACACTGTTTAACTATGGTTATAGCGTTCATTTCTATATTGGGCCGGTATATTTGCTCAGAGGCCTCTTTATCAGGCTTGAGGTTCTTTTACATGTCTTAAATCTACGATAAGAGAATGGAGAATTACCCATACTTGTTTGATATATATATATATATATATATATATATATACACGTATAAATGAAACGATCAGATCCTCGTTCCTAATTAAAAGTTGAAACCAAGTCTTTTGGGAAGAAAATTAACCATGACAGCTTTGATGTCCAGGACGAATCCTTCGCACCTCATGTGTGCTGCAAAATACGTGTTGAAAGCTTCCAAGTGTCAGTGAGACCAAACTAAGAACAGGAATATTGATCAACATCAAATCAAAAAAACATATTAAAGTGGTGACTGGCTGAATTGCATTAAATCTGTCATTAAATACTTTCTGGACAACCGAGTACGAAAATACAGTTGAGCAAATCCTGCAGGGTTTTTGGGGCTGAAATATGCATAACTTCTTCAGCTCGCTTTTAGATTTCTTACCACGATCATGTGATGATTACAGCAAAGAGCAAAGTAAACGCTTTCATAGGGACGTGCCGGGTCTTTGGGCTGCGAATGTACTTGCCGATTATTGTTGGTGTCTCAAGAGAGATTTTCGAAATGGCTGCCCTTGCAAAGTTCCTTTCTACCACAGTAATGGTGTTCGCGCTTCATCAATATAATTGTGCGAGTTTGATTTGAAACCCTAAATGCAGTTTAAAAAATGTAATGGTAATGCGAGTCAGATGCTAAATTTAAATTTCAAGGAAGAGCTTAAAGTTATTTACTTCAAAAAATGACGTTAATTTGAACGTCGATAAGTCTTACCTCTGCCACTAAACATATCCGGACTTTCTCTTAGTTATAAAAACTCCCTCATTTGAGAGTGCAGCAAGTACAATTTCCAATTGGGAGTTTTTAAGTTGTACAATCCTCATATGCTTGTTATTTGTTTTTCTTGCTGGCAGTTTTAGTGTGTAAAATTTCAGCATAATACTTCAGTTAGTTTCCATCAAATTAAAACATTAATGGTGACATAAAACTCACCAAGCGAAAACATTTTCATGCTACTTATATAATATTTGGTTAATGTGTTTTTAATACTTCTGTAAATAAAAAGGGATTTGTTCTAATGAAAGAAATGCACATTGGATTAGTATCCGGAATTTTTATTTAAGAATATATTGTGTTACATTCACTTGTCCTCTACCCGCTATCATTTATTAATGGATATAAAAACTATTCTTACGAAAACTTGTTTTTAGTTTCTACTTCATTTTAATCGAGACAAACCTTTGAAGAAATAGCTACACTATACATTTCTTATAAGTGCGAAGGGAATAGCGATAGTGAAATGTTTAAGAACTAGGCTATATCTGGCCTTAACATTTTTCTATGCAACGGGGAGAAACATTACTGTCTACAAGACTTTAAAATAATGACAAAGAATTGAAGAATTCCTATCATTAATAATGGATATCTCGGAAATCTCATGTCATTTGTAGGGTAGAATTTATTTGAAATAAATTGTGGTGCGGTGTTTGTATAGTGCGTTATCCTCTATTGCTTAACGTTTACAGTTATACAAGATTAAACACAATTCTCTCTGAAAGAATAGGACTTCGCAGTCTATTTTTGTGCCAGGTAAATATCTTTGAAATATCTTGTTTTAATCAAAATCGTTTGAGTGAGTTTTGAGAAATAAACATTTTAAAAATGTTTCATGCAAAGCGTAAATAGGGGTAAGGGAATTTTCTTGAAAATCCTTGTCGTGTTTTTGAAAGATACTGAACTTAAAAACCAAGTTTCGTATTTATTCGACTTTTCGTTTTTGAGTTATACAGTTCAGGCACACACACACACATGGAACTTTTTGGGTGGAATGCAATACCTTCTCTACTTACTATATACGTGGTAGAGGACGTGACTTACTCCTCATTCTTCTACAGTGTATTCTTAAAAAAGCTTGTTCTTCTACCTCCTTAATAGCGTTAAACTTCTGTTAAACATTTAAATATTTGCATTAGTTACAATAGCTAAAACGATAGATAGATTTTTAAAAATGGTGTAGCTATGTGATGGCTTTGAAATCCCATGCTCTTTTTATGAGCACGAGAAAAACGAATAACGACTTGCCATTAACAAGAAGTATACGAATTTGAAAATTAAAACCAATAATAAGGAATATCTCGGAAATGGCTAACGCCACAAGAACAATGATATAACATATATTGTGCACAATAGCGTGATATACGCTTTTTAGGTATGTAGTAATATCTTAAGGTTTACCAGTTACAGCCATTCATAATTAAGAGGACTTCGCTGGCTATTCCCAGAAAATTCAACAAACTTTTTCTTTTTCATGAAAATATTTTACACATATGGTATTTTATTCGTCAGAGTCATATTTGAGAAAATTCTGCAAAGCAAACTAATCTTTATATGGAAAAATGTATTTATGTCGTCGCTGTGGTCGTTCCTAACACTCCCTCCATGACTTATAAACTTACCTCATTCCCCCAAGCGATGACTCAACTCATTTCTGAGGTGGAGGCACCCAATGGATGGAATCCGTTGCTTCCTATGGTAGGGTGATGAGGATGGCGATGTAATGAGAGGACTTACAGCTTTTACATAGACTCCGAGCCGCGTTGGGCGTTGAGGATACTTCACATGAACAAGTCGAAGAAGGTGAAGACGGGGATAGAAACTAATTAAAATCGCCAAAAATCGAACTCGGTCCCTTAGCACGAGAGCCAGAAATGAAACCACTACGCTACCTCGGCGCTCATTTATTTATCGTTATATTTGATTATAGGTAAGTAGTAGAGAGTATTGCATTCCATTAAAAAACGAGCAGATAAAGTAAAAATAAATACTCCAACAAACATTATATAAAACAGACCACAAAGAGCTTATATTTAAATGTTAATATCAGCTACATCTGCACTGCAAGGAAATTTTCATACAAGGATATAAAATAGAGAGCGAACTGTCATGTTTAAATAGACGCTCGGGCATTTAAAATGACACAGTGTAAAAACAATACCCTTTTTAAGCAGAAACAGACAAGAGTAATGTTTAGTAATTGAAACAAATTTTGCTAAAAAAAGAACATTAGTAGAAATTTTGCCAATGAAAGCTAATTAACAAAAAGAAGCATACATAATGGGAACTATAATAAGACAGGAAAAAGGAAAAGCTTGAAGCCATGCATTGCAAATTTAATCATTTCTTCCATAAATTCACAAACAAGTTACGTGCCACTTTCAGTGGCATTAACTAGCACCATCACCGTGCTAAAACCGCATCCATTTCTGTAATCTCAAAGGAACAATGTTTTAATGACACATGCTATGGACTTAATTCCTCGTCTGTGATACTAGCTCTTTGAAGTGGTAGTTTGTTGAACTAATTTGCGAAATGCGCAAAAACTTACCAGCTGCGTGCATTTCATTTAATAAGCGCTTCACAACTTAGAAAGATATTTCATTAGAAGAGTGGATTATACAGATTCAAAGTTCTGTGTTTGTACCGTAAAGCCAGCGTATATTAACTTTCGGTTTTTGTATCTTGCACTCTGAAACTGATAGTGTAGAAAGCTTTGTTTACTGTAGCATAAATAGCGCAGATATTGTGTTACACACTTAGGGCTTCTTCAAATAAATATAGAATTAAGACATATTCATACCATAGAGAGGTAGTACGAGTGCAAAGACCGATTTTAATATTTCGGTTTATGTTATCGGAATTTTATGCAAAATTTCCCTCAATCCCAACATTACATCCGTATAAAAAGGAACTCATCTATCATACACTTACACTCTACCTATTTTCATTTAAGGCTCTCTCTCTCTCTCTCGCTCTGCTACTTACTGAGGCTTTGACATACTGAACATTTTACTTTAAAATTATAAATATTAATGTCCAATAGGTATAGGTTATTCAACAGAGCGGTACACCTCGTGCACTGCAACCTGCATAGATCTATTGCGGTTATCACCCCCAGGAAGAAGGGATAAAGTACAGGCTACAGCCCACAGGCAGATATGCTGCAGAGACGCGCGGAAGTCCTAACATTTCCAAGCTCGAAGAGCCGTTCCACTGTTGGAACTGCATAGATAGAGCGATAAACGACCCACAAACCAAGTAGCCCCCGGTGTCCGCGGGTAAAATTGTTTCCATTTAGCAAGCATCCGCGCCATCTGTACGGCACCGGCGCGTGTCACGAAGCCCAGAAACATACCGAAACGAGGAGACGGAATGGAGGGAAAATCCTGGAAAGGAAATCTGGCAGACAAGGAACCACCCCAGAATTCCTCTGCCGACCCGAGGAAACCACGAAAAACCTTAGATCAGAGTGGGCGGTCGCTGGGGGAGCGAACCGGAACCTCCCGAATGCGAGTCGTACACATTACCGCAGCGCCACCACGCTCAGTTTAATGTACAATTAAAAATATATTTAAAAAAGTTAAAAGCTTCATAATATTTCGATTACGGTACATTTAATTAAAGTGCACAATAATTATATTAATAGCATTTATAGTTTTACACATTGATCTGAAGAGGAGAATCGAAAGATGTTACTAATATACTCTTAATTTACACTAAGATATAGATTTAATATAGATATAAACGAGTCAACTGATTTAGATCACTATTTTACCACTGAAAAGCACCGCTGTTAAGGACAGTCTATAAAACGTTTTCAAACATTTTAAAAGTTGAGTAGTAATTCAAACCTGTATCTTAAATATAATATCAAAGAACATTTATGGCCACATTATTGCGAACGACGATTTTTAATTACTTTCAGTCCAAATTGGAGAGCAGCGAGGCTTAAAATCTTTTAAAATTACAGTTATTGGAGGGTTGGTATGATTGTCAAAATCTAGTTGGTACATTTGTTCAGAAACTAGCAAACATGATAAGCCTGAGGCAGTATTTTTAACACTTAAATCCTTTCAGTCTAATTATATAATAAATTAATTCAATAAAAACCCGCCTTAAAGCAATATGTGTATAAAATAACATTAAATCTATGTAACAATCATTGTATTAATGTTCATATTATTGTATGCATGTTTAATAATGTATGTGAATGTATTACGTAATTTAATAATGTAGGAGCTGTGAGAATATAGGTCAAAATTTGTTGACAATGAGGTAACCTTGAGGTAATAAAGAATTGGAAAGTTTAATAATGCTACTAGTAATTCTTGGAGCAACAATAATGTAATTTTTGAGACAGTTTATAAATAGCCAATCAACAACCATAAACAGCTTAAGTGAAATGAAGGTATTCTATTGGAGTAGGATTAGCCAATCAGAAACTTGAAATACAGAAATTTACAAATTCAGGCGGTAGAAATCAGTTGCTTGTAGAATGTTCCTAACCGGACGCGAGACGCGTACTCGAGAAGTTTAATACGTATCCAGAGCGAGACAAAAATACATTACGGCGAGGATATTATAAAGGTTAGGTGTTTAAAAAGTGGAAGTAATTAATAAATAATCTCACAGCTCTCTATATCAGTGAAGTGTTATTTAATCGTGTCAAGGATTAATAAAAGGAGTGAAGTAAAAGTTATAATCTATGTAAGCCTACATTCTTTAGCCGTATCACACCCTGTTAAGAGAGACATGTATCTACAAATTAATACTGACCCAGCCGAGGCAAACCTAAATATACAATATTTAAAGAAACATTAAAATATAAAGTTGAAAGTAAACTTGGGGCGAAGGCCACCGGAAAGTAAAGTTTGGACAAAGACCACCGGAAAGTGAACATTGGGGTGAAGGCCACCGGAAACTTTGTACCATACGGGAAATAATACAATTTCCTCAAGCTACCCTACAAATTTAAAGATTTCCACCACTCCTTACTTTCAATTTATTTTCATCCCCAACATAAAAATCAGCACTAGACAAACCTTGATACTAGTTGGCTATAATATGAGTGCGCTCGGTAGGAAGATGTACTAAACGTTACGGAACAAGTGGGCGGGGCATCGGAAGGTTAGTGAGGTAAGGAAAGCATCAGTTCCGATTTGCGTTTACTCTAAGCGAAGCTGAAGCGTGCAAATGTAGTACTGTTTTCATTGCGCACTGTACTTTCCCTATCGCCTTGCTCCTCTCTACCCTCATATCTCTAGCATTAATGACGTTAAGCAATATCAACAAACAGTGACGCCCCCTCCAAGCGCACTGGTATCTGGTCGACTAGTACACTTGTACTATAAGTCCCGGGAAATTATAGGAAGCTTTAACATATCTTGAAAGTACTACATACCATATTTTCAATTCCTTATGTACAAATCTGCACTATTTAACCCATTTTGTTAAAGTGTTTTAGAATTAAACCATAGGATTTGGCAAATTCATAGGTTACTTTTCAGCTTCCAAAAACGATCCATCCTTATTCTCAATCACATGGTAGGTCAAATTTTAAAAAGGTACCCCCATCCTTTATTTCCAAAACCTTATTGATAAAACTATACTGCTTGGCAATTATGGCACACAGTTTAACTGTAGGATACCTTACAACTTAAAAAGAGAACCCACCTCATGATTAGTTGCTCTACCATAGTGGGTAGAGAAGGTATTGC
Organism: Deroplatys truncata; assembly: GCA_030765065.1. Lineage (NCBI taxonomy): Eukaryota > Metazoa > Arthropoda > Insecta > Mantodea > Mantidae > Deroplatys > Deroplatys truncata. The sequence goes on from CM060986.1 coordinate 112,174,057, forward strand.
TTTCCACCCAAAAATTCTATACCAAGATTTTACCGGAAATACATGTTTTGAGGCCCTCTGACCAAAAACAACAATTTTAGTCAAAAGTCCGCGCGCGCGCGCGCGTGTGTGTGTGTGTGTGTGTGTGTGTGTACAGCAATAACTCAATAGCGAAAAGTCGGATAAACACCAAACTTGTATTTATCTTCAGTATCTTCAAAGGGTGCGACTCTAAGTTTTTCAAGACAAACCCCTTACCCCAAACTACCCTGTGTATTGAAAATTTTTTTAATTTTTTTATTTTCTAAAAAATGGCCTCTAAAATTTTGATTAAACACCGTATACTAACCATATTTACGTGACAAACAAAATTGAGGTAATAGCCTTCGAAGTCCTCTTCAACCGGAAGGAATTTTTATTATGTTGTATATCCAGCAAACGTTAATAGATAGAGGAAAACGTACTGCATAAGAAATGTAGATCTCTCTAAAACACACAATTTATTTTAAATAACTTTTTAATGCTATAATATATTTCCGAGATATCCATTATTAATGCTTAAATTGTTTATTATTTGGCCACTAAAATCCTTTCAACATTCAGTTGTTTCTCATGATTGCATGGAAACAGTACGGAATTTTCAGGCAGTATATAGCGTCCAGTTCTTAAACATTTGACTATGACGTTCCCCTTGTATTTATAACGAAATGTGTCATGTAAATATTTCTGCAAGGTTTGTTTGGATTCAAATGAAGTAGATAGAAAGATAAGCTTTAGTAAGAATATTTTGTATATATAGTAACAAGTAATGGAAGGTAGAGAAGGTCATGTGGATATAATAAATCAGATGTTTTAATCTTTTATGTATAAATTTACATGTTTAGACAATCTGCACAAAGTTTTGCAAACTTGCGCTATAAGTACGGATGGAACCTGTGGGCTACTCACGACTTTAGAAAACCATTACGTACCTTATTTTAAAACAGTTGCTTACATAAATCATTGTCGCGGTTTCGCTCGTGTTACTTTATTTGCTGAGCGCCTGTTAATGTTTTACTTTTTTGAATTTTTGGGTTCTTTGTCCTCCGGCTAGCTATTATTACTCAGTCGAGTAAATCCCTTGAACAGGGTGTGTAAACGGAAAGGAGTTGTTACTAAAAGATAACACTGATAAAAGAATTTGTTTTTTCACTTTTATTGCCGTCACGCAGTATTAATTTCACATAATATTCTTGATACACGCCTGACTGAAACTGTTATGTTTTCGAATGCAACTACAATCACTTATTTGCCGCGCACTATTAATTCGCGTATTTCACATTTTATAACTAGCTTTACGACGCGAGAGATTCTGTAGAATTGCGTAACGTGTAACCCGTGAATGATTCTGTTGAACTGCGCGTTACCTGTCTCTGGCTTCAGAATTTATACTCCCTCACCCCGATATGCCTAAACATTATAACAGAGCTGTTATTGGTTAATAAAACGCGCCAACATTAGCGTCTATTTTTTTTATCCAATCAAAATTACGAACACACATGCTCTAGGGAAGATATTCCCTCCATTTCTAAAGAAAAGCACACTACTCTGACGTCATTTGTTTGTCTCTTCTAATTGATAAGCAACTCACCCCCTCGCTCTTTGTTACCCGCTCCTATTGTCAGTTTCAGTAAGGCCCTGTAAACTTATTTTCTAACAATGCTTATAATTAACAAACTTCTTAAACCATTGTTATGCAATAATGCTAATTTACACTACAATCACTCTGGCATTTACAATATTGTGATATAAAATACTGCCTCATCATTCATGCATTACCAGGTAAGATCGCAAGTAGTTTCTAAATTGAGCGTACATTTTACTGAAAACCATTGACTAGAAACGGATTTTAAGATTAGGGTATCACATCTCAAAGCCTACCGCAAGAATACAAACTCAAGATAGTATTGAATGTCATCTCGGAGCTGCAATGTTTGAGAAAAATTGTGTAGAAGTTATTAAAAAAGACTCAAAAATGGTCTGTTGCTTTAATTACGGGTATATTGCTGTTTTCTTTTTTTAATTTGGCAATTTCCACGTGCTTATTGTGCTTGTTAATAACGTTGTAGCTATGAGGTAATGTCGCAATGTTTTTTTTTTGTTTGTTTACACATGATTTAGAAGTCAGTACACCAGAGAAACTGTTCAGTTACATATTGTTCTTCCTGTATAGTCTGTTTTATTTATACTGAATTACCAGAAACTTTAGTAGACCTGCTATTTCTAAGTTTGGTATACGCTGTCATGTATTGTATTGAAACTGTCTCCATAGCACCTATTTTTTGGTAGATTGCTTATGTTTCTTCCTGCACAATCTACTTTGTTTCTATTTTATATTATGGGGAACTTCGTGATAAATTAATAAAATTGGGTCTGTTACCTGTTTCTAAAGATGATTTTGTTTTCATTTAGGGGCCCTAAAACATATATTTCCGGTGAAATTCTGGTATCGAATTATTGGGTGGAATTCCACATTTCCCTATTTACTATACTCGAGAAAGTAATAAATATACAACCTAAAATAGTTCAAATAGGATAATGAAAGTCATAAAAGCAGTTCACCTAACAGTATTTAACATGTCTCCAAATTGCATTACGAAAGATTTTATAGTTCCTGTCAAATATGATTTTATACAATGTCCTGCAAATGTGACAAAATAAGGCCTGTTTAGCATATATGTTCGCTTAAAACAAAAATTGCATCTTTAACATTTTGTTTGTTGGTTTTTATGCTTTCACGCAAGAATTGAGAAGACAATGTTTATGAAACTTGATATTTAACATTCCCTAGATTCCACCTGTAAAACCGCTATATGGTACCTTAACTACCTTCCCCAAAGAGGACAGGTTTCAAGATAGAAAATGTTTTAGTTTTAAGAAATGCTTATAAGCATGTTGTTTGTGAAAAGATTTGTTATTTTCAAAATTTCTGTGGAACGCACATAGTAGTTTAGTTATAATACAGTTATACCAATTTTTCGTTACAACAATTCGTGTACGTAAAGCGGTTATCATAAGAAACAGTATACTTCCGTATTTATGATAAGCATAAGCCAGAGACCCAAGTTTACGTAACGTTAAAACATTACACTATAGCAAAACTGTACAGAGTGGGGGAGAGGAGATGAGGACGATAAAAGCGGAGATACTGACGACTAGGGGAGAGATTGAAAGGGGAGAGGCAAAGAAAGTGACGGATAGAGAGAAAGAGTGTGAGAAGGGAGGACATTGAGGACGAAAGTGAGAATCAGCTGCACAGGGAGAAAATAAGAAATTTAGAGAGGGAGAGAAGAGAGGAATCTCCTCATATAACACAATAAGGCGAACAGATATACTGTTTCTGTTAATAAATAAATGAAGTATTTTTATACAAATTAATAGCTTGGTACACCAGCTTGGAAGGCTAACCTGAAACACATATTAGTCAGTCATCATCTTTGGCCATGCTCTATAATCCTGGTTGGGTTTGCCGCAATACCCAGATTAAAATATACCAGAGGATCATCTTATGCAGATTAGTTTCGCACATCTCTTAATAATTCAACCTGATCTTCGGTTAAAGGAAGTTAAAATCAAAGGAAAATTATCCTAAAAGTTAGCAAAGGCTACATCTACACCAGTAATTATCTTACCAGTAGTTTATTTCTGATTACAATATTAAGAGTTGTGTAGCTATTTTATGCATGTACTGTGGTACAGCTCCCATATTGCTGTATCTGAGAGGGTTGGCAGATAAACTGGTGAGAGGAATCACATTCACATTAGTCGCTGAATAATAATACTCTTTGTTTAAAAAATATGTTAAAAGAATGCTAAGAAAATGTTATTGCTATTATTATGCACTAGGTTATGAGAGTTTACGTGATTACAATTTAAAAACATTGTATTTTTAGTGCGTCTTCTCTAAGCGAGAATATTTATGAAATAAATACAACAAAAATATTTATATTCAAAACAAATATCTTAATTCGTTTGTGTAGATACGTTTTATACTTTAGTAACATATCTATTACATTTATACAGTGCTTTAATATTATTTTATTAAAAGAAATAATAATCAGTTTATAAACAAACCTTCCTTTTTATAGGAATATTAAATATTTCAGCACAGAAAAATGGCCTTTATATCGTTAATTATTCATAAAAGCACATATTTACTTTTAATCTATTTTACTAAAAATAACAATGTAAAACTATAATTCGAATGATTGCAATTTAAAACTAAAAATTAGTCTCATACATCCTTTCCCTTAAAAGCCTGCGATGCCGATTTGGTTGGCTGAGCAGCATTTGCTCCTTAATTCCTTCCTCCCTTTCCTTTTACGTATATGCCCCTTCAAGGACAGTCCTGAGTAAGCGACAAAATTCACTATATACCAAGAGTAACGGTTGATGGCTCCCATCTTTAGCTATATGACGTAAGAGTTGTGGTATTTGAGATACCTGTTTCGAAAAGAAAGATTACTGGTTGTTCCTCACTATAACATGGGCATCAAGGTTTGTACACTTATTTTTCTGAGAGGTGATTATTTACTGAAAATTTTTGCAACCAAGATATTAGCCTTATTTTCTACCATAAACTATTCAGTTTTTACTTTCTCTACCACGTACCTAATAGGTAGAAGAGGTATTATATTCCACCCAAAAATTAATATAGAGATTTCACTTGAAATACATATTTTGAGGTAATCTGAGTGAAAAAAACATGTGTTAGAAAAACGTTCACGTATGTGTCTGAAAAGCAGAACTCAAAAACGAAAAGTTGCATCAATAACAAACTCGTATTTCAGTTCAATATATTCCAAAGGTGTGACACAAGGATTTTAAATAAAATACCCCTACATAAACTACCCTTTACATAAAACATTTATTGAAAGTTCTTTATTTTCTCAAAAATGACTAACAAAAGATATTTACATGAAAAATGTGTATGTTGAATTTTCATAGAATAGTCTGTGAAGTCCTCTTCATTCGTAGGGAATTTTGTGTAATCTTTATAACCGATAAATGTTAAACGATAGATGAATATCTACCTACAACAGAAAAAAACTGTAGATATCTAAACACTCAGAAATTATTTCAAATAACTTTTCGGTGTCATAAGCCATTTCCAAGATATCCATTATTGTTGGTTAGAATTGTTCAATAGTTTATCATTCTTTTAAATTCCTATTGGTATTAATTGTTTCTCGCGATTGCACGGAATGGAATATTAAGGCGGATAGCCAAAACATTTGGCTATCACTAACAAAATCTGTAATATAGCTACTTCTCTAATAGCTTATCTCGATTAAATCGAATTAAATAGAAAAATAACCATTCCTAAAAGTAATTTATATACTCACTGATAAAAAACGTAGAAAAAGTTATGTGAATGGCACACATCAGATTTTTATTTGGGCAGCCTGAGTTATTATATTTCTTATGCCATTTAGTTACATGGTCGAGTTATTCATTCAAACTCTTAAATATAATGTATGCTTATTGATCATATTATTATCTAAGAAATCGAAGTATATATTTAACTAGCAATTAAACTACAGGCAAATGCAATCAAAATGCACAGTAGTAAATCAATGTTTTGATTAAATTAAATAAAATTGAGATTTTATTTATGGACGCTCTTTAACTACTATGGTCCTTAGCGTCCCATTCTATACTGGGCGTGAAAGATCGGTTATTTTGCTCAGAGGCCTCTTTATCAGGCTGGAGGTTCTTTTAGTGCCGTAAATCTACGACACGGGACCACCGGCTTTGTTTTACTTCCCTTCCGAAGGAAGCCATGCTAAGGATTTTTACACCCGAAAACCGGGTTTGAACCCGCGACCTTGGTAACTAGAGGCTAGCACGGTACCACTAGTCCAAGGAGGACGACATCAATGTTTTGAGAGATAGCGCTCATCAAGGCAACAAAAAAGAATGGAATAAACATGGGTCATAAATTTAATGTTCCAAAATATGAAAATTGATTTTATACGAGAAAATTTACTTAGAATTTCCTGCTTTAGAAAAAACATACTGTAATGATACGAGTTCTTTACTTATTTTCTATATTGTATATAGATTTACAGCGCAGTAAACAAAAGAGTGACGACGCTTGCAGTTACATCTGTCTTTGTCTTTCAGGACGAGGCATTTAAGCGTCTTAATTGATAACTTTACTCATACTGGCAAATTTACCAGCATGTAAAGAAACTGCTGTGGGACAGAACCACACAACACCAGCGGTGCTCATGCTTCTCTACACTTGTGATGTTAAGTTAGTAAAGGAGTTATTCAAAATTAACACATTATGCTTGTGAATTGCCATTCGTTTTAAAGAATTGGTATCTGAGATATTTTACAAATCTTGCACTTCACAAGTAGATAAAAGCCTGAATGCCTACGTTTCTATTATAGTAGTCTGAAAGAGATTGGCATGTTGGGATCTACTGGCCGACCAGATGAATTGTCATATCATGGGCATTTCCTGGTTAAAACAGGTGAGCAGCATTTGTTTAGCCAATCAGGGACAATTTGTATCTATTTTTGCTCTTTTTTCTTATTCTTTTCTGTATGTTCTTTAACATGTATCTTAGGTGTGCATGTACAGCGAATGACCGAAAACAATTTTATCAACTAATTCTACAATAATTTAAATTTGCTTAATTCTCATATTAATAAATATGTAATCAAAATAGTTTTATTAATTTCAGATTACATCAAATCGCACGATAAATAATATAAGTTGTATCTTTAGGTTTAGTCTAATTTCTAGGTTCACTTTCCAATGCATTATGTATTTATATAATTTTAATAATTTGATACCAATAAATATACCTTATTATCTATAGTATACCTATTTAGGATCACAACAGTTCTGCGATTCCGCAGAATCTTTTAGATTAGCAAAAAGAATTTCTCACAATTGTGTATATGTTTATACAAATGTTCGAATACATCATGTCTGTGACACTGCCCATCCGGGAGCACTGAGATATTGGTTGATTAATATACTTCTCACTTTACAGCATTCGTAATGCATCGTTCGTCGCATCTCCCAAAACTCTAACATTCGATCCTATTTGCCCTCATAGGAATGTCAAACTTTATAAAAACTAAACAATTTATGCGTGATTACCATTTCTAAAAACATAAAATTCCCGAACTTCATAATATTTACAATTCATCCGTTGTTCGCAATTCGTGTACTTCAAAAAATTTCCAAACTTCATGATATTCATAACTGAGTTGAGCACTGGTATTTAGGATGCTGTGAAATATATAGTTCCAGCTGTGCATCTTTAAGTTTTATACCTTTTTTTGTCTTTTGGACCACGTAAAATATTGAAATTACTGTTAAATTGAAATCTGTAGTAGCAGTATGTAATTCATTACGAAAATTAATAAAACGGTACTTAAGACCGAACCTTGCTACCAATTTTTGTAATATGTGTTTTTTCTTAGGGATTATTTTCATATATGTATGTGCTATATAAAGTTTTGGGAACGGCACAATTGTCAATTATTCATATGTAATATATTCGCTTGTATAAAGTGTTATTGGTTTCGTAGTGTTAGGAACTTTAAAAAATGTAATTTAGTGTGGCAGATGCCAGCAACGAACCCGTAACCCCTTTGTATTTTGGCGAGGGGGATACCAGCGTGTGACGTAGTGTAAAATACGACGTGACTTTGCAATTAGACAAATAACGATTAACTAAACTGACGTAATTATAAACTCACGGAAGTTGCTGTCTCAAACTCCAGTAATCAGTGCGGGAAATAAATACTTTATGTTTCAACCAATTAGAATTCTAAAAAATTAGGGAAGGAATTCTCCTTTGATAATACAGACAAGAGAAACCAACAAGTAAATCTCTTGAATTCTAAACCGAGTTACTGCATCCGACAATTATCGAATTACATTTTTATAATTAGCATAATTGAGCAGGTTAAATTTATTCTAGATACGAAAACTGTATTCTAAAATTGCATTTTGACTTTTGTAAATCAGTCTTTTATTAATGGATTTGGTCTCTTCCCACTGTATACCGAAATATTTTATTTCGCCGCATTTTTAAACATTCAACTTGGGTGTCGTCATGTTAATATTCAGAAGTGACAAAAAGACAACAGTGGAAGCGTCCCTGAAATGTTAAAGAATTTAGGGGAAGGAGAAAAGGAATAACTTTTAAATACAAATTGTAGTGAATGAAGCAAAGGAAGAGAAGCGCAACTTAATAGAAATCAGAATAGAAACTTAGACATAGAGAGATTCTTTGCTATAGAAGTTGGAGAGTGTCCGGCAGGTCAGCACGGAGGCAAACTACAATCTGAGACTTAACAGAAGAAATCCAGAGATAAAGGAGTCAGACAGCTGCATTCCTGAGGAGCTCTTGTGCACACCAAAGGACACAAGTTTATAGAATGTTCTGTTAAATCTGGCCAATGGATTATCATGCAATATCACGTAGTAGGATATATCAACCCTTTCAGGTTGTGCAAATATATTTTCGGCATCCTTTTCAAATCTAGACCAGTTTAAGTATAATTCAGAATATGCTATAAAATGCTTATATATCGACTTCTGTATTCGTCATACTATTCAGTTATTAAAGTTTGGTGTACGTACTGCTACAATTTTATAACGTTATAGGATAATAATTTCTGTAAACGAGATTTGAACCTCTAAGAGCAATACGAAACGTTTAGCATCCAGAAAATTGAAATCTTTCTGCTGTTATATCGTGTTATTTTGCAACTTGTTCTTAATCCTATGAATGAAATGAGCCTGATAGGCAATGAAATGTATTATTTCTTTGAACGTATCCTTTTTATTTTACATTATCAGGAAAGTGCTCCGAATCTCAGTTTGTAAATGTATTATTTTGGTTGCGTAGTATCCCTTGTGATAGAATAAAAGATAATGGAAACGGAAATGGTAAGCATGAAGGGAACTTGATAGTCACCAAATGAACAAGCAAAGGCTTTTAGACGCCTGGTATACGTTGCTGCCAACTATAAAACGAATTTATATTCGGATGAGAAATGCACACACACGAAATGACAGCAGGAAAGTGCTCCTTCAAATTCAAACTGTTTATACCGGATAAAGTTATAACACAAAATCAGGGCCATATTCAAGATTCCTTAAGCAAACTGAAAACCGAATTTATTAATTAAATGCAGCTTACATATCAGAAAGTTCAGCATTGGTGCCACTAATTATGAGAAATAAAAGACTCAGTTTTGTCACCGAAAACATCATCACGTTCAAGCAAATTCTTACAAGTTGAATCGCCACGAATCTTGGCGCTCAAATAACATAAAAGTTTGACACTCAATTTGGGTCTACAAGAAAATGGTGATTGACATATTTTAGTTTTTAATTCGAAATCAAGGTTTCACTCACACTACAGGTTTTGTGGTCCTCCAAAACTATGTCATTAGTTATTGAAAAAGCTGTGCGAATGCCTATATGTTCAGCGTAACACACAAGAAAGAAAGTAAAGATAAAGGAAAAGTTTAAGGATTCCACATTCCATATTAAGTTGTCTTAAGGCTGCAATGTTCATGCTTCCAGGAAATTTCGTAGTTCAAACTTTAAATCCAAATATCTTCGGCTTTGTTAATTCCTTAAGAAAGAACTCCATTTTGATAAAAATACCACAGTTTTAATGTTTTTAAATGAGGAAATATAACAAAAAAACCTTGAAACTAAAGTTTAAATGTTCTAAAATGTACTTTGAATAAATATGTTTGTGGTATTAACCAATTCCCGAAATATTCACATTTATTAGTTTGAATTTCTCCATATTTTAAGCAGTACACTTGTATATATTAAATTGCATTTATTTAGTTTCTGATGAACACACGGAAATATCGCTTAGTATAATTGCTAAGGGTTTTACAAACAGTTGTGTTTCCTCAGTATACAGAAAATATATTATCTAAAATCTTTCCAGCGAATATTAAATTTAACAAAAATGAGAAACAACAAAAAAAAATGAGAAATTGCATCAATAATTTATAAAATAGCTACGAAAAGTCCGACTATCACGCATAAAACTTTGTAAGAGTCCATAATTCGCAGCCACAAATTAGGATAAATCCCAAGCAAATTAACAAAATTTAATTTTACTCTTTATAGCTTAATGCAACATTTTTGATATGCAGATGTTTTGTAAAGTTTTTATACATTTAAATGATATTTGTTATAAATTTATACTATACAAACCTTCAACAATACAAGTACTTATAACTGCTTCATATTGTAAAAATATTATTTCTTTGAATAAATTTGTATTTTTTTTAAAATGACAAACAATATCCACACCACTACAGTCAAATGTAACCCCGTCATCATCCAAGTGCACCACCAAACCGGCCGTAACGGATACGGCTGCCTGTGAAGGGATATGAAAGCCGGTGTAGAAATTAGAGAAAGAGGGGCATATGCAGCAAAATAATTACGGCATAAAGGGGATAATTCTTTCTCCGTGTATTTTTAACATCTTCTTACTCTACGATAAATAATATCGTACCGGCATGTTGTCACAGTAGCTCAATGGTTAGGTCAACCGCGCGGAAAGTAGGAGAATCGTGTTGAAATCCCTGTTATGGTGTTGAACTTTTCAGCTGGCTCTACATAAAAACAATTCCTAGTCGGGCAAGTTGCCAAAAAGTATAATTAATGTTATTAATTATACATAATAATAAAAATAATAACATTGTTGGCTTAACTATATGTGTTCTCGGGAACAAAACATTTGAGAATTGTAAGTCACCATTGAGATTGCAACCTCTAAATAGAAGATGCCTTGGTGGTGTACCTGGGAAAAAACTTGAGTCAGATACAGAATCCAATGTCCTACCGACATGTTGTCATAGTAGCTCAATGTTTAACATTCATTCATTCATTATCTGTTTACCCTCCTCTTATGTAGGACTTACACCCCCCAGGACTTACAAGCGGGTGCCTGGGGTCAGAGGCCCGTCGAGGAGCAGACACTCATGGATCAGACAGAGCATCCAGGATGGGTGATCAGCCCGATGCCTGGTATGGGATGAAGGAAGTAGATGAAACGAAATGTTGGTGAAATGGATGAAAGGAAAGGTGATGATGGAGCAGTTGGTGGAATGAATGGCGGGGGAAACCGGAGAACCCGGAGAAAACCCGCCCAGACGCCGCTTCGTCCACCACAAATCCCACATGCAGGTCCCTGGGATTGAACCCGGGCCGCCTCGGCGCCACCTTCAATGTTTAACAACCGCACGAAAAGCGGGAGGACTGTTTAGACCACGGCTGTGACATCGATTTTTTTTAGCTATCTCTATATCAGAAACAATCCCTAACCGAACACGTCGTCATAATTATATACCAACATAACATTAAACTTGCTTCCTTCTTCTCTGTAGAAAAATTACATACTTTATTGTTAAATTATAAATTACTAAACAGGTTTAATACACAAACAACAATGTAGCTTCATGCAACGAAAGCTTCTAACAATTAAGAACTTTTTAACAAAATATAAAACGTTTCAATCCAATATTTAATATTTTCCCATTCATACTTGAATGCAATCATAATATAAATATTTATTTGACGATGTTAGAATTAACGCTGTAATTCCATTCTATATTTTACGTTCTCCTTATATTCAACTACTTTTGTAATTTTAATATGTTACAATTTATTTGATTTGTTAATTTTGAGAACACAACTGTCTTATTATGAATTAATGTAATTAATGTATGGTCTCATATGACCATGTAATTAGCAGGACTTTAAAAAGATTAAAAAAAAGTTCTAAGCACAAACCATTAGTTTCATTTCAGAAGTACATAATATTGCGCAAAATGTAGACTAATATTTTTTCGAAAGAATTACTACGTAAGAATTGTTACTTCGCATTTTCTTTTGAATTTAAATGGCTTTATAACGGCAGTTACATTAGGGAATGTAGTAAACTGTGGTCACTTGTTATATTGTAGTTATACTGTGCATCATGTATTACTAACCTGGAATTATATTATGGTCATCCTTAGGGGAGACTTCAAGCTCCATCTAGTGCTACCATCTTGTTAATTACGTATGAAGATGCTTTATACCCACAGACAAAAGCATACCCATTCCCTCCATCTCGTAACTTCAAGCGCTATCAAAGGTAAAAGAATTACATAAAACGAAATAGGTCGAATATTTCTCCAGGGTAAAGAATCATTCACAATTACCTACTGGGCAAGCACAATTATGGTCGTGAAATGAAGCCATATATGTCAGTTTATCTTTAATGGCAATAAGGCCCAGATGACTTGATTAGCGTTCATGTTACTGAACATTCAAAATTTGTCCTTTTTTAACAGAGGAGACTCGGCACTGCTCCAGTGAGGATATTGTACCTATGTCCCCACAAGGGGGTTACCGCAGTAGGGAGAAGGTGAGAGGAGACACTGGCCGGCTGGAACAGTAATGGCGGCACAGTAATGACAGAGTCTCTACAGTCTCCAAATGAGATACCCGACAATCCGATAGGTAGGCCGGAGAACCCTCGTCCCACACAGACGGTCAAACAGCCCGCTCCGAAGGGGCGTTTCGTATACCCTGACAACCAGCCGAAAGCCGAGGGACGGAGAAAGTTCCACAGAGAACATCCATTTTCCCTGCCACGCCGCACCGAAACACCATCGCCGACACTTCCACTCCTGAAATAGACCTAACGAGATGAAGGAAGAATGAAACAATGAATGGAACTAAATGGAGGGACAGGAAATTCGGGGGCTGAAGGATTCATTCGCCTGAGAACCCGGTAAACCCCGAAAAACGCATGGGCAAAAGTCTGTGGGTGCCGGGAATGGATCCCGAGGGCTCTCGAATGGAGTCGCGTCCGTCACCGCGACGCCGCCTTGCTCAATGTGTGTTATTGTTGCTATTATTTACATTGATCGCGAGTTTATAGTGGAAAATTCACTTCAAATTTAACAATTGATATTCCTCGATTAAACTAAAATTTAGCTTCTTTACAATTGCACCAAGGCAGATTGCTCTGCGGTAACGTGCAAGGCTCGCATTCAGAAGATTCCGGGTTCTATCTTCATTGGGATACCCGCTCTGACACTGGGGCTTTTCGATGTTTCTTCGGCTCGGTAGGCGAATGCTGGAGTGGTTGCTCTACTACAGCATATTTCGGTACATCATTTATCGCCCGCATATTTCATTTCATGTCTTTCAGAGTTTAGGGACCAGGCGACGGCGTTTGGTACCTTGCGGCAGGACGATGGATTGTACGATTTGTAAACATGTCTCCATGAGTTTGGTCAGACCGCCAAAAACCCCTCCTTGGGGAATGGTTTCGTATGGTGCGCGAGCTATGATGTGGCTGGCGGCGTTAGGTGTGCTCCAACTGTAATCGTTAGGGAGCTCGTCCTGGCTAGCGCACATCGTCGTCTGAATCTGGTCGCCCTTCGGGTTCCTACTTCATTACTCCTCCCAGGGGTAATGTTAGAAGCAAAACGCGTTGCTGAGGCCTAATGACGGTCCTCTGCTCCAGGTTTCTGAAGGCCTCCCATATGTGTACTCCTACCTCTACTTCCACTCTTTACAGTTGCTCACAGATGGGTAACCTAGGTACAGTTAGAAATATCATAACTTGACAGTGTACCAATTAAATTGTTCTAACTCGTTTTACTTCCAAAAAATTGTAGTTTCTTACATAGGACATGACTAGTCGGCGGAGGGGACACCTGGAACCTTGACCCAATGGATCTTTTCTGTACACACCCCCGGGAGGAATGAATGTGGCGTACAACTTGTAGAGCGAGCCGGCGCAAGTTCGCCTATCTCAACCGGGAAAACCACGAAAAAAAACCATGGTCAGAATGGTCACCTACCGGGAATTGGATTCGAGACCTCCCGAATGCGAGCCTCACACGTTAACGCGGGTCATTTCGCTCGGTCATGTTCTTAAATCCAAATACTATATTTCCAAATCCTGTATCCAATAACCTAAAATATGCTTTATTTTCTGTACAGTTTGCTTTTGTAGTGATTGATATATACATATAACTTAAGTAATCCGTATTTTGACACTCGCAGTGCAAAGAAATATAATGGGTTTGCGCTAACGCTTGTATATAAACTTTAATATACATTTCATTTTACAATTTATCATCTAATAAAATGAATACACATAAATATGCGCTCAACCTAGCCATGCGTAAATGCAATGAAAAGTTTCATCTTGTATTGAAGAAGTTACTTTATTGCATTTGTTATCTGCCCCACGTTTTGGGAGACAAATTTGAAGAAGTTGTTGTATTGTATTTCGACTGTTGGGGAGCCGAACTTGAAGTAGTTGCAACCCCACGTATGGTAAAAAAGTTTCCGGTAGCCTTCGCCCCAAATGCACTTTCCAGTGGCCTTTGCCCCAAATTAAAAAAAATATTAACCTTGTATTTTTACTGTTTCTTTAAATATTATATTTATGTTTGTATCGGCTGCGTCAGTATTTATGTTGTTTTAGAGACATGAATGTCTTAGCAGGGAGGTGGTGCGACTGAAGAATGTAGGCTTACACGGATTATAATTTTACTTCACTCCCTTTGTTAATGCTTGACACTATTTAAATAACACTTCACTGTTATATATATATATATATATATATATATAGAGAGAGAGAGAGAGAGAGAGAGAGAGAGAGCTGTTAGATTTTTTAATTAATTACTTGCACTTTTTTAACACGTAAACTATTTTTGCCTCGCACTGAATACGTATTAAATTTCTCCACGACACATCTCGCGTGCGGTTAGGAACACTGTCTACAACCAACGCGTCCAAACAACTGACTTGATTTGTACCGCCTAAATTTGAACAATTTGCCCTCTTTCAATTTCTAATTGGCTAATCCTAGTCGAATAGAATACCTTCATTTAACTAAAGCTTTTTCTGGTTGTTGATTGGCTATTTTTATAAACTGTCACTAAAATTACATTATTGCTTCCAAAAATTACAAGTAGTATTGTTAAACTTTCAAATTTATTATTGCCTCAAGGTTACCTCATTGTTACCTCATTGTTAGCAACTTTTAATCTATTATTGTCACAGCTTCTGCATTATTAAATTACGTAATACATTCACATAACATTATTAAACATGTATACAATAATATAAACATATACAATGACTGTAATATACACTTTTTATATGTTGTTTCATACACATATTGCTTTAAGGCGGGCAGTTATTGAATATATATATATATATATATATATATATATATATATATATATATATATATATTATATAATTAGACTGAAGTCATTTAAGTGTTAAAAATACTGCCTCAGTATCCTTTCAATAACGAAATATGGAATATATCCAAATGGATAAATGAAATGGATTTACTAGATTCCCAATAAATGCATTTCGGCTGAAATCATAATGTAAACTATTGCATTGAATTAACACTTATCTAGCTAGGGCTATTAAATGCTGTTTCACGCCAAAAGCAGAAACTGAAACTTCTAACGCTGCTTGTAATAGAATTTTGAACCACGGTGTTTCTGCCGTATGTTGGAAAATCAACTAAACAAGCAAATGCATGAGAATATCCTTTGATGGCAAAACTCTTTTCCCAGGCCAAATACAGAATACATTTATTTAGACGTATGGTATGACATGCTTCACTGACATTGTGCTATTTCGTTCCAAAGGTGAATAATTCCAATTTATATCACTGTACCTATTCAATTTACTCAACACATTCACACTAAGTTAGGATGTAAATAGATTTAAGTATCCTAACAGGAACTCGCACCATTTAATACAATTATAGAGTATCCTCTCAGAAGGATAAGATTGAAGCAAATTATTTTTCCACAAAGCAACATGATACCGACTAAAACTGTTAAAAGCCTTCACTAAATTTGTGGAACGGAATAAGCTTGTTACTGATTTCTCATTTAATTGAATCAACTGCTTCATATACATACAGCTCGGGTAGTTAAAGTAATACCGTAGAATTTCAAATATACCATTTAAACATACTGGGGTGATGTGTGTGCTGTTATAGGCGTATGTATGTATATATATATATATATATATATATATATTGTATCTAATTAACACACAAAAATGATGCTGACAATTGCTTTTGGAAAGCTAAAACATATTTATTTGTAATTTTATATTAGAGGTTAAAGTATTTTATGTTTATAAACAAATGATGAGGATGCACATAATCCCCAAATGTTGCAAAGACAGTCATTTTTAATTTCATCTAAAATCAAATCTGGTGGAATTTGTTAAGTATAAGAATGGAAGATTCATTTAATACTACACAGTTGAGTATAGAAAACAAGTTCAGAGCATATTTAATTTCTTGTTTCAGACGGCGTTTCTAGAAGTGGTAATCCCTCCGGATATTATTTACGAAGAGACGTCAGGAGATCTGATGGTACCAGAGGGTGGATCAGCTAAGCTCGTGTGTAAAGCACGGGGATACCCCAAACCAAAAGTCGTCTGGCGGCGAGAAGATGGGGGTGAAATAATCCTCCGAGGGGGACCTTCTTCCAAAACAAGAGGTGCGTATAAATTTATTGTACTAAACCAAACTCCTCATGTTTTGGAGTATCATATATAAATTGAATTAGTTGGAAAGGCTTTTGAATTTATAAGAGGATAATAGGTTTAATATAATCCATTTAGTACCTATCTATATTAAAGTGCATAATAGGATAAGGCTGCCACTGTTGGAACTGGTTTTCAAAACCGTATAAGCTTAAATATAAAACTTTTTGTTTTAAATTTGTTCCTTTGTGTACCTCACTTTAACTAATTTGGCCACATTGGGGCTTTGACTGATAACCGATGGCGTTATTGCTCTCTAACCAGTAGGGTTTCTAACAATGGCTTTATCAGTTTTTTGATAGGGAATAATTTTGATTAAAAACAAATTCCCCGCCACAACCGGTAATCGAACCTGGGAATTATGGGTTCAGTAGCCAGGGCGTTGACCATTCAACCATATAAGCAGTCTCATAAAACCATTATAGCGCATTATAAATAATGATTTTTAGTTCTAATTCCAGAATTCGTTATTTCTTATTTCACATGCAACAGTCTATTCAAAAGCACTCAGTTCAAAGAAGAGTTAATAAGTATTGATGTTTGGATTTTTAAATACTATCCAAAAAAAATTGCTTGTAAAGTTCAAGAAATGTTGAATAAAAGGACCAGTTCGCAGTGATTAGATTTGTTGCCCTAGTTTTTTATACTAATTCTAGTTGCGCACTCCAAACACACGAACACAAACACATACTTAATTACCCAGCGTTCAATTGAGGCTGAATTATCAAAAGGACTTCCATCGTCTTGCTTAAAATGTTTCGTCCAAAACATTCAAACATAACATGAATTTTCAACCCAGAAGATAGGTCTGGTTACGACTTTGTTTCCCGTAGTGAAAATTTGAAAATTCGTCTTCTATTAGTCAGTCAATAAATAAAGTCAATGACAGGTTTCAGCACAAGTTCTGCAAATATCATCCATCTCCTTTCTTCGTTTATTTTCACTTTTCACTTAGTTTATGCAGGTCAAAATAAAGACTTTATACAGTTTTTTGTCTAATATTTGATATTTTTCTGTCTCTTCTCCTTTTTTCTGCCAACAGTTACTATTTCTGATTTCCTTCAGTGGAAAGACTCATCTCATTAAGCTTTGCAGGCTCTCAAGATTCTCTCTTTAACACTAAAATATGCCAAGAAGTCTCAGCGCTGGGATTGGGAGAGTGGAATTGACTAAATAGGTTCTCCAGACTTAAAAGAAATACTTTAGGAGTTGAATTTCGCTTCCTGAGCTGGTTTATTACTCGAAATCCAAATTAATCTCTGAACTATTATTAATAATAATAATAATAATAATAATAATAATAATAATAATAATAAATGCTGTTGTTAGATTCGGTGAGCTTAACCTTTATATAGATCAAAACTCCAATAAGCTTGGAATAAAACGCTTGTTGCATATTTACATTTTTGCTGTTTTTCACAAGTAATTGTTTCATACTTGATCCAAAGAGAACGATATTATGTCATATCATACATCCTTCTTTACTCCGGTATCAACAGAGAGAGAGAGAGAGAGAGAGAGAGAGAGAGACTAGAAATGCTTTCCATTTTAATGAAATACCGGTAGAGCAATAATTTATTATATGTTTTTTTCGGGCATCGTACAGATCAGCCTATTTATAATTAAAATAAGAAATCTTCTCTTATTACTTGTTAAATTAGATATAATATTCAACCGATTGTACTGACATATTTCTATAACACACTTCCAAGAATTCGATCGAAGTTCTTTTATATTTTGGCGTAATATTTCATAATTTTGGTTGGATTCAATTATAACCCAAAATTAATAAAGTAACACAATTAATGTAAATTCCCTTGTTTATTTTGGACTATGAATCTTTTTGTGATTCAGCTTAAGATTATTCGGTGTGTCTTTGCTACATCGAGTTCGGAGTTAGTACTCCGTTCTTTACGAACCTTGAGTTAGTGCATTTTTACAACTTCTCTGTACGAAACTTGAGTTTATATAAGTAAGTTATTTACACGTTGCTATATCCCTTAAGTTCTTTGGACATGGTTATTGATAAAAGCTTTGACTATCATAATACGAGACACTAACTAACAAATATATAACATGAAATAAAATGAACAAATATGCATGCGTAAGCATATGCATATTAAAAGAGCAATAAAAACATAATAGGAGCAGATAATAAGATGCAATTTGTTACCAAGAATTTGAATGACTGCATCGAACTAAAGTTTAATTATAAACAGAAAAGAGAAAAAAATGCAAAATCTATACATTACATTTTGAATAATATTTTGCTAAAGATAGTTTAATTATCATTTTTAATTAAGTTACTCATCTTAATATACTTACTCTAATTTTTAGTTTCTCCCTTCCAGAGACAACTTTCAGTTAAGCGACCACTGAAAATGAGCCAAGATATGTGTTTATCATTTCATTTTTAAATTTCTACTAAGTTTGGTTTATTCGAAAAAGCCACGGTCGGTCACATGATATCTAGACGGCGTCGTGGACTTTAAACTAATTTATTTCGCATTTAGCAGCAATGCTTAAGCGGCAAACAAATGAAGTCTCATTTAGCAAACTATTGGCTATGGAAATCACGAAAACAAGGCGCCGAAAAGGAAAACACAAGGAATGCAAGGGCTTTCTGGATACAGTACGACTGACAATGGCGTTGAAAATCGTGTGGATATATATATATATCCACTTCACCTTAAACAGCTAATTATTAATTAAGAGGATTGTAATTTTTCAGCCAGTCAAAAAGGAGGGATCTGTTAGTGCCATTGAATTTTCACAGCATATGTAACTATAATGATTTATGTTATAAACAATACATTATCAAATAGTGTGTATTAAGGCCTCATTTCTGCATGGTATTTCGTCTTGTGCAAGTACGACACGATCTGAAAGTGCCTTGAGTTAAATGGAAGCATTTTATAGCACAGTCGCACAATATTCTGTGTCGTGCGACCTGAAAACACACATCGCATGGTCTATCAGGTTGCATGACACAGGCAACAGTCACATGACCTCACTTTACATGGCTGTACAGGTAGGTTTTTTTTTGTCGTGATACGGAAGAAACGCAGTGGAGGAGAAGGTAGTCTAAGGGAGAACGACTGGCAGTATTCCCTTTGCGTGGAACAGCATTCACTCGGAACGTGTGGTGATGTCCTTATCTCTTGTTGTGTACGCATCTGCTGCTCTGTTACTACTGACCAAACACCCCTCCTATAAGATAAATGGACTTGTATAGCTACTGCTCATACTAATAAGCATGTCACGACGAAAAAATCGCCCTGTTTATGCACGTCGCGTTGACGCATTCTGAACGACACAGCTGAGTAAGTGGTGCAACTTTGGGAATTCGAGAGCTGCAGTTTTGATTTTTAAGTGTGGTTTTTACTTTCACGTGTTGTAGAGTAATCTGATCTTCGTTGTTCAGACCTTCATCAAGTATGGATACGGAGCGTTTTCTAATAGAATATAAGTAGTTCAATTTGGAATGTTACATTAAAAAATTAGGATCGTAACAAGAAGCAATTTCCAAAGCGATTCCTAAACAACTGTCATGAATCTTATATGGCTTATGGATATACACTCCACTTGTTATTTTTTTCGAGTTAAGAGTTTCTGGCAATAGTTCAACACAGAGATCTATTCTAGCTGTCGAACCAAATGTGGAAACGGGCTAATACAACTGATTTCCTAACAATACACAGTGCGACACGTCGCATTTATAAATAGACCACTAAAAATTCGCATTATTCCTTGTTGTGCGACACGAAATCGCATGCATAATTGAGACCCAGTTCTGACTGACTTTCAAAGGCAAAGCCGAGAAGTCCCTTGGGGAAGAACTACCACTAAGCACATAATGGATGAAATGCGACCGATGATATTTTAAAGATTCATTTTGAAGTGACTGCGAGTTCCTGCTGTTACTCTTTTTTGTTTTATATTAATGGCCTTTTCTTATTATGCTTCTTTTAGGCACAATTTCCATTAAACTATTTTTACCACTCGTATTAGTGTTTATGTAGTTATAAACGCAGAATATTTTTTATGATGTATTTCAAAAGTTAAATTGTTCCTGTTGTAAAATTAATATGACAATAATAAAAAAGTAACAAAAATATCGTCAAATGTTCCCTAAACAAAACAGGAAAAACGGCAATTTTTCCCAAAAAAGCTTTGTCTAGAATTGGAAATTCAATGAAACATTCATTAATTACTTATGACCTTTATAAAAACAGCAGACGATTGAGACCTGACGTGCTAATTTCTTCCTCCCTAAAAATATCATAACAATTTGGTAACATCCCTGTTCTTTGTTCCAATCTTGGAAATTTAACACAAATTATTTTTGAACATCAAAACCCTAAACAATCTTTAACTTGGAATCAATAGCTAATATAGTGTTAGCCATATTTCGTCAAAAAGTCTAATTGCTTTGTCTCTGCTTTTTACAGTTCAATCAGTAGAAGGAGAAATGCTCTCTCTTACCAAGGTCACGAGGTCAGAGATGGGTGCTTATCTTTGTATAGCGGCCAATGGTGTACCGCCCTCCGTCAGCAAGCGGATGATGGTTCATGTCCACTGTAAGTACATCTCAATCTTTTTTGCCATAGCATTTTAAAGATGAAAAATGTGTGAAGCTTTTTTACGCTGATTATTTAAAGCAATATACTGCCAGGAAAGAAACTTAAAAAAGGAACCATGGAGGCAATGTACTTCTACTCATTAGGAAATATCATTTCCAATTATCCGCGAGCGCATGAGCTCATTAAAACCGACGTAAATGCAATAAAAGCTACAGCTCAACCCTTATGCATGTAGCACCAGCGCCATTGCAACTTACGAAGAAGACGGACCTGCCTGTGAGTCCTTCGTATGATCAAAATAGTTTTTATCACAGCTCATGTGGCTTACGTTACTACTAATCGAATTTCGCTTTGCTATTACTAGTTGATGCTGAAAGTAAAACGTACAATGTATTTCAGTTCCACATTATGTTACCATTAATTTTTTTCTTGGAGATATTGTGCAAAACATGGTTTTATTTAGTTATATATTATTTTAACATAGTTATTATAAGTGATGAATAAATCTGTTGCTCAAGGTTATATATTCATATGTAAATAATCTAGAACTGTGCAGGTAAAACAGGACTTCTCTGCATGCTCGAAAAAGTAAACAGATACGCGCACCTCCTCTTTGCTATACATACCCACCTGTAAAGGCCAGCAGAATGCCTCCCAAAGCTGCGGGGACGGCATAAATGGAAGCAAGTGTACCTTTATATAATAATTAGGTTTATTAGGAACGTAGGTTTTTCGTAAGTGCAAAATTGTATTATTAAGATTTATCAGCAATTAGTTTGTCATTAAAAAAACTATCTTATTAACAGAAACATACATTCACAGTGGAATAAATCGACATGAACCGAGGCACGGACACCGGAACAGGTGGTATGCGGTTCAAATCCAGCCGGAATCGTCCTTACTGACTGAGGTTTTTTCGAGGATTCCCTCAGTCCTCACAATTGGCAAGTGCCGATTATAAAGACTAAAGTTATTTAGCCCTGGAACGTTTCTTTCATTACTATAATTTCATTCCCTGCAGCATCAGTGCCCCGGTGCCATAAGAAGTCACAGCGGGCGTTAAACACTACTAAATACAAACAGAATAAAGGTGATTTTTAGTATCTCAAAATTTCGTTTGAATTTATTCATTAATATCTAAAACTTTACTACACAAATAACGTCCTTAAAAATAAAATGGAAAATAAAGCTCACGTGCTTTGCAAACAAATCCACTGCATACCTTGAATTTTGGGAAACTGCCATTTTAGCAGTGGTACCAATGTATAGAGAAAAACGTTCCTTAAAAGACTAGCTAATCTCTATCTCTTTACACTAAAGAGTATAGCTGTTGTGATTATTTCTTTGAAGTGGTGCAGAATTGAGGGCAAAATACAGCAGATGTGGATCGTGGTTAGGAGTACTTTTAAAATACATTAAATAAAAGAGTAAATGCCAATTTACAATAGTGCACAAGAACAAAAACTGTGATTTTCTGGCAATTTTCGTAACTTAATATCCACGATATTCATCCTATTTAAATTTTGTGAATTAATATGCTTACAAATTATAAGGTGTTTTAAAAAAATAATAAAATATATATTCGTCTTTCTATATTTTGCTCCATTCTAGATTATATTCCATCCTATGGAGGAAGTAGCTAAGAATTTACAATAGCCAGTTCCTCAACTTCGATCCAAGGTGTGTTATACAACTTTTGTAACAATTGATTCGACCAATCATGAGCGTAAAAGTGACAAGCACTTGCGCGCACACACACCCATCCGCAATATTTTTAAAATGTAATTTTTGACTTGTCACCTTATCGTCATTTACTTATACTATAATATACAGCTACCAACAAAATATTCGATTATGGTATTGCTATACGCATAGACAGGGAGAACAACAGCTTCGTTAACGTTTCTCACTCTCGCTCCTTTTTCAAAATACTTATATCTTCATCTCGCTTTCGCCCCCTATCTTGCTCCCTTTTCACTCTTTCACATCCATTGTTCTCTTTTTCTCTTTCCTCTCCTCTCTGTGCAACATATTACATGTTGTGTTTTGAAAACCGGTGGGAAAATTACTTTATCTGGGGCGTTGATAAAAAATGTAACTCCATTCGTTGTAACCAATTTACGTTCATACGAATAGTTTAAGAAACATCAGTATAACTTCTTAAATGTTCATTCTGCCGCATTTCTTTAAATTATTAAACTTCTTATACACATACTTACAAACTTGTATTATGTAGCATTTTTCAGTACAATTAATACTAAAATAGATATTTCGAATTCCTATTTTGCGCCCCATTAAACCCATTTTCCATTAATGTAATTAAAATGCCATACAGCCTGTTTTATAAATGGGATCTAAGGCATGTAAAAGCACACACGCACGCTAACAATACTTTAAGGGGAGACTAAATGGGCGAAAAATGAGAAATTATATGTTTAATTTTTTGTGCAGTCTTATTATTCGGAAGTTTCTCCTTAGTTTGAGTATACTTATTCTTTTAATACATAGTACTTAAATATATTTTCACTTTCTCTAACTACTACATATAGTAAGTTGGGGAAGTATTGTATTCCACCCAAAGATTCGATGTCGAGATATGTTTTGAGGGCCTCTGACTCCAAGAAAATCAGTTTTAGATAAAGGTCCTTGTGTATGTGTGTAACCGTCTGTGTGTGTGTTTATGGACAGCATTACACAAAAACAAAAATTCGGATAAATATTAAACTTGGTATTTGAATTTAGTATCTTCCAAGGATGGGACACGAAGATTTTCAAGAAAGTCCCCCATCACAACTATCCTTTACATAGTACATTTTTCGAACTTTTTGTTTTAAAAAATGACTAACGATTTTTATTAAAATTCCATATAAAGGATATTTACATGACAAACAAGCGTATATCTTAAATTTTCTGGGAATAGCCTAGGAGGTCCTCTTCATTCGGAAGGAATTTTGTTTATTCTTGTATAACCTTTATGTAAACGTTAAGCGATAGACAAGAGCGTATCATATAAAAATGCAGATCTCTTTAAAGCACACAATATACTTAATATGTTTTTCGTGCATCGGCCGTTTCTGAGATATAAATTAAAAGTTCTAATTGTTCAATACTTGTCATTATTTTAAAGTCTCATCTATTTTTAGTTGTTTCTCGTGATTGCATGGAAACATTATGGAATTTAATGTAGCGTATAGCGTCCAGTTCTTAAATGTTTGATTATCGCTGTTCCCTTTGTATCTATAACGAAATGTGCAATCTAGCTATTTTATAAAGTTTTATTTGGATTAAGACATTGTAGATAAAAATAAGCTTTAATAACAATAGTTTGTATCTGCACAAATAAACGACAGAGGTTGGAGAAAGTCATGTGAATGTACCACATCAGACTTCTTAAAATATGTGAATCGCTCCTACATAATGTTGTATACATTTTGAAAGAAGCAAAAGTTCGGGGAAATTTTTCTGTAGAACAGAAGACAATTTTTTGTCTGTACTTAAATATGGAAAAAAAACGATTTGAGTGTCTTTAACAATGCCATCGTATCTTTAGATAATGCCAGGAAAATTTTATTCTACCAACTTAAATAATTTGACGTGTGGGGCATTCTATACAACTAACAACATTCATATAAACAATAGTTAATGTTCCGCCTTTCTATATGAAAGCAGTAGTTTGCCTGGACGGCATCCTAATGCCATCTGCACAGCACGAGCTGAGAATCCAGTTGCTATGTCATAGGATCGCTGTGGACACGACGAAGCTGGTGGTTGCCGGAATGAGACCTAGAAGGCTGTCTGCAACACCTCGATCTAAGAGCTATCCACCTAACAGATCCGTCGCGATATGACTATGTAGTTAAAGCGACGTAAAATAAAGAGAGTAATAATAATAATAATAATAATAATAAATTACTTCTAATTGCAAATTTCTTTTCTTTGAGACAGCCTGCCACTTCTTTCGTATTACTTATATGGTCCTCTTTATTCTAATTAATTACTAGTGTTGAAATTCACCACTGCTTGATTTTGATTTTATTTATTTATTTTATTATTATTATTACTGTTGTATTACTCTTAAAAACTATAAAACTTGTGTGATTTATGTTAGAAAATTAAATCTGAATTTTAAAGTATTTGCAATAGTAGTATGAAACTGTGTACTCTGTTATAAGATTTATTTATTTCAAAATAATTGTATAACAGTTACGGATTTTGGAAATTTCACCATACGGTTGCCTTAACATTGACAGGATAGGGCTTTTAGTATTTTAATAATTTAAAAACACCAGTTTGGGAGTAGCTTATTATAAACGTCAGCGTGAGTTATTTATACCAAAAAGAAAATTACCGCAAAGTATTGTGTTACAGTGTATTTACATGTATCGTATTTAAGCTAGTATAGGCTAACACGGCAATATTTCCGTTGCATACACTGAATTGTAGGTCCCTGAAAATCAAATGCAGCAGATTATATTACTCTGGGAACAAAAAGAACTGGTAAGAAATCTCTGTGTCTGTATAACTACAGCGGAGAGCCAGGCATCCTCTGCAATCACCGAGCGAAAGCATTAGAGCGCTGTAAATGAGATTATGAAATGAAATGCACTCCGTGTTTTCGTCTGAGATGCCACAAACGCTTAGAGAGCATTAGCCTAAGCAAACCTCTGTAAATGCACATCCAAGAGCTCGGTTATGATGTGATAATGCCCTGTGCACAAATCAAACAGAATGGCAGAATATTACCATTAAGATCTTGCGCCTCTCTATGCAAAGGAGATGCTCTTCATACTCCCTTAGTGCAAATGCACCGCAAGTGCCATTGCAAATTTCGCTAATGATACACGAGATTTGGATTTTCAGTTATTGCACGCGCAGCGTTAACTTGAGCAAAGAAAAACTCGTTAAAGCTGTTATATTCTTTCATAAAGGTATTTAAGGTTTAAGAACACCACTGTTCCACAACAAGATGGTGCTTAAAAGGATCAAGGGAATTAAAACTTTTAATACTACAAAAGTGAATACTTAGTAATTTTCAAGCAATTTTAGTGCCTGCTATAAATAACCGTATCAAATATTTGACGTAATAAACCAGAATATGTTAAAATTAAGCGATTGATGCGTAACAGTCACATAAATTTGTCTATTGGTTGTTCATTTTCATAACTATTCTACAAATTATTCATATGAACGTCTATTAATTTACATAAATGTCCGAAGCCTTGATATTGCATACATTTTGCAAGGGGTGGCAAGAAATTGGCATGTAGTTTCAAATATGTATTCCTTAAAGCGTACAAAACTAAAACCAAGAATATAAAACATATCGTAAACTGTCGATGTTACGAAAAGTTAATTGACACAAATTGTATACTTTAATGAGTTTAAGTTCTATTTCTATACTAGGGATTTGTACATTTTATATGATTTCACAGTTATACAAAATTAATTAGGAACTACAAAGACTATTCACCCAAATTCAAGACCGATATTTTATTTGTTACACTAATATCTCAAATGCAAACTCGAAATCGTTTGAACTATTTAAAAAAGCGGGGACATTGTCGGTGTAAATATTTTTAAGTGGAAGAATTTCGAGACTTGGTTATTAGACTTGAATACCTGGAAGAACCAGCCAAACACTATGTATACTATTTATAGAAGTGCTCCTTCCTTCATTGTGTATTTAACGCCCTTTCCTACTATCTACCATCACAGGCGGTGGACAGTGATAATACGTGCAATTAAATGATTATTGATAAAGTAAACTTGAAAGGGAAACGTTCCGGGCCTAAGTTTAAGATACATTTGCCAGTTATGAGGACTGAGGAAAACCTGGAAAAACTACAGTCAGAGGAAGATTGGATTTGAACTGTGAAACTCCCGCTCATGAGTTCCTGCTTTAACGGTATTTTGTTTTTGAACTGTGCTGTTTACAAGTACTATTTTCCTAAATTGAGAGGGGAAGGGTTTCGAGGAAACTTAAAGTATGTTACTTACATTCTGGTGAAATCTCCATACCAAATCTATACGTGGTAGACAATAAAAGGAGTATAAATAGCGTTTTTTAAGATACTCCGTTAATTTGCACCGCAGGTTGGTAAGCTACCCATTGCAGGTTGCTGCACCCTTGACCAAGTCGGGCTAAGCCTGGGCAGGCAGTTAACCTGGCTTGCTTGTCCGATTTTCATACTGAGTTACACAGCATAGTAGTTCGGTTGTATCTAGTTTGCTCGTGTACGAACGTGGGAAGTTTGATACGCAATGGCAGGAAAGGAGATTATTTTTCTGGCTTTATTTAGGCTCTTTTTCAAAACAATCTGATGTTATATTCACATGACTTGCTTGGCTGACTATCCTCCATTTGTATATCTGTTCTACAAGTACTTCTTACGAAACTTATTATTTTCTCTACCACGTATATTGTAGAGTTAGTGCATTCCACCCCCCCAAAAAAATATACCACATTTCACTAGAAATACGTGGTTTAAGACCCCCTGAATAAAAAAAAAACATTTTTAGAAAAATGTTGTGTTTGTATGTGCGTGAGTGAAAAGATAACTCAAAAACGAAAAATCGAATAAACACCAAACTTTGTATTTAAGTTTAATATCTTCCAAAGATGCGATACAAAAACTTCCAAGAAAATCTCCCACCCTCTCTAACCCTTTACATGGAACGTTTTTCGAAAGGTTTATTTTCTAAAAAAAAAGGTTAACCTTTTGATTAAAATACCATACATTAAGCATATTTTAAAGATAACATTTATATCTCGATTATTCTGGGAATATCCAATAAAGTCCTCTTCATTAACAAGGAATTTTGTATAATCTTTTATAATCGTAATGTTAGATGAGAAAGTACCATACAAAAATATAGATCTCTTTAAAATACACGATTTATCTCAGACAGCTTTTTTGTGGCATAGGCAGTTCTGAAACATCCATTACTAATGGTTCGAATTGTTTATTACTTGGTTATTGTTTTAATGCCCTGTTAACATTAATTTTCTCGCAATTGCATGGAAACAGTATGAAACTTTAGGGTTACCGTATAGCGTCCAGTTCTTATACATTTGAGTATCGCTATTCTCTTTGTATCTATAACAAAGTGTGTAATGTACTATTTCTGCAAATTTTTAGTGGGATTAAAATTAAGTATATAGAAAAATAAGTATTAGTAAGAATAGTTTATATTCCCACTAATAAACGATTGAGGATACGATTTTTTTTCTATTCATTTCAGAAATGGGTGTAAAAATAATTTCATTATGCATTCCCTTGTAAGCAAAATATGGATATACGGGAGGCAGAAGTGACAGTCAACATTTTAAAAATCGGGTTATTGTATTCTGACTTTAAATTTCTATATTCTTTGCATTACATCATGAGAAACTAAATAATATAGTCTTAGCACTTCACAAAAGTCTATGATAAATTATTGTGAAATTTAAACCAATAGTAATGAGGATCTCTAAAATTATTAATGTATACATTTTATTTAAAATGAACTGTGCAATTTAACGACATTTAAATGTTTTCGTGTAATTCATAAGTTTTTGTCTATCTGTAATGTTTCTTAAATACACAGGATTATGTTAAATGGAATTATATCCTGGATTCATTCCCGGCTAGGGCAGAGGTTTTTTTCTATACCCAGAATTATTCTCTATCCTTCACGAGTATGGTAGTGAATGTGGGAGTGAATGTATGTTCAGTTTAAAAGTTAATAGAGAACCAATATTAAAAATCCCTAAAGTTCAAAGCATAAAACAAACCACCTTCTGAACTCAAAGTTCCCGATATGAGCCATAGAAGATAAAAGGGGGCTATAAATATGGAGCAACAAAAGAAGAATTGAATTAGAAGAAAGCGATTCATAGACAATTCAATATAATATAGTTTATTCCTTATGTGAATTTAACAAAAACATGATACTTTAGGTAAGAAATATCATTACGACCTTTGTTTAAAAAAAATAATTTTTCTCCTGTAAAGGGGGTTTTGGGCTGGTGAGGATTTGCTTGAAAATCTTGAAGTTGCTGGAAGATACTGAACCTAAATAGCAAATTTTTTATTTGTCCGTCCGCACAGAACTTGTTCTAACGTGCCTTTTTTCTTTTGTTTTCAGGAACTCAAAACATATATTTCCGGTGAGAGCTTGGTGCTCAATACAATATATCTATTACGTGTAGCTAATAGAGAAAGTAACAATTTCTTTAAGAATATAATGCTTAATACTGTTCTTAGCCATTACTATTTTTTCTTTCGTAATAGACATTTTAATCATTGTTTCACTGAAAATGTGTATATCCCTCTCTGAACTAAGTATTTCAGAAATAAAATAAATATAAATTCAATAGTTGCAATGATGATCTTGAAGGTAAGGCACAAGATAGTTATTCAAGAGCAACAGAAAAGACAATAAATACGCTGCAAGCTACGTATATCTAAAGAGAAGATACAATTATTTTAGGTATAAACCGCTGTTTGAGAATCCCTCACCACAGAAAAGAAAGAAATTTTGAAGAAATTAATTCCTAATTTGATATATATTCATAAACATGCAAAATTTCCCATTATAATCCTGGTTTCTTATAAGACCTTGATCTCCTTTAGATTTGGTTTTTAGCATTTGCCTTCAATTTTTATATTTTATATTTTATTGCATTTTTCCCTATGTTGCCGCTCTTCTATTTGTTTAGTGCTTTACTCTTACCACAAGCACATTTACATGGACACAACACTCCCTCAAACACGCTCTAGCGAACTTAGTCACGAGGATCGGCAAAGTTGCACCGCTCAGGCGAAAGATTCCTACGAAACTTGGCAGATTAAGGTAATCCAATTTTGATCATGTTATGCCCTCTAAGCGTATATTTTTTTCGGGATAGTAAAGCTCAGTTGCTTTGCGTGTTGCACAGTAGTTAGAATTAAGAAGAGCAAGTGAAATAGGTGCATCTCTATTACAATATATCCTCTATCTACCATAGATAAAAGGTAGAAAAGGTCAACATTAAAATACACTTTAATAAATGTTTATAAGAATACTGATTGTGTATTATTTTCATTATTATTATTTATAATCATTCCATCATTTAACTTCAAATTGATAAAAATTCTGAACATAATAATCCAAGAAAAGTAACATTTATGAAGCGTCGTAATATATCGAATTACAGCTTATTGCTAAAAAATTAAATTCCCTATTCCAAGCAATCATATACTATACTATATTTCATTAAACCATTCAATTAAACTTTTGGCAATACTCTTTTATTGTTTTCAAAACAAATATCTTCTGCAGCCGCTTTCTGGTTTTGTAATTCTTGAGAAGACATTACACATCGCCAAGTGTTCAGATATTTCAGAAAGGAAGTCGTTCTTAGGACTTTGCAAGGACCCCCTTCCTTCTGCCTTCTTATAACCATCAGGACGCTGGAACTTGGGACAAACTTTGCTGCACCCCTCCCCCGCATGCATGAGAAAATACAAATAGCGCATTATTTAGCAGTGCACCACACTGTTTCATATACTTTCTGGCAAAGCAGCTTATGGAAACTTCAGCGAGTGCTTAAGCCGGGCGGAATCTGCAAGGCTTTGGGAACGAAAGAGGAAATGCCGCCGTGACAGCACGCAGATAAAAATCACCAGACATTTGATTATATCGAACAAAGTCGCTTAAGCTTCAGCAACGGGAACATCGACAAACAAATGCAATGCATTCGCATGAATGAGCCCGCAGAAATGTTCGTGGTTAGGGGTCATTGCTTCACTCAAACGAACGAAGAATTTTAGTTTGAACAGAGATTTGTTATTCAGAACTTTTATACATACCAGCATGCTTTACACTGTATTTTTTCCACATATAATAACTGCGTAGTTTATAGCCCAAATAAACTCCATGCTCCCCTTGAGCTCTAGAAATTTGTCGCTGTGTACGTGTCAAATTATTCATATTATTTAGAATGCTTTTTCAGAATTGGACCTACCCAAAAATGTACAACTACTGGCGGGCGGGGCCAAGTTGAGAGACGTTTGGCAGCACCTAAAATCCTAATCAGTAATGTCACCGTCACTTTCCTTTCCGGGAATTTGTCTCCTCCTCTGTTGACTTGCGGATTATTCTCCTAGTGTTTCACTCAGTTTTCTTATTTTTCTATGCTGATTATGTGGCCCACAAACTTCCGCTGATCACCTGCGATTTCCTGCAGTACATCCTTGCACACATCTCTCCAGAAGGAACTTGTCATTCATCGCCATCTATAGCAAGTACCCATCTAGAGCTCATAGAGAAATGAGCTGTAATGTATTCAGATCGTAACCCTCTGCTCTGTTCCTTCACCAATAGTTAAATCAAGGTTACTACAGCCGATAACTATAAGAGAATACTATAGCTTTCAGAAAAAATAAAGTTTAAATCAGTATACTATGCCCTTTGTAGATTCAAAATCAAATCGGAGTTTCGTTTTGCTTAATCCAAATAATTATGGAACCAAGAGAGGTTTCTTGTAATGTATTACATTATCGTATATTTCAATTGAAAGTTTTATAAAAATCTGATGTGATACATTCACATGTCATTCTCTACCCTCTATCGTTTATTAGTGGATATTCAAATTATTCTTACTAAAGCGTATTTTTATATCTACTACATTTTAATTCAAATAAACCTTTGCAAAAAAACTTAATTACACATTTCATTATATATACAAAGGGAACAGCGATGTTTAAGAACTGGATACTATATTCTAGCCTTAAAATTCCGTACTGCTTTCATGCAATCGCGACAAGAAACTAAAAATCCTAAAAGAATGACCAGGAAATGAACAATCCAACGGCATATGCTACAAAAACGTATTTCAAGTGAAGTGTGTGTTTTAAAGAGATCTACATTTTTTGTGTGGTATGTTTTCGTCTATCGCTTAACGTTTACAAGTTATATAAGATTATACAGAATTCCTTCTTTGGGGACTTCCTAGGCTATTCACAAAACACTCAATAAATATATATATATATATATATATTGCTTGTCATGTAAATATATTTGACATATGGTATTGTATTCAAACATTTTTGAGAAAATTTATACTTTCCAAAAATGTTCCATGTAAAGGGTAATTGGGAGTGGGGGGTATTTATCGACTTTTCGTTTTTGAGTTGTGCTTCACACACACATATATATATACATTATTCTAAAAATGTTTTTTTTGGATTCAGGGGGTCTCAAACCCGTATTTCGTGAAAACTCGGTATGGAATTTTTGGATGGAATGCAATTTCTTCCCTACCTACTATTTATGTACGTGGTAGGAAAAGTAAAGGTATAGTTTTGAAAACTAATCTTTTTAGAAATGTTAAAAAAGTCTTTGTGAATTCCTCAAAATATGGTTCCTGATACGAAACTCTTCTTTTTCCGTGCATATACCCCATTTCCCTGCTAGTCAGTCCTTCTCGTATAGGTATCCTCACAAGACCTGTATTTCTCAGTGAGTATCTTTACCTCTATACAAGGAGCAAGAGTCACCTCTATGACATCGCAGAGCATTCATTTGACTTGTTGCCATAAATAGATAATGCCCATATTCCACCGTTGATTGTCTCCTACGGTAATACGACCTTCACCAAATCGCTTAGAAAAGTACTATAATCTACACAGTCACTACGCAATTTCTCTAAGAACTCCACAAATTTCTGTGGGCGCATGTCGGGGTAAAGTAATATCCTTTGTCTAGGATACTCAAGAGTATGCAATAGTTTGCAAATAAAAATTATTTTAAATAGATCATCCAAACTTATAAATAACACTGGTTCAGAATTACTCGCACTAGTAACGACATGGATAACCTCCATTGCTGGTGATGAGCATTCTTCTTAGGTCGTAGTAGTTATTTGACAAAGTAACAAGCTTCTGACAAATACTGTATTCCATCTCTAGTAAAGCTATTACCTAAGAATAGGTGAATTGTATAGTACAATAGTTCTTATATTAATCAGCTCAAAAATATTAAATACCTTGTATAGTGTAGCAAATTACAGTACAAAAACCACTTTGAAGCTGTTGTGCGTAAATGTTACATGCAATATATATTATTTAAATGAAAGGGAAACAGAGAAAAGGAAACAGAAAGAAAGAGAGATCGACGAAGAATTCTACGCCTCTGATGCCATGGTGAACAGGGGAGTGGACCAGAAGCAACCAATCCCAAAGACATGCCATCATAAGCCTGGCAACGCACGGATTTCACCACAAATGTGCAAAAATAAGAAATATCACCAACCGAGCGATTTGTGTAAGTGCAAGATATGTGACCAAAAGTGTAAGCGATGCCATTACAAACAATTCAGAAGATAGACGGGATTGTTTAACGAACTGATAAAAGACAAATCATAAGATGGAAACTAATCCTCTTTCGAGCATGACATATTATTATTAATAATAATAATACTTATTAATATAATTATGAGGCAGTATTTTTAACACTTGAATTATATAATATGTAAATTCAATAACAGCCCGCCTTGAAGCAATATGAATGCAATAATTTGTAAAAATGTATGTAACAGTCATTGAAAATGCTTATATTATAGTAAACCTATTCAATAATTGTATGTGAATGCATTAGGTAGGTTAATAATGTAAGAGCTGTGAGAATAATAAGTTTAAAGTTGCCAACAATGAGGTAACAATGAGGTAACCTTGAGGCAATAATGAGTTTGAGAGTTTGAATGCTACTAGTCATGATTAGGGCAGCAATAATGTAAATTTTACGACAGTTTAAAATTAGCCAATCAACAGCCAGAAAAACCTTTA
This sequence comes from Deroplatys truncata, assembly GCA_030765065.1. Taxonomy (NCBI): domain Eukaryota; kingdom Metazoa; phylum Arthropoda; class Insecta; order Mantodea; family Mantidae; genus Deroplatys; species Deroplatys truncata. The sequence goes on from CM060986.1 coordinate 112,208,079, forward strand.
ATTAAATGCAGGTATTCGATTGGACTAGGAATTCAGAAGCTTACGGGTTTTGACGGTTGAAATATGTTCAGTTGCCTGTAGACCTTGGTAGTGACCGGATGGAAGATGTGTTCTCTAAAGAAATATTACGTATTCGTGTGTAGCGAAAATTAAGTATACGCATTAACAGAGCGCAAGTTTTAAATTAAAGAATCTCATAGCTCTTAATATCAGTGTAGTTATATATAATTTGTGCCAAGGATTAATAAAAAGAAGTGAATTTAAACTTAAAACCTGTGTAAGCGTACATTCTTGTCGCAACACGCCTTGTCTAAGAGATACGTGACTCTAAAGCAATACTGAGGCAGCCGAGGCAAACAAACAAATACTACCTACAGAAGCAGTTTAATAACAAATTTAATAAATATTTTAAACTTGGAGCGTAACAAAAAAAATACATCATCTTCAAAAATCGGCTTCTCATACGTAGCAGCATATTACGTAACAAACAATATATACTTCAAGCTGATTCCCAAACGTGGTGCAAACTAAGTCCAACAATAGTAACTCCTATGTAAACAATAACATATCTCAATTATTATTACTATTTAAATGCTTATTTAAGTAATAATTGTTGTTTAATACAATAATAATTAATAATAATTACTATCTAAATGTTTATTCAAATAATAATTTTTGTTTAATAAAATTTTAATGTATTTCTAAGCTCATATAGATTTCAATAATAAAAGTGTATGCCATAGACTTACAAACAACACTTGCATTCTTCTGTTTTAGTTAGTTTAAAATCCTCTGTCTATTTGCAAGCTGAAGACAAATACACGTATATGTAAATAGTTTCTTTTCTTTCGATTTCTCATTAGATATGCAGACCCTTAATGCACTGGTCTTCTCTTGCTGAGACTTCAGTTCCGAGAGCCATCTGTTTGATGATGAGGCTGTGGTTGTGCTTGGAAACGCAGGACACGTACATTTTTCTGCATCTCCACTTTCCTTTCTAAGACAAACCAAGGAGTGTGTATGATTCTTTTAGAAACTAAGAAACCCTCAAAAGGAACACGATATGCATAACGAGTCTATGCTGATACTTTTTTTACCCTTCGTTTTATTTTGTGCATCTCCTTGAAGGAACAGTATCTTGACAAATACAAAACGTACAACAAAGGGCACCAATGCAAAAAGAGATTCTGAAGATGTATGAACAAAAATGGAAAAGAGTAGAGACATTTCGGATATCAACTTTTATAAAACGTACTAAAAGGGTTACTTTTTTTAATACATAAAAATTGGAGAAGATTCCCGAAAGAAAAATAATAGAAAAGGAACACTGCTTAGTATCAATTCAGCCATAATTTGACGGTTTTATTCCAGAGGAAGTAGAGGCAACTCCATTGTATCTTTCTTTTTTTCCCCAAGTATCAATATTAACCCTTACCAAATTCAAAGCTGTGCATATATCATTACCTCGCCTCTAACATCAAACTTCTTTTAATTTTAAGGCGTAAAGTTTTTAAAATCATCCATCTGTGTTGTAAATCAGATTATTTAAAATATTTTTAATATAATCTATGAGGTTTATAATAAGTCAATCATTAAAAACACTTTTAAACGAATAATTCTTCAAAAATCAAATGAATTATTTAAAATTTTGCCCTTTTGATAAGTCTTGCTGAATTGCGAGAATCGGAATAAAAATAATGTAGCTACATTGTTTATCTGCCTGTCTGTCTATAAAATGTTCGTCTAATACAATCTTCAGTCTTGGTTAACTTGTAAAATAAAATACACATTTAAATGGGAAATAATGTATAAGGTCTGTGATAAACTGAAATATCTATTTTATGTATCGCATTTTGTCCTCTGTGCAGCAAAACGTACAAAAATGTATCAGAAAATATTCATGCATGCAGGTCAAGATGACAATTGATCATAAGTAAGAAACTTTTAATCCAATTTAACTTTTTCAGTAATGAACATTATTCCTTCCAAGTAAATAATTAAAAATGTCTTAGGTAATAACATAAGTAATTTCAACGTTATAATTGGAATAATTTCTTAAAAAAATGAGGTTTATTTATACCGTAGACCCAGCAGTGCAAAACACATTTTGGATAAAAAATAACGTCGTCTCTAACGCTCTCTATATACGGCTTATGATCTTCGGAGACTACCTCCTTCCACCAAGCGATGACTGGATCCATTTCTGAGTTGGAGGCTCCAAAGGATGTTACCTCCAACATAAAGTGAAGATAAGGATGGCGATGGAATGAGAGGACCTACAGCTTTTACTGTGGGCTCAGAACCACATTGGGCCACATGAGCAAGTCAGAGGTGAAGGTGGATAGGGCCGATTTAAAATCACCACTTCAGAGCCAGGAATCGAACCCCAGACCCTCAGTAGGATAGCCAGAAAATAACCACTGCACCATACCGTCGCATATGGGATCAAAAACACTTTTTACAGAAAAACCTGTTACTGATTATCACACTGCATCTGTCTTAACTTTCTTGCAGATATGCTGTGGTAGTTCAAAAACACAAAGGCTATGTTCCGTAAACTTCTGCCCAGGATCACTAAACGAAGATTGTCAATTGTTTAAAGGCTATTGTTTGTTTTCACTTTTGCTCATGTCTTGCTTTTAAAACTTATTCCAAGGTTGTTTTGTTTAAAAGAACCAATAGATGTTAGCTGAAATAAACATTGAATCTTGACTTGAGTGATGGCGGATCTCAAAAGTTCAGTTGTTCAAAGTGATTGAATATCACATTTCGAAATAAATAGCATCACTAATAATATTTTATTTAATATTGTTCACTTGAGGGAGTTTCAGGTGCCAGAACAAACCCTTATCACATATGTAGTAGGTAGAGAAGGTATTGCATTTTATCCAAAAATAAGCTTTCAGAAAAAGATTTTTTCGTGTCTATGTTTGAGCAGCGTACCTTCAAAACGAAATGTAGGATAAATACCAAACTTGGTATTTAGCTCAGCTTCTTCCAAAGATAGACAAAGTATGTCAACAAAATCCACTCACCTCAAACTACCGTTTACATGAGCTTTTTAGTAATTTATTATTTTGCGACAAATGGCTGTAACGGTTTTTGATTAAAATAGCTTATATTTGAGATATTTACATTACAAATAAAACGCACCTCTTGAATTTTGGAGAATTGCCCTGTGAAATTCCCTTCATTCGGAATAAATAGTATTGATTACTGGTAAAAGTTAAGTGATAGACAAAAATGTAGTACACAAAAATGCAGATTTCTTTAAAACACATAATTCATTTCAAATAAATTTCTTTGTGGCATAGGCCATTTCCAAGTTATCCGTCATTAATGGTTCGAATTCCTCAAGAATGCAAATGTTTATCCGAGATAGTAAAAAGAAGTAGATAGGCTTTCGTAAGAGTTGTTTGTATACCCACTAATAAATAATAGAGGGTAAAGAAAGTGTGAAAGTAACACAATTTTTCTTTTCCTTTTTTTTCTTTCTTTTCTTTTTCTTCGATTCCAACGAATAAAAAATAAATTATTCCCTTTTTGTCCTTCGCAACCTTCTTGGCATTTATAAGAATAGTTCCATGCAAATCATGTTCTGATATTTTGCATAATGTATTTCACCGAAAAAACTTTAAGCAATATTCGACCTAAATTTTAGTTCAGGCAGACGAAAACAAATCCATCGTCTGATTGAGACTACACGTTACTCTAGAATTACTATATAACGTTCCTCAGGATTATAGGATATCGAATTTTTAGGCAGTAGTGATATGCACTTATAGCAAAATTTGTTTTGGAAGATAACTCCTCTAATCTTGTGTGAAACATTCACTTTAAGAAGTGATTATGAATTTAACTTTCTATGGAAATTGGACTTAAAATCTTAACTATGTACTCGCTATGATTGTCATCCTCATAAAACGTTGCTTACGAGCACGCTTACGAGTAAGTTGTATCTCCTGAAAGAAAAATTGAATGAATTTTGTGTTCATGGAATCAGGTCTAGTTAAAACACCGAAGCACGGATTCTGTTCGATCGTTGGGAGCCAATGCGAATTCTTTTACTTGCATCAGAGTACAAGTGTAATTGGTTTCCCGTTGGAGAGGATGTGGTCAAGTTGGATCTGAAGAAGCTCCATGCAGTTCCCATTAACCGTAGGTCCACAACTGAGAAACTATTTTTGATGGCATAGGAAAAGCCGGTAGTAGAAGGAATTCCAATAAGCGATTACTACGGAAGCCTGCGGGTAGAACCTTCAACCAGGGCCCAGAAAAACGAAAATCTCCTTTCCCCTTGCGGCATGGTGCCCCAAGTATCAAAAGGCAACCTCAGCGATGGACCAACAAATAACCCGCCCAGCCCTTCTGCTTTAGGAAACCAATATTTCTCTGTAGCAAGTTCATTGGAGCCGTCTTAAAAATCGATACAAATTCTGGCAGCCTTTCCAAATGCTGCATACGAGAAATCTTCATTAAAGTTGCTGTTAAATTTATCGCCTAGGCTTTGTAAGAAGTCCATTCCTGAATTTAATTGACACAAAATAAAGCCATAACAAACCTTTTGTTTTTTATTTTGGATTTTAAAATTAACTGACTTTAATGTTTATAATCCTTGCATCTTTATTCCATGCACTTGCATAATTAAAGACAGAGGGCCCGCTAAAGCCATGTTGAAAGGAACAGGGATCGAAATGACAAAAAATTCAGTACAATTCAATGTAATTTACAATAGCATTAAATTAAATTACCAAGCGAGATGACTCCGGGGTAACGTGAGTGCCACGCATTCAGGAGTTCTCGGGTTCGATTCCCATGGACCGCCCAATCTGACCTTAGGATTTCGTAGTTTTCTCTGAACGGTATTCAAATGCTAGGATGGTACATCTACCACGACTTCGTTTCCTTCTCATCTTTCAGCTGTGTTTCTAGGTTTCGTGGGGTAAGACGGTGCCGGACAGATGATTACTCAAAGGGAAGAGCACTCCGCATGGTTATTAAAGGGCTTCTTAAGTAACGGGTCGTTCATGTTCTCTCTAGGCAGCTCCCTCGTGGGTCGTGTCTTCGAGCCTGGAATTTTAGGGACTTCCACGCGTCCCTGTGCCCTACATTCCTACGGCCTATAGCCTCCTGCGATTGCTTTACTTCATCCTTTCTTCCTGGGGGGGGTGGTAGCCAAAAGAGTTCGCAGTGCGCGAGGTGAACCCTACAGTGTATAACCTATACCTATTACATCAAATGATAAACACATACAAATAAAAAAAAAGTTAATCGAAGTATGAATGAATAGCAAAACAAACAGATTAAATTTAATTCACCGATATACGCATATATGAAAGGTGAAGTTTCGTTTTATATCAAACAATTTAAATTTACATTTAGCAAAGACTACGAAATGTGCAAGTTTATAAACCATCTGCGAATGTTAGCATTCAAATCCTGAATGCTGAAGCAGCATACAGTAATAGCCATGGATAAATTAATACGATAACTCATTAATGTAATAATATATCTAATTAGCAGCTTCTCAGCATCAACCATTAACAATTTCTTTCTTTAATATTTTTGTTCTAAGTTTTACGTGTTATGTGTGTTTTGCTAATATTGTACTGTAATAATTAAGAGATTGCTAAAAACGCATATATTTATAATGTACACATGGTAGACAACAAGTAAATAACGTTATAACATATAAAATATTTTTATTTTATTTATTTGTGCTGGCTTGGATTATGGCTATACATCAGCCCAAGCTTTGCCATATTCTTCCCATACTACATTCTTTAATTATAACATAAAAATGATGATGATAATAATCATAATAATAATAATAATAATAATGATAACAAAATAATAGTAGTAATACCAAAGTAATTATCTAATAATACTAATATTACAATATTGATAATATAATTACATAACTTAACATCACATGATGAAACTAATTCAGATCTCTTTTTATTGTCCATAACCATTTCTTTTTTACTTTGGACAGGAGTAATATTAGTCCCGGATGAGCCAATTGTTTTAACGATAATCCTGCCGCTAGGGGCGCTCGTGTCGCTAGTGTCGCTGCGTGCGACGGCGGCGGCGGTAAGTTTGAAAAGCGCCCTGAGCGGTAGGATTATCGTTAAACCGATTGGCTCATCCGGGGCGAGTTGAAAGAATTGAGGATTAGGGTAAGGTGAAGGAAAAAGAGGAAGTGACGTGGAGTGTTTTGATTGGTTCGTTAATTTGAGTGGAAGATGAAGGAAGGAAGATGGAAGAGTATGGAGGTCGCGTGATGGAGAGGAGCTGGGTGGCGAGGTGTTGTCTGTGCGGAGGTCGGGACTGAAAGAGGGAAAAGATGGGGAGCGAGGGATAAAAAGTGTAACAGAAAGTGACGTGTGAAGTTGTGATTGGTGGGAATAAGAAGTGATGTTATTGGTGGAAAGGAACAAATGAGAGTTGTTGATTGGTAAGAATAAGAGAGATTATGATTGGTGGAAAGAAAAAGGTGTGGGAGTGGGGTATGTTGGAGGTGATGGGAAAGGTAAGTTTTGCTAGCAGCAAGATTTGCAAAAGCCTGTCGTGAACTGATCAGCAATTTTTGAACGTTGGATGGTAGTTTTCTTGAGTGGATAGAGAGATGGGGCGATATGAGATGCGGTGGCGAAAATGGGAACTAAACAAGGTGGTTGAGACAAGAGGTTTAAGGAGGAGGAAATTTGGAGGTTAGTGGTGAACATGGCGGTCGCAAGAGGTGGGGGTAAGGAGACGCGGTGGTGAGAATGGGAACTAAAAGAAGATGGCGGTAGCAAGAGCTTAGAAGAGTAGATTTTGAGGTTAAAATAGTGGGAACTAAAAATGGCGGAGGGTCTGCGACAAGGAGATGCGGTGAGAACTAAACAAGATGGCGGACGCAAGAGGAGGGTAAGGAGATTTGAGGTTACAGTACCAAAACACGAAAGGATATATTCCTACGCCAAGCAGGTCCGAAAAATAATTATGCGTGTGGTACTTACCTGTTACCGGTGTGGATGCGCCACCAAAAGCGCGGCACGCGACGCGGAAAAATAAAAGCAAACTGTTTTTGAAAATGCTTAACCAGCTTTAAGATCAACCAACATCACTACGCACTGATATACCTAGGTTTTTAAAGCGGTACAGACACCCTTTGCAGAGGCGTAATTTAACTATACCAAAAACCTGGTACTGGACCATCGTGATGGTCGCTAGCGTACGTAGGAGCAGGGTTCTCATAGCCGGTCGAAAGCGGTCAAAAACGTGTACGACGTAGGTGTTCACAGTAGCTGCTGCCGAGTCAACCGTCGAGGTGTGAATGAACGAGATCTGTTCTTGCCGACAATCTGGTTGGGAGATGAGAGGCGCGGTGGTAAAAATGGGAACTAAATAAGATGGCGGAGGCATGAAGTTGAGGTTAAGGAGCGGTGACGTGTTGTCTGTGCGGAGGTTGGGGCTGAAAGAGGGGAAAGATGGCGAACGAGGGATAAAAAGTATAACAGAAAGTGACGTGTGAAGTTGTGATTGGTGGGAATAAGAAGTGATGTTATTGGTGGAAAGGAACAAATGAAAGTTGTTGATTGGTGAGAATAAGAGAGATTATGATTGGTGGAAAGAAAAAAGGTGTGGGAGTGGGGTATGTTGGAGGTGATGGAAAAGGTAAGTTTTGCTACCAACAAAATTTGCAAAAGCCTATCCAGAACACCACAGCAATTTTAAATAACTAGTGTTTCGGGGTTTTCTCTGGTTGGTAGACGAATGCAAGGTGTTTCTGCCATACTTATATTATTCATCTTTTCCTTTTTTTCTTTTTGTTTTTTCGTTTTTTAAAAAATAACTAGTTTTTTGGGGTTTTCTGCGGATGGTAAACGAATGCAAGCTCTTTCTGCTTTTTTATAGGTTTTCCCTAGTTGGTAGGCGTTTTTTGTATAGGTTGACGAAACCGTTTCTAATTTTCGAGGTTTTCTCAGGTTTTTTAGCGGTTGTCCCTGCTCGGTAGGCAAATGATGAAGTTTTACTTTGTCGGCGCACGGATACTAGGCACATACTCGCACACACACACATACACACACAGACAGACACACAGACAGACACACACACGGACATGTTTCCAAAAATGCTTTTTTTTTGGATTCAGGAGGTCTCAAAACGTGTATTTCCGGTGAAATCTCGGTATCGAATTTTTGGGTGGAATGCAATACTTCCCCTACTTACTATACGTAGTAGAGAAAGTAAAAAAGTATAAGTATTGGAAAATTTAAGGAAATAACAAGCAATATCTCGAAAACGGTTCACTCGACAAAAGAAATGTATATGGCATAAGTTGTGTATTTTAACGCGATCTACATTTTTTGTGTAGTAAAATTTTGTCTATCTCATGACATTATCTTAAACATATGATATTTTCATCAAAATCGTTATAGCCATTTTTGAGAAAATTAAAAACAGTGTACTATCTTGTTTTCATGGGTTTTCCAGATCGGTAAGCGTTAGAATACTCTTAGAGCTTTTTTCAGGTTTATCGCGGTTATCCCTGTCCGGTAGGCAGATGATAAAGTTTTTCTATAATGTCGTCGTTTTGGCTTGTGGCGCACGGATACTAGGCACATACTCGCACACACACACAAACACACACACACACACACTATAATAGTAGCGTATAAAAAATTTAACAAACAAAATCTACACAATGACAAAAATGAAAATGTATATATATTTTAACACAAAAGTGTGCAGTGCAAACGATTTTCTACCCCTAGTGAGTGTAAAATTGCGTTTACTTCACTTCTTTCAAACTGCTTAAAAATCATATAAATGGTTGTTTCACGTCATAATAAGCCTATATATACCAAGAATATTGAATTTTTAACAAGTAAAGAAAATCGATTTTCTAGCCCCTAGTGAGTGTTAAATCGCGTTTACTTCACTTCTTCTAAACTGCTTAAAATTCATATAAATGGATGTATCACCTCATAATAAGCCTCTATATACCAAGAATATTGAATTTTTAACCAGTAAAGAAAATCGATTTTCTAAAGTATTGGAAAATTTAAGGAAATAACAAGCAATATCTCGAAAACGGTTCACTCAACAAAAGAAATGTATATGGCATAAGTTGTGTATTTTAACGCGATCTACATTTTTTGTGTAGTAAAATTTTGTCTATCTCTTATGGTTTACCAGTTATGTAAAAGGCGTTCACAATGAAGAATACTTTTGGAGACATTCCCAGAAAATTTGAGATATACATTTCATTTCTCATGACATTATCTTAAACATATGATATTTTCATCAAGATCGTTATAGTCATTTTTGAGAAAATTAAAATTTTCGAAAAATTTTCAACGTACAGGGTAGTCTGGAACAGAGGTTTATATACAATTTTACAAGTTGTTTTAAGAAATTGTTAAATTTCGGTACCGAAAAAAAATAAAAGATACGGTTTTCCAAAAGATTTCGAAAGAACTAAGTTGCTGTATCAAAATTTCCTTGTTACAAATTGTGCATTTATTTCTTAAGGAAACCAGGAATACAGATTTTTTTATAAATTTTAGCGTGCACCGATCTATATTTTTAACTTTTACGCCTACGTTTCTCGTCACCATTGCTGAAGAGGTTGGTATTTCTACTCTCTCTACCACGTAAAATAGTAGGTAGAGGAGGTATGCATTGCATCCAAATATTCAATATTGAGATTTCACTGGAAAACTAAATACTTGTTTGAGGTCCCCTGAATAAAAAACATTTTTAGAAAATTCTGTGTGTATGTGTCAGAGCAGCATAACTAAAAAATGAAAAGTCGGATAAATACTAAACTTGGTATTTAGGTTGAGTACCTTCCAAAGATACGACACAGAGATTTTCAAGAAAGTCCCTCCACCCCAAACTACCCTTTACATGAACTATTTTACGAAATGTTTTATTTTCTAAAACTGTCTCTGACGATTTTAATTACAACACCATATATTAAAGACATTCATATGAAAATAAAATGTATAACTCCAATTTTGTGGAAATAGCCTGTGAAGTCCTCTTGATTCGGAAGAAATTTTCTATGATCTTGTATAACTGCTAAGGTTTGAGGAAACACACACAATTTATTTGAAATAACTTTTTTGTGACGTCAGCCATTTCCGAGATATCTGTTATAAATGGTTCGAATTGTACAATGCTTAGCCATTCTTTTTTAAAAGGCATGTCGCTTTTCAGTTCTTGCTCGCCATGTTGATGGAAAGAATTTAGAATTTAGAATTTTAAGGCCAGTGTATAGCGGATGTGCAATGCAACCATTTCCCGAAAAGTTTATCTGGATTAAAATTAAGTGGATATGAAAATAAACTTTCGTACTCACCTATAAGAGATAGAGGGTAGAGGTCATACGAACGTAGCACTTGAGAATTTTTATTCAACAGTTGGTGCTACTCCTTAGAAAGGAAGTATCTGCTGATTGTATTTAATTCTTACATTTTACATAACACGTACGCACGGCACAACACAAAACACTACACACGGCACTCGTAGTTTTAAATATTGCACTAATAACATCAGGAATTCTCATACAGCACTACTACACGCAAAGAGCTTGTGCTGACGTAAGTGAAAACAGAGGCGTGAGAAGCGGAAATTCGTCAGCGTTAAAGTGCAGCTTATTGTCAGTGGTGGGGTTTGCGCAGTGGCCGTTCGTGACAGGATGACCGCGTTTTTTACAACTTGACAATTTTGTGGCGAAACGAGGCATTTAACCCGACGCGCATGATGAAACATCGGCTGCGATAAGCGAGCTTATAAAAACCCGGTGCCAAGAGCAAATGCCCGTAGTGAGAAACGGCGGCGATAGTGGGTTTTTCTACAAAATCGTTCTATTTGACGAAAAATAGTTTTAAAATAAAAACAAAATAGCAGCAGCACTTTGCAGGGAAAGAGCGATCGGTGCATTCGGACGATAAGATGGTCCCACAACCCGGGGGAAGTCGCGATGGCACCTTGCAGCCTACGTTCGAAATTATAGGACACAAGCAGAGAAGGCTGCCAAAGCTTTTTTCCGGCTTTACAGAGTCTCAAATTACCGTAAACCCGGTCCCCAGAGATGTTAACCCTGAGCAATGGGTATCGCATTTGTTTAACGATATTCTAAACTTTGCGAAAGAGAACCTGTTAGAAAACGAACCCGGATATTTAGGCATATCCATAACAGACGAAAAGGAAACGTCCAAAGCCTTCAACATGAGCGTGAGACGCGTAGAGCAATTGAATGCGGATGTCATTGTTGGAAGCATCTAAAAAGTAATGCAAAGTAACCAACAATTCTTGCTAAGCGGGCCTCTTCACGTGACGTTTGTGTGGACCAAGGAGGTCTCGGGTTCGTGCCACCAACCTTGCGATGCCTGTAGGGACAATAAAGGCATTGTCGAAATAGCCAACAAAGACAACTTGTGTTTAGCAAGAGTCATTGTTGTAGTTAAAGCCAAAGTGGATCGCGACGTCAACTATAGAACGATGACGCGCTCCGAGTATCTGCAAAAATCGAAGGCCGTAGCCTTGTGTGCGAGCATCGGTCAAGGCCACGACAGCTGCACGATAGATGACGTCAGACGCTTTGACGCTGCGTTAAAGGGCTACGCTGTGACGGTGTTTGGCGATCATACGGGGAAGCACGTGCTGTACGCGTCGGATAAGAAATGCGATAAATACATCGACGTCATGCTCCACGCCGGGCACTTTAATGCTATCGTGAACCTTCACAAGTGCTTTAAATGCAAATGGTATTGCCGCCAGTGTCATCATCCCTCGGCACACAAAAAAGAATTTCATAGGTGCGACGCCAGGTGCGCTAAATGCCATCAGCTGTGCGATGCGCGATTCGACGCCTACATACGCTGCGCCGAGTGCAACAGAGATTTTAAGGGACCGACATGCTTTGCAAACCACGCAAAGAAAGGCGTTTTTTACCCAAAGGCGCTGTCGGTGTGCGATGTAGAAAAGGTGTGCACGTCTTGCAACAAGCTGGTGAATGCGAGGCACAGAAAAACCGCGCACCAGTGCGGGGAAAAGTACTGCAATCATTGCAAGGCACACGTGAATTCTAGCCACATGTGCTATATGCAGCCGTATGCCACAAAGAACAAAAGAAACCGGTACGTGTTCATGTTTATCGACTTTGAATGCACACAAAACATTCCATATACCGGCAAAAAGGACACATACGATCATGTACCTAACTTGTGCGTGTTGTACCAAGCCTGTTCGCTGTGCATCGACGAACGCCACAAGACGGCATACTGCACCGAATGCGGTTGCAAAGAATGGGTGTTCATGGACGAGCCCGTGAAGCAGCTTTTCGAACACATCGCGCAGCCGAGGTTCGAAGCCTGGGACGTCTACGTCGTGGCGCATAACCTCAGAGCTTACGACGGGCAGTTTTTATTAAACTACATGGTGGTGCACTTAGACTGGGTGCCGGAGCTCATCATGAACGGGAGCAAGATCTACAGGATGAGGTACGGTGACGTCACATTTCTAGACTCGCTCAACTTCATACCCATGCCACTCTCCCGCTTTTCCAAGACCTTCGGATTGAAGGAATGCAAGGGTTATTTCCCGTACCTGTTTAACACGAAGGAAAACGAGCAGTACGTGGGTTCGATTCCCGACAAAAGGCATTACTGTCCGGAGGGCATGTCGGCGGAGGGTCCGAAAGCCTTCGAGCAGTGGCACGAAGAAAAGGCGTCCTCCGGCACGTCTTGGACATGAGGGCGGAAATGGTGACGTATTGCAAGATGGACGTATTTCTACTCAGTCAGGGAGTTTCCAAATTCAGAAGGGAATTCTTGGACGAGAACGGAATAGATCCGTTCAGAGAATGCGTCACAATCGCGCAGGCGTGCATGTGCGTGTATAGAAAGCGCTTCATGCCGCTTAAAAAATTGCGCTCTTGCCAGCGGGCGGGTATCGACTAGCGGACCGGCAGTCTCGCGCCGCATGCATATGGCTAACTTGGCTAGAGATGCAAAACCGCATCGTCATCATCCTGCACGCCATGCGAGGACGCGAAGTCAAAATCGCGGGGCACAAGGTGGACGGGTACAGAGAGGCCGAAAAAACCACGTACTTTTTCCACGGGTGCTTTTACCACGGTTACAGGCGGTGCTTTCACAATCGCCATGCGGCGATATACGACTCGGGACACGACACCATGAGCTCCAGGTTAGAGAGCACCGAGAAGGTCACGGCCAAGATCAAGGCCGCCGGCTACGCCGTGGTGGAAATGTGGGAGTGCGAGTTCAACGTCGCGATGAAGGCCAACCAGGACCTGGCGCGCCACGCAAAGGACTTTCCGGTACCCGAACCCCTGAACCCCAGAGACGCCTTCTACGGAGGTCGCACCAGCTGCACCAAGACGTACTGCGAGGCAAAGGGGGATAGCAAGATCTACTACTACGACGTGTGCAGCCTGTACCCGTACGTGAACAAGACGAAACCCTCCCCCAGGGGCCACCCCAAGATCCACGTGGATCGATTCCCGCGCTTGGAAGACGTGGGGAGCGGGTTGGTGAAGTGCGAGGTTCTTCCGCCGCAACACCTGTACCACCCGGTGCTACCGGCACGCATCGGCGGCAAGCTCATGTTCCCGCTATGCCGCGCTTGCGCGGAGGCGGAGAACCAAGACGAGTGCCACCACGGAGAGCGCGAGAGGGCGTTGTCGGGTACCTGGGTGATCGACGAGATGAAGGTCGCCCTGGAGGAGGGGTACCGCCTCCTGCGGGTCCACGAGATCTGGGAGTACGACGTGGTGCGGCACGAACCGACCACCGGAGCAAAGTGTCTCTTCGAGGACTACGTGAATCAGTTCCTGAAGATCAAGACCGAAGCCTCCGGCTGGCCCTCGGATTGCGACGACCCTGCCGCAAAGCGGCAGTACGTGGAGCAATTCTTCGAGCACGAAGGCGTCGCCCTGGATCCCCAGGCCGTCGCCACCAAACCCGGCAGGCGGGAGCTGGCCAAGCTGGTGCTCAACAGCTTCTGGGGCAAACTCGGGCAGAGTGAAAACCTCCCCACGTGCGAGCTGGTGGACCGGTACGACCGCCTCCTGGAGCTGCTCAACGACCCGGGCGTGGAAGTGCAGACCTACGTGCCCGTCACCGACCGGATCGTGTACGCGGTGTGGAGGTACTGCGAGGAGTGCCGCAAGGTCAACCCCGCCGCCAACGCCGTCCTGGCGGCCTACACCACGGCTCACGCGCGCCTGGTGCACTACTCCTACCTCAAGAGGCTGGGAGAACGGGTCTGCTACTTCGACAACGATTCCGTCGTCGTCGCCGCCGCTCCGGGCGACTGGACGCCGTCCGTCGAACGCCTCCTGGGGGACATGACGGACGAGCTGGAGAAGTACGGGAGGGGCTCTTACATCGCCCGGTTCGCCTCCACGGGGCCCAAGAGCTACTGCATGGAGATCGTTTGCCTGAAACGGGCAAGACCTTCTCGGTGTGCAAGGTGAAGGGGATCACGCTCAATTCGGGCAACCTGGAGCTGATGAACGCGGAGGTGATTCGCGACGTGGTGCTCAGGGACAACGACCGCGCGGTGAAGCTGGCGGGCACGCAGATTTCGCGGAAACCGTCTTGGACGGTCTTCACCGAACCCAGCTCGAAGACGTTTAGGATGGTGGTCAACAAGCGCGTGCTCGCCGGCGATCACGATTCCTATCCCTACGGGTTCAAGAGGAACGCATAAATGAGACGTCCACAGCCGCGCCAAAGTCATTTCGAACCGGGCGCCCTGAGGAGACGATGCCCGGTCGCCGAGACCTGGGCCGATTCGAGTTTCCCAGCACGATGCTCGTGGCGGGGCCGTCGCGCTGCGGCAAGTCGACCTTCGTGAAAAACCTGTTGCGCCACGCGCACCGGATGTTCGACGTGCGCCCCAGGAGGGTGCTGTGGTGCCACCCTCCGGAGTATTCGCCGAGACTCGAACCCTCGGCTCTGCGTTGCGAGACCCACGCGGGCATACCCGAACTTGCTTCGGTGGGCGAGAACGACCTCGTCGTCCTCGACGATCTGATGCTGGAGGGTGGCGGGAAGGACGTGTCCAATTTTTTCACCAGAGACTCCCATCACAAGCGCTTCGGCATCGTCTACATCCTGCAGAACGTGTTTCCGCAGGGTCAGAAATATCGCAACATCTCTCTGAATGCGACCTACGTCGTGGTCTTCAAGAACAACCGGGACAAGATGCAGATCGAGAGACTGTGCCAGCAGATCGAACCCAGGAACTCTAGGTTTCTCTTGGAGGCCTTCGAGAAGGCCACCGAACGCCCTCACGGGGATCTCGTGTTGGACTGCACTCAGTACACGCCCGCCCGATACAGGTATCGAACCGGCGTGCTGCCGGGGGAAAACCTCTCTTATTTCGTACCCAACTGAGACCGCCGAGAGGACTCGGGTTCGTTTCGTTCCATATTATCCCGGCAGAGTCTTACCCAACTGAGGCCGTCGAGTCTAAATAAAAAGTACCGCTTTCGGAGCGAACGTCATTATTGCGCAAGCATGGCTAGAGGTAGATTAAGGCTTGCGACGCTGACCAGTCCTCGCATAGCGAGACAGCACGGTAATTTGACGGCTCTGGCCAAGGCGAAGGCCCCTCTGCGCAAAAAGTTGTTAAAAAATGCCGATGGCGATCTGATCAAGGCCATTAGCGAATGCATGCTCAACGTGTGCAGAGGTCAAGTGCAACTTCCCGCAAAGTGCTTGGGTCGCCTAAAAAAGCAATAGGCTTCTTGGAGGAAGTTGACGGATAAACGGGTTGCTCTGAAGAAGAAGAAGAGCATCTTGGTTCAAAAAGGAGTTTTTTTTGCCGGCATTCCTCCTACCCGTCTTGGCTTCGCTCGGCGGCGCGCTAGTGTCGAAATTAACAGGATGAAGCACGGCAGGCAGATCCTCGTTGCACCGCAACCGAAGACCGTCGACAAGCTTCACGCTTTAGACCGCACCATATCCAGATTGGCTGAAATTCAGAACCTGCAGAGCGCAGAGCTCTCTGCCGACGAAAAGTGGCGGCTCGTAAAACATGAATTGGACAACTACCTCGATCTCGTGGCACAAGTCAGAAAGCCCTTCCTCGGCGACGACGACGACGACGATTACGAAGACGTGCACGAGCGCGTGCCGGTGAAGCAGGAGGTCGAAACCCGAACCATAAAGGTTAACCTCCTCTCGCCTCGCAAAAAGAAGAGGGCAAACCCTGCCACTCCGAAAAAGAAATCGAAATCGCTTTCCGCGTCGTACCATTTTCGCAAGCGCGTCTGGCAACCCCTGTACAAGTAAAGCATGAAGGAATGGAAGGCGATAAGGCGATACTATGCCAAACCGGAACACTATGCCGGTTTGGGTACGGTCAAGCCCCTTCGAAAGGCCACGGGTGCGTCTAAGGCGAACATCGAGTCCTTCCTTCAAACCCAGGACAGTTACACTCTGCACAAACCGGTCAGAAAGCGGTTCCCCACCAGATGTTATCACGTGACGAATATGGACGATCTTTGGGAGGCCGATCTAAACGTCATGAACAGCGTGAGGGAACATAACAAACCTTACGTGTACATTCTGACCGTTATCGACGTATTTTCCAAATATGCTTGGGCCGTACCCCTGAAATCGAAGCTGGGTACCGAGGTTGCGCAAGCGTTTCGCTCCATATTCTCCCAACGCGTCCCCAGGGTCCTCCAAATGGACAAGGGAACCGAGTTTACCAACAAGACTTTTCGCAAATTTCTGAAGAAACACGACGTGAAACATTACACAACCAAAAATAACATTAAAGCCAGCGTCGTGGAGCGCTACAACCGCACCTTAAAAACCAAGATGTGGAGGTATTTCACGCACAAAAACTGTTACAGTTACCTGGAAGTCCTTCCGGCCTTACTCGAGTCGTACAATAGCTCGCATCACAGGTCCATAAAAATGGCTCCGAAGAACGTGAACGAATCTAACATTTTACGAGTGTACCGCAATCTCTACGGAAATAGGACCCTACCTCGCGCAGGCAAACCCACATTTTCCGTCGGCGATCACGTGCGCATCTCTAAAGAAAAAATGAAATTCGACAAGGGCTACGAGCAGAATTGGATGGACGAAATATTTCGGATAGCCGAGGTGGTGCGCGGTCGGCCGGTGGTATATAAGTTGAAGGATCTGGCCGGAGAAGACATAGACGGCACATTTTACACCGAGGAGCTACAAAAGGTCGCGCTACCTCGGACGTTTAAGATCGAACGCGTTTTACAGACCAAGGGCCGAGGGCGCCACAAGCAGGTCTTGGTAAAGTGGAAGGGGTATCCGGCAAAGTTTAACTCGTGGGTTCTGGCTTCGACCATCGATTCGACATGATTAAGACCGAGCCCTTCTTCATCACTCTCGTGAGCAACGCTTCCATGGAACACTTTACCGACAACACCACGGCCAGATTTTCTAACATCTTGCCCGAGAGAATCGTTCTGCAGGGAGAATGGGAGGTCACCCTGCAAAAGGTCAGGTATCCGGTGAAATTTTATAACCTTTCGCCAGACGATGCCCGTCTGGTGGGCACCAAGTACACCATGACGCTCCTCCCCACGCAATCCAAATTCAGTTTGCAAATGCCGCAAGGCATCGTGCACAATCCCAAAGACTTGGTGAACCTCGTCAACGCCGTTCTACTCGAACACTTGCACGTGGAAAACTTCTTCCTCTTCGACGAGCGCAAGCAGACGGTGGGCGTGAATGCCGCCGTCGCCCATCCCGAACCACTACCCGACATCCCGTTCGACGGGTTTGTGGAAAATGTCGCGCGCACAGTCGTACCGTAAGCGGTCGGCGAATACGAAGCTCTCAACGATGCGCCCCACCAGAGACCCAAGCCGAAACCGAAACCGAAGCCCCGGGCTTCGGGGCAGCAGAAACCCGCGGCGGCTCGTTCCGTCAGACCCAAACGAGACGTTTCATAATCGGAGGACTCTCCGGGACCTCTACACCGCATCCACAGTTTGCTCTTAACGCCCGCTATGGCAAAAATTTTGGGTTTCGAGCCCTACGTCAACGTCATTCTCGAAAAAGCTGCTAAACACCCCGTAGATACTTATATGGGGTTTCCTTAGGAAATGTTCATCTATTGTAATCTAGTGTCCCCGCAAGTCGTGGGCGACACCTTCGCCCAAGTCATAGAGAGCGCGGCCGTGGAATACGAAAGAAGCAACAACACTTACATGAGCGACGAAAAGACGTTTTTTTCCCAAAATTGGGTACCCTTGATTCAGCAAGACTTCAAGACGGTCAACATAGATTTAAGGAACGGTTACGGCAATCTCTTGCCATTCGCCGACGGATTTTCTCTACTATAGTTCTCGCTTTTCGTCCGAAACAGGCGTAAGGACGTGCACGCCGTAACGCGGTACTACCTCAATCAGACCGGCGGCGCGTTCCACCATCGCGATTTCACTCTCTACAGGGGCAAGCGCTACCAAAGAGGCAGCGGTCTCTTTTCAGCCCTCGGAGGACTCTTCAGAAGGTTGCTACCGTTTTTAAAGAGCGGAGCAAAAGCAGTCGGAAAGGAGGCCTTAAAGGCGGGCGCTCACGTTCTGTCCGATGTGACTGTGGGGGGAGCAGCGCCGAAGCAAGCGCTCCAACGGAGGCTCAAGGAGTCCGGATACAATTTAAAGCGAAAAGCCGACGAAAAGCTCGATGCCATGCTCGGTTCCGGCGCCAGGCGCCTCAAGAGAATAAAACCGAGCAAATCCAAAAAGAGCAAGCAGTCCAAGCTGAAACGCGGTAGGCGCAAGGTGCAAGACGTATTTTCGTAATGGCAGACGCGACCGTCCACATGAGTTCCGAACTGGACCTCTTTACAGAGGTGCCGGTTCAGATGAGCATCGGGGAGTCGCGGTTCCTATACCTAAACCCTCAAAACACTTTAATGAAAAATGCCCGCATCACCTTTCATTATTCCGGAAATGCGGACGATTACCTAGACTTGACCTACGTCGTACTCGAACTCATGGTGCGCATTGTAGATGACAAAGGAGAGGCCTTAAACGCTGACGCTAACGCCACTCTGGTCAACAACGCCTTAAATTCCCTGTTTCAACAGATGGAGGTAACCCTCAATAACGTCATCGTCTCCATGCCGCAAGCCGGTTACCCCTATAGAACCTACCTCGAGACGCCTCTCAATTACTCCGAAGATGCCATGAACACCAAACTAGAATCTACCCTCTGGAGAAAGGACACGGCAGGCATTATGGACACTTTTATCGCCAATGCGGGTTTTCAGTGGCGTCAGGGGTTTACCAAAGGGGGCAACGTCGTACAGCTCATCGGTCCTCTGTCCAACGCTCTTTTTAGACAGGAGAAGCTGCTTTTGAACAACGTTAGCATGACCGTCAAGCTCACTCCCGCCTCTCCCCAGTTTTATCTGTTTTCCGACGTAGATACCTTTAAGGGGTACGCCGACATCGTGTCTGCCACGCTGCGCTTAAAATCGGTGCGGCCCTCGCCGACCATAAAGCTCGCGCACCAGGCCGTGCTCGCAAAGGGCAACGCAAAGTACCATCTCAAAGACGTCAGCTTTCTCGCTCTCAGCATCCCAAAGGAGTCCAGGGCAATGACGTTTAGCGACGTGTGCGTAGGGCAAGTTCCAAGGAGGGTGGTAGTAGCCATGGTCACCGACAAGGCCTATTCCGGTCATTTTAACTCAAATCCGTACAACTTGAAACATTTTAAAATGAACTTCTTTCAGCTCTACGTGAACGGGCAACCCGTTCCCTCCCAACCTCTGTAACCCGACTTTTACAAAGGGACACTATTTGCAATGCTTTCAAACCCTGCAGTACGGCCTAGGCATTCATTTCAAGGACGAGGGACACTCCATCTCCAGAGAAACCTACCCGCAAGGGTATACGATAATGGTTTTCGATCTCACTGCAGACATGAGCGCTAACGAGTCTCACATCTCGGGTCAGCGCCACGGAACCGTCTCTATAAGCATCGGTTTTGCCGATAAATTGACAGAACCGGTCATACTTCTGCTGCTAGCGGAAATACATCGCACGGTCGAAATCGACGCCAACCGATCCATTTTGGTATCATGAACACCTTTCAAATTCAACGGTTTCTATCGACATGCCCCTCTACGCGCTCTCACTTTTTAGGCGTCTACCCCTGCGATAAACTACCCGTACTTCACGGCATTCGAACGCCTCCCTTGGCGCTAGTGGCTAACACCGACCCCAGCACCAAATCCGGGCAACACTGGGTTTGCATCTTTGTGGACAAAAACTCGCATGCAGAATATTTTGACAGTTACGGCATAGGACCGCTTTCGCCCCATTTTCGCCGGTTCTTAAATTCGGTCTGCGGGACGCGTTGGTCCACCAACGCCAGAAGGCTGCAAGGTTTCGACAGCATCACTTGCGGTCATTACGTCATCGCCTACCTCACCCACCGCTGCTCCGGCTTACCTAAGCATACATTCTTCTCAAAATTTCACGTCAGCAATCACGCGCATAATGATGTCGTCATTCGCAAAACGTTCAAAAACGCATGCCGCGCAAAGTGCTCTGACGCTCAGCAAACTTGTCAACCCTTGAAGGTGAGTACGTGTGTGTGTGTGTGTGTGTGTGTGTGTGTCGCTATTCAGCACATCTAAGCTAATCCATCGTCTTGCACGTGCTTTCAGAAGACGCTCCTGCTCATATAAAAAGCAACGTCACGGTGCCGCTCGCCTCATTCAGAGTGTACCATGCAGCACGCGGATACAGTCCTGCTGCCATGCAGCACGCCGACCAGGTAGGTCCGCACCTATGTATTAGCTTGCTTTTTTTTCTATCCCGTTTATCTCTCTATCCCTCACATTATTATTATTGTTTTGTGTGTTCCAGTATAACCGGATGTCAAACCCCGACCACCTCAAAACCCGGGGAAAAAAGGAAACTACCCATCTTCGACCTCCAGCAGCATCCCGACAGCCCTGCTCCGCCAGCACAGTTCCAACACAGTGCAGTTGTGGGTCCTCTGGCGGATATCTACTTCCTCAACCCGCAACAAACTAAATTCGTCAGTGTGGGATTCTCCCCCCATCCGCCGCACCATCTCGTCGTCACCATTGCCAAATACGGACAGCACAACGCAGTCGTCATGAGTTCCTCGCAGTGGCACAAACTCGTCGAAGCCATCCCCATCATTCACAAACGCTTGAATGACCCGCAGGGACGTCTACAGCAATTTCAGTTCAGCGACAGCGTCACCATCGTGTTTAAGTTTGTGTTCGGAAAGCTAAAGCTCGTTTTCAAAGAACCGCAAGGCGCATCCGTTACGCTCAACCAACAAGAATGGCACGTGTTGCATACCCTGCAGCGCATCATTACCGACATCATGTATCACAAAAAGAAGGAAGAGACGGACGTGCAAAATCAAATCATGGCATACCACAAGTACATGCTTCACAACCATGCCTCCAACGTTCCCTTACATGACATGAATTTCACGCAGTTCACCAAGTACATACGGTGCGCCAATTTTAGAACATTCCTCGAGGTTCATCATTTCCTCAACACCCATTTCGCACTGCGCATCTCACAAAATAGTCCTTAGTGCGCATGTATTTCTACCAGCGTTCCAACCGCACCTCACCCAAACATCTCGCGCCCTTCGCTCCCGCATTTGGGTCGCGAAGCATCCTATATCATACCCGATCACATTCACGGTGTTTGCATGTTCAGCACCGTTCAAAACAGAGTTCTCCTCCAAGTCGAAAACCGTTAAATCAACGGACACAGTGTCTTTCCTGCGGATGTTGTGCAATAATCGCTAAGCGCTTCCGGCGGATGTAGTGAACCTCCAACGAACGTTTCCCCACCAGTGCTTCCCTGATGTGGTAATTCTCCAACCAACTTTTCCCCCACCAGTGCTTCCCCCTGATGTGGTCGTTTGCATGTTCAGCACCGTTCAAACAGAGTTCTCCTCCAAGACGAAAACCGTTAAATCAACGGACACAGTGTTTTTCCTGCGGATGTTGTGCAATAATCGCTAAGCGCTTCCGGCGTATGTAGTCAACCTCCAACGAACGTTTCCCCCACCACTGCTTCCCCTGATGTGGTGTTTCTCCAACGAACTTTTCCCCCACCAGTGCTTCCCCTGATGTGGTAAATCTCCAACGAACTTTTCCCCCACCAGTGATTTCCTGCTTTCGGCAGTTGGGTTATATTTATGCACGCGCATTCTTTACCCCTTCATTCGGTGCTAGCCAGCCGTGGGGAATGCCAGGACCGTCGTGTAAAGACTTCCACTGCTCGTTTTGCTTTCACCAAACGTGCAGCTGCGAACTTAAGCACCGCCTCACCCTCCTGTGCACGCAGTGTCAACTCGGTTTCTACGAAGACCTCGATCATCTCAACAAGCAAATTCAGCAATTCCTTCGAAGGTACTCCGCTAGAAACACCACATGAACTGCTTCATCGTGCTCTTTCGGTATCTCGATAACGGACGAAGAATCCACCTGCTACTGCCCAGGGAACGCCAAGTGCTGCTGCAGAACGGCATATACATCTTCGAACGTTATCCCCCAAGCGACGTCGACCTTGTGTGGAACCAACTTCCCACAGACGCACAGGTAGTTTGCGCACCTTATCGCAGGTGTAAACAACACTACAACCTTCCTCATCAAACCACTCATATAGACGGTCCTCCCCCGTTTATCAAAAACTGCCATCTGTGCCGTCAGAATGTCACAGGACGTCCTTAAAGAGCTAGAAGAACTTTCCAGCAGCGCCCTCACTCTCAGCGTATCTACGCTTCAACAGCACGTACCATATCGTGTCGTCGGCGTCAAAACAATCGACACCGTTCACGGTACAAAGCTCGTCGCCAAACTCGACAACGACACAGAAGTTTTCCTACCAACAAGATTTGCAAAAGCCTCTCCAGAACTCATCAACAAACTCAACTCTACCTCATTCTGCATCATATACGCAGGCGAGGAAAAACTACGCAGCGGTTTCAAACGTCACATCGTCACGTTCTCCCCATATAACCCTAAATAGTGTCCGACGAAACCTATCCCGTCCCCGTGGGGAACAATCTTAACCTACAACTCATTCTCAACGCAGCTTCACCTATCCGTATCCTCTGCATCTCCAACTCCTATTTCCGCAACAGCAGAGTTGTCACCATCACACTCGACGTCCAAGGGGCTCACGCCGTCCACGTCAAATGCGTACCTACCAAAGTGCACCAGCATAAACAAGACGCACTATGCATCATATACCTCGGCAACAGCAACATTCCTGCTCTAACCAACAAAGTCACATCCACAGGATGCTTCTCAACCAGCCATTACAACGAATTTACCATCCCCATCTATATACCAACCTTCACCGAGTTCGTCAACGAAAGTTTCTCTCACCTGCTCGTCACCTGCATCACCAAACCTATCCACCAATTTGCCGTCGATAGCAGCAGCAGCGATGACGAGGACTCAAAGTGCACCACGTACTTTAAAATCATTGTTGTGCGCGAAATCTGTGTGTCCTAGTGCCTCAACAAACTATGAATTTTAATGTGCTTTTTTTTCTCCTAATATTTCTTATATTGTCCATTTGTTGTATTCATATGTTAATATCCTGTAATCAAATAATCCATTATGTTATTCTCAAACTATGCATTCATATGTTAAGCAAATAATACATCATGTTAATCAAAACTATGTATACATATCTTTATCCAATGTACTGTATTCAAATTATAAATAAAGAAAACAGTCCCGGATGAGCCAATTGCAATAACGATAATCCTACCGCTCAGGGCGCTTTTCAAACTTACCGCCGCCGCCGTCGCACGCAGCGACACTAGCGGCACGAGCGCCCCTAGCGGCAGGATTATCGTTAAAACATTTGGCTCATCCGGGACTGATACTACTGACAGGTACTCTCTTACCTTTTTACTGTCTTTGTTCAAGATATTGCTTAAGGCTACTTTCCTGCCCATTTCCCATTCATAGCTTGGTTTCTCCAATGCTGTATACCATTACAATCAAAAACGATATGTTCTAAATCTTCTCTTTCCCCACATATTGGACACTGGTTCTGTGGGAACCCATTTCTTATTCCTATTAGTCTCCATACACCTGCTCGTACCCAGGCTATACTTCCTCTTTGTTCCTTATTTGAATTATCCACATACTACTCTCTAGCCCATACATTATTTATTAATATATATGATTCCAAGGAACTTTTCTTCCCAATGTTACTAAATAAATTTTGTATCTCTATATCTTCAAACCTCCACCTAGCTTCTTTCCAGAAACCCTTAACATTATTTTCCTTCCTTCTCCAAATTTCTCCTAGACCGCTATTTTCCAAATTAGGTTTTATACTATAACTCCACCCATTTTTCTTTAAGCTCCTTTCTTGATATTCCAAACACTGCCTCAACAAGTTTTTCTCTTCTAAATGTAATAGTCTGTACCAATGTTTAAGAGCTCTCTCATTATTACCCCTTTTCTCCCCACTCTCTGCATTTCAATTAGAGCAAATTCCTTAACTGTAGCATTTGGCAGGCCTAAAACGTCTCTGCAGAAACTCCTAATGTACCATATCTATCTCTTCCCAGCCCCGTTCTACTCTCCATATTTCACTTCCATATAACATTTTTGCTTCAACTACTGTGTTATATATTTTCTCTGGCCATTTAAAATTATATATGATATTCTATATTTGCACCCTCTAATCGCTGACATTGCCCCATTCCCCTTCGTCAATACCAGTATCTTCTGTTTCTCCCTTTTTCCACCCCCATCCATTTTAACCCCTAATTATATAAAATCTCTGACCACTTTATATTCCTTCTCTCCATTCTTCCACTTTTCATACTTGCCCTGTTTGGCACCTTTCTTAAACGCTATAATTTGAGTCCTCTCTTGATTTACTTTCAGATTCCATTCACCACAGTATTTATTCATTTACTGTAGGGGCTACTTCAGACCAATCGTTGAAACTGATCCTATCACTAAATCATTAGCGAATAATAACCCAGGAATTGCTACCTTATTTATCACAGGCAACCAATTATTGTTCCTTCCTATCTCAGTGAGGATATCATCAATATACGGAATAAATAACACTGGACTTAGCTTACATCCTTGTCGTAAACCCTTCCTTTGGTTTTCTTCTTTTGTCACCAATCCTACTCCTACTTTCACACAAAATGTGTGCTCTTGAATAGAGCTTTAAATAAGTTCACCATCTGTTGACTTATTCCCATCCTCAAGAGTTTGTGCCACAACAAATTTAAATCAATGCGGTCATACGCTTTCTCCAAATCAACAAATGCCATGTCTAATTTTCCCCTTTTTTCTTTTAAGTACATATCCACCAGAGTTTTAATTATGAATAAGTTATCTACCATTCTTCTCCTCTTACGAAGACCCATTTGAAACTCCGAGAGGATATTACATTCCTCTACCCAGTTTTGTATCCTATTTGCTAAAATCCCTGTGAAAATTTTTTAAACATTTGAAAGTAATGCTATTTCACTGTAATTATTAGGCTTATCAACACTCCCCTTGCCTTTGTATATATGGCGAATTATTGAAATATAATATAAGAGGTAAAGGCCATTCTTAGCATTCTTAGCTATATAACCAGTAATATTATATATATATATATATGGGTGTGTGTAACGAATTGTTATTGGATAGTAGCGCCAATCAGGTACATTGGTACATGCCTATAATTCAAATATGTACATTAAGAAAACGGTTGGAGGGAACGCTAACAGAAGCTTGTCAGTGTTCAAGCAGGAAGGTAGTGCATAAGCACGTCTCTAAATAGACGCTAAAACTAAGTATTTAAAGTCCACCAGTTATACATACTTCAACATGACAAAGGTAATAGTTAATTGTGAATATCATATGTGGTTTATCTAAAATACAAGTGAAATAATTAACAGAATATATGTGTGTGTGCAAAATATTTTAACCTTCTCGTACCTAACCCTGACAAGACCATTTTTCTGCGACACAAAATACAGCAGCCGTGGCATAATTATAAAATAATAATTACAACAAACAAACAAACACACACAAGAATACAGATACACGATCATAAGATTCCAGTCCACGAGAACCTCAAGATACATCGCAAGAGTACGGGCATCAAGACGACCTACAGGTACATAACACAGCCTCCATCATCATCATCATCATCATCAACGTAGTGTGGGCCTTCCAAGGAGGAACCGCTACAATGTCCATCGCAATTATGTACCAATTTGAAATTTTGACACGTCTGAACAAAAGTAAAACTCGCTACGAGTGGTGCAAAATCACATTAAATTTTGAGGCACACTGTCGTGCCCCGTTTACTTCATTGCACACGAGATTTAGGCGAAGGAATTTGACTGTATGATAATGAATACATATGTTTCTGAATCAATAATACATGGACGGCTTTATTATCTTATAACTATTAGTTAGCTACGGGCATAAGAATTTCCAAGCATTGAAGTCATAAAAAAGGAAAATCAGGTTGACGTGTAACTGGAGTAGGAGTACAGATCACGGAGGGGTCCCGAAACCGGGATAGAATCACCGCAAGTAGGCCAAAGTGGCCCCTTTTACTTCTAACGTGACATCTGGAAGGGAGGGATGGACGAGGGGAGTCCCGAAGAGCTACCAGTTACGTTCGATGATGTACATAAGCATAAACGGGGTCCCTAACGGTTCCAGATAGAACGAAACTGGACGCCGGCCAACCCTGCCCACCAAAAAGCACCCCCGGAGACCCCTAAATCCCAGGGATATCCCCAGAAATCATGTCCGTCAGCAGCCCAACAAACGCCAGCGAGAAACTTTTCCAAAGCGCATTTTCACCGCTCAGCTGTAACACACCATACCCGCGCCTGGTCGTACAACTGCGAAACAGATTATAGAAAATGATAGACCGGAAATTCATGCCAGAAGGGTAGCTACTGTGTATTCACTCTTAGGTTGATCCGCGGTCAGTGCACCGCGGTGCAACACGGAAGCAATGCCCCCAGAAAAGTAGTCTCATACTAATCTCTGAATTTTAGAATGAATTTATCCTTAAATAGTATAATGTTTTACACAAATACCTAAGGTTTTATTTAACGCTGATTTATACCGTAAAACAGAGCTACAAGTCCCATGATGCAATTCGTATGAGTCACCTGACATCCGTATTGTTTACAGCCAGAAACCAACAGTTCTGTTCAGTATCATAGAGGACGGTGAATTCACTCTTGTGTTTTCATCGAATTACGTAAAGTATTAGCCGCAAAAACCATTGAATAATGGTAAAAAAAACAATCGTGTTGAATCTTTATTATCTATAAGCTATGTGAGAAATATCCAACACTTTCCGCGAAAGAAATGGTGAAATTAACTTCCGAGTTCACCGGTGTTTTGAGTACACGTATAAAAAGTGCTTGTGCAAAAAACTCTGAAACGAGAAAAGTGGTTCCACCCGAAAAAAAGAAAGCAAATGAAATACGCGCTGTAAGAATGTAGTGATTTTAAGAAGATTGCAATTCGCGTAACAGTGCACAATTAATTTTTTAAACAGAGCCGCCAACAGTTAAAGTGCCGCCTCCAGAGAGCGAATAAATTAGGTTATCGCATACCTGTTACTTTATCTTTCGCTCATTTATTTTAAGATTAACTATTATTATATGTGCAAACGTTTATGTTGTAACTATCAATCTTATCACCTTTAACCCTTAACAGTATATGCTAGTCACCATTCCAGTTGTCGAAATAAGGACTCTGTTCCTTTTTGCACTACGTGTTGCTTGTATGGCCACATGGTCTGAAAGTGTGACAGTAATTCTAGTGCGAATGGCGGAAGGATACATTATAGCGGTGCACTGGTCACCTGGGGTTTGTTTTGACGCGGATCAACCTAAGAGTGAATACAGAGTAGTCCAGCATTCACCTACGACTCGGAGAAACTACGATGATCAGAATAGCCGACTCGGGACCTTTGTAATGCGAGACTCCGCGTTACAGTGGAGCCATATCTCTTGGTAACTGTTACTGAACTCTACGCAGTGGCGTCGCAGAAAGCAAATCACCCACCGCTACCTCTACAGTTTGTTGAAGTTTGCAGACGGCGATCATTAGACTGTTTTATCTGCCTTGGCCTCCGTTGTTTAGATTCTGTGTAGTGATGGGACGATACCAGTATTTGTCAATACTCGATACCGATACTGATATTTGAGCACCGATACTCGGTACTCGCTTTATAAAAGTCTGTAAAGGCAATAGCTTGTTTAGTGAATTATGTGCTTATTAATATTTTTGTGCAAAAACGGTGTAACCAATTTTGCATTGTATGCTAACTCCGAAATTCTTCCTGTTTGACGTTCTTAAATTGGCAGCAATCCTTTTATCTTGATAATGTCCAGGTTATATATTCCCTATTGTTAGTCATATAATAATAAATCATATTTATATAATTGTATTTTAATTTGAAAACTTTATTTTAAAGTAATTTATATCCATAGAAAAACAAATACTAGCAATTTTTCATTATTCTTCAACCAAAGTATAAACCAATATATAGTTTAAATGAAACTCAAGCAACTAAAAATAACAAACATTTCCAAGCGGTCTATTATTTCAAGTCTGTTCTGATTTGTTTCTGCTGGATTCACAGATTCTGGTCACTGGAGTAGAGTCACCAAGCCAGGCTATTGCAGAAACGTAATTTAGTGCGTGGGCTAAATCATATTCATTCACAATTCAATTAACACTGCGCGTTACATGAGTACCTCTACTCCTCTCCGCATTGTTTTGCATGTATTCATAAGAGTCTATGAATTTGCACTCATTCACCCACAGGAAACGCAGTCAAGATCTATTAAGAACTATAGGATGCGTGCAAGGCAATAGCGTTAAGTCTCTCTCATTCCTTATCTAGCGTAAAGTTAAACTCGACAACTTATTATCGAGGCTTATCTCAAAGTATTACACATACTCGAAGTCGCCGAATACCGAGAGTATTGAGATATTGACGGTATCGAGGACCCATCCCTAATTCTGTGGGTAGATATATGGTTAGTGTGTAGGTAACTTGAAGCCAGCTGCTTAAGAATTCCTATCCTGATTATTAACTTTGTGATCAGAACCAACTGCATTAATATAGAACTCGGGATGATGTAAGCAAACAAAGCCAATAGAGGGAATGCGACTATATTCTTACCCTCCTGAAGCTCAAACCTCTCGGAGAATCTGCAGCCTTCATTATCACGTGGAGAGTGGCGAAACGATAATCGACTATTTAACTATCATCTGGTGTTATTTTCTTGCGTGCTGAAGTGGTGATTCCAACACAACAGATACGTCATTCTATCTACAACTGCATTTGCGCATCTGATGTCTTCAGTTGTTTAACCTTCCTCCTGTTAGAAACCTAATGTTGAAATATCTTATTCACGAGATATCTGATACATGCACTTATTACAGAAGTCAAGTAAGATCTTATTTATTTTCTCTACCACGTACTTATTAAGTGCAGGTGGTGTTGTATTCCACCCAAAAATTCTATATGGATATTTCATGAAAATATGCGTTTTGAGATCCCCTGAAGCAGAAAAATAAAAGTTCCGTGGGTGTGAATAGCATACCTCGAAAGGAATTGTTCGAAACTTGGCATTTAAGTTCAGTATCTTCCAAAGATTGACACAAAAATGTTCAATAAAGTCGCTCCATCTCAAACCACACTGTACAGGGAAGATGATCCAAAAATGTTAATTTTCTCAAAGATACCTCTTACGGTTTCGATTAAAATACAATTGTGTTTAAATATTTACATGTCTAATAAAATTTTCATCTTAAATTTCTTTGGGACCGTCTGTGAACTCTTAATTCGGAAGGAATTTTGTGTAGTTTTCTAAAAGTGGTAAACGTTAAGAAATGAAGAAAAACATACAATACAAAAGATGTGTATGTCTTTAAAACACACAAATTATTTCCAATAATTTTTTATCGTTGTTGGTAAGAAATTTCCAATTTTTAAAGTCCGTCGCTATTCACTTGTTTCTCGCGGTGTCATGGAAAGAGTATCCAATTCCATGGACAGCATATAGCAACCAACTTTTAAAATATCCGACTATGGATTCGTTCCCATATCCCTCTTGTACCTACAACGAAATACCAATGAAATTGTTGGAGAATCTACAGATATATAAAAAAATCAGATGTGTTACACCCATGTAACTTTTCTACCATCTATCGTTTGCAACTGGGTACACAAATTAATGTTACGAATGTTTATTTTCCTACTTCATTTTAATCGAGATAAACCTTTTCAAGAATAGTTAATTTACACATTTCTTTATAGATACAAAGAGAATAGCGATAGTGAAATGTTTGAGAACTGCAAGCTAAATGTTGGCCTTAAAATGCCGTACTGTTTCCATGCAATTTCCTGTACCCCCATCTCGTTCATTCATGTCATTCATCTTTCATGATCTCTTCAGGGTCAGAAGTGCTAGCAATGCTGTTTCGTTGCAGCGTGGCAGAGGAAAAAAGATGCTCTTTGTGACTCTCTCCGTCCCTCGGTTTCAGCTGACAGTGGTTATCCGACCCCACTTGAGCATTGGAGCCCCTCGTGTGGGTGGGGTCCTGTCCGTCTGTCGGAGTGTGCCTACTGAAAATTTAGGAACCTGTCATTGCTGTACCGTCGCCCCTGGTTCCGGCCGCCCGGTGTCTCCTCTCGCCTCATCCTTCCACGTGGGGCGTCGGTACAATATCTACTCTGGGTCGATGCTGAGTCCCCTCCGTAGTCAATTCAATTCAATCCAATCCAATCCAATTCATGTAAAGGGTAGTTTGAGGTAGGGTGTCGGATCTTCCTGTCACATCTTTGGAAGTTATTGAACCTAAATATCAAGTTTAGTATATTATATCTGATTTTCGTTTTTGAGTTATGCTATTCACAGACACACACACACAAGCACACACAACTCGGAATTTTTCTAAAAAAGGGGCCTCAGAAGATGTTTTTCTAGTGATACCATGGTATCGAATTTTTGAGTGGAATGAATATCTTTTCTCTTACTATGTACGTTACCCAGACAAAGTAATAAATGATAAGAGAGTTGAGAACGTGAATTGAATGTAATACATCAGATTTTTTCTCAGTCTCACGTGTTCCAGGAAAATAAATATTTGCAAATTAATGTCGGCTTAGTACCTACAAAAGCACCTATTTCTAATCTACTAACGATGGAAGCAGAATTAATATCACAATATTTTGCTACGTGGCATGCTGACTGGTGCGAATTTTCAGTCTAAAAGTTGCATCATGTGGCTTATACCCTTGTATTACAAAGAAAATTCCATGGGGAGATAATTACAAATTAATACAACAGCCCAGAGCGATGGCAGCGTCGGGTGTTGTTGGTCACTCTAAAATGTTGGCATCTTAATAAAACCATTTTGTAACTGGATGAAACAATATAATAAATGATTTGATTTTGATAGTTGTTTTCATGCTTTTATACAGCGTTTCTATGACTATCCTAGATTATATGACACATAAAAGACTTAACTATGAAATGAAGAGAATGGGGAAAGAAAATATGCACAAAGTTTCCTCCAGTTATGGTGGGATCGAGGTAATTTTATAAGGAACATAGCCAGGAGTTTCAAGAATTTACATTTTTGTCTGTAAAATAAAACAAATTTTAAACACCTCTGGATATGCATATTTAGACGGCATTAAACAGCATTGTAAAAATAATTCCCCATATCTTGAGATCAAAGACCAGTGCCTTACCAACTGAGCCATTAAAACTGACTAAAGGGGACTATACAAATGCAATAATTAAAAACAAATATATTAAAAAATTTTATCTTGTTTCGATGAATATTTCATTGATGTTTATACAAATATACTAAAATGTTCCAGTAGAGAAATAATGGCTACATTAAGGAAATATAACGTTATTCCTCTTTCAATAATTTGTCAGCTTAATAAAATATTTTAATATTTCATAATATTACGAATATTGTATATTTCTTACAACAATCATAACTTTAATCTGATCTAACAAACGCTAAAATATCTCAGTTTTATATTATATCTACCCATGAAAATATACTCCACAATATAATAACCTCATATTACAATCCCATTTCCTTATCTGCAGCTGTCACATATGAAAAGCAGTGAATGAATACATTTATAAACCTTTCTCGTGAGTCACGAAGCATTCACACAAAGTAAATGAACGTGTCAGCTTTAAACCAAGCGTTATTCTAGAATTTGATCACCACCCTAAGAAAGAGGTTGTGACGTCATGAAAAAAAACCTTCCTCTCTTAGTTCCATCACTACATACCCTTTCTGAGCGGGGGAGGCAGGGCGTAAATAAACTGTGCCAAGTGCGAAATTGAAAATCATCTTTTACCATGCCTGCTTCTCGAAGAAAGGATACTCCCTTGCATTATAGGCGATAAAAAATAAAATATGCGAAGTGAATTTTGAAAGCCCCTAAGTTTATGTGTGTACGTGTGTGTGGGAGTGTGTGATAAAGAAAGAGAACGACCGAAGAGGGAAAAGTGGCAGAAAATAAAAAGGAGAGCAAAGAAAAGAAAACTTGGAGATGCAAGAGACTAGAGTTGGCAGCAAGGAAAGAAAATCTCTGTGGAAATCTCTTCCTCTGTCTACATCTGTCTCCATCACACACACACACACACACACACACACACACACACACACACACACACACACACACACACACACACACACACACACACACACACACACGAGACTTTGTAAGTAACACATTTAATCATGGGAGTGTATCTTGACTACCAGAGATGGCAATCAGAAAGTTTTTCAAAGGAAGCTTGATTTTATTGGACTAAAACTTACCTGAGGAAGACTTTAGGTCCCTAAAGAAGAAAACTGTCATCTTTGTACTGGGTTACTTACATTAAGCTACACGAAAACGTATGATTTTGTGAAAGAGTGGAAAAAGGTGCAGATAAGAATGCTTCACCGGTTTATCCTGCTTGTTAGGCGAATGCTGGGTGGGATTATAATTATAATGCCACGTACTTTCTTGTCAGTTCCCCTATTTCTTGCCACTTGATTTTCTTATCATATTTCAAGTTCGAAGGATCTGGCGAGTAGTCGGTGGACAGGATATAGCAATGGATTTGCTTTGAGCAACTGCCTGCCCTGGTGTTCGATGCGTGACGTGCCTAGAGAGACCTTCCCATGAGGTCAGGTTGGCGTGTTGGGAGCTCCCGCCAGCGTCAGTATGTTATATCTGGATGCGTTAGGCACCCCGTCTGTGCTGAGTCTGTCGTTCCTGATCTGGTCGTCCTCTATGTCCCTTCAGTTCAGTCCTTCCTCCTGGAGGTTTCCAGAAGCACAATAAGCCTTCATACTCTGCTTCCTGATAATCCAATGGATCACTTTTCATTTTTCTTGTTATTGTGCTGTAGCTTATTACATGCCAGTGGTTTCGAAAATCATAGTTCGTCTTTCTTATTTTGTGAGAATAAGTCATACATTACAGATATATACTTATAATTTCGTATATAACAGGCAGGTGTCAATTACAGTGTTCATTATACAACTGGAGTTACATCAGAAAAGTCACAAACGACTTTCTCTGCTCACTATTATTTACTTTATTTACTCAGAAATTTATTCTATTTTTTATTCGTCGTAACAACCATATTTTTTCCCTATCAAGCTCGAAATTATACCATTGTTAAATTGTTTTGATTTATCAAGGTTGTCCTTTTCTGCACACTGTTTAAAGAAAAGTTTCACTAAGTATAACCTTCGAACATAACTAAAAAGACATTAGTTTTTTGAATTATTAAATGCATAATATTTGTGGTTTTCGTGGTATTACACCCGTATATGAGAATCATTCGGACTTGCTGTGCACATAACACAAGCACATATCCATAGTTATTTATTATAACACAGCTCAATACTGTAGATAAATACATTATCACAATTATTTACACCTCCGTTCATTATAATCAAACTTATACACATGCATCCCAGCCGAGGCTTGTAGCAACACTGCTTCCGATGTCAACAGCATAGTCCAAGATTGAAAGCCCTAAGCCGCAAAGCGTAGGTCCAGGGATGTCTTTTATAAGTAGGGGAATGAAGCAGTTGCGGTCGAAGGAGGAACACAACGGAGCCATAGGATCTGTAAAGCTAAACGACTACATCACTTTCGCAATGTTTGCAAATGTTAGCGACATTAATTTAGCGAAATTTTAAGAATTGTTTTAGCGGCCTTTTACCAACTTCCATCTCATAATTGCACAGGTTTATCCTCTCTAGGTGTCGTCGTTACAACGTTGATGGGTAAGTGAGTGAGTTGGTTAGACGATTTCATTTGGAGAACATCTAGTGCCTGGCCCCTTCCTTTTCATTATGTACGGGGGAGGGTAAAAAATAACGGGAATTATTCTTTTCTGTTTAAACACGCGCGCGTAAAATTTCACCAATCATGTTAACTGACAAGTTTGACCCTGACTGACGCTGGGATATGCGCGATATTGCCGTGTGCCGTTTGTCTCAGGGAGCCATTGTGTAAGCACGTGTTTCAGTGACCCGACATGGATTTCAAGTTAGAACGAGTTTCAGGAACAGAAACGCTGCAGATGATACACAAAGCATATGGAGACCAAACTTTATCAAAAATACGCGTTTTAGAATGGTATAAAAACTTCAAAATGGGAAAAAGTCTTAAAGATGCTCCGCATTCAGGATCGCCCTTCACATCAAAAACTGAGGTGAACCGCAACACATTGACGTCATGTTGCAGGAAGATCGACATCAACAATAGCGAAGATTGCAGACATTATGCCCATTTCGTATGGGGCAGTTGAAGACAATTCGTAATGATTTGGGCTACAGAAATGTGGCAGCAAAGTGGGTTCCACGAGGAAGAAATGTCTCATCGGTATAT
The DNA here is from genome assembly GCA_030765065.1 of Deroplatys truncata. Taxonomy (NCBI): domain Eukaryota; kingdom Metazoa; phylum Arthropoda; class Insecta; order Mantodea; family Mantidae; genus Deroplatys; species Deroplatys truncata. The sequence goes on from CM060986.1 coordinate 112,243,075, forward strand.
GGTCTGCCAGCAATGCATCTAAAGGCTTCGGAGGGAACCCAACATTCTGGACAAGGTTGTCACATGTAATGAGAGCTGGTTTTATCACTACGATCCGAAACCAAACAACAAAGTGTGGAATGGAAACATCCTTCCATCCCAAGGCCAAAAATGCAAAGCTGCAACCAAGTGCAGAGAAAGGCATCATATTGTGTTTTTCGGCAAAATTGGGGCAATTCATGATCACGTGGTTGCTAAACATACCACAGTAACTGTTCAAACCTACAGTAACGTCCTTAAAGGACCACTCAAGACGAAAATGGCTAAGAAAAGACCAAAGCTTGCTGCCAATGGATGGGCCCTCCACCAAGACAACTCCCCTGCTCATCGAGCCATAGCAACACAAACGACAATCACTCTACAATTAGGTATCGAAATCATGCCCACCAACCATATTCGCCTTATCAAGCACCCTGCAATTTCTAACCGTTTGCACGAGTGAAAAATATACTTCGTGGGTGGCAATTTCATACCGATAAAGAATTAAATAGTGTTTTTAGGTATACTGAACAGGGTGCCAAACAAGAGCTTCTCTGAATATTTTGAAAATTGAATAGAACGTTGAACCAGTGTGTAGTCTCAGGAGGGTATTTTTGAAGTTTGTAGTTACGTTCGAATAAAATAAATCATAGTATCCAAACAAAAAGTTTCCCCGTTATTTTTTGACCCTCCTTCGTATTATTGTGGACGTGCTGTCCTCAACTTGGTATTTTTACTTTCTATACTACACATAACAAGTAGAGGAAGTATTGCATTCCACCGAAAATACGTGTTTTGGGGCGCCCAGAATCCAAATAAAGCATTTTTGTAAACATGTCCATGTGTGCGTGTGTGTGTCTGTATACCTGTATGTCTGTGTGTGTCTGTGGATAGCATAATTGAAAAATAAAAGTCGGATAAATACAAACTTGGTATTTGAGTTTAGTATCTTCCAAGGATCGACACGAAGATTTCCAAGAAAATCTTCCACCCACAACTACCCTTAACATGAAACATTTCTAGAACAGTTTGTGTTTCTAAAACATGGCTTTAACGATTCTGAATAAAATACTATATAAGAAAGACATTCACATGACAAAGAAAATGTACATCTCTGGGAATAGTCTAGGAAGTCATCTTCATTCGGAAGGAATTTGTATAACTGCTAAACGTTCAGCGATAGACGAAAACGTAGCATACAAAAACGTAGATCTCTTTCAAACACACAGTTTACTTAAAGTAAGTTATTTTGTAGCATAAACTATGTCTGAGATATCCATTATTAAAGTTTGGAATTGTGCAATAATTGTCATTCTTTTTAAGTCCCATCGATTTTCAGTTCTTTCTCGCGACAGTATGGAATTTTAAGGTCAGCGTATAAGGTCCAGTTGTTAAATATCACTATCGCTCTTCTCTTTGTGTTTATAACGAAATGTGTAATGTGTTTATTTGGATTAAGTGTAGTAGACAGAAAACTCTTTGGTGACCATACTTTGTGTGCCCACTAACACAGATAGAGAGTAGATGTGAATGTAGCATATCAGTTTTTTGTGTAAAACGTTCATTCGCATATACGGGAGTAGAGTTCTTTTCGGGGAGCACCTCTAATATAAAACACTTTGGCGATTCCTACATGGTATCCGGTATGCCGAATATGCTTTCTTCATCACTTTCGTCACTCATTTTGATTAATATCATTTTCCAAACTTCTCTCCGTGAAGAAATTAATGGCAAGGAAGCAAATGTTTGCTTGCCGAAGTATCGCCGTATCATAGTAACGCAGCCAATTATGAATACCGCGATGATTTTGATAACTCTTAAATTCTTGACAGAAGAAGAAAATGCATGTCCAACACGCACGCACGCACACGCACACGCACACGCACGCGCACACGCACACGCACACGCACACACACACGCACACGCACACGCACACACACACACACACAGGGCTTCTTTTTGCAATTGGCGAGATTTAGAACTCTCCAAAGACTCGTTCTAAGGCATTCTTACCGCGTGCAAAAGACTGACGCTTACTGAGCTTGCTGGATAAATAACTACTAGTCGGTCAAGATATGAACTGTATTCGGTGGGAAGTGGAAATAAACAATTATGCAACAAGTGGGCGGGGCAGGAAGGTAGTCAGGTAAAGAAAATATCCACAGTTCGAGTTGCATTTACTAGTGAGACCTGCAAATTTTAGTGCTGTTTTCATTGTGCAATTGCACATTTCCCTATTGCCTTGGCCTACATTACCCCTCTAATTCCCAGCCTTGCTGATGTTAGTCATTGTCAACAAAAACAGTGGCGCCCTCCTCCAAACACACTAATATAATGGCCGACTAGTACTTACAGTATGGTTTCTAAATACATTTTGTTGTAGTTACATAGGAGCTTAAAGGACGCAAGTGGGTTAGTCAAGTGTTTAAAACCAAACTCACTATATATTGTATACTTGAGAGTTTGAATACTTTTTGCCTGGCCTTATGAGAAACAAAATGACGGATATAACATTTCAAGTATGTAGCTTAAAGTACTAGAAATTCTTGCCAAACATGGAAATTAGATCGTAAACGGTTAAAGCAAACGATTATTTCAATACAAATTACATATCTTAAAACGTAAACTAGGATGCCTTTAACTATTGGATTAAGGCACGAATAATTAATTGAGGGTCCGCGCTTCACCTGACATAGTTTTTTTCTGGATAATCTCCATTCCTCATAACTGAAAATGCCGGAAAGTAACTAACATTAGACCTACAACGTTCCCTTTCCAAATTTATTTTCCACTAATTATTCCATTTCATATGTCATCAGTAACCACCGCCTTAGACACCATATGCACCTGGTGTAAGAATGGACGTTGAACACTATTCAAAATGAAAAAGAATTCATATAGTTTAGTAGATATCTAAAATCCACTCAGAATAAGAACGGCGGCTAAAGAGGCCATTCGTAGAAAATGCAAGATACGTATTTTATTTTTCATAGATTGTACACTCGGTCAAAATAAAAGTGAGCAGTTCGATTTTTTCAAAGTTCCCTTCAAGTGAGCGCGCGGTTCACAACTACCAACTTCTGGGCCCCACTTTGGCTAACTCTATAACACAAATCACATGACACTGATTTGGCTACCTCAACAGTTTGCTTGGCATGGTTAAGCTAGTTAACTTCTACGCAAGCAGCTCGAGTTCGATGCTCTGTAGCGGATTGTTATGTTTTATTTTTTCAACTCGTTTTACGGTAATATGTTAAATAAAATTGTTTGCTTTACTTCATTTTACTTGCAAATAAAATTACAACAACTATGAAATCTGTGGTTATAAAATTAAATTCGCTGAGTATGGAACCTCCTCTCGACCAATAAATTACCATGGTTGCCATCTGAGGGTAGGACGGATTATTAAATAAACGCCACATAAACAAAGAAACGAATAAAAGCTGTCATATATTTACTCATGTATCTAAAATGAAAAGGGTAAAACGTTGAATAGCTCCGTGGAGATTTTAACTTACAACCTCAGTAACAGAAAGCTCATTTTCTACCACCGAGCTAAGAGTGCTGAGAACTATAAATCAATGAAGTGTTTTAGTTACAAATATTCGGTATTGAAGCATACTGAAATATCTGTTTGTTTGAAATATGATGTATGAATTATTTTCTCGAAAGACTTGTGATTATAGTAGTGTTTCCCTTTATAACTACAACAATAATGTACGCAGTTTTGTGTACAAATCTGGCTGTCTCAAACGCTCATCGAAGTGACCGATTTGAGCCAGTTTTAAACTACATCTCAAACAATTTTAATAAAAATTGTTAGAAGGAATTTACAAAAATAAAAAATAATGAATATTTTTCCATGTAAAGAATAGTTTGGTGACGGAAGATTTTCTTGAAAACCTTCGTGTTGCATCCCCGGATGCTGTTGAGCGTAAATGCCAATTTTGGTATGTAGCCCACTTTTCGTTTTTCAGATGTGCTATTTACAGGCACAGGCACACGCGCGCTCACGCACACACCAGACCTTATTTCTAAATATGCTATAATTTGGATTCAGGGAGCCTAAAAGGTGTATTTCCAACGAAATTTCGATATAACATTTTTGGGTGGGTTGCAATACTTTCCTCTACCTATTGTACGCAAGCAGTAGGGGAAGTAAAATGAATTGAAATTCAACTTTATTGTATTATACGAGTATTCAGACTAGTTGCACAAAATTAAATAATTCTGTAAATTTCAAATGTAATGTGAGTATTACGTTACTTGATAATTGCTATTTTTCATGGATTGATCTAAGTTAAATATTACAAACGTATGCAAGAAATTTAAATTTTATATTTCAACTAACCAGATAACACAAAGTGAGGGGGGAAAGATATAGCAGAAGCATTCAAGATTAAAGCAGAGGAAGAATAAGAACACTGGGCGTGGCCCAGTAGGAGGTGGCACTTTTCTTTATCCCGTCTCCCCCATCACTTTGATCGCTGAGGATATTAATCGGCTGTGTATCAGTTTGACGTCATCAGCAGGTACTGCATTTGACACCGATGACGGATGCGCCTCGATTAGGGCATCGTGCCTGTTCATTCCTTGTAGTTCTTCGCCTCCATCCACATCGGAATAGTTTAACGTTTTAGCTACGATGGCGTCTACGACGAGGACATCGACTTAGCACAAAAAGTAAATAAATAACTTATCACAGATTCAGGAAGTTACCGGGTTTAAAATTATTACTTTCTTTTAAAAAGCACCAAGAATAATGGCCCAATTTTTTCAGATAAAAGGAAACAAAGAGATATTATAAACCATTTCCAACAACGTCTCTTGCTTGGATGTCTATGGAAACTGGTGGACGAGTCAAAGAATTATTCATACTACAATGGATTCAAGCATAAGCACCTATTCCCTAGCGCAAGATGTTTTTCAAATCATATTCACTAAAACATTTAAAAGTTGTATCTGATTATTAGCAGTTTTAATTCTACACCGGTTCCCAAAGTTAGGTAGAGGAAATATATTTCACTAAAACAATCGTCAAAACAGCACAGAAACGCAATTTAGCAATTACATAAGTCCAACAAATATATTTTAGAAAAAATACCCATACGAGTATGTTTTTTTTTGAACAACATAAGTGAAAAACGAAATTTCTACAACCCCAAAGAACACGTTATATGAAAAGATTAGCTTTCTTGTAAATACAACACTGTTTTTAACTAAAAGGTTGAAGGTTGGAGGTACTGACATCAAAACTGATATCAACAGTTTCTGCGAAAATTCATGTTATCCTTCTTTCTACCTTTAAACGTTTGTACGAATTGGAATCTAACAGAGATATACAAAAGCATACATTCGGAAAAACGCAGAGTTAAATGAATATGAAATCATGTAAATCTTTCGTAACATTAGCCAATTTAGAAGTATTTGTTGGTTATGTTTAATTTGTCCAAGGTTGATGATTAACCACATGCATGTACGGTACAACTATAGCTTTTCTTCCTCATGAGATCACGAGTAACGAAAAGACGACTCGACAAAACTGACTATCGTTTCCGTATCTTGCATGTAACCATAGATGAATATACACAATTAAGTTTATATAATAAGCTTTGCAACGATTTTTGGCAAATATTTTCAACTATTATTATGGAAAAGTGGATAAAAGAATCTGCTTGTATTACTTTCTCTCTATATCGAGATTTCACCGGAGAGGCATACTTTGAGGACCCCTAAATAAAAAATCTGATGTGTTACACTCACATGACTTTCTCTACTCTTTGCAAACTATTTTTACAAACACTTATTCTCCATATGCTTCATGTTAATCGAGATATCGAGATGTCAATCTTATTGCTAATTTTCTTGTAGATGCAAGGGGAATATGGTAGGTTTTAAGCGATAGTCAAATATTTTAAGCGCTGGTTGCTATGTGGCGCATTCCATTCTCTTTGCATGTACAGGACATAAAACAAGTTTGGTGCTTATCCGACTGTTCGTTTTTGAGTTATGCTGTTCAAACACACACAAACACACACACACACGCACACACACAGACACACACACGGAAATGTTTCCAAAAATGCTTTTTTTGGATTCAGGAGGTCTCAAAACATGTATTTCTGGTGAAATCTCGGTATCGAATTTTTGGGTGGAATGCAATACTTCCCCTACTTACTATACGTATTAGAGAAAGTAAAAAAATGAATAACGTATTTGAGAAAAAGTATAAGATTGGAAAATCTAAAGGAATAACTAGCAATATCTCGAAAATGGTTCACTCAACAAAAAAACTGTATATGACATAAATTGTGTATTTTAACGTGATCTACATTTTATGTATAGTAAAAGTTTGTCTATCTCTTATGGTTTACCAGTTATGCAAAAGTCGTTCCCAATGAAGAATACTTTTGGAGACATTCTCAGAAAATTCGAGATATACATTTCATTTGTCATAAAAATATCTTAAACATATGATATTTTAATCAAAATCGTTAGAGCCATTTTCGAGAAAATTAAAATTTTCGAAAAATGTTCCATGTAAAGCGTAGTTTGGGGTGGGGGGATTTTCTTGAAAACCTTCGTGTCGCATCTCTGGAAGATCCTGAAACTAAATACCAAGTTTGGTGTTTATCGGACTGTCCGTTTGTGCGTTATGCTGTTCACAGACACACACTCACACACACACACGGACATGCTAAAAATGCTTTTTTTTGATTCAGGGGGTCTCAAAACTTGTATTTCCGGTGAAATCTCGGTATCGAATTTTTGGGTGGAATGCAATACTTCCCCTACTTACTATACGTAGTAGAGAAAGTAAAAAGAACACCTTTAGATAAAGCCTCTTGTGTGTGTATGTGCATGTTTAAACAATATAACTCAAACATTATATTTTGAATAAATACGAAACTTCGTACTTTAGATCAGTACTTTCCAAAAATATGATACGAAGCTTTTCAAGAAAATCTTCCCCAACCAAAACTACCCTTTATATAAGAAATATAAAGTCATTAAAATGACAAATCGTTTCGAATAAACTAGCATATACTTAAGATATGTAAATCGGCGTGTATAAAATTTCGCCCATAATGGAGCGGAGCTGTTTATGTTAGTATTGACAAAATCTAGCCCTTACTAAAATCTACGAGCAGGATCACCTCTGTATTACGAATATAATTATAGCCACTAGATTGGTAGGGTACTTTACCTCTCCCAAAGTATGGCCAAACTACTGAAGGGTAACATTACAACTTAAAGCTTATATTTTCTTGCTACACTGCCACTTTCTTAATGGCGGTTTTCTTATTGCCGTTAAATAGCAGCAATAACTTAAGCTTCATCTAAAGTTCGGTGATGAAAGCTCTCATATCTGTAAATGTCGTAGCTATCATTCAGTTTAACCACTAAAGCAAATCATTTTTTACCTCTTCCCCTATAAGGTCGAAATATATTATAACTGGTTTAGCCTTTCCTTGTTTTACCAGTAGTAAAACTCTTTCATATAGGTGATATACGAACCATCCCTTCCAACCACAAAGATTATAAGCATCGTTCAATGGTTAGTTTTGCATGTCCCTGTATTGCTTTTCAGGCCATCACATTGGGAACTGATACCGGCTGGGTGGAGTGAAAAGTTGGTTACCTGAAGGTGGAACCTTTACGTAGGGAAAAACACTATGGCGAACTAGGGAAATGGACCAGTTTTTATGCACGACAGTGCACATATCAGAATACATATTTTGAATTTTCTGTAAATAGCCAGTGAAGTCCTCTTCATGGGAAATAATTTCGTATAACTAATAAATCTTAAGAGATAGACATACGTTTACTACACAAAAATGTAGATTCTATTACTAGAACATAATTTAGTTCATATAAAGTTTTTGTGACCGGCCATCTTTCCAGATATGTATTGTTGTTGGTTTGAATTTTTCAATACTTTGTCACTTTTTGAAGTCGTCACCATTCAGTTGTCATGGAAAGAGAATGGAATTTAAAACTTAACACCTAGCGACCCGTTTTTAAGTATTTGACTATCGTTTCGATTTCCCATACCCACCTTATCCACAGCTCCACTAAGTATGTTAACACTCCTGTAAATTCCTATTATATTTACATTTATTATGGCTCCAGAGATCGCAAATAGCTGTAACTTAGACTCGTTTAGCCCTACATAATCATTACTACATTTAAATTAAAAATAGGATTGGATTATTGCTTGGGAAAATTTATAAGACTGCAATCACATTATAAAAAAGGCAGTTACAAGGAAACCTTTAACACTCACCTTCTCTCACGCCCACCAGGAAGGAGAGAGATTTACTACGCCAATTCACTTAGATAGCTAGTGTAGGTTTTCTGAAAGAAATATGGCTCGCTGGCTCGCATGTGCATAGTGTTCATCTAGCCCAGGCTGTTCCAACTTGGGTGCGCGCCAGCAAGCAGTATAGCACTAGCGCCTCAGAGGAGCATGCCTGCAGCACGCAATACAGCTCGGCACTGGGGAAAGCTGTTGTCACGGCTGAAGGAAGTTCTGTATAATGCCGCTGTACTTTCCATTTTCTCGTTGAATTCAGCATATTTTGATATACGAGACACTGTATATTTGTTATAGGTAAACAGTAACTGTTCTCCCAACGAAATATTAACTGGTTTCCCCAGCTTGACATAATGTCGTACGTTATGAAAAACGACACACCTCAAGCCTGGAAGCCTAAGTATTTGTGTTATTATCTTGGCCCAGTGATATATTGGCTATCACACTTCCCCTCTAGCCGGGCTACGTTTAGTAATAAGCAGGCAAACACATTTCTAAGTATTAAAGCAGGGCGAAAGGAAATAAAGTTGAACTGATACTGAATTTAACACAGTGACATCGCGGATTAGAAACCACCCCCATTCTTCGCACATCCTTTTGGCTTTGCTGACAGTACTTACCAAGCTGCGTTTATCTGCCCCTCAGTGAATCTTGGCCACCGTTGACTGCATTCTTTCCATTTGCAATTTGAAGTCAACTGCTTAAGATTTTCTATACCTGGTAATAACTACATATCTTAAGAAGCTTTTGTATGTAGATATACTGTTGCTGTCAAATAATATAATTCAGTATACACAATATCTAAAAACCAATCGCCAACATACTGGCTTACTGAATCTAACAAACTTCGAAATCTTGTTTCAGCCTAAGTGCAATAAGACACGTGAATGGAGGTTTTTAACATATAACGAATGAACTAATCATTATAACAGTGAAATCGTGCAAAAGTAAGCATTGAACATTTTCGTTTCCGCAACAATCCCTTCTACTAATGGAGGTTAGAGATGCGATATTAAATATATCTATACATCTAGGCTCACCACAAAAAGAAGTTAATTAATATCGGAACAGATATCAGCCAAGTCAATGTTGTTATTTAGGTTCGTCTATATGTTTCCAGGAGAGATATGCCTATAAGAATTAGATTAAAATGTCTTAGCTCTTTTAAATTTTATCAGGAATTTATCTAAATAAGTTATTTGGAATTCCAAATGCATCAAAATCAGAGAAGTCATTTGGTAGTTAAGTACACAATTATTGGTTTAAAATCCAGGAATTCCTAGAGTTATAGAGATTATGTGTACTTATTTTCTGTCTTCATTTTATATATATATTTAGAATATTTATTCTAAACTTTATGTTATGCATTGAAAGAATTGTTTTGTACCCCGTTTGAATTTCAAAGCTTATATACATGTGTACATTTCTGTACTTGCTGGCCGTTTTAGTAATCGTAACGTTGCTTATGTATGTTTCAGTCCACCCTCTTATTCAAGTACCAAACCAGCTGGTGGGGGCGCCCACCGGAACTGACGTCACGCTGGTGTGTCACGTTGAAGCATCGCCGAAAGCCATTAATTACTGGACGAGGGATACGGGTAAGTCCACAGCAGCGATATCATTTCAACGAAAAATGTCATACAAAAGGAAAATATTTTAAATTAGTTATTACGACGTATGCAACATGTACAGAAAAACCATGTTTTTTTTAATTTTTAATTTTAAATATATTTTATGACCGAGTCATAAACTATCGAAAAGGAAAGGTAACCTATGAAGCATGAATGTATATAATTCCATTAGAAAATAAGAATCGCACGTTAATGCAACAAAATGCAAATAGTATATTTCATACCAGTCCAGATAATACAAATAATAAGCATTACAGAACATGAAGCAATACAAAATACTAAACAGACAGACCTATTTACTGCCCACAAAAAATGAAAAAAAATATAAATAATTAAACAGGTAACTAAAATTGCATGCAATAAACCGGCTAATATTTCGTGGAATATGACTGTCTTTGTTCACACTCCCCTAAGCAGTAAATAATCTTTTCAGATTTAAGCTGCCTCGTATTAAGTAGAAATTTAGCCTTCTGGTGGCAACCATCATGCCTATCACCTCCATTTTTTTCTAAGTTCTTATAGATTACTTGCACACATATACACAATGTTTTTCCCTCACACGAAATTCTCAACCATATCCAACTGCAATCGAAAAGTATGTGTATTATTTTATTAAAATAAGGAAATGGGAGAATTTAGAGCGAATTAGCAACTTAATACGAAAACTTAGAGCAACATGCACAAAAACTAGAAACTAAAATCAACACTTAAATATCAACTGAGAGATGAATAATATAGTATTAAGACTTCCGCATCAAACACTATACAATTTAATTAAATTTAATTAGTAACCTATATGAGATATTTAATTATATCACATTGTACGTTTAAGTACATTATAAACTTCGGTCATCACTAAAACAGTGCTGTAATATAAACTTAGCAATTTTTACTTTCCCTACTATGTATAGTAAGTAGGGGAAGTATTGTATTTCACCCAAAAATTCGATATCAAGATTTCACCGAAATACATGTTTTGAGACCTCCTGAATTAAATAAAAGCATTTTTGGAAACATGTCCGTGTGTGTGTGTGTGTCTGTCTGTGTGTGTGTCTGTGAACAGCATAACTCAGAAACGAACAGTCGGATAAACACCAAACTTGGTATTTAGGTTCAGTATCTTTCAGAGATGCGAAACAAAGGTTTTCAAGAAAATCCACCCAACCACAGATTACCCTTTACACGGAACATTTTTCGAAAATTTTAATTTTAATGGCTCTAACGATTTTGATTAAAATATCATATGTTTAAGCTATTTTCATGACAAATGAAATGTATATCTCGAATTTTCTGGGAATGTCTCCAAAAGTATTCTTCATTGTGAACGACTTTTGAATAACTGGTAAACCATAAGAGAGACAAAATTTTACTACACAAAAAATGTAGATCGCGTTAAAATACACAATTTATGTCATATACATTTTGTTTGTTGAGCGAACCATTTTCGAGATACTTGTTATTCCCTTAAATTTTCCAATACTTATACTTTTTTCAAATTCGTTATTCGTTTTTACTTTCTCTACTACGTATAGTAAGTAGGGGAAGTACTGCATTCCACCCAAAAATTCGATACCGAGATTTCACCGCAAATATACGTTTTGAGACCCCCTGAATCCAAAAAAAGCATTTTTGGAAACATGTCCGTGTGTGTCTGTGTGTGTACCTTTGAACAACATAACTCAGAAAAATCAGTCGGATAAACACCAAACTTGGTATCTGGGTTCAGTATCATCCAGAGATGCAACACAAATGTTTTAAAGAAAATCCGCCCACCCCAAACTACCCTTTACATGGAACATTTTTCAAAAATTCTAATTTTCTCAAAAATGACTCTAACGATTTTGATTAAAATATCATACGTTTAAGATACATTCATGACAAATAAAGTCTATATTTTGAATTTTCTGGGAATGTCTCCAAAAGTATTCTTCATTGTGAACGACTTTTGCATAACTGGTAAACCATAAGATAGACAAACTTTTACTACACAAAAATGTATATCGCGTTAAAATACACAATTTATGCCATATACATTTTTTGTTGAGTGAACCATTTTCGAGACATTGCTTGTTATTCCCTTAATTTTTTTCAATACTTATTTTCTCAAATGGGAATTCCTTATTCATTTTTTTTTGTCTTGTATTTGCAAAGAGTATTAATCTGTGGCACAGAGAATGCTGCTGCACTTAGCAACCAGCTATTAAGATATACGTCGATGCTTAAAAGCTACTATATTTCCATATTTCCCTTGCAATTACAAAACAAGGGGAACAGGTAGGCCTTAAGTGATAGTGAAATATTTTTAGAACTGGTCGCCATGTGTAAAATGTAATTCTCTTTGCATGTCAAAAGATCGTTTCTGCAAATGTTTATCTCGATTAATATGAAATAGATGGAGAATAAGCGTTTGTAAAAACAGTTTGTAAAGGAGTAGAGAAAGTCATATGAGTGTAACACATTTTTTTTTGTCCTGGTAATGCAAAGAGAATGGAATACTCCACATAGCCACCAACTCTTAAAATATTTGACTATAGCTTATAGCCTACCAATTCCCCTTGCATCTACAAGATAATTAGCAATAACATTAACATCTCGATATCTCGATTAACATGAAGCATATGGAGAATAAGCGTTTGTAAAAATAGTTTGTACAAGAGTAGAGAAAGTCATGTGAGTGTAACACATCAGATTTTTATTTATATATTCTACTTTTATTTCACCTTAAACCCGTAAAATAAAAAAACAGTTGTCTCCAAATTTCAAAAACAGTATTAACATAAATAATGGCTATTAACCTCCCTTTCGTTTATCTTTCTCCACTTTCCTTTACAGTTTTCGTTATCAAATTTTAATATGAAGGAAGTACTCGCATGTCTTTGTGTTAATGTTAGTGATGTTCTAATTATGAATGTCAAGGAAAATTTATGCGTGACTATTTTACTTATCTAGCAATCGACAAATCCAGGATAAAATTGCTTTGACTTTAATCACAATCCTTCCAGTTTTATTATTTTCTTTTTGATTACCTGGGCATACAATTACTTTTTTAGTATTGCCAAATTTTCATCGCATAAATTAATTTTCCAACTTAATTTGTCTAATTTTAGAAGAAATTGAAATGCCACGTTGGAGAACCATGTGTATGCTGCGTTTTTTTAATAATTGTTAATATTTTGTAAGAAATTTCTGAATGTATTGCTTGATTTTTATTACTTTATTCCTGAAATAATTCAAATTAATGGAATTCGACCTCCAAATTCTCTCAAGACAAATTCTGGATCTCTGGTTATATTGCTGAATAGAAACATAACGATGCGGTTCTACAGGAAACCACATAAGGAATGCAGTTAACCACTACTTGTTAACGTCTGAAACTGATTGAAAATGTTCGATATCTTGTTTCTATGCATAATATTATATTTATTCTTCTTCATCATCATCATGTAGACAAGTGTTAGGTCATATGGCCTGTTATGTTCTCATAAAATAGGAATTTACTTTCCACCTCTTCTTGGGACGACCCAGAGAACTCTTTCCATAGGGTTAATATTGGAGTATAGCTTTAAGGATTTTATAGGATCTCATTCATATTAAATTACTTATCCAGTTGTTCTGATAGGTTTTTAAAATTAACAGGCTCCAGACCAAGTTCTGTTATTATAACTTCATTTTGTACATGGTCCATCTCATATATTCTGCTGCAGTTCTCATAAAACATGTTTCGTTTGCTGTTATCTTACTTTGTTCCATCCTCTTATGTCCATACAGTACTGGCCTCGCTAATGTTTTATACAGGTGCAATCTTGTAATGCTCTGGACTTGGGAAGGTTTTATTACTTTGTTGGTTATTCCCATAGTTTTTGTATACTCTATAATTTTATTTTTTATGTCTAAATCATCTTCATATGTTAGATCATAGCCTAAATGTTTGATGTCTCCAAAATCGTGTTATCTAAACATATTTTATTAGGTACAGGGTTTTAACGTAAAAGGCCAAACGTTTTGTTATCTATATTTATTTCTATGTTATAGTACTGTAAATAATTTTCATAAAGTCCTATTGATACTAAATCATCTGTAAATGCCAATAAATCTATTTTTAAATTTCTATTGATTTGAAAGCAGCCATGCTGTATTTTCTTCATTCTTGAATAATGTTATTCATATGCATTACGAACAGAAGATATGCACAACTTTACCTTACACCTGTATTAATGTTGTAGTCAGTCTGACGTCTTATTATTAATATTTGAATCACTCATCATACTTCACAAGCGCGAAAAAGGAGAATACAGAAATATTTATACCTCGGCAATGGTGAATGCAATTAGTATGCAATTGTCCGTGTTAACATGGTCCTTAGGAAAACAGTAAAGAATCTGCTCCACATGTGTATAAAGTTTACAGATTACCAGATGGCTTACAGCAATGTTAACATCTTCTCCCATGTCTCTAATAGCCTCAGGAGAAATTTACGTAAATGCTGCCCCTCATGCTTTGTATTTCAAACGTTTCATTGCTTACCAACAGAGTGAAATTACATTATAAAGTATTCGCATAAACGAAGCTTTAAATTGGTCATCTGTACCCCATTAGGATGAAGTCTTTACAACACAGTTTTATTGTTATAAGCAAACAGTAATGCATTCTCTTTGTTCATTGCATGCTGAATTAAACTGATCTTATAATTGGTTACAAAGAGGGCTAAAGATGTTAATAACATTATCAAAATAAATGCATTATTGTATCCAGAATGCAAAATTATCATCCATTTTAGGCATCACTACTTGCCAAAACGAAAAAAGGGAATGGGAATGCTTCTTAACATCACAAATAGATTTAAATATGACAACTTATTTGAATATAAATAACAATAAGAATCACTGAGAGATAGCAGAACAAATAAGACCTACCAGGTTCAAACATTACTTCACTTATAAGGTAAGTATCAGAACCCTCATGCCGAAACCCATCCTGAAATTTCTGTGACAGAAGCGATGTAGTATAAGGAGGCCACTTCCGAAAGATTAGCTGCCAGTTTTAGCTACAAGGTGCCAAAATCGAAGTTGGAATCCTTCAATGGAACTAAGTGTGAGAACCAGATGAACCCTGCTTCAATATAGTGCGCAGAGTTTGAATAACTGGACAAAGCACCCTGTCCCCAACGCACTAGCGACATAGAAACAGATAATGTAGGCCCGTGTTCCCACTATCCACATTATAATACAATAAGTAGTCCGAGCTTCCAATTGAGTTAGTTAACAGAAGTATTATTTCCATATATTTTATATGGAAGATTTGGCGTTTATTTTCGAGGTTTGGTATTAA
Organism: Deroplatys truncata; assembly: GCA_030765065.1. Classification (NCBI taxonomy): domain Eukaryota; kingdom Metazoa; phylum Arthropoda; class Insecta; order Mantodea; family Mantidae; genus Deroplatys; species Deroplatys truncata. The sequence continues at coordinate 112,258,369 of CM060986.1, forward strand.
AACTAGCAGCTGGTGCACATATAAGAGGTGTTTAATTTTCAGTTCCAAATTCCTTAAACCTTAAAAAAACTGAATCCTTTGCAGAAGAAATACTTATATTTTAAATATTAGGATAAATGTTTAGACATCCTTATCCAAAGGTAAGCGTGATTTGTATTATTTAGTGTTCTCCAGAAAATAAATACAATCTATGGTATCCACTATTAAATAAAAATACAAATTAATTAATTGTTCTTCCGCACTAGCCATGTGCGTAAACAAGGTTAGAAAGGTGGAATCAGACGCCTGAAAAATTCAATGCAACTGCTGGAATTTAAACCACGGAACTCCCGGTTTCCGTCCGGTTGCTCTAACTACTGAGCTACCATGGCAACACAGGAGATCTGTGATTCAAACCTCGGTTATGGCATTGAATTTTTCAGTCGTCTGATTCTACCTTTCCAACCTTCTCCTACGCACATTAATTAACCTAACAGAGGCTAAACTATGAAGCCCGGAACTTAAACTACTTATAGCATTGTAAGTCGCTATTTGGGGCATGTCATCACAGTACGATTTTAGATCTCTTTGTGATTTATCCGAAAAAATGCGAGCAACTGGAGAATTTAATATTCTACCGGCATGTTGCCATGGTAACTCTTGTGTTATCGGGAGATCTACGGTCCAAATTCCGGTAATAGGATTGAATTTTTCAGTCGTCTAATTATACCTTTCCAAAATACAAATTCTACTTTAAAAATAAAGCCATAACCTCGGAATCGTTTTAAGTGTACAAAAATGATGCATTTCTTAATTTGTGTTTCAACAACTTACACTGAAAATTTCTAAAGGATTGGATGCAAAATTAATGCGTAGAAGTGATATAAAATGCTGGAAAAAAGTTGCAGTTGTAAATTCCCTATCAGATTATATGGATGTTAACTATTTAAATAATGCTGAAAGAAAATGAAACGGACAATAGAAGAAAGAGTGACGAAGGAGTGTTTTTTCTAATGCTTTGTTAAAATTGAAGTGTTAAATTCCCTTAAAGGATGTAACCATGGTATATTAACACAATTACTCAAAAAGCTAATTATACTGGTAAGCCACATTAACCATAAAATATGTATTCGATAATATCAACTAGAACAACTAAACCTCAGTTTTATGAACTTGAGAAGTATAGATACTAAATATAAAACATTTATCAGTATATTTGTTTACAAGTTGAGCAAGCATAAAAACCACATACTAAATGTATCACCAGTCTTGCCAGTAGCAGCAACCTGAATCAATGGCGGAGAAAAGAAAGGATTTTTTGGTAATTTGAGTTAAGTGAAACAAAATTACTTGCTGTCATTATGTACTAACCGGCTTGCATTACGTTGCAGGGTTAGATTTTTAAACTCGAATAAAGAAGTAATTTTACTTACCTCCTCCCGTTCTTTATGAAATTATTGCAGAATTATCTAGAAGCTGTTCATGGTGAATCTCCACTTTAGCCCCTATGATTGTAATTTCGGACAGCCTGGGCTAATATCCTAATATTCACGCAAAAGAATGTGAAACATCCGCGGGACGCCTGACTGCCTTAAACTACTCCTGAGAGTCTTACACGTTCTGGAAGTGCTACGTATCCTTTGAAACAATCATCGGTCGCAATGGTCCAGTAATTGTTTTAGGTAATTACAGTAGATTAAATTTTAAACCTTTTATACCTACTCCTTGTTCCCGTAGTTGTTTAATAGTATTAAAGCTATATAATTTTCACATAATGCAGAAACCCTTATTATATACAACTAAATAGGGCTGAAGATGGTGAATATGAAGAATCCGCTCTCCTAGGCCACCAAGTTAACCTCTTTGGAAGAGCTATATAGCCTGCGACCATTGAGAAAAATAATCTCAGTCGTTAACACTTATAAAATATCGCTGGTTGATTTCTAATATTAAAATCGTTTGTTTTTTCTTTATAAAAATACTTGGCATGCCCTGCTAGAACTTGATTACAGCATAAGTATAAACAAAATAAAGCAAAACGTACGAGGGTTATTAAAATATTTTGGCACTGATATCGTATGCGCATCGTAGCTTTACACACCGATTAGTTTCTCTCTTGTTTTGCTACGTCTTCTCTTTTGTTAGTTGTCAAATCCTGATCATGAAATATCGGCGGCATTTGTTTTATTTTTACATAAAGTTTCTACGGAGTAACAGCAACTATTTTCTATTCCATTCTCAACTAAATGTCAAAGTCTTCTTCGCAAACATGTTCTTATATAACTTCAAGCAAAGTATTCTTATTTTAGTACATTGGCTTTATAAATTCTTTATAGTCTTTTAGTAATTTATAAAAGTATATATAGCCCATGTCAGAAGAATTGGGTTTTTCCAATCGTGAAAAACTTATCAAAACTGGTCGAGTGATTTTTGAGATTAACTTATATACTCTTACATGCTGGGGTGAGGGCCTAAAGAGGACTAGGACTTTGATGTTCACATTCCGATGCAGGCGTGGGGTTTTGTAATAAATTTACAGAAAATGCATATTCTTCACATTACTTGTGGTTTATTAATAAAGTAATTTGTGGTCCTACATTACACACACAGGGGAAATCAAGGATTAAGGGGAGATGCTTCACACACGCATGACTTACACCTTAGACACACACTCTCAGACTGACGCTCACACACAAAGAAAGCAACGCTAACATCTATACGCCTCTCTAACACAGGCTAGGCTCGCCAGCCAGAGGTGAAAAGTGTCATGCCAGACGGAAGTTCAAACACAAGCCGAAAGAAACACTAAATTACCCCAACAATGCTGTCACCAATGCGACGCAATAATGTGTCTGGCATGACAATATCTACTAATACGCACACAAAACATTTCACTTTTTACTTTCTCCACCACATACGTAGTAAGTAGAGAATGCATTGCATTCCACCCAAAAATTCAATACGGATATTTCAACCGGAAATACATATTTTAGGCTTCCCGAATGCTAAAAAAGCATTTTTATAAAAATATCTCTGTGTGTCTGTGTATCTGTCCGTCTGCGTGTCTATGAACAGCTTAAATCAAAAGAAAAAAGTCGGATAAATATAAAACCTGCTATTTAGATTCAATATCTTCTAAAGATGCGACAGGAAGATTTTTAACAAAATCCTTCTATTAAAAACTAGCCTTTACATGGGAGATTTTCAAATATTTGGTTTTCTAAAACATGCATAATGATTTTTTTTATTAAAATGCTATGTATTAAAGATATTTACATCAGAAATAAAATATGTATTTTGAATCCTTTTTAGTCAGAAGGAATTTTGTATAATCTTGTATAACTGATAAACGTTAAGCGATAAACGAAAATGTATATCTATTTAAAACACACAATTTATTGAAAATAAGCTTTTTGTAGTATAAACCGTTTGAGATATCCGTTATTAAAAATTCGAATTGTTAATTTCTTAGTCACTCTCTTTAAAGTCCCTTCAGCGTTCAGCTGTTTCTCACGATTGCATGGAAGCAGTATGAAATTTTAAGGCCAGCATATACCGCTGTTTCTTAAACATTTCACTGTCGTTGTTCGCTTTGTATTTATAACGAAATGTGAAATGTGTAATATACCTATTTTCCCAAAGCTTTACTTGGATTAAAATGTATTAGAAAAATAAGCTTGAGTAAAAATAATTTGTATACCTACTAATAAACGATAGAGGGTAGGGGAAGTAATGTGAATGCATAACATCAGATTTTTATCATATTAGTACAGATTGAAATTATCGCAGGTTTTAGCCAAACCTCTTGTTTTAAGGATAGCTGAAGGCAAATTTTGACAAAAAAACTTATTTTCTTCTAACATTTTTATTTGATAGATTAATAATTTGAGCACATGTTCAAAGGCTGCTTTTGTTTGATTTTTCACCTTTAAACAATCAAAAGCTTTAGCAGTACAACTGTGCCACGCGCTTTCTCAAACAAGCACCAAATTACGATGTGTTAATTTGTGGTGGTGGTGGTGGATTTTTAGGGTGCATGGTGAAGTTTTAGAGTGCTAATGCGCCAGTTCCCCCCAGATCTGTGTGTACCTGGAATTGCCCCGTTGAGTTCAACTCTTTTAATGCACGAGGAGTTATCTGCACACGTCAAATACGGCGTGGTTGGGCCACCTGGTAGAACTATCTCCACAGTAGCTGCACTTCTAATCGCAGGCATTGTAGCCTTATAGTTATCAGAAAGCCTCAATGCAAGTACATTACATAAAGAACGCTTATCAAGTTTCCCTACAAGTTTCTGATTTCGACTTTTAAACCAGATCTCATTTCCTGGAAGTTGGATATCCTGCTGTGTTTCACAACATTGTCAGCGAGGATAAACTACAAACTCATGACTAAAATATCTACACAGATGTCTCACGATATGCTGATCATCTAGAAAATCCCAGTTTGTGTGCGAAGCGCCATCCTTGTTTACGAAGAAAAAAACAAGTGGAGTTGCTTTATAAATGATACAGACCTTAACCTAATAGTAGTATATTCCAGGCCGAACTTTGTGCACTGAATTAAGCAGTGGAATGGTGCCACTATAATGAATATAGAGTATATACACTCAGCGATCCTCAAGTTATTGATGACAAATATGTTACATATTCACTTGCTACTAAAATAATGAACGACATTATAACAAATATTAATCACGTGTGTATCATATGGGTTAAAGATCATATGAATATACATGGCAATGAGATGGCAGATGAAATACCATTATCTCAAAAAGATTTCAGTTTTAAAGGTTCTACAATCACATATGTTAAAAACACACTGGAAAAAGAAACCCTTCAAAAGTGGAATAGCTCTTAGATAAGTATGATAAAGGACAAATCACTCGAGATCTATTTTTTCCTACTATTAGTGATCGTGTAAGATGTAAATACTTGACGCGTATTTTTATTTTGACCCAGTTTGCTACGGTCATGTTAAATTTAAAGGTTACTTTCAAAGCTCTGAAGAAAGTGTTCAACATTTAATATATAAATCTCATTCAAGAAAGAGATATATCCATACTCAACATCTATCGTATTGTAATATGAATCCTCAAACACCGTTGACTAATGTGTTCTTTAAGAATGTTGCACTTCAGCTTTTGAACATTTTAGTAGCCAAATTTTCAAAACACTATAACTATAATATTGTTTATATTATTTGCTTCTTTTCTATTCACGTGTTTCTGTTTTCTTAAATTAGAACGCTAACATACCTTACAGGTGAAACAGGGTTATTCAATTTGGATATTAAATAATAAACCAATCGCTTGTGCCTTAAATGCAATGTATAGCAATGTTGTTTTCTAGCCATAGTCTGGAAATTACCGTAGTTATCCAACTGCCTAACATGCCCATCCCGAGGTACGTACCAAGATGCCACGTTAGTCATTAGGAAGATCCTCTCACCCACGACATCCACACAGTCTGTCCTGGTGGGGTATAACTAAACTGAAGGATCTAGTAAGCTCCACCATTCTCTCTGAGCCGGGACTACTAAAGTTTAAGTGCCGGTTGGTGAAATGAAATTTAGGCAATGGTTAAAGTTAAATGACGTTTAAGCATGGCTGCTACGCTGCGAAAACGATGTATAGTATGCCAAGGCAGTGTTTTAGGATTAAACACTGTCGAGAACACTAATAACCTCTAATCCGAGTCAATTTCTCTCAGGGACAAAAGTACTTGAAAAACCTTACAAAGACAGAGGGTGACAGCAAAATTAATACAAACTAAATTGATTTTTCTATGGACGCTCTTTAGCTACTGTGGTTATTACTGTTCCATTATATTAGGCTTGAAAGACCTGAGATTTTGCTCAGAGGCCTCTCTATCAGGCTTGAGGTTCTTTTACGTGCTGTAATTCTACACATGGAACTGCTGGCTTTACGTCCCTTCCAAAAGAAGCCACACTAAGGATTTTTACGCCGGAAAAACCTATAGCCCTCCTCCAGGTTTGAACCCGTGACCTCGGGAACTAGAAGCTAACATGATATCTCTAGACCACGGAGGACGACAGAGGGTGGCAGTGCTGCAATACCAGAACAATCCATGGATACAAATTAAAGAAAATCAAACATTTCATACGCTACAAGAAGAATGTGTAATTCACAACCTGCAGCAGTTATTTATAAATAATTGTAGAATTTTGTGATTTTTGCTCAATATAACAGAAACAGAAATTTAAAGGAAAGGGTAAATAAATTGTTATAATCATATTCTTTGTCATCATTCGTTTCAGTTATTAATATATTGTTCACTTAAAACGTTATTTATGTTTTAACGAATCTGCTATTTGTGCTATGTTAAAATTATGAATGCGAGAGCTTCTTTTACGATCAATAGAACAAGATGATGGAGGAGATAAACAAGATTAAGTTGTTTTTGTTGTTTAACAAAAATTTATTCTTCCTTTTGGGATGCTTAGAAAAGAGAACATACACGTATATATGAAGTACTTACCACGATTGTGAAATGTCATAAATACATTGTTAAAAATCACAAATTAATTACAAAGTCGTGAGGGCTTGTTATATGTATTTCTAAAACAATTATTTATCTCCTAAACACGGGAAATCTGTGATATTTTATCGTTCTGTAACTATTAGCTACCAGGATTCTAAGAGAATATTAGAAAGAAAGAAAGAAAGAAAGAAAGAAAGAAAGAAAGAAAGAAAGAAAGAAAGAAAGAAAGAAAGGGGCAAATTTAAAGCATTTCCTGCCTGTTGCACTGTCTGTGCACGCTTAAAAAGCTTCAACAACCATTTCCCATATAACCGTATGGAACTTGGCATTACCACACAAAATAATTCGTTGCAACGCGGTAGATTCAAATAAACAATTTCAAGACAACGTAGCAAACCGCTACATGCAGCATCCCCCCTCTTCATCGGTTGCGCCACAAACCGTACCAATAAAAATATCTGGGTGTTCACGAAACTACATCAACGGAATATAAAGTAAAATAATTTAAGAGACAATTTTAACTCACCTATTCCAGTTCCGTTCAAACCAGGATAGTTCTATGGAAAACTGCAGTTTTTTGACACTTGTCCCACTCTTCTCTACTGCATTGCTATTATATGCTTAACTCCCTGTTCCTTCCCCTCTCTCCCTCTCTCTCTACTTCTCTCTGTACCTACCTATCGCTCTCTCACGTGGTAATCCTTGACAGTGTCCGATAGCACGTCAACTGAAAAGTTTACAGCACGTTTAGCTCCATATTTTCTGTAAAAGCGTGACCTCGTAAACAGACGTTTGGCCACGTTTGGTGCTGGGTACATTAAGATAAAACTTAGCTTGGTAAAACTATATAAAGAGTCTAATGAAACTCTTGCTTCTTCTAGCTAACGTCAGGCTTGAAGATCACAGTAACTGCCTAAGAAATTAAGACATTAATGCTACTTAAGCTATTGAGTTAGAAAATGTTCAAAACATTAACAGGCTATCGCGATTGTAATCCATCCTCACAATGTAAGCAGTATTTTCTCTTTTTTCATTCCTTTTATGGTTTTCAATTTTATAGCACTTGAGCCATGTGAAAAGCATAAAGCCTCTTGGTATTTTTATTAACTTCTCACCATCTATGTAATAAGTAACTCACAGATTCATGCATTTATGAAACGTTTAGCTTTTGGAACACGCATTATATGTATTTAACTAGCGCATTTGGGCATGGTGCTTATAAGCACGGCTTTCATTAGTATATGAACCATGACAATATTCAGCAGGGCTTGTGAATAAAATTAAACAATATGATTGCATCAATATAGAGCGACATAGATCAGCCGATGGCCCCAGAGGCTTGCATTCGTTAGGTAGGGCGTTAGAATCCCCGGTGTGAACGAATCTGACTGTTAATTTTCGCGATTTTCCTCAGTCACCAGGAAAATATCGGATTAGTTTGTAAGGGAATTTGGGTTGGATCAGTTCTCTCTCGAAAGGAATTCTCCATTACCATAATAGTAACAGCAGCTAAGAGACTTACTGCAACAGAATTCAACCATTACCATAGCATCATTGACACAATCCAGGATCTAATGCCGAGCTTCTCAGCCTTTCCAGCAGCATCATACCCTAAACTGAAATTTCACCTTCATCGTAGACACTATCTCACACGAACACAAGACCACTGTCATGATCATCCCTCGCATCAACGGAAGTTCTGCCACACCGTCAGAAACCTCACTGACCCACTGGAACGGAACATCAAGGACCACACCATCTCCATAATGCAGTATCTACTACCAACTCATCAACTCATTGAATACAACTCAGCCTCCTCCCACAATAAACCACCATAAGAGGCCAATCGCACACCGCAATGCATTGGGTCACGTCTGGGCGTGTTGTCAAGGTGCAGAGCATACACCGGCAGATCGGACTTTGGCCGACATCACTTACAGTTACTAGGGACGTGACAAACAGTTATATTCCAGTAACGGTTATAATTATAGCAGTTGCAGTGCGTTGACGGTTGCATGTAACGATTACCAGTAACGATTAAGTTATTTGTTTTCATGGCTATCATGTTCGCAGTTACGTTACATTAATGGTTACCATAACGATTGGTTATACTTATGTTTCAATGTGAAGGATGTCGATACAGACTTACTTTGTTATTTGATACAATCTAATCCCTGTGTCAACACTTAGTGGTTATTTATAATCGCCAAATGCACTCCTAATTACCTCTACATTCGTACGCGCTCGCACACACACACATACATACATACATACACGCACACACAAAGACATATTTGTACCCTGTTGCCTTCTCCCTACTAGCTAAGCTTTTTGCGCGTAATTGCCCCTCTCTTAGCATGTGCAGTTGGGAACAGCCGTGAGTAAATGAAAAATGATTACATTCTTACAAATCAAGGTTAGAAGCATGCATTGTGTAATATTAATGAACAATATTCAACTTACAATTATGGTGTATGTGGTAATGACAACGAGGTAACTCTTTAAACTTTAAGGTTTGATTTGGGAAATATCGATTTAACTGTCATATATCTTTCCATTTTAATTGCTTGTTTGCCATGTAAGGTTCAAGGTGTAAATGTGCATAATGCAAATCCAAAAGAGCGGAAACACACACTTTCACACGTGTTTTTCGAATTCAAAAATGGGAGAAACCGTACATTTCTTTAAGCAATCTTACAGAGTAGACTTGTTGAAATTGTACAACTATAGACCTTTATTCACCAATGTTAAAATTTATGTACCGTTGTTTGAGCTTAGTGGGCCGCGCATACTTTAATGCTAAACAACATTAAATATTTATTCGCATCCATCTACTCGCGATGTATAAAAACTCCTGACCTATAATCATATGACTGACTGACCTGTCATTTGAGGCCTGTGACATATATTTGAAGCGATGAACAACACGCTGTAATAAACAATTATGCACTTACAACTCCGTGCGACGATGACTCATGTTGTAAACAAATTGTGTTAACTAGTTCCCGATAAGCTATTTCTATGCACATAAGCCAACGATGTCACCCAGGCTCGGTAACGATCTCCAGTAACCATTAACGCGATAAATATTTGTTTTCGTTGCTTTGGTAACCGTTATCCAGAAATAGTTACTTTGTATTCGATACTTTAGTAACCGTTACTGAGTAACTAGTTACTTTCTAATTGTTACTTTGGTATGCGTTACTGAGTAACTATTTACTTTATAATTGTTACTTTGGTAGCCGTTACGTTATTTTCTGCCCATTCCTAACAGTTACTCGCAATCATCCGGTTTAAATGTTTGTTCTCCCAATAGAATGTTGAGAAAGTATTTTGTTTACGTAGTTTGCACCACGCTTTGGGCACCAATTTGAGAAAGTTGATGTTTTAGTTTTTGAAGTTGATTTACGTAATTTATTTAGTCTCACGCTTGAGAGGCCAACCTGCGGAAGTAGATGTTCTTTATTTGAAGTTGAAATTGCTTTTCTGCCCCACCTATGGGAGCCAACTGGAAGTATTCTTCTTCAACTGTTGTAGTTTATTGTTGAAGTTTTACTATTGTTGTTAGCCACACGCTTGGGAAGCCAACTTGAAGTAGTTATTGTCTTGGAGTTTATTTATTTAATCAGCTCCATGTATGTACGTCAATTTTGAAGTGGATTATTTGTTAGGTAATCTGCTGTTACGTATGAAAAGCTGATTTGAAGATGTATTTTTGCTGTTACGCTCCAAGTTTAAAAAAAATATTAACTTTGTTATTAAACTGCTTCTATAGATATTATTTATGTTTATGTTTGCCTCCACTGCGTCAGTATTACTTTAGAGACATGTTTCTCTTAATCAGCGCGTGGTGCGACAAGAATGTAGGCTTACACAGATTTTAAGTTTAAATTCACTTCTTTTTATTAATCCTTGAGACAAATTAAATAGCACTACACTGATATCAAGAGCTGTGAGTTTGTTTACTTATACTTGCATATTGTTAACGAGTTCACTTAATTTTCGTTTTACACGAATACGTAATATTTCTTTAGAGAACACATCTTCCATCCGAATACTACCAAGATCTGCAGGCAACTGAACATTTCAACCGTCCATACCCGTAAACTTTTGTATTCTAGGTCTCTGATTGGCTAATCCTAGTCCAATAGAATACCTGCATTTTACTAAAACTTTTTCTAGTTGTTGATTGGCTATTTTTAAACTGTCACAGAATTTACATTATCGTTGCTCTGATCATGACTAGTAGCATTTAAATTCTCAAACTCATTATTGCCTCAAGGTTACCTCATTGTTAGCAACTTTAAATTTGTTATTCTCAGAGCTCATACATTATTAAATTACATAATGCATTCACATAACTTTATTGAACATGTTTACAATAATATAAGCATATGCAATGACTGTTACATACATTTTTCAAATTATTACATACATATTGCTTCAAGGCGGGCTGTTATTGAATTTACATATTATATAATTTAATTAAAATTATTCAAGTATTAAAAATACTGGCTCAAAGTGTCGCTACAGTTTATTCCTTATACCTTTATACCCGTTTCCAACTACCACAGCAAAAAATTGTTGGAATTTGTCGAATCAGACCAGTACGTCTGTGTATACAGGTAGTTAGTGCAGCGTTGTAAGGGTAACATTTTACAACACGTGAAATATTAAACTATTGAGTGATCCACTTTGCATCCGGCGTACCACGGAAGGAATGTGACATCCACCAATAGCGGCATGACTTGTTTACGCAAGTCAGTTTTATGCGGTGATAATCCAGGGTATATGTTGGGTATTACTCTCCGACCACCAGAAGAAGGCGAGAGGGGCTTGAGCTGTTTATCTGCTGAATCAGTCGATTTGTATATTACGAAATGTGAATATGTGTATGTGAATCACCTGTACTGGACTTCTAGTCATGGGTGAGTTATCTGACATGTTACTTTACATGGCACTAGTGTGCATAAAAATTACGGAGACCGTAGAAAATGTTTACGTAGCACATTTTTCCCGCTCACCTAATTGGAACTTCTGATTCGCAATTCACGTATTATAGGTTTACCGAGGCAGCAGAGGCAGGCAATCCCGAAAACTGGGGGGGGGCAGTAAACATTACGTTGTTGTGTCTGTCAGACACGCGAACACCAGTGGTATTACTAGCAATATTATTCACAGCCGTTAAAACGGGTTTCTGACGTTTCAGACAGGTTTGACTATTTTATATCAGTGGTTAAATCAAGGATCATCGAGTATGTACTCGTAATTAAATCAAAGTAATATATTTCGTGAACAATCATAGTGAAATTAAAGTATATGGCACTGACATTAAAATGGATGGCGAGCTGTACTATATTGTGGCCACTGTTGTTCCATTACAGGATAGAAACCTTTTGAACACTAGTAAAGTGTTATTCTCTTATTTACTTAATGGAAGAAATGCTGCTAAGTATAGGTATCTATAAAGTTAGTTCAAGAAAAGTTTGGAGCATTAGAATTTTGTAGTAACGTCAGATATTTATTAATTATTATTATTATTATTATTATTATTATTATTATTATTTTCAAGTTATTTAATACTGAAGGTTATTGAATTCAAAAAGCCAAGTTTGCTAAGTTTAAAAGGGTACTACATAATTGAGTTGCCATCTTTGTCACCAAACAGTGAATCACGATTATTATTGAAGTAAACATATCGGGTCATGGGATTACGATCATTTAAGTAAGCTGTATATAAGAGTACAGTATGAGTGTGGTTATTTTGTGGTGTAAACATATCTTGTCATATTCTGTCATAATTTATCGAAGTTTTACGCTAAATGTTTTAGCATAATGGTGTGTTTTTCTTTTGTTGAATACATTAAACCTAATGTTGAACTTCTGACAGGCTGTGTCATGACCTACCTAATTCGGCATTTTCAGGTAATTGTGTAACTTGCTAACGTACCACTAGCGCTGTGGTCACGACTGGGTTATCCTAGTATATATGGAAGGGCTACATAATTGGGTGTGCTGCAGCACGATATTATACTTGCCAAAAGATACTCATTATATAACTAGGTTCCATACACAGATTAAAAAAATCTGATGTGATACATTCATATGACTTTCTGTACCTCTATTGCTTATTAATTGGCATAAACTATTCTTACTAAAGTTTATTTATCCGTCTACTACATACATTTCAACCGAGATAACCCTTTCCGGAAATAGCTGCATTGCACATTTCGTTATAATACAATGGGAATAGCTGTCATCAAATGTGTTAGAACTGACGTAAATATTCCATACTCTTTCCATGACACCGCTAGAAACAATTTCAAGATTGGTGTTTATCCGAGTTTTCGGTTTTGAGTTATGCTGTCCACAGACACGCGCGCGCGCACACACGGATGTTATTCTAAAATGCTTTTTTTTTAATCAGAAGGCCTCAAAGCAGGTATTTCCGGTGAAATTTCGGCGTCGAATTTTTGGGTGGAATGCAAGAGGTACATTCTCTAGCTACTAGGTACGTGATAGAGAAATTAAAAATAATATAAAATAAACTGTAGAGGAATACAAAAATAAGGTCATCTGTGAATAGTTGTTTAGAAAGAACGGCAGAGGAAGACGACCACGTAACTAAGATCATCCTGCACTATACATATGTATGAATTATATATTAGATATTGTTACATTCTGGGGTGAGAGCCATAAGTTTCCGGCAAATTATTAAATTTTAATCACCCCAGCATGCACTTGGGGTGCGTAGCTACAGATACTGCGAGAGGACAGGACCTTTATGTTCACATTCCGATGCAGGAGTGGGTTTTTGTAACAGATTACACAATTTTCATATCATTCAGGTTGCCTGTAGTTTATTTAATAAAATAAATTGTGTCCCTACATCACACACAAAGGAATAAAGAATTGAATGGAGATGCTTCACGACCTACATCTGCGTTCTTTCACAGAAACTCATAGATTCAACTGACGCTCACGCACACAAAGAAAGTAACGCTAAACTATTCCCCCCTCACTCTTCACCACTGGCTAGGCTCCTCGGTCAGGGGTGGCGAGTGGTCACGCCATATGGAACTTTAAACACAAGCCGAAAGAAATACTAAATTATCCCAAAAATGCTGTCGTCAATGCGACGCAATAATGCGTCTGGCATGTCAATAGCTACTAATACGTCACAACATCCTGTATTATTGAAGGGACGTGAAACAAAACAAAATGCAAACAAAGAAATGAAGCCATAAATGTATATTCGAAATAAAAGCAAAAGAAAAGGGGTTAAATCATATTACATACAGACATACAGGGAATACATCCCAGAAGACATACGTGCAACCAAGAGGGAAGAAAAGGAAAATGAATTTCAGATGACGATCACGAAAAGAGATGACGCTCTACGTATATATCCGTCGTTAATAGTGAGAGGGTTATGTATTAATTCTCAGGGCTAAGCAAGTTCTTAATGTTATAGTAATAACAAATTATTATTATCATTATTTCTATTTTTTGTGTTTTTTTAATACTTAATTGTTACTAAGGTTACATTTATCAGAAATTCATAGTACTTATGTATGTGTGGTAACTATGTACTCAGTTAAGTTTTTTGCTCTGTTATTAGAAGCATAAAAGAAACAATCATGCTATGAATCTGTTCATTCTATTTTTCCTGATTAAGCTTCTGAAAAACAACAAAAAACAGAGTAAAACCTATTCACAAATACCTAAGAGTCTGTGTATTGCTTTTCATTGTATTTGGATTTTTCTGGGCTATTGCGAATGGCAAATCCAACTTTACAATGGAAGGGGGCCAACCTTTGTTGTAGAGACAATTCCGAAGGCCATAAATGATAAAAAACAAGGAATGAGAGGAATAAAATTATATTTAAAGTAACGATATTCATAAAAAAAACTATGACCAGACAAAAGCTAATTTTATATTTATTTGCGTATACATTGTGTGTAAAATTAATTAGTTTAAAAAATGTAGAAGGAAAATGGTATTAAATAATAAATCCCTTTTTCATAGCTCATAGATTATGAAATGAATAATATTAATTCTATAGAAAAGTCGCGTTGCCGAATTTTATGTGATCTCATTGTTTGACACCTGTTGCAGTTAACATTACCTAGACCTTCGGTATTGCTTTGCTCATTTAAATCAGTCGTAAGGATCTTACACTGCTGTGTCTTCCTACATTCTCTACTGCTTATCAGTAGTAAATAGAGGAATTATTGTATTTTACCCCCAAAATTTAACATTTCAGCTTAAATACACCTGTTGAGATCCCATAAATCCAAAACACATTTTTGGTGAATGGCGGGTGCGCGCGCGCCTGTGTCAAAAGTATTAGACTAGATTAAGTAATATGAGTGATGTTTTGAGGATTCGGATTACCTCGTCCCTCGATCTTTAGTGGTCTTTTTACAATCTCTTTTATCCTATTACAGGAAATCGAGTTTCATGGGTTGATTAACGCCAGAGTTAACACCAAGAGCCGTTTTTCCTAAAATAAGATCTTCAGACCTCTTGAAAATTGACGTTCCAAAGAGATAAGATCATCTTTTCCACAGTGTCTCGCACTTTAACAGTATGTACTAGGCAGTTCTTCCTGCCTACCAGAGAGTCTGCTGCTGGTATCTCCTTGATAAATCCCTACAGTCTGTAGTGTTTATGAAGAATCCATGCCTAGTAGGTAATCCTTTCTTCCTCTACTCTTTGAGTAGAGATCTAGTAAAGGTTTCGTTATGGTCTTAACGATATATTTACAGAGTTTGAGCGGGAGATTTTTATCTTTTTCATGTTTTTATCTCGTGCATTTTACTACTGCGGCTCTTGCATGTGCTTTGTTTACGCCGCAGAAGGGTTCAGGTCCATGGTAATGGTTTCTAACTGCTTTCTTGGCTAGCTCATCCGTTTTTCATTCCCCTCAATTCTCTGATGGGCCGGCACCCATCCCAGCTCAACAACATTGTGCTGTGACAGTGCCTTCAGGTTTTGAAGACATTCCCAAACCAATCTACAGTTAAATTGGCATAAGTCATGTGCTTTAAGGACAGCTTGACTGCCAGAGAGGATCAGTATGTGATTCTCTTTTCCAATCCTCCTTGAGCACAGTGTAAATAGAACGAAACATTCAAAGTTCGAACACGAAGATTTTCAACAAAATTCCCCTACCACAAACTACCCTATTACATGCATAAATATTCGTTGTTTTATATTTTCTGAAAAGCGACTCAACGATTTTGACTAAAATACAATTAAAATGCAGTACTCAAATTTGAAGTCCTCGTAATTTGGGGTCAGTTTAGTATAACTTGGCATAACTTATAAACCACAAGAGGTAAACAAAATCTTACTATACAGAAATAAGGAAGTAGATCTGCTCAAAATACACAATTTACATCAAATCAATTTTTGGCATTTAGCATTTAAGGAATTCTTTGATAAATCGTATCAGATAGGGTAGAGAATCGCGTGCAAATTTAACACTTTTTAGTTACTCGGCTGTTCCTGTTAAACTAGGTTGTGCCGAAAACTCAGTTTCCATCCTTTTACTTAGTGACCCATTATAAAGGCATAAAAATATTACACGTAAAGAATATGTCAGCATTCTAAAATATTGTGGCCTTCTCCAGTTCTTGTTTTTACTTCGCTAATGTGATTTATTTAAATTTTCATTGTCACTTCACTTTGTTGGCGACGATGTGGCGTAATGTAATACGCATGGCGTAGGCGCTTCTGGACAGTTCACCTGCTGGGGAGTCGAACACAATACCTCTCTAATCTCTTGCAGTAACAGCACTCGCTGCAAGTCACAACAGTCACACAAATTTGTTCCAAAAACAGCACTATTTTTCGCACCAGAAATGCACTCACCAACTCACTAACTCTCGCTTATATAGACGCTGGAATGTTCTCAGGAGACGGAGAAATAATATTCCAGAACAATCCAGTGATCTGTTGAGAGCGCTTCTGGTGTGTAAGCTAGGCGAGATCGCTACTGTGTCTACTTATCTCTGTTTATTTCTCCAACTGCCGGGTCAGTCGGCGCCAAGCTTGCGATAAATTTGGATCATAGCAGCTGCGTCACAATATACTTAAAATAGAAAGAGAAATCTTATACGTTGTCTGCAAAGAAATAGAAAGGGAAATAAATAAGCTTTGCTTCATAATTTTTCTTGTAAAGTGCTCGCATATATGTCCTTGAAGTGTTAATTTTGGTTTGTTTCATTCGTAATAACCTACATCAAGTTTTTAATACCTTATATAGTAAAGTAAAAGACTTTATAATCTGTTGTGGTACATGGCACTGAGGTACACCTACATGACCCTCCCTAGTCATTGCAAACATCCTTTATACAGGGTGGACCATTTAAGTGAGGCTGTAAAGTATCTCCAAAACTAAGCGCTGTAGATATACATTTCTTGAATAAAAGTTGATATTATGTGGAAATAAATGCCATTAGTCGTGTTTAGTAGTGGAGAAAATAATAAGGTTAAAGCCAGATACACTGTGACATCATTCAGGAGAAAACATGTTTAACTTCATGAAATTGACTTTAGAATTCTTGTGACTCGGTTTCCCAGACGGTTATGTAATCAGGGGGTGGTATGATTTTTAGGAGAAATAAACACCTGAAGAATGGTACAATTCATACTGACGATGTTTTACGTAAGTGCTGAAGCTACCACTTGGTCAGTTCGGACTGCAGTATTTAAAGTGGCTTTTGATATCGTAATTATTGACATGAAGATATAAACAATTAAATAAAGAAGTGATAGTAAGATAGATAAACAATTGCAATAAATAATTTCCTATGAAAAGTCAATATGTAATGGAAGAAGAAAGGGGTACAACTTTGTAAAGGAATATGGAAGTCGGTACAAGGCAGATTGCGGGTTCAAGAAAAGCACCTAGTTAAAGTGTAGGGCAGCTAAGGTAATTAAGCGTTCCGCTGAACTTACGTCAGCAAGAAGCTCATTAGCTCAAGGTTCAGGTAGCCAGAATTCAACACATTAAGAAATAAGAGATGTGTGAAGCTGGACGTAGGACAGTTCGGAAAAATGAGAAAGAGGAAGAATTCTTAGAATTTGGTAATAAAAGTTGTTTCAGATACCTAAGATTTAGCAACATATTATGTAGGGACGTTGGTAGGGGTATTGATATGTGGGCGGAGCCTAATAAGAGAGCGCTTATTGCCAAAATTAGCGTATTTCTTTTCTTTTGTGTACAGCCTTAGGGGCTTACAGCCTTTTACAGTGATCGGCAGTTCGTAGGGCTTAAAAGTGCACCGGATCAACATTTGCTTAGCGGTAGCCGCGAGGGGTTTTGCCGGTAAACATTTTAGCGACTCACGGCAACTTGCATTTCTAGTTTCTTTTATTGCGAAAACCGTTATTTCAAACCGTAAAATTCACAAGTTAGCAGGTATAATAATTCAATTTGAGTGCTACGATTCATAATCAGTTTCATTCTTTATGTTCAGAACTCGCTTCAATAGCTTAAGTATTAGATCACATTAAACTTCTGTCAATCAGTTTAAACTGGTGTTCTCCATTCACACTACGCCCACGCATACTCTGAGAGAAAGATCTCATAGCCAACCACTGTAAAGCCGGCAGCAGAATCAACAGCAGAAATTGGAGATGACGTCAAAAGGTTTTTTTTTTACGTTTTCGGGCGGCCATCGTTTCCTGCTAAACGGTCTCATATCCGTCGTTCCTTTAAACGTTACAATTTTTGCGCCAGTCTCCGAGACAATGTGAAGATAAAAGACTGGAATTCGTCTGTCAGTTCGCGTTCTTGCAATGTAGTTTAGATTATTTATTAAAAGAATTAAAGTCCTTCTTAGAATCAAAATTACACGTTTAATGGTGTCACAGTTTCACCACCCTTCCAGCTCTCGATGACACACCTGAGCTACATACGTCCCGCGCTGGTCACATCTGGTACAGGCGCCGGTTTGGGCAAAATTATGCACAATATAATTATCTCAAACATATGTGAAAATCTCAAGTACAGACTTCTGACAGAAGTGACACCCAATTACCTGACCACGTTCGAAGTTCGTGAGTTCCACGGGGCGTCCCATTCAGCTGTTTCACGATGTCTAATGACTACTGAGGTCGCAGATAATGAGTACCAGGCAGTAGGTGGCAGCACAATGCACCTAAGATGAAAAACGTATGTTTATGGGGGTTCCGGATACTTTTGATCACATAGTGTACGTCCCGCGCTGGTATAGGCGCCGGTTTCGGCAAAATTATGCACAATATAATTATCTTAAACATTTGGCATTTTAATCAAGGCGTTTGAGCCATTTTTGAGAATAAAGAAATGTTGCATGAAAATGCAAAGAATTAGTAGTGGTAAAGAAATTTCATGAATAACTTCTGTTTATTTTTAGTTATACTGTTCACAGACAGGCAGACATAGGCACATATACACGCCCTTTAATTATATTCATTAAAATCATATTTAATGTGTTTAGGGAACCTCAAAACTGCAATATAGAACAAGAAAATTCAGTTAAATTGCAGAAAAGTGTTCACAATAATTTCAGTTAGCAAAAGAGTTAAAATGGAGTTATTCTTTAGAGAATTTTAGGTTGCACTGGATGGAATCATAAAAGGTAATTAAATTTTAGATCAATTGAATACCGAATTTTTTTCTGCCATATCTGACATTTAAGAGGAGAAACTGTTCAAATCCTGCTAATAGAGTGGATTGAGAAAGAATCGATCTCAAGACAAACTCTGCACCACACATGTAGTAGCAAAAATTCTGTAAAACGCCCGTCAAATGATGGAAAGTTCGCACGGTCTAACGTATACTTTGTGTCGGTGGCGATGATGTAATTACATCCGCTTCAAGGAAGCCAAAATAAACTGCGTCCGGAAAATTATGCACACATAATGTGTTAAATTCTCATGACTTTCTCCACCCACTGCCATTTGTTTTTACATCTCAACATAGTCTTAAAAAGCTTAATGTTGTATTTACTTCATGTTAGTATAGATAGAAATGGTTTCATTACAATTGTGGGTAGAGGGAGATGAAGTGGTCACTTTGAAATGCCAGTCGCTATATGCTGGCCTTAAGATTCTACTCTCTGTAAACATCGCAAGAAACAACTGAATGGAGGCGGCATTTAAAAGATTGACTACGTATTGAAAACCTCAGAGTAATAACAATAATACCTTTGTAATAGCTTGTGCTACAGAAAATGACAATTTTTTTAACGAAATCTGCTTTCTTAGTGTATTAAGTTTTTATGGTTTAGCTCTGTAGGAAGTTACACAAAATTAATTTAGAATAAAGAGGATTTCTCAGGTTATTGATACAAAATGCAATATTCACATTTATTAGTCATGCCAATGTTTAATTATAAAATAATTTAATACAAATCATTAACATTCGTTCTGAGAAAATAAAAAAAATACCAAAAATGCTCATTTTCGCTTTTTTTAGGTTTAGCGTTCCCGTTGTCCTAAACTTATTAACCAGACGTCTAACAGTTTCCCTACTTGGAACTGGAATACCGGGAAATGTCTCATGAAATTGTGTGCACACCTGTCTACATGATTCGGTTTTAACGTATGTATCGTACATAAAAATTCTTGTTCAGGCGTAAATTTTTCGGCATGCAATGCAGTGAACTAATAACAAGACAAGCTCTTAAGCAAATCACACTCAACACAGATGTTTTGAAATAAACTTTCACCTTTGAGATGCTCAATGTCAACTCTCTTTAGCGCACGAACACAACAGCGACTGAAGCACAGCTGATAAAGATACCCTTGAGCACGTCATGCGCCGCTAGTTGCGCATCGGAATACTACGAGGTCACTGAAGTACGCCATTCTACGTATGTAGCCGGTGTGGCCTTACCATAAAACGACCACACTGTACTTTTTGGGAGAGGGGTCAGTGGCCTCAAAATTTATCGTGAAATCTCTCGATATCAAAATTGTGTGTGGAATATAATGCTCTTTATGGAGAAAGTAAAATGTTAATGATATATTTAGATAAGCAAAATCAGCCTCCATTATGAGTGTTAAAATTATGTGCAAGTTTTCATATTATTATTATTTCATCCTGTGTAAAAAAATCATTGAAATCAAATTTAATGGTTCTACGCAGTTATTTAATAATGCCAACATTTCGTTTTTTGTATGAAAGTACCTTTGCATTTCATTGGTCATTCACTATACGTTTCAGATATAACCCCCTCTTTCTGTTTCATCCAGAATTCCTGTTCATAACGCAGCGTATAAATGAGGACACTGTAATCCTCCATGCGTCTACCTTTGATATGTAGCTATTAAAAGCTTTCGTACTAATTTGGTTACTTAAGAGCCCAATTAAAGCACGGGGATTCACAGTAAAAGGTTAGATTAAATATTTAGCTTGCATGTCCGGAGTATAAAAGAGATGAAATGAAAGAGTGGGGGTTACACACACCCACATACAGCTATTGGCAGTCAATCGGATCGCTGACCAGCAGTTAGAACCCAAGATGCAGCGAAGCGGTGCTACAATTGGTTACGTGAGCCGGACTTTTCCTTCCGACCAATTTGAATTTGGTTGCCCGGGGTGACGGTTGCCGGGGTGGACCTCACACTCCTGTTCGGCATGTAGAGGGCTGGAAGCGCAGTCCATCCTTCTCGAACACGGGTCAAACCACCAAGACATGAAAGAGGAGTGGTCCAAACACGTACCCTTCCTACAGAGACACGAGAGTAATGCGGTAAATATGCAAATAATATTAATAATTAATTCTCGAGGACGTCATCCTTCTCGGAATCCTTTCCGTGGGTCATGCTGGACCGTCATCATAGGCTACTCCATCCCTGTCAAAAGGCCGCTTTAGTAGTACATGACCCATTTTTTTACACCAGCACTGCTTTCTTTTTATATTCATTCGCGAGCTCCTGAATGCAAAATGGGAACATGTTCAATAAAAACCAGGCGGAAGCCGGAAGGATATTTTAAAAGTAATGTAACTATCGCAATGATTTCAAACATATTTCATTAAACTTTAATGGTATTATAAAGTACTTAATATACCAAAAACTTGTGCACTAATCACATTGCCTTTTAAAAATGTGATGTCTTGCACTCGCATGACTTTCTCTACTCTTGTACAAAGGATTTTTACAAACGCTTATTCTCCATCTACTTCGTATTAATCGAGATAAAACATTTGCAGAAACTATATTATTGCTACGTTTCTTGTAGGTGAAAGGGGAATGTGGTGAGCTTTATGCAACAGTCAAATCTTTTAAGAGCTGGTTGCTATGTGGAGCATTGCATTCTCTTTGCAGTGCAGGACATAAAAAACCGAATAACGAATTTCCATTTGAGAAAAAGTATAAGTATTGGAGAATTCAAACAAAAATGATAAATATCTCGGACATGGTTCACCCCACAAAAATAATATGTATAGGGACATAAATTGGTTATAACGAAATCTAAATTTTTATGTTTATCTATTCCTTATTAGTCAGGCAGAAGTCGTTCCGAATGAAGATGACTTTTGGGGATATTCCCATAAATTTCAAGGTATACATTTCATTTGCCATGAAAATATCTTAAAGATATGATATTTTAATGAAACTGGTTAGAAATATTTTTTAAAGAATAGAAATCTTCGAAATTTGTTCCATGTAAAGGAGATGGGGAAATGTTCTTGAAAAAACTTCATGTCGCATCTTTAAAAGATGCTGAACCTAAATACCAAGTTTCGTACTTATCCCACTTCTCGTTTTTGAATTGTGTGTTCACAGACACACAACACACACAATGTCGTCCTCCGTGGTGTAGTGGTTACACCTAGCCTCTAGTCCCGAGGTCGCGGGTTCAAACTCGGCGGAAGGCGATGAATTTTTTCGGGCGTAAAAATTCTTAGCATGGCTTCCTTTGGAAGGGAAGTAAAGCCGTTGGTCCCGTGTCGTATATTTACGGCTCGTAAAAGAACCTCCAGCCTGATAAAGAGGCCTCTGAGGAAAATTACGGGTCTTTCACGCACAATATAGAATGGGACGCTAAGCACCATAGCCGTTACGGAGCGTACATAAATAAAGAAAAAAGAAAAACTAGACACACACACACACACACACACACACACACACACACACACACACACAAGCAAGGATTCGAGGGGTCCAGAAACATGTATTTCCTGTGAAATCTCGATATCGAATTCTTAGGTGGAATGCAATACTTTTCCTTCTTACTATACATAGTAGCGAAAGTAAAAACTCTGGTGGCATTTATATTCATAAATTATGAGTAGCAATGTTTGGAGTTCCGTAAACCCATTTTGGTAATTCTTTCGCCATTGAAAGGTATTTTTTTTCCAGTTGGACACAGTCTATAAAATATTTTCTATTTTTAAATTTTAAAATATAAACACTTTTTAGTAAGTCTGTATATTAGAATACCACTAGAGTCGTAAAATAATGCTATGCGAAGAAGGCTTCGACTTTAAGTTGAGAATGTCATGGAGTAGAAACCAGTTATTACGCCACAAATGTCAGGGATATATATTTCAAGCAATATACATAGATGATAATTAGCAGCTAAAAACAGAAGACACAGCGAAACAAATACAAATTTGTTTGTTTATAAGGCTACGATATATATATATATATATATATATATATGTATATATGTACATACACGACGCTTATGTCAAAATATTTTAATAACCGTTATACAGAATGTTTCAAAAATGGAGGGCATAGTTTCAAGTATGCATTTCCCATATGCAGACAACAAAAAAGTCAATTACAGTATGTGTCCAGAAATGCTTGGTTTCTGAGTTATAGTCTTCTAAACAGTTATATTCACCGGAACGTGTTCCATACCACAGGTAGTTTTTTCGCAGAAGATGTTCAAAGTGTCCACCTCCTACTTGAATATAGGTCTCACATGGACGTCTCATGGCCGTGCCAACACGACCCCCAAATCCAGGAGTATTACGTATTTCCTTACAACCTTCCACAATTCGATTCTGAAGGCATTCCATGTCAGGCACCGGAGACGAACACCAACGCTTTTAAATGGCCCAAGTAAAAATCGACAGAATTCAAATCAGGTGAGCGTGGTGGCCAAGCAATTGGGTGAGCTCTACCTATCCATAGATATACATGAGGTATGAAGTTTGGAAGTCCAGGATTTTTGTGTACGCCTGCCCCGTAAGCCACATGTTGAGAGCGAACCGCAACTGGTGATGAGGTGGAACAATTGCATGTGGGTTTTCATATACCTATACAAGCTGATTGTGGAAATTTATAATGCCATCTCGTGTGAACTGTGCTTCATTTGTAAATAATACTGAGGCAGGAAAGTTCGAATTTGTAGCACTGCTGCACGAACCACCAATCGAGCAGAATAATCTGCTGGTGAAGGGCCTGTACACATTGCAAATGATAAAGATACATCTGTTGCTCTCGCAACAGACTCCAGACTGTCGTATGGGGATCATTCACTTGCAACGCTAACCTTCGTGTATTGATAGGAGGAGTCGTGTGTACAGAATCAAGAATCTCCTCTACATCTGGAGTTGTAGATCTTGGTCTCCCCTAACTAGGAGAAGTAAACTTCCCATGAGCGCACAGACGGCTATGGAGACGTTCAAATGTCTTCCGATCTCGACATCTTCGCTGGACACCTCTCTTGGTACAAATAACAAGCAAGCGTAACATTGCTGTTCGCTTTACTGTACATGAAGTCCATTTACGCCAGCTCCTGATTTGAGTACTTGTCGCTCAGTCGAACGTCATTCAATGTTCCCTTCGCCTCGGAATAACTGTCAGAGTGTCCTGTTAATATCTTCTGCCAGGCAACTATCTGCGGGAGGAAAAGCGTTCCGGTGAATATCACTGTTTTGAATACCATAACTCAGACACCAAGTATTTCTGGACACATGTTATTAATGGACTTTATCGTCTGCATATACCTGGATTTATTCCCTCCATTTTTGAAACACATAAGAAAGAATTGCTGCATTTCCTCTGTATATTGTAATTAAATTCTCTATCTGTGAATGTTAAATAACACTGGTCGGAAAAAATAAATTAATTAATTAAATAAATAAAAAAAAACTCTTTGGAAAAAACTTATATTTAGCTTATGTATTCGACATCGCTGAATCCAAATATGTAGGTCATATTTTTCTAACACGACTATTTTTGGGGTTCCAAAGTTGGAAAAATTGTGTATTTGAGGTGAAATTTATAAGCAATTTGTCTATATGGTTTTCATTTTAATGTGAAAATGACAATTGCCACCAATAATTTAATCCTTATGCAGGATTAAAAAGGCTTCATATGGTGTCTGGATGAACACCTTGACATTGCAATGAGAACATAAAGGGCGACCCTCCGCAGCCTGTTTGTTTACAAACAGGAAGCGTATTATTAATAACACATCCGTCAATACCTCTCGCACATTCTATTAACATGAAAGAAACATATGGAAATATGCAACATCGTTTACATAAAATAAACCATTAATGGAGCATATGTACTGACTTAAAATGTGTAGCATTGCTGACGGGGCTCCTCTTCACATTAAGATTATCTTAATAAAACAATTTGTGAAGGCAATTAGATATAGAAAGTTCAGAATTCACTTACCGAAGGAGAAGTTTCCACTAATTAGTGGGCTAAAATAAAAGATGGCATTTTCGTTGGACCTCAAATAAAGCCGTATTCAATGATAAATTGAATTTAATCCAGAGAAGAGCCTGGTATGCGTTTGAAAATGCATGTTGCACTTTCTGGAAAATAAAAAGTCTAAAAATTATGAAGAAATTGTGGAGTGTTTACTTGCTTTATTTTGTAGCGATGGGCTATAATATGTCTCTGATGCTGCATTTCTTTAAGTTCTCATTTGGATTTCTTTCCCGCGAATATGGGAGATGTTTCTGATGAACACAGTGAAAGATATCAGCAAGAAATAGCTGAAATGGAAGGAGATACAGCAGGAAATGGAACGAAAACATGTTAACTGACTACTGTTGGACTTTTGTGCGAGAGAAACCTGAAGAACATAAAAGAAAAATGACAACAAAATAAGTTTTCCATTAAAGTGGAAGTTTTATTCAGTTGTAACAGTGTTACTGTTAAGATAAATTAAAATTAGGGTTTAAAATAAAAACAGACAAAAGTTCAGTGAGTATTGTACAAGTGTGCTACTAAATTTATGTAGTAATGTTCATATGTACAACATATTAAATTTTAACCAAAACATTCATTGTTGAAATAATTCAGCTGAGCTACTTATCATTGCCCCCAGTATTGTGAGTGTAACTCAACTATTTCATTTAATTGAGTTGTAACGATGTTGATAGAGTTTGCATGACCTAAGTAGTAGTTTATTTCTGCATGCAAGTAACGTGGTTTTATTTCTAGCAAGTAGTTGTATTTTTGAAAGTAGTTGTATTGTTTTTCGACTGTTGGGGAGCCGAACTTGAAGTAGTTGCAACCGTTTCTGGTAGCCTTCACCCCAAGTTTAAAAATATTAACTTTGTAATTTGACTGTTTCTTTAAATATTGTATATTTATGTTTGCCTCGGCTG
Source organism: Deroplatys truncata (assembly GCA_030765065.1). Classification (NCBI taxonomy): domain Eukaryota; kingdom Metazoa; phylum Arthropoda; class Insecta; order Mantodea; family Mantidae; genus Deroplatys; species Deroplatys truncata. The sequence goes on from CM060986.1 coordinate 112,284,444, forward strand.
CGTCAGTATTATTGTTACAGACATGAATTTCTTTGCCGAGAGTGGTGCGGCTAAGAATGTAGAACTTACACAGATAATAATTTTTACTTCACTCCTTTTATTAATTCTTAACGCGATTTAAATTACACTTCACTGATATAGACAGCTGTGAGATTATTTATTAATTACTTGCACTTTTTAAGCACATAAACTATTTTTGTCTCACACTGAATACGTATTAACTTCTCGAGGACGCGTCTCGCGTCCGGTTAGTAACGCTGTCTGCTAGCAACTGACTTCTGAATTTGTACAATTTTCTCTATTTCAGTTTCTGATTGGCTAATCCTACTCCAGTAGAATGCTTTTTTTAACTTAAGCTTTTTTTTCTGGTTGTTGATTGGCTATTTATAAACTGTTTTAGAAATATTACGTTATTGTTTCCAAGAATGACTAGTAGCATTATTAAAGTTTCTAATTCATTATTGCCTCAAGGTTACCACATTGTTAGCACTTTTAACCTATTATTCTCACAGCACCTATGTTATTAAATTACGTAATACATTCACTTAACATTATTAAACATGTACATAAAAATATAAACATTGATACAATGACTGTTACATGCATTTTATATATTATATACATATTGCTTTAAGGCGGGCTGTTATATTTTATATTATGTAATTTGACTGAAATAATTTGTGTTAAAAATACTGTCTCAATTTTAGTGATAGAAGTTAAATTTATGCATTATTTATGCATATCTGGAACACACATTTATTTCTTTACAGTTACACACGATGTTATCTATTACCCAATCTAAGATAAAACAAAATATCAGGCCAAAATTTCAAATATACAGAAAAAATCTTAATTTTGTTATATAAAGTTATGGCTGTTTAAAGAATGGCACGTAATAGAGTAATTTGGTTTTCAAATTTAGATTCAACATGTAAAAAACATAATATTCCCCCAGTTTTTCCCAAGAGGATTTTGGTACTGGCTAGATTAATTGCATAAACAGCAAAAATCACGTCCAACGCAACATCAGAAATTAGCAAAGCATACGGCATTGTAGAAATTATAGACTAGTATACAATTTTATTAGTTACGTTATGGTTTTATTCATTGCCTCAGTACAATTTGTTTTATTCTATACACGAATTATTCATAGAACAAAAACCTGAAACGCATATCATCATATTTTCCTATTTAACTCTCTGGCAGTAAATTTTTTATTTAATATAACTGAAGAATATTGACCTACAATACTAATTAAAGGAACAAAGGGGCTGGAAACATTATCTGAATCTATAAATAGTTTTGGATGAATTTACAGAAAAATAACTCTACATAGGTACGGTAAAATGAAAACCAATGGGATAAAATTGTGACGATATACACCTATTGATTGCTGAAATTTCTGCATATTTTTATACTGGTTTGGAGATTTATTCTTGAGCTAAATAGACCAAATTGCATTGCTTTTATAGCAGTATTTCAGTTGATAGAAGGAATAAAGATACTCAAGAAAGTATTCCTCTGCATTTAAAAAAATTCTAGCAGCCAAATTAATGGAAGGAAAAATCAAAACGTTTTGGACATAAAGACCAAATAGTAATACAGTTTACGTTGTTTTGGCAGTTTTTCAGATCGTTAATTTTATCAGTTATATAAATTTTTGAAAAGTATACAAAGTTGCAACTTTTTTGTACACTGTGTTTTCAAAATTATCTTTCATGCATTAGGTAGAGCTTTTTAGTGCATACATCCACACACCTTCATCTACATGTGACAAACTTGTGGAAAAATAAATTCTGAAGTCGTAAGAAGGAAGTTGAAAATGAGGAATTATGGCAAAAATTCCCAAATTTGACAGTTTATTCCTCCGTCAAGTCCTATGTTTACCAAAAAATCAAGTAATACATAAACATTATTTTATAATATTATTAAATGGTTAATTATTAAATATATTATTATTTAAGAAAAATATATTTCTCAGTTGGTATATTGAACACATTATGGGCCCTCTTTTGCATTAATTAGAGCTGTAAAAAGTATTTTGAAAGGTAAATTAAGCAAAATGTTTAATGCTTAATGGAAATAACTTCTTCTTCTTCTTCCTTCACAGTTTAGACATTCGCCTGTTCCGGTGTCATATTTGTTGAAACTATATTTTTCGGGGTCGTCCAACTGATCTTCGTCCCCTAGGTTTGTAACAAAGGGCTTCTTTGGGTATTCAGTTTTCCAGCATACGATAGAGATGTTCAAGCCATTTATTTCTTTATTTCTCCATTTCTTCTAATAGCGGTTGTACTTTCGGCTCCTCTCTGATTACCTCAATTCTAATGTTCCTCTCTCGTACTGATCGTAAAGTGCTCATTTCAGCTGCCGGTATCTTACCTTTATCTTTTTTCTTGACAGTCCATTCGTTTCCATCATTGGCACTGTCATAACGGTATAAATATCAATTGTGTTTCTCTCCTTACCTCATTCTTAAAGGTCCGTTTGGTGGTCCCATAAAATAAGCCAGATAAAAATAAATAAAATCGGAAACTTACTTAAGTTTAAACAAAATTAAATAAAATCAATGTTTAACTTAAGAACTTGTCTGTTATTTAGGTACTGTAAAAATTAGGTACGGTACTTTGTATTATAGGTATTAAATACTTTTCTACTTAGCTACAAAACAATTATGTTTTGCTTTTCCTAACTAGTCTACTACAAACTATTCCTACAAAAGCTTATTCTTCTACGTGCTTAATGTTACTCGAGATAAGCATTTACAGAAATGGATTTATTACACATTTCGTTGTGGTACAAGAGGACTACATTAGACAAAGCGATAGGCAAATCTTTTAAAAGAAGGTCGCCATCTGATACCTTTAAAATTTCATTCCTTTTGCATGACCACGACAAAAAAGAATAGCGACTTAGGAGTTGAAAAATTGTAAAGTACTTGACAATTCAAACCAATAACAAAAATATCTCAGGAATGGTTAATATCACAAAAAATTTATTTGATATAAATTGTCTGTTTTAACGAGATGTATATCTTTTGTTGAGTAACGTTTTGTCCCTGTCTCTCTTACGGTGTACATGTTATACAAAAGTTATTCATGATGAAGAGAACGCCAGGCGTATTCTCCAAAAAAATTAAAATATACACTTATTCGTCATGTGAATATCTTTAATCAAAATCATAAGATTCATTTTTGTTAAAATAAAAAACAGACAATTCTTTCATGTGGAGTGGAGGAATTCTCTTGAAATATCTTATATTGGTATTTATTCGACTTCTAGTTTTTGAATTATGCAGTTCATACACACTATAACACAGACAGATACTGAGGCAGTATTTTTAACACTTAAATGGTTTCTGTCTAATTATATAATATATAAATTCGATAACAGCCCGCCTTAAAGCAATATGTGTATGCAACAATATATAAAAAGTGTATGTTACAGTCATTGTATATGTTTATATTATGTTATACATTTTCAATAATGTTATGTGAATGTATATTGGGTAATTTAATAATGTAGGAGCTGTGAGAATAATAGGTTAAAAGTTTCTAACAATGAGGTAGCCTTGAGGCAATAATGAATTAGAAGGTTTAATAATGCTACTAGTCATTCTTGGAGCAACAATAATGTAATTTTTGTGACGGTTCATAAAATAGCCAATCAACAACCAGAAAAAGCTTTAATTAAATGAAGGTATTCTGTTGGACTAGGATTAGCCAATCAGAAACTCAATATAGCAAAATTTTCAAATACAAGTCAGTTGCTTGTAGACAGCGCTCATAACTGGACGCATTGGTTGTAGACCGTGTTCCTAACCGGACGCGAGATGTGTCCTCGAGAAATTTAATACGTATTTTGTGCGAGAAAAAATAGTTTACGTGTTTAAAAGTGCAAGTAATTAATAAAAAAATCTCACAGCTCTCTCTCTCTCTCTCTCTCTCTCTCTCTCTCTCTATATATATATATATATATATATATATATCAGTGAAGTGTTATTTAAATCTTGTCAAGCATTAATAAAAGGAGTGAAGTAAAATTATAATCTGTGTAAGCCTATATTCTTCAGCCGCACTACTCCCTGCTAAGACAGTCATGTGTCTAAAAAAAATATGTAAATACTAACGCAGCCGAGGCAAACATAAATACATAATATTTAAAGAATGATGCAGTAATTTGTATCACTGCCTTACTGAAACTGACAATAATAGCGTGCAATAATGCAGCGAGGGGGTGAGCTGTTTATCATTATTGGAAACGAGGAAGTTACGTAATATTGGCGCGTTTTTCTTTTAGAATCGTCTGGAACATTTCCCTAGAGCATATGTATTCATAATTTTCATTGGATATTAAAATAGACGCTAATGTTGGCGCGTTTTATTAGCCAATTGCAGCTCAGTTATAATCTTTAGGCATATTTGGGTGTAGGAGTATAAAAAGAGTAAGTTAGAGGTAGACTCCGCCAGTTCATCAAAATTCCTTGTACACTACACGTCGTATTCCCGTCAGTTCGTCGAAAATATTTGTATGATACACGTCGCCTTCAGTCCAGCAGAAATATTACACGTCGGCTATCGATTCACAAGTTACGCGTAGCAGAATTATGAAAAATCTAAAGTGTTGTAAAGTTAATTATACAAAAAGTTGAAGTACGCGAATTAAGAGTGATCAGTAATGAAGTTATTATAACAGTTTCAGTTTGGCGAGTGTCAAGATCAATGTGTAAATGTGATAGTAAATGTGTTCGACAATAAAAGTGTAAAACAAATTCTATCATCAGTGTTATTTTTGGATAAGAGACTCCCTTCCGTTTACACAACCTGTATAAAGAGAAGTGCTTGACCAAAAGATAATAGCTAGCCGGAGGACAGAGAACCAAAATTAAATAAATAACAGTAGCATGCTTTCAAACAAAAACTAATACTGCCTCAAATTGCTAACACCAGATGGAGCTAACAAACCTAACAAATGAATCACGTCACAAAATGACTTCATCACCACGTTAAGTAAACACACATACACAAACATTATAAATTTACCATCGCAAAATGGCTCCCAAACGTGGGGCTAAATAAATAAATAAATACAACATAAATACTTCAAATTGGCTTCCCAAAGGTGGGGCTACAAAAAATGTTAAATATAAATAACATAACCACTATCAAATTGGCACCCAGAACGTGGGGCAGAGTGACCAGGAAAGGAGTGAAATAACCAGGAAGGGGCGAAGGAACCAGGACGTGAAGCGAATGGAGTACTGAACTGAACTACAAGACGCAGATTCCAGAAACAACTAGAGGAACGACAGACAACGCGGATGAGTGGACACAAAAACATCGAGACGACGCAGATTCATCATAATACAACGCAGAAGCGACATATAACCTAGGAGAGAGGGGCAGGAAGCTGGACATCAAAGTAACAGCAACAGACAGCATCACAAAGGTCAGAGTATCGTAATTTTTTTTAGAAAACAAAATTGTAACATTCAAATGTACTTGAGGAGTGGTAGGATAAAGAAAACTATGTCCACTAATAATACAGAAGAAACAATGATGGAAAGGGATAGTGTAACAGTTAGCTGTAATTCAATACAGGTTACAGAAAATAGCTCAAACAATGTAGTATTTGAGGGAGGAAATATTAGTGCAGAAAGTGAGAACAGAACAGCAGGAAATGTAAATTTTGATGTTAGTATGATGATGGAAATGCTGAGAAATATGAATAGGGAATTGAGAGAGGATATTAGTAAGAGTAATAGGGAATTAAGGGAAGATATGCAAAAGAATAATGAGAAATTAGAAAAGAAAATAGATCAAAACAGGGAAGATATGCAAAAGAATAATGAGAAATTGGAAAAATTAACTCAGAGTAATGAGAAATTAAGGGAAGATATGTAAAAGAATAATAGGGAATTAAGAGAAGATATTGATAGGTGTTTAGAACAAAAACTAGATCAGAATAAGAGAGAATTAAGGGAAGATATTGTTAAGAGCTTAAAACAAAACAGGGAAGAAATTGAAAAGAAATTCATGGAGCTAGATAGTAGTATGATGAGAATGAGAAATGAAAATCAGGAAATGATAGCAAATGAAATAGGTAAAGTTTCAAAGAAAATGCTAGACATGAGCAGGGAAATTGGTAACAAAGAAAGTGAGGTTAATACTAAAAGTGAACATGTTGATGGAGAATGCACAGAGTCAGGTGGTAGAATGAATAACATTTCAAGTGAGATAAGAAAGATGAAAGAGGTTATGAATGTAGATGTGAATCAGGCGCAAGTTAATTTCAGAAGGGAGATATCAGAAATACAGAGGGAGTCAGTAATGCAAAGAAATAAATTGTACGAAGAAGTTAAAGTTTTGCCTATAAATAATCAAAAGTTAACTTCTGAAGTTAACAAACACCAAGCTGTTCAGAATGAAAACTCCAATCCAGTACAGCTTATTACAGACTTGTCAGAGTACTCTCAAATTACAAAGATACCGGAAGAATTGAAAATGATAGTTGTTAAAAGATGTGTAGTTCAGAAAACTTCAGATTGTTTTCAAATTATATCAACGGACGAAATTTCCTTTGAATCCTTTAATAGGTTATTCATGAACAAATTTTTGAAAGTTAGGATACGGCTACAAGTAATGTTTATCCACAGACAATTTGATCCAGGAGGGTAAATAGCAATGAGATGTAAAGTAAATGCTGGATAGTTAAAGATGACTTGCAGAGCAATGTATTGGAACATAAGAGGTTTAATTATGTATGTATGTCATAAGAAAGGAGAAATAAATTTTGGACATAACTAAATGTTTAAAAGGAAAATAACATTTTATTTGTAACTGTAACAGCATTTGAAATAAAGCATGATGTTATATTAAAGTAAAGTACGTAGATATAATTCCAAGAGTATTATGAATATACAGTACAAAACAACAAAAATGGGGTAAAAGTAATTAAAACAAATACTTATGTAGCAAATAGAAAAATGTGAAACAGTGTCTAGATTTAAGAGATGTAAATATATTTGTGTAGAGAGTGAATATTTTTGGTAAATATGTATAATAATTACAACAAAAAAATTCTTAAATGCGCAAATTGTTTTCAACAATATAAGAAAGTAAATAACTTTGTAACAGTAACTAAATAATTCAAGGTACAGTATTTGCTCTAAAAAAAATTTTTGTGATGTCAGATTAATGTCTAAACACATTAAACCAGAGCCAGTAAATAGTGGCAAGATAAAGACAAAACATATGTCGTGTGTTAAATACGTGTGAAGTGTTAAGTGAAAGTGATAGCGTGTGTTCCAAGATTTAGGAGACTAAAAACTCAATTATAAAATTTCCAAAGAAGTTGTAAATATTTATAATTATGTTTCTAGTGGGGCATATGATGCAGTAATTTGTATCACAAATTAACTAAATGTAAAGAATGTTTATAGTATGAATATGCATTATTATGTGACATTGATTTGATATGTTTGTTGATTGTAATTATTGTTGGAAAGTATGTTTATACTGCCTTACTGAAAATGACAATAATAGCGTGCAATAATGCAGCGAGGGGGTGAGCTGTTTATCATTATTGGAAACGAGGAAGTTACGTAATATTGGCGCGTTTTTCTTTTAGAATCTTCTGGAACATTTCCCTAGAGCATATGTATTCATAATTTTCATTGGATATTAAAATAGACGCTAATCTTGGCGCGTTTTATTAGCCAATTGCAGCTCAGTTATAATCTTTAGGCATATTTGGGTGTAGGAGTATAAAAAGAGTAGGTTAGAGGTAGACTCCGCCAGTTCATCAAAATTCTTTGTACACTACACGTCGCATTCCCGTCAGTTCGTCGAAAATATTTGTATGATACACGTCGCCTTCAGTCCAGCAGAAATATTACACGTCGGCTATCGATTCACAAGTTACGCGTAGCAGAATTATGAAAAATCTAAAGTGTTGTAAAGTTAATTATACAAAAAGATGAAGTACGCGAATTAAGAGTGATCAGTAATGAAGTTATTATAACAGTTTCAGTTTGGCGAGTGTCAAGATCAATGTGTAAATGTGATAGTAAATGTGTTCGACAGTAAAAGTGTAAAACAAATTCTTTCATCAGTGTTATTTTTGGATAAGAGACTCCCTTCCGTTTACACAACCTGTATAAAGAGAAGTGCTTGACCAAAAGATAATAGCTAGCCGGAGGACAGAGAACCAAAATTAAATAAATAACAGTAGCATGCTTTCAAACAAAAACTAATACTGCCGCAAATTGCTAACACCAGATGGAGCTAACAAACTTAACAAATGAATCACGTCACAAAATGGCTTCATCACCACGTGAAGTAAACACACATACACAAACATTATAAATTTACCATCGCAAATTGGCTCCCAAACGTGGGGCTAAATAAATAAATACAACATAAATACTTCAAATTGGCTCCCAAAAGTGGGGCACAACAAATTAAATAATGTTACAAATAATACTACTTCAAGAAACAGTCAAAATTACAAAGCTAATATTTTTTAAACATTCGGACCATGGCCACCGCAAAGTACATTTGGGGCAAAGGCTACCAGAAACATTTTACCATACGTGCGGTTGCTACTACTTCAAGTTCGGCTCCCCAACAGTCTAAATAAAATACAACTCCTCCTAAAATAACACCGTCTTCAATACAGACCTACACACAGAGATCTTTTTCTAAAAAGGTTTTTATTGAATTAAGGCTGTCTCAAGACATATTTTTTCGGTTAAATCTCAACACTAAATTTGTGTGTGGCCGAAGTCGTTAATGTACGGACTGGTGAACGAGAGGTCCGCGGGGAGGACCGTCTCTCCGCTTTTCTAGGTTTTCCTTGGTCCTCATAACTGGCAAGTGCCGGGTATGTATCCTAAGCTTAGGCTCGAACGTTGCCTTTCCCAAATATCATGTCATTGCATCTGTCATCAGCTTTCATCGCCTTTAGGTGCTAAGAACGGTATTAAATACTACTAGAAATGAAAGTAAAAATGTTTATATTATGCTTATTGAAGCACTCAGCGACAACAAATGCATAAAGTTTAAGGAAATGGCATTATCTACAATAAAATGGTTAACTTTTTAACATTTAATGAACGAGGCTAATAAATAAATTACCTTATGTTTATTTAAACTTTCAATAAAAGGAATTAAAAATGACGTACAATGAAGATATGAACGTATGCCAACCCGCGGACAGGAGACCGGCCGTGCGGGACCGGTATTGCGACCTCGTAAATGACTTTTTGTAGAAGAACAAATTCTATAATGTAGTGAATGAGGCCCTTAAGAAAGAAAGTGCCTTCGTGGTCGAGGGGTCAGCGTTCTGACTTCTCAAACCAGAGTTCTCGGGTTCAGTTCTTTAAATCCTTTAAGAGGTCAGCGAAGAGCACTTTTCTGTCAAATATTTTTTGTTGTTACGAGTTTTACGCTACTGTAATGTTTATGTTTTCATTTCTTGCATTTAACATTGATATTCTGCAACGTACACTGAATGCATGGAATCGCAGTGGTTTAAGTTAATAAGAAAATACTAAACAGCCTCTGTCACGGCCAACCTCAACCTCACACCTGGTTCTAGCACTCCACTTAATGTTTGTCTTACTTCTCCACTTCCCTTAGTTCCTGAATCTTAAATCAACTTGTATTAATCTTAAGTGCCAAACTTTTTATATCAAACCAACACGATACTGACTTTTCCAGGGGCTGTCGTTGCAAAGCATGCCTTCCAGTCACTCAAGTGAAAAGTTTCTGTACTCCCTTTTAGCTGCTCACCCAGACGTGACCTTTGCTCATAGACTAATGCGTGTGTGTTGTACTTGAATTCAAACCAATATGAGATTGGTTCACTCATGGAACACATATAAGGAGATTCTGCCGCCATTAAACAAAGAAAAAATACTATCGGAAACCAGAAGCATCGGCACATTATTCGTGCATTCGACTATGTTTGTTTTGGCAAATTATCTATCTGCATGGTAATTAACCATGCTCTAACCAGAATCCGCAAGATCTGCCGTTCAAATTACTGTTATGACATCGAATTTTTCAGCCTAATTCCACCTTTCCAACCTTATTCTAAACACGGCGTGCATTGATAAACCTAATAGCTGGTTAAACTATGAAGTCATGAACATTGTAAGTCGGCATTGGTGTATGCCATATCAAAATGAATATCAGATCTTCTTGTGTGTTTTAGTAGCTTCTCTCCGGGAAAAATGAGTCAGTGGGGACATGTTGCCATGGTAGCTCAGTTGCTTAGAGCAACCGGACGGAAACCGGGAGATCCATGGTTCAAATCCCGGCTATAGCATTCACTTTTTCAGCCTGACTCTACCTTACCTACCTATCTACATATCTAACAACAAATGTAGTTTGGTTTTTTATGACACTCTTCGATAAGACTTGTCTTAATCGATTCAATATATAAATAACGCGACGAAAAGCGAAGACCGTTTGTTGCTGTGTTCACAGACTAAAAGGATGTCATAATTACTTTATATACTATGTATGGTAAGGAGGGGAAGTATTGTTTCCACCCAAACATTCTATGTCAAGATTTTACCGGAAATACAGGTTTTTAGGCCCCTGAATCCAAGAAAAGCGTTTCTACTTTCTTTTACCACGTACATATTAAGTAGAGAAACTATTGCATTATTTGAATACCTAGGTTTCACCAGAAATACATGTTTTGAGGCCCACTGAATCCTAACATTTTTAAAAAAAGGTCCGTTTGTGTGTGTGAACAGCATAATTCAGAACCGAATACTCCGATCAGAACCAAACTTTGTATTTAAGTTCACCATCTCCCAAAGATGCTTCAAGTAGATTTTTAAGAAGATCCCCCAACTCAAACTACTCTCCACATGGGACATTTTTGAATTTATGATTTTGTAAAAAATTGCTGTAACAATTTCGATTAAAATGCCATATATGGAAGATATTTACATGCCAAATAAAATGTATATCATGAATTTTCTGGGAATTGCCTATGAAGTCGCATACATTTGGAAGGAATTTTGTGTAATCGTATGTAACTGATAAACGTTAAGCGATAGACGAAAACCATCTCTGCAAAAACGATCCCTTCCAAACACACAATTTACCTATTTCAAATACGTTTTTTAGGTTATGAGCCATTTGATATCGTTATTAAAGTTTCGAGTTGCTTGTTTATTGGTCAATCTCTTAAAGTCTTGTGAACAAGTAGTTATTTCTCGCGATTGCATGGAAACAGTATGGAATTTTAAGGTTGGTGTGTAGCGTCCAGTTCTTAAACATTTAGCATCGTTGTTTATTTTATATCTAAAATGAAATGTGTAAATTCGCTATTTCTACAAAGGTTTACTTGGATTAAATTGAAGTATATAGAAAAATAAACTTTAACAAGAAGAATCTGTATACCTTAATTAACCTATAAACCAAGTCATGTGAATGTGAGACATCAGACGTTTTGTACATGCCTTTCCACATAGCGGATAACATATGTTGCTCCTGTACTGGGTATAGTTGGATATCTGTATAGATGATAAACATCACACATGATTCACTGTAGGACTTTGTCGATATATTAAGATTCATGAGCACGAAGGTAAAATATATGCTGATGATAAAAGTAAAAAATACTATGAAGAAACAAACGAATGTGATGTTGCGAAGCTGCGTATCACAAAAGAGGAAGCGGGAAGACTCCGTTTGTCTGCTTTCCTCTAGTGTTCCAGAATATGAGAGAAACATCAAAGCAAGCACAGTAAAGTGTCATTGGAGTGCCAGGGATGTGGGATGAGTTTTCTGTGCATATTAAATGCCATCTTCACTCACAACCACCCTCTCCCTTACTCCTCAGCGGGCTACAAAAAGATGAACGTCTGCTGAAGTTTTTAATTTGGTTTAGTACTCTGTAAACCTACATCCAAATTTGATAAGGAAACTTTTCTTTTCTGCTGTGCAAGAAATATGTATATAAATAACTTTTAATCATATCATAGCGAGCTTCTCCTCTTTGATGTTCTTCAATTCTATTTTTGCTCTCGGCTTTTCTTTATGTGAGGCTTAATTTAATAAAGTTCCCAAGGTTTACTAATAAACGAACGATGTTAAGTGAATGGTTTGTATTAATATACTGATATCGTCAGAACAGAAAACGGTAGCCGTGTTTAATTAGTTTTGTTTACATACTACGATAAAGAAGATGGAAGAACAGCGTTCAGTAACTCGTGGAGGATAGAAGGTTCCAGTCTTTCTTTGTGAGGAAAGGAAAACCTTTTTAGGGGCTGAGGATGAGGTTAATGACATTTAATAAACCTGGTTATACTGAAGTGTGAATGAATCCCGGAAATCAACGCTTATATGTACAGCGCCATAAATATTAGACTAAAACGACATTTGTAATCACAGATTAAGAGGAAACTCCGGAAAAGCTTTGTTCAGGTAGCTCACTCCAACCAAGCATTGAAATTTGACCTACAGAAGATACATACACGCTATAACCAGCCTGAATATCCTAAAGCACGCCTAATGATTCCATGATAAGTGCTTGTAGCCTGTTGTTTGTACCAGCCTTGTATTTAAAGTAAGTGCAGTTTTAATATTTTCCCGATCCAGCGCTGCAGTCGCGATTTTGAGCATGCGCGATCACTTCCTCCATTCATTAGGTAGCCGGACGCAGCTGTGAGCGATCGTCACTTTGTGTTTTCCTGTTATTAGAGCGTTTTCAAACGTTCAAAACAATCAAATGACCCGTGACTGTAAATTCAGATCAGTGATTCGTTTTTTTTTTCAATGCCAGAAATGTTACGCCAGCAAAGATTCATCTCCAATTTTCTGAGGTTTATAGGAAGCAATACTGAGTGACAATCCCCTGCCACACAGAGCCAGACAAACTCAAGATTTGATGTCATGTGTGGTTAGCATCAAGTGATGCTTAGCTGTTTTTTCATCTGAAAACATTCCTTGGTGGAAAACCTTTCAACAACGATGATGTGAAACAATAAATGCAGACTTAGCTTTTATCACAGGCGGTGTCATTCTTTGACAAAGGCATACCAAGGCATGGCTTTCTGTTACGACAAGTGCCTGAATGACGTCAGTGACGGAGAAGTAGTGTAAGGTGTAAGGTAGAGAATGATGATCAAGTATTTGGAAAATAATTTTCTGTTATTTTTCTTTAAATTATCGGCACTTACTTTAAACATACCCCTCGTAATTTGGTATAGTCCACCAGGATACAATTTTTTTTCATTAAGGTAAACGTTAATATTTTAACGTTCTCATTTTCGCCAGTTCATTCGAGGCCATTTTACGCACTTTGCCGTCCCCCCACTCCACTCATATTTCCCCTTGCAGTAGCAGTAGTATTCTGTGGCAGTAGCGTCTTCTTGTAACTCTGCTCTCAAGCTTTGAGGAAGGGAGGGAATGGAGGGGAAACTGTAGAAAGAGTCAGATTATATAGGTCGAGAGTGTGGATTACCGTGCGTGACCTAGACTGGAATGGTCGGAGTAAAACCACTATATTAACAAGCATTCTTGTAACTTGTTTTCACTAAAATAGTTGCTTAGCGATTTCAACATGAAAGGTTTTCTGAGCCGGCTCATCACAAAGTGGGGCATGAATAACTACTAAAAATATTTTGTCCCGGAAAGATTGAGCGCCGGCTCACAGAGTGTCTCGACTCATTTCCTAGACTTATTACATGTGTGTGACGAGTTCAGCTCAATATGCAAAGTGTGTAAGGTAAAAAAAACCAAAAAAAAAAACAACAAACGAACAAACAAAAAAAGAAAAGATTCATATTTCACACTGAAGTTAGCCTTATACGCTGCAAGTCAAACATTTGAAAGTAATTCTCCCTAATATAAACGTTTACAACGGTAACGTTTTATTCTTTATTTTCTCAAAAACTAATGTAATAATTTTTACACTTCAGATTAACGGTACCTGCATTCTGCTCAATCTTATTGTGTAAATTGCAAAATGTTCACCTTTTGCGTCCCCTTCTCTCACATTCTTCCTGTACTTGCCCTCTCTTTCTTCTCTGCCACATCTCTCTTTCTCTACCTCTTCAATTCTCGTATCTTCCTCCCTCACCACTTTTCTAGTCCTCTCACCCCCACCTCTCATTTTCCCTTTCTATTGTTTACATCCCTCACCCTCTTATTCTCTGTGCAATCTGCGTGATATGTGGATTTTTGAAACCGGTAATAAAACGGCATCTTCTGGAGGTTGTAATAAAATTTTATGCACAAGTGAACCCTTTTCTTGAACACAAACTTGCATCTCTTCCTTATACTTACAGTCTGAGCGGAACTATACTGCATCTTGCTTCACATATAGGAATTTAAAACTCTTAAGCATTTGTGATATTGAAATTTTTTAAATGACACAAGTATTTAGAAATGTGTCATTTATAATCTTTGGTTACGCAGCATGTTTCAAAACCTGAGCAATAAGCGAGGTATTTCGTTTATTTTTATTTACTCTGCGCATCATTAAGCTCTCTTTTCCGGGAAAGTAATTATAGAACATTTTTTTAAATGGTACCAATATAATTGTATACCAAGTTTCATGATAATTGTTTCGGCCATTCTTGCTGGAAATGATATATTATGTACAAACTAAAGTTTAAAATGGAGTTTTGGCTTCCAGTAGTATGCTAGTTTCACTTATACCCCCCCAAAAAGTCTGTTAGGTATCCCTTATATTTACAGAAATTGAAATGATAAATAAACGTTTATCTTCAATTATATGTAAAAAAATTGTGAAGCCGTCTTAATTATTATTGTATAGTTTAGCAAATCATCCAATAATTTACTAAAATCAAATCCGAAATTTGCAATCATTAACCAATATATTTGTCTATTCCTGTGTGTCCTTTATTGTGTGGTCGATTATTGAATGAACATCCAGGGACATTTTCTCGATGATGTTGGAAAATTGTTGCTTAGTACCGTAAAGTGCGTATTAGGGTTACCTCAGATTATCCTGATGAAACGTATAAATAAAATCAACAGTGGTCTTTGTCTTAAGAATGATTTTACTACAAATATATACTATGTTGATACTATACAATACTACAACATAGACCGTATAAACAACATAACGGTCCCTTAAATGTTAATTATGCCCATTTACATGCAGTAAGATGGTTAGAAAATGAAAAGCAACATTCACTTAACTAAACATTTAAGACGGAGATGCTATGATGGCATTATAGGCAGAAAAGCAAATTAATACGAAACTAAGCTTCTGTCTATTGTGCTGTGATGCATATTCCTTTATGAAAGAATAAATAGGAATTTCATTGTCTGTTTTGCCCAAGTCAGCCACTATCTACATAATCATGTCACTAAAAAGTATGCCTACATGAATCGTGTATACCTTATTTTAATGACAAATCAGCTCAGAAAACTGATTGAATGGTTGATTTATTAAAATAATTAGGGCTCCTAATATACAAAAGAAGGCTCATTGTGCCCCCTAAACTAAGGAATCCACTCAAGTCTCACAAGGTAGGTACATATAAAGGCAACCAAGCTCCTAGGTTCAATACCTTTAATATCTTCTGGTTCCAAAAAAGAAGATCCCAGAGAAATCATCCTCTGCAGTGCATGAGCCATACACTTAGAGGATGTGCATGGAGGTTTCATCGTTCTCTCCAAACTTCCCAACCAATGGGTTATCAATCGACCCATTATTTGCAAATGTCTGCGAAGAGAATTGTGCAAAATGTATATACCTATCACAATCCGTATTCGCTTCCTACTGAGGGGCATCAGGACCTTGAACAGGACCCAAATTTGCCATCTGTAAACCACAATTTGCCCCTCCACAGAGAACAGTTTCAGCGCCCTGCATAAAACTCTCCCTGTTTGGAAATTCTGCATTATACCTTCAATCAGGTTAAACCTAGTTCCCATGAGATCTCCACCATCTTAGTGATGAGTCGTTCCTCATGCAGTCCTAATAAAACATGGGCTTGTCCCAGACATGCTTAAAAGACATCCTCTCAACGCCATATTCAGGCCTTTTCCTAAATGTACATGAGCAACAGCGAGAGGCACAATAGCGTCTCCACGGCACACAGTGAAGTGCGCATATCCCCGGTTATTACCAGGAATCCCAGCGTTTGAACACAGTTAAACCTGGTGATTGCTGTCCCTATTTTAGAGCCTGGCCACCAAACTACCAGAGTGACAGCGAGCCTAATGATAGTGGTATAGAACCATAAAACCGTCTTAGGCCTCAGTCTCCACCTCCTAACAATGGCCCTGCGACAGGCACACAATATCTTGCGAGCCTTCTCTATCTTATATTCTATATGTCGACCCCAGCGCAGCCTTGAATCCAATGTCACTCCTAGGTACTTGGCCGTACCAGAACGAGCTATCTCCTTCCTTCCAAAGAAAGTGGACTCGACTAAGCAATCCAGCTTCGTTTCTTTGTAAATTCCACGTTCTCGGTCTTGTCCAGCATAACACACAGACCTGTTTCTGAAACCATGGCTCCATCGTACGTAAGGAACCTTGCAGGAGCTCAGATACAGTACCTAGGAACTTCACTATTCCCAGAAGACAAATGTCATCAGCATAGCCTTGGACATAGATGGTACCATTATTAAGCCTAGTGATTAGGTCATCCACCACCAGGCACCAAATAGTTGGCGATAAAACACCCCCGTGTGAGCAGCCACCAGGCTTCGCCATAATCACAGATTGTCGAGTGTGGCCTCCACCTGGCGGTCCTCTAGAGGGACCAGGATCCCGTCTATGAACAACTCACCTGTCAATCTACTTTCCAGTCCCATCCTAACGAAGACTACTGCGATTAAAGGTCCCCTCAATGTCCAGAAAAACCGCCATAGTCAGTTGTCTCTCCAGCCGTATCACCAACTGGTGAAGAGCACTCTCCTCAGACTTTCCAGGCTAATAGTGTGGCAGTAATTTGTATCACAATAATGCAAATGCCAGAGTGATTGTTGTGTAAATAAGCATTATTGTATGACATTGATTTGAGATGTTTGTTAATTATAAGCATTGTTAGGAAAGAAGTTTACACTGCCTCACTGAAACTGACAATAAGAGCGGATAACAATAAGCGAGGGGGTGAGTTGAATATTAATTAGAAGAGACAAACAAATGACGTCAGATTGGCGCGCTTTTCTTAAAAATAGCGGGAATATTTTCCCAAGAGCATTTGTGTTCGTAATTTTGATTGGATATAAAAATAGACGCTAATGTTGGCGCGTTTTATTAACCAATAGCAGCTCGTTTATAATCTTTAGGCATATCGGGGTGTGGGAGTATAAAAAGCTAAAGTCAGAGGTAGATTTTGTCCAGTCCAACAAAAGCATTCGCGGGTAATACGTCGCTCAGTTCAGAAGAAGCATTCGCGTGTAATACGTCGATCAGTTCAACATAAGTATTCGTGAGTTATACGTCGCGTAGTTCAACGGAAGCATACATGAAGTACACGTTACGCAATTCTACAGAATCTCTCGCGTCGTAAAGCTAGTTATAAATGTGAAATACGCGAATTAATAAAGTGCGGCAAATAAGTGATTATAATAACATTAGAAAACATAACAGTTTCAGTCTGGCGTGTATCACGAGTCAATATGTGAACTTAATTAATTGTGACGGTAATAAAAGTGTAAAAACAAATTCTTTTATTAGTGTTATCTTTGAGTAACAAATCCTTTCCGTTTACACACCTTGTTTAAGAGATTTGCTCGACCGAGAAATAATAGCTAGCCGGAGGACAATGGACCCAACGTTCAAAGTAGTAAAACAATAACAGGCGCTCAGAAATAAGCTAACACGAAGTGACTGCGACAAATTGGCTTCCATACGTGGTGCAGATAAACATGAATCATCTACCAACTAATAACAAATATACCACTAAAATAGGCATGTTAGGGTGAAGTGGTCGCTTCACCAACACATTTGCCTTTATATGCTTATTCACCAGTCTTCCCGATGTCTTGAAGTAAAGAGGCCAGACTGTTAGGACGAAACTTTTTAGTTGCGCTATAGGAAAGCCTACCAAGCTATCCTCTATAGCAAAAACGGTTATGCTGGAAGGTTATTTGGTAATCGACGAGATTGCCAGTTATACTTGTAGTATTTTAAAATAAATCAATGTCTCATGAAGAAAAATAAAACATAATATTATTATCATTATTATTATTATTATTAAATCCTAGTTTTGTATTTGGCGTAAACATCTGAATATTTATTAATAATTATTGGATTAGTTTCTCAAAATCTTTTATGTTCCTATTGTATATACATGCATTCATTTATAAACTTCATTTGTATTCTAGTTCATATTTTGGATTCATCTTCGTTTATTTGTGTATTTATCTATTTATCTATGAAATTTTGCACATTTGTATGTCAAAATCAGGATCCAGGTGGCTCTTAGAATTTTTTTAAAGACTAATAAAGTTATCATGGATACAAAAAATCCTAACACAAAAAATGTATACCTTATTAAAATATGTTGTTTGTGCTATTATTTTGTCATAGCAGTAACCTTTCATAAATATTAGTTGTATGCTTCAGATTTTCCAGGTTGAAGTATACTCTTTGGTTAGCTTATGTAAAGTCTTTCAAATTAAACAATTGTTTTTGCGTTAGCTTAGTTCTAGCAAAGATCTAGCTATGATATAATTTTGTTATACATCTTGTGTATAAAAATTTTCCTAGAAAATAGTTCGAAATTGTTTTTAAAGAGAAAATGTATACGTAATGTAAAAGAGGTAGCTGAATCACTTCAAGATGTATTATGGATGCATATAAACTGTGTGTTAACACCCATTTAACTGTTATAAATAACTTTTTTCCCTATTGTTAAACGGAATGCTCCGTTAAATAATACTAATTCTATAATTTCTTGTGGATTAATTCACATCTGTGTCATAGCATTATCTGACATACATATAAACCTATTAAATTCAGCTCACTATCTATTAAAATTAGAGATATTCTTTAAAAACATCACTCTCATTAAAAGCTTAAAAAGTTGAAGTTTCAAATTTTTAAAATCCCAGTTTCAAAACTCGGCATTATGTTTGTATATTCCTTATACCAGGCGTTTTACGAAAATAAAAGATATACTCATTCCACTTTTAAGCAACAAATACAGATATATTTTTAAAAGTATAGATTACGAAGAAACTACTTTAAGTACGTTAAGAATTATTAAATGCATCGTTGATCTTTCGGGAAATTATACTGAAATTTCAAACAGGCGGCTGAAAACTCCATCGTGTGGAACACGTGCAATGATGAAAAGGGTTGAAAAATAGAGTTTACTAGAAAACCAGAATTAAACCATAAATTGCCTATTGATTTAACAGGATGATAATTATTTAAATCACGTTGAAAGCATTACAAATGTTAAACAGGTAGAAAATAAAAATAGATTATGAATTTAAAAGATTTAGATATTTTTCATAATTAAAAATATTAAAAAAAAGATTATTTTTTGAGGATACAGTTTAGTCTTCCTTTATCAGGTCTTAATCGGGTTCGTCGTATCATAAAAGGAATGAACAAATGAAATTATACATAAGAATATACAGAGTGAATCACCTAAAACTTGCACCGCAAATATTTCGGAAATGGAAAATGCTATTGATGTGCAGTTTTCACAGCATTTATTGGTAGTCAGTGGCTCGTACATTTAGCCTAAAAACATATTTTAATAATACTGAGAAAGTGCATTTTTTAGCAAACATACAATTTTTAAATGGAACAATGCCTAGTTACGTCAACAGAGTAAAGGTAGGGTAAATTAGAATGTCAATGTTCTTTGTTGCAGGATTGTTTACGAGAAATCGCATTTAGAAAAGTTCCCACCCCCACAATTGTTTGTCCCATTCAACCTGCATAGTTGCTATGTACGATGTTATGTTTGTTTGAATTGTGTTTTCTGTGTATTGGTTTGCATTGCTACTTTCTGGCCAGTTAGTTTGAGACAGTTCAAGCAGTAAATCGTGAGTGGATGATGGAGTTTACTAATGCAGAAAAAGCCGACATGCTCATGGTGTATGGAGAGTGTAGGAAGAATGCAGTTCGTTCCTGTACGGTGTATGAGGAAGCGTATCCCAATAGACGTCAACCATCTCGGAAATTATTTATCAACCTCTTTAACCAGTTGCGTGAAAGTGGACTGTAGCACCTAGAAAACGTAACAGAACCAAACAAGTGACTGGAGAAGAGGCAGAAATTAGTGTTTTGGCTGCCGTTGTAGTAGTTCCTCAATTTAGTTCCCGCACAATCGCACGTGGAAGTGGCATAAGTCAGGCAAGTATACTGCGCATTCTCCATCGACATAGGTTCCTTCTGTATCACATCTCTCTCCATCAAGAGCTGCATGGAAACGATTTTGAGAATCGTACATTAAGACATGATACTCCATATTCATCATGTATTTTGTTTAGTGATGAGGCAACATCTACTAATCATGGCCAGGCAAACCGCAGAAACATGCAGTATTGGTCTGTTAACAATCTTCGTTGGCTTCGTCAGGTGGAACGTCAGCGTTCATTGAGTTTAAACGTTTGGTGTGGGATAGTGAAGCATCAGCTCATAGGCCCTTTGTTCATAGAAGGAACAATGAACTCCCACAAGTATCGCAGCCTCCTGATAGACCATCTGCCACAGATGCTAGAAGACCTTCCTTTGCAGACCAGGAGGAACCAACATGATGGCTGTCCAACCCATAGTGTACGAAGTACTGCAGCTGTCTTAACGGATTGTTTCCAAATCGTTGGATTGGACGGAGAGGACCTGTACCTTGGCCGGCCCGTTCACCGGATCTGACCACTTTAGACTTTTCTGTGGGGAAGGCTTAAAGACACTGTCTACAAGGATGTACCAACTAAACCAGACGATATAAAACGACGTAATACTGCTGCCTTCTCTAAAATTTCCGCTAAAATGCTAGAACGTGAGCAGAAGTCTTTTCATAGCAGATTGGAAGCGTGTATTGAAGCTGTCGGTGGTCATTTTGAACAAACCTTTGAAGGGCTATGTTCCCTTTACTTGTAAAAATCCACAAAAGTATTGTAATTCCCTTTTGGTTTTCTTTAGTTTATGCTACCACAGGTTGTACAAGTGTCGGTGCGTAAAACCTTCAAAATAAGATTTCTCGTAACCCAGTTGCACTAGAATCTTGCAACAAACGCCACTAACATTCTAATTTACCCTACCTTTATTGTATTTATGTAACTAGGCATTGTTCCATTTAAAATTGTATGTTTTCTAAAAAAATACACTTTCTCAGTATTATTAAAATATGTTTATAGGCAGAATGTACGAGCCTCTGAAACCAATCAATTCTGTGAAAACTACACATCAATAGCACTTTCCATTTCAGAAATATTTGCGGTGCAAGTTTTAGGTGATTCACCCTGTATCTATAATATTCCTAAAGGTCCAAACCTCCATTGGACGGTTTAATCCAACCTGAAACAAAGAACCTGCATTCGCATTGCATGAGTGGCTCACTAACAACCTTGATGCGGAAGCTTGCCTTATTTCTTTCAGGGAAGTTTGAGATAGAAAGACCATTTTTCAAAAACTAGCTATTAGTTTCAACTGCAAGATACCAAACCTGAAGTCGAGAAGGTAGTATATAATGATGGGAAATGTACACTAGTGCACGGAAACATACCAATGGAATGCTGATAATCTAATCTTATTACCTCGCCCTTACCTGGCTTTAGAAATTTCCTTGTGCTGTTTGACAACCCAAGCTAACCTTTATTCACGTAAAGTGGATCACATATGAACTAATGAGGTGAAGACAGCTAAAGGATTGAGTTGTCAAAATCTAGCACACTGAGAAAATCCTAACCATGAACTTCCATACGTAAAATATGTATTTTTAAATATTTTACTGAAACGAAATAGTTTAACGTTAGGCTGTAAAAATGAACATAATTAGAATGAACTGGAATTGCAATTTTACTGCTTTAAAATTGTATACTCAAGCGTAATTTACTGTAAATATGTTATGCGAAATTAATAATTTACGTAAAGTATGTAATGGAGAAGTATTTCATCTATATAAAATCTTTTATTGTCTTTTAAAATAAAATTTAAATGAGTTAATACAATAAAAATCACTCTCGACTTCATTTTAACTAAATTTGGAATCGAACAAGAGATTTTCGGTTACGCTTAGGCCTATATATTTGCTGTGAATAGTATCACTGAGCCATTCTTTATGAATTTAGAAGATTAAAATTATGAAATATATCGCACTCTCTGCAGCCCTTTCAGTTTCGGTACATTTTTAAATAAAACGTTGTTTCCTGCACTTGTTTACTTCTAAAATTACATATATTTGTACTTAGGACAGCACATAGAAGTCAGTCGCTTCCAGTCACTCAGATTAAAGTTTTTATTACTCCATTACATTTACTCCTTTTTTTTACTGAAAAATCTTTGTATGCCAGAATTTATTTCAAACAAATAAACCAGTGATTTATTAACGTACCATATTGGGCACCAAATATTAAGGGAGTTCTGCTAGACTTAAATAAAGGAAGGAAACTAGAAACAGTTATAACGTGAACTTTTATTAAACAATAATATAATTGAATAAGTTAACACATTTAAATTTTTAGGATCTTCATTATCGTTTATTAAAAAAGCAGATATTGGAACCAAAATAGAAAGTTTTTCAAAAATATGTGAAACAATAAAAAATAAAGTGAGAAAAGATACGATGATGAAGTTCTTTAAAACCATCACAGTTCCAGTTGCTCTACATATTAGCGAAACCTGGACAATGACAAATAGAGACAAAAGGAGATTACAGGCAGTGGAAATGAGATCTTTAAGAACAATATTAGGAGTCACTAGAAGAGATAGAAGAAAGTGTGATGAAATAAGAAAACAATTAAGGATTTTTAACCTAAATGAAGAAATAGAGCATAACAGACAAAAGTAGCTAGAACAGGTAGAGAGAATGAATGAGGAACATTACCCAAAGAAAATATTGTACTACATACCTAAAGGAAAATGAAATGTCGGAAGACCCACGAAACGATGAATAAATCAATAAATTAAACATTTGGAGCATACAAGAAATTTTAGGAAAGGTTTAATACTTAGTGAAGAAGAACTAGTAACAACCACGTATACATTCACTCGGTTGAAGTTTTCGTACAAAAATGACAATATAGAACGTAAATTGTAACATTTATAGCATTGTAGTTGCGTTACCGACGTTCTTAGGCGTATGAAACAATTTCCCAACAGTCCAATCCTATTGTGTAAAATTCCGTTATATTACCATGTAAGGAGGGAAATTGGGAGTTGAGATGACGCAGAACTGCAGATAGTGAAAATAGATCGAGGGCTCAGGTGTGGACAGAGCAGCCGCAAACAGTGCAAGAGGGAAATGTAATGGCCAGCTGCAGAACAAGTGTTTGTTCTTGCCAAGGGAAAACAATATCACTAGTATAAATATTGCTTTACATTTTGAAGGGGTTCGTACGAGGCAATTTCGTCGAGATGCTCTTCAGGACCAGACCTGCATTGAGAAATATCAGTATATTTTTATATTTTCTGTCTAGGGCTTAACGAGCTCCATCAGTGCTATCGACTGAAATATGTTTAACCTTCTTCAGAACTTGCCTTTGATAGGTAGAGGAAGCATTATGTTCCAACTCTTCGGTGTCGAAATTTCACCGCAGATACAATTGTTTATTTTCAATAACATTTACTGAAACCAAAACACTGCTGGTGTGGAAAACGTTCGCTATTCCTTATTTTCTCCAAAATGGCCTTATTATTAGGATTATGGTGAATATTCTGTGAATAGCCTGTAGTCGTATAATAAATTATACTTAACCTACAAACAATAACACATAGACAAATCTCACTATAGAGAAATGTAGACAGGTAATATGTATCAAAGAATTTATCTGTTAGCATCAGCTGTTAATAGCTCATATTTACACACTGTATTAACACATGGGTGGCATTTTTGCGACCACCTGTTCATTACCCACATTAAAAAAGCAATAGATACGCTGGTGCAGATACACAGCGATCCTTTCACAACAATAATTGTTCTAGTGCTTATACAAATATTACGAATATACTATGCGAAAGAAGTGATTTTTAAATTAATTATTCCGAAGTTATTAAAACATATTTAAATTAATATTTATGAAATAAGTTATTTTTAATAACAATACTTAAAGTTACTATTTTTATACATTTATCTTGTATAATTGTTTATTACCTTATGAATAATGTAGGATGCAAGGTGCGTTTACCGGAGCGCGACACCTCGCGCACTGCGCAGCTTGATCTATTGTAGCTAAACTTCCGGGGAGGCAGGGATGAGGTGAAGGAACTGTAGGTGGTCTCAGGTCCGCAAGCAGACAGGCCCACAGAGACATGCCGAAGTCCCTAATATTTTCAGTTTGAACACCCGCGTACCAGTAGAAGCAAAAAATCGTAAGAGAGAGCGACGAAGCTACCCTAACGGGCAGGACAGCGCAACCTGGGTTCATGGGGAGAAACCTTTTAAATGCTCGAGCATATGCGCCATCTGCCTGACACCGCCAGCGCCGCAGGACCTGAAAACACACCTGGAACGTGAAAGGGAGAGATGAAATGAGAGAAAATGTGGGAAACGAAAAATTGTGTAGTGTACACTACCCCCAGCATTCGCCTAGGCGACCAGGGGAACACCACGAAAAACCTCATGGTCAGAGTGGACGGTCACTGGGAATCGAACCCGGGATCTCCCGAATGCGGGCCACAAACGTCGCCATCTGAGCCATCCGCTCGGTAATTACCTTGAAACGTTCACCAAATATGGATTAGTGTCCGAGATATTTCACACTATAGACTGGAAAGTATAAATTAGTTTTTGTCGCAAAGTGCAAAAGCAAGTTTAATTTTACTAGGACAGTAAATAGTGAATATACAATAAAAGAGGGCCGCTGATCATGTTTTTAACGTTTGCGGTTTCTCAAAATAAATTTACGTTACCAGTCGATTTTGTGGGGAATGGGAAGCCAAAATCCCATATCAGTCCAATGTTTCTACATTTTTCTTATGACCTTCCTATATTTTTGCCAAGATAAGGTGTGATGCAGTATATATGAAGCATATTTTAAAATATATAATACGCCTTTCCACCGTATGAACTCATTAGTAAGTCAATTCACTTATGATGTATATAAATGTATTTTGCCTTTGCATCTTACGTGTAATCTACTTCATATTTCATAATTTGTAGTACATTTTTAGTCATTTGTAGACCTAATTTATCTCGAATAAGGTGAAACGTTTTGAAAAAATCACATTTTTCACATTAACGGTGTAAAATGCAAGGCATAGATAAAGAAAATCATGTTAGTATCATTCCAGAAATATTACGTCCAAAAGAGAGATCCTTGCCTTTGAACATCCTAATCAAAAACAGTGGACTGGATTCCTTTAATGTGTTGATGAATATTCATTTTCATCCAAAAATTGTACATCAAAAGCTGTTTAGAAGACTTTAAAGAAATAAAATAGTAAACAAGTCGATTTCCTGTTTTTATTAATCATGCGTTCTCCAAAATTTTCTTCTTCTAACCATGTCGTCATTATACATAACTGGTATTGTAAAGGCCAGAAAACGAGTGAAATTTAAAAAACAAACATATTTTCATTAAATACTAATTTCATAATATAGAATTCCATGATATTTTAGTGTCAGTTTTCCATTGAAAAGTTGCCAAAAACAGGATTGAGGAGCTTTAATCCAATGATTCTGTCGAGTTCTATGCTCGTAAGCTCACAAAATTTGAAGAATCTGGAAGCAAACCTGTAGCAGAAAAATGTAACTAAGCAGTGAGATTAAAAGGTTTTAATGACATTTTCCATAAAAACCCCTTTGCGTTGAAATGAATTTGTTTTAATCCATTAAATCTAGCTTGTACATGGTTTGCAGGAATATTCAAGGGAAGGGAGTTAATTAAATTGACCGGAATCGGAGAGATGTTTTAAACTAAAAATTCTCATTTGAGTGTCCCTAGAATGTATATATTTAAACTATAGCCTCTAAAACCTATTAGGTATATAAAAAATGGAAATAAACAACAGAGCATAAGAAAGGAAAGTTCAACAAAACCACCTTGTATTGTATGTTCTTTTCCACTTGTATGGTCTAGTTACGTCATTGGCTTATTTTTGATAACTTCGTACCTGCATATTATCACAACGATTCATTACATGAAAATGATTAAATTACTCCATATGGTTAACTATAAAATATTAAACAAAAAACAGGATTTTTTTATTTTATCATGTGACATAAGCACGCTATGGACGAATAGTGTTTAAGAACGTTTTAAATATTACACAAACATGGTTTGATAACAGGTTGAGTTTCGTATCCAGATGCAGTGGTAATTGTGAAACAGTTCTTAATTTGTCAATCGTAAATAATTAGTGTAAAGGTATGAAATTTAATTTACACAAATTATAATCGCTATTTTGTTTTAATTGAACACGCTGAAAGGGGAATTTCAAGAATGTTTTAACTTTTTTTATTGCTTAGGTGATATAAATAGATTTAAACCCTTATTTAAATTCATGCATGCATTAACAAGGAAGAGAAATGTAAATGGGTATGTAAAATAGAATATTATATGCTGAAGTTTGAAGCTCAACACGTATTATTCGGCCACGATATGAATGCGCTTGGAGGAGGGCGTCACTGTTTTTGTTCACAATGCCTAACTTCATCAAGGCTAGAGATCAGAATGGAGTGAGGGGAAGGCGATAGGGAAATATGCTGTTGTACAATGAAAGCAGTACTACATTTGCAGGCCTCAGCCTCGCTAGTAAATGCAACTCGGAAATGTGGGTGTTTACTTTACCGACATTCCTTCCGATGTCTCTCCCACTTGTTGCGTAACAACAGTTCCTCTTCCCACCGAACCACTCATATCGAGACCGATAAGTACACACATAGGCTATGTACGCACCAGCCAATACACTCAGCTAAACAAAGTATGTTAATGCATGCAAGAATTGTTAGTTGGCTAAACTGACAAACATACAAACTAGTTAGTTGGAAACAAATCATCGCATACACATGAATAAGTCGCATAGGTTAGTATAAACACAATAGAAACGCTCATAGTTGAGGAATGTGCAACTAATAGAGATAGTGCGTTACAAGAGAATAAATAAGTAGTGGAAAAAGTAAAATTATTTAGAGTTTAGGTAGTTTTAAAATATTCAATATCAGCTCTTACTAAACTTAGAAATGTTTTTAGAGTAATCATACATTTTTATTATAAAGGCAAACTAAGCTACTGTTATTAAATATCGTAAACTTTTCTCAACCTCACCACACCCTGAGATACAGTGGAATCCTGAGATAACATATAGATACAGCGAACCATAGTGTCACCAACAGCAACAGCTAACACTGATTGCACTGACAATATTTATAAATTCCTTCGTAACAAATATTAGCAGTAGTAGATATTAGAAAAATGTCTAATTTTAATTCAACCCAAACGCATACTTATATCTCTACTTTCCTACGGATTGCATTAAAACAAAAGTATAGCTTAATGTTGTAAGCGGCATGCCTTTAAATAGTTACTTTCAAAATAATATCTTATTATTCCAATATAGAATTTGATTGTTATTGTAATCTTTTGTCCTTACTTTTGAGGTTAGGACTATGATAAACCATAGCTTCGTAATTCAACTGTTGGTATAGGCAGCAATATAGTGATTTGTTTCATACTATAAACACAACACATTCTTCTAGACGATTTTTGTAGTTTGGAGATGCTTTTTGTCAAATAGGGCTTCTTATTCTGACGTTGGATGTAAACATTAATTTCTATTGCAGGACGATCCATACGATATACCATCAGCCATAAAATGTAGTATATTTAAAAATCTTATTGGAACACTTGGACGATTTTCTCTACCCATGGCAAACTCTATAGACCCTAAATATAACAATCGTCATAAAACCCGTATTTTTCTATTCATGTTATGCTATTCAATGCATTTCTGCCTGTGAATGATTTCAAATGAAGCAATTGCTTAATTGTATCAACCATACGGAAACAATTCAAAGTTTAGCCAAGGTAATGGGATGGGCTTTCGAGATGGAAAGTAAAAAAGAAGAATCTTAAGCTTTCAAGCTTGTCCGTCAAATGTCATGCTTGGGAAAGTACGTAAACATGCAAAAGCATACTATCTGTTCAGTTACATTTTAGCTGTGGGTGGGGGAGTCCTTCCAAAGAGGTAGGGATTTAGCTAATGGAAAGAAGTACCGTTCACGTGTTATAAGGCAAGCGAGGGGTAAAGACGCGCGATAGTAAAGACTATTGGCTGTTTTTCACTGTATACGCGCCTCGCGCGGCAGGAGTTCAGCATACTGCGTACCCCTACCGCTGCAAAGCTTTACTTGAGAGATAAGCTACCTCATCTCACTAGCTAAAATCTCACTGAACAGACAGCACACAATTCAGCTTTGTTTAAGATCCTATAATTTTCCTACAGCATTGTTTCGTTATAATTTATGGTTTCCTCGCTAATCAAAATTATACAAAACTCTGTCATTATAACATTTTATGTTGTTAATCGTGCTAATATTCGATATTTAATAAAACATAATAGCAATTTTGAGGATTCTTCGAAATTTCTTTTCCGAATTTTGCTGTTCAAAGATATTTTTGGGGGTGTTCGCTGGACCTCAAAATGTGTATTTCCGACGACTTTTCGATATCGAAAAGAAAAATTCCTTTGTTATTGTACATAGGTAGTAGAGAAATACAAAGGTGCTCAAATTATTCACCGCCATTCTTCAGAATATTTGGAAATGTGTTTGCCTGTATACCAACAGGACAGAAAGGATTAAATGAGGTTTCAATCTTACTTAGCTTTTTGTGAATATAACGTCGTTGATTACGTTGATAAAGAACAGTCTTACAAATCAGGGTTAGTTTTATGTTCGGGAAGGTCTGTATCGGGTTATTGGCTCGAGTTTTATAGTCATACTTTATGGGGTTAGACACATCTATTACTCAAATTCCCACATGTAATCCATCGAGAGATACATATACACCTAGATGGAGACCCAAATTGACAGGACGTAAAAATGCATCAAACCCTTTTCAGTTCTCTCTGTGTTGATCACCATCATCCCGCTCGTCTCGTATTTGAAATGAAGTACATAGCCTGCCTTGAACTTGGAGATTCATCATGCATGGAACCCTCTGACTTTGTGCTGCAGTACCACATTTCCTGGATGCCCGCGTTTAATCTTTGAAACGCACATACATTTCTGTGCCCACAGACGAGATGGTGTGAGAGGACTTCACCGAAGCATCGGGGGTGATTCCAGGAATGTATAAAGAGAAAATGTATTTTGAATACGGACTACGGCTCTCACCTCGCGCGTTTGCAGTGGTTGAAACTCTGGAGGTGGTCTGAGGCTTTGCTCTTTATACGGAGTCGGTCGGTCCAAAAGGAATGGCCGTCACTTTTTCCAGAACTCAGTTCGGTCAGCGCACAGTCGGAAAGTAATACTTTTTTTCTTTCTGCAGAATGAGAGTATATTTGTATTGATGCCCATGTTCTAACCTTAAACATTTTTGTTTTTGAAAGTCAGCAACACTGGGGACATTGTTGAAATTAGTAACTTCGACACTTTTAAAGATACATATGAGAAATGTTGACCACTAATACATAACAAAAATATGACCATTTACACATAGTTAAAATATGGGCTTTTATTTTTCCTTATATTTTTTTATTTTATAATTAAATAATTTTCGGGTATATAAAAGCCATTGGCACTATAGTTTTAACTGATGTAATATGACTGCTCTTCAGTTTTGCTCTCAAATGAACGGTTATTTGGGAAAAATTTAATTTTTCCAAAAAATTAGTAATCTTAATCATTAATGGGAAAACAAAATTATATTAATAAAAACAAAACTTTTATTTTGTAAGTTTTAACAGTATACAAAAACCTTTAAGCCATGGTGGTGAAAGTATTTACCAAAGACAGGAAAATAGTTTTTCGAAGTAATCCTGTTTTGAAAGAAAGAATGGTGCTTGAAAACCAAAGCGTTAATAACAACAGGGCTTAAAAGTTATACCTCAAAAGATAATGCTTTTCTAAACAGAGAACAATTATCAAAAAATGTTTCAAGCTATAAGCGTAAAATTGAAGGTTTTGTCAAAAAATTGGTATTTTCATCACGATGGCCCTTTAAGCATATGGAACAAATAACCAACTATACTGTCCCTGTCATAAGATTGGAGCATCACTCAAAAATTCACATACTTAATAGTTATTCCAAGAGTTCACATTGAATTCAATAAGCAGCGATAGAATAGATGGCACAACAAGGCCACTACGCAACTAAGGTCGTCTTTCTACATGCTGCTTAAGTAGATGGCACAGGAATGCAGCAAGTTACTCATTGCAGATTGTACAGGCAGGCGACCACGCAACAAAAGTTGTCTGGAATACACTGACATATTCATATCTATCCAACTACAGAACTGGGGAGGCATTGCGGTAGTCTGCGCGAGTCTATTCGGGAGATCCCGCGTTCAAACTTCCTGGGACGACCAATCTGACCGAAGCTTTTTACGCTAAGGTTATGCTGGGTTGGATAATTTGATCAGCTAATTTTCCTATCAGCCCTTTCATTCCTGCATTTCATTTTCTTCTTTTTCACCGTCATGCCAGGCACTGGGCTGATAACCTATGCTGAATATGCTATGTTCCAAAAGTTTGCCTGTTCCTCGAGAGGCTACTGGCCCAAGATATTGGCTGTAAGTTCTCGGTGTGCAAGCCCTACAACCATGAAGGTAATCCATAGAAGAAGTAAAGAAAACGTTTGTATTAGTGCATATTATTAAGTATTATTATTATTATTATTATTATTATTATTATTATTATTATTATTATTATTATTATTATTATTATCAAAATTAATCAACCAATTATTAGGCAGAGGTAAATTAAAGATAGATTGCCTAGCATATGTAGATGATCTATTATTACTCACTCCTGACATCACAACAGCTCAAAACAGGTTGAACTATCTAAGTATTAAAAGAAGTTGCAGAGAAAATTGATCTCCAGAAATCCTTCGAAAAAACTGAATACATTTCGTGCAATAAAGAAGCACAAAAATACATGGAATCCAAATATGGAAAAATTAAGAGTTTCACGGTTTAAACACCTAATAATTCAGGAAAATGGAACCGAAAATAAATCTAATAAAAGTAAATGCCAACAAATAGAAACACATATCAGCTTACTCAAAATATCTATAATAAAAGGTGCATATCTATATATACAAAATTAAGTCATTATTACACTGTAATTAAACCAGACTGCATCTATGGAGTAGGAACCTTCATTTTGAAGAGAAAAGCAGATATCAAAAATATTGTGAAAAAAGAATGCAAAATTCAACATGTTATGGGTTAACAATACAGACTTAGGAGTAAAAATGAAATAAAAATATATACAAACTTCACAGTAACTGAAACGAAGGTTAAAATTTTGTGGCCATATTCAAAGAGTGAACTCAAACAAACACATAAATTGAATAATGGAATTCTACGAAATAGATGTAAAGAACAAGCAGATACTATGAAGTGAGTTGCAAAAATAAAAAAACTGCTTAAAAGTGCCAGGAATAACGCAAGAAGATATGCTAAACAGAGATATCTCTAGAATAAAAGTGCATAAGTGACAAGTTGGCCAAGAGGTAAAATCGAAAAAAGTGGAATAATATGGATAGACGAGAGAAAGAAAGCCCACTGCCAAAGAATGAGGGAAAATGGATTCAAAGAAAAACAAAAAACATCAAGTAATTTGTGCTCATTCGGAATAATAATAATTATCATTATTATAATAAAAAACCCTTTTGAAATTCTCCAGCCCACTTCTCACTGAGCTTGCAATTTAATTTTAAAAGTGGGAAAAAGGAACCAATTTCCATTTTTACTTTCTCTACTACGTATAGTAAGTAGGGGAAGTATTGCATTCCACCAAAAAATTCGATACCGAGATTTCACCGGAAATACATGTTTCGAGACCCCCTGAATAAAAAAAAGCATTTTTGGAAACATGTCCGTGTTTGTGTCAGTGTGTCTGTGTGTCTGTGTGTGTCTGTGTGTATGTCTGTGAACAGCATAATTCAGAAACGAACAATCGGATAAACACCAAACTTGTCATTTAGGTTCAGCATTTTCCAGAGATGCGACACAAAGGTTTTCAAGAAAATACCCCCACCCCAGATTACCCTTTACATGGAACATTTTTCGAAAATTTTAATTTTCTCCAAAACGGCTCTAAGGATTTTGATTAAAATATTACACGTTTAAGATATTTTTTGACAAATAAAATGTATATCCTGAATTTTCTGGGAATGCCTCCAAAAGTATTCTTCATTGTGAACGACTTTTGCATAACTGGTAAACCATAAGAGATAGACAAAATTTTACTACAAAAAATGTAGATCGCGTTAAAACACACAATTTATGTGATATACATTTTTTTAGTTGAGTGAAATATTTTCGAGATATTGCTTGTTATTCACTTAAATTTTTCAATACTTATACTTTTTCTCAAATGCGTTATTCATTTTTCTGTTCCGGTAGCTCTTAAAAGATTTGACTATAGCTTAAAGCCTACCAATTCCCCTTTCATCTACCAGAAAATTAGCAATAAGATTAATATCTCGATTAACATGAAGTATATGGAGAATAAGCGTTTGTAAAAATAGTTTATACAAGAGTAAAGAAAATCATGTGAGTGTAACGCATCAATTTTTTTTAATACTGTATTCAAATTTATAATATTGACGTATTTAATCCTATTTGTGATTTGGCCGCAATCCAATATGTACTTGTCTTATCTCCAGACATAACTCTTAACTCATGCTCCCTATTATTTCGGTGCTTCGCGCTGATAGCTTGGGGACTGGCTAAGCAACGATCCAGAAATCGTTCCCTACAGCATTTTCTAGTGAATGTTTTCGCTAATCCGCGCAAGAAGCAGGGCCATATCGATGGATTCGCCTTTTTATTTTCTCTACCACGTATCTACATAGTAGTTAGAGAAGGTATTGGATTCCACCAAAAAATTCTATACCAAAATTTCAACTGAAATACATTTTTTGAGGTTCACTGAATCCAAATAAAGCATTTTTTCTAATGTCCGTGTGTGCGTAAATGTGTGTTTGCTGTGTATCTGTGAACAGCATAACGCAAAAACGAAAATTCAGATAAATACCATTACTTGCTATTTAGGTTCAGTGCCTTCCCAAACTACTTTTTACATGGATAATTTTCGAAATTGTTTATTTTCCAAAACTGACTCTAACAATTTTGACTGAAGTATCATATATTAAATATATTTACATGACAATTAAAAGAGTATCTTTAATTTTCTGGGAATAGCCTATGAAGTTCACTTAAAATTGGAAGAAATTTTCTATAACTGGTAAACGTTAAGCGAAAGACGAAAACGTACTGCACAAAAAATGTACATAGGTATGTTTAAAACACACAATTTGATAAAAATAGACTTTTGTGGTACATACAAGCCGTTTATAAGATATCCGTTATTCAAGGTTCGAAATGTTCCTTTCTTAGTCATTCTCTTCAAGTGCTTTCCAACATTCAGTTGTTTCTCCATGGCATGGAAACAGTATGGAATTCTATGGCCAGCATATAGCGTCCACTGTCGCTGTTCTCTTTGTATTTATAACAAAATGAGTAATGTAACCATTTCTTCAAATGTTTATTTGGATTAAAATGAGACAGAAAAGTAAGCTTGGGTAAGAATAATTTGTATACCCACTAATAAACGATGGAGGGTAGGAGAAAGCCATGTGAATGTATCACATCAGATTTTTTTAACCTTTCTTTCACTTACAAAACTCGATGAATGATACCGAGATCAGGCTGAGAACATAGCGTTCGGGAACATTCTTTGTTTTACTTGATTAGACGTTTCCGGTATAAAATTTTATATTATCTAGTATATTCTACAAACGGTGGTCCTCAGAATCGGGATCGAGCCCTCACACACAGCCCAAACGTATATACGAACCGCTTTACATTGTTAGAACTGACCTTTATTATAGATCCATAAAATGTGAGTGGTAAAGTAAACAGATTTTGCAACTTTAGTTGATCTTTCTTTTTCTTCTACTCCTGAGTAGATCATTACATAAATCTTCAACATATAGTAGAAACTTCAAATCATTTGGCCTTTGCGGACGACGTAGTCTGGATTTTTGACAATGAGGATAGACTAAATAGCTGTGCCCAGATTATCATCATTTGTAAAAGGAATAATATGTTAAATTTCCAAAACTAAAACAAAGACAGTCGCGTTCAAAGGTAGACACCAGAAAAGAACAAAAACAATGATACATGACATGCCACTAGAACAAACAAAAGCACTTCCAATATCTAGGCTATGACGTGTTGTATGAATAAGATCGAGATATAGATAAAATGCTACATCAGTTCCAAGAAATGCATAAAATATTTAAAATAAAACTGTAAAAGAGACAAAACTGAGAGTTTATTCAAAAAAGGCTGCACCAGTAATAGGTTATCTATGGAAGAGAGACATGGCATAGAAATGAGATTCTTACCTCAGTGAAGGAATGTACAAGAGAAGAATATGTTCACAACAAAGAAATAAGAAAACACATAGGAGTTATACCATTACGCCAACTAATACAAGATTATGTAAATAAGAAGTCTAATGTGTTGCACTCGCATGAATTTCCCTACTCTTGTACAAACTATTTTTATAAACGCTTATTCTCCATATACTTCATGTTAATCGAGATAAAAACTTATTGCTAATTTTCTTGCAGGTGCAAGGGGAATATGGTAGGCTTTAAGCGACAGTCAAATCCTTTAAGAGCTGGTTGCTATGTGGAGCATTTCACTTTCTTTGCATGTCCAGGACATAAAAAAGCCAATAACGAATTCCCATTTGAGAAAAAGTGTAAGCATTGGAGAATTCAAATAACCAGGAATACCTCGGAAATGTTTCACCTCACAAAAAATATATGTGGTATAAACTGTGTGTTTTAACGAGATATACATTTTTGTGTAGTAAAATGTTGTCTATCTGTTACGGTTTACCAGTTATTCAAGTCATTCTGAAGAGGACTTTTGGGGACATTCCCAGAAAATTCCGTATATAAATTTTATTTCCCATGAAAATAACTTAAATATGGATATTTTAATCAAAATCGTTAGCTATTTTTGATAAAATCAAAATTTTCGAAAAACGTTCCATGTTAAGGGTAGTCTGGGGTAGAGATTCTCTTGAAAAACTTCGTGTCGCATACTCAAATACCAACTTTGGTATTTATCCGAATTTTGTTTTTGAGTTATGCTGTTTACAGACAGACACACTGACATGTTTCCAAAAATGCTTTATTTGGATTCAGGGCACCTCAAAATATGTATTTCCTGAAATTTCGGCATCGGGTTTTTGGATGGAATACAATACTTCTCCTAGTTACTACACGCAGTACAAAAAGTAAAAATGGCTAGACCAGCTTCTACAAATGTTTGACAGAAGAACTGCTGAACAAGTTTTAAGCTATAAGCCTAGAGGACACATATTGGTTGGAAGCCAAAGCAACGGAGAGAACAGATGCGAGATCGTAACGGGTGTAGCCCAATCTATATGGGAAGAAGAAGAAGAAAGAAAGAAAGAAAGAGAGAAGATTAATAAATAGATCAGCTCACTTGGCCATGCCTATTTCTTATACTTAGTTCTTCCATTATACCCTAAACAAAATAAAGAATCTTAATAAAAGCATTTCAAGGATAAAAACTAATTCGGGGCAATGCATGCTGCCTAAAACAATTGACTACATAAAACCCAGCATGGAAATTTAGAGTACGGTTGAAAGTCTTCCTAATAATTTTCATTCACATTTTTTGGGATAAAAAATGTCTATGTTAATTCATATAACCTTCTCTACCCTCTATCGTTTATAAACTATTATTATTAAAGCTTACTCTCTATGTACTTAATTTTAATCCAAACAAACCTTTGCAGGATTAGCTACATTACACATTTCGTTATATATACAAAGGTAACAGCGATACCTAGTAAAATGTTTAAGCAGTGGACGCTAGACGCTGCCTTAAAATTCCTACTCTTTAAATGCAATCGGAAGAAACAACTCAATGTTGAAAGGACTTTAAAGAATGACCAAGTAATAAAAAATTTGAACCATATAACGGATACTTCGTAAATGGCTTATGCCACCAAAAATGTTATTGGAAATAAATTGTATGTTCTAGAGGGTTCTGTATTTCTGTATAGTACGTTTTCGTCTATCACTTATCGTTTACTAGTTATACAAGATTGTACAAAATTTCTTCCGAATTAAGAGGACTTCAGAGACTATTCCCAAAAAATTCAAAATATATATTTTATTTTCCATGTAAATATCATTAATAAAGTCGTTATAGCCATACTTTAGAAAATAAAAAATTTCTAAAAATTTTCCAAGCAAAGGTTAGTTTGGGGTGAGTGGAGCTTCTTAAAAATCTTCGTACTTGTCGTCGATAGGAATAAATAAGAATACATTCACTTTTCCACACTCAGGCTAGCCAACTTTATTTTACATGTATCTCAAATACACAGAGAAACAATGTATATGCAATACGGCATACATGCAGCTGTGAGGGTCGCGACTGGATCCTCCACAGTATTGAACCTAAATACCAAGTTTGGTGTTTGTTAGACTTTTCGCTTTTAATCTACGCTTTTTACTTAAACACACACACACACACACACACACACAGATCTTTTTCTAAAAATGCTCCTTTTGGATTCGGGGAACCACCAAACATGTATTTCAGGTGAAATGTCGGTATTAATTTTTGGATGGAATGCAATACGTTCTCTACCTGCTATATACGTGGTAGAGAGTAATAATGCTTGTAGAAATAGTTCCCAATAAGTAATACTCTTAACAACCTGGAAGCATGTGGGCACATCGTTACATCTTACGACATTAGAGATACGTCTATTGAAATGCTTACGAAGGCTAATACACTCCAAACACGTTTCTGTAACTATTTTACTTGCCTATGAAGTGACTAAATTGGGAAAGAAGTAAGTTAATTTGGGTCAATCACAGGTGCCTATCCTTCCAGTTTTAACGTCCATATTTACCACCTCGAACTGCAACTATTATCCCGTAAATGGTTTTAATTTCCACTTTAATCTGTTTCACCGTTGAGAAAGTTTGTATTGTTGTAACTTGTTTGCACCACGCTTTGGGCGTCAATTTGAAGTAGTTGTCTTACATTTCAACTGTTGGGGAGCGGAACTTGTAGTAGTTGCAACCGCACGTATAGTAAACAGTTTCCAGTAGCCTTCGCCGCAAATGCACTTTCAGGTGGCCTTTGCCCCAAGTTTAAAAATATTAACTTTGTAATTTAAACTGTTTCTTTAAATATTATATATTTATGTTTGCCTCGGCTGCGTCAGTATTTTTATTAGAGACACGTTTCTCTTAGCAGGGTTGTGGTGCAACAAGAATGTAGGCTTACAAAGATTATAATTTTATTTCACTTCTTTTATTACTGCTTGACACGATTCAAATAACTCACTGATAGAGACCTGTGAGATTCTTTTTATTAATTACACTTTTTAATACGTAAACTATTTTCGTCTCACACGAATAAGTAATAAATCTCTCGAGGATGTGTCTCGCGTCCGATTAGTAACATTGTTTGCAGGCAACTGACTTCTGAATTTGTAAATGTTTCTCCTTTTCAGTTTCTGATTAGCTAATCCTAATCCAATAGAATACCTTCATTTAACTAAAGCTTTATTTGGTTGTTGATTGGCTATTTTTATTTTGGTTT
This sequence comes from Deroplatys truncata, assembly GCA_030765065.1. Classification (NCBI taxonomy): domain Eukaryota; kingdom Metazoa; phylum Arthropoda; class Insecta; order Mantodea; family Mantidae; genus Deroplatys; species Deroplatys truncata. The sequence continues at coordinate 112,322,420 of CM060986.1, forward strand.
CAAGTCCAATCATATGGAAATTGCCCTTTGTATTTGCACATGTTTAATTACTCGACTTAATTTGATTAGGTTTTACTTTTCATTTTGTCCTTTTACATAATTAATTTACTATGATGCTCGCATTATCTGTTCACAATACAAATTGACATACTTCAATTTATCGCAATTCGTTGTAGAGTTAACCCATACGTTATTTTGGCAGCTTTCTTTGATCCAAATCGTTATGCTTTTATCTAACCCACATAAAGATTAAATTGAAGAAATTATGAATTCAGAAGAAACTGAAATGGAGGTGAAATTACAGAAGCGGCAGAAAGAGTAACACTAGAAGTACTTACCCAAAAAATTCAGAAAGCAATATGATGTAGCATTTAATCGCTTCTTTGGCTGGTGTAAGGCAAAAATTCTTGAAATGACTGCTAGCGAAGCAGCAAAAGCATCTGACATCTCTCTTGTTTCAAGGTCGCGTTCTAAAGGTGATTTTCGTTAGTTTCAGGAATCGATATGGTACTTTATATATTTTACAAATTCGTACCCTGTCTAAAAAATAGTAAATGCCACACGTGTTAAAAATGGTTTTATTTTGCTTCTAGGATTGCGAAACTCTGCCTACGGCCTTGGTTTCGCTAACATCCCTACTCGCCAAATAAAAACCTATTTTTAGCCCTTGTATCATAATCTACTATTCTTTATAATTATTTTTATACCTATATATTATGTGTCTATATTCTTTAATTTTTATAATTTCTTCGTGAAATATTTAAAATATATAAATTCAACTACATATTCACTCAAAATCTTGAGGTCTTCTTATATCAGTACAAATTACCAATGTAAACACTTCTTTCCTTTGATTCAGTAAAATTGGAAACCAAAATCACCACAATTTTCTCGTATAGATTCACACAAAATTGCACTTCAATAGTACTATGTTTTCTTGTTTGGGGTTTACTTCTTCCGTTTGAGAAGTGTCTTGTTTGAAAGTAAATGTGCGGCCATATTATTTGCATCAGTATTGAAGTGCTCTCCACAAGAATGGAGCAAAGCAAATAATGTATATCATTTACATAGTTTCATGAGGAGGCGTTAGCTGTCTCGTGGTGCATCTGTGGCATCTTCCAGTGGCATCACACTGTAAATTATGAGCATATTTCGCAGATGCTACCACCACCGCTGGCATAAAGCTCTCGAATGATATCACATACAAGGCTTGCCTTGTTTGAAGCAGAAGTAAGTGCTGCACGTTCCTAAATGAAACCGAACCATTGGTGTTTAATAATCGAAGAAGACTTAGTATTGTTCACATTTTCCTTTAGGACTTAAATAATTACGGCTCTTTAACTACTATGGTTCTCAGCGTCCCATTATATATTGCGTGTGAACGACCATAAATTATGCTCAGAGCCTTCTTTATCAGGCTTGAGGTTTTTTACGTGCCGTAAATCTACGACACGGACCACTGAATTTTCCTCCCTTCCGAAGGAATCATGCCAAGATTTTTACGCCCGAATAAATCCATATCCCTCGATTGAACTCGCACCTTGGGAACTACAGCCTAGCATGATACCCCTAGAACACGGAGGATACGACTGTGTGCGTGTGTTTGTTTGTGTGTGTGTATATGTGTGTGAATAGCATGGTTCAAGAACAAAGCGTTGAAAGAATACCAAACTTGGCATTTAATTTCAGTATCATCCAAATATACGACATTAAGATTTACAGAAGATTTTTCCTAAAAGCTCTTTATATAGAAAAATGTTCGATACGTTAATCTCAAAAGTGGCTAACGAGGTTGTTTATAATACCAGAGGTTTAAGTTATTTAGATGGTAAACAACTAACTGGATTTTCTGGGAATAGTTTCTGAAGTAGAGAGAATTTTGTAAAACTCGTAAACCATTAGAAATAAAAATAGTTTAAAACATAGAAACATATAACATAGAGCCGTTTCCTAGATATTAAACACTAGACTCTACAGGATGTTTCAGTGAATCGAAATTTTCTCATTGCTTTAGAAAATGTTAGCAACACAAAATTTATGTCAATTGTTCGCCCATTTCATGTCATTGTTAATGTGAAGCTGTGGTCTGCAGTTTAACGTGCAATAACTGTAAACTGTAAACTTGTTTTTAGACAGCATGGCCTTAAAGTAGAACTTTAAACATAGGTCACACGAACTAAAAGCTTTACATTATCTTACTAGTGCAATGAAATGTTTATACTGCTCCAAGTGACCAACTTTAGTTTCAAGTCCAATCACATGGCGATTACCGTTTGTATTCGCATATTTAGACTTTGTATAACTAGGTTTTACTTTCCATTATGTACTCATTTTTGCATGATTATATGTTCACAATATAAATCGTCATATTTAAATTTATCACAACTCGTTGTGAAGTTACGTATACCTTATATTGGCAGCCTTATGCTCTCTTTGGTCTAAAATGTTATTATTTTGTCTAGTATAACCTACATAGATTAAATGGCAGCAATTATGAATTCAAAAGAAGCTGAAATAGAAGAGCCAGGTGAAATTACAGAAACAGCAGAGAGAATAACAAAAACTATATACCCCAAAAAATCTAGAAAGCAGAATGATATAGCGTTTAATACCTTAATTGACTAGTGTAAGCAAAAATATGTTGAATATAATTTCACTGAAAATGACTGTTAGCGAATCAACAAAACATCTGACAACTCGCTGCACATGAGAGTTGATCTGTGTTTTAACGTAATTTCTCCTGTGTCAAGAATATCACGCTTGAGTTTATCTCGTTATAAATGTGATTACTCTTAGTTTTAGGAATTAATATAATATTATTTTATTGATATTTCACAAATTCGAGCGTTATCTAAAAATAGTATATGCCACACATGATAAAAGTGGTGTTATTTTGCTCGTAGTATTGCAAAACTAAGGGGTAGGCAAACATTCTAACTCGAAAAAACTTTTTTTAACACTTTTATCATAATATACCATTATAGGAACAATGACCAAAAAGAGAATTATGACACTACTATGATCTTGGACGACATATGTAGTGCCATCAACATATGGTTAAAGAAACAGCTTCAGCATAAAGAAGAAGCCACCAGATGAGCAGCAACCATTTGAGGAAGTAGTTATATTGTATTTCGACTGTTGGGGAGCCGAACTTGAAGTAGTTGCAACAGTACGTATGGTAAAAAGTTTCCGGTAGCCTTCGCCCCAAGTTTAAAAGTATTAACTTTGTAATTTGACTGTTTCTTTAAATATTATATATTTATGTTTGCCTCGGTTGCGTCAGTATAATTTGTAGAGACATGAATTTCTTTACAAGGTGTGGTGCAGCTGAAGAATGTAGGCTTACACAGATTATAATTTTTACTTCACTCCATTTCTTAATCCTTGACACGATTTTAAATAACACTTCACCGATATAGAGAGACTGTGAGATTATTTATTAATTAGTTGCACTTTTTAACACGTAAACTATTTTTGTCTCACACTGAATACGTATTAAACTTCTCGAGGACGCGTCTCGCGTCCGGGTTGGAACGCTGTCTACAAGCAACAGGCGCCTGAATTTGTACAATTTGCTCTATTTCAGTTTCTGATTGGCTAATTCTATTCCAATTGAATACCTTCATTTAACTTTCAGGTTTTATGGTTGTTGATTGGCTATTTATAAACTGTCTCAAAAATTACATTATTGTTGCTCCAAGAATTACCAGTAGCATTATTAAACTTTCTAATTCATTATTGCATCAAGTTTACCTGACTGATACCTCATTTTAGCAACTTTTAACCCATTATTCTCACAGCTCCTACATTATTAAATTACGTAATACATTCGCATAACATTATTGAACATGTACATAATAATATAAACATTAATTCAATGACTGTTATATGCATTTTATATATTAAACACATATTACTTTAAGGTGGGCTGTTATTATATCTTATATTATATAATTAGACTGAAATCATCTAAGTGTTAAAAATACTGCCTCACATTAGAACACAAGCAAACATTCTAACTATAGGAACTACTGATATTCGCAGTCCAAAGCGTCCATTGCGACTGCTCTCAGCGTAATTCAACATATCCAGGGTGAGTGTATACAGAATATTGAGAAAGGACTTGTGGTTTTATTCATAACATTGCAGACTGTGCATCAATTAAAACCTGCAGAAAAAAGTAACCGGATTCAATTTTCTGGTTTTCTGGTTTTCAGCCAAGTTGATGAAGATACCCAATTTCTAAGCAAACTATGGATATCAGGCGAAGCCAATTTTCGCTATTGGTACCCAGAAAATCCTCAATCACTACACGAAATACCTATATACAGAAGGTAATAGCGTGGTGCCCAATCTCTTTGCAAAGGGTTATTTGCCCCTACTTTGTTGAAGATGAGGAAAGACAACAACAGTGGCTTTTAATCTACATCCAAATGCTTGAGACTCTTCCTCCCACCGGAACTTGCAAGATTTGAAAAAAGCAACTTGTTAAAGCTACAGCACACACAGCTGGAATTTCTATGGCAGCTGTGCATCAACTCTTCAGCAATCACTTAATCTCTAAATAAGAGGATATTACTTGCCCCCCAGATCTGTCTGCGTGTGACTATCTTCTATGGAGATATCTGAAGAGCAGGGTATATTCAATTTATCTACAAACGTTTTTAAGCTGAAGGAAAGTTATCACAGAGAAATTACTGCTATTCCTGTTGAAATGCTACAACACTCATTTCGCGATCTGCGTAGAGGCTGGCGGATGTTATCTCAGTTATGGAGGTCATTTGAAGGACATAATCTTCAAACAAAAAAACAACGATGTTTAACATAAAATTGCATACTATTGAAATTAATTTTATATATTATTTTGCTTATTTAATATTTAACGAGTATTGTTTTATAGTTAAAAATTTCGTTTCAATGAGAAACCCTGTTATTTTTCAATAATTTGTAATTTTTGGAAACGCCTTCGCTGTTTAGCTGATTCTCGCGATGTTATGGAAGGAAGGACACTCTTTTAAACATTTGACAACTTCGGTTTTCTGCATCGCCGTTGTAGCTACGACCAAACGTGTAATTAAGTTACTTCTGCAAACGTTTACCCCGATAATATGAATCACATAGAAAGGTAAGTTTTTATAATAATAGTATGTAAAAGCTATGTAAACCAACGCAGTGGTCAGAGAAAGTCAAGTCACATGAATGTAACACATTGCATTTTGATTAATATCTCTGCTTAAATATATTCGTGCGGAATGGTCGCTTCTATACAAATTCTATCCGTTTATTTATTTTTCCCCGTTTACTTATGTTTGCTAAAGAAGCATTCCACATAAAATATAAGCAATATTACCTAATTTTCAACCCCATTCGTGAATGAAAGCCTCGTGCTCAGAGGACGAGCATGCTTGGAGAATAAAAGCGATAAGGATATCGCCAGCTTTAACTTTTAAAGGCTAACTTAAGGGTTTTAGTAATTAACGCACATATTTATAAAATACGAAAAATATGCTAAAATAATGTATATAATAAACAAACAATAATATTGATATAATCAGTTTAGTGCACACAAGATATAATTTTTAAAATTATTGCTGATAATAATTGTGTTTTTGAATTTCAAAATGCTGTACTGCTGAAAATCTGGATTGTATTGTTACACTGTATAACCTGGACCAAAGTGGCTATTGTGGTTGAGGACTAGTCATTAAACTTTGAGACTGAAACAAACAGAGTCAGATAATTAAATTTCGTACATATAGAAATGCAACTGCATACTTTTTTTTCATTCATTATCTGTTTACCCTCCTCTTATGTAGGACTTACACCCCCCAGGACTTATAAGCGGGTGCCTGGAGTCAGAGGCCCGTCGAGGAGCAGACACTCATGGATCAGACAGAGCATCCAGGATGGGTGATCAGCCCGATGCCTGGTAAGGGATGAAGGAAGTAGATGAAACGAAATGTTGGTGAAATGGATGAAAGGAAAGGTGATGATGGAGCAGTTGGTGAAATGAATGGCGCGGGAAACCGGAGAACCCGGAGAAAACCCACCCAGACGCCGCTTCGTGCATACTTTTTCATTTAATTTAATGTGAAATTATGATAAATTTAATGTATGTTGAATGCATTGAGTTCAAAGAACTGAAGTTCCGTTGGTTAATCAAGATGTTCTTTTCCAGACATATTTTAGCAAGGCTTTTTAATAACATTAAAGCTTTAATAATGTTGGTAAAAGAAATGCCCATTATGTAGCATTGAAGAATGAAAAGAACCAAAGAAGAATAAGCCGCATGCAAAATATGACCCCAATATGACAAAACTGTATTTCACAAAGTCTGTTGCATTCAGGTCACAAGTAAGTGCATAAATTTTATCCTTCACGTAATTCTTTGTAACAAGGAATTTACAGCAATAATGACTATGTACTTTTTGGTGCAAACCTTTACTGCAATAAGTATTTTAAGCATGTGTGTGTGTGAGAGAGAGAGAGAGAGAGAGAAGGGGTAGCTATTGCTTTATTGCTCTTTAACGAGAGAAAATTTGAATCAAATCAACATTTAATTCGTTCATAACAATATATGTCTACATATAGAACATAGCACATTATACAACTGTGTCTATTTTCAACCAATCAGGAAAAAAAAATCTAATGACTCTCACATGACTTTCTCTACTGTTGTACAAAATATTTTTACAAACTCTTATTCTCCATCTATTTGATATTAATCGAGATAAACGTTTGCAGAAACACAATTTTGACATGCAAAGAGAATTACATTTTACACATAGCGACCAGTTCTAAAAATATTTGACTATCGCTTAAGGCCTACTATGTTCCCCTTGTTTTGTATTTGCAGCGGCAATGTAGAAATACAGTAGCCTTTAAGCATCGACATATCACTTAATAGCTGGTTGCTATGTGCAGCATCATTATTTTTGCCACAGATTAATACTCTTTGCACATCCAAGACAAAAACAAAATGAATAACGAATTCCCATTTGAGAAAGTAAGTGTTGAAAAATTTAAGGGAATAACAAGCAATATCTCGAAAATGGTTCACTCAACAACAAAAAATGTATACGACATAAATTGTGTATTTTAACGCGATCTACATTTTTTGTGTAGTAAAATTTTTTCTATCTCTTATGGTTTATCAGTTATGCAAAAGTCGTTCACAATGAAGAATACTTTTGATGAGACATTTCCAGAAAATTCGAGATATATACTTCATTTGTCATGAAAATATCTTAAACAATGATATTTTAATCAAAATCGTTAGAGCCATTTTTGATAAAATTAAAATTTTCGAAAAATGTTCCATGTAAAGTGTAATATGGGGTGGGGGATTTTCTTGAAATTCTTCGTGTTGCATCTCTGGAAGATACTGAACCTAAATACCAAGTTTGGTGTTTATCCGACTGTTAGTTTCCGAGTTATATTGTTCACACACACACACACACACAGACACAGACACGCACACGGACATGTTTCCAAAAATGTTTTTTTTTTATTTCCGGTGAAATACCTGTTCCTTGCGGAACGCCAATGTTAATGCTTCGAACATAACTACATCAATTACCAGTTGTAGTCTGTTGTGTTATCACACAAAGATTGGAATAACTTTGGGTATTTCCATTGATTATTTCTTTAGCACAATGTCAAGGTTAACACTACAATCCAGATGCGATACTTTCAAAATCTCATTATCAGAAAAAATCGTACCAAGTACTGTACCCTGCGGACCATGAATATTATTGCTTCGAAAATAACTACATCACTTACCAGTTTTAGTCTGTTGTGTTCTATCAGGCAAATAAGAATCGAATAAATTTGGTATCCCCATTGAGTCCTAATTATTTGTTTGGCAATACAATATGATTAACACTATATTCCACATGTGACACCTACAGAATCCCATCCTTAATTTGTGCCTATGCATTCCATTTTGTTGATGACAATTTAAGCTTTATAAACTTTGCAAAAGCCTTTACCACGGGAGACAATTGATAGAATAATAATTTCTAATCTTATATTGGAAGACTAGTTTCATTCTAAAATAAATCTGCCCGGATATCGAATATCTATTTTACTAAGATCCACATGTTCCTAATAGTATGAAGCTGATAATTAGCAGTATATCATTGTAGTGTATAAAACTTGCCCCATTCCCCCAGATCACCCTAGTATTTTTCTCCCCGTAAGGTTTCCACCTTTATGTAACCAACTTTGACTTCGCCCGGCTGCGGCTGTTTTCAGTTTTCTGTGTAACTGGCTTGAAAAATAATTCAGGAGAATAAAAACAAAGCAATGAAAGATGTTTATAACCTATTTGGAATGTAGGGATGGTTAAGATATCACCTCTATGAAAGATTTCCACTATGATTGGTACAGAATGATAGCCTAAATCAATTATAATATAATTTGGCCTTCTAGAGGAAGGGGTTAAGAATTGTTTGCACATGAGGTTAAACTGAGCAACACCACAACATTTATACGCATGTGAGCTTTCCGTCAGCAACATGGAGACGAAGGTTAAGCTTTTTGCTGCTACTAAACGGCAATAAGAAGACCGGCATTAAAAAAACGGTAGAATAGCATGAAAATATAAGGCATTATTTGTAATTTTACCTTTTGTCAGTACCGAACGGAATGACTCGGCGGTTACTCTGTGGTCCACATTCGGGAGGTCACAGGATCGATCCCCGGCGACCGCCCACACTGGCCCATGGGTATTTCCTGGTTTCCGCTGGTCGCCAGGCGAATGCTGGGGTGGTTCATCTTGTACCACAACTCTCATTCCTCTTATTTTTTGTACCCATCTACTTCCTTGTCAACTGTTTCAGGGCTGTGGGACCAGGCGACGGTGTTCGCCGGGTTGCGGCTGGACAGTGGCTTGCACTCTGTAAAACTTCCTTCCCTGACGGTGTCACTCAGAACTCCTTTCAGCGTGGGGCTCCGCTCCGAGGACCCTGGAGGTTGGCAATTTGTGGGTGGGTGCGGCGTCAAGATACGTTCTATCTGGAAACGTTATGTACCCCGGCCATGCTTGCGCCAGTCGGCATCCGGATCTGGTCGCCCTTCGGGACTCTCCCCTCATCCCTCCCTCCCAGGGGTCACGTTAGTTGCACAATGGGCCGATTGGCCTGCGTGCGGTGCTCTACCCCAATTCCGGGGGCTCCTCCGTGATACATACATTTACCTTTTAACCTTCGGCAGTTCGGCCATACTTTGGGGTAGGAACGTACGCTGCCAATCCAGTGGCTAGAATTATACTCGAAAAATAGAGGTGGTCACGCGGGTAGTAGATGGGGCTATGTTTTGTCAGTACCAACATAAACAGCTCCGTTCCATTACGGGACACATTTTATACACATCAGTGTATATCTCGAGAATATCTTTTAAGTTTCACTCCGATTAAAACACTCCAACTGGTCACCTCTTGTTATTATTCTCTGCTGTTGCTATTACAAATACAAGCCTTTATCTGCAAACTTGTTCATATTCGTTTTACATTTTATCACTTCATGTTATTACTGCCACAACTGTAATCCAATTTCTGATCCCTACTTTTGTGTTTGTCTTTTACTGCCACTTTCATACAGGTCAGTTTTAATAACCTTTGGTGTTTAAAATTTAATTTGTATTTCGGTTCTGCGCCTTAATGCCCTTATAACTGCCGCACAAATGGAGGTTTTAAAAAATTCGTCTTTGTACGAAAATATCAGTTAAAACAGGAAATAAAATTATGTTTATTCCTCGTTTATACTGAAGGTTTTTCCATCAAACATTTTAACATGGCAATGAAGCTTTCGATCGTGGTAGAAAGAAAAAAAGCAGGATTTTTGGACAGAGAGAAGATACAGAGCATCATTTGCTTTTACATAATTTTATTTTTTTGCGGTTACCATTATTGCGAGACTTATGAATAATTTTGATCATAAGATATGGGCTAAATAGTATTTTTTCTGTAACACTTTACTGAACTACACAGGGTAGAAGGATATTTGGGATTTTATTTCGTACTTTAAATGGCAAAAATATCTAATTTGAAATTGCTGTTGGAGTATTGCTTGAATGAAAAAAGCTGATATGTTACTCTCACATGACTTTCTCTACTCTTGTACAAACCATTTTTACAAACCTTGTTCTCCATATGCTTCATGTTAATCGAGATATCGAGATGTTAATCTTATTGCCAATTTTCCTGTAGGTGCAAGGGAAATATGGTAGACTTTAAGCGACAGTCAAATCTTTTAAGAGCTGGTTGCTATGTGGCGCATTCCAATCTCTTTGCCTGTCCAGTACGTAAAAAATGAATAACAAATTCCCATTTGAGAAAAAGTATTGGAAAATTTAAGGGAACAACAAGTAATATCTCGAAAATGGTTCACTGAACAACAAAAAATGTATATGACGTAAATTGTGTATTTTAACGCGATCTACATTTTTGGTGTAGTAAAATTTTGTCTATCTCTTATGGTTTACCAGTTATGCAAAAGTCGTTCACAATGAAGAATACTTTTGGAGACATTCCCAGAAAATTCGAGATATACATTTCATTTGTCATAAAAATATCTATAACATATGATATTTTAATGAAAATCGTTAGAGCCATTTTTGAGAAAATTAAAATTTTCGAAAAACCTTCGTATCACATCTCTGGAAGATACTGAACCTAAATACCAAGCTTGGTGTTTATCCGACTGTTCGTTTCCGAGTTATGCTGTTCACAGACACACACACGGACATGTTTCCAAAAATGCTTTTTTTTTGGATTCAGGGGGTCTCAAAACATATATTTTCGGTGAAATCTTGGTATCGAATTTTTGGGTGGAATACAATACTTCCCCTACTTACTATACGTAGTAGAGAAAGTAAAAAACATTATTATAAGTGTTATATTTCTCTTCACGCTAAGAGGGCATACTTGAAAACTTACTACTTAGGCCCAAACAGCTATTGTTTATATTTTTGACATAAAACCAAACCTTTGTCCTACTTTACGTTTTGAAGATACTCAGACTCCCAAATGACACCAAAATAAGGCCTAAAGGTATCGTTTATAAAATTCAACATTAAGTTTAGATTGTATTTTAGAACATTTTGCTGAATTCTAAATATTCCCCTAGTACAATTTTCATGATATTAAGTTCATATGTCTTACAGTAGGATCTACCAATAATGATTAACGAAATTGAGTAGCCAGATTGTGTGTATATTATATATTTCTTTAAATATTATTATGGTATGTATATTATATATTTCTTGAAATAAAATGAACGTGAGTGCCAAATTCCCCCCCCCCCAAAAAAAAAACTTTAGTGATGTGACTTATTCGTGATTTCTTCGCTTGCATTGCAGAAGGAAGTTTTGTATTCGATCCAAATATTCGTTAAGGGATTTCACCATCCCCCGAATGCAATATTTTTAGTACAATTCGGTAAGAGCGCGTGCCTGCGTAGGTGAAATGTGTATACCTGTTTGTTTTTATTTAACAGCATACGTCAAAAACGAGAAGTCGAATGAATGTCGCATGTTAAGATACTACTTAAATGCCAGGCATTTTTCATCGATTGACATTTTCTGATACTTGTAAACTTTTCACCATATACCATAAGTTCCATAAACGCTTTTTCTCCAGTTTGATCGAAAGATTAGATCCTAGAAAATTAATGCCCATTTTGTTTGCACACTGTATAAATGAGATGAATTGATAAAATCAGTTTTATAAAATCGAGGTCGTGTTTTAAAATAGGAGTAAGCGAGGTTTTATATACCTGATAATTCAAAAGTATCTCTGCAGAGTCCTGTAATTTAGATATACTAAATGATTGCATATAAATCAAGGCTATGAGCACTATTGGATTCCAAACTTGGAGAACTAGGGGTTCTGTTCTAAACTGGTGTAGAGATTTTTAATTATTATTATTTTTATTATTCCATACTCTCGTTTGAATCTATAAAGTATGAATGTGAAATGAACAACAACAAATAATAATTTGAACTTTGAGATACAACAGCAACAAAACAGGTAAAAGATGCGATTAAATCCAAAATTAAGAAATATTGCAAAATGGGAAGAGATTAGTGACAATAGAGCAGTGATACCAATGTTGATGGACTGAAGGGATCACATTCGTGTGTTCTAGCAAGCAGAGAAGACAGTGGTTTGCATGACGATTAAGAAATTATACTATTGCACCATCCTTAAACAGTTTACAATTCTAGAAAAAATCCAGACATTTTAAAATAACCATTCGGTGTATACGTCGAATGTATAAGACATAAGACATAATCTGCGGAATAGAAGATTATGATACAAGGAGTAATAGTAGGGTGTCATTTTGCTAGTAGGATTGCGAAACGAAAGTGTAGGCAAAATAAACTGTTCGCAAAAAAAAACCACTTTTAACACCTGTGGCATATACTATTTTTTAAACAGCGTTCGAATATGTAAAATGTTAATAGTATTACATTGTTTCCCGAAACTAAGAGAAATAAGTTAAGAATGTGGTTCAAGAAACAAGAGAAATGACATCAAAAAAGCAAGATGTCGGATGTTTTGGTTTTTGTTGATTCCCTAGCAGTTATTTTCAGAGAAATTATTTTCAACGTGTTTTACCTTACACTAGGCACTGCAGCGATTAAATACTGTATCATATTCCTTTCTGGAATTTATTTTTATTATTTTTTCTGCTGCTTCTGTACTTTCACTTAGATTTCATTTCTTCCGAGTTAATAATTTCCACCACTGAATCTTTATTTAGGTTATTGTAGATAAAACAATGACATGTCAAAAAACCAGAAGGCTGTCAATAAGGTATAGGTTAACTCTACAACGAATTCCGATAAAGCGAAGTATGACGATTTGTATTGTGAACAGGTAATGCGAGCGCCATGAGAAATTATGTAAAAAGACACAATGAAAAGTAAAACCTAATCAAACCAAGTGGAATTATTAAACATGTGCAAATACAAAGGGTAACCAAAGGTGCTCACTAAAGCGTTAGGCCTTGCTGTCGAAAAAACATATTTAAACTTTCTAATTGTTCTTGATAAAGTTTAGTTAGCATTATGCTAATTAACAAGATTACCACCCTTAAATGCAACCTTTTAACCTGCCATTCTTGAGAACTGCATTTTAATTGCATTCGCTTTGAATGAGAACTTTTAATGGCTTGCAGTCAACCGCGAAGACAGTCACATGCAAGGCCCTAAGAACCTGTCGGATTTGTGTCTACTTTATCCGAGAAGTTAGGTTAGGTTGTGTGTTTAGTAACGTTATATGCCATGTAATTAATTAGTGATTTTTTTTGCTTTCTCTACTGCGTATAGTATCTAGGGGAAATATTTATTCGATACCGAGATTTCACTAGAAATACATACTTTGAGGCTTTTGAATCAAAATAAACCCGCCTCTAAACAACACCTTACATAGAAAACTTCTCAGAATTGTTAAAAAAATTACTAACAAATTTGATTAAAATACAATGTATGAAAGATATTTATATAACAAATAAAATGTTTATCTTTAATTTTCTGGGGTTAACCTGGTAATTACTCTTTATTCAGAAGAAATTTTGTATAATCTTGTATAACCTGTAAACGTTAAACATAGATGAAAATACACCACACAAAAAAAATGTAGATCCCTTTTAAAACGCTCAATTTATTTAAAATAACGCTTTTTGTGACATAAGCCGTTTCTGAGACATACGTTATTAAAGTTAGAAATTTCTAATACTTATTTTGTTACTCCCATCAATTTTCCATCATTTCTAGGATTCATGGAAACAGTATTGAATTTTAAGGCCAGCATATAGTGCCTAGTTCTTAAACATTTGTCTGTCGCCGTTTCTTTGTATTTGTAAAGAAATGTGTAATCTATCTATTTTTGTAAAGGTATTGTTTTAGATTAAATGTAGTAGATAGAAAAAAAGATTTAGTAAACATAGTTTGTATACTCACTAATAAAGATAGAGGGTAGAGAAAGTCAAATGAATATATCACTTCAGAAATTTTATTTGCCGATTAAATTGTTAGAATTTATTTATATTCTGCTGAAAGCTTAATATGTAATCTGAATAGTGATTATATATACACGTTCTTTAAATTCCATTTTCTCAACAATTACATGGTCTTCATTTGATATTCTGCAACACGGACGTCAAAAGCCCATTTACATATAGTCTGGCTGAGTGCTTCAGTTTTAGAAAAGGGATAGACATACGTTCTGGTTGGTAATGTTACCTGAGGTTTTAGTAGAAAGGGGTGGACAAAGCGTATGCCATAAACAAAGGGGTAATAATCAGTTTAATCAAGGTGTCTTATAATAAACTAACGGAAATAAACATACAAAAGTATACAATAAACAAAAACAAGCTGAACGTGTCTTCGTTATCTACAGCCATTAAATTTCATTGTAGCATTTTAATTTGAAATGATAATCTTAAGATATGTATCTTAAGGATACCCATTTTTTTCAATAGAAGTAACGTTCTTTTTACTTTCTCTACTAGTACAGTAAGTAGAAGTAGTATTGTATTCCACCCAAAAATTCGATACCGATATTTCACTGGAAATATATGTTTTGAAACCCCCTGAATCCAAAAAGAGCATTTTTGGAAACATGTCCGTGTGTGTCTGTCCGTCTATGTCTGTGTGTGTGAACAGCATAACCCGGAAACGAAAAGTCGGATAAACACCAAACTTGGTATTTAGGTTCAGTATCTTCCAGAGATGCGACACGAAGGTTTTTAAGAAAATCCCCCATCCCAGATTACCCTTTACATGGAACATTTTTCGAAAGTTTTAATTTTCTCAAAAATGTTTTTAACGATTTTGATTAAAACATCATATGTTTAAGATATTTTCATAACAAATAAAATGTATATCTTGAATTTTCTAGGAATGTCTCGAAAAGTGTTCTTCATTGTGTACGACTTTTGCATAACTGGTAAACCATAAGAGGTAGATAAAAGTTTACTCCAAAAAATGTAGATCGCGTTATAATGAACAATTTATGTCATATGCAATTTTTTTGTTGAGTGAACCATTTTCGATATATTACTTGTTATTCCCTTAAATTTTTCAATACTTATTTTCTCAAATGGGAATTCGTTATTCATTTTTTTGTCTTGGATATATAAAGAGAATTAATCTGTGGCAAAGAGAATGGTCCTGCACCTAGCAACCAGCTATTAAGATATATGTCGATGCTTAAAGACATTTCTATACTGCCCTTACAATTACAAAACAAGGGGAACATAGTACGCCTTAAGCGATAGTCAAGTATTTTTAGAACTGGTCCCTATGTGTAAAATGTAATTCTCTTTGCGTGTCAAAAGATCGTTTCTGCAAATGTTTATCTCGATTAATATGAAATAGATGGAGAATAAGAGTTTGTAAAAATAGTTTGTACAGGAGTAGAGAAAGTCATGTGAGTGTAACACATCAGATTTTTTAAATTTCATACGACAAAAGGTCTTCAAACTTTGTAGTCAGGATCGCGTTTCTATTAATTTAAATGTCCAAAATGTACGTTTCAGTGGACCTGCGTAGGTATGTGGAAATAGAATCTGAAATGTTTAAACTTCATTTTCTCATAATCTTGTTTTCTTACATACTTTCCAATTTTCACTATGCATGTTTTGTTCATTTTCTTTCAACTTTTCAGAATATGTACTTTGTACATAGATCTAAAGTGCGTTTTCTTTATATCAGACATGTTTTGACTTTAGGATTTTAATAATTTAGCACATAAATGATCTTTAGAAAATTAATATTTTTGCATACTCAACTATTATTTTAGGTGAAAAGATTTACTATTACATACAATTTAATTTTTGATTGTAAATAACCATATCTGAAAATGAACATGCGACATTTGAAACATTAAAATGTTTCTATTTTCAGGTTTGAACATTATTTCCTCAAAATCTTAGGTACAAAAATTAATTTTATGTTATAATCTTGTAATCATGTGGACAAATTAGTGACAAAAATCCAATCAAGTGAGATGAAAGTTTAAACTGTAGTGTCGAATACCCTCACAAAGAACAATATACAAAATTATTTCAAACTGTTCAATTTATTTTGTATCCTCAAGAGCGAAATTCTTCGAGGAGCTTTATTCATGGCTGTATACCCTTATTATTACCTTATTGATGATCTGAGGATCTCAAATAAGTGCTAATACTTTTGTCCTGCTGCTAATTTGTACCACAATATATTACAGAGTGGAAAAATACAATTTAGTATCCCAGAGTGATACGAAATGTATTTATTTACATCATTTTAGAAAACAGTAAACATTTGTTGTATTCTTATATAAGTGCTTCTTTAAGTAAAAACAGACAGAAAGAACTAATATAACAGTAAGCCTTATTTAATTCTTCGGTTATAATTTGTACATCACTGTGTCCCTGACTGCATATAACAGATGTGTTTAGTCCTGGCCTTGACAGCCTATTGGAAGGTGGAGTAAATGCACTCGTTCTGAAATTCCTGTACAGCTTCCCTATTGAATATACAACGTAACTCATCAAAAGTATCATCAATGGCACTGTCAATATGAATTTAAGAGAATGTGGAGGTAACTATTTGAAAAAGTTTAATGTTCTATATCCGCAACACTTTTTCTTACTACTGCTACTTATTTTTATACAGATTTTATAAGCTGTTTCTGCAGCAGCTCGTTTTCCTATCTAATGAATATTAATCGAGATAAACGTTTTCAGCGAAAACATTTATTTACAATTTCCTTGTAGACACAAGGGGAATACAGGAGACTGAAGCGACAGTCAAATCTTTAAAAATGTGATCGGTATATGCTGGATTTGAAATTCCACGACATTCACGAGAAGAAACTGATTGGTAATGCACTTAAAAAATTACAAAGTATTGAAAAAAATGCAATCAATAACAGTGACTATAGTGGAAATGTCTATTGTTACAAAAACGTTCTTTTAATCAAATTGTATGCCTTAAAAATATCCAAGTTTTTGTTGAATAAATTTTTGCCAGTATAATTTAGCAGTTATACAAAATTCCTACATGCTGGCCCCGCAACTCAGTCATTAGAGCACATGCCTACTGTGCTAGGGATCTCAGGTTCGAGTCCAAGTGGGGTGGGAATTTTTCTCTAGCCAGGATTATTCCCTATTCTCCCCAGAGTTTGAAAGTATGAATGCGAGTGTGAATGTTGGAGAGATTTAATGATTAAAACCTAAAAAGTGGAAGAAACATAACAAGAGAATACAAGTTAGCACATTGCCAATAGGCAATAGTTCCAAAGGAAAGGCCGCCGATAAGATGATGTGTTAAAGGCGGGGTACAAATGTAACTTAAAAAAATCCTACTGAATGAAGAGGACTCCACAGTCTACATCCAAAAAATTTAAGACATAGATTCTATTTGCATGTAAACATCCTAAACCTTTAATCAAAATTGTTAACCGTTTTTTGATAACACCAAAAATATGGAAAAATTTTCGATGTAAAGGGTAGTTTGGAGAGGGAAATATTTGAGTATATTAATTCACTTTATCGTAGTATTCTTGAAACATTTCGAACTTCAATACAAGGTTTGGTATTTATTCTCAGTTTCGTTTTAGAACTGTGCTGTTCACAGACACAAACAAATACAGACACGCACATCCACACAAGAATATTTTTATAAATACGATTTTTGAGTTTAGGGACCTCAAAACATATTTCAGGTGAAATATCGTTAAAATATTTAGGAGAACGCAATAGTGCCTCCACTTGCTGCAACTAGCTGTCAAAGAATGCCAAAAGTAAATTTGTGCTTAAATGCACAGTCTAAATGCAACAGTATTATAATATGTGATGTTTGCCTTAATTTGAGTTGCGTTAAATCATTTTACTCAACGGATAAATGCATTTTACTGCGCTTTTATGTCTCTAGTACAACAATTTAAACAATTCGAAAACATTAATGAAAATTTAAATTCATATTTAACAGCAATATGCTATATATTTACTCTCTCTACTAGTATAGTAAGTACAAGCGTTGTATTCCATCAAAAAATTCAGAAGTAAAATAAATTACAAACTTAGTATTGAAATTTAGTACCTTCCAAAGATGTGATACGAAGTTTTCAATAAATCTCCCCCACCCCAGATGCTCTTTAAATGCAACATTTTTTAGAAGTTTTCGATTTTCTCAAAAATTTCACTTATCTGTTGATTAAAATACGATATGTTAAATATATTTACATGACAAATAAAATGTACATTGAACTTTCTGGGAATAGCCTTTTAAGTCCTCTTCATTCGTAAGGAATTTTGTATAATCTTGTTTAACTGGTAAACCTTAAGCGTAGACAAAAGGTACAACACTAAAAATGTAGATCTGGTCAAAGTGCACAATTTATTTCAAATAACCTTTTTGTGGCACCAGCCATTTTCTAAATATCCGTTATTAATGGTTAGAATAGTTCAATACTTCTTTTAAAATCCTATCGATTTTCAGTTGTTCCCCACGACGTCATGAAAAGACTATGGCCAGCGTGTAGCGTCGAAGTCTAAAATATTTGACTATGGGTATTGCCTTTGTATCTATAATGCAGCTTCTTCCGAAAAAGTGTACCTCGGCTAAAACGAAGTGCCTATGGATAGGAAAATAAACTGTCGTAAGATTAATTTGTATACCCACCAATAAGCAATAGAGGGTGGAAAAGTCATGTGAACGTAACACATTTTTATATAACATTATGCATTTTTATGAAAGCGATTGATAAGGCAAACATTAGGATGCAGGATATTGGATGTTTTTATTGGAGGGGGATAACTCGCTACTGCAATCAGCTTGATCTATTGTGGCTACACCCTCCGGGAGGCAGGAATGAGATGAATGAACCATAGGTTGTCTTAGGTCCCAAGGTAGTCAGGCACACAGAGACGCGCAGAAATCCCTAATATTTCCAGTTTGAACACCCGCGCACCAGTAGGGGTGAGGAATACCGAAAGAGGGGGTCGAAGTGACCTTAACGGGCGGGACAACGCACCTTGATGTTTATGGGGAGGAATTTTTCCAATGCGCATGCAAATACGCTATCAGCCCGACGCCGCCAGGCTGTAGGACACGAAGAAAATCCTGAAACGCGAAAGAAAGAGATGAAATGAGAGATAATGTGGAAAGGAGAAATCGTGGCAGAATAGAATATCCCGGCACTCGCCTAGGCGATCCAGGAAAATCATAAAAAACCTTACGGTCAGCGTGGGGGGTCACCTGAAATGGAACCCGGGACCTCTCGAAGTTATCACTTGAGCCATCCCTCTCGGCAAGACAGATTAGTATGAATCATTTAATGAAATATTCTGTCACAAGCTTCTGACCTTCATGTGGAGTATTCAGTTTGATTTATTCACTAAAGTTTCTAGAGAGTATTAGGAAGCTATGTTAATAATAAATAATGGTAATACCACCCGATTCTGTTAAATAGATTCATATTAATATTATTGTAACTGACTAACTAAATCAATGTGTCGAATGTTCATTTACGACCTAAGCCTAACTATTCTAACTGGACTATATTACGCACTAGTTCTTGGTTTAGATATACTTATTTTCAATTTAAAAATACCGGGTTCGACCAAATGGAAACACTATTCGATATGCAGTGGAAATTGAATCTGAAACGTTACTACTCGGACACAATTATTCATTAAATCACTTCAGAGATATTACGAGGGGAATTCAAAGCCTATATTGGAGCACGCTTGTGGAAAATTCATACCGGCAGCTCCTAGGCAAGATAATTGGTTTAAAGTGTACATTTGCTGGCCGTGTTTGACGTTAATTGTCCAGAAAACCAATATTTTCACAGAAGGTGTAATTATTTTAACTCTGGCCTACATTAACGACAAAACAAATCAAATGTAATTGCTTTGTCACGACGCATATTAGAAATGAATGCTTTGAAAAGAGCAGTTACTAAAATGCAGATTTTTGAGCCACTCGTAGCAATGAATTGGTTTGGCTAATGATTCGTATACCGGTTTAAAAAAGGATTAAAACTCTTAGCTAGTGGCAATAACATTGTTATTCGTTTTCAAAAACATCTTTAAAGAAGGAATCACGTCGGAAGGTTTACAAACTGCACACACTTGATTTTACAGAAAGAAAAATATTAACTTAACGTATGCTGGCGTGCATACAACGTGGCCTGTAATGGAACCGAGCTGTTTATGTTGGTACAAACAAATCTGGCCCTACCCTCTGCCAGCGTAGCCTCTTCTGTTCCTCGAGCATAATTCTAGCCAATGAATTGGCAGAATACTGTTAACCCCCGCTAAAATTTGTTCGAAATGGTAATATTAAAAGATAGTTGTCCGTGTTCTCATTAGAGAGGTATTGTTAAGGTACTGCTTTATTAAATGTCGGGGCAAAAATAAATATTGAAAACGTAGAAATAAAGGCGAAGGTTAACATTTTATTATTGCTACTAAGTACGTGGTAGAGAAGGTATTGCATTTCACCCAAAAATTCGATACCGAGATTTCACCAAAAATTCCCGTTTTGAGGCCTGCTGAATAATAAGAAATGCATGTTTAGAAAAAGGCTCATATTTGTGTGTATGTGTGTGTGTATGAACAGCATAACTGAAAAGCAAAAAGTTGTATAAAAACCAAAATTGATATTTAGCTTCAGTACCTTCCAAAGGTACGAAGATTTTCAAGAAAATTCCCCGCACCATACTACCTTTTACATGGGGGAGTTTTCGAAAATTTTGTATTTCCTCAAAAATGGCTCCCAAGATTTTAATTAAATACTACATATTAAGATATTTACATGACAAATAAAATGTGTACCTTGAATTTTCTGTGAGTAACTGTGAAGTCCACTTCATTTGAAAGGGGTTTTGTATAATCTTGTATAACTGTTAAACGTTAAGCGATAAAGGAAAACTTATCATATAAAATGTAAATCTCTTTAAAACACACAACGTATATCAAAAACATTGTAGTATAAGCCATTTCCGAATATTCATTGGTAATAGTTCAAATTGTTCATTACTTGGCCATTCTCTTGAACTCCTGTGAACATTCAGTTGTTTCTGACGATTGCATGGAAACAGAATAGTTTTAATACATATTAATAAAGATAGAGGTAGAGAAAGTTATGTGAATGTATCACGTCAGTTTTATTTGCTCTTTTAACATAATTAATCCCTTTATTTCCATTTACAATATGGTTTTCGTAATGCCATTCAATGCCTCATAAATTTAAAATTTCTCTCTGTGTCACTGATGACCGAGCGAGGTGGCGCCGTGGTAATGTGTATGACTCGCATTCGGACACCCCGGTTCGATCCTCGGCGACCGCCCACTCTGACCCAGGGTTTTTCGTGGTTTCCTCGAGGTCGGCAGGCGAATGCTGGGTGGTTTCTCATCTACTACGATTTCCTTTCCAACATTTCCCTTTCATTCCCTTTCCTTCTAACCTTTCAGATGTGCTTCCAGCTTGCGCGGTCTATGGCGGTGAAGGATAGATGGCGTGGATGCATGCACAATGGAAAAAGTACTCCCCATGGACACCAGCAAGATCTTGATTGGTGGGTCGTTTATCGCCCGTTCTGCGAACTTGGAAATGTTAAGTATATCTGCGCGTCTCTTTGGCCTTTCTGACTACGACCTGTAGCCTTCTATGGTTCCTTTACCTCATCCCTTCCTCCTAGAGAGGGCGGTAACCACAATAGATCTCTGTAGGTTGTAGTGCGCGAAATCTCTCCCTCCTTTGAATAAACTATACCTATATCTATGCCTATGTCGCTGATGAAAGCTTTGATATAAATGCCATATGTCGTTCAGTTTAACGAAACATGTAAATAATTGTTTACCGCATTCTGTACAGGGCCAAATTATTTTGTGTTGGTTAGGCTTTTCATCGACTATAATTGAAGCGAAACTCTCTATGAGAGGCAATATCCGAACTTCATTTCACATCAATTATAATATTTTCATTGGTTCGTTTTTGTGTCCCTGAATTGTTTTTCAGGACAGTCCCATAGGGAACTGATAGCGGCCGGGTGTATTCCAGGGTTAGTTACCCGAAGGTGGGGACATTATGGAGGAAAAAAGCACTATTGTAATCTAGTGGAATTACACATTATTTGCGCACATCAGTGTACATAATTTTTTTTTACGAACGCTCTTTAACTACTAGGTTCTTAGCATCGCATTCCATATTGAGAATGAAAAACTGAAAATATTGCTCAGAGAACTATGAGACTTGAGGTTCTTTTATGTGTCACAAATCTACGACAGAGACCACCGACTTTAATTCGCTTCCGAAGGAAGCCATGCTAAGGATTTTTAAGCCCGAAAATAAAAATCATCACCCTCCACCGGGTTTGAACCAGTGACCTTAGAAACTCTTTGCTAGCAGGGTACCCCTAGAACACGGAGGACGTCATGTATATACATGAATGAATTACATAATCTTCAGGAATTATATAGTATTAAAATAGCTGTATATAATTATTTTCTCTTTCTTCTAGTAGGAGTTTAGTTTAGGCAAATTCAATGAGATCCAAATGGTACGCCTCATGAGATTCACACCTGGCGGAGGGCGATGGATTTTTTCGGGTGTATAACTTCTTGGCATGACTTCCTTCGGAAGGGAAGTAAAGCCGGTGGTCCCGTGTCGTAGACTTACGGCATGTAAAAGAACCTCAAAACTGATAAAGATGCCTCTGAGCAAAAATTACCGGTCTTTCACGCCCAATATAGAATGGGAAGCTAAGGACTATAGTAGTTAGTGTCCATAAAAAAGAAAGAAAATAAACGACTCATGTGATACACAATTTATCTTTCTCAAGCTTGATGATTTTCTATTAAATGAGTAATTATTTTGCTTTAATGTTCTAATTACTACCTTTAATTTCAATTAATGCTGTGATTAGAAGCTTATGTGAATGCAAATATATTCCTAAAACACTGGAAATAAACAAGTGAAGTAATTTTTACAAACGTAGTTTTTAGACACGTGTGCATGTTTTCACCTACCCTTTTAACACATGCAATGGTGATGTTTAGCAACTCATGAATTAGATCTCCTGAAAATATTTATATGTTCATCAATGTTCTCTAACGGCCAAGTAATGACATCATTATGTAGTACTATCCAATGTATGTACCTCTAAATAAGCTATATGAACCTCAGAGGTTTAAATCTTAGTTAGGGAAAATGATTATCTTCAAACGTATCATCCAATTAAATAAACAAACTTTAGCACAGAACAGTATTTTAGAACTATCTGGATATAAGTATTTTGGTTAAGAACTAACGTTTCATATGTTGAAAAATACAGGAACCGCTATGAATACATTAAAGAATGAAGCTAAAATGAAATGTAGAAGAATAGCTTTTCCGTGTTATTCTATGCAGTGAAGCCTTTGTACTAAAACAGCAACATTCTATATGTAAAGATGAAGTTTGCTAGAAACGGAAAAGGATGTGCAAGATGAGGGAAAGAAGAAGGAATGAAAATATTAAGAGACACTTTAACATCCAATAAATGTTCAGTAAACTGATAAATAATCAGAAGTTGACACAGCATTAATTTGGTAAGATTGGAAAAGCAATAGGCTTCAAAAAATGTATTAAATGTATATCCTAACCGGAGACTTCGATGCTTATGCAGGGATCACTAGTGAGCATACAAGATGCATAAACTTATTGTTATAATAATTATAATATTTACTATTATATACTGGCGTTTGTGAAAATTGCAGCACCAAGAAGGAAACGCATGAATACAATGAATTTACTACCACAGGTTAGGTACATGACAAGTAACAAATGATAAACTTTTCAAATCCGTACATGAACTTTGAGCCCTAATATTCAGTATTTGGTGTGGCCTCCATGCACTGCAATTAGAGCTGCTATACGCCCTGGCATTGAATCAAAAAGGTTGTGAATAAGTTTCTGAGCGATTTCCCGCCACGCAGTTTGTATTCGAGCCCACAAATGCGTGACACTGGTTACTGGAGGACCGTGACGCACCAGATGCCGACCAACCATATCCCAGACATGCTCGATGGGCAAATGTCAGGCAAACGTGCAGGCCAGGGAAAGAATGGTATCCGTCGCTCTTCGAAGAAGGCTTGTACATTCCTAGAAATATGTGGCCGGGTTTTGCCCTGTTGAAATGTGACCTGTGGAGATGCCTGTAGTAGGGGGATCACCTCAGGCTCTACAACCACCGTTAGGTACCGGTTGCTGTTCAAAGTGCCCTCAATTCGTAGGAGGCGAGATTGGTTGTTGTAACCAAATTATGCTTACAAATCTTTATCTTCCTGTTTACTTCATTTTAATCCAGATAAACGGAAATAACTGCATTACATATTTTGTTATGGCTACAAAGGGAGCAGCGACACTAAATGTTTTAGAACTGGACGCTACACTCTGGCCTTAAAACACCTTCACTACATCGCAAGAAACAACTGAAAATCGATTTGAAAAGAAGGATAAGTATTGAAAAATTCGAACCATTAATAACACATATATCTTGGAAATTGCTCATGCCCCCCCCCAAAAAAAAGGTTATTTGAAAAAAGTTGTCTCTCTTAAAGACATCTTCATTTCTGGTGTAGTATGTATTCGTCTAACATTTAAAGTTTATGAAATAGACAAGATTATACGAAAGTCCTTCTGAATGAAGAAGATATCAAAGGCTATTCCCAGAAAATTCAAGATATAAATTTTGTCATGTAGGTATGTATCTTTAATATACGGTATTTTAGTGAAAATAGTTAAAACCTTTTTTAGAAAATCAAAAATATCGAAAAACCTTCCATGTAAAGTGTAGTTTGATAGAGGGATCTTCTTGAAAATCTTTGCGTCGCATCTTTGGAAGGTACTCACCTAAATACCAAGTTTGGTGTTTATCCCACCTTTCGTTTTTGAGTTACCGTGGTGTCAAAGTCACACTAGCACATAGGGGTGATAAATTTCTGAACCTCCATTATTGTCATCGTAGAATATTTCATCGCCACTTTACCTGGATGATCTGTCTTCTCTTGTATCTCGGCTATCTACGGTGTGGCGGAAAATTCTCCTGTATATGCTGTTTTTGAGTTGCGTCGGTTGTCATTGGGTTCCTGGATGAGACCGTTGGAATTCTTATAGGCGAGGTACATTAAAAAATAATAATTATTCAAATGGAAGACACCTGAAGTCAATTGTAACAGCACGATTTATTTCCCTTAGTTAATCTCTGTAGCACTGACACTGAAATATTGGCAATGAATAGAATGCATGTTACATTTGAACGTAAGATTTTCGTTTGGGCGAATTTCCACTACTCGTCAATTAATTTCCACGAAGTTGATTGTGAATTGCTTTTCCTATGCCCGTCACTAATTATATCACTTGCATTACTTCTATAAACACGAAGAACTTCAATGACGTATTTTTAAATACGTAACAAGGACTACATTCTGCTCTAGGCGCGGAATTGATATAAACTGTTCATCCTGTACCAGCTCCTCTTTCTACAATTCTTCTAATAAGAAGAAATAAAATAGGAGGCAATAATAAATATCTTATATTGTTTATTCGAGGAAAGGCTATATCTTGGGCACCAAGTAATAAAGGAGTTAGTCAATTACAAAATCCACCAAAATAGATTTCGTATAAAAGCTTAAGACATACTATGGAGTCGAGTATTTCTACACCCTACTTATGTTAAAAACACCTTGGAGATCTTAGAATTATTTAAAATTTTGCCATTGGCTACTCACAACCGGGCTCTTCGAAATTTATAGATATCGGAAGCTTTCTCCTCATTCCTAATTCGTTGCTGCTTAGCCACATGGTTATATACGATAGAAAAATCCCCTGCTTCTCTCTCGCTCTGGGATTCCTCGAGCGTCGTGTATTTGAGTCTTTTTTACTCGTAAACACATACAAAGAGTCTTTGTTTGGCAAGGGGTCCTACAGACTTTCTCTAATAGTGGAAGCTTCCCTATACATTTTACTGAGAGTTAAAATATCTAAAATAGCATTAAGTAAAATAAGCATATATATGGTAAAATCTGACAGTTGTTGTTATAATTATTAAATTAATACAAGCGTACTCATCAGATGCTGGTAAATACTGTCTCAGAGTTATGCTGTTCACAGATACATCCACATAGGCAGATACACACGAAACTTTTTCCAATTTTTTTTCGGGATTCAGGGGCTCAAAATATGCATTTCTGGTGTTATCTGGTATGGAATGTCTGGGTGCAGATGGTAGAACAAGCAAAAATTCATTCTTGTATTCTCTGCCGCCTATTTACGAGGTCTGATCAATAAAGACTGAGACGATTGATTTTTTCCTGTAGCTTTCTTGAGAGTTTCCTGTCTCTACCATGAATATTTGAAAAGAGCGGGGTTTCATATATAATGTCCATAGGCGGCAGCACTCTCGTATCGGTAGGTTGGTAGTAATGCTGTATATTGTTGACCCTAGTTGAATTTCGCATACCACAAAATGAAGGTGACACAAGAGGAGCAATAAAATTTTGTTTTCGTTTAAATCATTCAGCCTCTGAAACTTTGGAAAAGCTGAAGCAAGCATACGGTGAAGATGCACTACCTCGTGCAACAGTGTTTAGGTGGTTCAAGGACTTCAAAGTAGAGCGAGTCCTCTGTGCTAAGCAAGGTGGGCCTGGTGCTTCGGCTTCTGCTATGACTGAAGTCAACATCAACACAGCTGCTGTGATTGTTGTTCCCACTTACACAACTGTTACATCAGCGTACTACACGTCAGTATTGGCTACACCGAGGAAGCACATTGCAAGGAAACATCCAGAACTTATCACAACAGCGTGCGGCCTCACGTTGCAAATCAAGTCCAGGAATTTTTGGCTAAATTCAACATTACCTGTGTGCCGCATCTGCCTTATAGCCCCAATCTTGTCCCCTGTGATTTCTTTTTATTCCCATCACTAAAGGCAAAGCTCCGGGGCATTCGATTTGAGAGAACTGAAGCAGTGCTGAAGAAAAGTGAGGCGATTCTCAAAGACCTGACAAAGAATGGCCTGTACCATGTGTTCGAGGACTGGCAGAAACGGTATAAAAAGTGCATTCAAGTAGGAGAGGACTACTTTGAAAAAGATCATGTCAACATTGAAATGAAGTAATAAATATCTGTGAAAAAAAATTAGTCTCAGTCTTTATTGATCAGCCCTCGTATAATACGAGTAGGTACAGTTTGAGATGCTTACCGGTTTTTTATCTCACCTGTTATCATGCTTAATCACCTTTATGTTGTTCTACTATGAGTTAATATGGCACCGAATAGCTATTGTCTGCAGTCGACAAATCTCTCTTAATCAAGGTGTGTATGATCGGAAAGGATGTTATGATTAATGGTAATAGTGAAGACTTTTTCTGCACATTTATTACTAAGACCCGACATATTATGGATATGTATATACAATGTTCACAATACGAATATGTCTATTCCGGCCTTTGCTGAAACTTTACGCACATTTAGACTACTGTTCTTTGTAAACCCCATGCTATCTAAGAATCTAAGTGACTTACTTAGGTCATCGTGTAGCATAAATACTTTATATGACTTTGTTGTTTCGGTGCTAGCTTAAGCTGTTTATTACACTCGCAACACTTTGCACTAGGTGTTATATCTTAAAATGTCGAGTTGAAAAAAAAATATTTATGCGTGTTAAAATTTACCCTTAGCGAAACGTGTTCTGTATCGGATATAATGTTGAACTGCCGGGGCCTTCTGGTTTGCTCCAATAATTTATAGTTTTGCGTTAGGCTTTTGCATACACGCTTACAATTTTTAGAATGGACTGAACTTTCGCGCAACAGTAGCGTTCTAACATTTAGAACCAATCAACGTTGAGGTTACAGCCTCTCTTAGGTTGGAAACCACGGCAACTTTCTCTATCACCTCACTCCACTGGTGATCTTTTTAGTTCAAGGCTTCACTTTTATTGTTAGCTACCCATATCCAGCCTAAGCTGGCATGATTTCTCTTACACTAACATTCCCCTCTATGTTTTAGCATTGGCCTGCTACTAAAAAGATTAATGCTATGTTACACGAATATTATTGGTAGATTTTATCTTAATTAATACATGTTATACACTGATTATTACCTTAATTACTACATGTTACACATTGATTACATTTGTCGTTGTGCAACAGATAATTAACAACTGAAATACTGCTGCTACAGAAAGTATTGCATTTCACCCATAACTTCGATATTGAAATTTCACAGGGAATGCATATATTTAGATCCCTGGTAAAAGAATTATTTTAATGCGCATATGTGTGTGCCTGCGTGCTTCTTTGAAGCGTAGCTCAAAAATAAAGAATGCGACATGAAGATTTGAAGCAAATCCCCACACCTGAAAATATTCCAACATGCAAACTTTTGTTCGCCACATACCAAAAGCGACTATTAACAATTATGATTAAAACATGTTTAAGTTATTTGCATAAACAATAAAAAGAGTATCTTAAGCTTTCTGAAAATTCTTAAGTCTAGGAAGTCTTCTCTCTTCATTCTAAATCTTGTATATACCTAGTAAACAAATCAGACAGATGAAGCCTATCTACATGACAAGTATAGTACTCATTGAAAAACAAAATTTATCTTACTTTTTGTGACAATAATTTGAGATATTTTTAGCTCTTGGTTTGAATTTTCCAATGTTTATACAACATTTTTTGAATGTATGTTCTATCATGCAAAGAGTAAGGAATATGAAAGCCAGCACAGAGCAATCCCTTTAACATTTTACTGCCGTTTCAACCTCCTTGTTCCCCTTGTGCGTGCAAGAAATGTGTTATACCTAAATCGATTTATGCAAAAGTTTATTTCGATTAATATACAGCAGACGGATAAATAAATTTGTGAAAGATTAGTTTGTAGAAGAGGGATAACAAACAAATCGTGTGAACTTAATACATGAATAGGCTTTGTGTCTATAAGTTGCTTCTAATTTGGTGTATCATTATTTACTGTATACGTAAATATTTAGCCTTAAGAGTTCCACTGCCTGGATCTAGCGAGGTGGTTTGTAAGCACAACTCCTACAGTACCTGCTATTACCACCAGAGCCTGAATGATAAAATATTTAGCTCACTGTCCGCTAGAAAGCGCAGGTGTGTTAAACATTTGTGCCAAAAACATTCCACTCTCTTGCACAAATCATCCCATTTTGCAAATTATTTGGGTTTTTCCTTTTTTTTTCTTATTCTTTGAAGAAAACATTTTGCAGTATATTCTGTACGTGAAACATTCTATAACACTTATTACATAAATACATATACGCCTTGTTTGCAGTAAAATCTAGACTATGTGCAAAGTGTTGCAGTTTGGAAAACTATTTATAATACCGTTTCATTTTACGAGTTTTCTTTTTCTAATAATGCTTCTTCTGGCATTAGATCTCACGATCTGTTGCGTCTCATTGGTCCGACCATCTTCTCTTGGTTCTTCCAATTCTTCTTTTCTCTCTCGGCTTGTGCTTTAAAATCTTCTTTGGCATTCTTTCATTACCCATACTATTAACGTGGCCTTCCCATTTCTGTCTATAATTAGCTATTTTTATAATTTAATTCATATATTTTCAGACGATTACGAATGTCTTCATTGTTTAATCTCTCTCTCTTTGCGAGTCCTAGACATCCTCTCAAAAAATTTATCTCTGTTGAAATCTCTAATTCTAATTCTGAAAATTCTAATAATGCATTACTCTTATATTTAATTTTTAAGAGAGCAATAACCCCAACAAAGTATTAACAAATGAGGGGAATACTTTATATTATTCTGGATTCCAGCAAATCTTTGGCTATGATTATCTCACACAAATGAGTGCAAAATTATTATTATTATTATTATTATTATTATTATTATTATTAAAGCAAATATTTCAAGTTTTTAAAATGTTAAGAGGTAATTATGTGTTTATGATCCCATATTTATTTAAATTTTTATTCTTTTGATAAAAGTATGTTTTAGACAGCTTGGCCTAAAAGTAGAACTTTTAACATAGTGCACACGAACTAAAAGCTTTACATTGTCGCACTAGTGCGATAAAACATTTATACTACTCCATTGTTAACAACTTTGATTTCAAGTCCAATCACATGGCAATTATCCTTTGTATTTGCACATATTTAATAATTGGACTTGATTTGATTAGGTTTTACTTATTGTCTGTTTGCATGATTAATTTCTTATGGCGCCTCGCATTATCTGTTCACAATTCAAACCGTCATACTTCAATTTATTGTAATTCGTTTTAGATTAAACCTATACCTTATATTGGCAGGCTGTGATTTCTTTGATCTAAAACGCCATTCTTTTATGTAGCATAAATTACACAAAGATTAAATGGCAGCAACTATGAATTAAGAAGAAACTGAAATGGAAGAGTCAGGTAAAATTATAGAAATAGCAGAAAGAATAAAACTAGAACTGCATATTCACAAAATCCAGAAAGCAATATCATATAGCATTTAATCGTTTTTTGCCTGGTGCAAGGCAAAACATGTTGAAAATACTTGCACTGAACACAACTGCTAGCAAATCAACAAAACATCTGATATCTCGCTACACACGAGAGTTGATCTATTATAACGTCATTTTTCTTGTTTCAGGAATCTCGTTATAGATGTGAGTTGATTCGTTCTAAACGTGATTTTTCCTAGTTTCAGGAATCAATATAGACACGGCTGATGTCATACCAGACAGCTTCAAACAGATCTCTATCTTTGGCGTGATTCGCACTGCAAGGAGAGCTAATCATGCTACTCTGGTAGCAACAATACAGCACAACAGTCGTCTATAATGACAAAATTAATACGCCACAATAATACGCCACCCTAATTTAAACACTTGTATCGCAATCTGCTATTATTAATTTCACATCGTGGAATAATGCTCCTTGTATTGCGGCACATTGTAGCAATGTATTTGGAAATTCAACAGGTAGGTAAATTGAAACTTCAGATACAGATTAGGCTGCGTTAAAGCTAAAGATGTTTCAGTATTACAACCCCCCAGAACGCAAGAAATGCTGCCCTCTCCCCTAGAACCTCATTTTGTGTTTTCTGTTTTGACAATTAACGTATGAAATACAGCATCCCAGGTGAGATAAACATCGTGATCCGATAACCTCAACATTACCATTTATAACTCTGTATTCTCCGCGGAATTAATAGTTATGTTGTATCAATGTTTGGGCTGCATACGTTATTTTTATCGCACAAAGCGTTGATCAAGTATCGTATTTATAAACGCGCGTAATGAGTATTCCGTAAAGAGAACTTGCTTTAGATAACCGCATATGTATGCATGCAATAAACACATCTCCATTAATTTCTGGAAAATGAAAATCGGTTTCGATTCTCCTGCCAATTATAGATAGCGTGCAGCTATAACGGCCGACGCTTGGGAATATAAAATGTACCGAGCGAAGCTTGCGGCGATGGATGTAGCCGCCTGCGAAATTATTCACATATACCCACATAAAGAGTACTGGAGCGGAGTAAAAATTCCATAAATGCAGCGTTTTCCGTAATAAAACAAAGTATGAAAAGCATCTCCCTATTCTTTCTGCCCACATTTCTCACATACAGAATTTAACTTGGGTACTGAACTGTACTGTTTGTGATTTTGTTTTTGTTTTGATTGCTTTGGTGATCAACTTCACTAATATTATTATCAACTAAATCATACAAGTAAATTTTTTAGTTTCTCTAACACGGACATAGTAAGCAGAGAACGTACTGGTTCCACCCAAAGATTTGATACTGAGATTTCACCGGAAATAAATGTCTTAAGGCCCCCTGAATCCAAAAAAAGGAATTTTTAGAAAAAGGTCCGCAGCATAATTCATAAACAAACAGTCTGATAAATGCCAAACTGCGTATTTAAGCTCAATATCTACTAAGATGCGACACGAAGATTTTCAATAACCCCCTTTTACAATTTCCCTTTTACAATTACCCTTTACATTTAAC
The DNA here is from genome assembly GCA_030765065.1 of Deroplatys truncata. NCBI lineage: Eukaryota > Metazoa > Arthropoda > Insecta > Mantodea > Mantidae > Deroplatys > Deroplatys truncata. Next base: position 112,354,454 of record CM060986.1, read on the forward strand.
ATTTTTCGAAATTCTTTATTTTCGAAAAAATGCTCTAACGTTTTTTTATTAAAACGCCGTATATTAAACATATTTACATGGCAAATAAAATGCACTATTGAATTTTCTTGTAATTTGCGCGTGAAGAGTATGGCATTTTACACAAACACACACATATATAATATGCCTCATAATTACGCTTATGCCAGTTAATAGCGGTATGTAATATATGTATATATATAGAAACTTGAATTGTCAAAACGTGGGGTTTAAGGGATATATAAAATCTTTTACGAACCTATTTCTATTCTGCAGCTGTTACAGAACTTAAACACATAGAACAAATTCATATTTTCTCAATAAAACACAAACTAGTTTAATTAATAGCAACTTACGATACTGGAAGCGAGTTTAATTGCATTTATATAGTTAATCAAATTTAATTGATTTGAAAAATTCATCCATATTACCGAAACTCAAGCGACGAATTTTCGACTTTACTTCCCCTGTGATACCCCGATGAGACACCCAATCATCACACATGAAACTTCTCTCGTGCAATTCATGCATCCCGACTTAAGCTCAATGTGTCATAGTTTTAACAGTTCGGTACATATTAGTGTGCGTTTGGGGTTGTTGGGAAAATGAACACTTGTTTGGTAGCTATCGAATACTGATGTTTTCTTGTATATCTTTGAACAAATATTATCAGCTAAAAATATAAATATTTAATACGATCAGCTATTTAATAAGTGATATCAGATAAAAAAGTATACCATGTACTGCAGCGGTATGGTTCGTTGGTAAGTCTGGTGGCAAGAGTATAATTCAGGAGAAGCCTAGGATTTTGCGGGATGCTCATGGTAGAGGATGCATTGTCGGTTGATTACGAGACTTTTCTCAGGAAGTGTGGTTAGGAAATGAATAACACTCGAAAATCCACACTGATAATCCACACTGTTACAATGCCTTCTCGAATAGCCCGTCACACAAGACTTGCCTTAACGATCCCGTCTACAATTTTGAATCTAAACTCTCATACTTCCCGTTTCCTATTTCCCCTTATCAAGATAAGTATTGAAAGCAATTGTTTTAGGCGATGTGAATTTACACCCATTTCTGCGCACATATTCTCACAATGAGTAACGCAGCCTCCCCTGACACTAGCTTGATACGAAGGAGCGACGTGATACCGTCTAAATTTGCTCTCCCGTTCTAGATATTTTCCTGTCTACTCCCCTTTTTTATTTTCGTCCAATCCTTTTTCTAGGCACGTGACTTTAATATCTTCTGTACTGTATTCACTATTAGGTTGATCCGCGTAAAAACGAACCCACGAGACCAGTGTACTGTGGCACGACACGGTAGCAATGCGTGCAAGTAAATAGTTCCATACTAATAATCTAAATTTTAGAATGAATTTATCCTTAAATAGCATAATATTCTATACAAATACCCAAGAGTTTGATTAGCGCTAAATTATACTGCTTAACAAAACTGCAAGTCCCAACATGGAATTCGTATGAGTCACCTGACTTCTAGTATGCGCAGAATATTGTTTAAAGCCAGAAACCAACGGTTCCTATTTAGTAACATGGTGGACGGCGAATTTGCTCTTGCGTCTTCGTAAATTTACACAGAGCATAGGCCGCGCAAACCATTGACTAGTGCTGAAAAAAAGTATTGAATGTTTATTATAAGTTATGTGAGAAATATCCAAACACTTCCGTGAAAGAAGTGGTGAAATTAACTTTTGAGTTCATCGGTGCTTCGAGCTCAAGTATAACATGCTCACAAAGAAAAATCTGAAACGGGAATACATCAGGAAATAAAAGAAAGCTTGTGAAATACACGATAAAAGAATGTGGCGATTTTATGAAGAATGCAATTCGCATAACACTGTACAATTTCTTTTTTTAAACGAGCCGCCAACAGTTGCTAAACTCCCGCTTCCAGAGAGCCAATAAATGTATGTCATCACATACCTGTTAATTCCTTTTTCGCTCCCTTTTCTTAGAATTAACTATTATTACATGTGCAAACGTTTTGTTGTAATTATTATCAATCTTATCCTTTAACCTCTAACAGAATATGCTAGTCACCGTTTAAGTTGTCGGAATATTTGTACTACTCGCCACATGGTCGTGAAAGTATGACAGTATTTCTGGCGCGAATGGCGGAAGGATACACTATAACGGTGCACTGGTCAACTGGGTTTTGTTTTGCCATAGATCAACCTAAGAGTGAATAGTATTTAATTGGTTATTTTTATAATTTTTTCTTTTCTTCCACTCGTTCTCAAGAATTAGAAAGTTCGTCTTCTCCGCGTCTGACACTATCACATTATTTTCGCCTGGTTAATTTGTCTGTGCGGATGACTGATTCTGGGGTTTCCCATCTATTGTACCCCTAGCCAGCAGTGTTTTTTCTGCCTTCACGAATTCTAAGGAGCCTAAGTGCTTTCTACTGACCTCCCCTGGTAGCTCGTGAAACATTACTAATTGCTACGGTTTCAGCTCTTCTCTGCCCGGTTTGAAATACATGGTTTCATTCGTTTTACTTTTAATAATTTTATATTTATTTAGATTATTTTATTTATTACCTTCAGTTCATTTCTTAACCTCTACCGTTATCCTCTTTATTCCCCTCTTTCCTAATCATTATTAATCATTATTAACTATTATTTCTATTTTTGTCGGGCGGATATTATTGCTTCAGTACTTAAATTAAAGATTTGTACCCCTTCGCTCCCTGCAATTATTTATTTTCGGCGGACTAGTTAATTTTCATTTTTATCAAAAATCCCTGTTTTACTCGTATTATCCACATGTTAAGGTACACCCGATGCCTATTTTCAACCTTTATAGAATATTTAATTCTTTTCTTACAATGTCAGAATTGCAGGCTGTCTAGGTCTGTATTGCTAATCGATTTGTTCTTAAGCGTGTCTTTTCTATCTCCCTAGCCTTAATTAGGCTCTCCTTAGAACCAGCTTATAATTCTATGAGCGTGCACTCCATTCTCATTACGTGAACAGCATCCCTATACAAGATAGATTGCAGTTGCTGCATCACATTGCAGATTTTGGTCTTTACCTGTACATGTTGTTCCATTATCTATTTCTATGGTTTTAATTATTACGCAATTAATTTTTCGCTTAGAGCTATTACTCTACCTACAAGAAACACTAGCCATGTTCACTGTTAACATAACATTTAGCTTTAAGAAGCAGCAATCCATACTGCCATTAAAGTCCTGGATGAATGTGGGTTGAATTTTCGATAAAAGTATTTATACTTAGTGCTAGGCGCTGCTCTGGACGAATTGGGTGACTCGCTAAGTATCTCCATTCCGCAAAAACTAATATTAATTACATTTATGAATATGATTAATTATTATGATGTTCCATTCTCTTCTTCGTCCCTTGCTGCAGCATGCGTGGAGTGAAGGAGTGTGAAACACTAAAGGTAACCAAAATCATCCGCAGATTTTCTGCACTCGACTGTAAGAAAGTAAAAATTTATTCTCTCTGTTAACCACATGAAAAATAAGGTGTATGCAGCAGACCCCACATGTCCATTCAAAGAATTAAAAGAAAAATTAGCTCAATTTGGATATTGAACTCTAGTTTAAACAAACACTTTCTGAAAAGATGTCAGAAATATGTAAATAGAGGACAGCATTTCCAACATATCTTACGATATTTGCTTACTATCACTGTAATTGTGACCACGAGATCGTGTGGAGGTGGCGGGGATATTACAACTGTTTCGGCGGTGGCCACAGGGTGGAGGAAAAGCACTGTTTAACAGTGTAAAATGAATTAGAACATTTTCCTTTTTATAGCATAATCTGTCAAAGTAACAACTGCATTTTACTTTTGTTTTATGTTTCATAGGTTTGGGATATAGGATAATATTTTATAATAATTACTTACAGCACCATGATGTTGCAGTATTTCCGAGAAGCTCGGCAGTCTACTTGCAGCAAGCTTACATGCTGCAAACATCCCATTTCACACGTTGTTGGCATGCTGTGTGCCGTATTATCATACAATTTTCTTAAAACTGAGGATGAAACTACATTTTATTCTTAGAGAAACATTTATTAAACTCTGAAATATGGCTAACAATATGATTATTGTAAATTAGTACTTCAAAATTGGTCTTATTTAATGCATTGAATATTTTAGTTCTCTAATATAGAGAATTTCAGAGAAGACTACAATTTAAGCATTTGTTTCAACATTTTCATGGAAAGTAATTCTGCTTTTTCAGCTAGTATGTAGACAAAATGAAATTTTCAATGCCAATGATATATTTTTATGCTGCGCGTCAATTACCATGAGAAAAAATCTATTGTTTCCTATTTAACTTTCTGTACATTTAAGTTATAGTATTCCTCTTTGCATACGTAATCGAATTGCATGGGTATTATTTTCTCTTAATGTGATAGTGTTAAGTCCACTCTTTTTGTGTTGTGATAGCAGTCTAGTTTCTAATTGGGAGTTCCTGGAATAAGGCTTTTTGGGAGGTTTCTTTATTCCTCAGGAGACAAATTCTGTGGCCACTGAGCTCATTTCAGCATTCATTTCCCTGGTTCCTATCAGAATCTGTACAAACTTGAGTTATTAAACATAGTTTTAAACAGTTAAAAATAAAATGAAGAAGAAAAATTAAACACATACAGGTACCTGGCATATATAGTAACAAAGGAAGCAGAGTTCTCTGCTCTTAAGAGTGTATAAGAATCAGGCTAAGAAACAAACATATTCTTATCAACTTTGTGAAGTCACTAATGCTCAGCACTTGTCACAGTCGCTAATACTCGTGCACAACGTTATCAAGAGTATTATTATGAAGCATGCATAATTACTCAACTTTTAGCGTTAACTATTGAAAAACAGAAAAAATACGGATGTTTCTTAGTAGACACCCTGGACTAAGAATGAGAGCAGTAGTCGTGGTCTAGTTGTACGCTTTTACAATATGTAAATAAATGTACATTAGGCCAAACTAAAGGTAGCCGTTTCTCGAGTAGTTAAAGTCTGAGTAAGCACGCGGTTCACAACCGTCAACTTCTGTGCGCAGCTTAGTCTAACGGTATAGTATGTACAAGCAAAAAAAAAAAAAAGACTGATTTGGACTACCTCCACTTATGCTTCGCTTGGAGTAGTGGTCAAGCTATTTAATATCTACGCACGAGTTCGAGTTCGATTCCCAAAGCGGATTATTATTGTCATTATTATATTATTAATATACTTAATTAATATTGCTGCTTGTGTTACCTTTTACAAACAAATACAATTACAATAGTGGTAAAATGTGTGAAATTAAATTGAAAGTATGAAACCTCCTCTTAATCGATAAATTCATGTCATTGTTGCCATGTTGTATGACGGACTATTAAACGCCAAATACACAAAAAATGAAGAAAAACTGTAATATCTATACCCATATATTTAAAATGAAAAGTAATATAAAAGGTTGAACAGTTCCACGAAGATATGAACTTCCAGCCCAAGGAACAGTAAGTTAACTCTCTACCATTGAGCTAAGAGTGCTGCAGCAAGGTATTATTGTAGCAAACTTCAGTATACTCCAACTTAAGAACCACAACCATAAAATGTGTTTCGTTTACGAATATTCTGTTGAAACACTCCGCAACATCTATCTGAATTATTTTGTCCGAAAACTTTTGTGATTATAGTTGTGTTCCTTATTATTACTACTACAAGAATTTATGCAGTATTATGAACAAATCCTGTCTGTCCCGAGCGCTCACGGAAGTACCCGACTCGAGCTCTGTGTCCCAGACGCCATCAAATTTCAAATTGGCAGATTGTATAAATATTAACTTCAAATTCATGATTATAGGCACCTACATACAATAAAATAGGACCTGGATGTAAACATTGTTACAATATGCATTACAGTAAACTATATAGTCTGAATGATAATATTAAATATGATAATTCCAATGAATTGTCTTATGTCATTTCTCAAACAGATAGGAGATTCTCAGACCAGTCAGCCGGGTGTTTTGTGTGAAACGTAGAATTGGAGCGCCCCCACTGCTTGGAATAGCGCTTGCATGTGTTTAAATACCTCTTAAGTCATAGTAGTCTAACCTTATCCTTTGTGTGTTCATGGCGATGTATTTGAACTAATAAAAGGTCTATCAGTAAATCTCCTCTTAAATTCAGGCACTTCCTATATTTTGTTAAAAGCCAAAATTGACATAATTTGAGGTAGTATTTCTAACACTTGAATAATTGCAATTAAATTATTTAATATGTAAATCCAATAACAGCCCGCTTTGAAACAATATGTATGTAAGAATTTGTAAAAAAATGTAACAGTTATTGCATATGCTTATATTATTGTAAACATGTTTAATAATGTTATGTGAATGCATTACGTAGTATAATAGTGTAAGAGCTGTGAGAATAATAAGTTTAAAATTTCTAACAATGAGGTAACATTGAGGCAATAATGAGTTTGAGAGCTTAAATGCTACTAGTCTTGATTAGAGCAACGATAGTGTAAATTTTGTGACAGTTTAAAAATAGCCAATCAACAGCCAAAAAAAGCTTTAATTAAATGCAGGTATTCTATTGGACTAGGATTAGCCAATCACGTACATGAAATACAGACGTTTACGGGTTTAGACGGTGCCAATCACAGACTTGAAATACAGACGTTTACGGGTTTAGACGGTTGAAATATGTTCAGTTGCTTGCAGACCTTGGTAGTGACCGGGTGGAAGATGCGTTCTCTAAAGAAATATTACGTATTCGTGCGAAACGAAAATGATGTATACGCGTAAACAAAGTACAAGTATTAAATTAAGGAATCTCACAGCTCCTAATATCAATGTAGTGATATTTAATTTCTGTCAAGGATTAATAAAAAGAAGTGAAATTAAAACTTAAAATCTGTGTAAGCCTACATTCTTGTCGCACCACGCCCCGTCTGAGAGATACGTAACTCTAAAACAATACTGACGCAGCCGAGGCAAATATAAAACATAAATAGGTACTATCTATAGAAGCAGTTTAATAACAAATTTAATATATTTTTTAAACTTGGAGCGTAACAACAAAAATAAATCTTCAAATTGGCTTCTCATACGTAACAGCAAATTACGTAACAAACAATCTTCTTCAAATTAACGCCCAAGGAATGGTGAAAACTTCAACAACAAAACATCTTCAAATTGCTTCCCAAGCGTGTGGCTAACAACAACAGTAACATAAACAATATACGTATAACAACTTCAAATTGTAACTAAAGTAATGTAACATCACTTTTACTCACATGAAAGAAAATCTGATTTTTCGATTTTCTAACCGCTGGATAAAAAAATCTCCTCCTATTACGTGTTGTGCACGCTTCGAGAATTAGGATGCTTTCCTGAACTTCAGAACACGCTAGGCACGTCCTCCTACGACTCCCTCCAGAGTGGAAATGTTTTAGGGCATGCCTAGAAGTTACTTTGAGTTCATATTGTGATGTGTTAATATACAGCAAACAACGTTATCGTAAAGCCTATGAACTTTATCAGGGTTTTTTAACCGCTGTTACATTTTTTATAACGTAATGACCCTTTCAGCCTGCATTAAGGGGAGATTAAAAGCTCCATCCCGCCAATATCAAATCTGCTAAACTCATGACTACTTATCTCAGAAATCATTTAAGATATCAGACTGAAATTTTTAGGATGTAAATGCATGCCTTCTACGTTCACTGATCTACATTTACGCAGTAACTTTGTGTATTAATTAATATAGGATTATTTTATTAATTATACCATCTTCTGATTCAACTTTACCTGCAATTATTTTTTTAAATACAGTCAACCCAGTATTTAATACCAAAGTAGAACCACAACAGCACTTAGTGGTTGTTTTAGTATCCTATGCTAGCTATGTTCAATAATTTGTGAGAAAACGGGTCATTTATACCACACATCATTCACAGAAAATCTTTCTCAAAGTAAAAATGGACAAAGCAAAAGCGCATGTATTTCCAAAGAAGGAAAACACACGACTTGAGCAAATAAAAGTGCCCATTCTTAACCCTTTCCAGCTCAATGCCACTATATGGAATCATTATGTGTATTTGTTTTTGGAAGTTGGATAAACATCTTGATTCGCAAGGTTAGCTTTCAATACTTTTTTTATCTTCGGGATATATACCTCTTTAAATTCGATATTAACGTAGATAAATTAAAAATAAAAGTTAAAACATTTATTTCCTTTTTCTTTTCTTTTTAATATACATTCGAAGCGCGTGTTCAGCTATAATGATAAAAATATTGATACGTGTCAATTATCCTTTATTTTATGTGAGTCCACCCCATCCTTTACCAAACACTAGGTAACATGGCACTAAGGTTTCGCAATACTAGCTAGTGATGTTAATTGTCGAGCTACAAATCAGCAGAGCTGTAGCTTACAAGTATCCACCGTACACCATCGGGTTCCAGAAGTTGTTACATACAAAAATAAATTTTGCCAAATTTATAGACAAAAATTTCTAAAATATGGGCTAAAGTGTGTAGTACTTATGATCTTTTCTGTTCAGCGATGTAGAATTCACAATACAAAACATTGAGTTTCAGCATCATTTTGAAAACATATTTAAAATATAAGCATTGTGCCTACAACAATCAAATATATAGCAAATTAAAGAGGAAATTCTAATTAATTAGAATTCAGAAAGATTAGAAGTGCCATATTTTAAATATTTTCGTCATTTAGTCTTCCCTTAATAAGAAAATTAAATGGATACAGATCACAACTTAAATGAGTCTTACATTTCACGAATACGTCAAACTGTCAACCGAGGCCACATTTAACCACCACTCAGACGTTTGAACTAGGCTAACATAGAAAGTGGAGGGCGATGTTTGATCACATGTCATGCCATGATTTACGTTGTTTAATTTCTGTTGCAGGGGAAATGATAATCGCAAATGACAAGTACAACATGACGGAGATCAACAGCTCGTACTACAGCGTCCAGATGCGACTCACCATCAGAAATTTCAGGAAATCAGACTTTGGGGGATACAAGTGTATCTCCAAAAACTCCATAGGAGACGCCGAGGGCAACATACGCCTTTACGGTATGAACATATTACAACTTTTCTATTATTACTTTTATATTTTATTTTTACCTGCATATATCAATAGAATAGAGTAAGATTAGTGCCATATATATGACCACAGTAAGTATCTAAAAATCATTTCCTAACTGTGAAGTACCAACAGCATATTCAAAATTTCAAGATTTGAATTTTTATATTTTTATTGCAAATTAGAGATAATATTGATTTTAATTACAGGTTGAAATTTAATTAAGGTTTTTTCATTTCCTGGTGTAGAAGAGGTAACTTTTGGTAACATCTGGTTTTATTTCTGGTGTATTTAAATACTATGTAAAAATTAATGTATTGAATGGTTTGGTCAGCGGCATACACAACGCAAGAAATTCAAGTGCACTTAATGTGACGTGATAAGTGTCTTGCCTTAGATAGAGAGGATGAAAGGCTAAACCAAAGCAGAAAGCCAAGAGTATTTGCTGACTCTGGGACCAATACCGATCTACTATAGAAAGAGAATAGAGGCAATTTTATTCCAGGAATATATTTGAATTACATTTACAACAGGTCAAAATATTAACACATAATCTTAAAATTGGAGTCTACAAAAGGAGGAACCTTATTTGCAGTTAAGTGCTGCCATTTTTAAGCATTAGCAGGATGCAAGGTACCTCCTAACTAATACAAACTGTACAAAACGAAAACTTGACATATCCTTAATTTGCAAGCTTCTGGCATTAGAATATGAACAACTTGATTTATGATTATATTCTTCTAAACACACCATGATTATTTAGCTTATTTTTTGCTAATAGTATCTAATTGAAAGACTATTAATACATACTTGCTTAAGGAATAAATTCTGATGTGTTGCATTCACATGGCTTTCTCTACCATTTCAACAAAATGCCATTAAAAACTTAAGAATCTATTTAATTCATGCTTAATCAGGTTAAACGTTTGCATAATTGCCTTATGTCATATTTCCTTGTAGGTGTAAGCGGATTATGGGGACACAGTAGGCTCTAAGTGATACTCAAATCTTTTAAGAGCGGATCCTATGTGATGGCTTTAAATTTCGTTCTCTTTGCATGAACAAGAGAAAAAAAACAGCAATTTTCCTCTTGCGAAAGGTTTAAAGTATTTGAAAATTTTAACCAATAACACAGAATACCTATGATGTGGCTAATGCCACAAAAATTACTTTTTTTTTAAATGTATGCGTTAGTGAAATCTACATTTTTTATGTAATAAGATTTTGTCCATCTCTAATTGTTTTCCAGTTAGGCAAAAGTCATTCAGAATGAAGAGCAATTTTTCGGGGAAACTCAAGATATATCTTAAAAATTTTGTATTTAAATCAAAGTCATTAGAGTCATTTTCGAGAAAATTACACTTTGGAAAATTCTCTCATATAAAATATAGTTTGGTTTGGTGTTGTTTTCTCGAAAATTTTGCTTGTAACTTTCTAAACTTAAATACCAAATTTGGACTTTAACCAACTTTTCGTTTTTTAGTTATGTTGCTCACTCACACACACCCACATACATACACACACATACACACACACATTTCCTTAAAATGATTTTCCAGGGTTCACGGGACCTCAAAACGTGTATTTCCTGACATTTCGGTATAGAAGTTTTGGATGGAATACAACACTTCTTCAGTTATTGTAAGTAAGTTGCAGAGAAAGTAACTACACATGAATTTTGTTACATAATGCATGTTCTGCGCAGAAAATCTTAAATATCCTTCGTTTACGGTGTTCTGTCAGCATAAGAAAAAAGTATGGTGTTTTACATTCATAGGAGTTTTACTACCGTCTATCATGCATTAGTGAATAAAGTTAACTCATACGAAAGACTATTCTGCCTACTTCATTTTAATCGAAATAAACTTCTGCAGAAATAGCTATACTACATATATAATAATAGTCATATGTTTTAGAACTGGACACTATATGCTGACCGTTAAATTCCGTACTCCTTCCGTGAAATCGCAAAAAACAATTTAAATTCCATGGGACTTAAAAAGGAGTATAACCTATTGAGCAAATCGAAGCTTTAATAATGGATATCCCGGAAATTGCTAAAGATACAAAAAGTTATTTGAGAAAATTTGTGTGTTTTAGAGAGATCAAAACTTTTGGGTAGTACGTATTCCTCTATCCCTTAAGGTTTATCAGTTATAGAAGATTATACAAAATTCCTTCCGAATGAAGTGACTTACACTTTATTTATCATATACGTATCTTTAATATAAGGTATTTTAATCAAAATCGTTAGAGCCGTTTTTGAGAGCAACCAAAATTTCGAAAAAGAATTCCATGTGAATGGTAACTTGGGTTGGGCGATATCCTTGAAAATCTTTTATGTCGAAAGTTTGCTATTTATCCGACATTTCGTTTTCGTTAATGCTATTCAAAGACAGACAGACTCATGAACACAAGAACCTTTTTGTAAAATGTTGTGCTTTTACTTACACGTAACTGTCGTTTATAAAAAGTGACCTATTCCCCTAGATCGACATAGTGTTTTTCTCTCCGTAAGGTTTCGAGACCTTCAGGTAACCAACTTTTGGCTGCGCCCGGCCGGTATCAGTTCTCTATGTGATTGGCCTGAAAAATAATTCAGGGACATTCACACTAACCAAGAACGATGCATATAATCTAAGTGTAATGGAGAAGTGGTTAGGATAGCATCTCTATGAAAGTGTTTCCCTAGATTGATACACAAGGAAAGCATAAACCAATTACAAATAATTAGGCCTTTTAGAGGAAAGGGTGAATAATCATTTGCATGTATGGTTAAACTGAACGACAGCTATGATCTTTACATTTGAGAGCTCTCATTAGCGACATGGAGACGAAGGTTAAGTCATTGCCGCTACTAAACGGCAATAAGAAAACGTTACTATACCATGAAAATATAAGCTTTAAGTTGTAATGTTGCCCTTCAGCAGCTGGCTGTACTTTGGCTGAGGTAAAGTACCGTGCCAATCCAGTGTCTATAATTATGTTCGAAAATAGAGGTTGTGACGGGAGGTGGGGCTAAATCTTTTAGTAGCAATATAAAAACGCTCGTTCCATTACGGGCCACATTTTATGCATGCCGACATACATAGTAGGCAGAGAATGTATTGCATTCCACCCACAAAAATTTGATATCGAGATTTCACAGTAAATACATGTTTTGAGGCCCCTGAATCCAAAGGAACTATTTTTAGTTTCTCTACCACGTACCTAGAAGGTATAGAAAGTCTTGCATTCCACCCAATACCAAGTTAACCCGAGATAGCATGTTTTGAGGCGCCATGAATAAATAAAAAAGATCATTTTTAGATCCGTCTGTGTGTGTGAACAGCATAACTCAAAAACGAAAAGTCGATTAAATACCAAACTTTGTGGTTAGGTTCAGTATCTTCGAATGACGCGACACAAAGATTTTCAAGAAAATTCTCCCACCTAAAACTACCCTTTTCATTTAAATTGTTCGAAAATTTTCATTTTCTACAAACATGGCTCTTAACGATTTTGATTAAAATACCATATATTAAAGACATTTACGTGAATAATAAAATATTTATCTGTGGTTTCTGGGAATAGCCTATGAACCCTTCTTCATTCGGAAGGAATTTTGTATAATCTTGTATAACTGGTAAACGTTAAGCGAAAGATGAAACTGTACTTCACAAAAATCTAGATCTGCTTAAAACAGCAATTTATTTCGAATTTTTAGTAACATAAGCCATTTCCGAGTTATCCCTTTATTTAAGGTTGGAATTGTTCATTTCTTGGTTATTCTCTTAAAATCCTGTCAACATGCAGTTGTTTCTCGCGATTAAATGGAAACAGTATGGCATTATATGGCCAGCATTTAGCTTCCGGTTCTTAGCCTTCCCTCGTATCTATAACGAAATGTGTAATACAACTATTTCTGCAAATATTTATTTGGTTTAAGATGTCATTGATTTTTAGAAAAAGGTCAGTGTGTGTGTGTGTGTGTGTGTGTGTGTGTGTGTGTGTGTGTTTGTGTGTGTGTGTGTGTGTGTGTGTGTGTGTGTGTGTGTGTGTGTTTGCGCGCCCGCGCGTGTCTGTCAACGGCATAATTAAATAAGAAAAATTGGGATTAATGCCAAATTGGTATTTAGCTCAGCACATTCCAAAGATGCAAACACAAAGGTTTCCAAGAAAATTCACCATCCCGAACTACTTTGTATAGGGTAGAGCGTGACTATTTCGCTCATTTCGAATTTGGACCAAAATTAGACAATGAAGGAAATATACATGATGTAACATTAAAAGCTCAACTGGTTTTATGTTTATTATAGAATGTATTTCGGCAACAATTAAATTACACTTTCACATAAAAACATTGAATTAAAACATACATAAGGAAGAAAAGCATAAAATGCCGGATTTTTCCGCTCACTCTCCTTAGAAGTTTCTGATAAAAATCAGAAGCACTGGCCACAGGTCAACTTTTATTTTCCGTTCAGAAAACCCGCAAAGAATATTTTATTCATTTTCTGCAGTAACATGGCGAATACCCTCTTCATCATTTGTTTAACAAAATTTTGCAAACCAGTTTTCTCCTGCCACAAGTTCTTGTTCAACCCACGGTTTATCAATATTGTTTTTTTTAGCATAAGCAAATGCTACTCTTCCGATTTGCTCTGTGTGCAGCCAAAACCACAACTGCTAAATATTTAGTCTTTCACGATAAAAACGATGAGGTGCCTAGCTGGTCGAAATGTAGCTTTTCTGCCAATGCATTTCTTTTATTTTATATCATTTTCAGGACCTTTAAAACGGAAAAGCGCACATTTTAGTTAGAGATCCCCTTGAAGACACACTAGACATATGAGCCAAGGACACATGCTGGCTCCATTTTTACTTTATCTACTACGTATAGTAATTAGGGGAAGTATTGTATTATATCCAAAAATTCCATACCGAGATTTCACCGGAAATATATATTTTGAGGCCCCCTGAATCCGTAAAAAGCATTTTTGGAAACATGTCCGTGTGTGTGTCTGTGTGCCTGTGAACAACATAACTCAGAAATGAACAGTCGGTACAACACCAAACTTGGTATTTAGATTCATTATATTCCAGAGATGCGACACGGAGGTTTTCAAGAAAATTCCCCCGCCCCAGATTACCCTTTACATGGAACATTTTAAGAAAAATTTTAATTTTCTCAAAAATGGATCTAACGATTTAGATTAAAATATCATACGTTTAAGATACTTTAAGAACAAATCAAATGTATATCTTGAATGTTCTGGGAATGTCTCCAAAAGTATTCTTCATTGTGAACGACTTTTGCAAAACTGATAAACCATAAGAGACAAGACAAAATTTTAGTACACAAAAAATGTAGATCGCGTTAAAATACACAATTTATGTCATATACATTTGTTTTGTTGAATGAACCATTTTCGAGATATTGCTTTTTATTTTCTTAAATTGTCCAATACTTATACTTTTACTCAAATGGAATTCGTTATTCATTCTTTTTTGTCCTGGTAATGCAAAGAGAATGGAATACTCCACATAGCAACCAGCTCTTAAAATATTTGACTATCGCTTAAAGCCTACCAATTCCCCTTGCATCTATAAGAAAACTAGCAATAAGATTAAGATCTCGATAAACATGAAGCATACGGAGAATAATCGTTTGTAAAAATAGTTTGTACAATAGTAGAGAAAGTCATGCGAGTAACACATCAGATTTTTTATTTAGGATTTTCCTTTATAAGTTGTACCATATGTATATAAATATACAGGCATTTCTCGATTTCGTATAAATATAAACAATTATAAAAAATAAGCAAGTGAAATAGCCCCAAATGCAGTGTTTTAATATAACGCGCCTTTAAATTAGAAGGTTGAAACACAATCTGCACCTCCCGCTAGCAAGACACACACTAACCTCTCTTCTGACGCACATAAGTTTGCATTATAACAAACTAGCATTACTTTTTGCTGTATCCCTTACGTTCATAAGATGAAATGTTTATCTTTTCTAAAAATGCATGTGTTTGCTTACCTTCAAATGATTTTCTTGCTACCATTCAAAACTGTAACAGTAATTGTTACGTAATTCCTTCTACACTAGCTCACAGCAGCATATCAAGCACAACACAAGATGTTGATTGCGCTCAGTACATGCGCAGTAACAAACTGTTTTTTTGAACGGAATAGACCCTTGAACGAAAAAGCCCCGCTTTATCCTATGGAATATTTTTCGAAATATTTAATTTTCTAATAATGGATAACGATTTTATTAAAATAAGGGTAAGTACATGACAAATAAAATGATTATCTCGAATTTTCTGGAAATAGCCCATGAAGTCCTCTTTATTCGGAAGGAATTTTGTATAAATTTGTTTAACTCGTAAACGTTAAGTGATAGACGAAAACTTACTGTATAAAGAGTATAGATCGCTTTAAAACACACGAATTATTTCCAATAACTTTTTTGTATTAACAGCCAATTTCGCGATATCCGTTATTAATAGTTCGATTTGTTCAATACTTTGTCATTTTTTTCAAGTACTGTCGATTTTCAATTGTTTCTAGCGATTGCATGGAAAGATTGTGAAATTTTGTGGTCAGCGTATAGGGCCCAGTTCTAGTAACTGTCACTATTTGCTTTTTAGGTAGCGAAATATGTAAGGTAGTTATTTCTGCAGGTGTTTATTTCGATTAAAATGAAGTAAATATGAACATTAACTGTCGTAGGAATAATTTGCATACCCGTAATAAAATAGCGAGTAGAGAAACTTATGCAAATGTATCGCATCACATTGCAAAAAAATGTATTTCCGGTGAAATCTCGGTATATAATTTTTGGGTGGAATGCAACACTTTCTGCACCAACTATGCACGTGGTAGAGAAAGTAAGAAGCTTTCAATATTTACCTCATTGAAACTTTCGTCTACTGTTTATGCACATTCAGCGAGGATTATTAAGTTAATTCTTTGAATGGTTCACTTCACAAGCAATGAACATTAATTAGCGCTTCAGGTATATACACTAGGCTATTTGCATTTATCTGATCCCCGTTTTCCTGAATTTGGAAAGCTTTTTTCCCCAGCATACAGTTTTAGGATAGCGAAATATCTCCGCAATTCAGTTTTAAGCTGCACCACCTTAGTCATTAAATAGCATAACACTTTCACAGCTTTTAACTTCTACATTTTTTCACCCCTTATGTAGATAAAATATTCATTGTGCACATGAAGCCGACATCGAAATATACGCTTTGAGGTCCATTAAATACAAAAAACAAAATCATATTATGTGTGTATGTATGTGTGTGTATATGTGTGTGTGTGTGTGTGTGTGTGTGTGTGCCAATTACTCAAAATCGAGAAGTCTGGTAAATATTTCTTCTTTTATCTTGCCCAATTGATAGCAAAATGAACAATAAGATTAATGACACAAACAAATAAAGAGTGCAAGAGTATATATACCACAGTGAAAGCAAAAATATAACAAAGGTTACTAATATAGAAGACAAGATGTAAAGAAATAATTCTGAACCTTAATTTCCTGGATATATGCAATCCTTTACATGAAATCATCTTTGTTTTTTTCTCGAAAGTATCTGTACTCATTTTATTAAAATACCTACAATGTAATGCAACAAATTAAGAATTAATACCTTGAAGTTTCTTTAGCTGACCCTTGAAGTTTTCCTCATTCTAATTTAATTTTATATAAAAACGCAAAGAGTTAGAATATAGGCAGAAAATTCCTATCGAAAAAATAGTCCTTCTTTCTCTGTTTATCCTGCTTGTATGAAGGTTTTACACCCCCAGGTCTTACAAGCGCGTGCCTGGGGTCAGAGGCCTGTCGAGGAGCAGACACTTTGGATCAGACAGGATAGGTGATCAGCCGTAAGTCTGGTATGAGAGCGGAGAAGTAGATGATATGACATTATGTTGAAATGGATGAAAAGAAAGGTGATGATGGGGCATTTGGTGGAATGAATTGCGGGAGAAACCGGAGAAAACCCGCCCAGAGGTTGCTTTGTCCACCACAAATCCCACATGCGGTCACCGGCAACGAAGCCTTGGTGAGAGAGAGTCTAACCACTCTGCCACGGTGCCGACATAAAGAAAACTAGCTAAAAGAAAGTTTATAGTTAGTAGTATGAAGCACTGACATTGGAATGCTTCTAGCAGTACTCATTGGATTTTAGTTGTCCGTTTTCTTTTTCAAAATTTCCACCAAGTGGTATGTAATATTAATAAAAATACATAATTAAACAGCTAAGCGTAGTCTCAGCTAAAAGCGCAAATACAGATATCATTCCCAAGAAATATATATTAAGATTATTAATAAATAGATGAAAAATAGTTATGACTACGTAATAATGAAAATAAATAAAAATAGTCAGAAAATTCTCTGAATCTTATATATTACATTATCGTTGTATATTGTCACCAATCAACTGTCTCTCTTTTAATTAGTACACTGCGAAAGTGTAACCGGCATTCTCTTCTGGAAAAGCAATTTTTGTCTTTCCCTTTCTTCCCTTCTTGTCGTATACTTAGAATTCGCAAAGAGATAACAAAACTAAATAGAACGCATTCGCTAAAGGAAACAAGCACACTGTTGCTGAAGATCACGCCGTTAAAAAACTGAGACTCCTTTCCAAACAGCGAATGGAAGACTTTGGCTATAAAATGAAATTGCCTTCTTGTACCAGTGAAATGGAGCAAAGCTTTACAAGGTTATTTGGCAGATGTATGGAGGACGTTAAAAAGTTTTGATGCCAGTGGCAGTTGTAAGCGCTTATTCTAAAGCAGTATCAGAAACTTCGCTTTCTTACGCATTTTGATCGTTTTCTTTTCTTTTTTAAAACATTTTACGTACCTGCTCGAGAAGTACTTAAGTAGGGAGAGACTTCTTTTAATGGAATTTGGGATTTGAAGTTTTCACTGATCCAGGGTTCTCTAAACTGAGAAAATATCACTATTCCATGTTGTTTAAACTGGGAAGAGATCTAAACCTTTGGAATTTATGAAGTATGTATCCAGAATAAATTAAAATATGTATCATATGCACGTTAGAGTTCCATATAATGGTTATTAATTGATTAATTTACATTCAAACTAACAATGTCTTTTATAGATCTCTACTACTGACAAAACGTTCGTCTCTGGAACAAACCTAAAACCCTTGTTATGGAGTATGCATATAATGAAATGACATGGAAGGTGTACAGATGTGATCGTTTAACTCGATAATAGAGTTTATGAACAGTTTTTCTATGCGTCATAGATTTTTGGCAAAAAAATGCTTTGAAATGTAGAGAATTTTGAAGAGAGCTTGCCTTCTTTTGCAAAGAATGCGCGCTCTCTCTCCGATATCGCTGCATTACAGAACAATATTAACGTTGATAATGGTGTTTAATTGCAAAGACAGTTCCTTTGTGTATTTTCTGCGAAATGTTTAATTTTTAATAAAAGCGACTAAAATCGAAGTAAAGTAAATGAATCAACTTAAAATTTATTCCTTGCGAAAACAAAGAACAAAATGGGTAATAGCTTTTAAGTGTTAATATATTGTCCAAATTTTATGGAAGCATTCGGCGAGAATGAATAAAGTAAAATAGATATGCTTATTTAACGGTTTCCGGAAACGCATTTTAATATTTAAATAAACTGCTTTATTTAAACATTCAATAACGGTAAAAACAACATATAAAGTTAACAGCGATATCTATACCGAGAACGTTACTGCCTGAAGCGAGAGAACAAGAGATAAACACCGGCGTGAGAAGTGTGTTTGTGGTCAGCCATTCAGCCGTTGTTGCGAAGACATTCGACCTCGGCTGAAACTACGATCGTTGCAAAGCAAAAATGCTAAATTACGCCGAAATGAATCGCATAAGAAAGAAAGTGATTATTGAAATGTGTATACGACTTCCGTTCTATCACATATTCCAGTACTACTTGCATTAATCATTGTGTATGTGAATTATACCAGGGAAAGAAGTGCGAAAACTATTTTTTGCTAAAATAAGCATTCACATTCAAAAGTAGCATTATAATATTTTGTTTATCGTTATACATTTAAAAATGAGTTTTTTTATTTATGGACGCTCTTTAACTACTGTAGTCCTTAGCATCCTATTCTATATTGGCGTGCAAGACCGGTAACTTTGCTCAGAGGCCTCCATCAGGCTTGAGGTTCTTTTACGTGACGTAAATCTATGACACCATCGGCTTTACTTCCTTTCCAAAGGAAGCCATACTAAGGATTTTTACGTCCGAAAAAAACCCATCGACCTCTGCCGGGTTTGAACCCGCGATCTTGGGAACTAGAGGCTAGCATCGTAACCACTACACCACGGAGGACGACTCCTTTACACAGAATCACCTCCTAGGGAAATTACATCTACATTCCTTCTAAACTGTCTAACGCTTCATGGTGGCCCAATGCAACAAACAACTGCATTACTTTCATTCTATGAGAACCAGTCAGAAATTGTATAAGCAATCTCTTCGAGTATCATTGCATTGTTGCTTCTCAGTTTGTGTGACAGGATCACTTGTTGTTTGTTTGTTTTTACGTTTCACGTGAAATACTTGACTCCAAACTTTCAAGCAATTAACATTGTTAAAAGGACTTTATAGGCCATTATAGTTTTCTTTCATGGTTTCTTTTTTTGTGCTGTTTAATGGGAATAGACCAAAGGCCTAATTCCAGTCAACATCTATTCAACTCTTTATTAATCTACCTACTTTTTATACTTCCTCTACCGCTGTTTAATGGTAAGTAGAGGAAGTAATGTGTTCCACCCAAAAATAATTCTGTATCGATATTTTGCAATATATGGACGTTTTGAGCTACCCTGCATAAAACCTATTTTAGAGAAGGTCCTTATGTACTCGTATGTCTGAGTCTGGGATTAACATAACCCAGAAATGATAAACACCAAACTAAGTTGAACATTCCCAAAGATGTAACTCTAGGATTTCCACAAAAATTACTGTTTATATGGAATAATTTTGTTATGTTTTCTTTTATAAAAAGACTAACAATTTTAATGAAATGTGAGCTTTGCATACTGCCTAGAGAAATAAAATATATATTTAAATTCTCTATCAATAGCCTGTAAAGTTTGCTTTTCTGGCTGAATTTTGAGCAATTTTGAATAACTACGAAACCAAAATGAAGCCAAATAATTACTTAGGGGAAAATGTAGATCTAATTAAAAATATACAATATCTGTCAAATAGTTTTTTCGTAGAATTAGTGCTGCTCAAAGTATTCCACTAAATATTTTTCCAAGTGATTTATATGGTGGAAGGTGAAGAAATATTTTTTGATTTTTGTTTTTTCCTTTTCATCGTAAAAACTCATTACTGCAACTTTTGAATTTAATCTTCTGTGTTTCTCACACATTTGAAGGTTCGTATGTTATACTAGTGTGCATGACATCGGATGACTGAAAACTAATAAGTGATTCTGACTCACTTTTTCTTTCTCTATTACGTACAGTAAGTAGGGGAATTATTTCATTCCACCCAAAAATTCGACACCGAGATTTCACCGGAAATACATGTTTTTATGCCTCCTTAATCCAAAAACTATTTTTAGATACATTTTCGTGTGTGTGTGTGTCTGTCTGTGAACAGCATAACTCAGAAACGAACAGTCGATAAACACCAAACTTGGTATTTAAGTTCAATATCTTCCAGAAATGCGACACGAAGGTTTTCAAGAAAATCTCTTCATCCCAGATTACCCTTTACATGGAACATTTTTCGAAAATTTTAATTTTCTCAAAAATGACTTCATTGTGAACGACTTCTGCATAACTGGTAAACCATAAGAGATAGACAAAATTTTACTACACAAAAATGTAGATCGCGTTAAATACACAATTTATGTCATGTACGTTTTTTTTTTTGTTGCGTAAACCATTTTCGAGATATTGCTTGTTATTCCCTTAAACTTTCCAATACTTATATTTTTTCTCAAATGAGAATTCATTATTCATTTTCTTTTTGTCCTGGTAATTCAAAGAGAATGGAATACTCCACATAGCAACCAGCTCTTAAACGCTTAAAGCCTACCATTTCCCCTTGTATCTACAAGAAAATCAGCAATAGGGTTAACATCTCGATATCGCGATTAACATGAAGCATATGGAGAATAAGCGTTTGCACAAATAGTTTGTACAAGAGTAGAGAAAGTCATGCGAGTGTAACACATCAGATTTTTTATGCTGATTTCAAAACTGCTTTCAGTCTTTTTTTCTATATCGTACAGTTTTTTCACAATTTCAATTCAAAAATGTAGAGAGATAAATATATTGCTTCTGCCACTGAACATAAAATTGGGCTTGATGAAGCAATTTGTAAGGGCTCTACCACAGGATGGACTCTGCTTCAGGTACCTTTCCAAGAAATTTCCCTTCATTACACAAGACAAATTAAAGGCTGGAATTTTTGTTGGTCCTCAAATAAAGATATAGAATAAGCATGAAGATTTTGAGAAGGCAATGCTTGAGAGAGAAATAGAAGCCTTGATCAGTTACTGAAAACCTCTTAGGCAACAACAAAGATCATAATTACAAGGCCATTGTCTAAACAGTGTTGGAAAGTTTCAAGAAGATGGGTTGTAACATGAGTGTAAAACTGCATTTTCTGCATTCACATATCGACTACTTTCTAGAAAATCTCGGACATTATAGTGAAGAGCCGGGTGAACATTTTCACCAAGATATTAAGGAAATGGATAGGAGGTCCAGGGGAGATGGAATGAAACTATGATGGCCGACTACTGTTGTATGTTGAGGAGGGACAGTCATCTTTATGGATCCGCAAGGAAGTCAAAGAAGAGAAAGTTTGAAAAAAATTAAATGAAACACTTTGGCTTCTTGTTTTGTTAAAATGTAGTCATGAAAAAAATTAGGGAAGTTCGTGAGAGTATTCTTAAAATGTTTCTTGAATAAAAACTTGCCTTGTGTGAAATGGTATTTCAATACTTTTCTACGCTCATTAGTAAAATTGTCAAAACATTACTTATTTTGTGTAACAACCTGACGGGATAAAAAAAATCGAAGTTATTTCTGGAATCAGCATAAAAACTTGATTCAAGAACACATATTTTTAAGAAATCATTTGACAAAAAGTTTGAAAATGCAGACTAGTGTTATCTATTGCTTACTTAAAACCGACCTCTCTACAAAATAACATCTGATGTGTTACGTTTACATTATATTCGCTATCCACTATCATTAATTTTTATATAGCCATACAAGCTATTATTGCAAATTATTATTATTATTATTATTATTATTATTATTATATCTACTTGAATTACATATAACATATTTTATAGATTATCACAGGTAATCTGTGAAAACTTAAAAGAACATCAAAGAATACTTGGTGTAGGAAGCTGATGGCACACACGCTCTGTTATGTTTAATAACCTCTGTATTTCAATGAACTTACATTTTTCGTGAAATTATCTTTTTTTAATCTCTAATCACACAAATATAAAAGCACACAAAATATAAATCTACAAGCTGTCCACAGAAAGTTCAATACACAGCTTTTATTAAGTACGCGCATATATTATGGTATTTTAAGCAAAATCAGTATGGGTATTTTTAATAAACTATAAAAATAACATAAAAAGTCCATCTATAGTATAGTTTGGGTTGAGGGACTCTTCTTGAAGATATTCGTGTCCCATCCTTTGAAGACGAGCTTAAAATGCAGTTTGATATTTATCTAACTCATCGTTTTTTAGATATGCCCTTCACAGATACAGATATATACGCGCACGCGAACATTCCTAGGAAGGCTCAAGGAATCTCAAAAGTTTTACTTCCCATGAAATCTCGATAATTACTTTTTGTGTGGAATGATACTATAGGCCGTGCATCCAAGACCCTGGAGTACCTCTCAGGAACTCCAGAAGCAAAAAATAAATAAAAACAATGGCATTAAAGAATATGAAACAAAATGTAGAATCATAGTATTATCAGCTAATAAAGAGGAATTTGTCAAGTTGAGTTTTGCGCCTCTACATTCCTAAATAACCCCGCAAGTCAAACAGGGAATGCCTGCCAAGATAGAGGTAAGTAGAGCGACAGTAAAACAGCGTGTGTGTAAACAGTATAACTGAAAAAACGAAGAGTCGGATAAACAACATCTCACACTTAAATAAGATACTGGGTGAAGATTTAGGAAGCTCCGTGCTACAAACTACTATTTACAAGAAAGATGTCTATAATTTTTTCCTGTTTTGGCACTACAGCCCGCGAAGAGCCTCGACCTACCAACCCGACTGGCGGCCTCTCCCCACTTACGCACGACAGGGATGTGCGATCATGTAACCCATGCGGGGAGGTGATGTGGTCAGCATTATGCATTCCCCAACGGAAAGGTGTCTCGCGAGACCAGGATCACTGTCTATCGCGGCTCCTCACTTTCCTCACGATGTTGAGTGGGCATCGGCCCTACACCCGGGACTTAAAATCCGCACCCCCCGCCAGGGATGGTATCGAACCTGGGGACATCCCGTAGACGGGAACCAGAGCTCCACGCCCTAGCCCACAGTCCGGTTCTAAAAAAATATTCAACTATTTTGACTGAAGTCAAGCTGAATCAGACGTGAAAAATTAAATTTCCATCTACTCCTGTTCGACAATTTTTTAATTTCATGTGAATCTTGAAGGTTGTTATGTACTACCCGTACTCTTAGTTCTTTGAACACTAAGTGGACCAACCATAATATTTTCCAGTTATGGAAATGATAAATTACAACTGTAATTGAAGCAATCAATCTGTACACAAAGTAGTTAACTTCATTATGCACTGGCCAGTAGCTTAGTGGTTAGAAACGTGGTGTATCAAAGGCATCCTATCTTGGATTGTGGGCTTTAGGCTACCAGTAAACTACTCTCTACTAGCTATAAATGTGTAATAGTGGCTTCGCCCAAGGCAGCCACTCATTAGCTAACATGCCACCTGCCACAGCAAACATGGCCGGTGCTTCACCGCGTAATTGCCAAAATGAGGTTAAATGCCGGCTGCGATATGATTCCAAACGCTCTTTCGTATTTATGTGCAGTCCCTCGTTATTTAATACTCCAGCACCCAAATATCTAGTTTCAGCTGAAGAATTCTAGGTGCGTTCAGTAGTTCAATGTAAACAGAACAATGTCATGCTCATGCCTTATAAAATATAAGTTAAAGATCTCCATCTGTAAAAGA
The DNA here is from genome assembly GCA_030765065.1 of Deroplatys truncata. Taxonomy (NCBI): domain Eukaryota; kingdom Metazoa; phylum Arthropoda; class Insecta; order Mantodea; family Mantidae; genus Deroplatys; species Deroplatys truncata. The sequence continues at coordinate 112,378,803 of CM060986.1, forward strand.
TTTTCAGGAAATTTGTTTGAAATTGTTACTGTGATTGCGTAATCAAAATAACTACGCAATATGATATTTTTATACGTCTTCTTTCATCAAACTTAATTTTGAGTTATTCATCTTGAGTAAGAACAAAATAGGTGTTTAAAGTATTATGTTGTATTCGCTTGACTTTCCCTAACCACTGCCGTTGTTCTTATACCTCTTTTACAAACTATTTATCAAAAAAAATCTTTCCTATGTTATTAGAGATAAAGGCTTGAAGAAAAGTTTTTCTTAGACATTCCTTTGTAGGTAAAAGATACCGGGGGCTGAAGAGATAATTAAAAGCTTACATAGGGTTTCGATGTATCTTTGCTTTGAAATGTTCACACTCTTTGCATGACTTCACCATAAAACACTCAACTGTGATCTAATCTTCACTATATATTATTTCGGCATTTAGTTTTATCGTTTTTGTCCTTGCTTAAACCAGATTAACAATCATTATTTCCATCTCTTTTGGAAACTACTACCACATAAATTATTACTAATTAATTGATAGTAATTAGTTAATACAGGAGGCTGAACAGATAGTGAAATAATTAATATGTGGTTTGATAGATTCTGTTTTAGAAATGACATATTCTATCCATGATACTCGTATCACGAGAATCCAAGGAATTGACCTTTCCTCTACCTTATTTACTATTTTTACTTTCTCTATTACGTATAGTAAGTAGGGGAAGTACTGCCTTCCACCTCAAAATTCGATAACGAGATTTTGCCTAAAATACACGTTTTGAAGCCCCCTGAATGCAAAAAACACTTTTAGAAAAAGTTCCGTGTGTGTGTGTGTGTGTGTGTGTGTGTGTGTGTGTGTGTTTCTGTAGCCTGTGAACAGCATAACTCAAAAACGAAAAATCGGGTAAATACCAAAGTTGGTATTTAGGTTCAATATCTTTCAGAGATGCGACACAAATACTTTCAAGAAACTCCCCCAACCCAGACTACCCTTTACGTGGAATATTTATCGAAAATTTTGGTTTTCTCAAAAATGGCTCAAACGATTCACTAAAATATCATATTTAAGTTATTTTCATGGCAAACAAAACTGATATCTAGATTTTTCTGAGAATTTCCCCAAAAGTCCTCTTCTTTCTGAATGAATTTCGAGTGTGACAAAATTTTTCTATATAAAAATGTAGAGCTGGATAAAATATACAATTTATGTCCTATACACGTTTTTGTGGAGTGAACCATTTCAGAGATATTTCTTGTTATTTGTTTGAATTTTCCAATACTCATACTTCTTCTGAAATGGAAATTTGTTATTCGTATGCACTGGACATGCAAATAGAATGGCATGCTCCACACAGCAACCAGCTCTTAAAAGACTCGACTACCGCTTGAAGCCTGCCATACTCCCCTTATACCTACAAGAAAATTAGCAATAAGATGCAAATGTTTATCTCGATTAACATGAACTATATGGAGAAACCGTTTGTAAAAATAGCTTGTACAAGATAAAGACACGTGAGTGTAACACATCAGATTTTTTTCGTTGTTACACTTGCTCAACTACGAGAAGAAGGCAATGAATGGAGAAAAAACACATGTTTTCATTGCCTTTGGTTTATCTCAAAGAGTTCCACAAAACTAAATCAGCATAGCACCACCGAAACATATGCCACAGTCCTGACAGGGCAACTATCATATGATGAAGTTAACACCACCACTTTCGATTGAAGAAAAGGGTAGCGTGTACAAAGTACATGCTTTAAACGCATCTACAGTAATATTTAATCATAATTGCCTCAAACGTTTATGACAAATGTGTGCGTAAATATATATTCAGGGTAGATGTGAATAAGAACTTCATAGGGGAGAACCTAGGAAACATTGACATTGTAACAAATGAGAACACCAATTCCTGCGAAACACACTATCACCTAGACATTAAGCGTAGCACGAGCGTTACACTTCAGTCCCTTTTTGCACACTCTAAAACACAGCACAACGGATCTATCGAATTACAACCCACAACTGAGCTGCTGAGTCACATTTGAACTGCACTGGTATTGCCCACTTCCTCTGTACCAACTTTTCACTTCGTAACTTAACTACCGGACAAGAGCAGCCCTTAAGTAGGTCTCGCATACAGAGCGGAATGTTCTGGAAAGGAAGGCTACTAGAACATGCCGAAAATAATGTTCTAGAACAAGGAAGCAGCACATAATGGGCTATTGTTCCGCACAACAGCGGAAGGCCCCACCCAGGTGCCGGCCGGGAGACACGGCCACAACAAATTATACTGGAAAATAATTCTGAAAACTCGCTTGTTTTTTTAACATGGTTATTCTAATCTGTGAACATAGAATTTGTTGTAAGGAGTGAAAACTCCATATCTTGCCCATCACATTTTCATCTGCCGCTAGTCGGTCCTGACATAATACTAATTAACAAATGTTAACCGTAGTTCAGAATCCCTATAATTGATATGGCAAACGTTCGAAATGTCAAGTTCATTGTTTTGTATCATAGTATTGATGCAAAACAAACAGACCAAAAAAGTGACGTAAAACAGGCAGTAAAAGAATTTCCCTACCCAAGCCATTATTATTTACAAGATTTTACTTTCCCAGGACAGAATACATTTTTCTGCTTTAATTATGATCGGATAGTGCTTGTGGTTCTCTTTTGTAGTAACGATTGACATTTCTCCTTCTTGCATTCACCGCTAGAAAATCACCTCATAAGAAACTATATAAATTGATCAATTCTAGCTGCGTCTAAACTGTGTAAAACAATTTCTAAGCATTGTCGATTTGCGGAAGACTTCCAAGTTGAAATATTTATGTACTGACAGTTTCACTTCTGTGCAAAGTGCAACTGCTTTTATCTATTGGAACTCCAAACATAAGAATTATGATGTAGGTCAGCGCTCAGTCACTAATGACACATTTAACGTTGTCACGTGTATTGCATCATACAATTGCGATCCTGAGGAAGTTTCAATGATAAATTTTGCGTAACGGTTTGGTTCTAAAAAGAAATTTAAGAGAAAAAGTTTATTCAGTTTCTGGCGCGTTAAACGCATTAGACTGTCAACTTCTTCAATTGGGAGGCCGTGTTATTTTATATTGACTCAGTTTTATTGTTTTCTTTACTTATGTATGGCATAAATCATGAATCAGGCCAGCTTCTCTGCTAATCTGTGGTAACTATGTTAGTATTTTGTCGTATTTTCCCATATTTTGAAGCTTGTAGACATAGTCCTCTTCTTCCACAGTGTAACCGAGATAATTGTGTAACAGAGAGCGGCATATCCTTCGCTTGAAAATACAATAAATAAAAATAAATTGATTTTCTACCAAAAATAAAAAGACTATAATTAAAATTCGTGCGGAATTGTGGAAAAGATAGGAGAAAATCTTTCAGGCACCGGCCAACATCGTAATGCCGAATTCTAAGATGTATGCAAGAAATTCATGCTTACATAGGAAGAAATCGATATTAATAGCTTTTTCTGGGGGACAACCGCAATGAACGCTCCTAAAACTTTAAAAATATTGTCTTTGCATTGTTGAGTATGTATGGGTCTCTAAGCAGTCTTATTTTCGCAACTTTTAGGAAGCAATGTAGAGATACAGAATAGAGAGATGAAGGTATAATATTAAGCTCATTATTTGTGATTCTTGAAAATGCAAGACAACCTACGCTATACGTGCCACAACACTCAGCAGCAATAAAATAAATAGACAACCAGAGTAGGAGCAGCACTTGCGAGTACAAATACCTAGTGAGTCTTGTTTTCGCCACATCTGGAAAACAATACGAGCATATACAGAGCCTTCGCTTGGACGCGTGACCGGCCTAACGGGAATTTTCTTGGCACCGGGGATCACTTTTTGCCGGAGAGGCTGGATATTGATAGTCCCTTAAATTCAATACTATACTATACGGCCCAACCGCGCTGTATTTGAGTATGCAGAGAACCCTTCGTGGGTTAAAAGAGTTGCAGAACTCAACGGGGATGTTCCAAGTAGACATACGCCAATGGGACACTGGCGCATTACTACCCCAAAAACTACTACTTCTACTCCTACTACAGCGGTTCTCAGAAACGTCCATATGGATACACGGTTGGAGCATCGTATCAGTCAACAGAAGAAAAATTTCGAACACCATTCAATGAGCAAAGTCAGCATAGCAGGACCGTCAGATGATGATGAGAATGATATCAATTATAATAGCGCGAAAAATTGCAGTGCTCTCATGTTCAATGCTTATAGCCCGTAATATTTGACAAGAATTGCGTATACACAATTTAAAGAATAACTTTGAGGATACGGATAGATAAATAAAGACATTAGTTATTTGTCAGGCTAAAAGGTGAATTTATTTCCTCGAAAATAAAATGTATGTCACTAAAGTGGAAAATATTTTCGGTCTGTTTTGTCTGTCATCACGGACAGTACACTAGTGCAATAGTCTATTTTTGTCTAACATCAAGTACTATACACCCTGTTGCAACCTGGGAAGTGCCTCTCAATGAGCGCGATCCGCTCATCGTCTTTGCTGATAAGCAAGAGTAGTACAACGAAGCTCGGCTTGCCCTGTAGCCCAATTGGTAGAGCACCTACCTGTTGTGCGAGGGGTCCCTGATTCGGTTTCCAGCTGGGGATGAAAAATTTTCTGCCACGATCATTTCTTATCCTCCCTAGGGTCTGGAAGTATGCATGAGAGTGTGAATGTGTGTGGTATAATGTTTAAAGACCAAAGTTTATTAGAAACCCAAAGACAAACGAATACGAAGTAACACCATTGCCTATAGGCAATAAAACGTTCCAAAGTAAAGTCCGCTGGTAAGACCACTGTAGTTAAAGGTGGGGTATAAAAATAATAAGAAAAACGAAACTGGCTCACGCTAAATCGCAGTTCCCACTGACCACGTTTACTTGGAATTTCCCCGTTTAGTTCTGCAACTTTTTTAACGGACGAAGGGATATCTGCAATGCCATATTCTCAATACGGACCATCTGTTACATTTCTCATATTAATTGTAACTACAATAACCACATACTTTCGTCAAAGATGTTAGAAATTATATCCTTGTACGTCACACGTTAACAAAATTTGTATTAACGTTCATTAATTCATTACCATGCTACGTCTTTAAAAACAAAACAAACAAACAAATAATAAACGCGGGTCATTATAGGAGTTATTATTAACATTTTCATAACCCAATTGCAGAAATTAGCTCTACTCACATTACTCCGAGAATTGAATTCCTGAACTACAGTTATCTTGGAGGGTTTTAATTTTAAAAGTTTATGGTATTCAAAGTAGAGGTTTGCAAAACTTCTTATTCCTACGCAAGCTTACTTAGATATTTCTTTGGATCTCCATCTAAATGTTCTCGGCTACCATCCAGTCCCTTTAAGAAGACGAAAATTTAATTTTTGTTTGTATTCAGACTATTATTATATATTCACAAGTTTACGAATCGTTTTTCCGTGAGGCGATCGAACACCCGCGAGTATGTCTATAAATGCAGTCTCACTTCCCTATGGGAGATTGCCGTCATATAGGTATCTATATCAACCTTTATACAGCACAGCCTTTATGTCAACTCATTAGCTGTACACGAGAATAGAGAATGTGGAGGGTAAACAGAACCGACTAGAAAAGTGCAGTACAGGGCAAGCAATTCTCCGTAATACGGCCGCGCGTCGAAACAAAGTTCTGTAGAACAGAAACAAACTTGAGTAATATTAGACCTATTATTTGCGGTTTCAAAAACATCACAAGGACGTATACATTACAATAGAGAGATAGAGAGGAAGGTAGGCCAAGAGATGTCGAGAAAGGGAAAGAGAGAATGAAGGGCGAGAGTAGAAAGGGAAGTAGACTGAGAGCAGGAGCGTGAGAGAGGAATAGATTGAGAGTGAGATAGAGAGGGAGAGTGAAAGAATTTCCTCAGTTAATGCGGTAACGCAAGCAGAGTTGCGGATTCTGCCAGTACTTAAACAAAATTAAAAATACAGAGACTTTGTACAGCGAAATTAGTTTAGGTGTTGGGAAGTTATTACCTCAAGCTAGCTCAAGTTTGTGCTTAATTTAACAGATTTGATGTTCTTCCATGCTGGAGGTTTCTCTGACAGGGCGAACTCCATTTTATTTGTACCCAGTTGCTTTTGCTTTTCTTTTGGTGCCGGGGAGGAAATTAACATGACGTTATTCGAGACCTGAAGTGCAAGTTATTTTGTATTCCAAGATTGAAACTCGTGGGAAAGAGAAGCTTTGCGGTGGTGTGACTCTTGACTTGAGGATCCCTTTCATGTCGGCAGCATCAGTTGGGGGTGAGTGTTTCTCCGTCATTTTCTTCTCCACCTCTCTCTTTCTATTACACATCTTGCGGCCCGCACCAACAAGATGCCGCTCCGAAAACCCTTTTGAGTTTCCTTTGACCTTCGTTAAACTAATTACTATATATCTCTCTTAATGTCATCCACTCCATTTGAACTCTCTGCTTGTAAGACAGTACTCCTACCAACTCTCCTTCTTATAACTGACCTCGCTGAACGGAGGAACTACTTTAATGGTCTCCGAGATTCAAGAGCCTTCAGTATACACAAGTTTCCGTTCTAGGGACTTAAGTTTCTGGAGTAAGCTTTCTGCGTAGTAGCTCTTCGTCAGCAGAAAGCTAATTGCTTGGGTATCAGTAATAATGGCCACGTCACGATACCCCGGTCGGTGTTCATCATAATAGATAGAGGAACATATATTCAATGATGTGTAAATGAGGGAAGGGTTGTCGTGCACATCCGACCCTTCAGGGAAGGAAATGTGTGTTTAGCTTGCGTGTATATGCAGGTAAGGCTACATCACTGGTTCTGTCAATATACGCACAACAGGGGCGGAATAAATTACTGCATGGTTTGCGGAAGTTACACGGCCATCGAGAATTTTACATATTGACGATTAAATGCTTAGAAAAAATTCTGATGTGTTACACTCACATGACTTTCTCTACTCTTGTACAAACCATTTTTACAAACGCTTATTCTCCATATGCTTCACGTTAATCGAGATATCAAGATGTTAACCTTTTTGCTAATTTTCTTGTAGATGCAAAGGGAATTGATAGGTTTTAAGCGATAGTCAGATATTTTAAGAGCTGGTTGCTATAAAGAGCATTTCATTCTTTTTGCATTACCAGGACAAAAAAAGAATTGAATAACGAATTTCCATTTGAGAATATAAGTATTGGAAAATTTAAGAGAATAACAAGCAATATCTGAAAATGGTTCACTTAACAAAAAAAAATGTATGAAAAAATTGTGTATTTTAACGCGATCTACATTTTTTGTGTAGTAAAATTGTGTATCTCTTATGGTTTACCATTTATGCAAACGTCGTTCACAATGAAGAACACTTTTGGAGAAATTCCCAGAAAATTCAAGATATACATTTTATTTGTCATGAAAGTATCTTAAATATATGATATTTTAATCAAAATCGTTAGAGCCATTTTTGAGAAAATTAAAATTTTCGAAAAATGTTCCATGTAAAGGGTAATCTAGGTTGGGGGGATTTTCTTGAAAGCCGTTGTGTCGCATCTATGGAAGATACTGAACCTAAATACCAAGTTTGGTGTTTATCCGAATGTTCGTTTGAGTTATGCTGATCACTCTCACACACACACACACACACACACACACACACACAAACGCACACAGACATGTTTCCAAAAATACTTTTTTGGATTCAGGAGGCCTCAAAACATGTATTTCTGGTGAAATCTCGGTATCGAATTTTTGGGTGGAATGCATTACTTCCCCTACTTACTATACGCAGTAGAGAAGGTAATAACGTTAGAATATATTTAAGAATTTCAACAGCTAAAACTAAATGTATTGCCTTCCAAGGTAAATACAACATAATAAATATAACAGCCGTTGAACAAGCTCGAAATTTTAAATACCTAGGATGTAAAATCCCTATCTACCAAGAATAATAAAGTACACAAGTTTCATAAATTATGTGGAACGATTAAACTAACATAGAAAATAAGTTAGAAACGAAATAATAGTTACGTAATAGAAACGAAATAATACATATCTGATGTGATACATCACAAGACTCTCTATCCTATATCGTTTATTAGTGAGTATACACAATATTCCTACTAGAGCTTATTTTTCTATCTACTACAATTTAATTCAAATAATCCCATGCAGAAATAGCTAGTTGCACATTTCGTTGTAGATACAAATGGAGCGATAGCCAATGTTTAACAACTGGACGGTCTACGCTCGCCTTAAAATTCCATGCTGTTTCAATAAATCGCGAGAAACAACTGAATGTTGACAGTACTTAAAAGTATACCAAGTATGTAACAATTTGAGCCATTAATAACGGATATCTCTGAAATGCTGATGCCACAAAAGAATTATTTGAAATAAATTGTGTGTTTCTACATTTCTGGGAGTACGTTTTTGTCTATCACTTAATGTTTACCTGTTACATAAGATTATACAAAATTCCTTCCAAAAGAAGAGAACTTCAAAGGCTATTCCCAGAAAATTCGAGATATACATATTATTGGTCATGTAAATATCTTTAATATACGGTATTTGAATCAAAATCGTTGAAGCTATTTTCTAAAAAATAAAAAAAAAATTGTTTTAAAAACCATCTTCAGTGTAAAGGGTAGTTTGAGATGAAGCGATTTTCTTGAAAGTCTTGATGTCGCATCTTTAGAAGATATTGAACTTAAATACTATGTTTGGGTTTTATCCAACTTTTCGCTTCTGCATTATGCTGTTTACAGACACACACACGGACCTTTTTTTAAATGCCTCTTTTTGAATTCAGAGGCCTCAAAACATGTAGTTCCGGTGAAATCTCGGTATCTAATCTTTTAGCGGAATACAATACTTCCCCGACTTACTATAGTGGTAGAGAAAGTAATAAGAGAATGATTGAAACAGATGAAATGAAATTCTTACACTATATGGCTGGATATACCCCAAGTATGGAACCATATTATACGTGATAGACGCACAACTGAATAAATAGCATGATTCATGAAAATAAACAAAAATGGTTCTAATATATTTAGAATGACCCCACTAAGACCTGCTAGACGCCTTTATCAGTATAGGCCATAAGGAAAACAAAGTATTTTTCGACCAAGACTTCGATGGGAAAACGAATTCAGAGTCGGAACGGACCTATACCGGTCCAGCTTGTAAGAGATTAATTTATTAATTATTTTTATTAATTATTATTTATTACCATGAAGCTATGTTACAAGAGTCTGAAACTTTATGTAGAGAAACATTGCATTCGACCCAAAAGTTTTATATATATATATATGAGATACATGTTTTGAGGTCCCTGAACCCCTTAAAAGCATTTTTAGAAACAAGTCAGTAAAACTATGAAACTATGCTCCCAACTTAGATTCATTTAATGCAGCCACTGATGATATCTAGAACTTGTCAATTGCATTTAGATCAGTTATTATGTGACGCTGTCAGTTCCATGATTACTATTTACCATGTGTGGATGTCATATATTTGCTCTCACACTAATAATTAGAGGCATAAACATTGTGCTCAGTAGTATTATGCTGCACAGCACAGTAACAGACGTGATTAATCCAATGCATTTTCTAATATTTAAAAATATCACTCACTGAATTTCTACTATGAAAAGTATATAAAGCAACGTGATTGAAATTTACTCCGAATGGAGGACCATATTTCCAGAACATCTGTCGTACTTATTGTACTTCCATTAAAGATTGTTTTACTTAATTGAGAAATATATATTTTCTTTGCATATCATCCTATAAACTCAAGAAATAGTGTACTGAAAGTGACAGTTATTTCCATTAAGGCCTTTCTTTCCAAAATGGCATTTGCCCAAGAATTATTCAAATTGCGTATTAATATTGAAGTTCATAAGAAGACATAGGGGCTTCAGTGAGTAAACCATCAAGTTAGGAACGCACCGAGGAAAGGTGGAAGGGAATGCGACCTTGCAGTGTTCTCTGTAAACAAATGAAGTTGAAGGCATTGCACTCTGCTTAGAAAGCATGTGGACCAGGATTACCGAGTATCTCAAGAAATCAATGCAAATATGTTTGGCTATTGGCAGTGTCTTGTCTTGATCTACACAGATTTCCATCTTTGCTCCGGACACACCTAAGCCTTGGGCTTATTGTCCTACCTGTATCGTTTTAAAGTAGGCATCCATTATCCCTGTACGCGTTACCAAGGAATATAGTCTCATAACAGATACGGTTTCTAATTCTTCTGGTTCTAAAACATTTTCCCAGAAGCAATATAGCTCCTGTGAGTCAAGTCCGGTGAGGTTAGGTATGGTGATCTGGAGGATCACAGACCTTTTGAGATTACTCGATTATCAAAGAAACTAGTTACAAGTTGCATGGAGGAGTTATATGTATGACACGTTGCTCCATCCTGCTGGAAATAACCTTCTGTCAATTCGATATCATCAGCTGCTCCACAAATGTATTGAAGACGCCCATATAACTGCAGTGTTTACAGTCGTATCTAAGAAAATGTGGTCAAAATTCTGAAAGCTGACACTGCGCACCATACTCCAACCTTTTCATCATGCAGTGGTTTTGTGGATGATATGAGGGTTTACAGCCGCGCAGTATCTGTCGTTGTGTGTGTTGATATAGCCTGACAGATGAAACCATGCCTCATTTGTTAACCACGCTATGTAGAGAATGTCCAGACAAGAAACCCTGAAACCATCGACAATAACGCATTCGTTTTTCATGATCTGCATCTTCCAATTTGTTAAACCTTATGCATTCCGTATGGTCGTAACTCTTTGACATGTGCCGTATGAATAGCCTATGTGGCTTAATCGATGGAACGATTTCTTTGAAGAGTTCATTAATCGTCTTCGAGCATTATCAACAGACTCTCCAGCTTTCTTAGTAGCGCTAAAATTGTTGCGTTTGTTGGAACATTGCGCACATTGAATTCTCTTCGAAATTTCCGTTGTGTTATCAATGAATTTGTGTTCCAATATGTTTTCACAATAAAAACACGCTCTCGAAGTGAGTACTGCATGCTTCTGTTACGACTACAAACTAAAGACTGTCAACAATGCTCGTAATTAACATCGAAGTCAATAAAATAGTAAACAAATGACAATGGTACTATTCTCACATAGTCTTAGATTATTAAAACAAATTTCACATTTCTACGGGCTTTCAGAGGGAAAATTTGGCCCATTAAAGTAGTTCAGGTTTATATGAAACGCATTGTACTATTGTCAATGTGCAGTAAAGTGAATTTATTATTTAATTAAGTATTATGTGCATAAACTTTAGTTACATTTAGTTTTCTGTTACATCGTGAGTTTTACAACTCACAATAATGTATTTTCTAAATACATGGAACATAAAGCGCATGTGACAATTGTTATATTTTAAAACTTATATTTGTCATCTGACGTAGCAGAGGAAAATAAAGAAATATCAGATTTGCTTGGGATTTCCTACATCACTAACGTGACCCTTGTTTTACACATTTCTGCGTACTCTGAATTCTTCTCTAGAATAGCTTTAAGCCTTTTTTGTCACCTTTTTTTTAACAGTTCCAGCTTTATACTATAAAAGTGTTCCTGAAATCTGTTCTATTGCCTCGAGAGCTTGTGCATTTTGTGCATATGCTTATATATATATATATATATATATATATATATATGTTATTGTAGTTGTAATATTACTGACATTATTCTGAATGTATGAAAGATCTAAAACAAAGCTGCTGGAATTATGTCCTTCACTGCACGTATAGCAGCATTTTTCCCTCATTAAAGACATTAATTAGATTACCCACTTTGATACTGAGCGTAGTATATTGCAGCCTGTAGCGATGTGCATTCACAAAGTTATGAGTTACAATTTGTTGTGAGCCAAAGGAAATCCAGGTTCAGTCCCTTTATATATTTTGATTCCAAATAGTTTTACCGTTTATCCTGGAGTTTTCCCTGGCAAATTCGGCCCAACTGGCGCTAATTGTTATGATGGTTCTTCTCTTGACACAGTTTTCTACTGATTTATATACAGCGAATAAATGGAACAGTCGCAACCAAACAGGCTGTTTTTAAGGTAAGCGAAGGGAAGGAGTGTCCTCACACTACTTGACGTCACTTACACTACGTACGGTAGCACGATTGCTCTGTTTACATACTAAAACCCACCTTTCCGGTCATAAGCGAGTAATTAAGCTCATAGAATATACAGATCACATTTGAAAACAGTATATTTTATATAAATGAACCATAATGTGCGTTAACTTGGGGCTTATTTTAGCAACATTTATCCTGGACAGACAAAAGATTTTTAAAACACACTTCTCAAATACGGGCGGCGCCGTAGCCGAAAGGTTAGACCGCTCGCCTCCCACCGAGGCGGCCCGGGTTCAATCCCAGGGACCTGCATGTGGGATTTGTGGTGGACGAAGCGGCGTCTGGGCGGGTTTTCTCCGGTTTCCCCCGCCATTCATTCCACCAACTGCTCCATCATCACCTTTCCTTTCATCCATTTCACCAACATTTCGTTTCATCTACTTCCTTCATCCCATACTAGGCATCCTGGATGTTCTGTCGACGGGCCTCTGACCATAGGCACCCGCCAGTAAGTCCTGGGGGGTGTAAGTCCTACATAAGAGGAGGGTAAACAGATAATGAATGAATGAACTTCTCAAATGTTGCATGAAATGAAATCTGCTCTTTGTGTATCTTTTCATTCCGGTGTTGAACGTAATATAAACTATAATACAACTAAAACCTAGTGTGCTCAATTAACATATTTCCCAAGAGAGCGAGAGAGGATTTAAAATTTAAAAGCACATACCAGCTTGAACTGAATGTACTATGAAAGGCTTCCTTATTCACATAACTATTTAATTATAATTAGACCACTAACAATTTTTGAATATTAAATGAATTAAATAATTTCTGCAATTAATCAGAAATATTTTAGATACAAGGTACAAAGTTTGGTAAAAGTATTGTTTATTTTTGAAAAGTTTGGAGTGTAAGTTTATAATAATAGAAGCCTCGGTGATCTCTTTAATTATGCATAATTTTAATTACCACAGTTTCTCTCGAAATACTACACTTAGTTTGTCAGTACAAATAACAAAAAGTGCTCAAAAACTAAATTGTTGCTATTTTAGTTTATTTTCAAGATTATTTAGAACCTTTTTCATGTAAAAATGTCTGCTATCTAAGTGAACGAAATTCGACGAGCCGGGTGACAACTTAAGTGGGAATGGCAGTGTGTTTCTCTATTTTTCAACAGAATTTCTCATTTTTTGGTGCAAGATTTGGTCGGCATATATTTAACAGTTTCCAATTATTTATTAATAAATAAATACTCCATAAACTATGAAAAACGTATAAAAGTGTTCTAGAGAACTTGACATGCACATTTATAAATTGTTTTAGATGTTATTTATCGCTTACAATGATTCTCAGTATATTATTTTAAAGTTATCAAAGTGTTTCCTATTAACCCAAACTCACCTGGAACGTATTACTGTAAGACACGTGTTAGATCACCAGCTATGTTTAATACGCAAACATTAATAATAATTGAAACTCGCCTTGGATGCCTTGACAACTTTTTCTGTACATTTTACAACTACAAATAAATATACCTATTATCCTTACGCATTTCTATCATGCATTTTTTACGTCTAATTTCAAAATTTGAAATTTAAGTATTCAGTGTACCTAAAACCATTAAGTTGGGATGTAGAGTGTAAGTAAACCAGACATTACCCAGTATTTCATAGAAAAATATGTGGCATTATACACTTTGCACAACACATTTGCAAATTGTTTTCCTTAACCGAACAGACCGCACTTCAAACTTATGCTTAGAAAGAATGGTTCTCTTCTCAGAAACGCTTTTGGATCTCACTTTATTCAGTTATTCGTACGTAATTAATTGCATACAAATGCTGCGTTATAACACGTTTTTAAAACTCGCCAATAAACCGTGGCCATCGTTGCTCCCATTTAAGTCCATAAATATTTAGACACTGAAGCCGTCTCCTAGAAAATAAAAACATTTGTGTTATGACATTGTTGTGGGGGTTTCCCCTCATAAAAGAGTTATTCTTTTCCATCGCTGCGATGTGTAATAGCAATTATTGTTGGTTTCTTGCAGAAATGGAGCTACCTAATCGCGTGAAGAGCGCTCTGGATCGAGAAGATCTGGACATGGACTCCAGTAGCAGCGAGGTTGATGGCGAGCCCGGTCAGCACCTCTACAATGGCTACCAGGGTTCCCTCAGAGAGCCAAGCGACGCCGGATCCGGCGGCGCTTCCAGCAGCAGCGACGGCGGTGAGGATGGTGCGTCGATAAATGTAGGCAGCTGGACCAAGGCGATGCTCTTCGGCGGAGGAGTGGTGTTGGCCATCGTCTTGTGAAGAGACACTGACCCAACTTTTGTATTCATGTATCATATTTTATAGACTACCACGCTCCGTCGTTGTGTGAACGAAAATTGACTGACTGCTTGATAGATTCTGGTGGATCGGCAGCGACAGCTGAGATACATCTGCAACAAGCGCCCATTATCGTGTCCTGGACAAAAACGAAGATTGATGGATGTGCGTCATCATATTGGATTACAGCTGGATCAACTCTGATACTGAGATACGATCTATTCTGCATCAATACTACCGTTTCCTTTATCACAACAGATTCAAAATACCTAAATTACAATAACCAGACATAGAAAGGAAGTGTCAGGCTTATGTAGAACCTAACCTGTGCAAATACCAACATTTCTACCATCGAAAAGCGCATCACAATAAAAGCTTTTTCGGAAGTGTTTGGCATTTATACAAGTGTGTTAAAGGTATTCACTATTTTGATAAATGGGAATATGTATCCAAAATTAGAATGCTTCGAGATATGAAAGATTTGAACTCTGTTCTTTTCGTTTTGAAATCGCTGTATAGAATGCTCGGAGGCTCCGTTACAAATTCCTAGCATTTATATATCGGACATGGTGGATAATATGAGCCAGAATGCATGTATTGCTGGTCTCTTAAGTCAACTTTCCTGCTGTGGAATGCGTGATGCTGGCCATATCACCTTCCCGTATCGGTTGAATGATCGACCACCGTTGTCGTGCTTACGTGGACGTGAAGCCAGCAGTCGAGTTAGCAGCCCTAGGCCCCGCGCGGGCTCTTGAGTCACGAGATTTATTGTTTATGCATGTATTGAAATGTACCGTTTCCATACTGCTGCAAGAATTTCAAGCCAAGTATTTAATCTTCCCGCTTCTCCTGGTTTATTTCTTAAAATATGAATAACTGACCATTTTTGAGAAATTTGCACTCAAGGCGACTTTCCGCTACCTCAAGTGGGTCATTTTCGTGGATTCCACAACATCCAAATTAAATTTCTCCTAACTCTTTCTTGTTGGGTGAATACACAGTGTGGTGTACAAGGGATTTCGCATCGAAACACGATACAATGTGCTAAAACGACCTTGATATTCCCATATCGGATAGCTGTTTCATTGGAATCGAATGTTAAAGCCATCATTTAAAGAGAATGGCTTTCATTTTACAACGGGATAAAATTATTTAAGAGCATAAAATGAATGCATTTATTGCTTTATCAGCTGAATTGTTACAAAAGTGATGTTAGTTTATCAGAGAAGTGACTAAATCGGACAGTTATTTAAGTTACCCAGCGCTATTTATTGCAGTGGAATCCCGGAGAAGGTTGAAACGGTTTAGCACAAATAAGATCTTCTGGTCTTCTGTTCAATTTATCTATGCAGTTCCGTTTTACAAGTTTTAGGTTTAAATGAAAATTGTGAAAACTCCGGATATTTGAAGTGCATAAAAGTAATTATATTTGATTCTGTCATTTGCCACAAATTATTTGCTTATAGGCTTGTCAGAACTTTGTTTTGGTTAGAGCAACCGGACGGAAACAGGAAGATCCGTGGTTAATAACCCGGCTATGGCATTGATTTTTATTCAGATTCTGTATTTCCAAAAAGAGATATTGTTAAATTTGAAAATGTTACACTTCCTGGTACTTTTAAACCACGAATACATAATACACCATGAATGCATAAGGCACTAAAAGTGGGTTTTTGTTGAAAGAACCAATCTAATCAAGTTCAAAGATGAGATACTGTCTCAAATTAGCTTCATATATTTAAACTTTGAGAGGGCGTCCCGGAAGGAAGGATGAGTTGAGAGGAGACACGAGCGGCCTGATCTAGGAGCGACGGCACAGCAATGATAGGGTCCCTAAGTTTCCAGATAACACCCCGGCAGACGAACAAACAGACCGGGATCTCACCCCACACATTGGGGATCCAATGCTCTTCAAGGAGGTTCGGATAACCCGGCAGCTAGACGAAGGCTGAGGGGAACAGAGAGCTACAAAAATAATGCTTTTTACCTGCCACTCTACATGAAGCACCATTGACGACACTTGCGACCCTTAAAGAGACAAACGGGAAGAAAAAATAAATAAATTAAGAATGGAACAAAATGGAGGGACAGGAAATTCGGGGATGAAAGTAACCACTCCAGCATTCGGCTGACGACTGGGGAAATCTCCCGAAAATCCCATGGATCAGAGTGGCCGGTCGCTGGAGATTGATCCCGAGACCTCCCTAATGCATCTTGATAAACCACGAAAGCATAATTAATCTAATGCTATCTTGATTTAAAAATTTAATTTAGTTATTTCCAAACATTCAAACTCTTTTTAAACACATGTGCGAATTAATTCTAAACT
The DNA here is from genome assembly GCA_030765065.1 of Deroplatys truncata. Lineage (NCBI taxonomy): Eukaryota > Metazoa > Arthropoda > Insecta > Mantodea > Mantidae > Deroplatys > Deroplatys truncata. The sequence continues at coordinate 112,395,628 of CM060986.1, forward strand.
TAAAAAGATGCACTTAGGGATATAAAGCCTTAAAAGGTCTCGCCCTGGTGAGAAAGATTGAATTTTGTCGCATGGAATGCTCTATTTGGATGCTGTGTTTCACAAGAAAGTGGGAAAGGATATCAGAATATTAAAATGAATAGCAACAATCCGTATACTAAGTAGGTATAGAAAAAATCTACAAACTGCATGCGGTTTTAAAACTGCAGACCTACGAGAAACAGGAGAGAATTCTTAATCCGAGAAAACACTCGGCAGAATGGAGAGATTCAGGTCCAAATATCACAGCTTCATTGCAATCGCTTGGATAGATAAATTTGTGCTAGTAAGATCGAATTTCAGAAACTCCATAGATAGTGTACTCTACAGATGTCTGAATAGTGTTTTTAACAGCCACATAATAGACAATAATACATTTTATTTCCATGTTATAGTCGTCATACTTTGTTGATTTCTCAATTCTTCAGTATGTAAATCAGAAAAGGCTGAAGGACTATGATTTTAAGAGGTTAAAATAATATACGGCAGAAAACTAGATTATTACAATTTATACGAAAAAAATAATACACAGTTAAAAATCTTGACTATCCCAAAACAGTCTTAAGAAAATACTGATAATTTTCATATCATTATCCAAGTGAAAGTATTTTCAAAGAACCTTGTGTAGCAAAAGGAAGGTTTTAAGAACCTGGTAAAAAGTACTGTCTGCCTGTATAAAAATAGGCTGTACATACCCTCAAAATGTTTCAACATTTCATTCTTCTCTTTACTATTTGGAATCGATTATGTAGCGATTGCATTCTATCGAGGGTAGTGGTGGACCGATATATTTGCTTAAGAAAAACAAAATTACCAGACTCTCGAAGCGTATATTTGTATAAATCCAAATCGTTTCGCGGCCGGTCACCTTTCATATTGAGTCCCAGATGCTGACATCCGAGCGGATATAAGCAGGTATATAGTAATGAGGCCTACCCAGGTTCGTATCACGAATATATTTATTATTAATATTATTTTTGTGCAAAGTATTTTGCAACGCAATGCTTTTAACACATAATATAATTTCCAATTGCTAAGACTTTGTTTTCAAGGCGTTTATCTCTCACACAAAATCTGAAACTCCCTCCTTTCGTTTTCAAACTACCTAGATATGAAGTAAGTAAATATTATGTTCCTAAATTAAAAAGCAAATAAACATAGTAATTAACTTAATATCGTATGTGTAAACCCTCTGTTTCTATTACTGTACTCATTCTATGGGGAATGGATGATATCAAATGACTAGTGAAATTTTCACGAGAGGATACTTCCTCCTAAGTATCCGGTATTTTATCCAAAAATACCTTTTTTTCTTACGTTGTCTTGCAGGCCAATTTAACTCCAAAACTTTATTCACTTCTGCCCACACATTTTCAATACAATTCAAATCTGGTGAACAAAGAGGCTAATCAAGCACTGTGATATCTTGCCACTGCGAGAAACAGTTTGAAACCTTCTGACTTTTGTTGACAGACAGGAATTCCATTATTCCATATGGATGTATAGTCCTTACAGAAGGAGGTTTTCGAGAATGTCCTTATACTAGAGGCTATTCAATGTACTATCAAATTGCCACAACATGCATAGATCATCTCGTGACATCCAACCCAACACGAAACAGATACGGACCTAGGCGATCCGTGCATTTTGCGTCTTAACATTTTCCTCTTGGGCGGTAGACAATTACTTTCTCCCCATTTGTAGTTGGAAATGTTACCTTGTATGTGAATATAACCCTATTCCAGTTATTGTTGGCATTTTTTCTGCAAATGCGAGACGACATAATCTGTGATCTTCTGTAAGACGCTGCTACTTAGCTGTCAATCGAAAAAAAATCCCTACTATAGTCAAACGAAGCAAGGCTGTGTGATAGACACATGTAGGAAGGAATTGCTGTTTGTCTCTTTTAGAAACGTGGCGTCCTGCTGAGGAATGGGCATTGTTTTCAACCCGAACCAGTCACTGACAAAAAATCCCTTCCCTGGATAACCACACCCACCTCGTAGCCGTAGATATGGAGACTTCAAATGCTCTTGCAGCCTGAGACACAGAGTATCCAGGAACGTTCACTAACGTTGCTTCGTCTTTATGTGTGCGTTCAGTCATAACAAAAGTGAGTATGACTGCTAACATATTATGCAGAACTCCAAGTCTATGAAGTGCGCGGGCACGATCACGCCAGCGCCATTCATAGTTGAAGAATGAGAGAGAAAGAAAGAGAGAGCTTATACATCCAATATTAAGTCAAATATTTGGTTTAATTGTTCACTTTAGAATTCCACTAATATGTTAATTTTGAAAACGAAACATACTAATTTGTTTGTGCTTTATGTATGAATGTCTTAGAATTAATGACATATTATGCTCGGGAAACATACAGCATTGCCATATATCTAAGAAATTTAAATAATAAAAAAGCATATACACGAAGGATTGGAACTCAGGTAGTTTCAATTACGAGACACACGCGTTTCACCGCTTGGCTACCATGAATACAATCCGACTGAAGGACATCTTCCACTAATCACATAGCTTTGAAATGAACGCAGGGTGATATTAAGTCGTGTATTGTGAACGCAGCGTCAGCGAATGGTTCCGATGTTTTCCGAATTGAACTCCCTCTCCGGCTGTTGCTCATTTATTTTCCCTTATACTGTACGTGCTATATCATTCACTTCAGTAGTGGACAGTAAAAGATGGACATAGTCTAAATTCATAAGATCAGGCTTATGATTTCGTCTGAGTTATGCAACCTTGAGATCCAAGTATTAGGTTGCTCCAGTCCTGAGCTCGATAGAAAAACATGGACCGTCAGTATCAGATATCTCCATTAAATTCATAATTTGTCAAAGTTCAAGAAACGGCAGGCAATAGTATTCTTTTTCATTTCTTTATTTTTAATTGAAACAGTAATTTCACACCTGACACGTGTGGATAACATTTGTAAACGATGAATTGGATTTGAAAAATTCAAGCAACAATAGATATTCAAAACAGTCAGCTTTAACTTTCACTAACTACCTCTAATTCCTGTATATATATAGATGATGATTGAACAAAGTCCGAGTCAATAAAACTAACATTTCGGGTCCCTTGTGTCTCTTCGAGTAGAAATATATGTCTGTTATAACACCCTAAAAGAGTTTTTCGTGACAGAGAATCAGATGAGAATGCCGTGTTGCACCCAGGGAAATGGGCAGTGAAAAGACGAATATTCGCATAATTAACGTAATCAACTGAATTTTCAAATTTGATAATCTGTGTCTGCTGATCATTACGTATAACTCAACTAAAGTATGCGTGGAAAACCTAAATCTGCTGAAAGCAGCTTTAACTGGTGCAAAATAGTGTAACGTGATGCTGCTCGCTTTTGCTTAGTTGCAACGAGCACTTTTGAGCAGAGCCAGAGCATATTTAAGTTGAATTTTTTTAAATTAAAAGAATCTCGGGTACCTGCGTCTGGGTTATCTCGGCATAATCATGTCGGTGTACCGCATTGGGTTTGCTTGCATGTAATAATATTATAACAATGGTTTGCGGAATAAAATGGATCAATGTAGCTTGTAAGAAACCACAGGATGTGTATCCATCGTTTTCGCTCGCAATTACATTGTCTGGTCGTCAGTTAATGCAACATTGAACAAAATCAATGTTCACTATGTGCAAGCAGACCCACTAAGTACAAAAAGTTTATTTTTCAGTCCTCCACTGTAGCACAAATAAATTAAGACTTATCCAAGGTAGGAGGAGCAGGGCGGAAGGAGAAGTTGACAGAGAGGTGGTTATGAATTACAGGAAATTCAAGGTTAATACTGTGGCAGTAGCACGGACGATGCCATAGTGGCGTGCTTTAGGTTCATCTTTTGTATGCTCATAACACTAGTATCACTTGGTTCAAAAGTGGACGGTAATATAGTGTTCTTGTTAACTACCTGTTACTTTCCTAAGTTGATTTCGCAATAGGAAAGTCACATATATTACTTTGTAGCGCTAACCTTGACACCCATTAAGTAAATAGAGAAGCATAAGATGTACATATGAATAGATGCACGGAGATGTGCAAACAATATGTTTTAAGTCCACGTCCGTGTGTTGGAAGTAGCGTGTCTGTCTTAAATTTAAAAGATTCTGAGATCGAATCTCGATTAGGGTGAATAACCTGGATAAGGTTTTTCTGCGAGTTTTTTCCATATCGTGTGAAGAAGACGAATGTCTGGTAACTCTCAAATTTTAGGAACCCCGGATCCATTTGAGCATCATTTCAGCTATTTCGTTCATTCACCGTCCGATCTGAGCTACCCGCTTAAATAAGGTTAAACTTAATGTGTGTAATAATTTATGCAACTGCCCATTTGTAATTACAAAAGAAAAAAATAGCAAACATAAAACATGGAGTTTAACACGCGAAATCGATAAAATAAACATACCACACAGAATTTATGCATATTGGAAGACTTTTATAGTTTATGGGAATATTTTGCCCAGTTTTCGATCCGATGCCAAATGTTACAACATGCATGTAGGCTATAATAAGTAACACTTTAATAAGATCTATGGTTGCTGTGTGTTCCAAATATCATTTTATAAAATATTAGATCAATAATTTATGGTTATATGCGTTTAACCAAATTCCCGAAGTATTATTCTGGAGAGATCATTGTTTTTAAATTAATTTTAACTAAAATAATTAAACACTAAATCAGTTAAAACTATCATTAAAACTTGTTCTAACAGGTTAAACTGATTTCGATAATGGCTTCCTTTCGAAATAATGTTATTGTAAACTAATAATGACCGAGTTTGGATCTTATAGCTGACAGATATATCGTCACTGTGTGTTTAAAATTATCTTTTTTTCTTTTAGTATTTCTGTATGCAACTTAATATTCTATTCATAACTAGAAAAGACTTTTCTGTTAACTGTTGTAAAACACATTTAAAACATGACTGAAAAAGAATTTAAAGGAATTTTATGTGCAAGTTAATTTTGAGTGGGTATAAATGTTGTTTAAACTTCTGTTATAGCATTAATTTGTAAGCAAAGTGTCAATATTTTGTTACAGTAATATATAGCATCAAATTATTGTATACGAAGACTAGAAGTGTGTTAATCAGGAAGTGTAATAAATATGATTGTATGAAACGAAATGTACACGCCTGAATTGAAATCATATAAAAAATATCGTTTGGACATAGCTTAAGGAATCTCTATGTATTCATTTTCTGTAAATTATTATGGAGACAATGGTAATGTTTAGGCCTATGTAAATAAACGTTCAAGAGCTAATAATTCTACTTGGTTGTAACAATGCTGTGCGGATGTATCAGAACTAGACAACTTAATGTGCCAAACAAAAAGAATAGGCGTGCTGCCGTTTGCATCACTGTTTCGTCCCTTGTCCTTAGCCACATATCAAGCAAGACGCTTTTTACATAATGAGGCGATAAGGAAGGTAACGTTATGTGTGCGAGTAATATTCCATTCGTGTGCAAGAGGAGAACCAAGTGAGTGTTATTGTGATAAGTACCACATAAGCTGTAAAGTTGTAAAGAAAAACAGTCCTTAAGTGAGGCTGAAGGACCCAGTAGAAGGAATCATGTGTAGATATTTGCATAACGTCATTAATTCAGATGTTGTATATGATCCAGAAAAAGAAAATGTACATTCGCTCTTTTTGTTTTACAGTTTTATGATCGTATAAAATATTGTATCTATTTTGAGTGAAAGTTGTAGCTATTTTATCAACGCCAATGACTTGACAGTTTAATACAAACAGTAAGATCCTTAGTACTTTTAAACTGATTACTACTTCGTGTTAGCCATTCTTTCTCAAGTTATTTTATTTCTTTCATTTCTAGCTTAGTTGAATGTTAATAGTGAAGCAAAGTTACATAGTAACAATTATTGTTTTTAATTTTCTGGAATTAAATGTGCAACAGTACATATTGTTCTAACACTATCTGAAGTCTATTGAATTCATTGCTAATTTTTTTCACAGGGGTTGTGCATGTGACAGGTAGATTTCTGAAAATATTTTGGTTGACAGAAGTAAGAATTCATAAAATTCACTGAATTTCACTGACAATCATTTTGGGGAAGTTATTGTGTTGTAAAATCTGCATTATCCAAATGTTTGACTCCATTGTCGGCAAGCATACAGGATGATAAAATGTGAAACACAGGAATTATCATTTTAAGGGGAGACTAAAGGTCCTATTCTACAAAGTTTAATCTGTTGAATTCACGACCCATTATCTCAGAATCTATTTGATATCAGACTGAAACGTTTCCAGTGTGCAGATGCATGTCCTCCAAATACACTCATATACCTTTATTTATCATGTTTATTAAACAAGATTTAAGTTTTTTAATAACCAACCACGGTAATAACAACAAAATAAATCCACAACAGCATTAGGGGTGGTTTTTATCATATAAAACTTTAGCTTAGCTATCTTCAATAATTTCTGAGAAAACGGATCATTTATCCACAAAATGTCATTCACAGAGAAAACTTAAAATAAACATATAGAACACAAAGTCGCGTATATTTGCAGAGGAGGAGAACACATGGCTTTAGCACACATAAGGTGTGATATATAGCACTGGTACCAATTTGCAGATCAAAACGTTCTCTAAAAGATGGAGTAAAGTTTAATCCTCTATTTCAGAGCGCCTAGGAGGTATGATATTTTTTACTGTGAAGTGGTGCAGAATTCACAGTAAAAAAATTGCAGATGCAGTAACATTTTAAAAAATAAGTACCGTGCCCACAATGACAATATGTATATCAAATTAAAGAGTAAATTCAATAATGTTTGCAACTTAGTCTCTTGTTATCTTGTTTAGTACCCTTTGTTTATTGCAGCCTCCAATTGGGGATGCTGAATTTAATAAATTCAGTGAATATAGTGAATTTAATTCAAGACTTTTCTCTGTAATTCTCTAGAGACGTGATGACTTTTCTAAAATGTAATCTAGCTGATCTTAAGTATATGCAGAATTTTAGACATGAATTTTAACTTTTGTCTCAGTTTCAACACAGTTCCAAGAACTGTATTGCTTTTTCAACATTTGCATGCATTGTGATCTGCCAGCTCTACGATTTTTCTCAACATCAGCCCACTACGAAACACACTCACACGTGTAGCTGGAGTACGAGCTGCCACAATCCTCCTCCTTGATTCCAGTAAACCAAATTTTAATGAGCATATTTACTTGTATTGGTAGATAATCCTGATAAATAAGATTGACACCCTATAATACACACATCAAAAGCAGATCCCTTACATATTATCAATTTATTTCCAAAAACAATCGTAGTACCAATTTTTAATGACTCAAGTATGCACAACAATAAACCTCTGTAGTACAGAGACTTGGAGTGAAGAGATACATTGAATTAAGGCATCTCATTTTAAATCCACTTCAGAGGTTGTCTTTCACTTATCAAATTTAATACGTTTATACGATTTTCAAAAGTTTTAGACACAGTTTTTACAGATTGTTTTATTAAGGACAAAAACTGAAAACTTCTGTAAAAGTTCAAAATATTTTCCCTATGCAACAACATGTGAAAAAGTAAGGTCCCTTATACATAAATTGATGCATTTATGTGCAAGGATTATAAGAAATAAATTTAGTCATATGTCACAACTAATGATTAAAATAAATCTTTGGTTACCTATTATCAAACTAGAATGTTACTTGTCTCCCCAAACCAATGTAGAAAACATTTTAACAGTCTGCTCATCCGGATGGACCAGACAACCTAACAGTTGCAATTTATGATAATTTTATTTCCTTAATCTAGTTATACTAGAATTATTCTAACCGAGAAGTCCATGAACATTCCTTACCAAACTTTGAATATCATATTGTGCATTCTTTAAAACATGTGTTTGTATATTACAAGTTTGGAAAACTTGAGTTTGCTTAGCCACAACTTCGGTTTCACTCACACGTATTCAAACTCCAAAGCTACTTTGGACAGAAAATTGCATGTAGTTGACCTTGTGGTTCCTATGTGGAGCGTTTTCGCTTGCTCCATTTCTTTTTTCTCTCCATGGTTTTAAACTATTGAGTAACAAAGAAAACCACAACTGGTCTTGGACGCTACACCTATTTATCATACTGGTTTTGGGATAATGTTGACATCAGGAGACAACATGTATGCATACTGTATACTGGGATTGTTAGTTTCCAGGCTAATCATCCAGGCATGCTTAATCACGGGTCTGTCTATTCATACATGACAAGAAAAATGCAAATATTAAAGGTATTTTGAAGCTTCAAATTACGCTGGTATCTAAGGTGAATTAAACAGAGATGTAAAACACCTCTTATTACACCATTTACTGTCTATAAAAGCTGTTCTGTGGTTTACTTTTTCTAACATAGGTTATAAGCAGGCATAGGAATATCTAAGCATAAAATAAAGTAAATGGTGTTGAAGTATTCCTGGACTTAAAACAATGACGTCGCAGTTTACAAACCCCATCACTCGTACTGTCTGTAGGCGTTTGCAGACAGCACTCAACAGACCGTGTTTACCTGTCCCTCGGCGACCCATCATCGCTGTTGTTTATATTATTTGTAATGATATAACAATTTGAGTGTAGGTAACTTAAATCCAACTGCTTAAAGGTTCCTATGCCTGGTATTATCATGCATTAGACTGGAGAACTTTAGCCGTACAGGTTCGGGGAAATATTTTTGTTGTAATAAACATGCTTGCTTTATTGTAAACTATATTCTTTTTAGCACCTTTTATTTACCTTGGGAGAATTTGCAGATTATTCTCTTTACTTTTGAATACCAGGTGGCTCATATCTTCAGAGTACGCTCATAACTAGCCTTGTAATCCTGAGGACCGACAACAAATGTTAACTTCTAAGAGTATATAAATCGATTCATTCCTGCCCGCTGGGCAACATACAGACCCATTCTGTCATGGTAGTAAGTAACCTGAAGGCACTGCATTTTACTCTATCGGTCCAGAACTTACAAGACTACTCATGACCGTATGTAAAACGAACAATGGATAGTATGCAATATGTTCTTAGATATCTCCAATTACATTTTTGTAAGGTATTTAAGCTAGTGAAATCATTGGTGTTGGTATATCTCAGCCAGAAAGGGTGTGTCAAAATGTGTTAAAATTATATCCACTGCAAATTTTGCGCCAACGACATAAATAGAAAAAATAAATAGTATATTATCTATGCGTTAACGTTGTATCAATAAAAGATTTTAAATGGATTATTCTGGTTTCAATATGCATTCCTTTTTCCATAATGGCAAGGAATCACTGAAAGGAAATATAGGCACTTTATAATTCTTTTTAATCACGATTGAATAAGTATACTAAGATTCATTATCTTCCAACTATTTGTATAAAATTACAGTCTTTAAACTACTGTATTCAATCATTAATTCCGAAGAAATTTCTATAAAAACTGTATTCTAAGTTTCACACACTCTGCTGAGACTTGAGATAGAATGAGCTATACGCATTTTTTAACCAGTCGGACATTTAAAATAAATACATATTTAGTAAACGTTAATGTCTAAATACAATATAATATATTAAAATATTTCGTTATAGGTATATCTGCTAACTTCAGCCCATCTGAGGGAAAGCTGTGGAAAAATTAGTTTTCAATATTAAAAATGCTAAATAACGGAAACAAATTATGAAAAAACAATGCTTTGCACGTAATGATTAAAATTATTCTCCGATACTTCTTAAATTATGGAAGAGTGAAGATAAGCATATTTATAAGTACCGTATTAAAGTAAATACAGCAGAAGTAAATTAAAAGAAATTCTTTGATTACTGCCACCTATTTTCAGTGCTTCCTTGTCTAAATACTTCACACTTTGCAGGAACTTATTGATAACATTTCATAAACATGTCCTGGTATTCATCAAAACTTGGGAATGAGACACGCAGTGAAATCCTCTTGAAAAGGATGATAGAACGCTTTCCATCGGAGAATAATTTGAACTGCGGTAAGGAATTTTAAAATAGTGAATTCAATCTGATTAGAGCATTTTGGATGAGCGCAATATATTTTCGTTATTTTCACGACCGTTAAAATTAAAACCCGCTCATTATATTTATTTTCGCGTTAAAACATTTGCAGATTCTATCTACAAAGCTAAATATTTTTCCTCCCAAATCTTGTTTCGTTTTACTACATATTTATTTTAGGTAGTTATCGTAAACCCAGTATTCTAATAACTTAGCTTCTTATTTTATCCAGAAACTTAAGGAAGTACAGTAAAATGGGAAATTTTGTCCATGTCGCAGTATGGCTTCTATTCTATAGTGTATGTGTGTGTGCATGCGTGTGTACGTGCGATTTTGATATTTCAGCATTGAAAAGCCCTATTCTTTCAAACGGACATACGGATATACACACACTAACCTTAACGTAAACTCGGGTAAATCTCTCTCGGGTCTCTATACCCTGACGACCTACACTCGCTTCATACTCTTTCTATGCGTCATTTCTAGCTAGTGTATTATTTCTCAAACGCTAGCGGTCCTTCAGAATAAGCTCCATAAGGTACAATACACGCAATGCAGGCATTATTAGCCTAACCGTAAACTAATCAGGGAAGGTAATATGTAGAAATAATGAATATATATACGGTGGAAGTAGTAGTAGTAGTAGTAGTAGTAGTAGTAGTAGTAGTAGTAGTAGTAGTAGTAGTAGTAGTAGTAGTAGTAGTAGTAGTAGTAGTAGTAGTAGTAGTAGTAGTAGATAATACGAGGGCTTACCAAAACAGGGGCAGAGCACCTTATGTAGGTTAGTGTGGCCCTTCGTGCTTCTAATTAACCCCTAAGAGGGACGGATGAAGGGGAGATCCGTAGGGTGAGCAGAGCCGGACGACAATGTGTGGAAACATGGACGGGGTACCTAACGATTCTAGATAGAATGAAAAAGAAACAAGCCTTGAGCCCCCGGGGACCTCTAGAGTCCACGGATGCCGCTCCAGATGAAGGGTCCGTCAGCACTCCAACCGACGTCAGGGAAAAACCTTTCAAATCGCACATCCACCGCCCAGCCGCAGCACACCGAAAACCGTCGCCTGATCCTCCAACCCTGAAATAGATGATAGGAAATGCTGAGGACAGGAATTGGACAGAAAATGCGTGGTAGAAGAGGAACCAACACAGCTTTCGCCTACCGATCCTATGAAATCACAATAAACATGGTCTGAGTGGCCGACGGGAATTGAATTCGGGAAATTCCAATGTGAGCCTCTCGCGTAACCGCGGAGCCTAGGTGGTGGTGGTGGTGGTGGTGGTGGTGGTGGTAGCAGATAAATTGAGAGAAGTTGACATTACCGAAAGGAAAGAGAGCGACAGTGATATTTAGTGACGTCCTTAATAATGGAGTGTAGCGAGCTAGCATCTAAGTTGCTACACTTTATGGGCTCATCCCACAAAGTTTCAGCTTACACACATGTTGAGAGTTCTGTTAAACAATTTAATATTTTTCTTTTTCTTCCTGGCTTTGACTTTCGATCCGTTCTGTATTCATGAAAGCGATCTCAACATGTTTTACTGATCTTCTTAGTGACCTCCTTTCTAATGGATTATAATCATGGCTACTCTTGCTATACGAATAGTTGGCATTCTTTTTACACTATCTTTCCCGTTATGCTGTTATGCTTTAATAAGTCAAATAATACTATCTATTTTAGTTCTCTTTTTATATACATCCACCAACATATCCAAGGAACATCATTTTCCTGCTTCTATTCTTTTTTTTGTTTCTTTTTTGTTAAAACTAATGACTCACAACCACGCATAATAGTCATACAGTCATCACTTTAAAAATGTTAGCAACATTTCTTTCCTGAGTTCTAAGCATTGCTACACAAAAATAGTTATTTAATTTTTCTTCTATTTCACATTTGTTTCCTATAGTACTGAGCAGCCTAAGTATTTAAAAGTGTCAACTTGTTCCTTTATTTTATATTCTAAAACCAACTTCACTCTTAATGATTGACATTAAGTAAATGCCATCGCTTTCGTTTTTCTGGCAAATATTTCCATATTAAAACTTAATTGAATTTGATTCAATTTAAAAATCGCGTGTTATAAATCATTCTCGCTCTCATTAACGATCACCTAGTCATGAGCAAAGAGAAGTGTGGTGCAATTTATTTCATTCACTAATACTTCAGCCATATTCTTAAGACTTCCTTCATATAAAAATTAAAAAGTGCGGTGACAATGGTCATCCTTGTCGGACTCCTTTATTTATTTCTACCAAATATAACGAGATGTATTTGTATGTATAGTGTTGTTTATATACAGACTAGTATTATTGTTATCAAGTGTAATGATATTTCTTTATTTGCTAATATTTACCGTACTGTATCATCTGCTTCTTCATAATATATAAATGCAAAGGACGTAAGGAAATTAAACTCTTTCCGCTTTTCAGTTAATAAGGTTACACCGCTACCTCCTCGCTTCAGAGATGTAGCTACTATATTTTCACACCTTTTAGATGAATTTGGCATTACTTTTTTATTTATGGAAGCACAGACCACAAGCAGGTACCCGACAAACCTACTACAAGTTGATGGAATGCCCCCCCTCCCAGAGTTTTCTTGCACAATAATCACGATGGGATGTAATTGCCTAAATTTATTTAACAAAACCTTAAGAGTATCATAAACTATACAATGTAACAATAACAAATGTAAGTGTACACTCAGTGCAACTCTTAAGTTATAAGCTTAATTCAGTCAATACATTTATATATAGTTACATATTGTTTTGCATTTTAACCACACTTTCATAAGCAGGCTAAATTGGAAAAAGGCTAACCATACACTTCCATGCCTTAATGGAAAAATTCCCCACGACACCTAGTTCCGCTCACATGTATTAAAATAAATCCAAACATAACTCGCAAAATATAAATCAAATCGGCCACAACTTAAGGATACCACAAGTGTAGAAATAATATAACACCCACAAAGAGAGTCATAAAACGTAACAAGCAGTACACAAATATAAATATCTTAAAATATGTTTAATAAATATTAACTGTAAAGTCATACCAACAAAGATTAAGTAAGAAAACGGTCAAATTTACCCCAAACAATTAAAAAAGAATTCAAAAACCCATCCCAATAAAACTGTGGCCAACAAAGTTGTAACTTTATCACTAGTACACGTTCCCTTTGGCTCGGCTTATAGTCTATGTTTGGTCAAATGTTAAAGAAGTTGCGAAACCTTGCAGGCATGCCCACATTACGACAGTTAGCCAAGCCAAGATAGAACCACCAAGGATTTATACCATAAAAAAGAAACAAATAAAGAAGACTTGCCAAACGACAGTTCAATTTAGGTTATCCAATAGAACTGATCGGCAGTTCCCAGCTCAAGAAGTTATTTTTTTTTACATGCATCACACAGTGACAATAGTATCGAACTGAAAGGCAGTCCTCGACTATACAGAGGGTTGTTCGCAATCTATGGTAACAAACTTAAGAACCCTCTTACGTTGTGAAAAACTACGCCTCCACCAGCAGTGATATTCTATCTGGCAGCCTTTGGTTTGAGCTATCACAGTTCCACTGGAGCAAGCTGCTACAAATATAGGGATGTCCAGTTTCCTCCATTCCTTCTAGCAGCTTTTAAGAGACCTTCCAAAGCTCGCGGACGTCTGCTTCCAAGGGCTCTTTTCAGTAACCCAAATGCACAAAACTACATTAGTGATGCATTAGATGAAAGGTATGGAATGTATTCCCATTTTCCTATGTTCTCCAGAAATTTGTAGGTTGAAGCAGACGTATGGCTTGATGCCTTACCCTGATGCAACCAGACTTTGTTTACATCTGCATCATAAAGAGCAGAGATTTCTGTATGGAAAAATGGTATTGAGGTGTTAATCTGATTAATATGCCAAGTTGATTTTTACATTTTTATGTTGAAGAAGGTAGTTTGTTAGCTCCACGTATGGAAAGCCAATTTGAGAAAGATGGTTTGTTACGTTATTTTTTTACCACGCTTTGGGTGTCTAATTGAAGTAGGTTGTATTAAATTTCAACTGTTGGGGAACCGAACTTAAAGTTGGTTACAACCACACGTATAGTACCCGCTTTCCGGTAGCCTTCGCCCTAAGTTTAAAATATTAACTTTGTAATTTGACTGTTTCTTTAAGTATTAAATATTTATGTTTGCCTCGGCTTCGTCAGTATTTCTGTTAGAGACATGTTTCTCTTTGTAGGGTTGTGGTGCGATGTAGGCTTACACAGATTATAATTTTACTTCACTTTTTTTATTAATGCTTCACAGATTTAAATAACACTTCACTGATATAAACGGCTGTGAGATTCTTTTTATTATTTAATTACACTTTTTATTTTTCGTCTCACACGAATACGTACAAAATCTCTTGAGGACACTTTTTGCGTCTGGTTAGGAACACTGTTTGCAGGCAACTGAACTGATTTCAACCTCCAAAACTTGTAAATTTCTGTATTTTAAGTCTCTGATTGGCTATTCCTAATCCAATAGAATACCTTCATTTAACTAAAGTTTTTTCTGGTTGTTGATTAGCTATTTTATAAACTGGCACTAAAATTACATTATTGTAATTAGTATTATTAAACTCTCAAACTCATTATTGCCTCAAGGTTACCTCATTGTTAGCAACTTTTAACTTATTATTCTCACAGCTCCTACACTATTAAATTACGTAATACATTCACATAAAGTTATTAAACATGGTACAACAATATAAGCATATGCAATGACTGTTACATACATTTTACAAATTATTACATACACATATTGCTTCAAGGCGGGCTGTTATTCAATTTACATATTATATAATTTGACTGAAATCATTTAAGTTTTAAAAATACTGCCTCAATGTACAAGACGAATGGTTAACTTTCCATTGTAACTGTACCTTGCTATTAGCATGAAACCATTGGGGAAAGTTTCGTTAGTTTCCTTATACCAAATTTCAATTTTTTTCTCCCCTTGATCGGTAATATATAGCTGAGGATTTTTTGCAGTCACTTAGATAAAGATTTGCCTCACCTAAAAAGACAATAAACATCCACTTTTCACCAGCTAGGTATCGTTCATACAGCTTTCTGCTGTTAATGGCACGTTCTGCAATGTGTTTACGGTACATTTTATATCCTCGGTCCTTATGGCACGTGGTTGATTATGGTGTTTATAGTAGTAACAGAGTTCCCTAATTACAGTGCAATGGCCCTCTGAGTTGCAGGATTTAGTCCAGAGGCATGGGTCTTCACCTTCCAAATTGTCTCCGGGGTGCGACTTTGTGGCCGGTCGTAGAGTTCCCTGTTTCTTGCCCTTTGGAATAACTCCTGATGTGGCTTTACCATTTTTATTGAGTGCACATGAGATCACTTTCTTTGATATGGTGCTTAAAAGTCTTAAGAGTAGAAGTATTTTGCATCATAAACGGCAATAATGTACCCGTATCAGAATGGTTCTATTTTTGAGATCATTTGATGCAGCAAGAACAAGAGTACACAACTGAGCAAACAGTGGTACACTCATACTGCTGAATTTTCATTCGGTTCCACATGTTTCAACGCGGAGCTATTGTGCCCGTGTGATATTGTTACCATAGATCGTGAACAACCCTCACGGTTTTTCCTTCACCAGTCACATTTGTAACCATAAATGCAATCGTGTGTAATTTGAGCTCACTCACGCCATTTGCGAGAGCGAAAGCAATAATACGCAACTCAGCGTCACTAGAAAAGTATTAACCTAAGTTGAGCCGATAAGGAAACGCGCTCCCGGCCAAATTACCCCCCCCCAAACGCGGACGTTACGCCACGAAAACAAGGAAAGGGAAGAGGAGGAACACATACACAAAGTCAAAGAACAATGCTGGGAGCACAACCCTGCACCAACACTTCTTCTGAAGGAAATCGCAGCTCGGCATCACGAGGTTTTAGTTATCGCTGGGAGGGGACTGCGTCACTCGTACTCACGCCTCTCACTAATAGAACAAAATGTTGTATGTGACCAGATGCTCACAGGCTTTAGCGACGAGAAGGATAATAATTGTGCTGGCCTCCCAAGACCACATACTCTTTCCGTTCTTTTGTAATTCTCCTAGATGATAGTAGGTAGTATAACAGCTAAGTTGACAGATGACAGCACAGAAGGATGCATGCGGAGTGCCGAAGAGACACGATGCACAGCCTCCCTTGCTGGAGCAGCAGGCGTATCTTAGTATTTCCGAACTGCGAAAAGCAGCATCAGCCACGATGTGGGCACTCACGGGGTGATGAACAACAAAGTGTGTGTGTGTGTGTGTGTGTGTGTGTGTGTGTGTGTGTGTGTGTGTGTGTGTGTACAGGTCAGGTCAAATCAGAACTCCCTTCCCGAAAGAAAGCCCCCACAAAAATGAGAAACGGAAGCAAAGGAAAAGCGTAAACTACAAAACAAATATATTAGAGAAGATACATTTATGTCACCAAGAGGCTTATGGTATTATAATACAACACAACATAAAATACAAGCTAAATTCGTACCACCTAAAACACACAATTTAAAAATATAACAAGAACTTCGGCAAGTGCAATTATACATTTTTAAATTTAATATACACTTTGAATCATTACAATATTTGTATTTGGATAGCTATAAAATATTATCTCTAAGTTTCTAATGAACTTATCATAGATTTGCACTTAAGCAATAAAATGGCCATATCATATATCCACTCTGTGCAAGTTAAAACACACAACACTAAACGAACAATAAAGAAACACAAAACACTCCCAAGTACATCAATTCATAAATAGCACGACATACTGGCCAGACATTACACACATACGCGCACACGTGTGCACACAAACACCGTGCAACACTAAACGAGGCCGAATCCATGAGTACCAAAATACGCAGAAAGTTCTAGCGCCGTGGTGACAGACAAATCGCAACGTGCGGAACACACACTCCCAATATCCAAAATAGTCCGATGCAGATGTCTGAGCAGAACATAAACAATGAAAGGAAAAATCAATGCTGGTACCAAAACAAAGTACCCAAACAAAACAACCATAGGTGAACATAACAATCCTCCATCAACTCACGAGGCATCAAAGAAGCCATCAAACATCCCTCTCAGGACACCAAGTTCCCACACGCAAACTTCATCAATATCATCAAAAGACTTGCAGTAATCAATGGAGACAAACATGCAAAGCCACATCTAGAAGCAACTTACACGATGTTTACATTACCGAGTCCAAACTTAAAAATTATTATTGTATTAACTCGACTATGTATTGGACATACTTCTATAACGCACAAACATCTCTTCAACCGTAACATTGCTCCTGTGTGCGACCTCTGCAGATCCAACCTCACAGTTCATCATCTCGTTACAGCCTGCCGTCGCTATGTACAACACAGAAAGATGACATCCCCAACAGCCTACCAGACGCCCTAAATTCAGCACAGCAAAGAACTTTAAGAAAGCGACAGAATTGTATAACAATGTGTAAAGTACAGCTATCTAGAGAATTTAATGCTGTAGTACTATTACTGTTTTATAATACTGTAATATATGTGAGCTCTGCACAAGTAACTCGAGTTGAGATCTTAACTGGCCAGAAACACCGTTATCTATATATCCTGATTGTATCAAACGGCCTCATACCTGGGCGCTAACTTGGTCGCATAAGCTTTGCTCTTGGAGCTTATAGGATAAAATCTACACGGCATTCTTTGACCAACAGCATAAGGAGAAGGCTTTTATTCTCATCATACCTCCGTTTAACGCGAAGCTGTGCTCGCTTAAAATTATGAGACGCCTGTTGCCAAATTCGACGAATAAATTCCGGGCCAGTGTTGAAACAACATATTCAGTTCCAGACATTAGCCAACGGTAAATTAGGTGCAAATGCAAACATAAGACGAAACGGAGTGGTGTAATGGGATTCATGTCTACAGAATTAAAAGCCAACTTCAGTGACAAAAGATTGCTGTCCCACCTGCTATGATCCTGGTAATGAAATGCTATGAAGGCCGATTTTAGGAGTTTATTAAATTTTTCGGTGTGAGATGGATAAAGATAAAGCGAGGCGGTAATAGCTTTGATTAACCAGGTAAAACAAAAACTTCTAAACGCAACGACGTGAAGCAGTGTCGTTGTCGGAAACCAAAAAGCGAGGAGCACCAAAGGTTGCACAAATAGTGGAGGGAACCCTAATTGCATCTCGTGACGTAGCACTGTGAATAGCACTAAGCCACACAAACTTCGAGAACGCATTTATTATAGCCAGAACTTATGTATAGTTTTACACGGAGCATGGAAAGGGACCAACTAAATTTACAAAGAATTTCTCCAGAGGTTTACTGGCCACATTTGATACTAACCCTTTCCATATGGCACATTGAGCGGGCTTTGCCATGGCACACACCTGACACGTTTTAACCCAAGCACTGACGAGAGCAAAAGCAATTAATTGGGCAAACCGAGTCGCCAGAAAAGTATTAATAATCTAAGTTGAGCCGATAAGGAAACACGCTACCAGCTCAAGGGTTATTATAAATATACAATCCGCACAAGACCTGTCCTTGCTAAGCATATGCTAAGAACAATTTTGCTATTAAAAAGTCATATACCCTGTTATTTACTCAAATGTCAATTGATAAATATGGTTGAGCCATGTATCCTGTATTCTGTAATTTAATATAAATTCAGAATTAAGTTAACATACAGGCTTCGTATCAGAATACAGAATCAGCAGCATTACCAGTAAAGTCTGATGCTGACTGCAAAAGTGGAAATACAGGTTCAGGTGCTTAGCACAAAATTAAGTAACTCAGAAAGAAAAGATGGAAAATCTGCTAAAAATACTGGAGCAATAAGAAAGGTACTTATTTGAGTAGCAGCAGGAAAACAGAAACTTTAGAAAAAACCAAAGACAAGATGTGGGTGTTTTACATCAGAGATTATTAACGTAATAGGAATTGAGGCATTTAAAGATGTTTAAGATATTAAGTTTCAATGAAATCGTCAAAGTAGGATTGCAAGCCGTGTAAGATTCCTGCATGAATTGTCACAATTGTACAAGGCTTGTCAAATTTCCGCTCATGTTTCAGAAGAGTTAGCAGAAGATGTGGTACCTCAGGAAAGTAATCCCCACTATTTACGCAGAAAATAAAGGTAATTTGGCATAATGATAATGATTCTGCCGTACATTCTTGTCTTTACACAAGTTATTTCACTTATTATCGCTGACAATTCTGTAATGGAAACATGCAGTGGCATTCAGAATCATGCATATGATTCAAAGAAAGTAAAAGGACAATTTCATCTTCCAGATTTGATGTCTGCCAATGATGAAGGCAGTTATCATAGAGCCAATAATCCACACAAATCACCACGGTCTAATATAGCCAATCAGACAGAGAATCCCTTTTCAGAACATTTCCTAAACAATAAAACACCTGGAAGGAGCTGTTGACACAGGCAGTTCTGTAATGGAGGCATGAAAGGATGCTAGAATAATGAAGAGAAAGAAAGAGAAAATTGTCTTTTGGATTCGCAATGTGCAAAGGGTGAAAAAGGAACAGAAACGATGGTAAATCCAAGGGAGTGGTTGTGGTGCATGCAATATTACCAAGCAACTCAGGTAAGTGTCGATACGAAATTGAATGGTTTCACTAACCGTGGCAGCTTTGGCATTAAAGGAAATCCACAAGCAGAGAAACTTGGTATAACCTTGATATTTTATCGATTGGAGTGAGCATTATAAAACCAATCACAAGAAAAAATTGCAAGAGAAGAAATAAAAAATGAATGTAAATGTACTGAAGACGTTGCAGCAAGCTACGCCTATACTTGTCTCGGCAAACATAACTACTGTGTGTGTCATTGCACACGATTGCATTTATGGATACAAATTGACTGGTGAAGGAAAAAACTGTAAAGAAAGAACCCTCTTGTTTCTGTATCCAATATATTAATGATGATTGATATAATCGATTGTTTTGAATATGTAATGATGCCATCAGAAAAAAATGTCATTTAAATGCCATAAAGTATCAAGATTAGTATAAATTTACCTATAATCTTGGAGCTACGTTTACATATTTTTATATTCCTAAAGTAGTTACTTCATACCCGGTAGTAATCTGTTTTGCAGGCCATGTTTTAAATATTTTGTTCTTTCATGTACACAAACCAGGATTCTCATTACGCAATATTACATTTGTGTAAACGCATATGCTTCAAATATCATAACCACTCGGTATTAAAAACACAGTGTATACATAATACGTATACATGAATAAAATGGAACTTCCTGTCATCTAGCGGGAAAGTGCTGAATAACTGAAACGTTTGGAACATTGCTGCTGCTTTATCTACATTTGCTCTATATATAGGTTGAAGTGAAAGAAACAGACTTAAGCTAGCACATCAGACTTCAACTGTCCGCATAGATATCATTCGCGTGCATATATGCAACGTGTAGCAATTAGATAGGTAATGCAATATTAACACAATACTAAAGAATTCGAATTGGATATTGAAGAAAAAATCAATTAACAGAAAATACGCTACGGTTAGCAATTCCCTGCTTAAGTCGTCTGTTTCGCAGTAGTATGGCCAACGTTATTCTCAAATAAGTTGCCTACAAGTGCCAGAATGTAATTACGAGCAGGATGCTTTTAGTGCAATAGCAAAATATAAAAACATTTAAACAGTGGGGAGGAAACTATTGTTTAGTAAGTTTTACAAGTATCCAACATCTATAGATGCCATTTTAACACAAAGCTCAGAAGTCCAAGAGGAGCTTAATTTACAGTGTGAGACAACCTCACCCCCCAAATATTATTAAAGAGCTTCAGAAACTGCACAACCAAATACTAATCTCAGGTAAATCAGTATCATCATTCACCTGGACTTCTTCTCATGTCGGAATTCTGGGATATGAATCAGCTGTTCAGGCGGGAACCAAACATCCTCCTCAGGGTATCAAGATCCCACACACGGACTTCATCAACTTCATCAAAAAGACTTGCAGTAATCAATGGAGACAAACATGGAAAACCACTTCTAGAAGCTAGTTACACGATGTCTACATCTCCGAGCCCAAACTTCAACACTATCATTTCAACCGCAAAGACCAAGTTGTAATTCTCGACTACGTACTGGACATACTTCTATAACGCACAAACACCACCTCAACCTCATTATCTCGTCACAACCTGCCGTCGCTATGTACAACACAGAAAGATGCCGCATCCCCCAACAGCCTACCAGATACCTTAAATTCAGCACAACAAAGAACTTTAAACTTTATGAAAGCGAGAGCATTCTATAACAATGTGTAGCACACTTATCTAGAGAACTAAATGCTGTATGTACTATTACTGTTTAAAATATTGTATATTTATTGTAATCATGCTCTGTATTCTAAAGTCAGAGCGACAATAAAGAATATATAAATTGTGATGAATGCACTGCACTCAGATCTTGAGGAAGTATAGTCCCTTCCAGAATCCGATTAATGAAACCATGTAAGTAGTTTAATGCTAAAAAATTTTGCATCATCCTAGCTGTTTAAAACAATAGCAATAATAATAGCTCTGCTGATTATCAGTCACCTCTTCCTACTATGAAAGGTTGCTACAACTGCTCGCTAAACCATACGCACGTGCGCCGCGGAGTGATACATGACTTCATAGTAACAGTAAAAACTAGTGTGTGTAGATTATTCTGAGATGAGGATTCCTTAGAACTCGTAGGAGGCCCTACGCACCGAAAGCAAGTGTGTGTGTGTCTATGTCTCCAGAAAGTCTTAATGAGAGAAAGTGCACCTCCAGAGGGGTTGCCCTGCGTGACTGGAAAGCGCGAATGAGCCCACCCCTTCCCTCAATCCCGGCAGCCTGCGAAGAGTGATGCGAGAACCCAGTGTTGCAGTGCACACATAAAAGACATCATAATGCCAACAGAACATTATAAGTGTATTTGCAACCTTTCCTTTCACAACACACGGAAAGGTGCCTTAAAATGAAGGGAGACAAAATAGCAAAAGGATGTATACCGTTTCTTTATATCTGATTAATATATGCACTTTCCCAATTAATTTCATATGTGATTTTACTAACTTTGGTTGATTACAAATATGTTTAATATGCAACTATTTCGGCTTGCATGATTTAGTCTCTCGTAAGTTTAACATCATATGTGCTACACTCGCACAATCGTTTTTGTAATCTTTGCATAACAATACGAGAAACAGTTTAATTTTAACCAAGCACTCTGCAAGTATAAATAATTGAAACTTTTAAACCAATAGCAACGAATGCTCTAAAATGAAGAACTTATTTTACATGCATTCTCTGTTTTAAAACGTACAGTTTTTGAAAGAAAGCTTTTATCCATCGTTTATGGTTTGCAAATTGTACAAAATTAATTTTAAATGAAGATGACTTTACAGGTATTGGAAAAAAGATTCAAAATATATATTTGATTTTTCATTTACATTTTAAACATATGTTGTTTTACTCAAATTAATTGTGACCATTTTAGAGAAAATTAAAAACGAAAACTTTCATTGTGAAAAGTAGTTTGGGCCATAGTGGGACTTTCTTGAAAATCCTCGTGTTGCATTAATGGAAAATGCTGAATTTAAACAGAAAGTTTGGCATGTATAAAACACACACACACACACACACACACACACACACACACCAAAAAAGATGTAATGTTTCCGTGAAAATTCCTTATTTTATAAGTTTACTTCAAAACGTGTATTTCCAGTCAAACTTTCCTGTACTTACTGTAATTAGGCACTAGGTAAAGTAAAATCTGTGCGTCTCAGAAGTTACACTGTAGAAGACTCTGCAGACAGATGCTCCCAGTTATAGTTAATACCGCAAATGTTTGACACAACCGCATTTATTTTAACAAGGTCAAATGCTTACTTGGAGCATTTGTTTATCTGCTACGGTTTCCCAGTTATATATATTTAGTATAAAATGAATGCTATTTACGGAATATTAAAGTTAGTTACACCTAGCAGTATTCTCATAGCAGTATTACGAGCTTATTATATTTTAATTAGTCAGTGCAACCATTTTTGAGAAAACAGAAAGGCAACACGTTTTCTAATGCAAAGCATTCTTTGATGTAGGAGAATTCCCTGTAAACCTTCACCTTGCGTGCTTAAAATGTGCTGAAAACACAAACACTTTTATAAAAGAAATTTGCATTCGTGGAAGCTTAAAAGCTTATTTACCCTGAAATTCTGATGTCCATTTTTTGGACGAATGTAATGTATAAGGCTCGGAACCTGAAACTTGGTGTGACCTTTGGACAACTGGAGCTACAGGTATAACGTAAACAAAGTGAACACAACATGTACTCAGTGACAGTGTCTCTGTGCTGGTAGGTATTTGTTGGCATTGAACGGTGGTCGCTTACACTCGAGAGGTTTAAACTTCCGAGCCTTAGTAATAAAGAAAGTGGAAAATAAAATAAAATCAACAGTTTATAAACTATGTTATAAGAGAATAGTTTCTCAGAATCTTTAGATTTGACTATTATGAAAACTGATTTTTAGACAATAACACCAGAAGAGGTATTTCTTCTATACTATGCCGAAATTTTAACTTTGCACAATCATGGTCTTTTGTTGTGTACTTACAGCTTTTGTTTACATCTGCCGGAGTTTCATTTTAACACCTATTCTATGGTTACCATAGAAGCAAAAGAATGACATTATCTTTACGAAAACTAGCTCACAATTATAAGTACTATAAGTTGAATTACAAACATAGAATCTTTGTTTAGAACAACTAACAGCAATAGTGTAATCCCTACAGATATTGAAAGATTCACCAGTGACCAGTGCTATGTCACTTTCTTCAAGCTGAGGATAGTGTTGGCTTCTCCAGCACCGGAAGGAACTGCTCACTTTTCTTAATCGGTTCTTAGGTATGTAACCACTTCAAAAATATGTCATATTCTTTCTCAAATCTTATTCTGGACTTTAATGAAGCTAAATCTTCAACTCCTATTCTTCATGCTTCCTAATTACTTCCAGATCAAGTAATTGTTTTACCAACAAGAGGCTAATATTTAAACACTTAGTCTAAACAAACAAAAAAATAACTATCGTGATTAAAATATTCATAATGATATAAAAATATTCTGATGTGTTACATTAACATGACTTTCTCTACCCTCTAGCGCTTATTAGTGAGTATACATATTATGCTTAGGAAAGTTTATTTTCTGTCTTCTTCATTCCATTCTCTTTGCATGCAATCCGAGAAACAACCAAATATAGAAAGGTATTGAAAAGAATGACAAAGTATTGAACAATTTGAACCATTAATAATGGATAACTCGCTAATTGCTGATGCCACAAAAAGGTTTATTCCAAATAAATTGTGCGTTTTAAAGAGATCTATATATTTTGTGGAGTACGTTTTGCGCGTTAGCTTAGCGTTTACCAGTTATACAAGATTATACAAAATTTCTTCGGAATGAAGCGGACTTCACCGGCTATTCCCAGAAAATTCACGATATATATTTTATTTGTAATGTAAATATCTTTAATCAAAATCATTATATCCATTTATAATCAAAGATCTCGAAAAATCTTCCATATAGGGGGTAGTTTGGGGTGGGAAAATTTTCTTGAAAAATCCACGTGTCTCATTTTTGGAAGGCACTCAATCTAAATAACCTGTTTGGTATTTATCCGAATTTTCGTTTGAGTTATGCTGTTCACAGACACACACACACACATGGAACTATTATTTTTATTCCGAGGGCCTCAAAACATGCATTTCTCGTGAGATCTCGGTATCGTATTTTGGGTGGAATGCAATACCTTCTCAGCCTATTATGTACGTAGTAGGTAAAGAAATACTTACTTAAAAAGAAGTAACATAAGGAATAGTATTACTATTCACATTCAACTTATTATTCTATTAAATAATCCAGTTTCTCCTTTTCTTCTTCGTATCGTTCCTTTGAACTTGTGTTGCTTCTAAGTAAGACTTCCTTTTGCGGGGACGGATTTATTTTAGGGACAATTGCTCATCGCCTTGATGTTTACACCTTTACTGTTGTATTTATCACTCCAAACAACACACACTATGTGATCAAAAGTATCCGGACAGCACCACAAACATACGTTTTTCATCTTAGATGCATTGTGCTGCCACCTACTGCCTGGTACTCATTATCCGCGACCTCAGTAGCCATTAGACACCGTGAAACAGCAGAATGAGACGCTCCGTGGAACTCAGGTGGTCAGGCGATTGAGTGTAAATTGTGTCAGAAGTCTGTACGCGAGATTTCCACACTCCTAAACATCCTTAGGTCCACTGTTTCTTATGTCATACCGAAGTGGAAACGTAAAGGAACATGTAAAGCACAAAAGCGTACAGGCCGAACTATTCTGTTAACTACCAGACACCGCCGACATTTGAAGAGGTTCGTAAAGAGTAATAGGCAGACATCTATCCAGACCATCACACAGGAATTCCAAACTGCATCAGGATCCATTCCAATTACTACGACAGTTAGGCGTGAGGTGAGAAACCTTGGGTTCCATGGTCGAGCGGCTGCTCATAAGCTACACATCACGCGGGGACATGCCAAACGACGCCTCGCTTGGTGTAAGGAGCGTCAACATTACACGATTGAACAGTGGCAAAACGTTGTGTGGAGTGACGAATCACGGTACACAATGTGGCGATTCGATGGCAGGGTGTGGGTATGGCGAATGGCCGGTGAACCTCATCTGCCAACAGTGAAATTCGGAGGGGGTGGTGTAATGGTGAGGTCGTGGTTTTCCTGGAGGGGGCTTGCATACCTTGTTTTTTGCGTGTCACGATCACAGCGCAGACCTACATTGATATTTTAAGCACATTCTTGCTTCCCACTGTTGAAGAGCAATTCGGGGCTGACGATTGCATCTTTCAATACGATCGAGCACCTGTTCATACTGCACGGGCTGTGGCGGACTGGTTACACGACAATAACATCCCTGTAATGGACTGGCCTGCACAGAGTCCTGACTTGAATCCTATAGAACACCTTTGGCATGTTTTGGAACACCGACTTCGTGCCAGGCCTCACAGACCTACTCGATACCTCTCCTCAGTTCCGCACTCCGTGAAGAATGGGCTGCCATTCCCCAAGAAACCTTCCAGCACCTGATTGAAAGTATGCCTGCGAGAGTGAATTCTGTCATCAAGGCTAAGGGTGGGCCAACACTATATTGACTTCCAGCATTACCGATGGCGGGCGCCACGAACTTGTACGTCATTTTCAGCCAGGTGTCCGGATACTTGTGATCACGTAGTGTATGTAGGGTTTCAAGCCCTCCCCCCCAAAAAAGCATATCATCTTAACCACCCCAAGACAATGATCTATCTAATGCAAATATCAATATATGTGTTTCTTATGCATTATGTGTTACACTCTATGAAATTGTTTAGGCACTACATAGTAAATCTTAATTCCCTCTTTCCTGTAACATACTACATCTCCAAACCTCTTCCTCCTGACTTAGTCACCTTTGGCTTGCAACCCTCTATATTCCAGCTTATTAAAACGAAAGTCAGAAAATAAAGAACTCCCAGAATAAAGTGAATGTTTGACTTTTGAACACACATTTT
Source organism: Deroplatys truncata (assembly GCA_030765065.1). NCBI lineage: Eukaryota > Metazoa > Arthropoda > Insecta > Mantodea > Mantidae > Deroplatys > Deroplatys truncata. The sequence continues at coordinate 112,422,363 of CM060986.1, forward strand.
GTTTAAACCGATAGCACTAATCAAAGTAATAAAACTTGCGTTATTAAAATGTTATAGGTTAAGAGGAAAATAAAATGGGTGGATTAAGAAGGTATTTCTTTCAAAATATGTATTCCGTCATTGCTTCTAATGGTATATATATATTTAATAAAAATCTTATGTGATTCGTCGTCCTCCGTGGCCTAGAGGTACCATGCTAGCCTCTAGTTCCCGAGATCGCGGATTCAAACCCGGCGAAGGGGCGATGGATTTTCTCGGGCGTTAAAATCAGCATGGCTGAGTTCGAAAGGGAAGTAAAGTCGTTCGTCCCGTGTCGTAGATTTACGACAATTAAAAGGTCCTAAATAAAACTCACTTCATTCATTCTGATTGTTATATCCACACGAGTATATCTGTCGCTTAATTTAATAAACCTTCTACAAACTATTCTTGCAAAAGCTTGAAAGTTAATTACCATAAACGTTTACAAATCTTTTCAATACACACTTCGTTATAGGTACAAAGTGAATGGGGATAATCAAATGTTTAAAAACTATATACTAGACTTAAAATTCCAGACATCCCGAGAAACATCTGATCTAGAAATTGCTGACGACACAAAATATGTACCCTTAATGCACCTTAAGCTGTATGCTTTAAAGAGATCTATATGTTTTTTGGAATACATTTATGTCTCTCTCTTATGGTTTACCACTTAAAATTATATATAATTCCTTTCGCATGAAGAGGGCTTCATAGACTACTCACAAAAGTACCATATAAGTATCTTAAGCGTATGGTATTTTAACCAAACTTGTTATGGATTTTTGAGAAAATAACAAATTTGAAATAAAGATTTTCTTGAAAACCTTCGTGTCGTATCTTTGGAAGCTTGTTATTTCTCCGACAATTCGTTTTGAAGTTATACTATTCAGACACACACAGACGCAAACACACGGACCTTTTTCAAAAAATGTTCTTTTTGGATTCAGAGGCCTCAAAAATGCATTTCAGTTGAATCTCAACCTCGAAATATTGGGTGGAATACAGTAATTTCCTCTTACCTACTATAGGTATGGGGTATAGATAGTAAAATGCCAATTATGCACACCTTTGATCAACGTATTGTCATTACCGGACGCACTGTTGTGTTGTATTGTTGCTACTAGACGTAGATTTATTGTGTGTCTACAGTTATATTTCGGCTTAACGGTCTTTCCTTTCGGCGAGGACCATGCCAAAGGGAAGGACCTGTTTGAAACGGTCCGGTATGACATCAGCCCTGTCTGGCTACGGATAGACACGGTTGGTAGGGGTAGGATAGCGTCACTCCAGTGGAAGTGGTCGTTGGAGTCAGACGTGTGTGTGACCGGTCTACGGTTTAGTGGCATCTCCCTCCGCCCTGTTTCCTTTGTACATTATGTAGAGTCGCCAAACGTTTGTGAATAAATTCCAGGTATGTGGAGGTAATGTGTGTTATATAATTTTCGGGGTAATATAAAAAACCACGCCTACTCCTTAAATCTACACACCAAGATCCCGGACTTTTGCTGCCAAGAGTTACGCCCCGCCATGTTCGTTTTGGGTTGACCTAAATTAGTCATTTTCTGGTAACCTTTTTGGCCTTCACCACAACATGTAACAGTATCACCCTCTTCCTTACTCTCATGCCTGGCTAAAGGCGGTTTCCCCGTTTCGGGTTCTTAATTCTCTGATTCAATGTCCGTCTGCTCCTCGACAGGCCTCTGACTCTAGGCTCAGTTGTAAGCCCTACATAAGAGGATAAGCCGACTAGGTAAGTATTTTATGATATGGAAACAAAGATAAAAATCCGATGAGTTTCATAATATGACTTTCACTACAAATTCCTCAACAAAGTATGCTTACAAAATCTTATTATTCTATATACTTTATATTAATCGACAAACATTCGCAGAAATGTTTTTATTACATATTACCCTGTAGGTAAGAGAATTAAGGGAATAGAGTAGGCTTAAGCGACCGTCTAATCTTTAAGAGCGAGTCCCTATGCGTTGGCTTTGAAATATGCAAAAACAGGAGAAAAAAAAGTAATAGCGCATTTCTACAAGAGAAAACTAAGTATTTGAAAACTGAAATCAACAGCAAATAATATCTCCATGAAATTGCGTACCTTAACAAGATAAAACTTTTTGGAAGAATTTTGTCTATCTCTTATGGTTTACCAAGTATGCAAGTGTCACTCAGAATGTAGCATTTCAGAGTTTATTACCAAAAAATTCAACAAGTACATTTCATTCGCTATGAAAATATATTAAATATATGGTTTTTAATCAAAATCATTAGGAGTCATTTTTGAAAAAAGTTAAACTTTTTCGAAACTTTTTCCCTCTAAAGGCTAGTTTGAGGTGAAGTGATTTCTTGAAAATCTTCGTGTCGCTTCTTTATAAGGTTCTGAAATTAAATACCAAATTTGGTATTTGACAAACTTATCGTTTTTGGATTATGTTGTTCAAAGACACATACATATATACCCAGGTAGACACACACGTACTGACTATTTCTAAAAATGTTTAATTTTTTTTAATTCATGGGGCCTCAAAAATGTATTTCCATTGAAATCCCGGCATCGAAATTTTGGGTAGAATGCAATATTTCCTCTTACTTACTATAGTTATGTGGCAGAGAAAATAAAACCTATTCTTTACCTAAACAGTTACGAGATAGAAGAGGATAATTCCAATATTTATAAATGTTACTATCGTTGTCCGATTTAAAAGGCATAAGGAATCGCTGTCAAATGGGGCATGGCGTTGCCAAATTCCCTGCTCTTTTACACATATACGCTCCAGCGAGTCAGTTCCGTGCGTGTTCCAGCAATATATTGCCTTCATAAACTGAGGCGACAGTTTCAATTATGAGATTAAATTAATGGTTACTTTTACGCGAGAGTCTTCTGGAAGCGACCGACCGAGTACACTGCGAGGTCTTGTGTAAAGGAAGGGGAGTTTGAGCAAGCACGGACCGAAAGAGAGTAAAGAGAGGGGAGGATGAGAAAAATAGAGAGAATGGGAAGGAAAATTGTTCAACATGAGTCGAAAGAGAAAATAACACGCAGTAGCAGCGCTTTCGACGGCCGAAGACAAAGTTACGGAATTTTGCAGAAGAATGGTGCGGATGTGGTAGTTCTTCCGCTTTAATTCAACTCCTTTAGTCAGCCAAAGTAATCTCCAGATTAAATTCTGGTGGGTTTTTGGACTCTCTTTGTAACTTCTATCTCTTTCTTTTCCTTTTCTGTGTGTGTCTCTCTGGTTTTATTCCTTAATGCGTTTTACAAGATCATTTTGGCGAAGACGAGCATTGATACACCAGATAAGGAATGTAACAACAGATCTTTATCTGTAAAGAAGGAAGTACAAGTGGTCGAACCTCATTATGTAATGAACGTAAGGTTCTCAATAGGCATAAACCTACCATTTTCGACTCACAAACGTTTTTGTGCTGTTATTTATGGTTTAGAATATATTGTCTATAATGCTGAAGTCAATCTTCTGCTTAAACTATCTTATAACAGAGCGTTTCTGCTATTAATGGAGAGTCACGTGTGCTGATAAATTATTTATTACAACTAGAGGAATATTGTATTTATACACAAACTTTGCAGGCAACGAATGCTTTATGATTGTTATTATTTCATTTCTTTGAAGTGTAAAGTGAACTTTAAAAGGAAACAGTTTCCGCTTCATTTAGTTTATGCAAAGAGGAAGTTTGCAGTCTTAAAAACATGAAATTAGATTTCAGAGAACGCACATGAATATTTTTAAAAATAACAAACGGGTGAAAAATGAACTTTTAAAGAAAACACTTAGGCGAGAATGAATGTCAGGTGTGAATAAATCCAACAGTCACATTAAAATTTGAGGGAAAATATCTGTTTTAAATTCACATTACCTCTCTACCTTCTATCGCTTATTAGTGGGTACTTATACAAATTATTCTTATGAAACTTCATTTTACTGTCTCTTCACATTAATCCAGCTAAACCTTTCTGGAAAATTGCTGCATCGAACATTTCGTTACAGATACAAACGGGACAGCGATAGTTAAATATTTAAAAGCCAGGCGCAATACGTTGGCATTAAAGTTCTATACCTAGTCTTTCCTTGAGACTTAACGAAAATCAGCAGTACTTAAAGAGAATGGCTAAGTATTGAACAGTTCGAACCATTAATAAGCGATATCTCGTAAATGGCTGATACTATAGAAAAATAATTTTAAATGAATTGTGTGTTTTAAAGGAATCTAAATTTTGATAAATTTTTTAATATGCCGTATTTTAATAAAAATCTTTGGAGCTATTTTTGGAACGTCAACATTTTTGAAAAGTGTTCCATGTAAAGGGTACTTTGAGTTGAGGGTCAAAAATCTTCATGTCATATCGGAAATACTGAACCGAGTTGGTAGTTTTGGAATGTGTCCGAATTTTCGTTTTTTAGTTATACTGTATACAGACACACAGATATGCACATGGCACTTTTTGTAAAAATCTTGTTACATTAACATGACTTTCTCCACCCTCTATGTTTATTAGTAGGTATGCTTGTTACTTTTTCTATACTATATTTTAATCCATCAAACCTTTGAAGAAATACCTGCATTATACACTTCGTTATAAATATAAAGTAAACAGCAATAGTTAAATGTTTATCATAGCGCTATATGCCATAAAATTCCATGCTGTTTCCATGCAATTGCCAAAAAAATAATCTTATGTGTTACACCCACATGACTTTATCTACTCTTGTACAAACTATTTTTACAAACGCTTATTCTCCATATGCTTCATGTTAATCGAGATATTAATCTTATTGATAATTTTCTTGTAAGTGCAAGGGGAATATGGTAAGACTTTAAGCGACAGTCAAATCTTTTAAGACCTGGTTGCTATGTGGCGCATTCCATTCTCATTGCATGTCCAGTACGTAAAAAATGAATAAAGAATTCCCATTTGAGAAACAGTATTGGAACATTTAGGGGAATAACAGGCAATATCTCGAAAATGGTTCGCTCACAAAAAAATATATACATATGACATAAATTTTGTATTTTAACGCGATCTACATTTTTTGTGTACTAAAATGTTGTCTATCTCTTATGCTTTACCAGTTATGCAAAAGTCGTTCACAATGAAGAATACTTTTGGCGACATTCCCAGAAAATTCGAGATATGCGTTTCATTTGCCATAAAAGTATCTTAAATATATGATATTTTAATTAAAATCGTTAGAGCCATTTTTGAGAAAATTAAAAATTTCGAAAAATGTTCCATATAAAGGGTAATCTGTGGTGGGAGGATTTTCTTGAAAACCTTCGTGTCGTATCTCTAAAAGATACTGAACCTAAATACCAAGTTTGGTTCCAACTGCTCGTTTCTGTGTTATGATGTTCACAGACGCAGACAGACACACACACACAAAATGTTTCCAAAAATGCTTTTTTTTGGATTCAGGGGGCCTCAAAACATATATTTCCGGTGAGATCTCGTTATCGAATTTTTGGGTGGTATACAATACTTCCCCTACTTACTAAACGTACTAGTGAAAGTAAAAGAAATTGAATGTTGAAAGGACTCGAGAGAATGATCAAGAAAGGAACAATTCTAACCTTTCATAACGAAAATCTCAGAAATGGCTTATGCCACAAAAAACTTATTTTAAATAACTTTTGCGTTTTAAAAAGATCTACATTGTTTGTGCAGTATGGTTTCGTCTGTCGCTTAGCGTTTTCCAGTTATACAAGATTACACAAAGTTTCTTCCGAATTAAGGAAGTTAACATGCTACTCCCAGAAATTTCAAGATGTACATTTTATTTGCCATGTAAATATCTTTATTATATTGTATTTTAATCAAAATCTTTAGTTTTTTGTAAAATAAAGAAAATCGGAAAGTGCTCCATGTAAAGGTTAGTTGGGGTGTTGGGATTTTCTTGTTTCATCTTTCTGTCGCGTTTTTGGAATGTACTGAACCTAAATACCAGATTTGGTATTTATTCGATGTTTGGTTTTTGAGTTATGTTGTTCACAAGCACATAGGACCTTTTCCTAATTTTTTTATTCAGGGGCCTCAGAAATATATTTCCGTTGAAATCTTGGTATCGAATTTTTGATCGGAATGCAATATCCTCTCTACGTATTAAGTAGTGGTAGAGAAAGTAAAATCCATTCAGGCGAGGAATTAAGTAACGAAATGAATGCACTTAAAGCGCTAAATCGTTGACCATTGAAATTAACCTAACGAGTTCCTGGAACTAACAGTTTGACTAAACCAGTAGTGAAACCAGTGTTCAATTCGTTCACAAATCTCCCATTTTTTTAATCTAGGCGTGCTTTAGTAACATCCTTACATCCTAATAAAATACGACTAAATTGGGATTAATAATTAAAAAAGTGATTGATAGAGCAAGCACTAAAACCAGAACACTAAATTTATTAAGTGTTACATCTCCTATGATATAATCTTCACCAGCATCTTCCTTTATCAAGCTAAGATTCCCTGTAACAGATAAAAGTATAGCTATACTTTCGGCTGTTCAAGATACCAGTATTAACGGATTTCTACATAATTTTCGTCATTTTAATACACACATTTATAAATAAATCGTTATATCAGCAATTCACGGATGCATTCTGTAAGTAATGAGTTTAAAATAATAGACGTGGTTTTTGAAAGTGTGAGGAGAATATAATTTTCAGTTGCACCTGAAGTATATGTGAATATATGGTAGACTTATAAAGTTGTGAGTGATACAATTTTCGCCAAATTTAGCTATAAGAATTTTGAAGTCTTGCGAGATTAAAAATAAAGCTTGCATACTTTGGCGGGAATTGGCTCCCGTATACCTCCTGGATCTCCGTTGTTTTCTTGACGTTCTTGCCGGCTGCCAGTCGAAGAGCTGAGAAAAGAATTCGTGTCCTATCTAGTTGAATGATACCTCTGGGATTTTGTGGGTGATTTTCTCACAACCTTGATTTATTAAAGACCATTTTATCTATTCAGGTGGCTAGCAATTTTCCCTTATGCTTATTAAATCTTATAGCTTAAACCTTTCCTCTAGCACTTTTTGTTATTCTGTGGACCTAGCTAATTCGTCACATGATCTTCCCACACATATACGCAGAATCTTCCAAAAGATGCATAATTTGATTACATCACTGATTCTAATATCGGTTGCTACGGTAGTAGCACACAAACTAACACCAAGGATATATCTGAGAGAACTCAGGGCTTCCCTCCCTATTTATCTGCTTTCCTATGACGCCAGAATTTGTGCAACAATTTACATTGGTTCCTGAATAGTGTTAGATGCCACGCTATAACAATAAAATGTGCAAAATTTCTGAAGTCACGCGTCCTGCTAACATCCGGTAAAACGCAATTTCTCTGTCCTTCTCTTAAGTACACGCTTCCTTTTCTATTTTACTAACTCCTTCGTGTCCCGGGAAATGGGCCACTGTTTCTGTCTTTCAATTCTCTGCCCTCTCTATTTTATGACGTTTTAGCCTGAACACTGTGCACATTAGCACCTCTCGTTTGCTAACTCGCCTGTTCTACATAAGGCTATTTACAAGTGGATTCACATTTTAAATTATTCCCAATATTTTAACATTGATTCTTAAACCCATTTCCAATATTTTATATGCTGTTGTTTTCTATGCTTATTTGTTATCGGGTATGTCCCCTCACAATATTTTTTGAAAGTTGTAAGGTAACTAGTTTTTTCTAAGTGCTATGGTATAATCATAATATTTTGACCAGATGGGTTAAGCAGTGCACATTTCTACACAACAGATTAAAAATTACAGGGGCAATTTTTAACAATTGCAAGGCAATCTACAATTTTAGTATAAGTATTTAGTATAAGATGTCTATACAGGTTCGAAAAGTGTTAATTTCTATGTTAAGGATTGAAATAAGGATTGAAAATAAGCGTAGTTGAAGATTTGGAAAGCTGTACGGAGGCTAATATTTTTGTCCGATTCGAAACACTAGTATATCCTAGTTTTGTCAAAATTGTACCCAAAATGCGTACTAATTCCATCTGGAACCGTTGCAAAATAACGGTTACCTTATTAATTTTTTCTGCCTTTGGTTTTGTTGCTACTCACCATTAGCATGTAAACCATATTTCTACAAAAGCGAAGTAATTTTGACTAGTACCATTGGACTAATGCAACTTTATCAGTCACTTAATCCTAACACAACGCTAAATAAAAAATCTGATGTGATGCATTTACACGACTTTCTCTACCTTAGCTTTAATACAAACTAGTCCTAATAAGCTAATTTTTACACCTACTTCATTTTAAACCAAATAAACTTTTGCAGAAATAGCTACGTTACACATTTCGTTTAGATATAGGGAGAAAGCGATGGTCAAATATTTAAGAACTGGACACTATAGGGTGGCCTTTAAATTCCATACGATTTCAATGGAATCGCGCGAAACAACAGAATGTTGACAGAACTTTAAAAAATGGCTAAGCATTGAACAATTCGAACCATTAATAACGGATAACTCGGGAATGCTGATGTCACAAAAAAGTTATTTGAAATAAACTATGTACTTTAAATAGTTCTACGTTTTCCTCTATCGCCTAATGTTTAGAAGTCATACAAGGTTATACAACATTCCTACCAAATGAAGATGACTTCAAAGGCTATTCCCAAAAAAATTCAACATATAAATTTTATTTACCATGTAAATATCCGTATGGTATTTTAATAAAAATTGTTAGCGCCATGTTTTAGGAGGTAAAAAATTTCGAAACCTTTTTCAATGTAAAAGGTAGTTTGGGATAGGACATTTTCTTTAAAATCTTCGTGTCGCATATTTAGAAGATGTTGAACCTAAATACTAAGTTTAGTGTTGATCCGACTTTTGGTTTTTGAATTATGTTGTTCAGAGGCACAGACACATGGGCACGGGCACGGGCACGGGCGCTCACGCACGACCTTTGTTTAAAAATGCCTTTTTGATTTTAAGGGGCCTCAAAGCATGTATTTGCGGTGAAATCTTGGTATCGAATTTATGGATGGAATGAATACCTTCTCCATGTACTAGGTACGTGGTAGAGAGTAAAAATCTGATGCATTACATTCACATAACTTTCTCTATTCTATGTAGCTTCTACAAACTATTCTTAGATGAGCTTATTTTTTTATGTCCTTCAAGTTGATCGAGATAAAAATTTGCAGCTATAGTTGATTACACATTTCATTGTAGGTACAAGATGGATAGAGAAAACCGATTCCATAGTAAGGCGTTTACAAGTGGCTGCTTATGGCTTTAAAATTCCATACCCTTTCCATAATATCACGAGAAATATTTTAATAGCGAGAGGACATTATATTGTTTTTAAACTATTGAATAATTGAAATCAATAATAACGGATATCTCGGAAATGGCTGATGCTACAAAAAGCCATTTGAAACAAACTATGCACTTTAAATAGATCTGCATTTTTTTTGTAAATTATGTATATCTCTTAACGTTTACCAGTTACGGGACATTATATAATATTCCTTACAATAAAGTAGACATCACAGACTATTCCCAGAGAATGCGAGATATAATTTTATTTTCCATGTAGATATCTTAAAATGTGCAGTATTTTAATAAAAATCATTAGGCATTTTTAGAAAAAAATCCAAAAAATATTCCACATAAAGAGTAGTTTGGGTTGGGGGATTTTCTTGGAAATCTTTGTGTCATATATATTTGGAACTTAAGCACCAAGTTTGGTATTTATCCTACTTTTCCTTTTTTCTTTATGCTGTCCACCACACACACACCTTTTCAGAAAATGCACTTTTGTATTTGGGGACCTTAAAATATATATTTGAAATCTTGATATAGAATTTTTGGGTGGAATGGAATACCTTCTCTACCGCTAGCTATACTGTCGTGCGTAAAATTTGGTCCAAAATGGAAGAACTCCTATTTATGTTGGTACTGACAAAATCTAGCCAAACTCCTAACCAGTGCGACCACCTCCTTTTTCAAGCATTATTCTAGCCACTGGATTGGCAAGGTGCTTTGTCTCCCATGAAGTATGGCCGAACTGCCGAAGGAGAACATTACAACTTAAAACTTATATTTTCATGCTACTCTATGATGTTCTTAATGCCGGTTTTTTTAGTGCCGTTTAGTTGCGGCAATAACATTAATCTTCGTCTCCATGTCGCTGATGAAAAGCTCTCTTATATGTAAATGTTGAAAGGAGATATATTATACATATATAGAGGAATTGTACATAGGAAAGGGGAACCATACATATAAGAATTGTACAATAATAATGTAAGTCACTAACATGTTAAAATATTCAACATCTAACATTTGTACAGAGCTGATTATAAGACACGGGCGTGCTAGCAGAATTCCAAGAAATCATAAAGACCGTACCTGTCACCGAGCGGTACCGCGCTACATCATGGCGCCCAAGCGCACGGATCTGAACCCACACATTCTTACATGTCAGGGTAACGTGGCCTGAGGGCCAATAGGAAACGTCGTTACATTTTCAAACGCAGAGTGGAGCGTCACTAGGCTTCCGTATATAAGGGTAGACAAAGCCTCAGAGCCCGCTCTTATTCTGAATCTAACTCATCGAGAAGTCACGTCGACACGAGGTGCTACAGATGCACGTGGGTGCACAAAGGGTGGGGTCCGTGTGAATATAGCTAGGCTCCTGACTAACTTAAAGTGATGGAATTATTATTATAATAATGGGATAAGCTAGCCGCTCATAACTATTCAAAGTGTGAAATAAACTTCATTGATTAAGGGAAACTTGCAGTGTATTTTTAACTTGCCTCACTCACTAGAAGCTGAGATTCAATAGCTAAATATAGCTAGGAATGGAATACTCAACAACCGACGAGCACCAATAGCCGAGGAAGAAGAACACTGCAACAGCCGACAACGACCCAAAGATCATCGATTTTCCGCTACAAATGTCGCCCAACGACTGTTTACCCGCCACAATGTCGTAGCTGTTGTCAGTTAAACCACACGTGCAAATAATTCCTCGAGAAGGCCGAATGATAATATTGTAATTGGTTTAGCCTTTGCTTGTGTACCAATTGTAGCAAAGTCCTATCATAGAGGCAGTAACCAAACCATACCTCCATTTCACATAGATTATAAACCATATTTCCCTGAATTGTTTTTCAGATCAGTTGCATAGAGAACTGATACCGACTGAGTGGAAACAAAATATGAAGATGGAAACCTTAAGGCAAAACACTATGACGATCTAGAGGAATGTGCCACTTTTTATGCACGACAGTATACGTGGTAAAGTTAGAATATGCCTATTCAGTGAAGAACCTGGTACCAATATGTTCTATATAGTAAGACTTCGGCGAACAAGAGTACAATTGGAGTATCTGCGCCCGGATATCAGATAGGGAATCTGCTCTGGGGGAGGTTTGTAATTAATACGTCTGGTTTCCGATTATCATCCATCCACTGCAAGTGATCGCCGCCGAATGTAATAATTAGCCACATGAGTCACCCCAGTGATTACGTCAATAGTTCTCTCCATCCCTTCTCGTTAATATGACGTGTGCGCATGTGTGCATATCTGACTGTATGGGTGCACGGACCGAGCAAGGCGAGGCATATATCATCACCAGTGCAATGCAGAGGCGCCCCCGTCTTGATATCAAGAACCTGGAAACCGTGCACTAATTACATGTGACCCTAGACGGAAACACGTGTCCAATATGAAATATGATTAGATGAAGTCTTCTAGTTTGGTTTTCAGAATTACGTAGCATCGAAAGAGGGTTAAGTTCGTCTGTTCTTTCAAAATTACTAAATTTAAGTAATAATTATTGCATTAAGAAAAAATCACGAGAGAAAAAGAATAAGGAAATCTAAAACAAAAATGTATTATAATTTGGATTTAAATGCAATAGCTCCATTTTTATTTTTTAAATACCTTTGAACATCTATATTTATACATATATCAGGTAAATTGCCTTTCTTGGGCCCGCATTAGCGACGCAAGTGATGCCTTATATGTCCAACAGTGACACTGTATGTCATTCTCTAGCTCTAACGTAATGCTGGCAACATATGAATAACTAATGCCGCCAAAGCCGGTAAGATACTCAGTCTTAAGGCGTAGCCGAGGGATTGAGGGCCCTCAGTCTTAAAGCGTAGCCGAGGGATATTTTTTAGAAGAGAAGTGTAGCGACAAAAGGGCGTAGCCGAGGGATCTGCGCGTCTAAAACTCGAATGATTCACGTTTGCAGAAATTCCTTATTTCGCGGATTTCACTTCTTAATTAGGTTGGCACTTCCCATTCAGCGTCTGTTTTAGCGGGAAGATGGCTACGTTTGTTGCGTTCATGTCGCAATTTCCCTATAAAAGTGAAACACCTAAAACAGGAGGGTGGGTGGGAACTAGGTGTTGGCGAGATCACATCTACTTCTACAGGGTAATTCATTCCATTATTTCTTACTTCCTTCAGCATTTTCTAGGCGGGCCTAAGAAGGCAATTTAGCTCAAATCTCAAATGAAGGTAGTACTTGTTTAGATTAATCTGAAGTATGTATAATGTATAAAAGATTCTAATTTATTTTAATTTAGTCATCATTCAGAGAGGTTGTGTTTATTTTACTTTACCTGCCATCTAGTTATAGTAGGTAAATAACGCATTAAATTTTACACAAAGTACGTTTGAAATATATTTCAAAGTCCCATGAATCCCAAAAAATAATATTTAGAAAAATCTGATGTGTTACACTCACATGACTTTCTCTACTCTTGTACAAACTATTTTTACAAACGCTTTTGTCCATCTACTTCATGTTAATCGAGATAAACATTTACAGACTCTATCTTATTGCTAAGTTTCTTGTAGATGTAAGGGGAATATATATTTACAACGGCAATATAGAAATACAGTAGCCTTTAAGCATATACATATCTCTTAATAGCTGGTTGCTAGGTGCAGCACCATTCCCTTTGCCACAGATTCATACTCTTTGCATATAAAAGATAAAAATGAATAACGAAATCCCATTTGAAAAAGTAAGTATTGAAAACTTTAAGGGAATAACAAGCAATATCTCGAAAATGGTTCACTCAACAAAAAAAATGTACATGACATAAATTGTGTATTTGTACACGATCTACATTTTTTGTTTAGTAAATTTTTGTCTATCTCTTATGGTTTACCAGTTATGCAAAAGTCGTTCACAATGAAGAATAATTTTGGAGACATTCCCAGAAAATTCAAGATATACATTTTATTTGTCATGAAAATATCTTAAACATATGATATTTTAATAAACATCGTTAGAGCCATTTTTGAGAAAATTAAAATGTTGCATGTAAAGGGTAATCTGGGGTGGGGAATTTTCTTTAAAACCTTCGTGTCGCATCTTTGGAAGATACTGAACCTAAATACCAAGTTTGGTGTTTATCCGACTGTTTGTTTCTGAGTTATGCTGTTAACAGACAGACACACAGACATACAGACAGCCACACAAACACACACACACACAGACACACACACACACACACACAGACACGGACATGTTTCTTGGATTCAGGGGGCCTAAAACATATTTCCGGTGAAATCTCGGTATCGAATTTTTGGGTGGAATACAATACCACCCCTGCATACTATACGTAGTAGAGAAAGTAAAAATATTAGTATGTATGAATACATGTGCGTGTTAACAGCCTAACTCAAAAACAAGAAGTCTAATGAATATCAATATTGGTAAGTTCAACACTCAAGCTTACAAGAATGCGACATGGAGATTTTTAAGAAAATGCCCCTTACGTGAAATACTTTCCCTTACTTTTGATTTTCTCAAAAAAAAACTCTTAATGACTTTGATTTGTTTTATTATTGAAATTTATGCGGATAGCGTATGAGTTGTTCTTCACTCTGAACGAATTTACATAACTGGTAAACCGTAAGAGAGAGAGAAATTAATGTAGGAAAAATGTAGATCTAATAATAGTTCACAATTTATGTGGACTCAGTTTCTATTGCATTGTCGAGATATTTGTTGCTATTAGCTTGAATTTTATAATACTTTATTGTACATTGTTATTTTTCATAAGGTTTTGCAAAATGTATGGAAATTCCAAGTCAACATATAACTAGCTGGCTTTGATATTAAACATTCTTAAACATTTTACACTCAACACCAACCTCCCGTATCCCCCCACCCATTTCTCTACAACAAAACTTGTAACCGAACCATTTCTGCAAACATTTATATCGATTAGCATTAAGTAGATAGAAAAATAGAATTTTATGGCAGCAATTAATAGAGGAGAAATATTAATGAACGATAGTAGGTTCAGAAAGTCATGTAAATGTAATTTTATTTACATTACTTCCGTGGTCAAAATAGTGCTTTTAAATTTATAGTTTTATTTTTGTATTTCGAAATGCATACATTGCCAGGTGTTAAGCAGGCAATGAAGAAGTAATTTAGTTAGGTGAAATAGGCTAGCTCGTATCCAGGAAATCATCTGCTGAAGGGCGGTCTTAAAATCCAGGTTATTAATAAGCAAGTGCCTTACACAGGAGGTTAAGGAAGAAACTGTTATCCCATTGATTTGCAGTGTTTTGTTTCTTTTCCCGTTAAGAGTTTTCATTCATTTTCTTGATTACCCTGGTCGCCAAACACACACTGTTCTCAGCATGTCTTACACCTGCTTTTCTAGGCGAATATGGTTTTATATTGAGGTAAGGACAAAAGGTTTTGCAGCTAAAATATTAAATTTAGATACCCCAGCATAAACATTGGAAGACGTAGCTTCAGCGGCAACGAGAGGACCAGAATATTAGCTGTACATTTTAGAGTATGCGTTGGTCAATTATCACAAAAATACACACGTTTTTACATTTGATTTTATCCGTGGTTTATTAAATGTTTAACTTGATGCCTTTACATCGTTCACAAAAAGAACAGATATTGAAGGAAGATGTTTCACACTCACACGATCCACACACGCTACCATACTCAAACACTTGCCCTGAAGAGGCACACTCCGACTCACTGGTGACTGACTGGCTACTGACGCCCCGCTTTCAGACAAAGAAAAGAAAACGCTTGCTTCCCTCCCGTTCCCCTCTCCACCTCTGGCCGGGAGGTGGGGAGAGATATCACATCGGACGAAATTCAAAGCCCCAGCCGAAATAATTACCAACAATGTCGCTACAAAGCAATAATGTGTCCGACGTGGCAATGCACACACAAACACACTACAATATCATCTAGAAACTCAGAGAAGCACCTGCCTGGAGGATTGTTAGCTCTCGCTTGATGGACGTCTATAAATTGCGGCTTAACATTATTATTTGCGATTAAATAGGAGTTGATATTAAAAGAAGTATATGCAAAATGCGACTGGACACGCCCTGTGTATCTTGAAAATTTATTGCGACCGAACATACCCAGCAAAAGCATTAACAGAAGAGAACACTGAAGTACATAGAGCAGGCAGTTTATCTATCAACGAATGAGACTAAAGGAGTCGGCAATTTAGTCTGTCAAATAATAAGTTGTAACTACAATGACACTGTATAACAACTTGACACATACCACACTCTGATATGAATTATACAGGGTGGACCATTTAAGTTGAGACTGCAATATCTCCAAAATTAAGCGTTGTAGAAAGACATGTTTTTCATGAAAGTTGCTTGATCTTATGTGGAAAAGTAAATACCATTAGTCGTGCTTTGTTTGACGACGTTTTTATGGTCATTTTAGGGTCAATTAATTTTTTTAAATGAGAACTTACAACTAGCCTCAATTTAAATTGACCCTAAAATAACCATCAGAACGTCCTCCAAATAAAACACGACTAATGGCATTTACTTTTCCCCCATAATATCAAGCAAATTTTATTCAAGACATTTGTTTCTACAACGCTTATTGTTGCAGATATTGTACTCTCAACTTAAATTGTCCATCCTATATAACAAAATACAGCGGCTGTTATCCTTTCAATTATCTAGAACATGGCACTCAGGGGAGGGATATCAGAGGGGAAATCATATGTCATATAATACTGATGAATTTACTTATAGCAAAAAGCAATAGGCAATCTTAAAGATTGGCGTATGATACTGTTATGCACATTGAACAAAAAACAAATGCTTGTGAGGGTTTTCACTCACATATTACTGCACGATTGTACTTTCTTTGCTCCAATTTATATGAATATAAGAAATAGTAAAAATGTTTCACAAGCTCATTTATCAAGCTGAATAGAACAGTATCTAAAGTAGGAGAACCCAAAAGAACCAATGAAAAGGGTAATATTTTCAGACAGACTAATGTCTTCACACGGGAGTGAATAAACAAATTGGAATCTGCATACTTAAGTCGACCTCACAAGAATGTATTTTTAATAGACATTTTGAATTCTGTGAAGGGATCAGCCTTATGGCGACAGGCATTTGTAAATTAATTTAGCATTTTTAACCACTACATACTTTTTAGTCTTAAGTTATCTCGATGAAGCAGGAAGAATCTTGCTCATTTTTTCAATCTTTAAGTCGCAATTTAGTTGTATAATTTTATTTAATTTAAGATTAGGTCGCAATTTATAAATTTCGGGTTAGATAGCATGGCAAATCAAGAAGAAATGTTATAAATCCTTTTTGTTGTTCGTGTGTTGTTCACTGTGATCCTTCTGTAGTTAACGTCGGACGTTTTCGTGCTAACACTCACTCTCATTTAGCCATTCTTAAATTAATATCTGTAGTTTTGGTTTCATAGCTGCAAAGAGTAGTAAACTTTCATGTTATACAACGTATTATACTTGTATAAATATACGGACAGGACAGATAAGAATGTTGCCTCGTATTCCCTGCCCAAGCTTGCACCTCTCAATTGTCAGCAAAACAAGTTGTCCTAAAATTAGAATCAAGATATAGAAGTGGAAACCCAATAGTGAGCCTCATATATGATAATACTTAGTTTCTGCATAGTATTTGTAAACAGTAGTTCCTTTGGATTCATACCCTTTTCTTTTCCACAGGCGAGCTATATTGAACACTCGATAGCAAATTCAACTAGTTCATTAAATTGGCGACTGCAGCCATTTAGGTTTCTCTTTTCCTCTTGACATGATTTCATATAATCTATCTTAAGTTTATTAATCTTCAAGATATACTCAACAGTTGGATAAATAAATCCTGTAGCAACTACAATTCGCGAAGTGCCTGAGCCGCCAACCTGAATGTCGACTTCATGCTCAAGTGCACACGGCAGAGGTGGGCGATCATCCAACCTATACAGGGAGGTGATGTGACCAGCATCACACATCCCCCAACCGGAAAGTTGGCTCAATAGTCCAGGACCGCTACCTATCGCAGCTCCTCACTTTCCTCGCGATGCTGAGTGGGCATCGGTCTATACCCAGGATCTAAAATCCATACCCTCATTGGTGGGATATCGAACCCGGGCGCAATCGTGGCCGGGAATCAAAAGCACCACACTCCAGTCCACTGCGCCTCAAAGCAGGACTCAATAGTTGGTTACAAAGACAGTAATAAAAGTTTCAGTTTTGAGTTGGAGGCTAAAATTTAAACATCTTTGTATTCGACCACAAATCTCCCAAATTATGTGATTGCAAGACAAGTGTTGGCAAGCAATGGAGTGCCATTTTTATTTGAGTTTAGGCGTCCTATTGTTTGCTAAGTAAGCCTGATTATATGAAAAATGCTTAATAGGTAAGCTCTGCCATAATTCTGAAAGTAGAGACCGCCTGCCACCAAGGAAAAAATCGCATTGATACGACTTTGTACTTATGGTATTTCATATGAATTTAATAATCTTCAGAAACATTTATGTTCTTATTATGTTTCTTATATGTTTACCAAACATCGCGAAACGAAAACTTTTAACTGAAAAACGAAATAAATAGTTTAACACAAAACAGTCAGGATAGCGGTACACTGTGTGATGTTTAAGATCGTGCAAGTAAAATCTGCGGGTTTTGTGGCTGGGAAAGTACAAATAATTTATTGCGGTACAGCGTCGATTTGAACGAGAGAACAAGGGTTCACCACATTAAAAAAATACCAGAGACACCAAAATATTTCCAGCCTGGTGGTGCTCTTGATAAATGAAAAACAACTGGAAGATCTAAACTGTAAGAGTAAAATGTTGACAGAATTCGGAAGTTCTGTGCTCGCAGTGCTCGCAAAGACCACAGAAAGCGTTAATCAAGTTTTTGTCAGAAGGGAGACTGAAGCTGAATTTTATTGACATCTGTAGTTGTATTAATATTGCGATATATTGAAAATTACTGATGTTATATATAACTTTTTGAGTGAATGAATTAAATTAGCTTTCAATGCATTAGAGGTAACATAAATTTCACACTAAACTCACGAAACACGTCATTTATTTTCCGAGAAGTTGCATCATATCCGGCATTAATTTGTTACCAAGGCAAAAAACTAAAAATTGTTGAAAATCGGGGAAAAAAAAGTTTGCAGATTTATGTGCTCTAGATAACTTTGGCGTTTTTAAGAGGGATGGGTATGTAATGATGCAGACATTGAAATCATCAAATTACCACCTAACAGAGCGAGCGAGATGGCTCCGTGGTAACATGCGAGGCTCGCATAAGCAGGTCCCGGGTTCGATTCCAGTTGATCTTGGGTTTTTTGTGATTTTCCCCTTGTCGAAAAGACGAATGCTGGGGTGGTTTCTCATCTACCATGATTTTCTTTGCATAATTTACCTTTCATTCCGTTTCCACCTCCTGTTTCAGGCGTGCTTCTAGGTTTCGTGTTGTAAGGTGGTTCCGGACAGTTGGCGCGTATGCTTGCTCCAAGGTTCCCCTTGGAAACTAGAGGGCTTCTTTGTTGAACGGGTTGTTTATCACCCTCTCTGGGCAACTCCAGTAGTGTCACAGGTATTCGAGCTAGGAAATATTAGATATTTCAGTGCGTCTCTGAGCGATGTTTGCCTGCGGCCTATAGCCTCCTGTGGTTCCTTCACCTCATCCCTTTCTCATGGAAAACTAGTAGTTGCAATAGATCTGCCGTAGCTCACAGTGCGCGAGGTGTTCCTCTCCGTTCTATACCCTATACCAGTCGCACAGGAGTGCAGTTTTAAAGTCTAAAAGAACCTCTCTGTCTCTAAAAGTAATTCATATTCTTCCATTTTGCGGTGCAAACTTTTGTCAAGTACTTAACATTTTACCAGTGGTCTTAAGATGAAAATACGTAACATTGCTGAACAATTTCAGGAAAATAAGGTTGACCGAGTAAGTGTTGTTTGTAATAAATTTTAATACATAAAAGTATGAAAATATGGAAGTATATAATTTTGAATTTCCTTCCTGAAGTAGTAATGTTTTATCTGAAAACCACACAAGTTTGTAGGACATATACGTCTAGAACTAAAATTGAGACAGATTCAAAAAGTTATAGAACTCCACAGTAAGGAGGTTTTACTTTTGTTCATTAAAAACAGAAAACTTTTTTTACTGATCTGGAAATTTTGGAATTAGTTATAAAAGTATCAAAAATTTCTAAATTTAAAGAATAAAATTAATTGTTTAACAAATACAAAATTTCAATATTTCATAGTTTTGTTCCTTGGTCCCTTTGTAGAAGAGTGCAGAAAAGAGTAAACGTTTTACTTTTGGGTTCAAAGTAAAACAAATAGGCTAATAATGAGTGTGCTTAAATAATATGTATCGGAATAAGTCATTTTGATAAGAACTGTCATTTATCTGAGACTAATTGAATTTATTAATCAAATTCAGAGGTTCACCCATATTTCAGAAGATACGCAATTTATTTAAATAATTTTCTTACTGCTCACCCCCGACATTTTAGAACAAATTCTTTGCTTAAAACAAGCACAAACTTGTGAAATAAAAACTTTATAAATGCATATTTCAGTGGTTATAGTGACAATATCCGATTTTCAAACAATAAGAATTTCATATCCTTATTATCACTTTAAATTAACATTTCATAAATATATAGCGTTTATATACTATTTGTGTAACAGATAATTGAAAACACATTTTGGCTGGAAGTTGTTATACTGTCCACTCAGATTTATACCTTAGCCAATTACAATATATGTATGTAGCGCTAATGCACCTCGGAGTTAAGCAATGGTATACATATAAATCATTTTTCTTATACTTTCTGTTCATTTTAATGTGTTTTCTTAGTAAAACACATGTTTGACTATACAGCTTACTGAATTATTAAAGCAATTGACGACTATGTTGTAGGAATTTAATCTCATTCATTTTACGTAGCACTTAATACTATAACGTGTCTTTTCCAAAAGGCAGGTCACGGGGCATAGCTTTTTAATATAATCTCAAACATACATTGTCTGAGTACAAGGAGAGGATGAATGGACAAAGAAAATTAGAAGAAGCGTTTTAATTAACTTAGTCACATTTTATTGACTAAATAAAACGGCTTCCATTTGATGTTGGCTATATATTTCCCTCCTGCTTGTAGCCAAGCAGACGTTGTGCGCGTCCCTGACTTACCACACCACGCGACAACTTGGAATTGTCTAGAGCAGTGAAACTCAATCTTGTCTTTTATAGGCTAATGACGTTATGGCCTTACCCCAGCTCCTTCGTTTCGTTTTATGAAGCATTTCCCCTTCACTCACTCGCTGACGGCTGGTTGCAATGGCATGTTGCAGCACCTGCAACAACAGACACCACCCTGCGAGATGCGATCCAGGATCTACACTCAGAGGTCCTGAACATCGGATCCAGCATCTCGCAACAGGACGGAATACTCGCTTCACTCATCACCGCCGCTCACTCTGCCAACACGGAACAACAACTCCGCCGTCTTGCCGCAAGGGAATCCGCCATCCAGGACCTTCACACCATCACCACCGCCTTCTCAACTGCTTTCCACAGCTTCACCACCCGCTGCTTGCAGAGGTTCGACAGCGCCGACACAGCCATTAGTGACTTGGGGGAATCCATCGCCAGTCTGCCATCGACATCAGCACCACCAGCTCCGACAGATTGCCTGGAGGAGATTAGGCACACGACATCAGGTCTTACTGACCAAGGCAAGTCCCTACACACGATGATGGCAGAGTGGACATCTGTATTCTCCGGACTGAAGAGTGGGCAGGAACGAACGAACGAACGCCTACGTGATGGCACAAGAAGCCGCTCGCTTCTATCCTACTTCCAGATACAACTACCTACGCCAAAACTGAGCGCACTCAACATTTAAATCAATGCTATAAAGACAACCACGCCACAATCCCTTCCAATTCCTTTCCACGAAACTCCCCGTGTGGCGACCAGGGTCTCGGTCATGGTCGTCACCCGGAAATTCCTTTACTCCACTGCCAGCGCAATAAGCTGGCAGTTATCCTACCACGCACTAACGAGGCTGCAACAGCGGAACCCCAATATCCCTCCTAACTTCCTTTCTACTCCACGTTTAATCCTATTCCCGAAAACAAAAAACAAGCTAACCAAACATTGAACTTCGGACAATTCAATGCGTCATATGTTTTGCTTAAGTTGGGCATCACTGGTCTAGAGGTACCGCGTAGTTCTTTATATGACGACTTTTATTGTCTAGTGATCTTTTATTTATATTATCCACTCACTATCCAAGTAAGGATAACTGCATGCCAATCCCTAATGACTTCTATGTCACAATACCTATAATTCGCGAAATATATAAGTAATGTTGGAATAAAAGTGAATGTCCTGGGTTTCCGTGGTGAATTATCGCAGCAGTACGGAAGGGAAACTCATTGCTATTAGTAGATAAGCTCATAAATCTGTGCCTGGGTTACGAGAGCAAATCGCCTTCCCTGCTCTTTCAACCCTTCTCTAACGGAGAAAATGTGTGCGTGTGTATGGGTAATGGAATTTTGGAAACCACTAAACCGATTTTTATAATTCTTTCAGAATAGAAAAACACTGTTCTTCCGGGAAAAATATATAGCAATAAACTATTTCCCAATATTATAAAAGTGGGTTGTTTTTTATATTAATAATACCGTTTCGTTCAATAATACATACGGTATCAGTCACTTATTGCAAACGGAACATATTTAATGACCAAAGGGTTAAATGGGGAGTCTTAAAATCCTTTAAAATTAAGCTACTGAATGAGGAAATTGCACGTCGTGTTTAAATTATCAAATTTTTCTGCCACCTCGCTAAATTTTGTTACCAAGAATCATTATGACAAAATGACAAAGCTTGCTACATTTAGATTTTAGAATCTGTAAAAAGTAGTAAACTATTCTGCATCCTTCAAAAACTCTCTATTCCTGTTTTCAAACCATAACATAAAATTCTACATTCTTTTACCTGTTTAAACATACTTTATAGACTTCAATGAAAGTATGGACTTCCTTACAACTTTCGAAAACTACTACTACCAAATTTTGAACCCCTATCTAAAAATCCCTACTGTTTAGCTTACTTGGTCAAATATTCTGCCATTGTAAAGTTAGGACCTGGTGAAAACCTCAGATTACCTTATAACTTCCAAAGACTATACAATCTTACTTTAAATCATATAACACCTGAAATTTTTAAAAACTACCCTTATCTTTCATTTTAACCCTGAATAAACCTATACACAACCGACTTGAGCTACAATCAGCTCTTGGCGAAAATTATAGTATACGTTACAATTCCTAATCCAGTTTTAAAACCCTTATGTATAAATTTGCATCGTGTAACCAATGTGGATAATAAAACTAAGACACCTACGAGTGAGCATTATAGGTAACTCACGACTTTGACAAACCACCACATCTT
Source organism: Deroplatys truncata (assembly GCA_030765065.1). NCBI lineage: Eukaryota > Metazoa > Arthropoda > Insecta > Mantodea > Mantidae > Deroplatys > Deroplatys truncata. Next base: position 112,445,180 of record CM060986.1, read on the forward strand.
CATTTTCCATTCCCTACTTATAAATAATAACAATAATAATTATTATTATTATCATCCTGTGGCATTATAGCCCATGAAGGACATTGGCCGGCCAAACAGACTGCCGGCCTCACTCTCACGTACGCACGGAAGAGGTGGATGATCATTCAACCGATACGGAAAGGCTATGTGGCCAGCATCATGCATTCCACAGCCTGAGTGTTGGCCTCAGTGGCCGGGATCGCTGCCTATCGCAGCTCCTCACTTTCCTCAAGTGCTGAGTGGGCATCGGTACTATACCAGGGACTTGAAGTCCACATCGTCATGGGTGAGATCGAAGCCAGGCGCATTCCGTGGCCCGGAACATGAGCTCAACGTTCTGGACTACAGCTCCACGGTGCAGCTACAATAAGCGAATGAAAATTACAATCTCTGTAAATGAGACAGGTGATGTTAAGTGAGGTTTCGATGATGGCAGTTGGCTTCTTGCATAGTGCACAGTTATGTTAAAATTCTGCATGCCTGCTTTATAATAAATTGTATCAATACGTTTTTATTTAAAATCCCAGATTACAAATAATTTTAAAACAAGCGATTAATAACTTCTTTTGTGATTGCAAGTTAACGATGCTGCTATGTCCGTTTTTCAATATTCCTAACCATCCCTTCGATCTCTTAGATCTCTCTCTGGGAATATTCATGGCAAGGAAGGTTCTCAGGTAGCAAATTGATTAGCAGATCGAGTGAGCCTTGGAGAAGGAAAATTGGCTTGCCTCTACCGGGGGTCTAATCATGGTCCGCGCGGACTGCAGCAAGTGTCTTACTAATTAATGCAACTCTTGACCTTTTTAACTCAAAATTACACATCTAAATTAGTCCATAATTTGATATCCACCAAGGAGAATAGGCACGCACACACGCATGTGTGTGTGTTAGTGATTTTCTTTTCCTTCTTTATTTTTGTAACTTCGTAGCTTAAAACGAAAAGTAAAATATATTCCAAACTTCATACTGAAGTCAGACACCTTTGAAAAATAGAAATAAAAAAGTTTTAGGAAATTCACCTGTCCTAAAGAACCATTTACATTAACAAGTTCATATTAGTTATCTTCCAACGTAGATATACCTCTTCTTATTAACATACAATATATATGAGGATTTGTTATAATTATGCTTTATATGCGCAGATAAAAAGCTTAACATAGAAAAATACATAGCTATTTAGGATATATGATGTGTATAATTCAATATTTGTTAAATATTAGTTGTTATTCTTTTGAATTTTACAAGCTTGAAGCAATAACTTCTTAAACGTTAAGTAACTATTTTTTTTGCTTTTTAAAATATCATGTAAAAATTATGTATATTGCCAAAGGAACTCCAGACACGCTAGGCTCCAGACTGGACTTGGTTGAAAATGTTAATATTCCACCTAGTTTTACTGTTATTGCTCGAAAGACATGAGCAGTGTGCGCTGTAAGACAGGTGGTTTCCTAGAATAGCTTGAGCGCAGGAGGCAGAAACCAAACGATCAGTCAAAAAGCGAGCCTCGTCTAGTAGAGGTTCACGCACAAAAAGGAGCCAAAATAAAGAGACATATCAGCGTATTTATACCACTTCTGGAACCGAATCGTATTTCCTATTTAGTAAATCTTCTAAACGTGGAATTACAGCCCGGATCAAGGCATAGGCGTTGCTCCGCTCAGTCATCATTTTGCACAAATTAACCGCCGAGAGGGGAGTAACAAGTATTGTATCTTCAGCCGTAAGTCTGAAGTATTCTGTTCCATTTTAGATTGCTAAATGATTTTATATTGGTTTATTCAATTTCCCTTCATCGGATCGCCATAATATCATGGCTATCGCTTAGTCTTTAAGAATCTCTATGGTAATCTTTGTAAACATTTACATTTTGTGTTTTTAGCTTAGAAGCATTTTAGCCCACTTATTTTGTATAAAAATGCATTGGAATTTACGAGTTGACATTTCAAAATGCTCTAGTTAACCACAACCCTAAGTTATTAAACTCTCCATTCGCTTAAAACAACGATGTTTTCAAGAAACATCTACATCTGTGCTTAAAAAAAACCTTTCGCCGCAGTTTTCCATTAGAATGAACTTTATACATGATATTTAAGGTTTGGACCTTGTTTAAGAGGCGACGAGAAAGCTAAGAGTAACCCACAACAGGCAGAGTTGGCTCGGTAGCCGTGATGAAGGAATGGTAACCTGAAGAATTACTATGCAAGTGGTAGAGAGATGGCAATCCCATACCAGGCTTTTCTAGCGTAGGGCTCGGAACTCAACCTGGAGAAAATTTTATTACTGCTAATCGTCAAGCTTTTTGTACATAGAAGCTAAATACCTATTTAACGAAAGTTACTATAACGTTCACATTATCAATTTTCTTAATCATTAATTTAATCATTTATATATCGTGACTTTGTCCAATTTTCACTGCCATCTTACTTTCTTCCCGACGTAGCAGCGTAATAAATACAGAAAACCGCCGTAGCCTCTTCTTCCGCAAGGTTCACTCGCTGGGGGAGTAGAACACATCTCTCTAATGGCTTGTAGTAGCAACACTCGCTGCACGTTACAGCACTCATAAATCGATCGGAGAACAGCATTTTTTGTCGCACCAAAAACCGCACTCACTAGCGCACAACTCAATCACTCGCTAGAATAGCCAGGGGGAGTTTCCACAAAGTTCCAGAATGTTCGAGAGTCGGGAAGAAGGGAAACTTCCAGAAGATTCCGCTTAACTCTCGATAGCTATTCTGGTGTTTACGTTGGGCGAAGGCGCCTATTTCTTACCAGGCCTATCGGTATCACCAGTTGATAGCTCGGCATGTTAATATTTCGTTGCAATATTAACTACCACAAATATTCTAGAAAGAATAAAATCAACACTATTCCCAATTTGTACTCATTGATTGCACACTTCAGTACAAAACTGAGCATTAACCTTTGATTCCAGGCATATAAGGAGTAATATAGAGTAAATAATTAAATTTATGGCGCCAGGGACAGTTTATATACAGTAATTAAAATAACCGTAAAATATAAGTTTCATACTATAGAAGGCTGAAATTTTATACATATATTGTTTATTATTATTATTATTATTATTATTATTATTATTATTATTTTATTAGCTTATACATTACAATTTGGTTAGAAGTATTCTTAAAATCATGTATGTGGTACTTTGCACAATATAGTCACTTAACAGCTGAATGTTGTTTCAGCCTACAAAATGTATACTACCATAGTGTTGCCTAATTTAAGCATTTTGCAATTAATCGGAACTAAATAAGCTTCTTTATGAATTATTTATAGAATAAATGATAGTGAATGCATGATACTTCAGCATAAGATTTTTTTATTCAGACTTCGTAAGGGTAGCATGCAAAGTTGTATATCAATCATGAAATCAATTATTTGATTTTTATGGTTATTCATAACTTTAGTCTTTAATTCCATGTTAAAAGTACTCAAAAACATGGAAATTCATTCTTAGCATTGAAGTTTTTACTACTATCTGATTTAGTCCGCTTAAATTTTCAGTGCGTAGATTTTAATATCTTAAATGTAACACTGGAATCAAAATCTTTATATGATAATAGCAATAAAATATTCTTAGGCAGCATGGCCTAAAAGTAGAACTTCTAACACAGTGCACACGAGCTAAAAAATTTAGATTGCACTACTGCGATAATCTTCAGTGTGACCTATCCAATCAAGTTTCCAATCACTTGACAACTGTCTTTTGTATTTGCGCATATTTAATAACTCGACTTGGTTTGATTATGTTTTACTTTTCATTACGTCTTTTTCATGACGCTCGCACTATCTGTTCACAATATAAATTCTCATACCTCAAGTTATCGTAAGTCGTTGTAGAGTTAACCTATAAGTTATACTGGCAGTATTCTTTTATTTCAAACACTGTTCTTTTATCTAGCCTACATAAAGATTAAATGATGGAAATTGTGAATCCAGAAGAAACTGAAATAGAAGTGAAATTACAGAAACTGCAGAAAGAATGACAGTAGAAGTACTTGCCCAAAAAATTAAGAAATCAATATTATATAGTATTCAATCTCTTCATTGTCTGGTGTAAGGCAAAACATGGTGAAAATAATTTCACTGAAAATGACTGCTAGCGAATCAACAAAATATCAAAGCATCCGACACTCGCTTTTCAGCGTAATTTCTCTTGTTTCAATTCGGCGTTCCGCGTACGCAAACATTCCTCTTCATAAAATAAAACCCTGCTTTTACTCTTTGTACCATAATGTATTATCTTAGCTTTCCAAAAAAAGAATTTGTTATTTTAACTATTCTTTTAACTTGTTTACCACGTTAACAACGAGCTAAGCCAAGATATAACTGTACAAGAATACAGTCATTTATTTTCACATGAACTTTAAAGGTATATTTTCTATTTTTTGTATATGAAGTAATTCATTTGTCGTCCAAACAAAATATGAAATTCAAAACCCGTATACAACGTTGTGGTATTAGCAATAATAATGGAATTTATCTACTCGTCGCTTATTGGTCAATCCAGTAATTTTTTTCCTGGTTTTACTGAAGGCAACAATTAAAAATTTTATCCACTCATCTATAATTACTTGATTTATTTTTAATGTTATAAAATATAATAACTGCTGAATTCCTCACACCTTTTCCTGCCATGATAAAACATTATGCATATTACTGTTCTTTAACAAAGCTAGATTGCACAGTGAATAATAGAAAAGATGAGTAGTTTAAGTATTTTCTAAGTAAAATATGTTCACACTGGACATAGATGGAGCGCCTTCGTGGAAAAATGAAACACATATTTCTTGATGGTGTGAACCAAGGTGTTAGGTTTGGAGCATGCGTAATGCCAAATTATAGGACTTCGAAAATACAGAGCCGCTTAACTATTCTAATTCTGTGCAGTACATATTTGTGAAAAATTGGCAATTACATTTCTGCATCTCTTGAAAACTGCATATTTGCCAAGATTCAGCCCAAGTGGATGAAATACATGCCTGTATGAAGTGCAAATGTATCCTTAGTCATTATTGGAGTTTTTAAAATCAGCATGATCCAGTTAGAAATTGTTTAAGAAGGCATACACTAAAATTGGGTCTCGTACTATAGATAAAGAAATATTTTATCCAAAAATATTGACGTAGTTTCTGATTTTGGCCAAGTTTCAATCTTGCTCCCGCTTTAAAGAAAAAATTACTTAAGACATCAAAAGTCCTATTCCGCCAGTGTTAAATCGTTAAATTCATATCATCTCAGAAACTGTAACATTGGATGTAGAAGAATGCTTTCCGAGTTTACAAATCTACTTTCATCCAAAAACTTCGTTTATTAATAAACATGGTTTATTTTTTAGATTATACCAACTTTTGATTAAAATTTAGCAGCACTTGGTTTTTGAGTTTATTAAAAAGTATCTTATTAACACCAAAGTGGATCTACAACACTTAAGACATTATTTTATCATTCTAAGCTTTGAAATTCCTTTCTCTTTACACGACCAGGGAGAAAAAAAATGAACAGCGATTATCTACTTAAGAAAAGTCTTAAGTATATCTATTCTCAATTGTTTGAGAAAGCGGGCAATTTATATCAGAAAATATCATTCATAGAAACGTATTTTCAAAGCAAAAATATATAAAGCAAACTCGCATATATTTGTAAAGAAAGAAACCAAATGGTTTTAAAACACAGAAGCTGCACAGTAGTACCAACTTGTAGAGTAAAACTTACCCTTAAACATGAACATGTCAGTTTACCTCTCTGCTCCAAAGTGTGTAAGAGTTCCTTTTTACTATGCAGTGATGGCAAATTCACAGAACAAAATGGCAGATGCAGTAAATTTTTAAAAATCTGGTTTGTTACTTTCACATGACAACAAACATTCTTCAACAAACTATTATTTCAAAAGTGTATTCTTCTATCTGTTTCATGTTAATCGAGATAAGCATTTGCAAAAATGGTGTTGTTACATATGTCCTTGTAGGTACGTACAGGGGGATTAGGGGATACCAGTAGGCTTAAGCGATAATCAAATCATTTGAGAGTGGGTCTTTAAGTAGACATCCTTGAAATTCCGTTCTCTTTACACGACCAGGGTGAAAAAAATGAAAAGCGATTATCTACTTAAGAAAAGTCTAAAGTATTTACAAAATTCAAACTAATTAACAAATATTATCTTGAAAATCATGAACGCCATAATAAATGTATTTAGCATAAGTTGTATGCTTTAACTAAATCGAAATCTTTTGTGTAGTAAGGTTTTGTCCATCTCTTACGGTTTACCAATTATACGAAAGTCATTCATAATAAAGAGCACTTCACAAGATATTACCAATAAATTCAAAATATACATTTTATTTTTCATGAAGTTACCTTGAATATGTGACATTTTAATCAAACTCGTTAGAGCCATTTTTGAGAAAAAGACAAGGAATATGTTTCCATTCAAGGGGTAGTATGGATTGGGATATTTCCTCTAAAAGTACATTTTTTGGGTTCAAGGGGTCTCAAAACATTTATATCTGATGAAACATCGATATAATAATCGATAATAATAATCCATAATAATATCGAAAATAATAATCTATAATCGATATAATAATTCCAAAAAAATCGATAATCTCGATTTAGGTGCAATACCATACTTCCCTTACTTTTAAATACCTTGTAAAGAAAGTAAAAACATTTAATATATAAGCATTGTGCCCAAAAAAATAAAAAATGTGTGTTTACATCAAATTAATAAGAAAAATCTAGTGATTTTCGTATGGTTCTTGCATTTAATCCCCCTAAAAAGTCAATAAATATCATAGATTCGTAAGGAGAATATATTTTAGCACTATTTTCAAGAAGCCTAAGTTCGTTTGAATATTCAACCGGCTGCTTCTGTTTTGCGTGGGACTGTACAGAATGACGGAGCGACTGCAGTACGTGCCCTACAGTCCCTTGACGTTGCCTCATCACTCGCATGCCAAAATAAAGTAAGCTCACCCCCGCCTCTTGCCCTCTTAACTCCCTTTCAGCTCTCTTCGAAATTTAATTTTGAATCGCATTATTTCTACCAAGCGGAACAAAGCCAGACGACGATGTATCGTATCGATTCCGTTTGTAAACGATATATGCTCAGTTGCTTCGTCTTCCTTCCTCTTTTCTTTTGTTTCTGCATAAGAACCTCCAGATATATTTTAAAAAGATAAACGCATCGGAGATGAGCGTCAATTTCTTCTTGCGCTGAAAAATGCTTAAAGTTATTACCATACATCACCTGGCGTGCTTATTAAATCACAACGGGTTGCGCTGCTTTCAATATTTTACCGGATTCGATGCTATCCTTTTGGCATGCGATTTCCAAAGTTATATTAAGACTTGCAATAATCTTAATTTACAACTTGGTACACAATTTAAAAAAAAACTAGCAAATTATATGTCACATTTTACGTGCTGAAAGACGACCTTTGTTGTCAAAGCTTTAGGGTATGGACTGTTAAGGTTGAATCCCAAAGCTAATGCATGCATCTCTTGTGCTTCAACATGATTTAATATTAAAATAACAGATTTATTGGAGGAAAGAGTCTGATCACATAACTTTCTCTACCATTATCGTTTATTTTATATATCTTCTACAAAATATTCTTGAAAAAGCTTATTGCTTTCTCTACCACGTACACTTCGTGCATAAAAGTGGCCCATTCTCCTAGATCGATATAGTGGTCTTCCCTCCGTAAGGTTTCCTCCTTCACGTAACCAAATTTTGACATAATCCAGCCAGTATCAATTTTCCATGTGAAAGGACTGAAAAATAAATCAGGAACATACTAACTAACCAATGAACGATGTCCATAATGTCTGTGGAATGAAGGGGTGGTTCGGGTACCACCTGCATGAAAGGGTTGCGCCACGATTGGTACACAAGGAAAGTCTAAACCAATTACAAATAATTCAGCCTTCTAGAAGAATGAATGAAGAATTATTTGGATATGTGGTGAGGCAGTGTTTTTAACACTTAAATGATTTCAGTTAAATTATATACATATAAATATAAATTCAATAACAGCCCGCCTTAAAGCAATATGTGTATGTAACAGTATATAAGAAGGTATGTTACAGTCATTGTATATGTTTGTATTATTGTATCCATGTGTAATAATGTTATGTGAGTATATTGCGTAATGCAATACTGTAGGAGCTGTGAGAATAATAGGTTAAAAGTTGCTAGCAATGAGGTAACAATGAGGTAACCTTGAGGCAATAATGAGTTTGAGAGTTTAAATGTTACTTGTGATTCTTGTAAGCAATAATGTAAATTTTGAGACAGTTTAAAAATAGCCAATCAACAACCATAAAAAGCTTTAGTTATATGAAGGTATTCTATTGGATTAGGAATAGCCAATCAGAGACTTGAAATATAGAAATTTACAAGTTTAAGCGGTGAAATCAGTTCAGTTGGTTGCAGACAGCGTTACCAACCAGACGCAAAAGGTGTCCTCAATACGTATTCGTGTGAGACGAAAATAGTTTTACGTGTTAAAAAGTTCATGTAATTAATTAAAGAATCTCACAGCTCCCTATATCAGTGAAGTGTTATTTAAATCGTATCAAGTATTAATAAAAGGAGTGAAGTAAACATTATAATCTGAGTAATCCTACATTCTTAGTCGTACCACAACCCTGCCAAGAGAAGCGTGTCTCTAACAATAATACTGACGCGGCCGAAAGTACATGTGGGACGAAGGCTACCAGAAACTGTTTGCTATATGTGCGGTTGCAACTACTGCAAGTTCGGCTCCCCAACAGCTGAAATACGATACAACTCCTTCTAAAATACTCCTTTCTCAGTGGTTAAACTAAACGAAGGCTATAACCTAACATACATATAGGAGAGCTTTAATTAGCGACATGTAGACGAAGGTTAAGTTGTTGCCGCTACTAAACGGCAATAAGAAAACCGGCATTAAGAAGACTGTAGTGTAGCATGAAAATATAAGGTTAATACCATTGTCAATCCAGTGGCTAGAATTATGCTCGAAAAACAGAAGTGGTCACGCTGGTAGAGGGTGGGACTAGATTTTGTGAGTACCAACATACACAACTCCTTTTCATTATGGACCACATTTCATGCACGTCATATACATAGGTACAGAAGGTATTGCAATCCACCAAAAAATTCGTTACCGAGATTTCACCGGAAATATATGCTTTGACGCCCTGTGTATCCAAAATAAAAGCATTTTTAGATAAACGTCCGTCCGCGTACGTGTGTGCGTGTGTGTGTGTGTGTGCGTGCGTGCGTGCGTGCGTGCGTGCGTGCGTGCGCGTAAACAGCATAACTCAAAAACGAAATGTCGGACCAATACAAAACTTTGTATTTAAGTTTAGTACTTTAGTACTGTCTACTAGATACGATTTTCAAGAAACCCCCATTCTTTGAATTTTTCTATTTTCGGAAATAAGGCCAAGGATTTTAATTATAATTCCACATTAAAGATATTTACATGAGAAATAAAATGGAGGTTGATTTCTGGGAATAGTTTGCAAAGTCCTCTTCGTTCGGAAGGAAATTTTTATAATCTTGCATAAATCAAATATTAAGCGGTGAACAAAAACGTTCTACAAGAGAAAAATAATGTAAAACCACAATTTGTTACAAATAACTATTTTTGTAGCATCAGCCATTTCCGAGATATTCCTTATTAAGAATATATTCATTCATTCATTATCTGTTTACCCTCCTCTTATGTAGGACTTACACCCCCCAGGACTTACAAGCGGGTGCCTGGGGTCAGAGGTCCGTCGAGGAGCAGACACTCATGGATCAGACAGAGCATCCAGGATGGGTGATCAGCCCGATGCCTGGTATGGGATGAAGGAAGTAGATGAAACGAAATGTGGGTGAAATGGATGAAAGGAAAGGTGATGATGGAGCAGTTGGTGGAACGAATGGCGGGGGAAACCGGAGAACCCGGAGAAAACCCGCCCAGACGCCGCTTCGTCCACCACAAATCCCATGGGATTGAACCCGGGCCGCCTCGGTGGGAGGCAAGCGGTCTAACCACTCGGCCACGGCGCCGCCCTTATTAAGAATATCATTATTTTCAAGTCCTGTAAATTTTCAGCTATTTCTCGCAATATCACGGAAAAAGTATGGAATTTTAAGGCCAGCGTATAGGGTCCAGTTCTAAAACATTTAAGTATCGCTATTTCTTTGGTATCTATAATGAAATGTGTAATGTAGGTTTATCTTGATTAAAATGAAATACGAGGGCGAATAGAAAGGTAATGCACAATAATTTTTTTACAAAAAGTTTAATGGTTAAAACAACAACAAAATTATTTTACTTTTACGTAACTTTTCGACATGGTCACCAAGTTTCTCAACACATTTCTCCCATCATGTTACCAGTTTCGATATGCCCTGTTTGTTCCTAGAAGTCCGTTTCCTTGCAGTATAGCCATCTGCAGACTGCTGATTTCACTTCCTCATCTGTTACAAAGCGTTGGCCGGCCAGGAGTTTCTTCATGGGACCAAACAGATGAAAGTCCGACGGTGCAAGATCCGGACTGTATGGTGGATGCTGGAGCATCTCCCAACCAAATTTGGTGATTTTCTGACGAACAGCTGCAGTAACATGGGGGCGAGCATTGTCGTGAAGAATTTTGTCATCGTCAGCATTCATGTTGTGGCGTTTGTCACAAAGGGCACGACGCAACTTCACCAAAGTTTCCATGTAGGCTGCAGCATTCACAGTGGTTCCGTGTTCAGCGAAGTCCACCAATACAACACCATGCATATCCCAGAACACCGTCTCAAGCACTTTCATACTGATTCAGCACTTTTAATTTTTTCTTCACTGGGGAACAGCATGTTTACTCTCCACACTTGACTGCTTGGTTTGGGCGTGTAATGGTTTGCCCACGACTCATATCCAGTGACGATTCCTTTCAGAAAGTCATGCCCTTCTGGTGTACCGCGTTAGGTCATCCAAGCTCATCATTCGCTGGCCATTGTGGTTATCTGTCAGGTTCTTAGGCACCCAGAGAGCACTAACTTTACGAAATTTCAACGTGTCATGAACAATATCGTACACTGCACCATAGGAAATGTTGAACTTAGCGAATCACTAAGGTTTACACGGCCCTCTAGGAAGAATGCACACCACCTACGGTCCATACAATCAATCCATACACGCCACGCATGTCCCTGTGAATATCACACGGTTTCTGCCCTTTGGCCCACAAATATCGAACCATACCTTTCTGCTCTTCACACGTGGACGACAGTGACATGCGCGCCATCTCTGTTGCGTAGTTCACGCTTCTCTCGCTAGAGCTTCACATCAAAGAATACCCTCTGTAGTGAAAACCTTAAACTATATCTGTGTGTACTTGCAACATTCCAGCTGCAATACCAAGACAGAACAAAATTATTGTGTGTTACTTTTCGATCCATCCCTCGTACATAGGAAAATAAACTCTTAAGAATGTATATGTAACACATCGTATTTTTTTTATCTGCTTCATCTGAATCGGGTCTATTAGCAGATGTATTTTCATTATACTTTCGTTGTAGGTACAAGGGTAACAGGATCTGAAGCGATAGTCAAACTTTAAAGTTTCTTTCACTTCGCGAGAAATTGTTGAATGGTGGCAAGTATTGAAAAGTACAAATTGTACGCTTTCAAGAGATCCACAGTTCTATTTTTATGGCAATGTAAAATTATACAAAACGCCAGATAAGCATCAGACTCCATTATCTACGTTCAGTATTTTCTCAACAAGCGACAAAAGATTTTCAAGAAAATCCTCCCGACCCAAACTACCCTTTACATAGTAAATTTTCGCTACCTTTTATTTCATTAAAAATTACTAACGAGTTTTATTAAAATACTATACTTTTTCCAACTTCAGCATAACTAATAGTATGCTAGCAGAAAAGCTCCTAAACTTTCGTTTTGAATGAGTTACGTCTTATTTCCCATATCTGGTAAACTATAAGAGAATATAAAATCTTATTAGACGAAAAACTTAGATCCTATTAAACTATAGAATTTGTATAAAATAGTTTGATATTATCCATTTCTGAGTTAATGATTGCCATTAATATAAATTTTCCAGTACCATATCACACACTCCTTGAAGTGCTAAGTTACCAATCTTTTTCTCCTTGAGAGGTGATGCAAAGAGTGAAATTTCAAAGTCGGCATATATTAAAAGTGCTTTTAAATCTATTCATATTGCTTCAGCCTCCTGTATCTCCCTTTTATCCACCAAACATTTGTAATGTTTGTAAATCTGCAAACTTTATCTGGAGATTAGCATGAAGTAGGCAGGGCAGTTAAGTTTATGTTGGATTGGTTTATAGAAGAGATACTAAAATAAATGGTGATGAGTAGAGGAAGTCACGTGAATGTAACACATTTTTCATGATTAATTATTAAAAACCGACTTGTTATATAAACAACTGAGAGTAGTTTCCTTATCTTGCATGTAACCAAGTGCAAATTGCCTAGTTGAAACAAATTAGTACTATGAATAACCCTTTATATACATAGTATAACATACAGAGTGGGTCATTTAAATTGAGACTGTACAATATCTCCAAAACTAAGCGTTGTAGAAAGAAATGCCTTTAATAAAAGCTGCTTTATATTATGGGGGAAAGTAAATGCCATAGTCGTGTTTTGTTTTGTGGACGTTGTGATGGTCATTTTAGGGTGTATTTAATTTTTTAAATGGGAACCTACATTCTGTATGTTCTTTTCTCATTAGAAAATGGTTTATAAAAGGCTGTTTATTTTGTGATGAATAAGGAAACAATACAAAAATTGTTGGTTCTCAATTACGAAAATAACTTGACTCTCAAATGGCCATCCATGGATGGTCCAACCATTCATTGCGCTCTTCGTACACAGCCATTTAGAATTTTCGTTATTTACGTTGATGTAACAAAATACTATTGCAAAGTGTTTTACACAAATGATCTTTAGCTTTTTATGATGAATAAGAAAAGTAAAAAGGTAGGTTTCTGTTTAAAAAATTAAATTCACCCTAAAATGACCACCACAACGTCCTCCAAATAAGTGGCATTTATTTTACCCCATAATATCAAGTAACTTTTATCAAAAACATTCCTATCTACAACGCTTAGTTTTGGAAATATTGTACAGTTTCAGCTTAAATGGTCCACTCTGTATAAGGGAACCCTTAGATTTTGTAATTCATAGACAAAAGTATATAGTGGGTACACGTCAGATTATAACTTATTTTTTAAATCGTATGTCCCAACTTTAATCGCTCTTCGCTTTTTTTATTTTTTATTAGTATATCCGGATTTAATAATTTGGGACAACTTTTTGTGTTCTCAAGTTAAAGATGATATTTCCAGTGGAGTTGTTAATTGAAGTGATTGAAGCAACGTATATGGTATAAACGCAACATTGTGTTGAAATGCACAGATACATGCCGTTTTACAGGAAACAATGGTTTGTACTGATAAATCAGCACTAAAATGCATTTGCCCAACCGCTGGAAACGCTTTATCTGCTCCTCGGAAATGTATTAATATTTTTAAGAGAGGCAACTCCACATCGTTGGCCCCGGTAGTAATCACCCTCAGAGGCTACATCGTCTCCCCATGCATACGTTGTTACAAAACTAATCCAGCACCCAAGAGGGATGCTCTGTTGCTTTTTTTTCTGATGATTTGAAGGGACTCGGCACTGTACAACTGAGGATATAACCTATGCCCCCACAAAGGGGCGCTCCCTAGAGTGAGGGGAAGGTGAGAAGAGATACCAAGCAGCCGAAACGGAGTGAGAACACAGTAATAACAGGATTCCTATACTTTCCAGATTGAGACGCCCCGAGAGCCGGACTAGCTGACCTGGATCCCCGCTCCACACAGAAGGTCCAATACGCCGCTCCGAAGGATCGGTCCGTTTTAGCCCGACAACTAGTCGAAAAGCGAGGGACGTAGAAAGTTCCACAAACATAACCTTTTTCTCCTGCTACGCCGCACCGAAGCACCATCGCTAACATTTCCAACCCTGAAACAGACCTAACGAGTTTAATGAACGAAATAGAGGAACAGGAAATTCGGGGGCTGAAAGAAACCACTCCAGAATTCACTTGAACACCCTGGAAAACCTTTAAAGAAAAAACAAACATGGATCAGAATGGGTTGAAATCGGAAATCGAAACCGGAACCTCCCAAATGCGAGTCGCATGCGTTACCACGGCGTCACCTCGCTCGGATTGTTGGTATTAAGGCGTGTAGCATTTGGAGATCCAATTGTACAAAGAGAGGGAGAAAAGAGGAATTGGGGAGGGAGAAGCCAGTTTCCGCGGAAGCATTCTGGTTAGTATAGCGTATTCTACCCTCGCTGAAATGCGAGGATGCAAGAGTGCCCGGGTGAATGCTCGGCATAACCATGGCACGTCCTGGTTGACGCCTGCCGGTTAGTAGTGCAGTGAGCTGTGGATGAAGTGCGGGTAATTAATGGGATGGGCAATATTCTTATATACTATGCGAGATGTCGTGGTTTTTGGCAAGCCTGATCGGAGTTGAGGGAGGGCGAGACGTAACCGATAGTAGCTATAATACTTGTAATGTTGTATTTGATTACACAGCTAACTTACTTTACCTTCCGACGATGGTTATAAGTTGATCAAGTACTGAGAACGGCAAAATAAATTTAGGAAGTGACGTTTTAAAAGTATCTCAATTAGTATTCAAAATTAATTATATTCCTCATAAAAAATGCTCTGGTTTCCTAGTGAATGAGAAAACCAGGATATCTTAATGCCTTCCTCTTAATTCTATGTCACCTTTTATATAGATATTAGGCTATAAAGTTAAACATAACCTTAAAACTATTGTAGCTTTTCAGGACTGGAAACGAACTCCAATACCAGAGTGAGAAACACTAGGAAGGGTGTTAGGGTACTGATGAGTCTAGATTAACAGAACGCTGACAGCCGTTACAGAACATCGCCAGGTCCGTCGTGGTCACAATAAACATTTTTATAACTAGTGAATAAGAAACTTCCCCACCAGCCAGGTATGTAATAAGGTGAGTATTTACAAACTGTGCCGTAAGCCTACAGAATAGAATAAAGGGTTCAACGCATTGGCAGCTACTTCACCTGGAATTGTCACTATCAACGGAATCCGCTGATGCATCACAAATTACTTAAATGTAAAGAGTGATTATAGTATGAATATGCATTATTATGTGACATTGATTTGAGATGTTTGTTGATTGTAATTATTGTTGGGAAGTACGTTTATACTGCTTTACTGAAACTGACAATAATAGCGTGCAATAATGCAGCGAGGGGGTGGGCTGTTTATCATTATTGGAGACGAGGAAGTTGCGTAATATTGGCGCGTTTTTCTTTTAGAAATTGCTGAAACATTTCCCTAGAGCATATGTATTCATAATTTTCATTGGATACAAAAATAGACGCTAATGTTGGCGCGTTTTATTAGCCAATTGCAGCTCAGTTATAATCTTTAGGCATATCTGGATGTAGGAGTACAAATAGAAGCTAGGTTAGAGGTAAAGTCCTTCAGTCGCTCAGTTCATCGAAAATATTTGTAAAGTACACGTCGCCTTCAGTCAGTCAGTCAGTCGAAAGTATTTGTACGGCACACTTCGGATAACAATTTGCAGGTTACGCGTAACAGAGTTATGAAAAATCTCAAGTGTTATAAAGTTAATTATACAAAAATTTGAAGTACGTGAATTAAGAATTATCAGTAATGAAGTTATTATAACAGTTTCAGTTTGGCGAGTGTCAAGATAAATGTGTAAATGTGATAGTTAACGTGTTCGACAATAAAAGTGTAAAACAAATTTCTTCATCAGTGTTATCTTTGGATAAAAGATTCCTTTCCGTTTACACAACCTGTATAAAGAGAAGTGCTTGACCAAAAGGATAATAGCTAGCTGGAGGACAAAGAACCAAAATTAAATAAAATAACAGTAGCATTTTTTTAAAAACAAAAGCTAATACTGCCGCAAATTGCTAACACCAGATGGAGCTAACAAACCTAACAAATGAATCACGTCACAAAATGGCTTCAACGCGTGAAGTAAACACAAATACACAAACATTATAAGAAATACCATCGCAAATTGGCTCCCATACGTGGGGCAGTTAAAATTATGTAACCAAACAAAACAAAAGCAGCACAATATAAGATCTTCAAGTTCTAATAATTTACGTAAACATTAAACCATTTCAAATTGCCTCCCAAACTTGGGGCTACAATTAATGTTAAATACACAAACATTATAAATTTACCATCAAAAAATAAGTGGATTTTTGCAAAGTTCTTTGTAGAACGCAAAATAAATAAAAAGAATCTGATGTATTACTTCACATGACTTTCTCTACCCTGTATCGCTTCTTACTGTGTATACAAATTATTCTTATGAAAGCTTATTTTCCTATCTACTTCATTTCAATTGAGATAAACTTTGCGGAAATATCTGTATTACACATTTCGTTATGTATACAAAGGGAAGAACTATAGTATAATGTTTTAGAACTGAATGCTATAAGCTGGCTTTATGGCATACTCTCTATGCCATCGCGAGAAACAACGAAAATCGATGGGACTTAAAAAGAATGACGAAAATGTTGAACACTAGGAACCAATAATAACGGATCTCAGAAATGGCTGATGTCACAATAAAGTTATTTTAAATAAATTGTATGGTTTAAAGATATATACACTTTTTGTGGAGTACGTTTTTGTCTATCGCTTAACGTTTACAGTTATGCAGCATTATATAAAATTCCTTCCGAATGAAAAGGACTTCACGAGCTATTCCAAGAAGATTCAAGATATACATTTTATTTGTCATATCTTTAATATTTTAATCAAAACCATTAGCTATTTTTTAGAAACTCAAAATTTCAAACAAAATGTTTCATGGGGTGGAGTGATTGTGGAGTGATTTTCTAGAAAATCTTCGTGTCGCGAGAATAGCATTTATTGAATTTTTAAATAATGCTGTTACAGACACTTACAAACATGCACACACACGCAAACAGCCCTTTTTATAAAATTGTCTTTATTCAGGAGTCCTTAAAGCATATATTTCGGGTGAAATACCAATAATGAATTTTTGAGTGAAATACAATATCTTCTCCCCCTGCTATGTACAGTCAGGTGCAAAAAAGTGCCAATTGAGGAACCGCAGTTTAAATTTGCAATAAATAAATTAACAGCCTCTGCCACGCCTTCTATCCTTTATTCGGTTACAGAGGTTAATGCTTCAATGCCGAACCAATAAGAGCCGGACTCTTTCAGGTGGTAGTATCGACAAGTTTGGGAGGCATATTGTTTCAAACATTAACATATACCAATTCTCCACTCCCTTTCATCGCCCAGCTAGGCTTGACCTTTTTTCATACGGTAATGCTAGTGTATCAGACTTCAGCTAAAACCAATTATAGAATAGCTCACCTAAGGCAGGCGCGGAACACAAATGAGTTTCTGTCAATATTCAAGAATGGAAAACAATAAAAGAGACCAAAACCTTCGGCACGTTCTTTGCACTCGACTGTACATACGTGATAGAGAAGATAAAAATCACAACTCCAGGAATTTGAAGTGGACTACCCTGTATAATCATATAGGGAAGCGAGCTTATTCCAAGTAGAGTTTGTAAGTATGAAGTTGCAACCGATCCATACAACATACACCGAAACTCCTCTTAAATATTAATTGGAACAGCGATATGTTGCAACAAAGTTAAAACGCAAAGTAAACGGCTAGGCAATCATAAAAAAGCCTGCCAGCAAATGCTCCATTCATTTTGGCTAAAGCCATTCGTTCATTAAACGCAAACGTACCATGAGAAAACAGAACATAAAGAGAGGCGAAGCTAGAGGATGCGGAAGGACTTCAAAGAATGCATCAACCGTTTTAAGTACATGTATATCATGAAGCTATACATATTCTGTAAATAAAAGCGCTTTCATTACTTCAACATTTAAAATAACACAAAAAGTAGCAATGACACGAATAAATATAGACGCAGAGTTTTATTCCGCTGGTAATGTGTTAGAGAAATTCTACATAGGGAACAGAAATATTAGCTAGAGCAAAATATCCTAACATCAACAACATTACATACATCCCTTACCTTTAGTCTCATTAAATTACAGGAAGGAGGATTTTAATTCATTTTAAAGGCACTTTGTAGTATCTTTAAGATTCAAATTTAAATTAAATTGAGTTTTATTTATGGGCGATCTTTAACTGCTATGGTCTTGAGCGTCCCTTTCTATATTGGGCGTGAAATATGGATAGTTTTGCTCAGTGGCTTCTTTGTCAGGCTTGAGGTTCTTTTACGTGCCGTAAATCTACGACACGGGACCACCGGCTTTACTTCCCTTCCGAAGGAGGCCATGCTAAGGATTTTTACGCCCGAAAAAATCCATCGCCCTCAGCCGGGTTTGAACCCGCAATCTCAGGAAATAGTAGCTAGCATGGTAACTACTACACCACGGAGGACTCCTCCTTCGAAAGTCAGAGGAAGATTAATTACATATCGAAAATATTAATACTTAACAACTGGTTTTTTACTTTCTCTACTTCGCACTTGCAGCAAGGTCCCCTGAAGCCAAAGACAACGTTTTCAGAAAAAGGTAAATGTGTGCGAGTCTGCGCGCGTGTGCGTGTGCATACTGCGAGCGCGCGTTCCTGAAGAAAAGCTGTTAAAACATGAAACTTGGTATTCAAGTTCAGAATCTTCCAAGGATGTGACGCGAATATTTTGAAGAAAATCTCCCCATCCCAAACTACCGTTTATATGGAAAAAATGTTCTTATTTTTTATTTTTTCAAAAAATTGCTCTATCAATTTTAATTAAAATCCATTGTTTAAGCTATTTTATGACAGATTGAGTTTTCTGCGAATAGTCTTCGAAGTCCTCTTTATTCTGAATGACTTGTATAACTTACGGCCTTTAAGAAGAGATGGGAAAAGCTTGTTGCGCGACTCAGTAGCCACAACGTATAGCGACTGAAAGTGCACACAGCCTGGGTCAGTGAGGAGGCGAGAGGATGGTGGAAATAAACAGTTCAGTGGTGGAGTTCGTGATGGCATAGTCTACTAAACCATTGTTTTCCGGAAAACGGAAGTATCATGCAGAATGGGAGGAATTTTTCTCTGTGCAGAAGGAGAGAATGTGAAACATTCAATTTGCTCATTAAAGGGGTATTTAGAGGCAACATCCAAAGACACTGTTAGATGTGATGCTTCATATGGCGAAATTAAAGGTATGTGTTGCACGGGGAACATAATGTAGTTTATTATTATTACATGTTGGGGTGAAGGCCAAAAAGGTTACCCACGCACATGGTAGTGGGTATACTTCACATGGGTAAGTCAGGTGAAGGCATGAGTAGGGCTGACTTAAAATCGTTACCCCAGAGCCAGGAATCGAAGCCTTAACTCTCAGTACGAAAGCCAAAAGCGAAACCACTGCGCTACGCCAGTGCTCTAGCGGAGTATGTTTATAACAAATTTAATAGTTAAGCTGTGTATATTCAAAATACAAGCAGTAATGGAACTGTCATTATCTTGCAGAACTTTAATTCTCTTGCTAGGTTTTTGTCTTCAGGGTTCAATAAATGGTGCCGTCTATGCTCGAACAATTTTAGTTTGTTAATTATTTTATTTCCTAGGTCACAAACTAAATATTTAGAGTGGGCTATTTGCTTTCATATTTTGGTTCTCAGTAGATATTATTCTAGAATGCAATGACATTAGTTTTGCTTGGAGGACAAAGTCATACTGCAAATTTGTACTAAAACATTAAACTTTATAAAGGTTTCCATTTCCTTTCTCATATCGGAACTGTTGAGCTTTTTACTTTCCATTGCACCTACCTATATTAGGTAGAGAAGGTGCTACGTTCCACCTCAAAATTATATATAGAATTTGACCGGAAATGTATGTTATAAGCTCATCTGAATAAAAAGAACATTTTTAGAAAAAGGCATTGTGTTTGTAGGACAGTTACCTCAAAAGCGAAAAGTTGGATAAATATCTAACTTCGTGTTTCAATTCATGATCCTCCAAGAACGTGACACCAAGACCTCCAAGGAAACTCCCCCATCCTAGAATAAACATACACAAGTAAAATGTTTAGTTATTCTTCGGCTTCTCAAAAATGCCATTAAGGATATTTATCAACCATATGTTTAAGATGTTTACATGTCTCATAAAAGGTATATCTTGTATTATTTTATACACCGGCATAATCTTCATTGGAATTGAATATTGTATATTACTGGAAAACAAAAAATATACAGAAAAAATCCTGACCACTTTAAAACACATTCTTTATTTCAATTAAACATTTTGTGGCAAAATGCATTTTCGGGACATTTCCTGATGTTGGAATTTCTCAAACTTATGTCTCCCCCATTTGCAGTACTGTTAGCATCCAATTGCTTCTCGTGATGTCATGAAAAAAATTATGGAATTTCAAAGACAGCACATAGTGACCCGCTTTTTAAATATTTAACTATCACTTCAGCCATCTGTATCCCCATTGTACCTAGAATGACACATGAAATAGAAAGTATTTCTACAATAGCAACGTATACTAAACGTAAAATAACATTTTATATCAATAGTTTTCAAAAGGTAAATAAAAATAAACTATAGTGGGTAGAGAAAGTCAACTGAATGTAACAAATCAGCTTTGTTGGCATTTAAATAATAATAATAATAATAATAATAATAATAAGGACAAAATATAAATCAAGGTTTAAGACAAAAGTCCTCCTTCACCTATCCTTTTTAATGCGTATACATGGACAACGTCGTTAAAGTATAGCAGAATATTTAAAAACAAAAATTTAAAACAGAACTGCTGGATTTGGTCGCTCTTCTCTTTGCGGATGATCAAATAGTAATAGCAGCAGATAAAAATAGCCTACAGTGTATTTAGTTTAAATTAAGCAGCTACAAAATATAATTTACAAATATCGGAAAGCACAACTAAAGTCATGCCTTTCTATGGTAAATAAGCTGTGATGGTTGAGCTAATTATAAGTGATAAAACAGTGGAGGCAGTAATGCATTTTAATTAACTTGGTGTATGTTGACCTTAATAGAACAAATTAAATTAACAAAAATGAGTTTATTTCAACAGATATGTGCGACAATTAAAATGTCACTAACAACAAAAGTAAGAAGAGAAACACTTTTGAAAATTTTCGAAGTATTAGAGGTACCAATGTTGTTATATGGGTTAAAATGCTGGATAATAAAGATTCGAAAGAAGAATAGAGGTAGCTCAAATTATATTTTTAAGATACGTAGCAGGGTCGACCTTATTGGATAAAAATAAAAATCGAGAAATTAGAACCGATTAGTATAATGAACAAGATTGAGGAATATCGATCAAATTGGTATGAAAGTCCTAAGAATGGAAAAAGAACGTATATATTTCTGAATATTTTAAAATATAAACCGAAGGGTGAAAGAATCCGCGGTCGGTCTAATAAGAGCTGAGTCCACCAGTTACTTCATTTAATGCCATCGTCTAATCGATAAAGAATGACATGAAGTTATAAGGAATCTTGTGTTATAAGAGGTATAATAGTAGCATGATTATGCTGTCTCCATATATCTTATTGTGCAGGCGAATATCACACACACACACACGCACGCGCGCGCGCGCGCACGCACGCACGCACACACTTAATGAATCTTGTTTACCAACAGATATGCTTTAGTTCTGTCATCGTCGTACATTTTTCAGCTCATTTACGAGCTTAAACAGTTTAAGGCTTCACAGTCACTGAAAAAGCGATTTGAGAAATAACAGGTATTGTGTATTAAAGTTTATCTCAGAAATAGTCCCTTCTACTGGAGATAAGCTTTATAGGCAATTTTATAAACTTTACTATACCACTGTACTTTTCTACCCACCTCCGAAAACTCACATGGTTCCATTATCAATAACTAAGAAAAGAGAACTAGAAAAACTACAGTATATACCGATTACGAAAGCGGGTGCTGTTGTATCATGCCAAACAGAAGAAAGTATTAGTACTTCAATCTTGCCGTGAATTTTGATTCTTACATTTTATGCACCTTCAGATGACTTATGCCACTTGATTAACAAAGTTGAAACGTTTAAATGAAATTTGCAGGCCTCTTGGAAGGATACAGCAAACTGGAAACAAACATTTGGCCATTATACTGCTTTATTAGGGACTCTGGACACCAAATAACAAATCTGTATAAAGATTATACTGTCAGTGATGCAAAACACTTTTGGAGATCGTATCATATCCACACTATATTAATAATTAGCTAATCATAATTTATATCTTAGAAAATTCCTCCCCTTAAATATAAAAATTTAAAACTGAATAAATGAATATGTATAAAATATACTTTTTATGGAACCAGGTTACAATCACCACAGTAGTAATTTTGAAGTACAAACAACTCAACTATATGGCGCCTATAAAGCAACATTTCCATAATATTGTTACGTAGCGGATAACCGACAAGTACAACCAGCTTCACAAGCAACGTTGATTAGAATTGATGCAAAATTCAAATACCATAGTTATAAAATTAGGAAGATCTCAAACTATTTAATTTAATGTATCCGAACCATGTTTAAAAACATGTGTGATATATTCACCTGGCTTTCTCTAACCTCTATCATTTATTATGTGTATACAAATTATTATTCTAAAACTTATTTTTCTGCGTACTACATTTTAATCCAAATAAGCCTTTCCAGAAATAGCTTCATTATACATTTTGTTATGCATACAAAGTGAACAGCGAGATTCAAATGTTTAAGAACTGAACGCTATACACCGGCCTTAAAATTCTATACTGTTTCCATGCAATCGCGAGAAAGAAATGAATGTTGACAGGACTTGAAAAAAGACCAACAAATGAACAATTCAATCTTTAATAAAGGTTATTTCAAAAATAGCTTATGCCACAAATAACTTATTTGAAATAGATTGTGTATTTTAAAGAATGCAGTACGCTTTCAACTATCGCTTAAGGTTTACCAGTTAAATAGGATTATACAAACTTTTTCCAAGTTAAGTGGACTCCACAGGCTATTCCCCGACAATTTACGATATACATTTCTTATATGTAATGTAAATATCTTTAATACATTACATTTCAATCAAAATCCTTAGTCATTTTTACTTTCTGTACTACATATAGTAAGTAGGAGAATAAGAATGTAAAAATAGTTTGTACAAGAGTAGAGAAAGTCATGTGAGTGTAACACATCAGTTTTTAGAAAATAAAGGATTTCAAAAAATCTTCCAAGCAAAAAGTAATCTGGGATCCCCCCCCCCCGACTTTCTTGAATATCTTCCTGTCGCATCATTGTAAGGTACTGAACCTATAAATCAAGTTTGGTATTTATATCCGACCTTTCGTCTTACAGGTTTTTTGTTCACAGACAAACACACACACACACACACACACACACACACACACCTTTTTGTCAAAATACCTCTTTCATTTCTGGAGACCTCAAAACAGGTATTTTCAGTGAAATATCGAATTTTTTGTTGGAATATAATGTTTCCCCTACTTACTATCTATACTTAGTAGAGAAAGTAAAAATTAGTTTTATTACTAGTACGAAATACTTATGAAAATATTGCATACTAATATATACCTAATATATAAACGAATATAAAGCTAAGCGTAAATTTACATATGTATAGATTTTATCTCACTGAACGATAAATCATTTCCATTCAGAATTTGTTTTAAAGCTCTGTTTAACCTATTACAGAACCCAACTATTTGCTACGTCAGCACTCTCTTTTGAATATTTCTGCTTTAGGCCACACACATTATCAGTGCAATTGCGGACAATGAGGTGGAGCAGGAAAGATAGGGGCTTAAGACTAATATATGAAAGTTTGACCGTACGGTTTTTAACCCTGAGCTGGGCAGCGCGTATTTAAGACCGCCTTCTATTACTCGGAGCGGGTTATGGAATGAGCGTAGCACAGCTTTTTTCCAGCAATGAACCACTTTTTAATTAAGCCCTTGAAATGTTTCCCTCCTCATAGCGCAGTCTACCGACCCCTGTTAAAGCGACGGTAGATAGAGGTTAACCATTATCTTAAGCGTTAAATTAAAGCGGACTACTAGAAAGTATAAGTAAAACACACGTTTAAGGGATTTCTTATTAACTTACTCTAACCCTTGCTAGTCTTCTTGCATTTTTCCAGCTAATTTATTGGTATAATCTAAATAAAAAATAGCACGGTGCCCTGGTATTTTCTATGCATATTGTACAAGCCAGTTGTAATTTGGCTTTCGTTTTAATTATGCAGGAGGATTTAGAGTGTAATGAGAAAATTCCAAACATGTTTCCCTTAAATATTAGGTTAGAAAGAAAGAAAAAGATTAGTATAACAAATAAAAAGAAAGGAAAATATTATTTTAAGCTTTTATCCCAATAAAATTAGGATAAAAAGTATTGTTCAAATTAAAACCGAAATCTTCTGCTGCTATTTAAAATTCTCTATAGAAGTAAAAATCTGATATAATGCATTCACATGATTTTCTCTACCCTCTATCGTTTATTAGTGGGTATACAAGGTACTGAAGTTTATTTTTCTATTCACTACAATTTTATCTCAACCTTTTGCACAAATAGCAACATCACACATTTCGTTAAGATACAAAGAGAAAAGCGATAGTAAAATGTTTAAGAACTGTACCCTATATGCTGGCTTAAAATTCCATACTGTTTCCATGGAATCGCGAGAAACAACTGCATGTTGAAGGTACTTTAGAGCATTATCAAGAAATGAACAATTCAAACTAATAATCTATATCTCAGAAATCGCTTATGCAACAAAAAAACTTATTTGAAATAAATTGTGTGTTTTAAAAAGACCCGCAATTTTTTGTAGTAAGTTTTCGTCCATTGCTTAACGTTTACCAGCTGTACAACATTACACAAAATTTCTTCCGAATGAAGAAAGCTTTGAAAGCCATTCTTAGAAAATTCAAGATATACATTTAATTTCCATGTAAATATCTTTGATATATGATGTTTTAATCAAAATCGTTAGAGCGAATTTTTATAAAATCGAAATTTTCGAAAAATGTTGCATGTAAAGGGTACTTGGGGTGGGGGTTTTCTTGAAATTCTTGGTGTCGTGTCTTTAAAAGATATTGAACATAAATATAAGTTTGGTATTTATCCAACTTTTCGATTATGAGTTATGCTGTTCACAGAGACAGACAGACAGAAAGACTGACTGATTGTCTGCCAGATAAAGACAAACACATACACACACATGGATCGTTTTCTAAAAATACTTTTTTTGAATTCAGGGGCCTCAATACATGTATGGAATTTCTGCGTGGAATGCAATCCACCCAGAAGAGCCAAAAGTCACCTAAAGAGCAAATTTATAAAGAGTAATTTATATTAATAACGCATTTTCTCTCCAATAGCTTAGGAAGCTTTTGTCTCAAAGTTGAGGACACTTGGACTGAAACTTGGAAATGTTATACGGCTGAACATACAGATACTCAAATTTTTGCGCGCGTGCGTGTGCGTGTATACAACATAATTAAAAAACGAAATGTCTGATAAACACCAAGTTTGATATTTATGATCAGAAAATTCCAAAGATGCAATACAAAAATTTTCAAGAAAACTCCGGGAAACTACGCCTCCCTATTGCTATTCTTGATTGGCCCAAAAGTGGCTCTAAAGATTTTGATTAAAATACCGTTTATGTTTAAAACATCGGTATGAGTAATCCATTGTTTGCAATTAGTCGTTAAAAGTAATCTTCATTTGGAATTAATTTTATGTAATTGCTAAACCACTACACGAAAAATGTGGATCTCGTTAAGACGCACAGTTTAAGTTAATTTGTTGGGGCATTAACCATTTCCAAAACAATTATATTTTAAGGTGCTTGATTACGATTGTTTTGATTCGGGTTTTGTGAAGATTATGGAATTTCAAAGCAGTATGTTGAGATCCAGTGTCTTTGTCTAAACATGTGTTTTTATTCATTTATTTTTATAGACGGAACCTCAAAACATTTATTTCCTGCTAAATCTGGATTATTTGAATGTAATTCTATCCTTTTTACTTCCAATAGGCAGGTAATAGAGAAAACGTTTATGACCTTCTCTACCTCTTATTTGTTCATGGTTATAAAAACTATTCTTACAAAGGCTCATTTCCCTATCCACCTAATTTTAATCGAGACAAGTCTTCGTAGAAAGAGGTACATTAACATTTCGTTATAAATTCAAGTGTTGGAGAACAGGGCGCTATATGCTGTTCTTAAAATTTTATAGTCCTTCCATGCAACCGCGATGATGATGATGATATGCAGTTTAAGGGCACTAAACTGCTAAGGTCATCAGCGCCCTTACAATGTATAAAAGATTAGGTCAAAATATAAAAAAGACAGGTAAAAGAACCGCATAATTAAAAAACGGGACACAAACCCGCGATGTTCAAAAAGCTAAAAAGAACAATATAATAATAACAATAACAACAATAATAACAACAAGAACAACAATAATAAGAAGAACAACAATAAGAACAATACAAATATCTGAAAAACCAACACACAAAAAGCATAGGCAATAAAAGATTAAAACGTGTCAAGAACTGTAGAATGCGAGGGACATGAGCGCCATATGTCCACTGGGGATTGGAGTTCCCATAAAAACAGACAGAATAAAATTACTAAACTAAAAGACGCCCAACGTATTAAATGCCCAGATTAAAATCACTGTCATGAATAAAACGTAAAACACATTCTACAGCACGCGTGTCGTCTGCCAAAACGTTGGCTAGGCCAACAGGCAGACCCACACGAGCACGCAATGCAGCTAAAACCTGACACACTGTTAAAATGTGACGCACCGTTAAGGGCACGTCACACTGCCCACAGAGTGGTGCGGGGTCACCACTGAGCAAATACCTATGACTAAAAACACAATGTCCAATCCGTAAACGAGCTAAAATTACCTCTTCCTGACGACTCGAACGAGAAGAGGTACCCCAGATCAACGGGAAAGGCTTAACCTCCCGCAACTTGTTCCCCCGGAGGGCCGTCCACTCATCGCGCCAGCGCGAGAGGATGCGGCGACGTAAAATAACACACGAATCTGACGAGGGAACAACAGAAGTAAAAAATCTGGGTAATAAAATCGCCGATTTCGCAGCGGCGTCGGGAGACTCATTACCTGAGATGCCCACATGACCTGGAATCCACATGAAGGACACGCTGATGCCAGAGACACCAAGCGAGTGGAGCAGGTCATGTATGCGCTGTACGAGTGGGTGGTAATGGTACAGCGCATGAATAGTCTGAAGGGCACTCAGAGAGTCCGTACAAATAAAACAGTGCCGTAAGTCGTGCCCCTGAATGTATAAAACAGATTGATAAATGCTAAAAAGTTCGGCGGTAAAAATTGAACATTGTCCAGGTACACGAAACTTAAAACTACAGTGACCAAAAACAAAGGCACATCCAACTCCAGCTTCAGTCTTAGATCCATCGGTAAAGATAAAATGGAAGTCCCCGAATTGAGCCCGTACTTCTAAAAAAGCCGATCTAAAGACTGAAGCAGGGGTCTCAGTCTTCGGCATCGACGTTAGCCCAAGGTGACAGTGGGCCTCAGCGCGGGACCATGGAGGAAAACGCGTTTCCCCCCGTGGAAGGGCCGGCGCTGGCGGAACGTCTAAATGCCGAAGGAGCTGTCGAAAGCGAACCCCTGGTGGGAGCAAAGCAGAGGAGCTAATAAAATAGTGACGATCAAGTGACTCCTTGAAAAATAACTCGAAGGACGGGTGGTCAGGCAAGCTTGAGAGTCGACAGGCATAGCTGCACAAGAGCATCTCACGCCTGAAGGACAGCGCAGGCTCAGCAGCTTCAGCATACAGGCTAAGAACAGGGCTGGTTGGAAAGGCCCCTATAGCGACTCTTATGCCACGATGGTGAATGGCATTTAATCGACGTAACACAGATGGACGTCCCGACGAATAAACAATACACCCGTAATCAAGCTTGGATCGGACCAAAGAGCGATAAAGGCGAAGAAGGACGGTCCGATCAGGTCCCCAGGATGTGCCACTTAAAACACGTAAAAGAGTAAGAGAACGGTCACACTTAGCTTTTAAAAAGGAAATGTGCGAGGTCCAACACAACTTGCTATCAAAAATCAACCCTAAAAATTTCGCCTCGTCTGCAAACGGAAGAATCCCTGGCCCAAGATGGAGAGAGGGCGGAGGGAAATACTTCCGGCGCCAGAAGTTGATGCAGACGGATTTCTCGGCGGAGAAATTAAAGCCGTTGGCGTTACTCCAGGCGTAGAGACGGTCGATACAGCTCTGGAGACGGCGTTCGAGTAGACAGGTCCGCCGTGAACTACAATAAATGGCAAAATCATCAACAAAAAGGGACGATGAAATGCCAGGTGGAATACAATCAACAATGGGGTTGATAGTAATCGCAAAAAGTGTGACACTGAGTACAGAGCCCTGCGGTACTCCGTTCTCTTGAATTAAACGACTAGATAAAACCGAGCCCACACGTACACGAAAGACGCGGTCCGTCATGAACTCCCGAAGAAATATGGGACCACGACCGCGGATATTCCATGCGTGAAGTGTACGTAAAATGCCGCCCCTCCAACAAGTGTCATAAGCTTTCTCCAGGTCAAAAAACACAGCCACGGTTTGACACTTTCTCAGAAATCCATTCATAACATGCGTCGACAGGGACACCAGATGGTCGACGGTAGAGCGATAGCGACGAAATCCGCACTGAGCATTCGCTAAAAGTTTCTGAGACTCAAGCCACCATGTCAACCGCCCGTTGATCATGCGCTCCATCAACTTGCAAATGCAACTGGTGAGGGAGATAGGGCGGTAGCTGGAAGGTAGTTGGCGATCCTTCCCAGGCTTAAGATTAGGGACAATGGTGGCTTCGCGCCAAACGGAAGGAAAAATGCCGTCTTGCCAAATACGGTTATAGACCTGTAAGAGAAAGAGTTTACTGTCGGCTGAAAGGTGCTTTAACATCAGGACATGAATGCCGTCCGGCCCAGGAGCGGAGTGCCTAGAGCAATGAAGAACGTGCTCCAGCTCCCTCATTGTAAAAAGTTCGTTATAACATTCAGTGTTACCAGACCGAAAAGTATATGGTGCGGAATCCAACCGGTCCTTAATACAGCGAAAACCGGCGGAATAACGGTCTGAACAGGAAACCGCCTCAAAGGCAGATCCTAGGATGTTAGCGATGGCAGCCGGATCTACTATAATGGCATTGGGAACCTGAAGGCCAGAAACAGTACAAGGCGACACTTTACCTGAGAAGCGACGAAGTTTATCCCAAACAACGGATGAAGGCGTAAAGCGATTAAAAGACTCGACAAAACGAGTCCACGACGCCTTCTTGCTATCCTGAATAATGAGACGAACCCTGGCGCGCGATTGTTTAAAAGTCACCAAATTATCAAGTGTAGGGTGTCGCCGAAACACCCTAAGTGCAGTCCTACGGGCACGAACGGCGTCCCGACAATCCTCGTTCCACCACGGAACAGGTGGCCGCCGAGGTTGAGAGGATGAACGGGGAATTGCGCGTTCGGCGGCAGAGAAAATTGTAGACTTAAGGTGCTGCACTAGTTGGTTAATGTCGGCGAAGGGCTGATCGTAAAAATGCACGAGGCTGGAATACAAGCTCCAGTCGGCTTTTGGGAATATCCAGGTAGGTACTCTGGAATGCTGTACGTGGTGCGACAGAAGAGAAACGATGCAGGGGAAATGGTCGCTGGAGTAGGTGTCAGCGACGACGTTCCACTGAAGACGATGAGCAAGCTGGAGTGAGCAAATGGCAAGGTCCAGGTGAGAGAATGTACCAGAAGAATCAGAAATAAAAGTAGGTGCACCTGTATTGAGGATGGAAAGATTGAACTGGTAAAAAATGTCGGAAAGAAGAGTTCCCCTCGCACAAGCCCTTGGCGAACCCCACAGTGGGTGATGGGCATTAAAATCTCCCAACAGAAGAAATGGTGTTGGGAGAGCGGACAGGAGAGCGCGAATGTCCGCGGGAGCGAAGGGAGACGACGGAGGTGAATATATTGAGCAAACAGAGAGGAAAAAAACAGGTAACTGCAATCTAATGGCAACAGCTTGCAAGTCGGACGTAAGAGCGAGAGTTTGAAAATGAACGTCGTTACGCACTAACAACATGACACCTCCATGAGCAGGAGCACCCTCCTCCGGCTCAAGATCGTAGCGAACCGGAGTGTACCCTCAGAGATCGAAAGGGTCGTGAGGGCGAAGCTTGGTCTCCTGCAAACACACGACCATAGGTGAATGGGAACGCAATAAAAGTTGCAGTTCCGCCCTATGCAATCGTACACCACGTACATTCCAGGTCAGGATAGCCATGAATAAAAGGGATAAACTGTTTACTTAGAAGGGCGGCTTAAAAGAATCTTTTGCTTAACCTTTGGGCTCGGGCTTTTTGTATGGAGTTGGTCAGACTCCATAGCTTCCTCGGAGGGAGGGCCCACGCGCTCAGTGCCAGAAACCGATTCAAGCGCCGTGAATCGGTTCTGGGTGGCGATGGGTGACGGGTGCCGCTGAGCGCGGCTTGTCTCCGAGGAGGAGAAGGTGAACTTTTGTTTACCGCGCGCACGCGGAGGGTCTTTCAAAAAATATTCCCTACGAAGTTTCTGCTTGGATTTCTTTTCAGCGGCTTGCGACTTCATTGACTTGGGACCAGGTTTATACGGCTTGGTAACTGTAGCCTTAATGGACGGCCGGATGGTAGTGGCGGTTAATCCAGTCATGGTCCAGGTCTGAGTTTCGGCATCTACTCGTGGTACTGGCGAGGCAACAACAGAACTAAAGGTGCCAGATCGCAGGAGTGAAGGTTGGCGCGCATGGTAACGCCTCCGGGCTTCAGCGAAGGAGAGTTTTTCCTTTACCCGGATCTCCTGGATCGCCTTCTCGTCCAAGTACCGCGGACATTCGGCAAACGAAGCAGAATGAGACCCTTTACAATTAACGCAGACGGGGGCTGTTGAACAGGTACCTTCGTGTGAGGGCTGGCTACATGTTGCACAGATGGTAACGGCACTCTTAGATGAGACTTGCGTATGCCCAAAACGTTGGAATTTAAAACAACGCAGAGGTCTAGGAATATAAGGCCTCACAGAAATCCGTTCTTACCCTGCGGAAATGCTCGTGGGCAGATCGACGCCATCAAATGTTAGAAACAGGGTACGAGTGGGTACCAATACGCCGTCGCGTTTGGCCTGCACTCGATGCACTGCTGTCACCTTTTGTTCGGATAGATATTCTACTAGATCCTCGTCCGATATACCATCGAGGCTATGGGTGGTAATGACGCCTCGACAGGAATTCAATATGCGGTGCTTCTCCACACGGATGGGATAGCCGTGGAGAAGCGTAGCGCGCAACAAGGTCTTACTTTGCTGATCGGATTTCGTTTGTGCTAATAAGGAACCATTACGTAGACGAGTGCAGGACTTCACCGCACCAGCAATAGCATCAATGCCCTTTTGGATAATGAAAGGGTTCACCTTCTCAAAACTTTGTCCTTCTTCGGTTCGTGAAATGACCAAGTAACAACCAGTTGTCGGTGGTGTCACTTCTGTTACATAAACTTTTCGGCGCTTGTTGGTATTAATGAAGGAAGGGTGCTCCATAGCAAAAAATATCCTCCACCATTGCAACCGTCTCCGACCTCGGGCTCTGACTTCCCGGGCGTTACCCCGGCTTGGGTGAGTGGCCTATCTATACCAGACTCTCCCCAGGGTCACACCTCCCAGAACATAGACAGAGGGACCCAATCGCCGTCGGAAGTCAGCAGCTCATGCAATGGCCCCCCCGCGGGACTGCAGTTGAACAGCGGATACGAACACAAACCCTACATGACGACCCCGGGTGGTGGGGATGACGCCATTACCCACTCACCCAGCTGCGCACCCAGTGCGCGGGTATCCGTCAGGCTGTGTCCACGGAGGATTAACATAAAGGGTTAAAAGAAACTAAAAGTGTGTGGGCGTTTCGCACTCAAGGTAGGCCGGCGAAGAAGTAAAAGAGACGTGTGGGCGTGGGGCGAAATGTGCATAAATAAAAGAGAAGACAGAAGCGATGGCAAGGGGCGAGATGTAATTATATGCACAGAACGCACGAGAGCCTACCTTGAGTCCCCCGGTCACGAGAACGAACCCACCTCTACCGGACGGGGGTGAAGTGATGAAGATGGCGATGATTGGCTCGGGAACCCCCGGGTGCGCCAATGCAACCGCGAGAAACGATTGAATGTCGGTAAGACTTTAAAAGTATGTCAAAGATTTGAACAATTCGAAACATTAATAACTGATATCTATGAAAAGACTAATGCCACAAAGGATTATTTGAAATAAATCTTGCGTTTTGAAGAATCTTAAATTTCTTGTGTAGTACGCTTTCGTCTATCACTTAAGTTTACCAGTTGTATAAGTTTACGCAAAATTCCTTCCAAATGAAATGGACCTCACAGGCTTATCCCAGATAATTCAATATATACATTTTATTTCCCATCTTAATATCTTTAATACGTGAAATTTAAATCAAAATCGTTAAGAGGAAATTTAGGAAATTAATTTTTTTTAAATGTTCCATGTAAGGTGTCTTATATGATATAGATTTCTGCCATTGCTCCGGATGCACTTCAGCTTGGGCTTACCATGTACAGGATTGTTTTGATAGGGGAATTTTCTAGAAAATTATGGTGTAGTATATCTCGAAGACATTGAACTTAAATACCAAGTTCGGTATTTACCCGAATTCTCGTTTTTCAGTTATCTACTTACACAGTCACACACACATATACGCAGACTTCCTGATAATGCTTTTTGGATTTAAGGGGCCACAAATCATGCATTTTCGTTTTGGTATCAAATTTCTGAGTGGAATGAAATATCTTCTCTACCTACTAAGTACGTGATAGAGAAAGTAATAAAAGGTAGCTAGGAGATAGGACGTTACCCGGTTTCCCCCGCCATTTTTTCCACCAACTGCTCCATCACCACCTTTCCTTTCATCCATTTTCACTAACATTTCGTTTCATCTACTTCCTTCATCCCATACCAGGCATCGGGCTGATCACCCAATCTGGATGTTCTGTCTGATCCATGAGTGTCTGCTCCTCGACCGGCCTCTGACCCCAGGCACCCGCCTGTAAGTCCTGGGGGGGTGTAAGTCCTACATAAGAGGAGGGTAAACAGATAATGAATGAATGTTCAACCCTATTCTGGAATATCAAACTGTATATCCTCATTAAAACCTTCAAATAATTATTTACGACTGTGCTCATATTACAGGCCACAGCAGATATAAATTTTCACAATGAATGTGATATAGACTGTTTTTAATTTAAAGATAATTAATTTTGGACACTAACAAAATGACCAATGAATGTGATGGATGTTAATTCAAGAATCTATGACCAAAGTTAATGTAAAAATGTGCAAACTTTATAATCTGCCATGTAGCAGGTTATTAGCATTGGAATTTATTATTAGGATTTAGAAAACTGTTCATTAGTTAGAGCACCACTATGTTTTCTTCTTCTTCCTCCTCTATTGAATTAAGCTACTAACCTATTTCTTCTGGAGTATGAATCGCCCCATCTATCCATCATTTTCTTGTTCTTCCTAGACTTTTCCCTCCTTCTCGAACATTATCTCTGGATATAATTACAATTCTATCAATGCCTCTCTTGAAATGTGGTCATTCTATTATTCTCTTTGTTTTTCTGTCCATTCCACAACGTTCTATATTCTGCATATTTTGTCCCTAATATCATCTTCGTTCCTGTTTCTATCAAGTTTTGTTAACCTACTATTTTTCTTAGGCTTTTAATTGTTGTCATTTTCATTACTTTTTTTACCCTTTGTGTGCTCTAGTTTCGGATGAGTATGTTAATAGTAGTCTAATGACACTTTTCAAAATCCAAACCTAGGTTCAGTATATAGATATTTATTTTTCCATGCGACATCGTTCAGGAAATCAGAAACCTGATTTGCTTTGATTGCTTGTAAAAGTGTTTCATTTTTTAATATTACAGTACTGGTTATTTCCACCCTTAAATATTTAAAATCCATTACTTGTATTATACTATTATCAATTACTAATTTGCATCCTACTTATTGTCATTGACTTTTTTTATTATTAAAAATTTTAAACCTTCTCTTAAGTCTAACAAATGAAATAAAATTGAATTGGGGTAAAGAGGCATATATACTTAACTTAGGAAGAAAGGAAAGGTCTGGAAGGCATGGTTCAGACCGGGCACAGAAAATGACTGACGACTCTGGCAGGAGAATCTGTCCATTCTGTGATTTGGATGAGGACTGGGTACATATTTGGCAGAATGCGCTCAGTGGGAGAACCAGCGAACAATTAAACCCAAAGAAAAATTCTCAAGTCCGTCAAGAAAGAGATTAGCATGTGGGGATCTACTGGCTGACCAGATGAACTGGCAAAATATGGGAATGTCTTGGCTAAAGTGCGCGACGCTAGGTCAAATTTGTTCAGTTACTCAAAGATAATTTAATTCCATTTTCATTTTTCTTGTTCTTTTTTGTTTTGTTTCTTTTTCTGCTGTTTATTTTGTCACCATACCTTGTATTTTAAATATGCATGTACGGTTAATGCCTCGTGCCCTAAATACTTGTGTAATAACTTCAATAATTTGAAACCAATAAAGATGCCTTCTTTATTTGCTAAAACTTTCCGTTTCAAAACCCTTATAATTATTACTATAATTGTTATTATCATTATAATAATCATCAATATTGTGATTAATTATGATTATTCTAATATTTGTGTTTAGAAAGCATGCACACAGTTTTTGAGTGCGGTCAGAAAACGCAGGACGTTTCAGAATCATAAAACCTGCATGTCTCACCTGGTGTGCTTCACTTTTCCAAGATCGTAAATGTGGGCTAAGTGAAGTAATGGTGAAGGGAAGAGGGAGTGTGATGCTTCCCCTGGGGGGAATCACCTAGAAAATGGAATTTCCGCGAAATAAGTCCGCAGAGAGAGGAGAAAGTCAGTCGTGGTGCCCGAGAGAGTGGGAACGCTATGGTGTTACGAGTTTCCCATCTTTTTCTTGCTTTCGCCAATTCTTCCTCTCTCACCCAGAGGGCGTTTATTCTCCAAGTCTGATAGCGAGACAATAAGCTCTAAAATGGAAAGCTAATCAGATGTGAACAGTTGAAATTGATACCAAAATGTCCCCCTCCTTCCCTACATAGGATAATGTTCAGAACAAAAGCAGGATAGTGAATAACGAAATCAGATAATAAAAGGGAGGTTGAACAGAGATCTGGATCATTTTTGCTCCTAGTTTAAAGCTGACCAGTTTATTTTAAGATTAGGATTAAATATGAAAAGAGGTTAATTACTTTTTTCCAAAAGGAAACTTACAAAATCAAATACTTTCTCAAATGATAAAAAATCTGTTATACATTCACATGAATATCTGCCCTCTATCGATTATTTGTGGATATACAAACACTTCTTACTAAAACCTATTTTTCTACTTCATTTTAATCGAGATAAACTTACTAAATTAGTTACATTACTCATAGATACAGTCATAGTCATATCTTTAAGAATTGAACGCCATAGGTTAGTTTTAAAATTACATACTCTTTCCATGACATCGCGATAAACAACTGAATCTACTGAATCTTGACAGCACTATAAACAAATAAGTAGTGAACAATTTGAAACTTTAATAAAATATATCCTAGAAATGACTTATGCCACAAAAAATTTTATTTGAAATAAACCGTATCTTTTAAAGATATCTACATTTTTGTGTAGCACGCTTTCGTCTATTGCTTAACAATTACCAGTTATACAAGATTATGTAAAATTCCTTAAGAATGATGAGGACTTCAGATATGACCAGAAAATTCAAGATATACGTTTTATCTGTCATGTAAATATCTTTAATACATGGTATTCTAATCAAAACCATTAGAGCTAATTTTTGAAAACAAAATGACTGATACCGACTGGGTGGAGTAAAAAGTTGGTTACCTGAAGGTACGGAGGGAAAAACATTGACGACAGGGAAATGGGTCACTTTTTTCACGCTAGTGTACATACATATAAATGAACAAGACCTAACTACCCTGTTAAGGAACATTAAACTCATAACAAAGCACTACCTATCTAAATTTGTCTTGATGGTGGTTTTACATGTATCCATGAGATTCCTTGCCCGGAATCTTACACAGAAAGGCAGTAGTGAGTCAACATAACGACGGAAAATCTGATGTGATTTGGCAGAATACTCATGTGATGAGTAACCCTCATTGCCTGACAATTTTCTGATGTTTGACATAGACCAACTTGAAGGTAACATTACAAGTTGAAGTTGAATTCAATACTTAGTTTTATGTTAAGGTGATCAAGTACGAACGATTCCATAAGAATACATATAGTCTAGTTTAAGCTTACGTTATGCTTACGCGTAATTTTCATTTTGAATGGCGCCTATGACCTCAGCAGTATTTCTTCCTGCGTAGAGCTTGCGGTTAGCTGCCACAGCAATAATTTATTAAGTATTCATCTTTGTTTTAAAAACCAAGTGTCCTGTTTCCTCAGAGACCCTCTAAATTGGAATTTCGAAGCATTACTTGCGCGTGTCTAGCAAATGTAATAAAATTGAATTGGGGTAAAGAGGCATTATTACTTAACCTAGGAAGAAAGGAAAGATCAGGAATAGCATGGTTTACACTGGGGGGCTGGAGGACAAAGAAAATGACTGACGAATCTGGCAGGAGAATCTGCCCATTCTGTGATCTGGATGAGGACTGTGTACATATTTTGGCGGAATGCGTACAGTGGGAGAACCAGCGAACAATTAAACTCAAAGAAAAATTCTTAACTCCTTCTAGAAGGAGATTGGCATGTTAGGATCTACTGGCTGACCAGAGGAACTGGCAAAACATGGGCAATTTCTTGGCTAAAGTGCGCGAAGCTAGGTCAAATCTGTTCACTTAGTCAAAGGTAAATTATACTTATTTTCCTTTTTCATGTTGTTTATTTTGTCACCATACCTCGTATCTTAAATATGCATTTACGGTTAATTACCCATGCACTAAATACTTCTGTAATGATTTCAATTATGTATCCCTCCCCCTCCCTCTCTCTATCTATATCTACTTAATATTGGTAGTTTGTGATAATGTGTTCAACAGTAGTTCACAAAACTTATTAAGGGAAAAATAAAAGCCATATTCCACCAATGTTATATCTGCAAATTCATGAACCAATAAGTTTGTTTATTAAGAGAGATATTATTATTATTTTCACAATTATATCACCTTTTGATTAAACCTTAATAAATATTTTTTTTAAAAAAATAACCAAACATGTTATTAACACCAAATAAATCCAAATCCACAACAGCATTTAGGGATAATGTTTTATCATCCCAAAAATTTAATTTAGCTAACTTCAGTAGTTTCTGATAAAACAGCTAATTAAACCACACATCAAGCCAGACAGTTCCGCTACAACGTGAGAGGCTCGCATTCCTGGTGGCCCCTACTTTGATCATGAGTTTTTCGTGGGTTACTCTAGTTGACATAGGCGAATGCCGGAGTGGCTCTACCACAAAATTCCTCTCTGCCTCCATTTCCTCTCATTTAATTTTCCTTTCATGTTTCAGGTTAACTCCGGGGCTGTGGTTCGGTCGGTGTCGGGCAGATGGCGCAGAGGTTTGCGGTTTGAAAGTTTTTCTCGGCCCTGCTAGAGGGAAGCTCATCGAGGCTCCACTGCTGGGTCGTGTTTCCTCGGTCCCAATAGAGGAACGTCTCCGAGCGACCCTCCCGTGGCCGGGTGGTCAAGCTTGGAACTGTTAGGAAGCTCTGCGCGTCTATCGACTTCTGTCGGCCTTACTCTGCAACCCATACGTCTCTTGCGGTTCCCTCACCTCATCCGTACCTCCCGGAGATGCATGCACAAAAAATCTCTTGGGGATCGAAGTGGTAGGTGTTCTTTCCGTTAACTGGTCCTATCCTATGCCATAAAATGTCATAATCACAGAAAAAATTGTGAAAATTTTAAGTATACAACCTAGCGTATATTTGCAAAGAAATAAACCACATGGTTTGAGCACACATATCTGTCAAGCTTAACACCACTACCAATTTTTAGGGGAAGGTTTCCGCAAAAGATTGGCCAAACTTTACTCTGCTCTAACACGTGTAGAATTTATAATTCTTTTCTTTGAAATGGTGCAGAATTCACAGCTAAAAATGCCAGATGCAGTAATATTTTAAATTTATTTTTAAAAATGGCAGTTTTTCTCCTATAATGACAAAATATGCAAATCAAAGAGCAAATTACATTTAATAAGACTGCATAAAAAAGTACATCTTTTGCAATTTTCGCCATTCAGTCCGCCAAAGGTCTGAGTTTTTAAATAATAACGTAAAACGGTTTTAAGTTTGTTGGATTATTTGAATTTTTAACGCAACACTATAGTGAGAGAAAAGTGTTAGTTTCGTAATCAGAAATTTATGTATAATTATAGGAACGGATTTGTTAATAATATCTTTATTAGTTCCGGAGAAAACGGCTTATGAAGATAGTATGTTTAATTTAACAACCTTTAAATACAAGAGGTCCTACGTTCGATTGACAGGTGTGGAAGTTTTCTTTGATTAGAATATTTCCCCATCTTCCACAGTCGGAATTATGTGTGTAGAAATGAAGCGATTGTCTTTCAGTTAGAAATTGTTAAAAACCCCAGTTAAAGAACCAGCAGACGAGTTGTTTCTCAAATCAATATCTTTACGGAACATCTATATTAGCAACATGTTTAAGAATCTTAATTCGAACAGAACTTAAATTCAAGAAAAAAAATTAATTATTAATTTTGATATACTCTGAGACACAAGATACAATAAAATAAATTAATTATATTTATTATGGATAATTATTGAAAAGTAATTTAAAGGTGGATTTAATTGTATGGCCATAGAAATTAAAGGAGACCTTACAAATGAAACAATAAAAAGGCTGGTATTAGGTTTTTTTTTCATGTAACTTATCTAGTTTACGACAGTATTTTCCTGCTATAAATGCGCCACAAATGTAGAAACTGGAAAGGCATTATCTTAAATGCAAGACGCAACTCTTGCTAACTTGCGCTAAAATCCGCCACTGCTCCTTCCTATTCTACGCAGCACCGAGAATATTAGCTTTTTCATCAACTTCCTCCCCTTCTACGATTATAACGGTTCCTTCATTTCAATTTCTTGAGTCATTTTATGATCTTTAACGCCTCATTAGTTTCCTGCTGAGGCGGAAACAAGGAATGTAACGAAGATTTGACAGGAGGTAATGAATCGGGTTCTTCCCGATGAAAATGATATGGAATTTAACAAAAAACGGTGTCTTATGCTCAGAGATAGATCGAAATAAAAGCTGCGTCCCATTCTTCAGCAGTTATACCCGAGTTACACTTAAACTATTGGAAAAATCACCAAATATTAATGTCATGTGCAGTAACAAGCATTATATAAATCTAATAACCTTTTTATTCAAAAGATATGATTTTAGAAATATTATCTTTAAGAAATTTAAATATTTTTATATATGTTTTATTTTTTTTTCAACAATGAAAGAAAAATCATAGTTATATATAATTCTCCTCTTATTATTAAATAAGAATATAAAACAATAAATAAGACTAAAATTAGTGTAGCTTAGATCTGCGTTCCTGGAAGTGATGCGGAACCTCTCTCATGCTGGGATGTCTGGAATGTGGTGCACTTAGCCTTGTAGGTCTTGGGAACAAATTTATGAGGTATTAGAGTATGAAGTAGCGGGTATCGGTCTCGGAAACTCCTCATAAGTGATCGTGGGACTCGTCAAGCTTACCATTTGCTACTCTCCCCCTTTTTTTTGCGTGGACAGAGGCGAATTAAATTGAGTTTTATCTATGGACGCTCTTTAACTACTATGGTTCTTAGCGTCCCATTCCATATTGGGCGTGAAAGACCGGTAATTTTTCTCAAAGGCCTCTTTATCAGGCTTGAGGTTCTTTCACGTGCCGTAAATCTACGACACGAGACCACCGGCTTTACTTCCCTTCCGAAGGAAGCCATGCTAAGGATTTATACGCCCGAGAAAGTCCATCGCCATCCGCCGCGTTTGAACCCGCGACCTTGGGAACGAGAGGCTAGCACGGTACCACTAGTCCACGGAGGACGAGGCGAAGAATACAGAGGCCATGCTGTTAGTGTGTTCTTGCCTTGGCTATTATACAACGAGGAAGGGAATTAAAGAGGGAGATCCAGAAAAAGAGGGATGTGAATTAACCTGTGACCTCGGATTGTCACACTAATTTAGATGTAGAGTATTTTCTAACTGCAACTCAGTACTGTTTTCTAGTCTATTTATAATATACAGACTGAAAATTAGTGTTGGAAAGCATTACTTTAAACCTAAAGCAAAAATTGTGAAAAGGAAAGCTATAATTTTTAATAAAGTATTCCTTAACACTTTAAGTCCAAACGTACATTGACCCGCATAAAAAGTAGCCCATTTCGCTATATCGCAATGCTGTTTTTCCCCTCCCTAAGGTTTGCACCTTTATGTAACCAAACTTTGACTCCACCCAGCCGGTATCAATTCTTTGTGCAACTAGCCTGGAAAAAATTTATGAACATAAAAACTCACGATTTATAATGTTAGAATCGATGTGAAACGAAGGGGTG
This sequence comes from Deroplatys truncata, assembly GCA_030765065.1. NCBI lineage: Eukaryota > Metazoa > Arthropoda > Insecta > Mantodea > Mantidae > Deroplatys > Deroplatys truncata. The sequence continues at coordinate 112,486,071 of CM060986.1, forward strand.
GTTTGGATACTGCCTCTGTGAAAGAGATTCACTACCACTGGTATACAAAAACCTTTTAGCAGAATGGGTGAGAAATTACTTTCATATATCGTTAAACTGAGGTTTCATCAACATTATATCTACGATTTTGTTATACATACATTATTCATGCACCAAATTTTAATGAAGCATATTATTAATGGTGCTACGCTAATAAGAATGTAAACAATTACTTTGTAATGCTACCTTTCGGAAATTCGACGATGTTTTGGGGGAGGAAAAGTGCCCAGTGACTAGAATTATACTCAAGGAGCAGAAGTCACACTGGCAGAGTGTGGGGCTAGATTTATTGGTGCCAACATAAATAGCTGCATTTCATTATGGGTCACATTTTATGCACTTCAGTATACAATGCCAACTAAAGCGAATACTTGAGGAATTGTTAAAAATGATTAAAAATTCACAATAATTTTCTTTTGACCTATTTGTTCCTATACTTTATCGAGATCTAGAGATTTCTGAACTAAGCTTATTCCTATCTTAAAGCTTTTCAGTTGCATGAGTTTATAAGGAAGTGCTTCACAAAAGATGTCTAATCTGATTTTTCATAAAAACCATTATCTATCCTTGATAATACGAAAAACAATAAAAATATTTCAGTGGAAGCATATTTCCATTGTTTCGGGTTGGGGAATTTGATTGAAATTTCCTCTTTGCAATCTTTAGGTAAGCGTACAATTTGGTGTTAACTGCATTTTCCCTTTTTGGGTTATACTGCTCATAGATACAGTAACAAACACCACATACATGAACCTTTATCATTCATTTATTTCAGGTGTTCCATACTTCCAATTCCATACATAATTTTTGAGTGGAATGAAATAATTTGTCTTAGGAAAGCGGTAAATAATGCAAAAAATCTGATATGATCCATTCACATGACCTTTCTTACCTTCTATTGTTTATTAGTGGATATAAAAATATTCTTATCTACTAAAGCTTATTTTGCTATCCACTTCATTTTAATCCAATTTTGTTATAGATACAAAGAGAATAGCAATAGTCAAATGTTTAAGAACTGCACACTATATCTGACCTCAAAATTCCTTATAATCGCGAGAAACAACTCAATGTTGATAGGACTTAAAGCGACAGGCCAAACACTAAACAATTCGAATAATTAACTGATATATCAGAAATGGCCTATACCACATGAAAGCTTTTTTGAAATAAATGGTGGGCTTTAAAGAGAATTACACTTTTTGTGTAGAAAGTTTTCGTCTATCGCTTAACGTTTATCATTTATACGATATTATGCAACATTTCTTCCAAATTTAGTGCACTTCACATACTATTTCCAGAAATTTCAAGACGTGCATTTTACTTTTCATGTAAATATACTTCATATATGTATTTCAATTAAAATTGCTAGAGCCACTTTTATAACATTTGAAAAATCTTTCCTGTAAAGGGTAGTTGATGTGGGGATATAGTTTTTTAAATCTTCGTATCGCATATTTGGAAGATACCGACTTTTCGTTTTTGATTTATGTTGTTCATAGACACACACACGCACACACAAACAAGTTTTCTAAAAAATGCTGTTTTTTAGATTCAAGGTGCCTCAAAGCATGAATTTTCAGTGAAATCTCGGTATCGAATTGTTGAGTGTCTACCTACTGTGTACGACGTAGAGAAAGTAAAACTACCCCTTAGGTTTACCACAAAGAACTAATGGTACCAATAGAATTTACCTATTTAGCGTACATTTCGTTTTTTTGGTGATTTTTAGATTTTTCCAATATTCGTTGTGCGTGCGTAGCGTTTCGTCGCACTGTTTTTCATGAATGAAGGAAAAATAAAGACGCCCTAAAGAGAGAGTAACTAGAGGCAGCATTTTCATAAAATGACTTTAAGAGAGAAAGCTTTTTAAAATTCCATTTCTCGTTTTTATTTTATTTCTCGATATATCTTCATATATTATTACTCATATATTGAACATTTACCTATATAAACTATATATCTCACATTTCAGCAACATGTAAACAAGTTTTACCACTGACATTGGTACGTAAATGTCAGTATCAACTGCACGTAGCTGCTTTAGGGAGTAAATTTCCCTCAGACATGCAGTCATAAATTAACAGTTTGACTAGTGAGAATGTCTAGCCGGGGATAGCTCCTGAAATTATACATTCTGGGTCAGTTTCCGAATAAATGGGTTTGCAATCAAAACGACAGTGCAGTCTACCAAAGGTCAGCTGCAATAATGCATACACGTTCTGTTTTGCTGGTCAGTAAAGTGGTCCAGCTTAATACAACATACTTTCCCTTTATTACTTTCTCTACCAGTACAGTAAGTAGGGTAAGTATTGCATTCCACCCAAAAATTTGATTACGAGATCTCACAGTAAATACCTGTTTCGAGGCACCCCGAATCCACATAAAGCATTTTTGGAAACATGTCTGTGTGTCTGTCTGGACAGCATAACTGAAAACTGAAACTTCGGATAAATAACAAACTTGATATTTGAGATTTGCCTATCTTCCAAAGATCCAACACGAAGACTTTCAAGAAACTCCCCCGGTTAGGTGTTGTGGCGTTAGTGATTGCCGAGATATTCTTTGTTATTGGTTTGAATTTTCAAATACTTGTACTTTTTTAAAGCTTTTTTATTTGTCCTAATCAGGCTAAGAGCATGCAATTTCAAAGCTATCGCATAGCGATACGTTTTTAAGCATCTGTCCACATGCTTCTTATACATATAACAAAATGTGTAATTGTTAATTAAATGTTATCGGGATTAACAATAAGTTTTTGTATTAACAGTTTGTAAAAGAATGGATAGAGAAAGTTGAGGATATTCAACATATGGACTTGCATTACAATTTAATTGCATCTGAACTTCCGTTTTATTTCCTTTCAGAACTGTTTCTAATATGTTCTACCTTGCTTATATTTACAGGATGCCGATTAAAATTAAATTGGGTTCTATTTATGTACGCTGCTTAACTGCTGTGACTCTTAGCGTCCCATTCTGTATTGGGCGTGAAAGACCGGTAATTTTGATCAGAGGCGTCTTTAACAGGCTTGAGGTTCCTTTACGTGCTGTAAATCTACGACACGGAACCATCGGTTTTACTTCCCATCCGAAGGAAGCCATGCCCAGGATTTTTACGCCCGAAAAATCATATTGTGTAGCTACTTGAAGTCCCGAAAAAAACACATATCGTAATCAATCCTAAGTTAGGCAGATTTAGTAAGAAAACGCATACTACGCAATTACTTGCACAGGGTCTGATTTAAATTGCTTAAAGAGCGTTTTGTGCACATCACTTATCTGCAGCTGTACTGTATTTAAATTACATAAAATGGAGCTTCACAAATGTGTATTATTTACCGTTGTAAAGTGCAGTTTATTCTCTCATTCAGCCGAGGTCCTCGATTCATTGTTAGGCGCATTCCAGCATCTACTACTGTCGCCTTGATATATTAAGAGCACCATTAACATTTTGGAAGTGGCATATAGTCCGCAGCAATTGAGATGAACAATATTTTCGGCTGTTAATTGCGAATATTGGTATAATAATGTGTGTTTAACGGATATTAACATATCAGATTAATTTAGCGTACTCTGGAAATGAACTCGGTTACAACATACAATGGAAAATATAACAAAACTTTGATACATAAGGGCTATTAAAATATGTTAGCATAAGTATTGCGGACCTATCGCACGGTAACAAGAAGATCCGATTGCCTTTACTTTGGACACATATGCTTTCCCAGTTACTAAATCGCGGTAGTCTATGTGCATTCCTTAGAACGAGATTGCTTTATTTTTACACCCATACATGAAATAAGTGTATTTTACTGCATGCCATTCAATGAAAAGGCAAAGCCTTCTTAAAAAGTACTCTGACTTTGTCCAGTTTTACCTTTTTACTGTCACTTCATTTAATTTACACGTCGCAAGGCTAATGTGAACTAGTTCAATTCTCCTTGTCACCTCACTTTCTAACGTAGCAGCGTAGGAAATATGTACGACGTGGCCCCTTCTTCAGTCCACCTCACACTCTGGGGAGTCGAAAACAAGACGTCTCTCGCGGAAGCAACACTCACTGCACGTCACAGCGGTCATCACAAACATGTTCGAAGACTTTTTATCCCACCAGAAACGTACTAACCCATTGAGCCGTATGCATAAATGTAGTATTTTTGTTTTAGCTACAGGAAAAGCTCAAGTGAATAGCATGTACTTCATTTCGAATGCATAAATCATTAATCTAATGCTAACACTTTGTACCTTCAAGCCATAATTTTACATTTCGATAACAATAGAAAAAAACAGCGTCTAGGGGAGTTTTCTCCGGTTTCGCCCGCCATTCATTTCACCAACTGCTCCATCATCACCTTTCCTTTCACCCATTTCACCACCATTTCATATCATCTTCTCTCTCGCTCTCATATCATCTGTATATTCTATCTGATCCAAAATGCCCTCTCCTGGACAGGTCTTCGACTCCAGGCACCCGCTTGTAAGTCCTGCATACGAGGAGGGTAAACAGCGAAAGAAGATAACAATCGAATTTCCTATTATTCGGTTGCTTCCACTTTTATTCAGTCATTTTCGTCACACCATCCTCATTTAAATCTTAACGCGACAGATTACAGAAGGCGCCAAACTCCAAATATTGGAAAATATAGTATCAACATAACCGGTATATATAAAATCTAAAATGTCTGAAGAATATGAGAAATGAGAAGAAATACAGTGCTACTGAATAGATCACAGACCCTGCAGTGAGAAATCAGAAAGCATCGGCAGTGCAGAAATTAAAGATGATGTTGCCAATAATCACTTAAGGTCTTCACATTCTGTTTATTGAATCGATATCATTGCTTGAAGTCAGAATCTCTTAGCTGTTTACTTTCTTTACAGGACTTTCTAGCTAGAATTTAAGAAATGCAGCCATTTTACCTTATTATGGACATTTGCTAGACAAGTAAAGCCTGAGCAAAGGCATGCTATAATTTTTCCTAGTAGGTATTACCTATGAAGCGAGCTCTTTTCCTACGTTTTATTCATGAGAATCATAGTATATTCAAATGGTAGAAGTATAACATACTAGATCAATAATGTACTAAGAGCAAAAGTATATACCAGACTTTTTATGCATGCTGATCGTACTATTTCCTTCCAAAACCGTAGGAAAGGAATTTACTACATTTTATGCGTATGGCACATTGACCGAAGATTCTAGTTATATCTGACGATAGCGCTCCTGATGTTATGCTGGGTGAGAACGCAATTTACCTCGCCAACTGCCCTACGCCAATCTACCGAAGCTTAAGCCTTAGCCGCTGCATCACAATATGTTTTATAATCCTAACATGTTTGTATTCTTGTACAAATCATTTTTAACTTTCTAAATCCTTTTTAATGTTTTAAGAATTTATGAATTTAATTTAGATGTTTTACAGTCTATGTCCATCAGAAATAACCGTGCTTTACAATGGCGAAATACTTATACGAGACAAATGAAAACTCGACGCTAAACATCCTATTATGCAGAAGAAAAACAATAGAACAGTCAAAATTAAGTTCCTTCCTTTGATGCACATTATACGCTATTAAAAAATCTGATTTAATACATTCACATGATTCTCTACCCTCTATCGTTAGTGGGTATACGAACTATTCGTACTAAAGTTTATTTGCCTATCTTCATTTAATGGAGATAAAACCGAAATAGCTGCATTACATATTTCTTTATGATATAAAGGGAATAGCGATAGTCAAATCCTTTTAGTAACTACATGCTATACTTTAAATTGTATACTCTTTCCATGACATCGCGAGAAGCATTTGAATATCAAAAGAACTTTAAAAGAATGACAAAGTATTCAACAATTCGAGCCATTAATAAATGATATCTCGGAAATGGTTGATGCCACAAAAAATTATTACAGGATTATACAAAACTCCTTCCGAATGAGGTGGACTTGACAGGCTATTTCCAGAAAACTCGAGATATGCATTGCATTTATAATGTAGATATCCTTAATATATGGTCTTTTAATCAAAATCATTTGAGCCATTTTTTATAAAATAAAAAAATTATGAAAAGTGTTCCATGTAGTGTGTAGTTTGGGGTTCGGGGATTTTCTTTAAAATCCTTGTGTCGAATCTTTGGAAGGTACGGAACCTAAATACCAAGTTTGGATCTATCCATTTTTCCTTTTGGTTATGCTGTTCACAAACACACACACACACACACACACATGTTTTTTTCGGTAAAATTTCGGTATTGAATTTTTGGATGAATTGCAATACCTTTTCAAGTAAAAAACGTTCCGAATTTACAGGGACAGAATTACATATAAACAACCTCGCAGAAAGAATTGAAGTATTACAAACAAATTGTTACCAACAAATTCAGAGATTGTGCAAGTAGAATATCCAAAATGATGTTACATTTCCAGCCACGAATAAACTGCTCCCACAGAAACCAAACCATTTGTATGAAACAAATTAGATTGTTCATGCGTCAGCGTTCTGGGTTGTGAACTACAGACGTCATTTTTATTTAATTAGAATATTTCCCTAACTTCCACTAAGTCGCAAGTATTGTATAAATGTGAGGATTACAATCCAAAGCCCCAGATATGACCAAAAGAAGTTAAAGGGGACTTACAAAGGCAAAACCCTTGTGCTATATTCACTGAAAAAGCTGTGTTTACTGCAAAAGCTTATCCTGCTTCAAGTTCGTTGAGTTAAACATTTCAATAAATATTTTGTTTTACACATTTATTTTTAGGAAGAGAATAACGATAGCCCGATGTTTAAAAACTGTTCACTCTCTACTATCAAAATTCCATACTCCTTCCAAGACAGCGATAAAACAACTGAATAGCGGCAGCACTTTTAAAAAATGACAAAACTATTGAAAAGTTCAAACCAACAATAAGATAAATCGGAAATGTCTTATGCCACAAAACAAATTATTTGAAATAAATGCTGTGTTTTAAAGAATGTACATTATTTGTATAACACGTTCTTTTCTCTCTGATTGGTTACCAGTTATAGCAGAAAATTCCAGATATACATTTGTTTTACATGTAAATATTTTAAATATATAACGTATCAATCAAAATAGGCAGCCTTTTTGGAAAAAATGAAAATTTGGAAAGTTTATTGGTAGTTAAGAGTGTGCGGACTTTTTAAAACTAGCGTGTCTCATTTTTGAAATTCCGGAATTAAATACCATGTTTGACATTTACCTGGCATATAGTTGAGTTATGCTGTTCACACACATATTTTTCTAAAAATATGTTTTTAGATTTATAGGTCCTCAAAGCATGTACTTCTGATGAAATCCCGATATATAATTGTTGAAATATTACACTTCCTCTTAAGTACTATATGTAAGCAGTAGAGAAAGTGAAAATAAAAACTTTCCAATTTTAATCCATTACGTAATTAATAAGACAGGAATTTTTATGCATAAGGAATAATGCAAATAAAATGAAAATTAAATCAATTTTTGAAAAGTGCTTGGACATGTTAAATTTTAGTATTTGGAAAGGAAAAAGTTTAGAAAAACCATCCCGGGATTGTTGCACAGGACGTGATATTACTGATAAAAGTTTTAATGTTAACATAGCTTTTTACTTTTTTCTGTAAGGTATTTATCTTATTTAGTCGCATGAAAAATTTAATTTGTTTCATACAAAGGGCTTGTTATCTATGGGAACAGAGTAATATTGGCTTGTTTAAGAATTCTCTGCACCATTTACACAACTAGTGTAAGAAATGAAACACTGATTATTTAATAAGGTGCTCAAAATCCTCCTCTGGCAATAGCCAGGTCAAAGCATGAATTCTTATTGAAAATTTTCAATCACTGGTGGTAGTAAATTTCTGCATTCTTTCCTGATCTTCATTTTAACCCACCATATTAACTGGCCTCGTAGCAAATACTCTACATTTCAAATATTGGCATAAAAAGTAATAAAGTGGAGAGAGATATGTTCCCTTACCAACCGAACTTTTCGTATGAGGCAAAATGAAATTGTTCATGCAACTAAATGAGATAATTAAGTTTCAGAGAAAAAAATGTTATTTAAAGAGCTTGTCGATGACGTCACAACCTGTATAATAACTTATTTTTGTTTTTTGTAAAACTTTCATTTCAAAATATTAAATTTAAAGTGTGAATTTCTTAAAAAATAATCTGATGTGTTTTTCTCACATGACTTTCTCTACTCTTGTGCAAACTATTTTTACAAACGCTTATTCCCAATATGCTTCATGTTAACCGAGATATCAAGATGTTAACCTTATTGCTAATTTTCTTGTAGATGCAAGGGGAATTCGTAGTCTTTAAGCTATAATCAAATATTTTAAGAGCTGGTTGCTATGTGGAGTAATCCATTCTCTTTGCATTACCAGGACAAAAAAAATGAATAACAAATTTGAGAAAAAGTATAAGTATTGGTAAATTTAAGGGAATAACAAGTAATATCTCGAAAATAGTTCACTCAACAAAAAAATGTATATAATATAAATTGTGTATTTTAACGAGATCTACATTTTTTGAATAGTAAAACTTTTTCTATCTCTTATGAAGAACAAGACATCCCCAGAAAATTCGAGATATACATTTCATTTGTCATGAAAATATCTTAAACATATGGTATTTTAATCATTAGAGCCATTAATTATTATTTTAAAATCATTAGAGCCATTTTTGAGAAAATTAACATTTTCGAAAGATGTTACATGTAAAGGGTAATCTGGGGGGAATTTTCTTGAAAACCTTTGTGTCTCATCTCTGGAAGATACTGAACCTAAATACCAAGTTTGGTGTTTATCCGACTGTTCGTTTCTGAGTTATGCTGTTCGCAGACACACACACAGACATGTTTCCAAAAATGCTTTTTTTTTTATTCAGGGGGCCTCAAAACATGTATTTCCGGTGAAATCTCGGTATCGAATTTTCGGGTGGAATACAATACTTCCCCTACTTAATGTACGTATAGAGAAAGTAAAAATGAGTTCATTGTATTACTATTTACTTATGAAACATCCTGGTCACATCTTGCACACCTACAACTGGCACTTCTACAATTACATTCAGTTTATTTTTCAATGAAATTTGGAAGTTACTTCGATATTGGGTTATGGTGAAAATATAAGGTTTTAACTTATGAAATCGGGGTTTTTTGCTATCCACAGTAATTCTTGGTTAATAAGGAACTTTTTGGTGTTTTAGATGTTGCTCCGGGAGTAATATAGGCCGCAACTGCTACACTTCTGTCCTTGTAAAAGCATTCCTCGGCTACGCTTTGAGGCTGAGGGCCTTCAAATCCCTCGGCTACGCCTTGAGGCTTGGGTCCTAAATCGTGTTTTCAGATATGTTGGTATTTGAAATGTTGGCAGCGGAAAGACAACGCCCCCATGATGCCACGGGTGAGAGGCATGCGATGCGACTTCTGAGTGTCAGTAATATGGAACAAAAGTGACAAAATATGTCATATATTCATGAAAATAAGTAAAACACCATGTTATTTGTTCTTTATTATGTGTAATAATGTTTTGAAGTCAATAAAAGGCATAAAGTGTATGCGTGTGTTACGTGTATATAGTGATACCAGCCATAATCCAATACAAAAGTTTATCAGAAATTTCATATACATGGGGTTTCATTTCAAAACTTCCCGTCTAAATAATTAAGTTGAATATTTAAGTTAAGTTTAATTCAACTTAAACGATAAAACATGTCAACTTAGATATTGAGTGGGAAGCTTAAATCTGGTATAAACTGTTCTGGTTTCATGCCCTCACCCCCAGCCACCCTGCTTTGAAATTTTAAATAGCACCCCTATATTTTTTACTTAAATATTAAAGAGTATTCTATTGTTTATTTATATTATTCATTTATTTTACGTATTTTGTTATAAATCTTTGCCTAGCAACTTAAATTATTGTTATTGTGAAAGACCATTTTGAGCATTTCTTGTGCTTTAAGTGTTTGTAGAATTATACAAGAGAGAATTATACATTGTTATTTATGGAGCGAAACCTTGTGCCCACAAAACTGCTTTTAACGAGAGATATCCTGAGAAAAACGTAAGTCACCGATATATCACACATCTAGTACATAAATTTGAAGGAACTAGTTCAGGTGCAATAAAGTAAATAAACAAGAAAACGATGAAATTTCGCAGGTTAAATATTAGGACATTTCATTATTGCACACACCGCGTCCATTCCAAAGTATCTGCTTTAACAAACATTTCGGTTAGTTTCATACATAAAGTGTTAAAAATGAACATACTTTATACCTACAAAACACAAATTTTAAGAGCAGCTCAGCGAATACGATTTTGATAGAGATGATTGTGAACAAATGTCTTATAGAATCGAAGATGATTTTCGAAATTCGACACAAAATATTGTTTTAGTGATGAAGCGACCTTTTTGTTATATAGGTTTGTCAACAAACAATTGTAAGTACTGCGACAACTAAAATTCTCATTTGCTTCGTGAAGATAATACTCAGTTTCCGCAGATCAATGTGTGAGCTGAAATTATAGGGGATGATATTATTGGAATGACTTTTATTGAAGAAAACCTGACGTAAATTATATCTGAACATGTAATTCATCCGCTTATCACACTGTCGCTAGAAAATCAAATCAGTGAAAGAAAAGTGTTAGACAAACAAAAATTTGCATTTTTCACAGGACGGAGCTCTTCTACAATATGCAATACCCGTGTGACAATGGCTGTATCGAAGATTTCCACGAAAATGGATTGGTAGGAGAGATACTGTAGAATGGCCGGCGAGATCTACAGGCCTGACGCCGCTTGACTTGTTCCTATGGGGTCATTTGAAATCACTTGTTTATACTCCTCCACCTGGGAATGTTCAAGAACAGAGAAATAGAATAACCCAAGAATGTAATCGGATTAGTAGTGAAACACACCAGTAATTCGCGAGGAGTTCAAAATAGACTGTATTACTGTTTAGCCAACAATTGAGTACATATTGAACATTTGATTTAGTCAAAAAAATTGTGTTTCTTGTCAGGTTTCCAGGTAAAATATGTAAAATGAATGAATAAGATAAATAAAGAATTTAATACTTTTCATATTTAAGTATATTATAGGGGTGTCATTTGAAATTTCGAAGTGAAGGTGGCTTGGGGTGAGGGGGTGAAACCTACAATGCAATTAGACCAGTTTTAACCTTCCCTCTCAGTATCTAAGTTGATGTTTTAAATGTTTAAATTAAATTTAAATAAATTGTTATTTAGACTGCGAAATGAAAGCTAGAGTATTAGTAACATTAGATATAAATTATTCTCTCCTATATTGAATATCTGAGATTTGTTGGAAAAATTAACCTATAAACTCCAGTAGTATGGATGTAGCGTGTTTGTCTCATAATCCAGAAAGTCCAAATTGAAGCTCGATTGCCTGGTTGAAGTTTTTTCTTATTCTGTTTTTTCAGATCTTCGCTAATCTTTAGAAAAGAAATGTTAAGTAACTTTAGATTCTTAAAACTTTTATTTATTTCAACCGCAACACAGTAAGAATATAATATCAACCATACTTAAGAACTGTAACATTTGTTTATAGGTAGCTCATATTATATTCTGCTCTATAAGCTTTCTTGGAGTTTGATTGCAAACACGAAATCCAACTTTCTTATAAAAAGGATGGTCTAGCAGGAGTTAAGACATTCTTACAAACTGCGCATAATTTATTTGTTCCGAAGGTTTTCCTCGAGTTTTCTTGCAGCAAAGATTTATGATCCCCAACTTGTTATTCTAACATTAACCCACAATCTTTCACTACCGATGGCAATTTTCCAATGTCGGCACCGATACATGCAGAATATTGGGTTAGATTCTAGAACAGAAGGAAGAAATATTACAATGATAGCTACACATGAGCGCCTTTTAGCCAATATAGTCTCAATGGTGCCTTATTCTCCATTCAGAGTTGAAATTAATCATACTTTAATGCACAGTGCTCAAAATTTACATTCATTTTTTTATTCCCATATCTTTGCTTCGATTCGCCTGGGTATCTAGGATGCTTATTCTCATTCATTTTTGAGGCAGTATGTTAAATATTTAAATGATATCAGTCTGATTATATAATATGAAATATAACAACAGCCCACCTTAAAGCAATGTGTGTATAAATAATATATAAAATGTATGTCACAGTCATTGTATTATGTTTATTTTTATTATGTACATGTACAATAATGTATTACGTAATTAACAATGTAGGATCTGCGAGAATAGAAGAAGAAAGTTGCTAACAATGAGGTAACAATGAGGCAACCTTGAGACAACAATAAATTAGAAAGTTTAATAAGGCTACTAATAATTCTTGGAACAATAATGTAATATTTAAAACAGTTTATAAACAGCTATTAAAACTAGAAAGGCTAAAAGTTAAATAAAAGTATTCTATTGGAGTAATAATAGCCAATCAGAAACTTGAAATAGAAAAATTGTACAAATTTAGGCGGTAGACTGCAGACGCTACTAGGCAGTATTCCCGTACAGTTCGATACGTATTCAGTTTGAGACAAAAAATTCACTACAGCATGAATAATATAAAGTTTGCATGTTAAAAGTTACAGGTAACAATAATTTCACAGCTCTACAGTAGGACACATCAGTGAAGTGTTATTTTATCGTGTGAAGGAACAATCAAGGGAGTGAAGTAACACATTAAAAATTGTGTAAGCCTTCATTCTATAGCCGCACCAACCCCTGCTAAGAGATACGTGTTTCTGCAAATTACTACTGACGCAGCCGAGGCAAACATACATATATAGATAATATTTAAATAAACATTAAAATACAAAGTTGATTTCTTTTAAAAGTGGAGCGAAGGCCACCGGAAACATTGTACCAAAGCGTGGTGCTAATAATTTAAGGGTAATCTACTTCATATTCCACCATTGCCGATTGGTACAAACTGTAAAACTTTTGTGTTTCGTTCACATGACTTTCTCTACCCTCTATAGTTTATTAATAGGTATAAAAACTACTCATACTAAAACATATTTATCCATCCACTTTGCTTTAATCCAGATAAACCTTCGCAGAAATAACCGTACTACACACTTCGATATACATACAAAGAAGCAGCGTTATTCATATGTTTAAGAACTGGACGCTATATGCTGGCCTTAAAATTCCATTCCTTCCATGCAATAGTGAGAAATAACTGAAATGGACAAAATCTTTACAAGAATGAAATACTGAACAATTTCACCCATTAATAATGGATATCTCAGAAACGGCTTATGCCACATAAAATCTATTTGAATTTTTTTTTATTTTAAAAAGATCTACAATTTTTGTTTAGTACCTCTTCATATATATCGCTAATATTTTCCAGTTATACAAAATTTCTTCCGAAAGAAGGGGATTCAAAGGCTATTTGCAGAAAATTCACGTTATACATTTTATTTGCCACGTAAATATGTTTAATATATGGCAGTCTAATCAAAATAGTGAAGGGCCATTTTTTAGAAAATCTAAAGTTTAGAAAAATGTTCAATTTAAGGCGTAGTTGTGGTGGGGGATTTACGTTAAAATCTCTGTATCGCATCTGGACTTAAGATACTGGACTTAAATACCAAGTTTCTTATTTATCTAACTTTAGTTTTTGAGTTATGGTGTTCAAAAACAAACACATCCGAGGAACACTTTCGAAAAGTGCTGTTTTTGGGGGATTCAGGAGGTATCAAAACTTAATTTTTTGTGAATATCGATATACAATTTTTTAGTAGAATCCAATACATACTTTTCCTACCGACTATACGTAGTAGAGAAATTAAAGATGTTCAGATTTGGTGAGCTGCAAATTTCAAATACAAAAGAAACGGTACAAGATGCAACTCCGGTTAATAAACACATAGAAACAAAGAGTGATATGAAATATCAATTATAATATCAATATAAAATATATACAATCAATTTTCAGAGTTTTGGGCCGAACGAAATTGCGAAACTGAACAAACAACGAGCGAAAAACAAATAGCAAGTATTGTATTGCATTGCAATCACTTAAGTGATTGTACCAAAAGTATAAAAATCTGCCGTGGTGCATTCACATGACCTTCACTACCCTCTATCGTTTAATTACTGTGCATAAAAGCTATTCTTACTAAATTTTATATTCATATCTACTACATTTTTATCCAAATAAACCTTGCAGAAATAGTTACATTACACATTTCGTTAGGATATAAAGACAGCAGCGACAGTCAGATGTTTAAGAACTGGACGATATGCTGGTCTTAAAATTCCATACTGTTTCCATGCAATTACGTGAAACAACTGAATGTTGACAGGAGTTTAAAGCATGAGCAAGAAATGAACAAATCGACCCATTAATAACGGTCGTATCGAAATTGCTTATGCCACAAAAGGTTGTTGCAATAAACTGTGTGTTTTAAAGAGATCTGCATTTTTTGGTAATACGTTTTCGTTTATCCCTTAACGTTTACCTGATATACAAGATTATACAAAATTCCTTCCGAATGAAGAGGGCTTCAAAGGTTATTCCAGAAAAATTCAATATATACATTTTGTTTAGCCTGTAAATATCTTAAACATATGGTCTTTTAATTCAAATCGTTAAACCCATTTTTTAGAAAACCCAAATTTTCGAAAATCTTCCATGTAAAGGGTATTACGGTATGGGGAGATTTTCTTGAAAACCTTTGAGTCGCATGTTTGAAAAGTGCTGAACCTAAATACCAAGTTTGGCATTCATCCTACGTTTCTTATTTGAGTTATGCTGTTCACAGGCACAGCGAAACACAAACGGAGCTTTTTCTGAATCCCTTTTTTTCTCTCTTAACTTTCCGTAGTATGTAAAGTAAGTAGGGGAAGTATTGCATCTTTGAGGCGCCCTGAATCAAAATAAAGCATTTTTGCAAACATGTCCGTGTGTGTCTGTGTCTGTCTGAACAGCATAACAAAAAAACGAAATGTGGGATAAGTACCAAACTTGGTATTTGAGTAAACGTTAAGCGATAGACGAAAACGTACCGCAAACAAAATGTAGATTTCTTTAAAACAAACAATTTACTTAAAATAAGTTTTTTGTGGCATACGTCGTTTTTGAGATATCCATTATTAAAGATTCGAATTGTTCAATACTTGTCATTCGTTTGAAGTCCCATCGATTTTCATTTGTTTCCACTTTGGGTGGAATGCAATACTTCTACTTAATAACCGTAGTAGAGATTGTAAAAATGGCATCGCTCGCATTGTGATTACATTATGGCAACCTCATGCTGCTTATAATTTTTATTAGGTAATTTAACCGAGCTTTCAGTCTTTCTTGTTGTCATAGGATAATTAAATTGCAGAAAAATTATCAGCACTTCTAGTATTACTGAAAAATACCTCTCACGTTTTTGCCAAATCGTGGACAAATCTTTGGTATTTACGAGTTAAAATAAGCGAATCAACGCTAAATCGTTTTAATTGGAAGAGGAAGTAAAATGATAGACGAAGGAAATCTGATGATTTTCAGAAGTAAATAATAACGATTGGAAAATTAAAACAGTGTTATACCTGCTGTCACTAGGCTTTGGGATGTAGCAAGCAATTTTAGCTCAGCTTCATTGTAATGAGGGGGCGTAACATACGGCACGCAGAGAAAAAACGCTACTGGAATTTGGTGAGATCATCAGGATTCAGATTAACAAACTCTGAATATGCCTGCTCCTTTATCACTCAATCTACAGCTGTAATATTCAGCAGGAAAGGGTATTTGTTTGTGCTCTATATCCTCTCACTTTTTATTCACGAAAGTATCACTGTTGCTGGTATGTTGTCCTACAAGACTTT
Source organism: Deroplatys truncata (assembly GCA_030765065.1). Lineage (NCBI taxonomy): Eukaryota > Metazoa > Arthropoda > Insecta > Mantodea > Mantidae > Deroplatys > Deroplatys truncata. The sequence continues at coordinate 112,501,957 of CM060986.1, forward strand.
CTCTTACTCAATTAAGAGCAGATTATTACTCTATTGCACTAATGTTAAATCTGCTAAATTCATGACCCATTATGTGAGAAACTATTTCAGATATTAGAATGAAGTTTTTATACCATGCAGATGCATGCTTTCTAACTCCAGCTGTCCTTGTTTATACGTTTATTTATTAAGGGAGAGAGGTTTGTTTTCTTAAGTATACAATTTTTTATTAAAATTTTTATACAATCACTTTTAAGATACAATCAACCACGTTATTAACATCAAAGTGGATTCACAACATCATTTAGAGGATGTTTATATGACCCTAACATTTAATTTAGCTGCCTTCAATAGTTTCTGACAAAAAGGGTCATTTATACCAGAAAATGACATTCAAAGAAAAAGATGTTTAAAACAATTAATACATTCAAAACAAAAATGAACAAACTTGCATACATTTGCAAAAAAAAGAAGCCGCATGTCTATAGGACATATAAACTGGCATATTTAACAGAAGTGCAAATTTTTAGAGCAGAATACCCCTAAAAGATAGGCTAAATTTAACTCTCTGCACCAAAGCGTATAGCATTTAAATGGTTTTTCTGTGAAATGTTGCAGAATTCCCAGTAAAAATGGAAGTTGCGATATACTTAAAATATAATTATTGTGCCTACAATAATAAAATTGTGCCAAATGAGTGAATTCCAATCAGTAAGAACACATAATGAACCAAAGATGACATTTTACAACAATTTTCGCCATTACGCTCCCATTAAATACTGAGCCACATCGGGAAATACCGACACGCGCAGCCAGGTCACTAAGTCTCGTGAACGGGCGTTTCCAGAATCTAATCCCGTCAAGATTGTCTTTCCTGACTAAGGTTTCTCCAGGTTTCCCTCAGTCTATCATAACTGACAAATGCCAGGGATGTACCGTAAACATGCACGGAACGTATCCTTCCCAAATATAAGTGTCACTGCCTGTGATGGCATATGTAATGACAACATGCTTTAGACATATTAAAAGAATCTGATGTGTTGCACACATGACTTTCTCTACTCACTCTTCTACACGTTGTATAACCTATACCTTTTGGGTATAGGTTATACAACGGAGAAAGACACCTCGCGCACTGCGACCTACATAGATCTATTGCGACTACCGCCTCCCAAGAGGAAGGGATGAAGTGAAGGAACTGCAGGAGACTGTAGATAGACAGGACAAAGACGTGCGGAAGTCCCTAATAGTTCCATGCCAGGAGACTCGCCCCACTACTGCCTGGAGGGGGCGATGAACGACCCGTCGAACAAGCAGCCCTCTGGTATCTAAGGGAGTATCCTTTCCTTTAAGCTACCTTCCGCGCTATCTGTACGCACTGTCATACGTCACGAAATCTGAAAAATGAGTAGGAAACGGAATGAAAGGGAAATGATGGAATGGAAATCGTGGTAGATAAGAAACCACCCCAAAATTAACTTACCAACCAGGGAAAACCACGAAATTCCAAGGTCAGAGTAGGTGGTGGACGAGAATCGAACCTGGACCTCCCGAATATGAGCCCCTCACGCTATCGTGGAGCCATCTCTCTCGGTTATAAACTTATTCTTCTCTCTACTTCTTGTTAATAAAGATAAACCTTCGTTACTCATTTACATATTTCGCTGTAGGTAGAAGAATACAGTAAACTAAAGCGACAGTCAAATCTTTTTAAAGTTGGTCGCTGCGGGAAGGCTTTGAAATTCTGTTCTCTTTGCGTTAGCACGAAAAAGAAAGAAAGGAGAACAAAAGAATGAGTGTTTGCAGTTGATAAAAGTGTAAAGTATTTGAAAATTCAAAGCAAAGAATACCTCAGAAACGGTTAACGTACAAAAAAAATTATTTCACAAAAACTGTGCTTTAACGTGAACCATTTTTTTTCGTGATAAGATTTTGTTTATATCTTACGGTTTACCAATTCTAAAAGAATCATTCTAAATGAAGAGAGATTCACAAACTATTGCCAGAATGTTTAAGATATGCGTTTTGTCATGAAACGCGTGGTATTTTAATCAAAATCTTAGAGCTATTTTTGAGAAAAATAAAATCCTCTGAAAACACTGTTACCCCACTCTGAGATACAGCTTTTATTGCAAAAACTCTTGCTTTCCTTTCATTTATGTGAATACCTTTCAATATTCTCAATATTTTGGTCAGTATATATCTGCATCAGTGAAATTAACTAAGCGTTTTGAACAGCGTAATAGAATATTATAGAAGCTTAAAAAAATAGAACTGGAAAATACATTAGTAAAAATACATTTGTTACTCCCTTTACCACATACATAATAGATAGAGGAAGCATTGTATTCCACCCAACACTTTTAGGGTAAATACATTCCGATACACCCTGAAAAAGTCCTGTGTTTGTGTGCGTAAACACCATTACTGAACAACAAAATTTAAGAAAAATACCCAATTTATTTAAGTTCAGCATCTTATAAAAATGCAACATGATTTTCAAGCAATGTTCCCGCTACTCAAACATCGCTTTACATGAAAAAGTTGAGGCAGTATTTTATATCATAACATGCTGTGAATGCCTGAGTGATTGTAGTGTAAATTAATATTATTGTATGTACAGGATTTTAGATGTTTGTTAGCCATAAGCATTGTTAGGAAATAAGTTTACACGGCCTCACTAAAACTGACAATAGAAGTGGGTAACAATAAACCGGGTGACAATAGAAGTGGATAACAATAAACAGAGGGGGTGAGTTGTTTATCACTAAGAAAAGACAAACAAATGACGTCAGGGTAGCGTGCCTTTCTTTAGAAATGGAGACAATATCTTCCCTAGAGCATATATCTTAGTAGTAGTGATTGGCTGGCAAAAAAGACGCTAATGTTGGCGCGATCTGGTAACCAATGGCAGCTCTATTATAATGTTTAGGCATTTCGAGGAGGAGTATATATTCTGGAGCCATAAGCATGTTTCACGCAGTTCTAAGGAATCTCTCATGAGGTGCACGTCATACAGTTTGGAAGAATCGCTCGTCGCAGTATTAGTTACAAAATGTGAAGTACGCGGCAACTAATACGACAGTAATTACATTCGGAAATATAACAGTTTCAGTCAGGCGTGTATAAAGATTAAATATGTGAATTATTAATTAAGTGTGACGGCAATAAAAGTGTAAAAACAAATTATTTTATCAGTGTTATCTTTTAGCAACACCACCTTTCCGTTTACACGCCCTGCTCAGAGATACTTGATTAACTGCGTAATAATAGCTAGCCGGAGGACAAAGAAACCAAATTTTAAAATAATAAAACAATAACAGGCGCCCAGCAAATAAGATAACACGAGCTGATTACTGCGACAAAGTATAGTTATTTTTTATTCTCCCAAAACTGACAAAAATATTTTGATTATAACACCATGCATTTAAGATATTTACATGGCAATTTAAGTGTATCTGTTAACTTTTCTGGGAATAGGCTATGAAGTCCAGTTTGTTCGGAAGGTATTTCATATAATTTGGTAGAATTCCTAAAGATAAGAAATGGACAAAGACCTATTACACAAAAACTACGTGTATCTTTAAATAACACAATTTATGTAAACCAACTTTTTGCGACATAAGACATTTGTGAGATACCGGTTGTTATTGGTTTCAATTCTTACAGCTTTTTGAAATGCTGTCACCATTCAGTTGTTTCTCGTGATGTTATGGAAAGAATGCAACATCAAAGCTGGAATGCAGGTACTTGCTTTTAAATATTTCATTATCGCTTTGATCTCCTGGTCAAAACATTTCAGTTTGGGCTCTAATAGGCAGTATAAAGTAATAAAATAGAGCATATGAACAAAATCATTGAAAGGCGAACCTAAGATCTCAGTGTTATCACTCCATTTACTTCCGCGTTTTGGAAATCAAATGCCTTAATTACTACTTCGGGAGAATAGGTTAGAAAACAATTATTTATGTGATGTTTTCCGAGTGAATTAAATTTAATACTGAAAACTTAACACATTTATGGTACTATGAAGTGAAGCAGCTGAAATTTCTGTCTTCAAAATTTTAAGCATTCTCAAATTTTTGTCAGGTGGGAGTTCAGCTATAATTACATAGCATAAATCTACATTAACCTGTAATGGTTTTAGAAAATCAATTTTATTCACTTTGTACTAAATAATCAGAAGTTTCACTTGTTAGAGAAATTTGAAAAATTATCTTAAAGCAAACTGGTTTATAAGATTGTCACTATTTAGAAAAAAACTACTTGTAGGTCAAGCTAATTACGTCACATCCTGGAATTTGAAAATCTCATAGTAAATTTTAGATATAATTTTTTTTAATTTCACGTTTCCTTTTTTCCTAATGTAAAGTTGAAAGAGTCTGGTTAAAACTGCAATGCGTGGAACATATTCATTGTGTAAAAATATCAGATAAATCATAGCTGGGGAAAAGGCGCTTTGAATAATTAGAGGGCAGCAGACGTGTACTCTTGGACACTTAAACGTTTAGGTGATAACATTAAAAAACCCGACAGCAACAAGCATAATGGATAATTAAAATCTAAGCTGTAAAGAAATTATAAGCATAACAAAAACACTAAATTTATAAGATATACTTTATTTATTAATTTCATTTGTGGTCACTTTTAAGGAAACCCCCCCCCCAATAGCAATGCATGACAGAAGTTACGTACGTTTAAAACTTTTTTTTCTGCGCAATAAATAAGGTCATACAATTTACAATTAATACAAATTCAGAGAAATGTTATTAATGGCGGAATACAATTCCCCAAGCATTTTTGAAAATGCTTGCTTTCATTAGCAATGAAATAGCACACGTCTACGAAAACGAATGGCGAAAACAAATCTCCAGCATGTTAGGTGAATAACCGTAGTTTTGCTTCGTAAGTGTAAAACGTTACGTGCTTTGTGTTGGACGTTTGTTCTGTGTAGCACAAGTAGTAAAAGTATTATACAGGGTACACCATTTAAATTGAGATGTACAATATATCCAAAATTAAGCGTTGTAGAAAGAAATGTCTCGAGTAAACGTTACTCGATATTATGGGAAAAAGTAAATGCCATTATTCGTGTTTTATTTGGAGGACGTTGTGATGGTTATTTTAGGGTCAATTTAAATTGAGCCTAGTTGTTGGATCCGATTTAAAAATAATTAAATTGAGTCCAAAATAACTATCATAACATTCTCCAAAAATAACACGACTAATGGAATTTACTTTCCCCCATAATATCAAGCAACTCTTACACATTTATTGACACTAACGTAGTGCATACATATTTGCGGCTAACACCAATCTCTCTCAGTCTCAGTCTCGCCAGCATTACAAGTTAAAGAGCGTCCATAAATGAAAGTCAATTTAATTTAATTCCAACATTACAATCATACAAATATCATGTCCGAGTAAGCTTAGCTCAATTTCTGAAAGATGGCGTTGCGTTTCCAGGATTCTCCACATCCTTCCCACCCTGATTCGTCCCAATCTCCAGAGGGACGATCAGCTGGATAGGCCGAGCGATTTGTGACCCTTGGGTACTCCTCAGGTGCACAGTCCGAGCCCTGCCATCTCTCCCTGGCTTCAGCTCGGCGAGTGGGCAAGTTTCCACATATGGCGCGGGTCCTCCTGCAACAACACAATATCTCCCACCTTTAGTTCTGTGGGTTTACCGCGCGGACTACGTACGGTGTGGTAATTTCGCAGTTCTAGAAGATATTCTTTTGTCCAGTGTCTCCAAAAATCTTCAGCGATCTTTTTGTTTATGTCTGTATAATTTAGTCAGAAGATAGTTTGTTGCTGATGTTGCTTAACAGGATGGTATTGCTGTCAACTTATCCCCATTCAAGAAATGTGATGGTGTCAGAACGTTTTGGTCTTCTCCCGAGGTAAGTGGACTGGAGTTTAAGGCGGCTTCAATGATAATCAATAATGTGTTAGTTTCTTCCTCGTCGATGTGTAGTTTTCCCAGAGTTTTCCTTCTGCAGCGTTTCACAGAGCCAATCATCCTTTCTTACCATACTCCCCAACAAGCCGCTCTTAGGGGAATGAGGTTCCAAGATATGTTGTGATGGGAAAAATACTGGTGTAATACGTTAGTGTCAATAAATGCGTAGGAATTAGTTATTTACAGTGTACTTCATTTGCTGCTATCACCAGACAGAAGATCCTTTCCTAGACGTCAGCTAGTTGTCCCCCAAGGGTCTTCTCTCCCCTCAGATGGGGTTGTGAGACTCCTCGATGATCCCCGGCACCAGTCTGGAAATCTGGTGGACGATGTGCTAGATCGCTGTCGCACCTACCGAGGTTATCGGTAGTCTTCCCTTCGGGGTTGACGCGCGTAAACGGAGGAGCCTTCTAGACTTTATTCTATAAGGCACTGGCCTCATGGGAGAGCCCATGGGAGGAGAGTCAATCGTCTGACGCCTTGTTCTGTTTTTTTAGAAGGGGAGCTTTGGCTCCGTTAGACCTTCGAGCAAACTCTTTCCCCCCATTTCCTCTCATTTCATGTTTCAGATTAACTACGGAGATATGGCTCGATCGGTGTTGGGCGGGTGGCGTGGAGACTTGCGCTTTGAAAATATTTCACGGTCCCACTGGTTGGACATCTCCGAGCGGCAGTCCTATGCTCGGGTGGTGAAGTCTAGAACCTCTAGGGAACTGAACGCCTCCGTCCACTTGTACCGGCTTCGTTCTGCAACCCATGTGTCTCCTGCGGTTCCCTCACCCCATCTATTTCTCCCAGGGGTGTACATACAATAGATTCCTTGATGGTCGCATTGCTAGGTGTCCCCTCCGTTCATAGTCCAATCTAGTCTTACACACTTTGGAGTAGAGAGATACATTTTAGGGAAAGTTTCACTGTGCAAATGGCGCTATATTAAGTGTGGCAGCTTCCGTGTTCTCAAGACATACGCTTTGCTTCCTTGCAAATATACGTGAGTTTGTTTTCTCCACTTTTGCTTTGAACAATTTTTTTTCTGAGACCAACATATTGTGGCGTATTATTAATTTTATTGTCATTACCAGACGCACTGTTTTGCTGTATTGCTGCTACCAGATTAACATTGTTGGTTTCCTTAGTAATATTTCGGCTTTACGGAGTTTGCTTTCGGTGAGGACCACGCCAAAGGGAAAGAACTTTTTGAAGTTGTCTGGTATGACGTCACCCTGTCTGGCTTTGGCCAGACACGGTTGGGGGGTAAGATAGCGTCACTCTAGTGGAAATGTTCGTTGAAGCCAGACGTGTGCGTGCCGGTCTACAGTTTAGTGATATCTCCCTCCATCCTTTTTCTGTTGTTCAATATGTAGAGTCACCAGACGTGTTGTGAACAAATCTCAGGAATGTAAAGGTAATGTGTGTTATGCAATTTTTCAGTGCAGTATAAAACCCACGCCTTCCCCTTAATTCCACACCAAGGTCCCTGACTTTCGCTGCCAGCTAGTTACGCCACCCCCATGTGCGTGTTGGGGTGATCTAAATTAATTCCTTTTTCTGCAACCTTTTGACCTTCACCCCAACATGTAGCAATATTTTTCAGAAACTATTAAATATGGTTAAATTAATTTTTAGATTAACAAAACCAATCTAACTCCTATTGTGGATGTACCTGAATGTTATTAAGATCGCTGGTTATTTATAGCATACCATTTATTTTTATATGTGGTACAATTGCGAAAAAGTCCTATCTTCCTTAATAAACAAACATCTTGCATAAAAGTCAATCAGTGAACTTAGAAATAACATATCTATGTTCTGTAAACATTTCAGTCTACCTTAAATAATTTCTGTGATAATGGATCATGAATTTTGCAGATTTAATATTGGTGCGATAAGTATTTTAATCTTCCTTTAATAAAAAAATTCCCAGCCTGAGCGGGGATTTGAACCCGGACCTCTGGGTTGAGAAGCCAGAACCTGACAAATCCACCATAGAGGTATTCAATAAGGCATATGATTTAAATAAGGAGGAAATACTCTATTGTTTAAAAGGAATTTGAAGCCAATGGATACGCATTATGTAGGTGATGCTAATGTGGTCAAGGTAATTCTTGCGTTAAGATTTCACAACTGACATGTATGAGGTTGCATAAAATACGGGCTTATGCTAACTCCTGTGTAAACATCGAACCGGTGCCATTAAATTACATAACCGAACAAGCGCATACAAGCATCACATGTCACGTTGTCCTTGAACCACATTCAGATTTGATGGACAAGATCAAGGAAGCATGTACTGCGGATGGGAGAGACTTCTCATCCGCTTAGGGTCACGTGATTGCAAGTCATCCAGTGTATGACGTAACGAAAATACAGCGACATTTACTGCCTCAATGTAGAATATCTGTAGCTGTTATTACTGGGAATAGGAGGTTGATGAAATGCTTTATTTACTTTCTCTACAGTCTGCCTATGATAGGTGAAGGAATAGTGTTATTTGAAGCGCCCCGTTATAGAATAACTTGCTAATATTATTAAAAATTAAACATAATACAGGAAATAAATCCTATAAGGCAGGAGCGTTATTTCAGTTTTTGGTTAGGGGGAAGCAAGATTGCCTAAAGCAGTTCCCTGCATTTTCATACGAATTTTAACGGCACATTAAGCCCAAAATAAAACACACTTTTACTTCTCAAACGTAAAATGTTTGTATTAAAAGTACAGTTATCGTATTTTTTGGGGGGTAGAGCAATAATAACCAGTAGTCTAATAATTTCCCCTAACCTAGGAGGGGGGATTTGACCCTGCTGCCACCCCTAAATAACGCCCCTGTTTTAAGGGAAAAGTCCTAAAGTCCTAAATGTTGCAACAACAAGCTTACCTTGTGCATGGTGGATAGATCTTGTTTACTTTAAGGGTACAGAAACTACGTGATAAGGTGTAGATGAGCTTGGAAGTTGAGGAATACACTCTCAGGGCAGAACAATATCTCGTAAATGGTAAAAAGTATTTAAAATAAATTTATTATTTTAAAGAGATTTTTAGTTTTTGTACATTTCTTAATGTTGCCAGCTTACAAAAAATTACACAAAATTCATTCCAAATGAAAGAACTTCACAGGTTCTTTCCATAAAATTAAAGATGTACATATTATAAATATAAGCTATATAAGCTATTTTAATCAAAATTGTTGGAGCAATTATTGAGCAAACAAAAAATAACGAAAACCGTCCATGCAAAGGGTGGCAGTTCGGGATCGGGGGCTTTGTTGAAAATCTACGAGTCGCGTCTTTGGCAGATACTAAATTTAAATACTAAGTTCGGCATTTATGCAAATTTTCGTTCTCCAGTTATGCTGCAGGGAGCGAGGTGGAGCCGCGGTAGCGTGTGCGATTCGCATTCGGGAGGTCCCGGTTTCAGTCCTCCGGGCCTGACAAACTTCACCGGAAGTTTTCTCGCGATTTTTCTCGTCGTTAAGCGAATGCTGGGTTGAATAATTTTCCTATCACCTCTTTCATCAATACATTTCATTTCCTTCTTTGTCACCACCATACCAGGCATTGGGATGATCACCCATCCTGGATATGCTTATTATCCATAGTTTGCTTGCTCCTTGACCCAGGGCATTGTCTTGTAAGTCCTCCCGAGAGGAGTATAATTTATTGAAGAAAGGAAGAGTTACGCTGTTCTCTCTCCCCCCTCTCTCTCACAGATATTTTTTTTTCTAAAAATGCTTGTTTTCTTCAGAGACTCAAAACATGCAATTCCGTGAAATCTCGATATCGAAGTTTTAGAAATATTTCATTACGTAGTAGGTCCTTTGTAGAGAAAGCAATAAACTTGGTATGAACAATTGGTAAACTATGTAAATAAACGTAATGCTACACACTAGGTACTTCAAGGAAATGTTCTAACTTTTGTTTTATTTTGCCTTTTTTCATCTTTTGAATGGAGGGTTTTTTCCGGTATAATGATTTTTGAGAATCTAAAATAGATTGCTTATGCAAATACCCACGATAATGCTTCTAGAAACATTGACGTTAGTATTTTAGATCGAGACATTTCTTGAGGTTCTTTGGTCCTTTCAAGTATTTTCCAGTGATATCAGTTAAGGAGGAGTTTCTCAATATTTGAAGGTGCTTTAAAGATAAACGTTCAAGGCGAAACCCTTATCAATAGCGATGGTTCTTCAACAAACTGATGAAGAACTCGTGCCCTGAAATGTCAAGCCTCCTTATGTTTAGTGGAAAGATACAGTGATGGCGTAGTATAAGTATGCATAACTGACATTTTTAATCCGAGAACTAATTATTATACAAACACAAAATCGTACGCATTTGCAGATAGTATATTATAAATTCACATTTTCAAGAATCTGGGAGATGAAAATCATTGGAAACCATAACAGAAACAGAATTCTAATACCAGTCCTGTATATAAACTTAGCACAAATACTTGGTCTATGCATACAAACAATAGCTCATATCTTTTCTCGAAGGTTTTAATTGGGATAAATAGCGCACCATTCTGAAGCCAAAAGTAGGATATTGAAGTTCTAATTTATATGCTTGTATCAAAAACTATGGGAAAATACCAATTTTAGTCACTTAGCAATACTTAAGCTACTGGCAGGAAAAATGCTGCTACAAATGCTTAAATATTTGACGCATAAGACATTTTATACCCTTATCAACAAATACGATAAAATAAGGATTACTAAACAATTTGTAGCATATGATATATGAAAATGTATCTACTTACCGTATGCATAAACTTTCAAAGAAATCAGCTAAGAACTGTGGAACTTTGAAATTTAAGGACAGTATTTAAGAATTTAAAGAACTTTTTTCTGTGATAATTATATGCATATAGGGTATATATCATAGGTAGGTCTTATAGACCAATAGAAAATTCAAAATACACATTTTATTCGTCATGTAAATTCACGCTAAAACTCGAACTCGGGACATAATGAATGCAAGGTAGACACTTTAACTGATTCCTATGGAGGTGGAATCTTGCTATGATTTTTGGTCGCACGCAAACCAGTTACCGCGAGAAGCACAATAGTTCCACTCACTTTCTAAACATTAGGAATGCCCATTGGCTTGTAAACTTTAAATATTTGTCTTATATTTTCGTTATTAACATGCCGGAAATAGTTTTATTACCGATCTTCAAAACTTCACATGACGTGTACGTTGATCAGTGATAAAAGTTGTGGTTTAGATTAAAATTTCATTAAAGCTGTATTTTAATTCGCTGATACATTTTAAGGTTAGGGTTTTAGAAGTAGGTTTCAGCACTGCAGCTCATTATAGGCATATTGCGACTACTAAATCTACTTGAGGAAGAGATGAGGCAAGAGAGTACGAAGGGATACAACAGGCATCACAACGGCGTCCCTAACGATTCCGGACGTAATTTCCCTCATGATTCATCGAACCTGGTCTTGCAACCATGAAAAGAAGTGAAATGACACAGAAATGTTTGTGAACCGGATGGGTCTGGATGGGTGGTGCTCCGAAATCAAAGCCGGGACCTAGATTACGCCACCTGATCCATCCTTGTAAGTCAACCGTGTAGTACAACGTCTGCCAAGGTAAACCAGAAACATTGCGTCCCAAAACATTGATTAACATTCAGCAGTGAATGTGATGATGCCAACCACTCCTCTGTCGTACTTCGCGATAAGTCTGCAGACTGCAAGGTCGAGTTAGTTCACCGGCTCTGGCCAAGCCAGTAGGCGGCAGTCGTTTGGTGGGTTTCGACTCAAGCGGAGACCAGCGGGAAACTAAAGGTAAAGTACTGATTTTGCTGCTCATTTATATTAACACATTTTAAAATGTTTACGTCGTGAGCCAGGCATTCAACTAATAATCAAACCAATTAACACCCTGTGTCGCAATCGCGGTAGATTATCTTACGTAACACCATCAATGCGGATAGCAGTTCTCTAATTTTATTGAGGTAAACGAATGCTTGTAATAATATTTCCAATCCTTCTATCTAGTGACAAACATGCGTTTAAAAGCTCAATGAAATTACGTAACAAAGATAAGCAAGATGGGGATGGTGCACCTAATTAGAACATTCAACAACAGCAGCAGCAGCAGCAAACACGTTCATACACAGTTTACTTCACATTTTCAAGCATCTAAACTTTTAAATAAATTATTATATTGCGGTTTACGATATTCTTCCATAGGCTGCAAGCTTGATAGGAAACCATAAACATAGATAAAAAGAAGTACTAGAAAAAGATGCCGAGTTACTTAGAATACACATTTTATATCAATTATTACCCTCTCTACCACGTACCTACATTTAGGTAGAGAAAACATTGCATTACACCCACGAAATTTCACAGAATACATTTTCTGAGAACCCCTGAATCCAAAAGAAGGCGTGTGTGTGAACAGCGTAACTCAAAAACAAAAAAATCGGATTAACACTAAACTTGGTATTTAGATTCAGCACCTTTCAAAGATGCCACACGAAGATTTTTAAAAACAAATCCCCTCACCACAAACTATGCTTTACATGGAACATTTTTCGAAATTTTTAATTTTCTAAAAAATGGGCTTTAACGAAGTTGACTAAAATACCATATATTAGATGTATTTACATGAGGAATAAAATGTATATTTTGAATTTTCTGGAATAACCTGTGAAGTCCTCTTCATTCGGAAGGAATTTTGTATAATGTTTTATAACTGTTAAACGTTAAGCGATAACGTAAAGGCACTATACAAAAAATGTAGATCTCTTTAAAACACAGAATTTATTTTGTGGCATCAGATATTTCAGAGATATCCGCTATTAATGGTTCCATTTGTTCAATACGTTGTCATTCTTTTTAAGTCCCATAGATTTGAATTGTTTCTGGCAATTGCAGGGAAATAGTATGAAATTTTAAGGGCAGCGTATAACGTCCATTTCTTAAACATTTGACTGTCACGTTTTCTTTGTATCGTAACGAAATGTGTAACGTAGCTGTTTCTGTAAAGGTTTACCTAGATTAAAATAAAAAAAATAGCTTTCGTAAGAATAATTTGTATACCCACTAATAAACAATAGAGGGTAGATAAAGTTCTATGAATTAAACGTCAGATGTTTTGTAGCATTAGCTTTTCTGTAAATATATTGTGCTCACCGATGTCTAATTTCGTGCGTTATAGTATGTAACTTAATCCATACTTTGAAGTCTGTCTTACGTAAAAATATATCAGGAATAATGTAAAGGGAACAGAAGGCTTTTAGTATAATATACAACACACATGTACTTTTATGAAGTTTAGATAAAGTCGAGTGTATGGTGTCTTAGGGTTTGTTTAAACTTGTTTTCCATAATTACGAATCTATGTTTTTTTCAACTCCCATCTTCCTACCAAAAGGGCACAATATGGTTGATATTTATCACGTGTGTGAAAAGAGAATTTTTGTTGTTTTACGAGTAGAAATGTTTGTGGAACGACATATTTTGTCATACAATTTTTTACAGCGCTGAATATTAAATTACGAAGCACAAGTTTGCGTGGAAATAGCAGTATACATTCGGACATGCGTATGACCGTCGTAGCACTGGTGCTGTGAAGGTCAAACACAGACTAGAACTCCCAACATAATGACTTACGCAATCATTGCATTCCAGCTTTGCACGGCTTTACTTTCTCAACCGCATACATAGTAGGTAGAAAAGGTATTGCTTTCCACCCATAAAATCGACACCGAGATTTCACCGGAAATATATGTTTTGGGACCCCCTGAATGAAAACTCTGATGTGTTGCGTTCACTAACCTTGTCTACGCTCTATTGTTTATTTGTGATATGCCAATTATTCTTACGAAAGTCTATATTTCTATTTCAAACCAAATAAATCTTTACACATTTCGTTAGCATACAAAGAGAACAGTGATAATCAATTTTTTAAGAACTGGACGCTATACGTTGGCCTCAAAATCCCATACTGTTTCCATGCAATCGCCAGGAACACTGGAAATCGATGGAACTTGAAAAAAATGATAAAGTATTGAACAAATGGACCCATAAATAACGGATGTCTCGAAAATGGCTTATCCACAAAAAAGTATTTGAAAAAAATTGAGATCTACATTTTTTGTGCAGTACTTTTTCGTCTATCGCTTAACGTTTACAAGTTTATAGACAATTCCTTCCCAATAAAGAGGACTTCCCAGGACATACACAGAGAATTCAAAACATACATTTTATTTTCCATAAAAGTGTCTTGAATATATGGCATTTTAATCAAAATCGTTAAGAGCCAATGTTTTATTTTATAAAGTCAAACATTTCAAAAATATTCCATGTAAAGTTAGTTTGGGGCGGGGGATTTTCTTGAAAATCTTCGTGTCGCATTTTTAGAAGCTACTGAACCTAAATACCAAGTTTGGTATTTATTCCACATTCCATTTTTTCGTTAACCTGTTCAGACACACCTTTTTCTATTTTGTTTGGATTCAGGGGTCCTCAAAACCATGCTATCCAATTTTTGGGTGTAATGCAATATCTTCTCTACCTAAATTATACGCGGTAGAGAAAGTATATATACAAATTACTTAAGTTGCATAAACACCAAACTTGGTATTTTGGTTCAGTACCTTTCAAGGATACGTCTAGAAAATTTTCAAGAAAATGCCCCCGCCCCAACTATTCTTTACGTGAAACATTTTTTCAAAATATTAAATTTTCTTAAAAATGGCTGTAACGATTTTGAGTACAATACCGCGTATTAAAGATGTCTGTCCAGCAAATAAAATGTAATCTTGAGTTTTCTGATATTATCCTGTGGATTCATCTTCATTCGGAAAGAATTTTTATTAATATTATGTAACTGGTAAACGTTAAGCAAGACGAAAACGTACTACAAAAACATGTGTGTATCTTTAAAACACACAATTCATTTCAAATAAATTTTTTGTTGTATCAGCCACTTCTGGTATATCCATTATTAAAAGTTCGAATTGTTCAATACTTAGCCGTTATTTTTAAAATCCTGTCAGTTTTCAAGTGTTTCTCGCGATGTGATGGATCTTATGAATAACATATAGCGTCCAGTTCTAAAACATTTTATTGCTATTGCCTTTGTAACAAAACGTGTATTGCTTTTATTTCTGAAATGGTTGGAGTCAATTTAATAAAGTGGTTAAAAAAATAACAGTGTAGACCCACAAATAAGCGATAGAGAGTAGAGAAAGTAATGTAAATGTAACATTACAATTTTTAACTTGCACCACTGAAGAAGCCTGTTATAGGCAATTTCGCACTGTTTCCTCGACTTGTTTGGTAAGAATTACAACGTTGTCCGTTAAGTTGTTTGCAAAATTTATTGTGGTTCTGTTTCCAATTCATTCACACAACCCACCATTACACTAATCGATACAAGGCCTCGCTTAATATGCATGTAATCTCTATCGCAAGAAATAAAGGTGATAATAATGAAGTGTTATATACATGCTGTTCTAATTAGTCTTATCATTTTAATTTCTATTGTGAGTGCCTCGAGCTAAAAGCTTTACTTTTACTGCCAACTGTCTAAAAATATTTTTCAGGATTTAAAACTGCAAGCCGCAAGACCAGAAGCTATGTTACTATGCGATGTGCAGTCGCTAATTTGCGTTAAGACTGCATGATTTATTGTGTGTTTAAATGTACGAAAGTGGTAATTATGGCAGTGATACTATACAACGTGGTAACGTACTCGTAATGAATTTTGACGCAGTGCTATCAAAGCATAAAGTGTGATAAGATACTGAAAGGACAGTCGCCATAACGAATGAATTACGCTTTTTTGTAGGTATAAACGATATACATGTCTCTGTTTTGACAATATATCGTTCTCGTAAAAGCTGCAAATAGGGTAATGATATCACCACCAGAGTGCAGAATTCGTTAAAAGATGGTGGGGAGATGGTTTGCAAAGTTACAAGTACATATGGTTTTTAAATGCATACAATGAAAACATTGTCATTTTAAAAGAAAGTTAGATCTTAAAATATGTCAAACAATTGTAAGCTTGCCTTAAAGAAAATTTTTCGTGTGCTACTGCTAGTTCCTCCTTGAGCAAGTCTGGTCTGCCGAATGTTGTCCGGAGGTGACACATCTATCTGCGACGGTAAAGGTATCCCACAAATCCAATGGCAGCCCATTAAGTTTGTCATTAGACTGTAAAGTTTTCACCAACAAATGATTTCTTTCGGCAGTTTTAATTTTATGAGCAACGCTGAAACCTCGTTCACACACGGCAAATGACAGAGGCACTGAATGGATTTTCCGTTTTAATTCTTCCAGAATAGACAAAGCATTTAACTTCAGAGCCTGGCTTTTAATCTCTCCATTGTGAACACAGTATCACCGTCCAAACCAAGCAACTCAGCTGCCTTTGAAGAAGATATTTTATTGTAGGAGTTGTATTGTAGTTCAACTGTTGGGGAGCCGAACTTGTAGTTGCAACCGCACGTACGGTACCCGGTAGCCTCCGTCCCAAAAATGTAAAAATATTAACTTTTTAATTTTACTGTTTCTTTAAACATTATATATTTATGTTTGCCTCGGCTGTGTCATTATTTATATATTTTTTTAGAGACATGAATGTCTTAGCAGGGAGGTGGTGCGACTGAAGAATGTAGGCTTACACAGATTTTAATTGTTTATTCACTCCTTTTTATTAATTCTTGACACAATTTAAATAACACTTCACTGATATAGGGAGCTGTAAGATTCTTTTATTAAACACTGGCACTTTTTAAAGACGTAAACTATTTTCTCACACAAAATACGTAGTAAATTTTTGGAGGACACATCTCGCGTTCGGTTAGGAACACTGTCTGCAAGCAATGCGTCCAGTTATGAGCGCTGTCTACAAGCAACTGACTATTTCTACCGCCTAAATTTGTAAACTTCTGTATTTCAAGTCTCTGATTGCCTAATCCTAGTCCAATAGAATACCTTCATTTAACTAAAGCTTTTTCTGGTTGTTGACTGGCTATTTTATAAACTGTCACAAAAATTACATTATTACTTCCAATAATTACAAGTAGTATTGTTAAACTTTGAAATTCATTATTGCCTCAAGGTTACCTCATTGTTACCGCATTGTTAGCAACTTTTAACCTATTATTCTCACAGTTCCTACATTATTAAATTATGTAATACATTCATATAACATTATTACACATGTATACAATAATATAAACATATACAATGACTGTAATATACACTGTTTATGTATTGTTACATATACATATTGCTTTAAGGCGGGCTGTTATTCAATTTATATATTATATAATTAAACTGACACTACTTAAGTGTTAAAATACTGCCTCACTTTATATACGGCAAAGTTTCCGCCCAATTCACTTTTACTGCTAATTTTATTTTCTTCAAAAACTGAGAAACACTATCACTTTACTTGAAGGAAACCTTTCAAATTATTTATTAAACCTTAAATTATTTATTCTCTTACTTTCTCAAATACTCTGTTTTTACCACCTTTCTCTTCACGTTTAAGTTTACAGTTTAAGTAATTTTCTTTACAAAGTGTGAAAAATCATCCTTGACACGCATTTCTTTAAGAGTTTGTGTTGCGGAATAACTATTTGCTGTTTCATGTAAAAAAAACGGACCTTTTTGCATTGTTTAACTAATTCGTGACAAAACTCATGATATATCTACTAAGAAACCCAGCAATGGAACACTTTCTCAGTGAAAGCTAATTAAAAAGCCCCGCCAATTTACAACCATCTCTGCTTAATACTTCACGGCTTTCATATTCTAAGTTTAGGAACTGCATGATACAACAAAAGTTTTTGACTATACCTGCAAAGCAGCCTACAGCCGACGCTGTGTTTTTGTTTTGCAGCTGTATGTGGTCTACTGAACAATTGTTAAAGTTTATCTAACAAGCATTCAACATTATGAACAGCATTTACGTCACTATAAGCTTATTCAGAAACAAGGTCCATCCCATAAGCATACAATGTAAACGAATCAGGTGTGGAAATATGTTTCTCCTAATTCTAGCTGCAACACCTCTTTTCCTGTAAACACTGTCGCTCCATTTGAACCGAATCCCACAAGACTTTCCTTAAGCATTTCCACACCCATGTTGTCTTCGGAGAAAGCTTACATAGTTTTTTCTTCAAGGGACTTTGCGTCAGCATTTTCCACTGGTACTAGCTTTTAGAATCAGCAGCATGCATTATTGTGTTTGTTCACACACGCTACATATACAATCAAGTGTTTTTTTCAGAAAAAACTATCGGTTTTCAGTTAATTTCAAAAAATTAACTCATTTTAAAAGTAATTGTTCCGCAATAAAATTAATCATTGTTGCTCGGTCTTATCAGTACGAAGATGTTTACAATTTTTAGTAGTATATTAAGTTCTGGATGGTCAGGAAAACTCACTGTTTTTGCGACCACACAAGCTCATCGTAATACCTTTAAAAGTTGCATCTAATTTTTCCTTATGATTTTTTAAATTTAGCTCACGAGCATTTACTGTGGATGCTTCTAGGACATGCTTTTTGCATATTTTTTCCTGCTGCTCACAATCCAAATGAGTAACACCTTCTTCATATAAGACTTCTTTTTCTTACTCTTCTTTTCTATACCATCTCTTGACCAAGATAAATCACTAACTGAAGTTCTAATTCTTTCACACACTTCTGAGAATGTTTAACGCAAGCACTGCACACCACTAGTCCATCTTGTTCATTAATAGTAGTAAACATTAAACATGGTCGACTTTTCTGCCAGGATGTTGAAAAATTATTTGCTAACGCACTGTCACTCTTTGATGATGTAGGATTACCTTCGTTGTGGTAATGCTACATCATCTGTATCTTCATTAAATGATAAATACCCCACCTTTGAGATCGCTTCATCGCTTCTAGGTATTTTAGATATGTTTGTCTGCTCATTTTCACTTAACGAATCTTGTGGCATCGCCGAATCTACTGATGGTATATTAGTATAAACATTATCACGTTTAAAGAACTGGGTAATCAATCCACTTTTTGTGCGTTTCATTGCGTCGGGTTTCAGCGTTCGTTGCCCTGTTTCAATAGATAGACTGACAGCAATCATTAACAATTTCTACCGTTGTTCAGTGCGGAGTGCCGAGCATATTATCTCAACCGCTACTCTGTATAATATTACCGAGCGAATTCAATATTTCCAATCGATTGATTTTAAAAATTTAATTTATATTCCTAAAGTTCAATGCATTATTATTAGTTATGTAATGAAAAATTGTTCTTGAAAAGGAAATATTTTACTGTAGTGTATGTTTTGCTGATTGTTTCGTTATAATTAACCGCCCCCCAGGGATATTATAGCGGGGGAGAAATTCTTGCCATTTTTCAAAAGAAGTTAGAAGAAGCTGCAGTTATTACAGGAAGATAAGCTGACTTTTTTATTACTTCCTGTCACGTACGTAGTAAGATAGAGAAGGTACTCCATTCCATCCCAAAATTCAAACCGAGATTTCACAGAAATGCATGTTTTGAGGTCATTTGAATCTAAAAAAAGCATTTTTAAAAAAGGTCCATATGTCTGTCTGTGTACGTGTGAAAGAGCGAGAGGGAGGGGCAGAAACGGAGGGAGGGAGAGAGAGAGAGAGAGAGAGAGAAAAGCGCAACTAAAAGAAAAAGTTGGATTAATTCCAAGCTTGATAAAGACGCGACACGAAGATTTTCGGGAAAATCCCCCCCTCCAATTACATGGAACTTATTTCGATTTCTTTCCTCAAAAAAGGTTACAACGATTTTTTATTAAAATACAACACATTAAAGATACTTACAAACAAAATGTATATCTTGAATTTTTTGGGAATAGCCTGTGAAATACTCTTCATTCGGAAGGTGTTTTTTTAGAATCTTTTATAACTGGTAAACGATAATATGAAGACGAAAACGTACTACACAAACATATAGATCTCTTTAAAATACACTATTTACTTTAAATAACTTGTTTGTGGCATAGGCCATTTCCGATATATCCGTTATTAATGGTTTGAATTATTCAATACCTTGTCATTCTATTCAAGTCCTATCAATTTTCATTTCTTATCGCTATGAGAGGGCACTTAAGGCTGCGTTGACTCTCCAAATTTTCCCAGCCGAATGGAGTGAATCACAATCTTCTAGGCTCGTGCATTCTTTCCTGGCAAAGTCTAAGCTCAAATGCAACTAATATTCCTGGTGGAACATTATTTCGTAACTTAGGATCATAATTCCAGGGTTTTCCGCGTTGCGTTTTGTTTACAATTGTGCTCTCCGTGTCGCTACTGTGGCTTGCCCTCTCACGGCGAGCTCCGTCTTCAATGTCAAGGTCCGCACAAAGTTCTCCTTTCCGCGTGTTATGCGTACATTGGACATAAATATGTAGCGATAGGTATTTCTGTATCAGAAGTGTAAATTAGCACCCTCCATTCCACCGAGAATGCATATTCTACCATTTAATTCTGGATACTGAAAGTCGCAATGTTTTGTAATAGGATCCATCTGCATGGTTCTAATTTCTGCAGTTGTATTGTCGGGAAAACATCCATTTTGCTTTGTCCTATACCAATAGCAGAAAATTACTCGCTAAACTTCCTTATACGAGGTGGAGTTTTGTTATTTGTAATTTCTTCCAGACACTAAGATGTATTTAAGAAGAGATTAAAAGCCCTATCCCGCCTATGCAAAAACTGCTTAACTTCTGACCCATTATCTCAAACTATTTAAGATATCGGACTCAATTTTTTTATAAGAACTGCAATTTTATTGTCTATGGGTAATGGTGTTAACACGTATTCGCTTGTAGTGGATCTCTGTCTGTGGGTTTTATTCATAAGATCATACAAGCACATTCACATTTATCATTCATACTTCCATACTCTGGAGAGGATAGGGAATAACCTTGGCTAGAGAAAAATTTTCATTCCAGTCGGGAATCGAATCTGGGACCCCAGCACAGCAGGCAGGTCTCTACCGATTGAGCTACGAGGCTAGCCTCTGAAAATTTTATAGAATGTAAAATGCATGCCTTTTAAGTTAATTGATATACTTTTATCCCATAAGTTTAAGGAAATAGGAGCTTTGAGGCAGTATTTTTAACACTTAAATGATATCAGTAATTATATAATATAAAATATACTAACAGCCCGCCTTAAAGCAATATGTGTATAATATAATATACAAAGTGTATGTTAAAGTCATTGTATTATGTTTATATTATTACGTACATGTATAATAATGTGATGTGAATGCATTATGTAATTTAACAATGTAGGAGCTGTGAGCATAGAAGCAATATGCTTTTCGTAGCAAACAGAACTATAAAGTAGAAGCCGAAAGCTGCTAACAATGAGGTAGCAATGAGGTAACCTTGGGACAACAATAAATTACAAAGTTTAATAAAGGCTACTACTAATTCTTGGAACAATAATGTAATATTTAAAACAGCCAATCAAAAACTAGAAAAAACTTGAGATAAATAAAATGATTTTATTGGAGAAGGCTTAGCCAATCAGAGACTTGAAATAGAGGAAATGTGCAAATTCAAGCGGCAGGCGTTTTTAGATTGCGTATCCGATCGGTACGGTACGTGTTCAGTGTGAGACAAAAATTCGTAGCGGTAAGAATAATATAAAGTTTACGTGTTAAAAAGTACAAAAAATAAACTCACAGCTCTATAGTAGGGTATATCAGTGAAGTGTTATTTAATCGTGTGAAGGATTAATTAACCAACTACAATACAATTATAATTTATGTAAGCCTTCATACTTTAGACACACCAGACCTGCTAAGACATACGTGTTCTGAAAATTACTACTGTCGCAGCCGAGGCATACATATATAACATTTAAATAAACATTAAAATACAAAGTTGATTTCTAAACGTGGGGCGAAGGCCACCGGAAACTTTGTATTGTACGTGGGGCGAACACTCCAAGAAACATATCTCCCGCAATACGTGGTACAACCGCCACAACAAATAAACCACATCAAATTGACTACCAACAGTGGGGCTACAACTACAGCAAGTTTGGCTCCCATACATGGGACAAATACAAACTCTCAGCTTCTCTTATTTATGTCATTTTTCATTAATCAGCAAATAACCAACCACCTTATTAATATCAAACTGGATCCAAAACACTTTGAATAGTTGGACTTTGTTCCCCATCAAATCGGCAAATTTGCTTCGCGCTTCAGCCGATAATAGGGCACTTTGTGTCTGTGTTGTTCATACGGGAGAGCCGCCAACATCTGAGGAAAACCACGGTGGTTACACCAAAGCAGGCGACGCTTCGCTCGCTGCGTTCCTTAACGATGCTTATGATTTATTATTTATATAAGCTTAGGTTTCCGATTCTTGTTGGCTTAGGTTTAGTTTTTTTTTATATAAACGTAGGTTAATTAGGATCTCGCAAGTTTTCGCTTATGCAATGTGTTTTGGAAGAAGAAAGGAATCGTTATTTTAGCGTATTTCGCTAATACTCATCGGCTGGCACTTTCTTCCGCGCATGCGCACTAATTGCAAAAAGGAGCACTTTGACAAATCTTATTTCGTGTATAAGAAAATGTCTTAAAAAAGGAGGGTATTTGGGTCACAGGCTTCGAGCATGTATAGAGGAGGCATGACGTCATGCACTTGAAACCAACGTCTTGATCAGCTGGCGAAGGTCTAAGGAGAAGGCCAACAGGAGTAGGGTATCTTATTGCGCAGCTTATGGCTGCAAGGAAGCAGTCCAAAAAGGTTCTAGGCTCTCCTTTCACATATACGTAAACATTTTCAAAGAACACAGTAGAAAAAGTAATGATCCAGTTTTGTCAGAATTAAAGTGTCCAAATTATTCAGTCTATTACTTTAACAAAGAAAACGCAGGAATAGAATTTTACATTAATACTTGAGACAACTGTACACGGAAAGAAACACAAGCTGAAATTAAAAAGAGTTACGAGTTTACAAAATTATACCTGGTTATATTGCTTTCTGTTGTTGACATTCATGTTCTTAACACGTTATGACAGCCTTGTACCCAACTCAGTTTAAATACCATAATGTGAAAAACTGGAAAACAAATAAAGAAAAAAATTAGAAGCTTCCAATTCACCTCCAACCTTTCGTATTTAGGAAATTAACGATGTCATCAAACACAGGACTCTTGAGAAAAAAATAACAAGCTTTTGTTTAGGTCTGTTTTACAAAATACGAGGCAGTGTTTGAATTAACAAACATTGTTCCTAAGAAGATGCAGATATATTGTTTTCATTTCCTCTATGAAATTCATGGGGATACCAAATGAAACACCATGGGACTCTGAACCACATTAATGTTCTGTTATGCGTTATTTTGGATGTTAAATTTCATTTATAACTTTAACAGCTTTATCTTAAGCTTTCTAAATTATTTTGTAATTAAAAGTATCAAATACAAACGAAATCAGGACAGATTTTCTGGATACAAGTAGGAGCGATAAATAATAGCCCACAAGAAATAAGTGCATTTCTTCACGTGGTGTAGCATTTGAAGAGCTTTGTAGTTTAATTATTACCTTTGTTCATCACATATAACACGGGAATCCCGCTGTAGGGGATGAATAATATATTTAATAGGGTTTCATAATAGCTTCTGGAGTTTATTTTAAGTTATTACTGTAAACTTTTCAAGACACTCGCTAATATTACAACACCATATAACATAAACCCAATTTTTAGTAAGTTAACATGCTAAGTTATGGTCCATTTTTTGGTTAAACAACTGCTTCTTTAAATTCTTCGCGAAAAACCTATGTTGTGATTTTCACTATATAACCCGTCTTCTATCTTACTAGATTTTCAGGTCAGGTTCAAGTTTTAAACATGGAATTTAATTATTCCGTGCTCTATATTAATAAAGTATCACGAGGGGCTCTTGAATTTACACAATTTGCTTGTCGATACGAATATTCACATTTATTTCCATTACGGCTTATGGGTGACATTGTACTTTTCTGCCTTCGTCACGTAACTTTGATGTTGGTAGGGCATTTCGCTCTCTGTGTACATGATCGAAGATCATAGGCTTCGAAACTGTTCACATCTCATCCTATCATGTGCATTCTCAATACCTAATTCATAATTTTGTGGTATTTCCGTTGCCGATTATTTATGGAACCGTTACCGAATAGTTTTCATGATCCTAAAACTTCATTTAGCTGCGTTCAATAGTTTAAGAAAACGGGCTATTTATATAAGAAAATTCAAAGAGAAAGCTAGTCAAAGCAAACATGGACAAAATAAACTCTTATATATTTGTAGAGAAAAGAACCATATGATTTGAGCACGCATAATCTATTATATTTATTAACAACACCAAAGATGGGCTAAAGTTCGCTTCTCTACAACACAAAGTGTTGAAGCCAAGATTTTATTTGTGAAGTGATGCAGAATTTGCAGTAAAAATGACAATTGTAATGATCTTTTAAAATACATTTAAAACATAAGTCCTGTGCCTACAGTGATAAAATATGTCAAATTAAAGACGAAATTACTAATTATAATATTGCATAAAACACTACTAATTTATTTATAATTTTTATTTTTTTGCAATTTCCATCCCTTAGTCTCCCCCTTGAAACATACTTGGATAACGGTTCCTTATATATCGTCTAATTGAAATGCGGAATTATTTTAGGAAGGAAGATGCGAATATTACATAGCTGAAAAGGTTACACAAAGTTCCTAATACCGGCCAAAGCGTTAACTAATTCTGGAAAGTAGTGTAGTAACAAAATCCGCATTTTGGTTCATATTGTTCTAAATAGGTATGTCCGGGCATAGCTTTTAATAACGCCTTCATCAAGAAATGGTAATCCAAAAAAATGCGTCAACCACTTTCCTATTTCACCCTCACAAGTAACAAACTGTTTACAGGTTACTATTTGCACGCTAATTACAGTCGGGGTCAACATAGCTGTCTCGTAGACACGTTCATCACCATGGAAGTATGACTGTAAAGTCATAAGACGAAAAATTAGAATTTTGTGATCATATTATTGATACATATGGAAACAAAGAATGTACCTTCCCTCAAGATGTAGTATTTTTCATTAAAAAGAACTAAAAAACGTGAGGCTTTCTTTGCAGAGCTTGTTGTTAATTTTTTTATCAGTTGTTTAAAGGATTTTAAGGGAATATAAAAAATACATTCGTAAAATCACGAAGTACAGAAAATAGAATCTCACTTATAAGAAACAAAGCATTGTAAAAATGGAAAATTACTACAAGGAGCGATGAATTGTTCACGTGAATATTTCACGAGACTTGATTACAACAAAAATAAAACAAAGAATTTAACATACGTGTTATAACTAATGGCTTATCTAGCCGCTTGACAACGTTCATTTTAAACAAAGGGCCTTTAGCTACACAGCTGTACTAAGGTTTCCCAATTCCGAAACTGTGCTGAGCGGCAGGAAATATTTTGTCTTCGTAGGAATTGATATATAATGTTCTTACAAACCTTAACCTTTTAGGAATTAACATAACCCAGTAACAGATCCTTACACTAACCATTAACAAAATTCGATGGGGTGGTTTTCATGTATATCAACCATGTCAGATTTGAATTTAAAGACCAGTTGCCCATTCTAACTGATGTACCTACGATGTTCAGCAAATAGTCTTATTTACCAAAAATATTAACAGAAAACATACTATTACAGACACGAAACATTGAGAGACCAAGATGTAGGTGGAGAGACGAGTTTGATTAATGGGAATGGAATGAATCTTTAACAAGGTCTAAACTTTGATGACCTAAACAAGGTCAAACTTGAAGGTGATGACGTCCTACATTCCTATAATTTTGACAGTTCTAATACTTCCATCTGATATTTCCGGCGGAATATTATAAAGTCTCGTAGTTGTAAACTCCTCATAGCTTATAATCATATGCACCTTAACTTTGTTCATTAAGGTTGTGTTCTGCTACCAACATGACGGTACAAATGCGTTACATAGTTTATATTGGTTTTGAACCTCAAATATACTGTATTTTCGTTTCCTCCAAGCTGCCATGTTTGCAGTTCATCAACACCTATCTTAAGTTCTTTATCCATCCAGCTATTGCGTATCATACAATTACACTCCCGTCCTGGTATATGGGAATCCGAACTAGGAAAATCACTAAATACCTTATAGAAACTTTGGAATCCATCTTGAAGTTTCCTGCCGCAAAATACTGAAAATCTTTAAAGTCAATTTACACTTGCTTCGTTCGATTTTCACTACACATTCAACACACGCAACAAAGGGTGGGGTTTCAAGGATAGGTTAACCCCTCACTGTAATATGAATCCTTACAGTGCAATTAATAAATTCGACGGTAAACAGACAATTTCGCCCCCGCTTGTGGACAGTAATTATGGTTTGATAAAAATTGAGCGAAAACAAAAAAACAATGAAGCAATCATATAAAGAAGATCCCTAAATCATGCCAGTGTACAAATATACGTCTACATATTATGTATAATTTTGACTCACCCCTTTCTCTCACAGTCGACACACGCGCATGCAAAGCTAATCACCAAGACATTTCATGAGGAAGCAGGTAGACCTAACTAACCTGGGAACCGAGACACCAGCGCCGCAAACAAAAACAACTATTAACAAATGCCACCCAGGCTCGTCTCCAGAACTCTCATCTACGATGCGCGCAATATATAAACAACTCAAAGTGAATTTAAATAAATCGGCATATTCTCCAAAGTAGAAGGTGTTGATTGTGTGGATTAAACGTTGTTTTCAGTTTATTTATAGGAACTACTTTATTTTCCATTGTAAGTGTACAAACATAAGAATATGAACGCTCCAAGTTAGCACACTTCATAATGCACAGTTCGCTGACGAAAACATCCGCGCAGTACGTATGAGTTAATAGACAAACACAGCAAAATCGTCTACAATAAGTAGTATTGCATTCCATCCATCGATACGAGATTTTACCGGAAATACACGTTGCATGTAAAAAGAATTGCACGTGTAGAAAAAGGTCCATGTATATGTGTGTATGTCGTGAAGCATAAGTCAGAAACAATAAGTCGTTAAGTACCAAACTTGGTAATTAAGTTCAGCTTCTCTCATGGATACGACTAAGGATTTTCAACAAAATCCCCCACCCCAAAGCACTCTTTACAGGTAAAATTTTTCTTTATTTCTGGTGTTCTTAAAAACCGTTACAACGATTTTAAAAGCCCACAATTAATGTTAAATAAAGTTATTTGTATTGTTAACCATTTCCAATACATTCTTTGTTACTGATTTGAACTTTCAAATACGCCTTCTAAGTAATAGGATTAGGATTCTTAAGCGGAAGGGGACTTAGCACCTCACCTAAGCAGAACTCTTGTGCCTATGCCCTGGGCGGGGCGCCTCCGGGAGAACGTGAGAAGGAATAGAGGGCGGCCAAACTAGGAGTCACGAGGTCCATACCATTTCCAGCTTTTAAACTCCCCGGATGGGCCCTGGAGCAGCTGGAACCTCTCCCACTGTGGGCCTTACACATCCTCTCAGACCACCCCAAACCCGGGGGACTAAGGTTTCCATAGAACATCCTTTTCCCCTGCCATGCACACTCGGAGACCACCATCCGACATCCTCAACCTGATAGAAACCAAGCGGATGAAAGCTGAAGTGAAATGCGAATGGAGGTGAAATGGAGGGACAGGAAATACTGAGGATATATTGATACTTTCCAGCATTCGCCTAGTGTCCAGGAAAACCCCCGAAAAAACCGATGAGCCAGGAAGGTCGGCCGTGGTGATTGAACCCACGAGCTCCCGAATACGGGCCACATACGTTGCCTTCTGAGCCATCTCGCTCGGTTTTCTGAGTGGTAAGTTGTTATTTGCTTTCTCTAGTCCTTATGCAAAGAGCATGGAATTTCAAAGTCATCATATAGCGATCCGCTTATCGTTTAGCACACTGTATTCTTATAACTACAACAAAATGTTTGAATGTGTGGTGAAAGCTTATCTCGATTAAAAAGATGTAAATAGAACAATAAGATTTTATAAGAATAGTCTGAGAAAAGTGAATAGATAAAGTAATGTGAATGTAATTTTTCCATGCAATCACTGAATGTTGCAAGGAAGAATGACCAAATAATGAACAATTAGAACCATTAATAACGGATATCTCGGAAATGGCTGATGCCACAAAAAGTTATTCGAAATAAATTGCATGTTTTATAGAGATCTACGTTTCTTGTATAGTACGTTTTCTTCTATCGCTTAACATTTACCAGTTATATAGGATTACATATCATTCCTTCCCGATGAAGAGGACTTCGAAATCTATTTCCAGAGAATTTTAAATATACATTTTATTTGTCATGTAAATGTCATTAACATATAGTATTTTAGAGTTATTTTTTTTAGAAAAATAAACAATTTCAAAAAAGTGTTCCATGAAGGGTAGTTGAAGTGGGGGAATTTTATTGAAAATCTTTATGTTGCATTTTCAGAAGGTGCCGAGCCTAAATAGCAGGTTGGTATTTATATGAGTTTTCATTTTTGAGTTGTGCTGTTCACAGACACACAACACGCGCGCGCGCGGACCGTTTTCTAAATATATCTTTTTTTATGGATTCAGGGGGACTCAAAACATCTACTTTGGCTGGAATCTTGGTATCGAATTTTAGATGAAATTAAATACCTTCTCTAGCTACTATGTACGTGGTAGAGAAAGTAAAAATCCAATTAATATTACGAGAAGTCCCCCCAGTCCGTCTAATATACTAGAGCAAAACTTAGAAGTCTTTAACTTGAAAGTGTCCAGCAGTTCAGTTTGTCCTGGTCATTCGTTATGTACCAAAAGAAGAAGAAGTATGGTTTCAAATCTTACAGGGTGTAACTTCCTATCCTCCTTTTTCCCCCTTTCTATCTTTGTTGCTTTGGTCTTGGGATTGAATAAATCTTCATCACATATTCTATGAACTTTTCAGAGAAATATGTAGAAAGGTCGAATTTAAGGGTTTTGTACTTTAAGGGTACATACATATAATCTATTGTTTTATCCATACTTTTTACTTTCTCTACTACATATAGTAAGTAGGGGAAGTATTGCATTCCACCCAAAAATTCGATAACGGATTTCACCGGAAATATATGTTTTGAGACCCCCTGAATCCAAAAAAGAGCATTTTTGGAAACATGTCCGTGTGTGTCTGTGAACAGCATAACTCAGAAACGAACAGTCGGATAAACACTAAACTTCGTATTTAGGTTCAGTATCTTCCAGAGATGCGACACGAAGGTTTTCAGGAAAATCCCCTTACCCCAGATTACCCTTTACATGAAACATTTTTCGAAAATTTTAATTTTCTCAAAAATGGCTCCAACGAATTTGATTAAAATATCATATGTTTAAGACATTTTCATGAGAAATGATATGTATACCTCGAATTTCCTGGGAATGTCTCCAAAAGTATTCTTCATTATGAACGAATTTTGCATAACTAGTAAACCATAAGATATAGACAAACCTTTACTACACAAAAATTGTAGATCGCGTTAAAATACACAATTTGTCATATACATTTTTTTTTGAGTGAACCATTTTCGAGCTATTGCTTGTTATTCGTTTAAATTTTCTAATACTTTTTGTCAAATGGGAATTCGTTATTCATTTTTTTATGTCCTGGACACGCAAAGAGAGTGGAATGCGTCACATAGCAACCAGCTCTTAAAAGATTTGTCTATCGCTTAAAGCCTACCATATTCCCCTTGCACCTACAAGAAAATTAGCAATAAGATTAACATCTCGATTAACATGAAGCATATGGAGAATAAGCGTTTGCAAAAATAGTTTGTACAAGAGTAGAGTAAGTCATGTGAGTGTAACATATCAGATTTTTAATTTTGTTTTGCGTGCTGTGATGCCAGCGCAAACGCCTTAGCGAGAAGTTCTAGCCACTCCATACACACGATCGATAATTGACCATAAAAGGCTTTAATTTTGCCGACGACACATTAAAAGCTAACAAATCAGTAGCCAATACGATAAATAAAAATATAATCATTGAACGAGAAGTTAACTGCCTGAGACGTTTCTTTAGGCCAGGGCGGTACTCCTGGAACACCCAGAATCTCGGGTGTTTCTCCACTGAGAGAGGGACTAATTTACAGAATTCCAGAAACGTATACATATACAACGATAGAGCTGGACTTAGAAGTTTTCTATTCAATGCTTTTGGAACTTATAAAATGTTCGTGATTGTAGCAAATAATGAAGTAAATTGTGAAGTATTACGGTAAAATAAAATTAACATCTAGAGGTAATGGGAATTTTTAATTTAGGGAACATTCCACTCCTAAACTGCTTTTACTGTAACTGTGAAGTAATGTATCGCTTCGCCACGTGTGTTCTGGCGGGCAGATGGTACAGGCGGTGCCAAGTTTATTGTAGAAAGAGGAAACTTATAAACAGCAGACCTATTGTTATTGTTAGTATTGCTATCATTTAATTACCTAGGTTTATGCAAAACGTTTTGTATAAAACTATTTACGTTGTTCTAAGAATCAGATTTTAGCGCGATGTGCAAGCATGTGTGATTAAGATTTGTAAGTCGTTTATTTCGTGATAATAAAGCACGGAATATCCATTTGATATAGAAACGTGTGTTCTCCACTGAAATTTTAACCGATATTGATTAACGTACGGGCGCACTGTATAATGAGTTTTATTGCATGTTTTATTTCTGAATGGCACCAATGCATAAAGTTTTGGGTTTTATGATTTTTTTGTTTACGTATGTTTTCCGGTAAACTGTTGAAACCTGCCGTCTAAAGCGTGCTTAGTGTAAAAATATCACCTGCCGCCCTGATAAACTTGCAATTTACGAGCCGCCACTGATCCACAGGTTCCAATACAAGGTTATTTTCTTGCCTCAAGCTTTTTGATCGCATTTCGAAATCTATTTAAATGACATTTGATGTGGGCCAGCCTGCATTCAGGCTGGTGTTCCATGTGCTACTTCATTATAAACGTGGTTTATTGCTGTAATTTTAGTGTCTATTTCATGTCTATTTCAACTCTTATTTTACGTCAGTTTTGCAAATTGAAATTACTCTGGATATCACAAGTTTGAAGCAGACTCTTGAAAATTTATAATCATAATAATAATAATAGCCATAAGCACAATACAACACGTTGGTGTTATGGTTCATAGTAATTTTAGTGCGATGTATCTGGTTTTTTTTAACTTTTAACAACTTATTGCTTTCTCTATTGCGTATAGTAAGCACGGAAGTACTGTATTGTACCAAAAAGTTAGATTCTGAGATTTCACTGGAATTACATGTTTTGAGGCCCCTGAAAATCCAAAAATACTTTTTAGAACAAAAGTATTTGCGTGCGTTGAGTCTGTGAACAGCACAACTCAAAAATGAAAAATCAAATATATACCAAACTTGTATTTAAGTTCAGCACCTTTCATAAAGGCGATACGAAGATTTTCAAAAAACCTCCCACTCCCAACTAACCTTGTGGAACCTTTTTTGAAATTTTCGATCTTGTCAAAAAATTTTAACGATTTTTTATTTAAACGCCATATGTCTATTAAAGATATTTACATGAAAAATAAAGTATATATCTTGAATTTTCCGGGATAGCTTATGAAGTCCCCATGTATTATCTTGTATTACTGGTAAACGTCAAGCGATAGACGAAAACGCTCTTCAAAGAAAATGTAGATATCTTTAAACCACAGAATTTATTCAAATAACTTTTTTTATGATATAGGACATTTGCGGAATATCCCTCATTAATGGTGAATCGTTCAATACTTTGACAATGTTTCAACGTCCTGTCAACATCCAGATGTTTCTCGCGACCGCATGGAAAGAGTATTACATATAAGGCCAGCATATAGCATCCAGTTCTGAAACCCTTGAGTATCGCTACTCTCTTTGCATTGACAATGAAGTGTGTAATGTAGCTATATCTGCAGCGATTTATCTCGATTAAAATCGTGTAGACAGGAAAATAAGGTTTCGTAGGATAACTTTTATACGCATTCATAAACGACACAAGATAGAGAAAGTCGTGTGAATGTAACACGTAAGGATTTTTTAATGCTGTGCACTATAAGTTATGTGTTGACTTTAAATGCAATTTAAGCGCAAACACGTTCGTGGTACTATTTTTATTAACATTATACATATTTTAGAGTTTGTTTCAGATTTTAATTTTACATAAGTTTTAGATAAGTAATATTATACTGAATGCAACAAATTATCAAAAGTGTTTTTCTTTTGTTTGCCTAATGCAAAATTTCCTTTTTGAATGTTAGATATATGACCTGTATATGAGTAAAATGCTGCGTAAAGTGCTTCTTTCAAATATAAAGATGTCGAGCACATATTTCTTCCGTTTGTTTTTCAAGAAAATCAATTGTACCTTCATAGTTCCTTTTTAGGTCATATAATGCTCTTAGTAAGCAAGGCTAATCACTTAGTCTTACTGGTAATGCAGCAGTGTGCACTCCGTTAATTAAAAACTGGCCAAAGAGGGAGCTCGAATCGGGTACTTCCGTGAGCAATCGGGACAACCAGGCTTTGTTCACAAGACAGTGTATATTCTTACAGTAGTTATATTGGGGAACACAACACTAGGTAGACTAGTGCTTCCCTCTTTCCTTCGCTTCTGTCACAGCCAGCTTTAAGGAAGCCGGAGTCAATAAACTTGGTAACAGTGTGAAGACGGCTGGCTTCGTTTCCTACTCCCTAGTGAGGTGCAATGCATATGATGCGTGTGGAATGCTTGATTGAAAATTTAATTAAAAAAGTTTTCATGGATAGCGTGGATAAATAGGACAGCCAGTGGTGATAATCACCTATAAATCTTTCATGATAAGTATAGCACATACCTATAGTGTATAGTAATTATTTATAAAGCGAAAAGTTGCCCATGTGCTGTCAATACTTTTAGGTTAATTCCAACGATGAGTGGTTACATCATTTCGATTTTACCATTTCGGTTTTATTTATGTTTTATGCTATTGTTTTTAGATGGCTGATAAATGGTGTGTGCCAGGATGTGACGGTAATTACGATTCCGAAAAAGCAGCTTCGTAAGTGTGTTCAAGTTTTCTGTTGATCCTGATATACACGGTACGTGGGTCAACCGGATTCCGAGATGGGACTGGTATCCAAAGAAGAGATCTGCAGTATGAATAAAGCATTTTGAAACCGAAGATGTAATTATCTGCGATGTTTATCATGGTTCAGAAGCTAACGAGAAAAAATTCCCACGTGCCCGACCAAAACTGCGACCTGGATCAATGCCTTGGATTTTTCCTAATCTCTCCAGTTATTTAATCAACCCAAGAAATGAAGAGATCCTAGTGAAAGGAGAAAAAAAAGAGGGAACATTAAAGAAGAACAATGGAGTATAGTTGACCAAATATGTTATTAAAGGTTTCTCCGATTTACATAATAACTTTCTTCAGAAGCTTTCAGAAGTGAATAAGTGGAATTATCTGGTGTTGAGTGAAGTGGTATGTTTTTGTCAGTTATCTGTGGATGGTATCACTAAAATTTCAGAAAGTGTAAAAGTGAATTCTGATAATTGTGTGCACAGGCTTAACTATTGTGAGTGACAGTGATTGGAAATGGATTTTGCTCGGAGATCTCAAAGTTACAAGGTGGTCACAGTTAGAAAATATCCTAATAAGCTTTTTAATAAATGACAGTTAAAATGACTTAGAGGTTAGTAATACTGAAACTTTGGAAAACCTTAGAGAAAGCAATAGATTTATGGAAAATTCAGGATTAGATAAAAAACAAAATAATTTTCAGCTACTCTTGTATGCCATGAAAAATAATTACTCTGTAAATATCTGCGCCTTTAAGAGTTTTGAACAGTCCCATGCTATAAGAACAAATAGGCTATGTATACATTCTATTTGTCTTGTGAATATTTTTAATATATGATATTTAAATCAGAGTTGTTAAGGCCATTTTTTAAAATATCTACATTTTCTAAAATGTTCCATGTAAAGGGTAGTTGGTGTTGAGGGGATTTTTCTTAAAAAATTCGTGTCGTATCTTTGGAAGGTACTGAACCTAAATATCAGGTTTATCCGCCTTTTCGATTTTAAGTTAGGGTGTTCGCAGACAACCTACAGACACACACAAACACACACAGAACCTTTTTCTAAAAATGCGTTCTATGGATTCAGGAGACCTCAAAACATATATTTTAGGTTAAATCTAGGTATCGGATTTTTGGATGGAACGCAATACCTTCTCTGCCTACTATGTACGTGGTAGGGAAAGTAAAAATTAAAATACATGAAATGGAAAGCAGGGATAAAATGGTCCAAAAATCATTTTAGGACTAACAAGAAGAGTAAAGAGAACAAAAACATACATTAGGCATTTATAGGCAGCGAAAAATCACAGTTTAGGACTCGTAAAGTAGTAAACGGGTTGCTAAACACAAGAGTAAACTAGGCAATTAGGTCAAAATCCGATCCTATTTATAAGCTCCTACGATAAAATTGCACAAAAGAAAGCATTCAGCACTCTGTAATATAATGAGAGCACAGAAGTTCCAGATTTGCTCTATTTGGAAACATGCAAATGACCCATCACAACCGCAGACCCAGATAGGAACCTCTGTGTAAAGAGGTTCAAAGCTCAGAGGGCTACATAGGATAAACAGTGAAAAGCTACCTATCTTTAAGCTCAGTAAACACGTGGTCTAAACGCTGTGCTAATAAACCTTCGTTCCAAGCATTCAGTTGAAGGTACCTATTTAATTTCTTTCATGATATTTGCCCTAAAAGGGATAATAGTTATTCGTAAACTTAAACAATTTTGACGTCGAAGATTAAGTAAATAATAATTTAGGAAAACTTTATTCTTTACTGCAGCAACAATAATGAAATGTGATTAATGTATCACAGTAAATAATACAGAAAATATTGTAACAAAACCCAGCATACAGACTAATCCCTGTGGAGTAAATCAGAGCTTAAATTTTCTCTACCTTTCGTTCCACTACCTTTAATAAGTAGGGGAAGTATTGCATTCCACACAAAAATCTGTGTGCGCGTATGTGTCTGTGAACAGTATCATCCAAAAAGGTAATTTCTAATGGATACCAAACTCAGTATTTAAGTACAGCATCTTTCGAATATTTTCAAGACAATCCCCGAACACAACCAAACCTTTACATGGAAAATGTTTTGTTACATTTTTTTATTTTAATTCTCTACGGTGAAATTATTTAAAATACCATCTCCTCACAATATTTTCTTGTTAATAACATGTATACACTGAATTTTCGGTGACAAGCCTGTAAAGTCTGAACGAATTTGTGTAGCTTTGCACAATCGTAAGTCATAAACATATAGACAGAGGCTTATTGAGTTAAACTGTATATCTCGTTAAAATATACAATTTATGTTTAATTAATTTTATGACATTAGCTTTTTGCAAGACATTCGTTACTCATGTTACGAATTTTCTAATCCTTTATATTTTTATCTTCTCTACCACATTGGTAGTAAGTAGGGAAGGTTTTAAATTACACCAAAAATTGATACTGAGATTTCACTGTAAATGCACGTTTTGAGATCCCTGAACAAAAATATTTTTAGGAAAAGGTCCGTGTGTTTGTGTACAGCATAACTCAGAAACGAAAAGTCATAGGTACCAAACTTGGTATTTAAGTTCATCTTCTAAGGATGCGATACTAAGATTTTCAAAAATATCCCCTACCTCCTTACATGGAAAATTTTTCGAAAATTAGTCGTGTTTTACTTGGAGGAGTTGTGGTCATTTTAAGGTTAAATTAACTTACCCTAATTGTAGGTTCCCATTTAAAAATATTAAATTGACCCTAAAATGGCAATCATAATGTACTCTAAACAACACACGACTAATGGCATTTGGTTTCCCCCATAATATCAGGCACCTTTTATTCAAAACATTTCTTTCTACAACACTTAGTTTCGAAGATATTGTACAGTCTCGACTTAAATGGTCCAGCCTGTGTGTGTGTGTGTGTGTGTGTGTGTGTGTGTGTGTGTGTACATGTACGTGTTTGTGTTTTCTCTGACACCTACTATAAAGGTATATTGTATTCCACCCAAAATTTCGGCTGAAGAAATACAGCCCTTTCAGAGATCCTGTGAAGCCCAGGTTTTAGAAA
This sequence comes from Deroplatys truncata, assembly GCA_030765065.1. Classification (NCBI taxonomy): domain Eukaryota; kingdom Metazoa; phylum Arthropoda; class Insecta; order Mantodea; family Mantidae; genus Deroplatys; species Deroplatys truncata. Next base: position 112,538,110 of record CM060986.1, read on the forward strand.
TTTATGCTTTCCTTTACATGGAAACATATTCGTCATATTTTATTTCCCTAAAAACGGTTCTAACCATTTTAATAAAAATGTTAATGTTTGACACATGAACATTAAGAATAAAATTTATATAAGTTCTCGTAAACCTATATGCATTTTCCGCAAACAGACTTTAAAGCCTTCATTAACATTCAATTTTGTACAGTTGTGTATAAAATCATAAAATTTAGGCAAAAACATAATGAAGGAAAAGCATAAAGAGCATGTTAATACTTGCTACGAGATTTGTGTCAAATAACTTCTACGTTGAACTAACAGGTCTCGAATTACAATGTTACACTTTCCCATGCTGAAGTTGTCATCTGGTGTATCATTTTGAGAATTTGCCTTTATCTTAATTTTTTAATATATAAAAGTCTGTGTGTGTGAGACAGAGAGAGAGAGAGAGAGAGAGAGAGAGAGAGAGAGAGGGACACATATAGGCTTCTACACCGTTGCACCGATTTCGACCAAACTTAGTACAAATAACATTTGATATAAGGCGAAAAATACTGTCCAGTTTAGAATTCTAAATTCCGGCCCAATTTTACACGATTAGGTATTTAATTTTATGTCGTGCTTACAAAAGCTCACAAGATCATCCATATGAGCACTTCTTAACGATATTAGTAATAGGTCAAACATTGCCAACAAAAGAACAATTATTTAGAGCTTCACAGCCTAACAAAATAACAAACGAACAGTGAGTTCACATATTCATTGAACTCCTCTTTGACATTGATAACACAGCCAAATAAATAATTACAGCAGCTATGCCACCTGAGGGTATGAACGTGCAAATTTAAAGGCGATACAATCGCTTGGGAAAAATTATAAACATTTCCAACTTATTGTATCAGACAGTTTTAACAGCAATAGGATCAAACCAGACAAAATGCGTATTCTTCTTTATCTTCATATGATTTATTGTGTACTGACATAAAATAACAGAAAAGCATTCAGCATTGACTATAAACACTGCTAACATGAGTAATAAATAAGTTGTAGTTCATATCCATTCACTCTATATCATACTCTGAGGCAGTATTTTTAACACTTAAAGTATTTCAGTCAAATTATATAATATAAATTCAATAACAGCCCGCCTTAAAGCAATATGTATATGTAACAATATATAAAAATTGTGTATTACAGTCATCATATATGTTTATATTATTGTATATATTTTCAATAATGTTACGTGAATGTATTACGTAATTTAATAATGTAGGAGCTGCGAGAATGATAGGTTAAAAGTTGCTAACAATGAGGAAACAATGAGGTAACCTTGAGGTAATAATGAGTAAGAAAGTTTAATAATGCTACTAGTCATTATTGGAGCAACAATAATGTAAATTTTGAGACAGGTTATAAATAACCAATCAACAACCAGAAAAAATCTTAAGTTAAATGAAAGTATTCTATTGGAGTAGTATTAGCCAATCAGAAACTGAAATAGGGCAAATTTTACAAATTCAGAAGTCAGTTGCTTGTAGACAGTGTTCCTAACCGGACGCGAGACTCGTCCTCAAGACGTTTAATACGTATTCGTGTGAGACGAAAATAGTTTTACGTGTTAAAAAGTGCAAGTAATTAACAAAAGAATCCCACAGCTCTCTATATCAGTGAAGTGTTATTTAAATCGTGTCAAGCATTAATAAATGGAGTGAAGAAAAACTTATAATCTGTGTAAGCCTACATTCTTCAGTCGCACCCTCCCTGTTAAGACATTCATGTCTCTAACAATAATACTGAGGCAGCCGAGGCAAACATAAATATATAATATTTAAAGAAACAGTCAAATTACAAAGTTAATATTTTTTTTAAACTTGGGACAAAGGCCACCGGAAAGTACATTTGGGGCGAAGGCTACCGGAAACTTTTTACCATACGTGCGGTTGCTACTACTTCAAGTTCGGCTCCCCAACAGTCGAAATATAATACTCCTCCTAAAATAAGCATTCTTAACTCCGATGTTCGGATATTCATTTATTATAATTTGTAGTTTGTCATATTTTGTAAGCACTCGGTTTCTTTCTGTACGGAAAGTTCGATAAGAAGAAAAACAAAAATTGAGTGACATAAAATGACTGAGCGTGGGTAGGAGGAACAATATCAAACCGTCGAAGTATACTTCTTATCCTCCTTTTTGTTTGTATGTTAATTTTGGCATTTATTTACTTTGTCTTTCGTGTGTTTGATTAGTAGTTTTGTGTATGTTGATTACCGAGAATGAACAGGGTTATATTGACGTTACTTAAACTGCTATCATTTCTTCGGAATGGAGATCTTCTCTATAAATACCAACGAGGCACCCCGAATGTGACTACGTCGAAGTCACAACTGCATTCAAGAAATCATTACAAATTGTAGTTCGTGGTTGTTCTGCAATGCTTTTGCATAGTGTTTTTCCTCAGTATTTTAATGTTTTTGTTCTTTATGGTGTGATCAAAGTTTTAATTAAGTAATTTGTGTAATAATTGTTAAATGCTCCCAAAGAAGAGCAAGGCTATTGGCTAAGTGCAACCTAAGGCTAAATATTGTTGGGTTATACCGTCATATCACAGGTAAGGCCAGGTATTTCAACTACTTTATTTATATTTTAACCAAGAGGGATGGCTCAGATGATTACGTCTGTGGCCCGCATTTGGGAGGTTGTGGTTCGATTCCCGTGACCGACTGCATCAGTATTATTTTAGAGACATGGATATCTTAGCAGGGCGTGATGTGACAAGAATGTAGGCTTTTAAGTTTTAATTCACTCCTTTTTATTAATCCTCGACACAAATTAAATAGCACTTCACTGATATCGAGAGCTGTGAGATTCTTTTATTTAATACTTGCACTTTTTAACACATATACTATTTTCGTCTCACACGAATACGTAATTAATTTCTCGAGGACATATCTCGCATCTGGTTATGAGCAGTGTTTGGAGGCAACTGAATTGATTTCAACCGTCTAAACTTTCTGTGTTTCAAGTCTCTGATTGGCTAATCCTACTCCAATAGCATACCTTCATTTAACTAAAGTTTTTCTGGTTTTTGATTGGCTAATTTATAAACTGTCACTAAAATTACATTATTGTTACTCCAATAATCACTAGTAGCATTTAAACTTCCTTACTCATTATTGCCTCAAGGCTACCTCATTGTTACCTCATTGTTAGGAACTTTAAACTTATTATTCTCACAGATCCTACATTATTAAATTACGTAATATATTCACATAGCATTATTACACACGTATACAATAGTATAAGCATATGCAGTGACTGTTACATACATTTTACAAATTATTGCATACACATATTGCTTCAAGGTGGGCTGTTATTGAATTTACATTTTATATAATTTGACTGAAATCATTTAAATGTTAAAAATACTGCCTCATAGAAGAAACTAGGACGATAGTGAAATGTGTAGTTCGCTAATGCTGCTTCTGACATTGCTAGCTTATTTATTGAGCCGATGAAAGCAACAAAGTGGACATTTCAAAACTGTAGACACCTTAAATAATGCAAAACTCAAACAAAAATTATGAAATATCTCAAAACAAAATTTAATGTGAAATATTTTTTTCATATTTCTACAACAATTTATTCATTAGCAAACTCCAGACTGTCTTTTATTGTCTCCCAGTTTCTGTAAAATTAAATCGGTAATGAAGAGGATTTCACAGGATATTAAGAGAATTTTTAATATATACATTTTATTTCTCACATCAGTATCGCAAATATATTAACTTTTAATTAAAATAATTAAGATAAACTTTCGAGAAAGTTAAAAATAACGAACATTTTCGAGACAATAAAAAATAAGGAATATGTTGTATGCTTAAGAGTAATTTGGTGTAACGAAATTTCCTGAAAATCGGCATAGTATCCTTTAAAGATGCTGCACTAGAATTAAAAGTTTCGGTTTGGAACATAAATGATTTTTACTTTCTCTGCTGCGTACCTAGATAGAGAAGGTATTGCATTCCATACGGAGATTTCACCACAATACATGTTTTGAGACCCCTGAATCCATAGAAAATCTCTTTAAATGGTGTGTGTGTGTGCGCGTGACTTTTAAACAGCATAACTCAAAAGAAAAAGTCGGATAGAGACCAAACTGGTATTTAGGTTCAGTACCTTCCAAAGGTGCAACAGGAAGATTTCCAAGAAAATTCCCCCAGCCCAAACTACCCTGTACATGGAACATTTTGCGAAATTGTTTTATTTTCTCAAAAATTGCTCTAATGATTTTAAGTAAAACACCACATACTAAAGATTTACAAATTTGACAAATAAAGCTTTTATCTTAAATTTTATGGCAATAGCCTTTGAAGTCCTCTTCATTCGTAAGGATTTTGTATAATCTTATATAACTGGTTAAGCAATAGACAAAACCTTACTACACAAAAATGTAGATTTATTTAAAACTCACAATTTATTTCAAGTAACTTTTTGTGGCATCAGCCATTTCCGAGATGTCCGTTATTAATAGTTCGAATTGTTGAATATTTAGCCATAATTTTAAAGTCCATTTTTGGCTGCTTCTCGCGATGTCGTGGAAGGAGTATGGAATTATAAGGCCAGTGTGTAGCATTCAGTTCTAGAACATTTGACTAATGCTATTTCCCTTATATCTATAACGAAATGTGTAATGCAGCTATTTCTGGAAATGTTTATCTGGATTACATTGAAGTAGACAGGAAAATACATTTTTGTAATAATGAGTGTATATCCACCAATAAGCGATTGGGGCTAGAGAAAGTCATACGTATGTAACACATCAGATTTTTTATTTATGCTGCACACGCGCAAACGCCCAATATACTAATTTTTTGCAAACATTTTTTTTTCAGGATACCTCAAAACGCATGAACTCCGGTGAAACCTTTATATCAAATTTTTGATGGAAAAAAGTATTTTCCCTACCTGCTAAAGGCGAGTGGTAGACAAAGTAAAAGTGCTAACGAATAATTTAGTTAAATAACTAATTTCTTTTATTATCATTTATTAAGTTTAGGTTACTGCATAAATAATCTCATTTTCGGAGCTTAGAAACATGGCAATGATCTGCACAAGAGATGGTTGTGCAGAGCAGTAAAGCGTATTAGATAATAAAATGTTGTTATGGGCCATAAACCTCCAATCTTCTGGATAGGGAACCCTAAGCTGCAAGTAATTAGATGCAGCAGGTCTCATTTCCTAAGTTATGGAGAAAATTTTATTACAAAATGAAGCACCGGTGCAGAAATTTTGAACTTCGTGGTTCTAAACATATATGTGCCGAATCTAAAGAACAGAAAAACCAAAATCCTAAGTATTACGTCCTCTAACCATGATAATTTATTTTTATATCTGTCTTACAAAATATCCCTATAAAATATTTTTCTATATACGCCATGATAACACAAATACAGTTTTGTAGAAAGGGTTTCATTATGTATTTGGTTGTGGGTAGATGAAACTGAAGTCATAGTCCAGTATTTAAAAATCGGGTGTCCAGAAATTTAATATTGTTTGCATGACATGACGAGAAACAAATCAATCAAAAGGTATGAAAAATATTGGAATATTCAATCAATATAAACGATATCTCGGAACTTATAAACATTACAAAAATATATTTGACATAAGTTGTGTATTTTAACGAATTCTGTGTTTATGAGCAGTAATAATTATACATAATTATAACAAGTTTTCAGAATGAAGAGTATTTAGCGGAATATTCACAGAAAATTATGCACATACGCTTTACTCCATACATCAGTTAGTGGAACACTTAATATTTAAATAAAGTTTGACGTTATGATAAAATAAAAAAACGACACATTTTCCATATAAATGATAATTGTTGGTAGCGGAATAATCTTCAAAATGTTCATATCATATCTTTGGAAGCCGTTGAACCTAAATTGCAACTTTGGTAGTTTTAGACTTCTAGTTTTTGGTGTTCATACCATAACAAAGCAGCTGTGGTTCAAGGTTAACCAAAGGTAGACGCCGGGCAGTCGGAGATAATTAAGAATAAATAGCGCTCTCGACCAGCGTAAACAGGAAAGCGCTATGGTCAGATTCTTCCCACTTCCAGAATGTATGTCCAGAACAGTCTAGAATGTTCTCTGGAAGCTTCCACGGGCTGTATGTCAGCTGCTGCTTCCGCGAAATATTGGAGAATTTTGTGTTCGACTTCCCGGGGAGTGAACCGTAGTGCTTAGTGGTATTTCGTTAAGCAGCTACTCACGAGGAAAGTGAAGTGGTAGTGAAAAGTTGAACTAAATCACGTTAATGAAGTAACAGTGAGAATTTAGAGAAAAGACAATTAAGAAAAATCTGATGTGTTACACTCATATGACTTTCTCCACTCTTGTACAAACTATTCTTACAAACGCTTATTCCCCATATGCTTCATGTTAATCGAGATGTTAACCTTATTGCTAATTTTCTTGTAGGTGCAAGGGGGATATGGTAGGCTTTAAGCGATAGTCAAATCTTTTAAGAGCTGGTTGCTATGGCGCATTCCATTCTCTTTGTATGTCCAGGACATAAAAAAAATCTGATGTGTTACACTCACATGACTTTCTCCACTCTTGTACAAACTATTCTTACAAACGCTTATTCTCCATATGCTTCATGTTAATCGAGATGTTAACCTTATTGCTAATTTTCTTGTAGGTGCAAGGGGAATATGGTAGGCTTTAAGCGATAGTCAAATCTTTTAAGAGCTGGTTGCTATGTGGCGCATTCCATTCTTTTTGTATGTCCAGGACATAAAAAAATGAATATGGAATTCCTATTTGACTAAAAGTATTGGAAAGTTTAAAGGAATAACAAGCAGTATCTCGACAATGGTTCACTCAACAATAAACATGTACATGACATAAATTGTGTATTTTAACGCGATCTACATTTTTTGTCTAGTAAAATTTTGTCTATCTCTTATGGTTTACCAGTTATGCAAAAGTCGTTCACAATGAAGAATACTTTTGGAGACATTCCCAGAAAATTAGAGATGTACATTTAATTTGTCATGAAAATGTCTTAAACATATGATATTTTAATCAAAATTGTTAGAGCTATTTTTTATAAAATTAAAATTTTCGAAAATGTTCCATGTAAAGGGTAATCTGGGGTGGGGGACTTTCTTGGAAACCTTCGTGTCGCATCTCTGGAAGATACTGAACCTAAATACCAAGTTTGGTGTTTATCTGACTGTTCGTTTCTGAGTTTTGCTGTTCACAGACACACACACACGGACATGTTTCCAAAAATGCTTTTTTTGGATTCAGGGGGTCTCAAAACGTATATTTCCGGGGAAACCTTGGTATCGAATTTTTGAGTGGAATACAATACTTCCCCTACTTACTATACGTAGTTGGGAAAGTAAAAATGAACAGTCACAATATATATACACTGAAAATCACTCTCATAAAGGTGCTTAAAATGTATATTTTTATCGGAATATTGATGTCAAACGTTTGTGTGGAATACAATATTTATTCTGGAGATTATAGATAAGTCTAGAGAAAGCAAAATAGTAATAAAATAAAGGCGTCATAGATAGACGTACTCGCGTTATTGGTGTTATTTTCCAAGTACAGAAATGCGATAAATGTATAAAATATTAAACTTTTCTGATGAAACTCTCGCATCCACAGGAGACGATAATCGTTATCGGATAAATTATGCCATTTCCGTAAACATTTGTTTATTGGAACAAAATGGCAGCGTCATGCATTAAATTAATTGGTTTTAAAGATAAATGTTCATACAGAGAGCTTTCCTAGAACAACAGTTTACTCTAGTTAGAACTATGTTTCATTATTTTATATTAATACTGCTGCTGTTTTTCGCGGCGGTTTTTGTTTGTATTTGTTGTATTGTGTGTAGTTTATAATCACACGACGTAATAAGCATCGACTTTATTCGTGAAACATCGTAACAAATAACACATAAGGCTTCCAGCTTAATAAGAAACGTTATCTCGTGCTACTGCACACTTACTTGTCTATTTCCAAACCTCTTAGGATTTTGCCTTTGAAATTTGTTTCATTTATAAGATTAAATGATCGGAGCAAATATTTAAATATATCATCGATAAAACATAAGCTTTAGCTTTTTTACAACAAAATGCTAATATTCCATAGCTTTTTTATTTATTTAATGATGTGATCCTTCTATTTGATAAAAAACTCACATTATTTTTTTCCATTGCCCTTGACAGTTACGTGAGAAAGCAATATCTGTGGTACCTTGTTTACAAATGTGGAGATAACATGCTTTGATTACAGATGTTGGTTAGTCATGTGGCAAATGCGATATCTTCTGATTTTATCTAACGATGGATAAAAAAGAGAGAGAAAGAAGCTTCTTTAAGTTGTCGTATCTCTAAATAACGCACAGAAAAATTAGGAGTAAGCTTGATTTACAATGCTCGCAATAGGATGTATAAACACCATTGCCGAAATTATAATTTGTCACGCTTATGTGGCTACTATTAAAGGCTATACACAACATTGTGCACGTAAACTTAGCAAACTTTCTCATTTTGAGACGTTATAAGTTTATTTATAGTTATTTATAAAGCTGAGAGCCGCAATTTTAGCATCCACTAAATGAAATGGAAGTGCTTAATTGGCTGTGTAACATAAAAAGGGGAAATCAAATTGCATTCTTGGCTTTCGTAACCACACATGTCCTGTTGAGTGAAGTTGGACAACATCAATAACAACAGAATAAATCTTCAAAATACAAGGCGTATTTTTAAATTAAGAACCGTTTTAATATTTATCCGCTGAAGCGCTGCGGTCGCGATTTTGAGCATGCGCGATCATTTGCTCCATTCATTAGGAAGCTAGACGCAGGTGTGATCGATCGTCGCTTTGTGTTTGCCTATTTTAGAGCATTTAGAAGTGTTCAAAACAATCGAACGACCCGTAGAATTTTAAGTCAGATCAGTGATTCGTTTTTTGAATGCGAGAAATGTTACGCCAGCAAACATTCATCGTCAACTGTGTGAGGTTTATGGGGAAACAATGAGTGACAATGCCTGCTCACACGCAGCCAAACAAACTCAAGATATGGTGGCATTCTTTGGATGAGAATTCGACACTCTCCCTGCAGTCCACATTTGCCACCAAGCGATTTTTATCTGTTTCATTGTCTGAATAAATTCTTTGATGGAAAACATTTGAAGACGATGGTGTGAAACAAGAAGTGCAGACTTGGCTTTCATTACCACAGCATCATTTTTGACGAAGACATAAAAATGCTAATTTCCTGTTGCAACAATTGCCTGAATAACGGTGGTGACTATGTGGAGAAGTACTGTAAGGTGTAAGATAATGAATGATAAATTTAGTATTTGATAAATAATGTTCTGTTATTCTTATTTTCTGTACAAAGTATAGTAAATATAAGTATGGCATTCCACCCAAGAATTCGATACCGACATTTCACCGGAAATACATGTTTTGAGGTACCCTGAATTAAAAAAAGCATATTAGAAAAATATCCGTGCGCGTGTGTGTGTGTGCTGTGAACAGCATAACTCAAAAACGAAAATTCGGATAAATACCAAAGTTTGTATTTGAGTTTTGTATTTTCCAAGAATGCGACACGAAGATTTTCAAATAAATAACCCACCCCAACACGAAAAGTGTTTCGAACATTTAGATTTTCTAAAAAAAATGGCTCTAACGATTTTGATTAAAATACCATATATGAAAGATACTTTAGCGATAATTAAAATATGTATCTTGAATTTTTTAGGAATAGCCTAGGAAGTCCTCTTCATTGGGAAGGAATTCTGTATAATCTTGTATAACTTGTAAACGTTAATCGATATCCGAAAGCGTCTAACATACTAAATGTAGATATCTTTAAAACACACAATTTATTTAACATAAGTTTTTTATTGCATAAGCCGTTTCTGAGATATCCATTATTAAAGGTTTGAGTTGTTCTCTTATTGGTCATTCTCTTAAAGTCCTTTCAACATTCGGCTATTTCTTGCGATTGCATGGAGACAGTATGGAATTTTAAGTCAAGCGTATAGCGTTCAGTTCTTAAACATTTGAGATAGAGGACAGAGAAAGTCATGTGAATGTATCACATCCAATTTTTTAAAAAGATTGTCTATACTTACTTAAAAACTCGCCGCATAACTACTTGGAAAGATGTTTTTCCTTGGCGAAACTCTGCTATATTATAAACATGATTATCACAGGACACTTGCTAAGAATAAATTAGCAAACAATCTAAAATTATGCTATTATGGAACTGATTAGTATCTTGTAACAATCTTTATTAAATGTTTAAAGAGAAAGAGTAATTTGCTTATTGCGCGTAGTAGTGGTTCCTCCTTGTTGGGATCCCACTACGTTGATGATGATGATGATGATGGATGCTATGTTACGTACCTGTAGGACGTCTTAATGCCTGTACTCTCGTGACGTATCTTGACGTTCTCGTAGACTGGATTCTGATGATCGTATATCTGTATTCTTGTGTGTGTGTTAGTATGTAGTAATTATTATTTTATAATTGTGCCACGGCTGTTGTACCTGTGTCGGAGAACACTAGTGTCTTGTCAGGGTTGGGTATGGAGAATGTTAAAATATTTTGTACAAACATATTCTGTTAATTATTTAATTTGTATTTTAATAAACCACATATAATATTCACAATCCACTATTACCTTTGTCATGTTAAAATATGTATAACTGGTTGACCTTAAATACGTAGTTTTAGGTCTATTTAGATGCGAGCTTATACACTACCTTCCTGTTGAAGCACTGACAAACTTCTGTTAGCGTTCTCTCCAACCGTTTTCTTAACGTATGTATTTGAATTATAGCACCTGATTGGTACTACTATCCACTAACATCCAATAACAGTTTATGTTACATATATATATGTTTACAAACTTCCATCGTCTTAATTATGAATCCAAGTTTCGTTACATGCTTACGTAGATACTACTGCATTTCTCGTAATTTAATATTACTGGTTTTATAGCTAACAATGGCCTTTCCCTCTTGTATTATATTTTATATGTTATAAGGTAATATACTCGTTCTCTACCATGTGTACATTATGAATATATGTGTTCCTAACATTCTCTTAATTATTATAATTATAATATGTTCAAAGAAAATACATAACGCGTAAAACTTAGAACAAAATATTAAAGAAAGAAATTAGTAATAAGTTGATACTGTGAAACTTTGAATTAGATATCTTATTACATTAATGAGTTATTGTATTAGTTTGCCCGTGGCTAGTGTTGTATGTTGCTTCAGCGTTTAAGGCTATTTGAAAGGCTATACATTTATTTTCTGAAAACGCATCTAAAGCTTTATAAATAAAAAAATACGATCTCAGAATTCACTTTTTAAATCCTCAATGCTTGTAACAAGCTTCTGTGCCTACTCCTCCAGCAGCTTTTACTTTCTCTAGCACCTACTTATATCTCACACAAAAATATCATTATTTCCCTAAAAACACAAGTTTTGAGGTTTCCTGAATCGAAAAAGATATATATATATATATATATATATATATATATATATATATATTATATGTGGAGCTAATTGGAGGGTATTTAGCGTTTAGAGTTCATTCATATTTATTCTGCTGGATGGTGTCTGTGTTCGTATTGTTGCAAAAAAAGAAAAGAAGCGTAACTCACAAACCTGTAGTCGAATGATTACCATTCAGGATACTCCAAAAAAGCAATACGAAGACCTTTAAAAAAATCCCTTTACCCTATACTATCCTTTAGATGAAAAAAGGTTTCCTTTTAGTTTACTTCTTAAAAAATAACTAACGACTTTATTTAAAATACCATATATTTCAGACAGGTCATTTCTGGCCGCATTGTTGATGGCCTAAAAGTTTACACGAAAATTAAATTAATTTTGAGTACCCAGCACCTACAATGAGGGGGTGTATACTTACTTGACTGCGGAGGACCGAAACGCGGTGTGGAGGTTAAGAGGAAGGTGTGGGTTTTAATTGCATAAAATCTATAACACAAATCTACTCACACATTCCTAGATTTGTTTCCCAAACGTTTGGGGTTCCTACATTATTAAAAATAGAAGGTGGGAGGAGATGTCCACCGATCCAAAGCCCGGTTTACACACGCGATCCGTTACTCACGAAATCCTAACTGAGAGTGACGCTATCCTCCACTAGTCGTGGCTAGCAAAGCTACCAGCCAAGAGTGACGTAAACAACAATTGTCTGGAATGACATGTAGAACAATGATGTAATCCCCCAAATTATTAATACGCCACAATATTAAAATAACTAATGAAATATATATCTTGAATTTGCTGCAAATTATTTGTACAGTCTCTTCATTCGAAATGAGCTTTATATAATTTTGTATAACTGGTAAGTCGTAAGAGATAGACAAAATCTTATTATATAAAAGTACAAAAGCTATATATTTAAAGCACACACTTTATTTAAAATAAACTTTCAGTGGTTGAGGCAGTATTTTATATCACAACACTGTGAATGCCAGAGTGATTGTAGTATAAATTAACACTATTGTATGACAATAATTTTGGATGTTTGTTAATTATAAGCATTGTTAAGAAATAAGTTTACACGGCCTCACTGAAACTGACAATAGGAGCGGGTAACAATGTAGCGAGGGGGTGAGTTGTTTATCAATTAAAAGAGACAAACAATGACGTCAGAGTAGCGCGCTTTTCTTTAGAAATGGAGGGAATATCTTCCCTAGAGCATATGTGTTCGTAATTTTAATTGGATATAAAAAGACGTTAATGGTGGCCTGTTTTATTAACCAATAGCAGCTCTGTTATAATGTTTATGCATATCGGGGCGAGGGAGTATAAAAAGCTAAAGCCAGAGACAAGTATTACTCAGTTTAACAGAATCATTCACGCGTTACACGTCGCACAGTTCAACAGAATCATTCGCGGGTTACATGTCACACAGTTTTAAGAGAACCATTCACGCGTTACACGTCGCACAGTTCTACAGAATCATTCACAAGGCAAACGTCACGCAGTTCAACAGAATCATTCACGGGTTACACGTCGCGCAGTTCTACAGAATCTCTCGCGTCGTAAAGTTAGTTAAAAAATGTAAAATACGCGAATTAATAATGTGCGGCAAATAAGTGATTATAGTTACATTCGAAAAACATAACAGTTTCAGTCAGGCGTGTATCAAAAGTAAATCTGTGAAATTAATGAAGTGTGACGGCAATAAAAGTGTAAAAACCAATTCCTTTATCAGTGTTATCTTTTAGTAACAACTCCTTTCCTTTTACACACCCTGTTCAACAGATTTGCTCGAATGAGTAATAATAGCTAGCATACAGCTAGGTATACAAAGAACCCAAAATTCAAAGTAGTAAAACAATAACAGGCGCCAGCAAATAAGATAACACGAAGTTACCGCGACATGGTGGCAGCTATTTCCAAGATACCCGTTGTTATTGCTTAGAAATTTGCAATACTTCTAATTTTTAAAGCTCTGTCACCAATTATTTATCGCGATGTAAGGGGTATGGAATCGCAGAGCCAACTTGTAACGAACTGCTTTTTAAAGATTTTACTATAGCTTCAGTATTCTGTTTTCGCTTCTAACTGTTTCTGTAAACGTTTATCGAAGTAAATAGCAATATTATGAGTAGCGTTGCAAATAGAACTTCTAGAAGCTAGATATGAGAATAAAACACTATGGCTAGAGAAAGTCACATGAATGTAACAAATCCGATTCTTTTAAATGGGCTTTTTTGTATAAGATTAAAATGCAATGCATTCAACAGATACTTTAAGCAGAATTTCATTTACGTGCATACTAAGGAGAGCTGTCTGTGGCGCAAGAGGGCCCATCATGGGTAAGGGGATTTTCCCTTGTTGGTAAACCTGAAGGCCTAGTATGGGGTGCACTCAGCCTTGTGAGATCCTTGAGGATCAGTTGATAATTTGTAGCATACTGATTACACGCTACTCCGGATACTACATTCTGCCCACAATGTGTTGTGTGAACGAGGCAAAGGATGAAGAGGCCGTGACTAGATCTGTCGTGCCTGGAGGTTTTCTAAGCTCTTTTAAATTCATTTATCCTACATTTCCCTCTATCTAAGTCACTATATGTCATTCAATGTTATAGCATTTTTACGAGTTTGATTTCATTGTGTTTTAACTCATTTGAAGATCATCTACATTGAGTTCACAGCCACTTATGCCTCTCAGATCATCTGTTGTATACACAGATTTTCTTTTACTTAGGTTAGTCTCATTAACTAAACATTTTATTACATTTAATTAAGTAATTCTGTCTGCTATTTGTTTGTCAACCATATTAAGCAAGGTTGCCGTATGTAGTCCTTTGTCTCCGAATATTCTTCTCGTTCGTTTGGCCGCTTTCTTCTAGGCACGCTGTATAATCACCAGAAAGCTCACTCCTTTCTAAATGTCTAAGAGCATTAAGAAATCCCTTAAATATTTTATGACAACACAGAAGGAGCTTGAAACACGGAGTAATCAGCTGTTGACGTCTTACAGTGCCTCTATACGGCGGTGAATTACACTTTTATGTCGATACGATTCTCAACTACAGCATACTTATTTTTACCCATATCTATGGTTTCCAGAACAACAAAAGTCAATGGATTTGTGTGCATATTAAAGACGTTTTATTTTCTTTATTCTTTCTTAATTTTCTTTCTTCTTTCGTTCCCTTCCTTCTTTTGTTCCCTTTCTTCTCTCTCTTCCTTCCCCCTCCTTTTCTTTATTTCTTTCCTTCTTTTGCTCTTCACCACCAGCATCTATGTTCGTTAAGTCTTCACACATTGTTTAGCTCTGTTTCTTTCTGTGATATCCAACATCTCCTTTCTCTGATACTGATATTATCATAAATGTTTTGCGGTATTTCTCTGCTCTCATTTGATTTAAATAGCTTCTAAAGTTCTCTTTTTGCATTATTTCATAATTTAAAGTGTACATTTTAAGTTCTTCATGAAAATCCTCATTTCTTATTATATCTATTCTTGTAGTCTTTCAGAGAAATTTCATTTCTGTTACCTGGAGCTTTCTTTTATATTTTTCTATATTAATTCAAGATTCACCTAGATGCATTAAAATTAGAAACTTTACTTGGATATCTTCCCTGGTTTTGGTTGATCGGTGTATTGCTCCGCAAATCATCTGGAATTTATAAGTTTATTTTGCATATCTCTTACTCTGTATAGTACATTTACATTGCATGAATGTACTATAACAATGTCATCAGCATACGTGGCAGAATTTAAAATGTATTTTTAATTATTGGTATTTCAAGGGGCAGCTGATCTATTCTGGATATTTAACTTTATTCATCTCTATACAAACTGAAAAGGATAGGCGATGAACAACGCTCTGATTAACCTTTAACATTTCTTTATGTTCCGTTATCTATTACTATCTTGGACCATTTATAACTACAGACTTTATAGTCTCTATAAGATTTGGGAAATTCTTTGTTTCCGTAGATAGCCAACATTTATTTCTGTGCATTCGATCAAATCTAATACTCAATAAAGAAGTGATAAATGCTATAAGAATATGCTGTTCCGAACGCCATTTCATTGAGCTAAGTTTGAAGTAAACGGTATCATTTTTTATGTAAATTAGAGGCGAGAAAGAGGCGAATTATTTTTCAGTAACAGTACAGAATTTCCAAATCCGAAGGAATATTACATTATAAATAATTATTAAAAATTATAGTCAAGCATGTCCACTAGTCTGCATAGTCGTAACACAAGGTAGGTAGCTACTCTTGGTCCACTGTTACATTTCTGACTCAGGTGCTTTGGCATCAGTCGTGATTCTTCTTTCCAGTATCGAAAGATATTACTCCGCTCCCGTCTCTCCCTTCCCTCCGCGTATGCGATTTCGTAATATAGTGTTAAGAACAATACGTAAATATGCTTATTGTGTACTGCCACTTAACTCACTTTAAAATAATTCACACCCAACATAGTCGTATCAATAATAATCATCCTGCATCAGTTTCCATTATGCTAATGATTGTATGCTCCAAAACAGCATCACAAGTCTCTCTCACGTGTATCGCAAGTGCTCAGTAGTATAATTAAATCTGATCAACCGGAAGATTTCTAATAGGCGTTTTCCTCTTTTGGAACTTGCAAGCAGGGATGGTTCCAATGGTAACGCAACGCGCAGTGTTCGATCAGATCGTTAATGTAAATAGGGTGAACTGTTATTTTGTAACTAAAATGCTGGATCTATGTTTTTTTTCTCCGTTTCCAGAACGGTTCCAAAATAACAGTTACGATATTTTTTCCTTCTTAGAACATAGCACTCGTTGTGTCAGAATGTGGACTTAGCGTATCTGTTATAAAATTACGTTGGAAAAAAAGAAAAGAAGATAAAGAAGCAACAACGGTATCTGTTGCGTAAATTCTAAGTGTTTCGAGATCCTCCTGCTTCTCAGAGTAGCTGTCAGGTCGGCAGCCAGAATATAATAATGGAAAAAAACCCTGTTCTATAATGTTCTTTAACAAAAAATCTGAAGTTAATAATTGGAATCAAAGTACATTCAGTTTAGAACTACAATAGAAAATAAAATAAATCAGATTCAGAGATGTACTTAGATATATTTTACAGTGCTTTTATAACGTATATTACAAAAGTAATACAATAATTAATGACGAAAGTGTATTACACTCATTGATTTTAAATAGCCTCATAATTGCTTGTTTTGTCATGCGGGTAAGAATTTAAAAAAAAACAGTTTTCGTAAATTTATATTTTAGTATGTCCTGGTTACTCAACTCTGACATCAGTTCTCTCAAAAATGCTCTTTTTTCATTCTTTTCTCTTTTTTCCTGTACTTCGTAACTCATGCACACCTGGCTAAGTGCAGGTCAAAACGTCAACGAAGTTATAAATATTCCAGTGTGAAGTGTAAAACAAGCCGTTTAATTTGGCAAGGAAAGATTCACAGTTATTTGTTCGATTTTTGGTAGCTGTGAAATCAGCCCAAATAGAAGGGCGAAACATTAAATCTTTAGCAATATATGTATCCAGGATGTAGTCACGGAACTCTTGTATTTTATGTTTCCTGGTTGTACCTACAGCTATCGGATCCTCAACAAAGTCGTCCTCTACGTCAACTGAGTTTAAACACGGAAGTCTAGAGAACTGTTTTAAAAATGTACCTTTTGCAGAGTTCGATTTGTACTTCTTTGATAGACCAAGGGTTTGTATTTTGCGCCACCAATTTTGTCCTAAAGGAAAGGGCGCCATTTTATCACAATTGAAGGCCAAACAAGTGTTGCGAGCTTCTGAATAGCTGATTCATAGTCTTCTGGTGAAGATGTTAAGCCAAGTATCGCAAAATGGGTTGCAATACGGCGGAACGTTTTTGCATAAGTTTCAGTTGCCTTATTTGGCAGCAGAAGGAATGCAAGTAAACATCCAATTACTGTATGAATGGTAAATAATTGTGTATAAAACTTGACACATTTTAAATGTGAACTACGTTGAAGCAACATACAGTACTACCACGAACAAACTAATACAATAACTCATTAGTGTAATAAGATATCTAATTCACATTTAATCAGCATCAAAACATTAGTAATTTCTTTCTTTAGTATTTTTGTTCTAAGTTTTACGTCTTTGTATTCCTGCCTAATATTGTATGTATAATAGCTAAGAGGATGTTAAAACATATGTTTATAATGTATGCAAGGTAGAGAACAAGTATATAACATTATAACGTATAGAATATAATATAAGAAGGAAAGACCATTGTTAGCTATATAACCAGTAATATAAAATTACGAGAAATGCAGTAGCTCTACGTAAGCGTGTAACGAACCTTGAATGCTAATTAAGATAATGGAAGTCCGTAAGCATATACATGTAACATAAACAGTTATTGGATGTTATTGGATAGTAGCACCAATCAGGTACATTGATACATGCCTATAATTCAAATGCGTACGTTAAGAAAACGGTTGCAGCTAACAGAAGCTTGTCAGTGTTCAAGCAGGAAGGTAGTGTATAAGCTCGTCTATAAATAGACGCTAAAACTATGAGTAAGGTGTATTGTCTTCACGTTATTTGCACCACGCTTTGGGCGTCAATTTTAAGGAGGTTGCATTGAAGGAGTTGCATTATATTTAAACTGTTGGGGAACCGAACTTGAAATTCGTTGCAACCACATGTATAGTAAAAGGTTTCCGGTAGCCCCAAATGTACTTTCAAGTGGCCTTTGCCCCAAGTTTAAAAAAAAACATTAACTTTGTAATTTAACTGCTTCTTTATATATTATATTTATGTTTACCTCGGCTGCGTCAGTATTTGTTAGAGACACGTTTCTCTTAGCAGAGTTTTGGTGCGACAAGAATATAGGCTTACAAAGATTATAATTTTACTTCACTCCTTTTATTAATGATTGGCACGATTTAAATAATACTTCACTGTTATAGAGAGCTGTGGGATTCTTTTTATTAATTAATTGCACTTTTTAACACGTAAACTTATTTTTCGTCTCACACGAATACGTACTGAATTTCTTGAGGACACTTTTTGCGTCTGGTTACAATCACTGTCTGCAGGCAACTGAATTGATTTCAACCATTCTAAACTTGTAAATTTCTGAATTTCATGTCTCTGATTGGCTAATCCTACTCCAATAGAATACCTTCATTTAACCAAAGCTTTTTCTGGTTGTTGATTGGCTATTTTATAAACTGTCATAAAATTTACATTATTGCTTCCAAGAATTAGAAGTAGTACTGTTAAACTCTCAAACTCATAATTGTCTCAAGGTTACCTCATTGTTAGCAACGTTTAACCTATTATTCTTACAGATCCTACATTATTAATTATGTAACACATTCACATAACATTATTAAACATGGATACAATAATACAAATATATGCAAAGAGCGTTACATACGTTTTACAAATTATTACATACACATATTGCTTCAAAGCGGGCTGTTATTGAATTTACATATTATATCATCTGACTGAAATCATTTAAGTTTAAAAATACTGCCTCAACTTCATATTAAAGTCTACCAGTTATACATATTTCATCATGACAAAGGTAATAGTGAATTGCGAATATCATATGTAGTTTATTTAAAATACAGGTGAAATAATTAACAGAATACGTGTGTGCAAAACATTTTAACCTTCTTCATACCTAACCCTGACAGAACACAATTGCTTTCCGACACAAAATACAGCAACCGTGGTATAATTATAAAATAATAATTACAACATACTTACACAAACGCAAGAATACAATACATGATCATCAGATTCCAGTCTACGAGAACGTCGAGATACGTCACGAGAGTACGGGAATCAAGACGACCTACAGGTACGTAATACAGTATCCATCATTGTCAACGTAGTGGGGTGCTACCAAGGAGGAACCGCTATAACGTAAACTTAGGCGTTTCACAAAGAACGATTGTTGTAGTTGAAAAACCAATTATATAGGTTTCACTGTCCTTTATCATTAGGAAAGACTCAGCGTTATTCGTGACTATTTCCATTTCATGCAGTGCGGCATTTGTGGGACTTTTGGGGAGATTGGGGTGAGTCCGAGGGTGTGCATTACGTACAGTTCTTTTATTGACGGTCGTATCTGCCATCGTTAAAGTTTCTATGTCACCTTGCTTTAGTTTACTGTGTAACCGATTTGATGGTTTCCTACAAACATTGGTCGTTTCTTTTCTCTTTAAATTATTCCTAAGCATTCGTGTATTTAGTTTCTGTAAGTCTGCTCTATCATGGCTGTTAATCTGAAAGCTCTCTACAATAGAATTATTTTCACTTAATTTTATATGACACACGAGTTCACTGTTTTAGCGAATGGTAGCGAAACTTGTAAACATCACCAATAAAAACTGTTTTATTTTTCTCACTGATCACCATTGCCATACTGACCCATTCACTATCTGTTAAGTGCACTAAACGGTACGATGCTGGCTATATACTGATCTGTGCTGCATTATGCTCTGATGACACAGCATGCTGGGTGCGATCGGTAGAGCCAAACGTAGCGGACTGAATTTATCGCACGAATTAAAAAAAATTGGGACTCAATTTACCGCCCAGAGAGTGTCAACAAACTAATTATAGACTCAATTTACCTGAACCCATCCCTCATACAGTCTTTTGGCATTTGCAGACAGCAGTCGACCGGTTTTTACCTGATTGTCACTGATCCATGGTCTTTGATGCTTTCCACTCTTTGTATCCCTATGCCTGGCTTTGTATGACACAAACGTAACCCAAAACTGGCATAATCTCTTTTACTTTCATGTATCCATTCTATCTGAATTTTTGTCAATAACAAATCTGGTTAGAATACTATGCTTCTGGTTAATAAAACTGAATATCTTGTGTCTATCTAGATACTCCCCATTAAGAAAGTAACTAAAAGGCAATATAGTCCGTTTATAAGAAAAAAACATTTTTTTATTTTAAAGAAAGGGAGAGCAATAAATGTCCTATGCACTGCGACTAGTTGTGATCTGTTGAACTTCCCTTCATTTAATCTCTTGAGATCTTGGCCCCCTTCGAAAGTCTGTAGTCTCTTAGTAGACCTCCTTGAAATTCTTCCAATTGTACGATTTCCTGATTTAAGTATTTAACCGTAAGACTCATAGTCACACAGCAAATGAGATAGCCATTCATTTGCTCTCCTGCATCTTCTACATATTTGATTAATTGCTTTACCGAAATAAAATACGTACCAATAAATATTATACACCAAGATTTATAAACATAAATTGGATTATTCTTGCATGAAAAGCACACACATACACATATAAATTCTGAATTTCCATTTTAGCTTCAAAGTAGACTATAGCAATTATTCCTATACACACGGGGCTGTAAAATGTACTGATAATACATGCATAAAAACATTGGTCCATTTTAAAATAACCAACATACATGTTCATAACAATTGATAAACATACGCTATGTTACTTCATAACTACTTAGGAGACATTGAGACCGTCAGCCGAGTGTTTTGTGTGAACCCAAAGCTGGGGAACATAATGCTTGAAGAAATCTGTTTGAACCAAAATCTCTTGCTTCGTATCGTCCTTAACTTTGATGAGTTCATGTTTGAAGCCTTCTGAATACAAACATGCTGGGTCAATTAATTTTGCTTAATTTCGTTTCATTCCCTAAATTTCTTCAACAACCATAAAAGTATGCTTGACGTTAAAGTATTGAAATGTCTTATTTTCGCAGGAAAGTATGTAGAAATTTTGATGTGCACACCGCTGGATAAAGAATCCGAATGTCCGTTTTTGAGTTTTACAGACTCTCAACAACTTCACGAACTTAATAAAGTGATATAACATGTAGAAGGAAGTTATTTTGGAATAACAAGTAATTGTTTGCATATCCAGTACCAATTTCTTTAGTCATACCGCATATTTTATTATTATTTTTATTATTATTATTTTAATATAAGTATTTTTACAACTCTCATTATGCAAATATACCAAGCTACCGAATATTACGGAGTTTTAAGATATTCTACAAGGAAACTTAAAAATATAGGGATTTCATTGTGTGTTATCCATGACATCCACTCTTGTTACGTAACGACACGAAAATGCTGAGAATATTAGAAACAGTGAGATACAACACGCAAGAAGAGGAATAGATAAATCGATGAGCGTGCAGTGACGAGATATGCTGGCAGGTTAAGTGGTTCAAGGTTTGTAATCCAGTCAGTGAATCAACTCCGTTGGTTTATGACCGCCACGCGTTTTGGTAGTGAAGTTGTGAAAACAATAAACCTTTTGGAACCGGCGTCCTTCATGAATAATATGCTTTGAAGTAGTATCAGTTTTGTGCGGAGACAGTTACTGATAAGGTGACAGGTGCTAATAACTGTGAGTAATAACTTATTGTTTTTAATTTTAAACTCAATTAACCTACATAAGCAATCATTCGTCTTAATTTTTTTTGTGAAAAACCTGTGAAGTCTATTCATATTCACTGAAATTTTATACGTTTATATAAAACACACATCGTTTTTGTTTCTAAAAGTGCCTAATTTCGATTGAGTCCACTTAAAAAAAACATATTTCTAGAGAAATTTGGATATCCAATTTTTGAATGTAAAACACTTCCTCTACCTACTATAGATAGGAAGTAGGGAAGCTAAAATACTGGTTTCTGAACATATCTTACACAATTATGAGGTATAAAGGTAAACAGGGAAGTCATTTCTGTTTAACATCAGCATTATAAGATATCTGATGAAAATTACACACATTACTTTATCAATGAACAATTCCTATATATTCATCATATTGTGAGGCAATGGCTATGGCCCAAGGTTATTGGAGGTCGGGGTTCGGAGTAAACAAGATGACCTCCGCTTGCCAGCCTAAACACAGGTTGCGCTATCGGGAGATAACTAGAACTTTCTGGAATTATCTTCTTCCCCATCCTCCAGGAAGTGTGTCGAAATAGTTCTAGAACTTTTCGAAATTTGTGGGAACATTTCACTGACTATATAAGCGAGCGTTCTCGCGAAGCCCAGTCAGTTGCGAATTGAGTGAGGGTTGAATCGAATCAGTCAGTGAGAGAGTGAGCGAGTTAGCGAGTGCGTTTCTAGTGCGACATCAAGAGCGATTCTCCAAGTGAATTGGCGACGACTGTTGTGGCGTGCTGCGAGTACTACGAGCGACGGGTTGTAGAATTCTTGGGTTCGACTCCGGGTGAAGCGAGCAGGCTACGTCACAAAGGAAGTGAAGTGACGGAGGATGGAACTAGTTCAGCATAGTGAAGTGACATTACTGAAGTGAAGCCCAGTGAAGCTGAACTAGATTGAGGCAGTATTTTTAATACTTAATTGATTTCAGTCTAATTATACTCGTATAATATAAAAAATAATAGCCCGCCTTAAAGCAATATGTGTATAATATAATATATAAGGTGTATTATGTTTATATTATTGTGCACATGTATAATAATGTTAGGTGAACGTATTAAGTTATTTAATAATGTTGCAGCTGTGAGAATAGAGGCCGAAAGTTGCTAATAATGAGGTAACAATGAGGTAACCTTGAGGCATTAATGAATTGGAAAGTTTAATAATGCTACTAGTAATTCTTAGAACAATAATGTAATATCTAAACCAGTTTATAAATAGCCAATCCAAGACTAGGAAAGCTGAAAGTTAAGTAAAAGTATTGTATTGGAGTAAGATTAGCCAATCAGAGACGTGAAATAGAAAAACTTACAAATTTAAGCGGTAAACGCCAGTCGTTAGTAGACAGAGTTACTAACCGAACACTAGACGGCAACGTTTCTGAAGAGTTCAATACATATTCAGTGTGAGATGAAAATTCATTACGGCCAGAATAAAATGTTCAAAAGTGCAATTAATAAATAATCTCACAGCTCTCTATATCAGTGTAGTGTTATTTACTCGTGGGAAGGATTAATAAAAGGAGTGAAGTAAAAATTATAATTTGTGTAAGCCTACATTCCTCAGCCGCACTACCCCCTGCTAAGAGATACATGTTTCTACAAATTAATACTGACAAATCCGAAGAAAACATAAATATTATAATATTTAAAGAAACATTAAAGTACAAAGTTGATTTTTTAAACTTGGGGCGAAGGCCACCGGAAACTTTGTACCATACGTGGGGCAGTTACTTCATCAAGTTTGGCTCCGCAATAGTGGAACTACAATACGATTACCTTCTTCAAATTGGCGCCTAAACGTGGTGTTAATAACGTAAACAATAACACTCCTCCCAAGATAAGAGCTTAGAAAAGTGGCAGTGATAACTGACAGTGGAAAAACCGGACAAAATCACAATATACTATTCGTACAAAAAAGATACTTCTATCTTCGCTATGTTATTCGCTGTATATTTTTACCTAGAATTCGTTTCAAGCAAAGCAAGAGGGTTTTAATACGTGGAAACAGTATTCAAATATTTCTTTGTATTAATAAGCTCTTGCAATAGATAGAAAAAATGGGCGAGGGAGAATCGCGAACTTTCAAGCATGTCCTTTGGGTGACACTTAGGAGAGATCTAAAATTGCAACGCAGAAAATTGAGAATGCTGCTAATGCTTCGAAAAATGTCATTTGACGCAGGTTGTACATTATGACCTAGACATCTTTCCGCACCATTTTTTAGTCTGTCTTGTATAACCTTATATAAAATTAAATCAAATAAAGGGAAGTACAAAGAATGCTCCAGAACACACAGGATGTACAATTTTTTTCTCCTTTAGGATATGAAACATTTGA
Source organism: Deroplatys truncata (assembly GCA_030765065.1). Lineage (NCBI taxonomy): Eukaryota > Metazoa > Arthropoda > Insecta > Mantodea > Mantidae > Deroplatys > Deroplatys truncata. Next base: position 112,562,455 of record CM060986.1, read on the forward strand.
CACTTTACTCAAAATCGTTAAGCCGCTTTTCAGAAAATAAAACGTAGTATAGGGTGGTAGAATATCCTTAAAATATTGTGTCGTATCCATGGACGACGCTGAACATATTTTCCAAGTTTGATATTTGACGGACATAGCAATTTTGAGTTCAGCTGTTCTCACACACACACGCACACAAACATACCTACTTCTAAAAATACTAAATACGTTTGTATTCAGAGGTTCACTTAAGGTATATAGAAATCTCAATCACCTTCAGGTTACTGTTATAAAAAGTAAAAATAGGTGAAAATCGTCGGAATAATGGTGTATTCCATCGTTTTTTAATATACCTCCGCAATTCAAGTCGTGTATTACCTTGGGGCTAGGGAAAAATAATAAACAACAAATACACAAAATGTTAAGTTATAAACCAATACAAAAGACAGAATCTCAGATGTGAATACTCACACAACTTTTTGTAATACATAAACTCAGGGTTGCCGGGGTATAAGGTCCGCCCGTTTGGAGCAGGGTTTTGGACCCTGTGTTGGGAGGGGTTCCCAGTCTGTCTGTCCAAATGTCGGAGCTCTCGATCTGGAAAATGTAGGGACCCTGTAACTGCTGTACCGTTACTCCTGGTTCCGCCCGCTCGATGTCTCCTCCTCCCTCTCGAGGACACTTCCTTGTGGAGCATAGGTACAATGTCCTCACAGGATCAGTCCCTCTGATGTTAAGGAAGAATATTACACATTTTATTTTAATAAAAAGACAATCTTCCATCCACTATAACCGGTTTCCTATAACAGATTTCAAATTACGCTATATATCTCAGATGCATACAGCACAAATAAATAACCTTCGTCATTTTACTTTCTCTGATGCGTACATAGTCCCTAAAATAGCATTTCCACTGCTTATTTTATCTCGATTGGATTTTATTTTAGGCATAACCATGTTTTGTCTTCTTGGTATATTCTTGTTTTATTTAATCATTTGTAAAATATTAAACTTTATCTATTTGACAGTCCCTACTTTTGGAAAATCTGAAAGCTGACTTTCTGAATAACAATATTTATAGAATTAAAATAAATGTTATTCCGAGTATCTGAGACTGTTTCATTACACAAACATCTGGAAATTAGAAGTAAAGAAACAAATACAACACGGGATTGCTCATCGATTTTTAATATCTTGTCATCTGTTTGCAGAAGTGTTATGCGTTAGCGATCTATGTAGTGCATTTCTGCAATAAAATGTAATGACTTTTGATTTATACTCTGCGGAGTGCAGCATATATTTATATCCTGTGCAGTAATTATTTCTTCTATTCAATGATATTCTCAAGGCCTTCTTCGCAAGCACTTTCTTCTATCACTCCAACTTATTTGTATTCAAGTGCAAGGGCTTTATATATTATTTTTAATTTTTTAGTAATTTATGAAATGAAATTGGAATATGGTTCCTTGACCCATGTCCATTGAACGAATTGGGATTTTGAATGGTGAAAGAATGATCAAAATCGCTTGGATGGCTTTTGAGATTATCCTAAGAACACAAACAAACACACACACATGCACACAATTTTTCTCTCTTTATAATATTAATACAGATTGTTAAATATTCTTGTTTCAGATGAAGTGCCTTGGTGCCCTCATCGTTGTCACCTTCTTGGTTATCTGTCAAGGGAACGGTGGCAATTCGGCAAAAATTCTCGCCTTGTTCTATTTGAATGGTAAGAGCCACTTCGTTATGTTCGAGGCACTCCTTAAAGGACTAGCCGCTAGAGGCCATCAGGTGCATGTGGTAGGACACTTTCCTCAGAAGAATCCTATCGCCAACTATACGGACATCAGTGTGCAAGGTTCTCTTCCAAATATAGTGAACAACTTTACTGTGGACTTTGTGCGGAGCCTACATTTCAAAGACCTTGTGAAATGGATACTTTTCGAAACGTATAAAATGTGCGAAATAACCCTTGAACACCCTGAAATACAGAAACTGATAAAGTCTAGAGAAAAGTTCGATGTGATAATATCAGAAATCTTTGGGGTGGATTGCTTCTTGGGGTTTGGTCATCATTTTAAAGCTCCTATGATTAGCGGGGTATCGAGTGTTATGTTTCCATGGGGTAATGATCGTATAGCAAATCCTGATAATCCTTCGTTTATTCCTGAGTATTTTCTCCCATACACTCCACAAATGAACTTCTGGCAGAGGCTAACCAACGCGGTGTCAAATGAAGCACTGAAATTCGTTCATTACTATTTTGCTGAGCGTCCAATGGATCAACTCATAAGGAAACACTTAGGCCAGGATCTACCATCTTTTTCGGAGTTGAAGAAGAATACGAGTCTCATCTTTGTCAACAGTCATTTGAGCATTAACCAGCCCAGACCTACCGTGCCTGGCTTTATAGAAGTCGGGGGGCTTCACATTCAAGATGAAGGCTCTCTTCCAAAGGTAAGCAATTAACTATTTACAAATTCTTTCATAAATGTTTTCTAGGCCTACGAATAATAATGTGTCTAGAAATAATAATTTTTGGTAAGGGTAGGGGATCGATTTTTGGGGAAATTAGTGTAAGTAAAATGAAACAAAGTCCCTCCTCTCCAAAAAAGTCAAATCGCACGGAGAAAAAAATTCTGATTTGATAACATTTACATTACTTTCTCTACCTCCTCCTTTATTACTATTCTTTCTGCACTGCGTTATAATTTTTTTGGGCTAGTGACTTTATGAGATTCCCACTTCAGTGCTAAATTAACCAAGTTATTCTCCAAATATACCCTTGGTAAGATATTTAATATAACACATTGATTAATAAGTATTACGTATATTAGTAGTTACTATAGTGGAAAACTGTCATATTGCAAATAAATGGTTAGGTAACACGGATCGGACCCTATCTCGGTAATATATATAGAAGTTCATAGGATTACATTTGAACAGTAAATATATGTACTTTATGTACATTTACTGTGTTTTACTAATACAGGACATAGTTACGTCGATCGATGCGAATTATTATTGTATGAAGTACAGCATCATTGTGTTTGTTTTCTTTTAAAGATTTAGACAATTTTAACATTCAATAAATAGATCAACATTTAACCATTAATTAGCTCTGATATTGCATTCAACTATTTCCCCACATACATGAATGTAATAATTTACAATCACATTGCTTTTCCCTCTTTCTGTGTAAATATCTCCTTTGGTCTGTACAACAGATTCAAGGTACCGAGTGTGAAAATAAAGAATACTTTGGATTAATTTACTCACCAAAAAAATTTATTTCACAAAATTAGAATAGGCCGCAATTTATAATTCCCATTTTTACGAGTGCATTCTCGTGCCGACGCCGCATCCAGATTCCAGCTTGTCGTCCTCTCTGTCTACAACAGACCGGTTCTCTTCACCGACATGCTTCGGGGCTTGCTCACAGTAAGTCGGTTTTAAAACACACTACCAGGCTGCGGCCACGGAATTGGAAGATGGCGTTGTCTAATGGTGAGTTTGCTGCGGCAGTAGGTTCTGGAATCGTGACCACTTTGTTATTGTCACGAAAACGGTTGCCATGGATGAAAAATCACCTACCAAACTTTGAGGGGGTGCGTAAAAACTGGTACATTATTAAAGCTTGTTTTTCTATATACTTGTTTTAATCCAGAAATATCTTTGCAAAATAGCTACATTACATTTTGTTATAAACGCAAAGGGAACAGCGATAACCAAAGATTTTAGAAAAAAACGCTATATGCTGGCCTTAAAATTCCACACTCTTTCCATGACTTCGCTAGAAACAACTGAAAATCGATAGGATTCCAAAACAAAGACAAGGTATTGAACAATTCGAATCATAAATAACGCATATCTAGAAATGACAAGTTACAAGAAAGATTATTTGAAATAAATTACGTCTTTTAAAGATGTTACCTTTTTCTGTAGTACGTTTTCGTCTATCGCTTAAGGTTTACCAGTTATACAAGTTTATACAAAATTCCTTCCAAATGAAGAGAACTTCACATGGATTTCCAGACAATTCCAAACACACAACTTATATTTCATGTAAACATCTTTAATATGTGGTATTTTAATCAAAACTGTTAGGTAATTTTTGTGAAAATTAAAGATTTCGAAAACTGTTTCATGTATAGGGTAGTTTGGGATATGGAGATTTTCTTAAAATCCCTCGTGTTGCATCTTTGGAAGGTAGTGAACCTAAATACCAATTATGGTATCTATCCAAATTTTCCTTTTTGAGTTATGGTATTCAATGCACACACACTTGCAGATCTTTTTGTAAAAATTCTTTTGGATTCATGGGACCTCAAAACATGTATTGGCGATGAAATCTCAGTATGAATTTTTGTGTCGGATGCAATACCTTATCTACCTTCTATGTACGTAGAACAGAAAGTAAAATGGAGTTTTAATAATAAATATATAAGCATAAATCTTAAAAATTTATTAATAATTTCTCTACCATGTACACAGTGGGCAGAGAAGATATTGCATTCCACCCAAAAATTCGATATCAGGATTTCAAGATTTAATCCGAAATACATGTTTTGAGATCCCCTGAATAAAAAAGCCTTTTTAGAATAATGTTCGTATATGTGTCTGTAAGAAGCATAACTCAACGAAAAGTCGGATAAATACTAAGCTTTGTATTTAAGTTTAGTGTCCTCCAAAGATGCCACACGAAGATTTTGAGAAACTCCTCCAACTCTAACTACCCTTAAATGAAAAACTTTTCGAAAATGTTGATTTCCTGAAAAGCGGTTTTAAACTTTTGATTAAAATACCATATATTAAAGATATTTTCATGACGAATAAGGTGTATATGTCTTTAATATTCTGAGAATAGCCTGTGAAGTCCTGTTCATTCAGAAGGAATTTTATATGATCTTGTATATCTGGTAGACGTTAAGCATATACGAAAACGTACTGCATAAAAAATGTAGATCTCGCTAAAACACATATTTTATGTCACATACAACTTTTGTTTGAGGAGTGAGTGAATTTTTCAATGCTTAAACTTTTTCTCAAATGGGAATGCGTTATTCTTTTTTTATGTCCTGCACCTGCAAAAAGAATGGAAAGCTCTACATAGCAAGCAGCTTTTAAAAGATTTGACTATCGCTTAAATCCCATCAAATTCCTATTGTACACACAAGAAAATTAGCAAATTCTGCAAATGTTTAATTCGATTAACATGAAGTAGATGGAGAATAAACGTTTGCTAAAATAGTTTGTACAAGAGTAAAAAAAGTCATGTGATTGCTGCACATCAGATTTTGTTTCTATCTACTACATTTTAATCCAAGTAAACTTTTACAGAAACAGTTGCATTACACATTTCGTTACGGATTCAAAGGAAATAACAATAGTCAAATGTTTAAGAACTGGACGCTCTACACTGACCCTAAAATTCCATATTGTTTCCATGCAATTGTGAGAAACAACTGAATTGTGAAAGGACTGTGAATAATGGCCAAGTAATGATCAATTCGAACGTTTAATAATGAATATTTCAGAAATGGCTTATGCCAACAGAAAACTTATTTGAAGTAAACTGTGTTTTTTAAAGAGAACTAAAATTTTTTTGTGTGTTTGGTACGTTTTCGTTTATCGATTAATACTTTGCAGTTGTACAAGATTATACAAAATTTCTTCCAACTGAAGTATAATTCATAGGTTATTCCTAGAAAATTCAAGATATACATTTTATTTATCGTGTAAATATGTTTAATATACTGAATTTTCTAGAAAATTAAAAATTTCGAAAAGTGTACCATGTAAATGGTAGTTTAGGGTGGGGGAATTTTCTTGTAAATCTTTGTGTCGCATTCTTAAAAGTACTGAACCTAAATACCAATTTTAGTACTTATCCGACTTTGCGTCGTTTTGAGTTATGCTGTTCACACACACACACACACACACACACACACACACACATACACAGGATCTTTTTCTAAAAGACGTCTCAAAAATGTATTTCCGGTGAAATCTCCGTTCCTGTATCGAATTTTTGGGTGGAATACAATACTTCCCCTACTTACTATACATAGTAGAGAAAGTAAACGTAAGATTTAGTAAGAATTAGTTTGTATGCCCGCTAATAAACAATAGGAGCAGAGAAAGTCGTGTGAATGTATCGCATCAGAGTTTTAGAAAAAGTTCCGGGTGTGTATGTGTGTATGTGAACAGCATAACTTAAAAAGGAATGGTCGGATATATCAAACTTTGTATATATCTTCAGTACTTTGTAAAGATGCAACACGAAGATTTTCAAGAAAATTCCCTTACCCCAAACTACCCTTTACATGGAAAAATGTTCGAAACTTTTTATTTTCTAACAAATGCCTCTAAAGATTTGATTAAATGGCATACAATAATTATGTTTACGTGAAAAATAAAATTTTCTGGGAATAGTCTAAGAAGTCCCCTTCTTTCGGAAAGAATTTTGTATAATCTTATATAACTAGTAAACTTTAAGCAATGGAGGAAAGCATTCTACACAATGCAGATCTCTTTAAGACGCATAATTGATTTCGAATAACCTTTTTGTGGCATACGACATTTCCGATTTTTTCGATATTAATGGTTCGAATTGTTCAGTACTTAGTCATTCTTTTACGGTAACAACATTGAGTTGTTTCTCGCGATTACATGAAAAGAGTATGGAATTTTAAGGCCAGCATATAGCGTCCAGTTCTTAAACACTTGTATGTATCTATAAGGATTAGGAAATGTGTAATATAGCTATTTCTGCAAAGGTTTATCTGGATTAAAGTGAAGCAGGTAGACAGAAAAATAAGCTTTCGTAACAATAATTTATATGGTCATTCATAATCGACAGAGAGCAGAGAAAGTGGTGTTTATATAACACTTAAGGTTTTTATGTTACTCTAGCACGCAGTGTAAAAGAAGGTTGAAACGTGCAAAAAGATAAATGTTTATTTATACGAGGCTTGGTTTTCAGGAAGTGATCTGCCCTTGAAAAAATTTAAATTCATTTGTTAATTAGGTAGCACTTCATAAAAGCAGTTCGTACTTTTAAAGCGATATTTCATTGTGGGCATATTTCATTTTGTGTTTGGGTTAACACGAATGAAGTTATACTAAGATTTATCTTAGTACCGAACACGGCGATAAGATAAGGTGAGTTTTTTATATCTAATTACAGCGAAGCATTAGCAGCTGACGTACAACGTAAGTATTGCAGATAAGGATTCTACACATGCAATTTTTTTGTGTTGACTACTTCAGGAGTATTAGTAATTTATAGAACAAGTATATAGTCTTAATGATTATGCCGCAAGTGAATGTTTGTGGCAGTCACTGTCGTTCATACAACAATTTTCAAGAGTGTTGTATTAAAATTATCCACGAGTCTGATACCGCATTTCAATATTTTATGCAATCTTAGCATTATAAATTATAGGAAATAAATCATAAAACATTCCACATTCATAGTTGACGTAAGAAAGGGGTCTTCATATGTTCGTAAATGAGACATTAGCTTCTCTCCGTACACTTCATTTGTTATTTCCTGGTGTTTTTAACCAATAAGCTAGGCAGAGAATTGCATGCATACCGTTCCGTGAAGAGAAGTGAACAGCGTTATAGACTGTGATGTTACCTAATATCAGCACACCAATAAAGATTCAGATATTAATAATTATTGTGTGTTTATTAATATACTGAGGTTTACTAATTTTGCATCTTCGTTACTCACAGAAAGGAATACCACAAAAAGGTTTAATATTCTCTGTAAGTCATAGTAACTTGCAATACAGCCACTGTATTGTTGACATGCATGCCATAATGAGCCAGTTGCATGATATTGAATATATTGGAAGGTTGCACAAAATCTATTTAAACAATGACGTTATCATTATAAAGTATGCACAATAATTTCTTTTTACAATCTGTTTAAAAATACATCGTCATACTACCGTGCATTGCATCAATAGCACCAACTGCTGAATTATGAAACCGTCTTCTTAAATGCAAAGGAACAGATTAAAACATATCTATAATAAAACTGTAACCGAAATGTTTCTGCAAATTTTAGATTTTGGTAAAATAATTGATATTAGCGTTTATAATACCGTAATAAATTAATATTATGTCAAGATATGTGTGTGTGCCATGAAACATTATATAAATTAGGTATCATTGGTCCCGCCTAAAGCATTAGTTATGCAGCCATATTAATGTTACGTTGTGGCGCTTCGGGTATTCAGGGTCCCTGTTTGGCTTTTTTATCCACTGCTTAAATCAATAAATCGTTTTTCGTTTGGAATACCAATTATTTATTTTTTTACTTAGCTTGCCTTTGCCCAAGAGCTATGAGACACTTTTTCTTTCTTTCTTTTGATATTCTTTCAATTGTGAGTTTTATACAATTTTAATTTTACATAATTGAAATTTGATTTTCAGTTATCTCTAAATTAATTATTAACCAACAAAATCTCAAGAACAACTTTTAAATTATCATTACGTTTTGAATTCTGTCATCTGATTTCTAATATTGTTGTGCTCTTTTGTGTGGCGAGAATTTTATATTTAATTATCTTCTTTCAATTAACTTGTTATATATTTGTGGCGAGCTAAATACAATATAATTATAATGGAATACTACGTGTGGATAATTTACCATTTCTTTACGCGACTCACGCAGTTTTCTGTTTAAATACCTCGCCACAGAGATTTTCCACTGAACTATATACATACAGCATGAAACTAGTGCTCAATTTTCCTCCAAATATGTTCTCACCATTTCTTCTCTCTTCTTTATCTTCGGCAATAATTTGTCTTCGGAGCCGATCTTCGGCTGCACATTGATACAACGGCATCCTATCTCTAGCTTGTTGATTTTTCTCCTTCTTTGACGACGGATTATTGTTCATCTCACATGTTGGCACGTTCGTCGTTTATTTTAACTCTTATTTCTCCGCATGTTATATTAGAATATTAAGATTTAAAATCTTCTTATCCTCCTTTTCTTATCCTTTCTTGAGATTTTATTTGGTTTTTACATTATTACATTCACTATATACTATAGTTTCTATGTATTCTTAATAATATACATTCATTTATTTTCTGTTGCTTTAGCTTCCTCCTCTCTTGATGTAAATTTATATAATAATTCTATGACAATTCCCGTCTCAGTATACGGCATTATCGTAATTATTTGTTCCAAAATGACAAAATCAAAAGGAGGCAGAAAAAATAGAAATACCTCACCATATACTTTTACTTTCTCTACCACTACATAATAGGTAGGTAAGGTATTGCATTCCACCCAAAAATTCCATACGAAGATTTCACCGGAAATAGATGCCATGAGCTCCTCAAATCACGCCCTCAAAAAGGAAAGCATTTTTGGAAACATGTTCACATGTGTGGAGTGTGTTGTGAGCAGTACATCTAACAAACCAAAAGTCCAATAAATACCAAACTTGCATTTCAGACAATATCTTCCACGATTGGACACGAAGGTTTTCAAGAAAATCCCTATACGTCCAACTAACATTTACATGGCACATTCTTTGAAAGCTTTGATTTTCTAAAGCTGGTTCTAACGATTTTAATTAAAATATATATGAAATATATTTGGATGACAAATAAAATATATATCTAGAATTTTCTGGAATAGTCCATGAAGTCGTTTTCATTCGAAAGGAATTTTATATAAACTTGTATAAGTGGTAAACATTAGCGATGGACGAAAACGCACTACACCGAAAATGTAGAGCTGTTTAAAACGCACAATTTATTTAATATAAACTTTTTGTAGTATAGAACGTTTCTGAAACATCCGTTATTAAACGTTTGAAGCGCTTATTTCTTGGTTATTCTCTTCAAAGTCCTTTTAACGTTCAGTTGTTACTCACGATTGCACGAAATAGTATGGAATTTTAGGGCTAGCATATAGGGTCCAGTTCTTAAACATTTTACGATTTTCGTTTGCTTTGTATGTAATGGAGCTCTTTTTGCAAACTTTATTTGAATAAAAATGTAGTAGATGGAAAAATAAGCCTTAGTAATATTATGTATACACTAATAAAGATAGAGAGTAGAGAAAGTCTTGTGAATGTATCACATCAGAGTTTTGGGTAGAGCTGTTCACAGAAGCACACAGAGACCGACAGACAAACATGTATGCCATTTTCCACAAACGCTGTTACATTCTCTACGACATAGAGAGTAGGTAGAGAAGATATTGCAATCCATCACAAAATTAGATACAGGGATTTCACAGGAATAAATGTTTTGAGGACCCTGAATTTAAAAAGGCATTTTTTGGAAAAAGGTCCATGTGTGTACTGTGAACAGCATAACTCAAAACCGAATAGTCCGATAAATACCAAACCTGATATTTAGTTTTAGCACCTTCCACAAAGATTTTTATGAAAATCTCCTATCCTAAAATACCTTTACAACGAACAGTTTCCAAGTTTTTTATTTTCTAAAATCGATTTTCAGTTGTTTCTAGCAATTCTTGCAATCGAATTTTAAAATACCATTAACTACAATTTAAACACATCATAATAGTATTTTTGTATACATTATAACTTATGGTGCTAGTGTTTGGGCCACTCGGATTGTGTCCAAATAAGGGGTCTATTAAGGAGAACCCAAAAGAAAATTTGACTACAATAAACTGGAGCAGTAAGAGCTACTCCATTTATCGCCCTCCCAGTCACGTCAGGTATCTGACCAGTAGATATTTTAATTAAACTGAAGGGATCACAAATTTGTTCAAAGAAGAATTAAATGGGAATAACAAAATGGGGAACATAAATAATTGGAAGAAAATGTGAAAATCTAACTGAAATTAAGCGGTTTTTAAAATTAAATTGGCAACAAGTGTGTGATATGGAAACGGGAAGGAGAGTACATAGTTTATTTCATAACATCACTGAAAGACTTAGCACATTCAACCTACCAGAGGACTAATTCATTACATTACCGGATGTGGACCTTATAAAACACACTAGAAAAGGTCAATAAAACACCAAACAATATTTGTACTATCTGTAACAAACAAGCCACATCCAAACATGTCCTATTTGAATATCCGCGATATGGAGAACGAGTAACTGAAGCGGTAACTGAATTATTTGTGATCAAAAAGAGGATACACCGAAAAACAAAGGCTTGTATATTTATTTAGACAAATTAGCGAATATAGTTAGTAAAATTGCGTGGGAGAAGAGTATTGAACAGCTGGAAATAATAACCCATACACAAGAATGTAACGAGGAATTAAGAAGATCCAAAAGAATTCGAAACCATCTATCCTTAAATCTAATAACTGATACACTGATAGATACATATAATACACAACTTACAATACCAGATGAAGAGGATGGAGAAATTTAAAATTAAAAGTGCAGAAGCATAAGGGGATGTCCCTTTATTGTATTAGGAAGATAAAAAATGGAATGCACTAAGGAGATTAGTATTGAGAAGGATTGAATAGGAAACTTATGCTGAACATAAATGAAGATTAGAAGATGATAGAATATGGTGCGGGGCAGAGGGAGATAGGGAAGATGGTGCCGGTGTAGAGCAGTGTGGAAGAGAGAAGCAGTGAAATGCAGAAAATGGAGGATTTTGTGCATCTGGAGGCGGATTAGTACCAGCCAGGAGGAGAAGAAAAATGGAAATCGATTGGCGTATACATTATAATAAGGAAGTAAAAGCTATAATTGTTAAAACATGTGTTGAAGAAAGTAAATAATAGATTAATATTAGCAAGTGAGAAATGAAAGCGTATTAATTAAATAAAAATCACATGCGTTAGTGAAATGAATAAATAATGGAGTAAGTGAAATCATTAAAAAGTGAAAAAGAGAGATGCGAATTACGTAATTAAAGGTAAAATGTATAAATATAGAATTTAGGAAAGGATTGTTATAGATTAAAATATAAATAATTAAGAGGGATTCAAGTGTGTAGGTTCGGAGTAAGAGGTTAAAGTACTATTGTGCATATATAATTGGAATTAACGTAATGGAATTGTGGTGTACATATATAATTAAAATAAATAAAGGACTTAATTTATATATGTTTGAGAGAAAGGTGAAGAGTTATTAGTTAGAGTAAATAATAGGAAATAGATGATTTTAATTATAATTCATCATAATGAATGCTTGGTATTGAGAAAACACACAGAAAATAAATCTGTACTGGTTACAGTGCTGATTCTACTAAGTACCAGTAGTGTAGGTTATTAGTTTTTGTTAATTTTATAGATAGTTGTATATGTTAAAAACATAGGTTAACGAAATATTTATTTTACTGGATTATAATCACTATAGTAATAGCTTAGTAATTTGACTTAGTACAAGTGGGAATTATTTTATATATACATGTTATATCCCATTTATTTTATTGTTTCTTTATTATTCTTTCACTTTATTATTAGTATATAAGTTATGTATGTAAAATAATGATTTATCATAAAAATTAAATGTGGTAAATAAATTTAAAACTTTGCAATATATATCCTGGATAGGTAACTAGATACTAGCGCGTTGTATTTCAGATTTGATTTTATTTGTTTCTCGGGATTGCATGGAAACAGCATATGGAATTTTAAAGCCAACGTATAGCGCCCAGATCATAACCATGTGACTATCGTATTCTCTTTGTACTGTAATTGAAAGTGTAATGTAGCTATTTCTACAGAGGATTGTCTTGATTAAAATGAAGTAGATAAAAAAGTTAACTTTCGTAAGGAATATTTGTATACCTATTAATAAACAATAGAGGTAGAGAAAGTTATGTGAATGTAACATATCAGATTTTTCAAAATGTTATATAAGAAACGCTTATGAGCACCTCAAAGCTGAAGTAGTGATTGGATGTGAAATGTTTATAAGCTATTCGAAATAAACCAGATATATTATATGTTTATTATTTTTAATTCCATTATGTTTTATAAGTAAAAGTTGGGTTTTAATCAATGATTTCAATATAATGATTTAAAATGCTTATGTCATTTTGTTATTTTCAAAATTTCAATAGCATGAGTACTAATTGAGAAGTTATATCAATCTTATATTACTGTAATTTATACAGTTAATCGGGTACTACTAGAAAATATAGTCCTCATTGGCTAGAAAGCATAAGAAAAATGTTTAACCTTTTACTAACTGAATTATTTCTACGCTAGAAGCAGTTTATTACTGATATTAAAACATCGTATTATATATAAGTTGCACAGAGAGGAGGAGAATGGGAAAGTGTGGGAGAGCGAGAGAAAAAGAAAGAGAAAGAGAGAGGCAGGGTTAGACGGGAAGGGGGAAGAGAGGCAGAGAATGACTAAGTTTGGAGAAGTGAGTGAGAGAGGGAAACTGGGAGAGAAGATAAGAATCTTCGTGTTTGATGCGGTAACGCGAACATTTCCTGTTTCCATAGTGTAGATGTTTTATATCTACCTGAAACTAAGGATGTTCCGAGTTCAAATCCCGGTTGTGTTGAATTACCTAAATAAAATTATTCCGAAGATTTCCCTTAGCTTCAGAAGGGAATATCCGGTACCATAATGAAAAGCTCATTTGAACTTCATTTAACCCATTTCATTCATTGATCGTGCAATGATCTACCTACTTAAAGAGGGGTAAATTAAAAACCCAGAAAGAAAGAAAGAAAGACAAGAAATCATCGAACACATATGCGGGTTCTGCCAGTTAATACTGCATTATCACGATTCTTTAATAAATTAATTAAATGCAAACTGCTGCCTTTTTTACTTTCTCTACTACTCATAGTAATTATGGGAAGTATTGCATTCCACCTAAAATTTCTATAGCGAGGTTTCCCGGAAATACATCTATTGAGGCGCCTTGAACCCAAATAAAACATTTTCGGAAACATGTTCTTTGTGTGTGTGTGTGTGTGTGTGTGTGTGTCTGTCTGTCTGTCTGTGAGCAGCATAACTAAAATACGAAAATTCCGATAAATATCAAACGAAGATTTTGAACACAATCCCCCCACCCCAAACTACTCTTTAAATGGAATTTTTTTCGAAAATTTGATTTTCTAAAACATGGCTCTAACGATTTTGATTAAAATACCATATTATGTTAAAGATATTTACATGGCAAATAAAATGTATATCTTGAATTTACGGGGAATAGCCTATGAGTTCCTGTTCATTTGGAGGGACTTTTATATAATCTTGTATAACTGGTAAACGTTAAGTGATAGACGAGAAAACTCGTTCCGAAAATTTGGACTCACTGATAAAAACGGGAAGCAGTGTCGGAAACGCCGTCATTCTTACGAAACTATTAACTTTATTTTAAACGAATAAATATTCTAGATAAGCAAAGGATCTTATTTAGCAGAAAATGAAGGAACACACTTCTCATTGTAAGTTATGCTCTCTCCCTCTCGTTCCCTCTCTTTCACTGCACAAAAATGTAGATATCTTTAAAGCACACAATTTATTTAAAGTAAGTTTTTTATGCCATAAGCCGTTTCGAAGACATCCGTTATCAAAGGTTCGATTTGTACATTTCTTGATTATTCTTCAAAGTCCTTTCAATATTCTGTTGTTTCTCGCAATATTTTGATTATTGACATGCATCAAAATTCTGTCATAATGATAAAATGACTTGTGGCCATTGCAGTAAAGATCACGAGAGGAAGATCACAGACCTGTATACCATGCCTAAAACGCAATAAAAAGTGCGGAGGAAAGCAAGATTGTCCAACATTTCGCACGATGTGGAAAAGCGTAGTTTCAACTATTGATTATGCACAGTAAGACTATAAAAGAAAGCGAAGGAATAATAATAAAAAATACCCCCTATCTCATCAGGAGGAATTTCCACAAAATTATTTTTTACAATTCAAGGTTAGGACAGATAAGCAGCTGTAGCAATATAGATACACAAACAGAGTAGTAAATATTAAATAACAAAGCGATAACAATTAATATTAACAAAAATGACATCTATAAACAAAAAGATAAGTTGGAAGTTAAACCGGATCTACCACCGAAACTAAGAATAAATAATATAGAGCACGAAATGGGAATGAGAAATAAAAGAAAATCGAGGTTGATTATAAGCCATTATAGCGGAAGAAATAAGTTCTGAAGAAGAAAGTGAGGAGGAAAAAGAAGTAGAGGAAGATGAAATTATGATTAAAAACAAATTTCTTAGAAGTGTTTTTTTAATTTACTATGGAAAGGAAGAAAACAACTGAAAAGTAATATAACTGTATTAAAGAAGATATTATAGGCTTCAGAGAAAAGAGGAAAAGAAAAAGAAAGAAAATAAAAAGAACGAATACATTTAGGAATTTGGTGAAGAACACGAAACGAAATTGTGCACAACTAGTGATATAGCCAATAAACAAGAAATTATAAAAGACGGCTCAAGGACAGCGGCTGTATTGAACATTCAGCAAATAAATGATGACTTCGACTTTAAATTGCAAATCAGCAGATTAGAGCAGAGAGAAACTTTCATTGTGGCCTTGAGGCATCTTATTTGCAAGTTACATCAGAATGGTAAAACGATTATATTTCCTGTGCCCGATTCTGTTGTTGGATTAGAATTTAAAACCCAGAATAAATTATTAGAAACGGTTTTAATAACGGAAATGGCGTCCTTAATTTATATGTAATTTATAAACATTTAGATTTATGCTATGATAGAATAGTCTTTTATATAAGTCAAAGTTGACTATATGTCGTCATAACGTTGCAAGCTGTTCGAAGAGAGCTAGTTCATGAATAATAACTCAAACCTTTAGTTACAAAGCTTCAAACATTCCCTTTAAGTACAAAAAGAACCTCCTAAAACAAACACACAAAAAATCATAAAAAGTCACAAAAAAGAGAAAAGCAAATTTGGTACATTTATTAACCAGTTCGGCAGTAATATTAAGCACGAAAGAAACAAATGTTTAAACAAACATTTATAAGATCACGGAACAAAAATAACAATCCTCAGTTAATTCGCGTGCAAAAAATGTCTGACAAAACTAGAATTTCGGACTGGCAGTAAACATCATTCCCACGATCCTTCAAGAATTATACTCTGTCAAAGATAAAATGGACGATTACGAAGATTATAGTAATTTAATTAAAACTGCACAAATTAAATTGCAAAGGAGTAGATTAGTTATCTCAGAACTAGACATTTTATGCATTCAAGAACTTTAAACAATAAGAGGAAAAGCAGCATGTGCACCTCTAAATGCTAGAGTAGTTAATGAAGCGGAAACCCAAAGGCGGCAATAATAATAGCTCATCCAAATTTAAAAATAGGTAACGTAACACAATTTAGAGACTTGTATTTAGGTTACATATGAACACGGAAAACTTATTTTTGCTAATCATTATTTTCAATTCATTCGCCCAATTGGACCGTATTTAAATAAAATCAAAGAAATAAACACAATTGTTTCTTATGCTGAAATTATTCCATCTGCGATGCAAACGCTAAGGAAAACTGTGGTTTTATGATATTAAAGACGAGAGAGGACTAGAGCTAGAAGAAGTGGCTGCAGAATTAAATTTAACTATTAAGAATGAGCCAAATAATCCAACAACTTTGCATTTTTATTTTACTAGGTAGAGAAGGTATTGCATTCCACCCAAAAATTCGAAATCGAGATTTCAGCGGAAATACATGTTTTATGGCCCCCTGAATAAAAAGGCAGTTTCACAAGACATCCGTGTGTCTGTGAACAGCATGACTAAAAACGAAAAGTGGGTACCAAATTTGGTATTTAGATTGGGTACCTTCAGAAGATGCCACACGAAGATTTAGAAGAAAATCTTATCACCCCAAACTACCGGTTATATGGAACACTTTTCGATATCTTTATCATCTAAAACTGGCTCTAACAACTTTTATTAAAACACCATATATTTAAGATAATTTCCATGACAAATAAAATGTATATCTTGAATATTGTGGGAATAACCTGTGAAATCATTTCATTCGAAAGGAGATTTTCATAATCGTATATAACTGGTAAAGGTTAAACGATAGACGAAAAGGTACTGCACGAAAAATATAGATCTCTTTAAAGTCCACAATTTATTTCAGAGAATGTTTTGTAGCATGAGCCATTTCGGAGGTATCCGTTATTAATTTTTAGAATTGTTTAATGCTTTGTAAATTTTTTTCAAGTCCTTTCGATATTTAGTTGTTTCTCGCGATTGCACCAAAGAGCACGACATTTAAGGCCAGCGTATAGCGTCCAGTTCTTAAACACTTGACTGTCCCTGTTCCCTTTGTATCTATAACGAAATGTGTAATGCAAAGGTTTATCTCGATGAAAATGAAGTAGATAGTAAACTAAACTTTCGTAAGAATAATTTGTGTACCCACTAATAAGCGATAGAGGGCAAAGAACGTCATGTGAATGTAACACATCAGCTTTTTTGGTTTTATTATGCATCTAACAAGATGCAGTCTTACTTAAAGTTAATTTATTTCAAAGACAGTATACAGCAACCAATTTTCAAAAGTTTGATTATCACTGTTCCCTTTGTGTGTACAACAAAGTGTGCATAGAAAATACTTATGCAAATGTTTATCTAAACTTACTAGAAGTAGCATATACTTTTGCTACATAAAATAAACGATAGTGGGTAGACAAAGTCATATGAATAATATATATACATTTTTGAAAGATAATAGTTCATGTTAATTTTAATGCTATGGGTTACTCAGTGAAGCCCAACCTGTTCTCTTAAGCGCTAAGATTCAAAGCCCACAGTTCACCCCACCTGCTGTATTGGAAGAGATTGGCAAGCTAAGCCAGTCAAGTTTCATTCCTTGGTAAAACGAGTGGAAATGAGTGCGCAGGGAAAGACCCTTCACCCCCTCTCTATGCAAGGTTGGGCATCCCTGGCGTTACTTATGAAAGACCTCTTGCTTGTACAGCTTGTGGTCAGTAGACTTTCAAGAAAATCTTAAATATGAATTAATTCATGTGAATGTATTTTGTTCGCAGGATCTAGAAATCTTCCTAAATGAGGGCAAAGAAGGTGTTATTTATCTTTGTCTGGGATCACTTATACGAAGTGACACTCTTCCTAAGGAGAAACTCAACGCCTTTATTGACACTTTTAAGGAACTTCCTTACAAAGTCCTCTGGAAAACTGATCCCATCGATGGACTTCCAAAAAATACCAAGACTGTAAAATGGGCACCTCAGTTACAAATTCTGAGTAAGTACATTTTGTTGCACCTTTCACTGTTTCCGCTCTCTTTACACCCTTTCTATAGTAATGTGTTTGTGTTCTCAAATGTACTATCAGGTCGAAACAACATCAAATGCAACTAAATAGTATGGTCATGAACAAACACGAAAAGTCTTAAGCACTTGGCTCCAAGCTGTCTATACTCAAACTAAAGACTGAAAAGTGACAGAGGCCAACGGCCACAGACAGCAGGTAAAAACCGGCCGAAGTGCGGTCTGCAAATGACAAACGGGTTTGGTAAATTCAGTTCCATTTGAATATTTCTAGGGTAATTCTGGGCCGCCTAAATTTTCGTAATGGATAAATTGAGTCCCTCCTAAATTTTCATGATGGGTAAAACAAGTCCTTCGACCCGTAATGTTAGGTAACAAAAATTTCCCTTGCACTTTGTGCAGACTCCGGACTACGCAACCAGTTAGCAGTTGGTGTGCTTAAAAGTTTTTCCTTAGAAGAGTGCATAATTCCCCAAAGCATTGACAAAATTAGATCGTTTGTATGAGAAACCTACAATAGTTTTATCATACAGGTAAAATAAAAAAAAAAGTTTTTAGATATTCAAATCTTTGTCTGTCCTGGCTACTCAACTCTGTCATCTGTTCTCTCAAAAATGTTTCTTTTTCTATTACTTTGTTTCTCTTATCTCCGTACTTTGTAATTGAACATACACATCTGACTGAATGCGGGTCACAACGTCAACGAAGTTGTAAATGTTCGGTTGCAAAGTGTAAAACAAACCGTTCAATTTGGCATGGAAAGATTCACAGATATTATTGCTCGATTTGTGATAGCTGTGAAATTAGCCCAAGCAACAGGGGGAAACATTCAATCCGCCGCAATGTATATCTCCAGGATGAAGTCGCAGACTGCTCGATAAAGCAGTCCTCTATGTCAAATGAGTTTAAACAAGGAAGTCCAAAGAAGTGTTTTAAAAAAATGCTTTTTTCTGGGTTCTATTTGTATTCTTTTCATAGACCAAGGGCTTGCATTTTGCACAACCAATTTCGTCCTAAATGGAAACGACATCCTTTTATCACAACTGCAGACCAAATAAGCGTTGCTTCATAGTCTATAAAAATTGCTTCTGTTGAAAATGTTATGCCAAGGTTCTCACAATGGGGTACAATTTAACGGAACATTTTTACATGGGTTTCAGTTGCCTTATTTGGCAGCAGAAAGAATGCAAGTGGCACGTAAATATCATTTACTAGTGTATGGATAGTAAACAAGTGTGTATAAAACTTGGGATAAGTTTTAATCTACGTAAACTTTAGGCCTTCCAAAAAGAACGTTTAAGTTTTTTGTAGTTTAAAAACTAATTATATAGGTTTTACTAACATCATTAGCAAAGGCTTACCTTTCTTGCAGTACCTATGGCATGGGTATTTATGGCACTTCTGGGGAGATTGGGGTGAGTGCGACGCGTGCACTACGTATATTCCTTTCAAGGAGGGTCGTATCTGCCATCGTTAAAGTTGCTATGTCACCTTGTTTTAGTTTGCTGTGTAACTGTTTTGTTGGTGTACTACAAACAGTGAATCTGAAAGCTCTCTACAGTAGAATTATTTTCGTCTAATTTTATATAACACTTACACGAGTTCAAGAATCAGGCCCTCCATCCTTAGGTGTTTTATAGTAGCGAAACTGGTAACAATAAAAACTGTTTTATTTTTCTCACTGATCATCACTTCCATACTAGCCCATTCACTCTCTATTCACTGCACTAAACGGAATGACTGCTGGCTGTATGCATGCTACATCATGCCGTAAATGCCCTGCCGTCACAGCGTGCCGGGTGCGACTGGTAAACCCAACTTCTGCGGACACAATTTACCGCAAGAATTAAAAAAATTGGGACTCAATTTATCGCTCAGAGAATGGTAACCAGCTAATTATGGACTCAATTTACCCGTACCTAAGCCAAAAGACTGTATGAGGGTTGAGGTGGTTTTTTTTATCTACGACCTGCATGTCTATTATCTGGTGACGCTTCAACCTATTTCCTTCCTCCTGGATTTAATGCTTAGAATTTCCTATGCTTGGTTATAAGTATAAACTCACAAAGGATTATTGTGTATGAGAGGTTAGGGACTAACGCAGGTCTTAGTTATTTTCTATATGCATGCAGTTAGTAATGGGAGACCCTAAGAGTGGATGTTTGTATCTCAGATGATTAAAAAAAGCTTCTCGTCTTAATCTTCCTTTGTGTATGTTTTTACTTAACTTATTGAGAAGTTAAATACTATGTACCATTCACTATCTTTAGGATTATGGATGTGTACATCCAATCTTACCCAGCGTAATGGTTCCGCGGTAACGTGTGAGGTCCACATTTGGGAGGTCCCGGGTTCATTCCCTTCGACCGCCCAATCCATTCTTGTTTTTTTGTGGTTTTCCCGATCTGTAGGCGAATGCTGGAAAATGGTTCCTCATCTATCCACCATTTATATTCTATTATTTACCTTTCACTCCATTTCCTTCTCATGTTTCAGATGTGCTTCTAGGTTTCGTGGTGTATGGCAATGCCGCACAAATGACGCGAATGTTTGCTCAGAGGAAAGAGTACTCCTTGTGGACACTGGAGGGCTGCTTGATGGATCCTTCATCCCCTTCTAAATTAAATTAAATTAAATTAAATTGAGTTATTTATGCACGCTCTTTAACTACTATGGTTCTTACAGTCCCATTCTATATTGGGCGTGAAAGATCGGTAATTTTGCTCAGAGGCCTCTTTATCAGGTTTGAGGTACTTTTACGTGCCGTAAATCTACGGCACGGGATCACAGGCTTTACTTCCCTTCCGAAGGAAGCCATGCTAAGGATTTTTACGCCCGAAAAAAATCCATCGCGCTCTGCCGGGTTAGAACCCGCGACCTTGGGATAACCTGGAATCGGCTTCTCTTGATAGCTCCAGTAGTGAGATGGGTCATCCAGCCAGTAAATGTTAGGACCTCCTCTGTGGCCTGTCTGCTTGAGGCCTCCAGCTTCCCATGGTTCATTCACTTCATCTGTTCCTCCTAGGGGGTGGTAGGCGCAATAAATCTCCCTTAGGATTTTGTGTGCGAGGTGTTCGCTTCCGTTTTATCCCCTTATGACCTGTTTTCTAATCAGAAACTAATGTATGTTATACTTTGAGCTCAATAGTAATCTCTTTGGAAATTTATATGGAAAAATGCAATACATATCTTCATACATACACACGTTTAAAATGCTATTCTTGGCGTTAGTTCTATCAAATATTCATCTACAATTGCGAAATTAGGAGAAACATTTCAGTTTTGTATTATGTTATGTACAGATATGCGCAATCATACATAATTAATTCACATTATATTAATAGGTAATCAGGTAAAATTATTACTATTTATAAAATCGCCGATAAATTAGGAACTTTAGTCAGAGTGTATTGTTTTATATCACACGTTTATTATCTTTAGTAGTCATGTTGTGAACAAGGCAAGAATCTGTTAACCTTTAGGTTAATAATTTATCTCGAAACACCTAATTTGTAAATTCAGGTAAGAGATTATGTAATTTTTCAGATAACTGTATATTAAAGTTATTACATTGTTGCAGAACATCCTCATGTGCGTGTGTTTATAACCCATGGTGGCCTGATGGGTACGCAGGAAGGTGTTTATACTGGAGTGCCGATGATCGGTATCCCTATGTTTGCTGACCAAGAGCTTAATATCAGAAACATAATGACAAGAGGCGCTGCAGTGCTGCTCCATTATGATTCTCTAACAAAGGAGGAGCTGCTTAAAGCACTAGACACCGTTCTCAAAGATCCAAGGTATTGCATATTAATTACGTTCACCATGGATACGTATCTTTAGGAAATTATACTCTGATCTAAACTTATAAAGAATAAATCATATATATATATATATATATATATATATGATTTATATATATATATATAAAACCTACTAATGCCCCAATACTCCAAAAACTAATTAAATATACAACCTACTAATGCTTCGTAAATGTAAAATTCCACAATATTCAGAAAAATGAATTTTATACAGTAGCTCTAAGCGATGAAGAAATAAGATATGTTTAAATTTAAGTTTATATATATATATGTATTTACATATAATAAAACTTTAAAAATGAGCTTTGAAAGATATACCTCCTGTGATGAATCTTTTTGAAAAGTTAAGCTTTAAATAAACATCTTAAAGACAACTTCGTCAAGAATGAGACTTAATTTTAATGTTGTCTATAGTTTTTCATAAAGAATTACCAAGTTTTATTTCAAGTTTTAATAGAAAATACAAATAAATAAATACAGTTTTATAAGTAACTGTTTTAAGTATGAAAAACGTATGGTTATATTTCCTTTCAAAAATGCTGAATATTAAAAGGGATTCGTTGAAAACTTGCAACTTGCGGAACGTTAATAATTGTGAAAAATGCAAAAAAATAAGTTTTTAAATTTCCAGAATACTGATTATTTAATTCCTACTGTAGGAAATTTATATGTCAAGGAGGAAGAAAGCACAAATAGCTTATTAATCTACACGTTTTATATACTTTTCCAGATGAAAAAAATGGAAAAAAGTGCTGCTTGAACATTTTGTCGAGATTTTATGGAAGATTCCTAATAACAATGTAATCATTTTGTTAAGGTATTATCATATTTAATACAACTTAAAGCATCTTATACTGTTCTTTTTTAACGTATGGATTCATTAGTAATATACAAAATCTTATGTGTTACATTAACATGACCTTCTCTACCCAGGTTTTACAAAATATTCTACAGGAGCTTATTTATGCATTTATTTTTAATTGCTATAAATGTTATCACAAAATAATATAAGCTATAGTTTCGTTTTAATGGTAGCCATTTGAGTCGTATCGAAGTTTGAACGAACTATTTGACATGGTGGTTCTTTTGGGATCATTTGGACAATTGTTTTTGGGAGAGATACACTGATTCTTATTAGATAATTCTTTAGATAGTAGAAAGTTTTAGGATACATTTTGCTTCTCATAAGCTGGCAAATAGTCGTTTGGCGGAAACATTTTTACACACAGAACTTTCTGTGGTGTGTGAGATTTTTGCGACATGGTTAAAGGTAACCTTTCGTCTTCTAACATGCAAGGCTGCTACAAACTGGACTGAATCTGTATGCTCCAATGGCGATGGACAAGCTTGCGATTGTACCGGTAATTTTATGTAATGCATCATAAGAAGAAATTATTAACTTGCAATTACACAGTACGCATATGTGATGGAGCTACTAGCTCCATTCAACCACTACGCTTGAAATATTCGCTTAGTCCAAAGCTGTGGATTGGTGTAGGATCTAGGATTAAAACATTCACATAAAAATATTAACTTTTTGTAAATAAACTTCTTATATCTTTAACAATCTTGGAAGTTTAAATGCAGCTTTCAATTTCTTTAACATTTAGCAACCTTAAGGTTAACACGTTTCAAGTCCAAGGATTCTCGTATTTTCTCTTTCACCTCTCTTTACGATGTTTAATCTCTTTTACAACAATTCCTGATTCACTACAAGTATTTTATTTTTCTTAGCTGCAAGTGCAGTTTGAATACAGAATTACGTATTAAGGAATGCTTATCCCGCGAGTTTAAAGAATTTAGCACAAAGAGTAAATTTAAATTCTTATGGAAAACACATGATAGAATTTTGAAATGGCTGAACGTTACCCTGGGTCAAGGTACGCCAAATCTTACCGAAGTCAAAAACAGACTAGGTCCTCTGGCCGTCTGCTCGCTCCGTCTCTCGTGGATGACTGCCAGTTGTCCCTGCCCGGGAGCTTCACGCTCCTTTACACGTCTAGGAGAGCGCTGCGATTGGTAACTTAGAAAAGCCAGCCAATAGTAGCCGTGGACGAATTTATGTCGTTCTACCACAGCTATTTGGTAATGACATCAGGAATGACATCATATTAGAATGTTGCTGGGTGTTCCTGTGCTGGTAACGTGTCCAACGCCCAGGGACAGATAGAAGCAGCACACGATATAAACAGGATTTAAACAGTGGAGAAGATGGTTCTTGCTGAATCGCAAACAATGGCTCTGTAGTCTAACTTTCGACTGAATTAAAACGTTATGGATATAGTCACAAATTTTTCGGACTCCAGAGGCTTTATTACACTGAGTTTTCGTATAAATTCTTCCCCTAATTTGAGGCAGTATTTTAATACCTGAATAATTTCAATTGTTATTTATAATAAGTAAATTCAATAACAGCCCCCCTTGAAACAATATGTATGTGATAATTATTTAAATTGTATGTAACAACATTGCAAAGGCTTATTTTTATTGTAAACATATTTTAATAGTGTTATATGAATAAATTATATACTCTACTAATGCAAGAGGCGTGAGAATAATAAGTTCTAAGTTGCTAACAATGAGTGATAATGAGTTAACCTTCTGGCAATAATGTGTTTAGAGTTTGAAATGTGCTGGTCATGATTAGAGTGACGATGACGTAAATTCTGTGTCAGTTTTAAATTAGCCAATCAACAGCAAAGAAAAGTTTTAAGTTAAATACAGAAATTCTATTGGACTAGAATTGGCCGCTCAGAGACTTGCAATACCGAAGCTTATGGGTTTTGACCGTTGAGGTTACTCAGTTGCTGGCGAGACTTGGTAGAGTATAGATGGGAAAATGTGTTCTCTACGAGTGATTAGTAAAAACAGATATACGCGCTAAGTGAATATATAAAAGTTTCTCACAGTTCTTTAAACAGTATAGTGGCTTATAAATATGTGCAAGAATTTAAATAAAATAAGTTATTTTAAAAGTTTAATTCTGTGATGTCTACAATAATTGTCATACCGCGCCCTGCATAAGATACATGACTCTAAAGTAAGACTGACGCAGCCGAGGCAAATTAAAACATAAGTAATATTACGTAAGCATAAAATTAAAAAAGACGCCCAAAAGTGTTACAAACTACATAAAACAAATATTATTACGTAAAACAAAACGACATCTTCAAATTTAAACATTACGCAACAACAGCAAATAACATTCTTCAAGTTGGCTTCCAAGCGTGTGGCTAACATCAACAGTATAACTTTAACTTTCAGCAGTAGAAGAAAACAAACTTCTTCAGATTGGCTCCCAACTGCGGGGCAGATAAAGAAATTTACGTAATATATTACGTACCAATACATAATACTCAAATTGGTCGGTATGTGTTTTCCATGTCAACCGAATATTAAATGTCATTTTCCCTCCTTTATTCTAGAAGTACATTCTAATGATTGTGATCCTAGTGATAGTGGTGTCGCTCCCCAAATTTTCTCGACTTACTGAACATAGTATATTTAGATTCAGATTCTGACATTTTGTGACGTGAGGTTAAATCAAGAATAGCGATGGGAAAGAGAGCTATAAAAATGTTACTCGGGATAAAAATGGAATAAATATTAAGAAAATAATATTCCATGCCATGGAGGAAAGTATAGTTTTATACAGAGCTGATATGTGATCTAAAAATCAAGGCTAGAATTAGAATTGTGGAAATGGACTATCTGAGATGATGTTTACAGCTTATAGGTCAGGATAAAGTGGTGGGCGGAATTATGTGTTGAATGGAAATTACATGCTCCATAACAAATATAATTTTAGAATGATACTTCTATTCTTCAGTTATACAGAAAATGCCCGACTATATATATGGCCAAAGAAAATCTTAAAGTGGCAACAACCAAGAAGAAGAGGAAGACCGGCATAAGTTGGGAACAATACATTCAGAAAGCAGTGAAAAATAGGAACTTAAGACCTGGTGACTGGAATGTGCAACAGAATTATCCTCAAATAGTTATATCGAGCCACATCAAGAAAAGAATAAGAAGAGAAAGCAATAAAATAAATGAATATAAATAAATAATGTCATATTTAAAAGTTGTGGAACGTAATGAAGCTAATAAAAAACACAACAGAATGTCACGAAAAGATGTAGGAAAGGAACAATGAAGAGATTTAAAAAGTATAATGTGTAAACAACTTATGTAGAGAAATAACGGTAAATAAAAGACGAACACTAGGAATGGCGGAGCTCAGCATAAGTTATCCGTTGTCAAAGAAGGAGAAAATTAACAAAATAGAGAGAGAGGTCGTCATAACTATATCTATGAACAGACGCGAGAACAACGCACAAGAGAAGATTCCTGCAGAAGAAACAAAAAGAAAGAAGCAGTAGTATAAAATATTTGGATGATAGTAGAGCATTAATTCCATGGAATCTACAAATAGTTAAGGTGGGAATACCCCGTGTCGAGATAATTAAATAATAAACTACGGAGATGCATAGAGAAATAGATAGTATCCGCACGTAGGAGATGTACCTGAACTTAGATTCTCCAGGAAGTATATTTTTATTTAGCTCCCCATAAATATAGGAGCAGTTTTTAAAACAGAAAGTGAATAAATATATCAAGTACGCGCCAAACAAAATAAAATAATCATTATTAAAAATTACAGATCAATCTAGAACGTAGCCAAAAATAAAAATCGCTCTTGAAAGAATCAATTTAAAGAAAAGGAAATCAAAGCTTCATTAATAGCTAACAATAGAGTTAAAAAGTTATAACAATTATAAGTCACAAGAAAGGAATCAATAAAACAACAAAAAAAACCAATAACTCTCGGGAAAAACAAATCAAATTAATAATTAATAAATTATTTTCAAAATGTAAATCTGTTTATTCATTCAAACCATAGATAGCAAAATCACATAGCAAAACCCTGAATTTCCGGAGTGCCACGAAACTATAAAATCAGCTGCAAAGGTGGCGTACTATACGTCCCGAAAACAGCTCTAAATGAAAGATGATTGTGAAGGACGAGAACGGCTAACTCTTAAGGGGAAACGCCGAAGAAGAATATGAAGAAGATAATGAAATTCCAAATCCGGATTTGTTAGCTCATGACTGAATGTTTCTAAGTTATATTTGTAGTGTTTGTTGTGCTGTGCTAGTTTCTTTTACGTTACACATTATCTTAATGTCATCGGCGAATATGTTAAGTTTAGTTGGCTTAAGAACTATTTGACTCACTTCATTTATGGAAATAAGAAAGCGGGTAACGCTTAAAACTGATTCTTGAGGTATTCCATTCTGCGGCTTAAACATGTATGAGAGATGGGATGGGCAGAAATTAAGTAACGGCTACATTGTAACGACTACGTTAATGTAACGGTTACTGAAGTAATGGAGGCTAACGGTAACTAGTTAACCATTAATGGTTATCATAGTAACGAAGGCAGTAAATAGTTATATAGTTAACAGTTACAGAGTCCACGATCATTCACTGCATGTGCATTTGTCTTGCTTATCAGGAACTAGTTACCTCAACTCATTATGCAGTATCAATTTGCTCCGCAAGAGATCGTGATTGGTATGTGGATCTAATATACCACCTGCCGAGAAAAGTGCCTAGTAATTATGTGTTCTGCTACATATGTGTAACCAAGTGATGATATTGTCTGCACATTTTAGACAATTTAATGTGCTTTTGGGCGTTAATGTTTCTCTTCATTAGCAATATCGGCTTTGAAATGTCATTACTATATTTTATATAATATCTTACGAGAACATTTAAGTTATTATATACTTAACCACAGTCATGTTTATTTTGGCAATAATGATGCATTTACCTTTTCCATCTCTACGTCACGTGATGTTTCTATTTAGGTTCCTATATAGCTCAATTGACCTGTACAAACTATACATATGTGCAGGAATGTAGAAGCAAGTACCAACGCTTTTTGTGATTATAAACCACCGTAGTAATCAAAGTGTTGACACAGCTAGAGAAGCTTCTTAACGTACATGCAGATTTTTTCGTCCTGACGCGCTTAACCGTATGCACAGTACCTGGACGAGTCCATATATCTTCTGGGAAGGGTGACGGGTCAGTAGTAGCAGAGTAACAGGCGCGTACACAATGTAAGATAAGGTAAATTCACCATGCAAGGCACATTCCGAACCACGCAAGAGGAATACTACCAGACGTTCTCGCCCCCAACCTTAGACTACCCCCTCCTCCACGTTTCTTTATTATGAGGTCGAGAAACATCGACCTGTAATTGCGGCTAATCTTTTCTGATACTACTCCACCAAGATATTATGGTACTTGACCCTGCGGAAGTCTGCATCTGAATACACTCGGAAGCCAGCGCAACGAAGTACAATAATATTGTAGTAGAACTATAACTATTACGTGATGTAACTGCAAACGGGGAAGCCGATTTAAAATAAAAATTTTAAAAGAATATTCAGAATACAATGAGGACTTGCTTGATTTAATGCATTTACAAAGGATGAAAACATGCTTCAAAAAGAAAGAAAACGCTGCGCTTTTAAGAGAGAGGAGTAATTAAAATATGGGAATGTAACATTACAGAGGTAGACGAAACGGTTTCAATAAGCTGTAACGTTCTAATATGTCTATGTGTTTATTTACAGCTATCGGAAGAACGCCAAGCATCTTTCTCAGCTCTTTAGAGACAGACCACGTACAGCATTAGAGACGGCCATTTACTGGACTGAGTATGTCATCAGACATAAAGGCGCAAGTCATCTGAAATCCGCCGCCGTAGACTTGTCTTGGTACGAATACTTGCTCCTAGATGTTCTTGCAGTATTATTAATGGCGGTAGTGTTTGTTGTGGTTTGTTTATATCTAATAATCAAGAAGCTAGTGAACATTATCATGCCAACTGGCAAAACTGCAAAAAAGCAAAAAGTGAAATAACTTATTTTGGTGATCTGCGCGAGTGTTACTGTTCATCTGATTCATAAGTTTAATCTTCCAAATATTCAGTTAGACTGCACTGGAAAAACACCGATGTGAAATGAGTGTTTATCATAGTTTTAAATACACACTAATAACATAACTAGACAAAAACATTCAGCTTTTACTTGAAACGGTAACCATAGTTGGACTCATTGTTTCGTGTTGTCACAAATGATATTTATTTATAAGTTTTTAATAGCGGGTGGCGCAAATAAAAGTGAGTAGTGTAAGTATAGAGGAAATACAGACAAACGATCACAGACGTGAGTGTTCTCCGTTGCCCAGTACCCATGTTCTGGGAATTAACATGAAAGGAAAGTTGCAACAATGCTTCATCACTGATGATGTATCTACTGGAGAGGCTCTTAAAACACCCTCATTGATATTACTGAGAAGCCACGTGCAAGTAATATACACATTTCTAATTGTCATCTTCCGTAATTACTGCACACCTGCACACGATATGCTTAAAATCAAGACTTTTTAATATCCATTGGCAACTGCTACTTACATGTACTGTTGCGCCAATTTACATGCAGACTTCTTTGAGGTTTGAGCAGTTCTTTGGCAAACAATAACTTCTGGTGTGCGAACTGCAGGGATTCTTTCTTGTTTTACATTCTGCACAAATCCCAGGCGCGCCATTTTTAAACTAATTTCTGCATTGTACTCCTTGCCGGTAGTTCTCTACCCAGAATTTTTTTCCCGAAAATTTCGCGAGTTTCCTTAATCGAACCTGCTTTCATATATGCTTCCGCAATTTTAATTCTTTAACTTTCCGGAAGGCGAAAAGCAACGTGTAATATGAACTGATGGAATGAACTGAAATGCTCAAAGGAGTGCCAAGTATCGAATATTCATATTGCATAAAACTGCCCATTGTTGTTCTGTATTTAGATTCATACCTAACAACCAATTTTAACAGAAATTTATATTAATACACAACAAACATCTCATTTGCATTAAAACGGAAGACTGACCACTTTTATCTGCGCCACCCTGTATATTTTCATATAACATTTGAACAATTTTCAGTTAAACGTGTTTGCATCTAGAAAACTGTAAAATTACAGCTTCTTGTCTTTACTTCATTAATACAGTCATAATTTTACCATTTGTTAAACATTTTCTCACTTGTGCTGAGCAGATTCACACACTTTAGTAAATAGCTCAGAAGTTTGTTTAATGTTATGGATTAAGTTGTTGTACACATTTTGTTGTTAAAATAAAATGAATGAAACTTTTGGAGAATGTATAAATGAGTGTTTTTAGGAGTACTGAAATAATTTTGTGTTAGTTTAATCAATGTAAATCTTACCTTAATTTTCAATATTGTAACTTTTTCCCGCTATATTACTTCACTAATGTAATTTCACTGAAACTGTTTTGAACGAGTTCAACATTTCTTGTCACTTCACTTAGTTTTTACCATCGGTCCACTTTATTCGTACACAGAGGCGTAACAAAATACGCACGACGCAGCGCTTTCTTCCGGACAGTTAACTCACTGAGGAGTCAAACACAAGACTTCTACAATCTCTCCTGCAGCTGCACTGACTGCACGTCACAGCAGTCGTCACAAACTCGCTTGGAGAACAGCACTCTTCGCCGCACCAGAAACGCACTCGCTAACTCGTTCACTGATCAACTCAACTCACGCCCTCAATAACTCACCCACTAGTGGCGAACCCACTGGCTTATATAGCCGGTGGAAGTTTGCACAGAACCTTCTGGAGCAAGGGTGGCGAAAACGACTTCCTTCCGCGAGTCACCAAATATGCAGCACGCACTGCATCACTCATGAGCATGTGAAAATCAAACGGACGGTTGCAGAGAGGGAACTTGCGCCTGTGAGTCAAAATAACTCGCGAGTCACGTTTTCGCCACCTCTGTTCTAGAGTGTTCTGGATAAACGTTCTGGGTGAAGCAAACTTCAGAATATTCTGGTTATCTGTCAATAGCTATTGATGTTTACGCTGGGTAAGAGCAATGTAGTGTCATCTATTTTTGTTATATTATCTCTACTGTGATGTCACAGCAATGACAGGATGCCTACAATTTCCAAATTGGGACACCGTACCGGGTGACCGGGAACCTTCGCCTCCACAAAGAGGGTACAACACCCCGCTCCGAATAGGCGGTACTTCATCTCCGGCAACAAGCCGAAAAGCGAGGGAGTGCGAAAGTAGTACAAAGAGCGTTCTTTTTACCTGCTACACAACACCGAAATACTATCGCCGACACCTACAACCCTGAAACAAACCTAACGAGGTGAAGGATGAATGAAATGATGAACGGAGCGAAATGGAGGACAGGAAATTCAGGGGCTGAAACAAATCACTCCAGCATTCGCTAAAAGACCCAGGGAAATCCCGAGAAAAAAACAATGGGTCTGAGTGGGCCGTCACAGGGAATTGACGCTACAGCGTCACCATGCTGGGTTATTAGGTATTTCACTAATGACACAGTGCATTTCATAATTCGTTTCAAGGGTATTTTATGTATCGCTCAAATATTTTTAAACACCAGATTTTCAATAAGTTTTACTTTCTGTACAGCATAGGTAAGGTAAATGAAGTATTGTTACTTGCTGGGTAGAGGCATAAAAGTTCACATGAAAAATTAAATTAATTTTTAGTAACCAGCACATATATTGAGGGACGTGTACTCACTTTACTGCGGAGGACCGAAACGTGGTGTGGAGGTCGAAGGCGTGAATTTTCACTGTAAAAAATCCATAACACAAATCTACTTACACATTCCTAGATTTATTTCCCAAACTTTTGGTGTTCCTACATTATTAAATATGAAAGATGAGGGAAGATGTTCACCGATCCAAAGGCCGGCTTGCACGCGCGATCCGCTTCTCACGGAATACTCAGCAAGATAGACGGTATATCCCCACCATCGTGACTAGAAAAAGCTCCCAGCCAGGAGTGACATAATTCCATACGAAAACAATATGTCTGGTAATGAAGATGAAACCCACAAATTATTAATACGCCTTAGTATTCCATCACGCCAAAATATTTTATACTGAAATGTCACCAGAAGTACGT
The DNA here is from genome assembly GCA_030765065.1 of Deroplatys truncata. Lineage (NCBI taxonomy): Eukaryota > Metazoa > Arthropoda > Insecta > Mantodea > Mantidae > Deroplatys > Deroplatys truncata. Next base: position 112,594,548 of record CM060986.1, read on the forward strand.
GATTTGAAGTCCACAGGATACAATGAGGTTTTTTTTTTAGTTTACGTGTGTGTGTCATACATAAAATAAAAAATGAGACTGGGGTAAATACTATATTGGGTACGTTCAGCATCTTCCAAAAATACTACACAAAGATTTTCAAGAAAAACTCACCAACATAATCTTCCCTTCATTCGAAAAAACATTATTCGGGAAGTGAATTTTCAAGTTTAACATGTTTAATTCTGAATACAATACAGACTAAAGCTTCAGATTTATTTTACAACACATTAAACAAATTGAAAATACATGTAAATACATATGTTCTAATACATTGGAGTATTTTAACTAGAACTATGGAAACTACAGTTTTAATGTACTCACATACAGTTGAATAATGGGGCCATGCAACAAAAAAGTGAATAAAGGGGGCGTACGCTTATAATGACAATAAAGATTATACAGAAAACGAACGAACTGTATGAAATGGTGAATAATTGCAATTTCTGTGTTTGTTATTCTCCTATAAATCACAAATTAATATGATATATTCATCACTTTGAAAAATATTAATAATACTCTAAAATTAGCACTACACGACTTATATGTTTCACTTCAAGCACAATCACCTTTTTGTCAGCTGTGTGTAGAATTTTGAGTTTCTGGTCCACATAATACTTTTAATTCTTGTAGGTCCTGCCACTTTTCTTGTGGTAGGGGCAAATTCTCAAAACAATATTGAATACAAGTAACAAAATTAAATATAATCCATGGTATTTAAATTACGTGTTTAAATATATACTTCTCGCCTTCATATGCCATATCAGGATACAGTAAACTCTCCATTCAGTAAGTTATCACTCGCAGGGTGTTTCCTGTTTGGTGGTCGAATCACAGAAGAGTGTCAGGCACCGTTGTAAGTATCCTTATGAATCACCATTCCTGGACGACTCTCCTCTATTCGCAGTTCCCTAACTGGCCTTGATTGAAATGGCCATTTCTTCTTGTAATAAATCCCTTCTAAAAGTGTAGTCCAGTCTGGAATCATGGAGTTATCAACTGCATTAACTTTGAGCGGTGTTGGCTTGCTCCTGGCATACCTGATTAAATTGTTCCAGTCAACAGGAACTTAGGTTCTTGATTGTGTGTTCAAAACCCCCATGTTCTTGTCACATTCCATGTAGGAGTATCCACGAATAGGGACTGTAACTCGAATTGAACTAAACCTCTTTTTCTTATGCACCGTGTGATGGAGGTATCTTATTATTGTATAATGTTTGTTGTTTTGACCACTGCACGAGTCGCAGTTCTAGTTGGCGAACTTCAGAAGATAATTCAGATTCACAGCAGTGATCCAAGAATGAAGCTACTTCGTTGGCACCCTTTTTTAAGGTTGTTTCTGTGTATGTATAGAAAACCGATTTAGAATCAAACAACTGGTGCACATTAAATTAATAGAATGACAATTGTCGCTTATAGTACACAATGCTTGTTTAATGAGATGTTTGGTGTAGGCGAGTCCTTTTGATAGTCCATCACTAGGCTATCAACGTCCACTGATTTGCTGCACCTGATTTTAGATTTAGACTTACACTGATAAAGTGTTTGCGCCTTTGCAAGATGTGCGTTTCTAAATGACTTATTTTCTTCTCAATCCCACTCTTCCTGGTTGAATTTTCTACTGACAGGTTGTTAAGATCAGTATTTAATCCCTTTAGCTTCACCGCAAATTCATCGCAAGTACAGCATGTGTCGCAGCGAGGATATCCAAATGATATGTTGAATTGAGTTGAGAATATAGTCCTATAAGATTCAAACTCACGGCTTGTTAATTATCTCACAATACATTTCATACTTCTTTTTATGTTCGGTGTTTCAGAAATATATATTTTAGCAGTTTTCTCAATGAAATAATAGCTTGATTGACCTTTGAAAGACTTAATATGATTGTTGACCCTTTGCTGTATCTGTAGACAGTCTGTGTGGACGATTATTGTGCTTTCTCTACCATCTGTAGGCGCTAAGACAGAAAATTTAAAGGGTGGCTGAATTATTTATAATCGTTTTTGTATTATTCCATGGAGAGATAAGAAGGCTTTCTGACCCACAGCAACATCACCTATACTTTGATCTTCAGTAATTTGCATTATTCTGTAAGATAATGAAGTATCACGTAACTGGGGTCATCGTAATTCTTCCTGTTTCTTCTTCTTGATATTAGTTGTACTGCGATGAAACCAGCTTTGTGCATGTCAGTCACCCAGTGCATTAAAGTCATGTAATTTTTTTTAATGCTAGAACTTCTAGTTTTTCAAAACATTTATTCCTACAGTTACATTCTTCAGCGTTTCAAAACTCTGGGCTCTTAACTTTTTAGCAGCGTCACTAACACGTCCATAACTACTCCTCTTTTTTGAACTGATTCTCTAGTAGTGTAACACGTGTTTCCACTTCAGTTGATCAAGTAAAACTAAAATAATGTCATTATTACAATCCATTTTTGCATTTTAACTTTTTTGTGGTCTGCCAACTACACACATTCTTAAATAGAAATCCGTATTCAATCAACTTGGAAGAAACGTTTACATCAGACGATTTTAAGGCCCCTTTCACAGTTCGATATGCAAATACCCCCTTCTTAGGAATATTTAAGCAGCAATTACTCGGTAACTAAGAACCTTCTTTCCCATGAGTAATAGTGGGTCGAAAACACTCTGAGTGTAATATTTAATGAAATAGAAACCTCAATAATGACCGAAAGTGGACAACCGCTCCCCATTTTGCCCTGTGCACTTCATTTTTTTATTTTTCCAAAATTACTGAATATTTCAATTAAAAAAATACACAATAAAGGACATACTTATTAAGTCTAAAACTAATACAATTCAAAGTTTGTTGATTTCACTTTGGATTACTGTGATGTGTTGTTCTTTAAACACTGAACAGGCTAACAAATTATAACGCCGCCATAATTTACTTGGGTCTAGTTAACATAAAGTGGACAAATTTTACCATACAATATTGCCTGGTGGACAGATTCCAAGGCTTTCCATGAAGAAACGAAAAACTTTCCACTCCCTTACTCTCCTACATAAATTTCTCCTTACCATTATCTCTCGTTTTATATTCTTACAATTCCTGTTCCTCTATCCCGCGTGGTGTGGGATTAGCGTGTCTAGAATTCTAGAAATCCCGAGTTCGAATTAGGGTGAGTTTCATTCATTCATCCTCCGATATGGCTTCGCTGTCTAAAGTAAGCTCATTTAAAAAAAATAAAAAATAAAAGGACTATGATACATTCAAATAACTTCCTTTATAATCTATCTTTATAAGTGGGCATACAAACCAGTCTTACTAAACCTTATTTTCTATCTGCGACATTTTAATCCAAATAAACCTTTACAGAATTAGATACATTACACATTTCGCTATACACACAAATAATCACATGTTTAAGCACTGGACGCTATACGCCGGCCTTAAAATGCCATACTGTTTCCATGCAATAGCGTGAAACAACAGCATGTTGGAGGGGCTTAAACAGGATCACCAAGTAATAAACAATGCAAACTCTTAATAAAGATATCTCAAAAATGCTTATGCCACAAAAACTTGTTTGAAATAAATTGTGTGTATTCACATTTTTGTGTAGTAGTTCTCGTGTATTCCTTAATGTTTACAGTTATGTTTTATATAAAATCATAGGTTATTCCCAGAAGGTTCAAGATATACATTTTATTTTTCATGTATATAACTTTAATACATGATATTTTAATCAAAATCATTATAGCCATTTTTTTGAAAATAAAAAATTTCTAAAAATGTACTACATAGTTTTGTGTGGGGGCTTTTGTTGAAAACCTTCGTCACGCATTTTTGGAGGATATTAGACCTGAATACCAAGTTTTGTATTTATGCAACTTTTAATTTTTGAGTTATGCTGTTCACAGACTCACAGAAACACACACACACACATGGACATTTTTCTAAAAAGTTTTTGTTAGAACCAGGCGATCTCGAAACATGTGACTCAGGTGAAATCTTCATAACAAATTTTTGGGTTGAATGCAATACCTTCACTACCTACTGGGTACATGGTAGACAAAGCAAAAAAGAAAAAGAAAGCCTTTTTCTTGTTATTTAAAACGCGGAATATGCATCTATTTCATTAGCATATAGCTTAAATTAAACAAAAAGCAAAAAAAAAAAAAAAATAACGAAACTACACCTACTGTGCTTTAGAATAAAATATATTTAATTTATGTAATTTGAATGCATTATTTTTACTTTCTGCTTTGTTGCATGTGAGCAACTAATTGCTAGTGTTGGCTACCATGATTTTCACAATGAATCAAGTTATTGCTATTGTTTTATACAACAAAGACTTATTTACACAATTTTGTAATTTTGTTTATTTTCTCCTCCTTATTAAACATTATGTGTTTAGTGGACATGAATGGTATTAGGAATTCTTTTGTGTATTCTTCTGGATAGTGTTTTAGCTAATGATATTCATTTATGAAAACTGCGAAAAACTGCCAAAATTCATGAACATTCATTAATACTGTGATGCAGAGGTTATGGAACAAGGTTATGGGTAGGTCGGCGCCGGGCGGTCGATGTAAACAATGATAACTGCCGCTCGCGGGCGTTAACACTGGGCGCGCTATCGGCAGATAACTAGAACCTTTTGGAAGCTTTCTCCCCCCCTCCTCTCGAGAAGTTCGAGAACCTTGTGGAGAAATTCCACTGACTATATAAGTGAATACTCTCTCTCGAGAATGAGCGAGCTGAGTTGAGTGCGAGTGGAAGAGAGTTGGTGGGGCAGTCAGCTAGTGAGCGAAAGAGTTAGCGAGTGCGTCTCTGGTGCAACATCAAGAGCGATTCTCTGAGCGAGTTGTGACGGCTATTGTGACGTGCGGTGAGCGCTACTGCTTAGCGAAGGTTTGTGAAGATCTTGTGTTTGACTTCCGAGTGAAGTGAACCGTCCGGCGTGAAGAGACTACGTCACTGGAAGTGAAGAGAACTAGTTCACTTTTTTGAAGTGATAGTTTGAACGAAGTGAACTGGATAAAAATAAAACAGGGAAGAGTGACCCAAAACTGTACAAAGTTACAATAAGCATTTTAGTTGTATACAGATTTCATAGCTGTATGGCGTTTCAAAGCATGTCATACAGAAATTTAAATGTCTGCCTGAAGCCTGGCTTCCTATAAAATTGAAGTAAAAAAGATAAATTTTGTCTACAATAAAGTGAACAAATCATTCAAGGGACCTCAGAAATCCGAATAATTAAATAGCTACAAAGTAGCAGAAAAAGACGGAGGACCTGTATATGCACTAAATACTTTTTAGACTGCATAAAGTCAGAAGCAATGTTATTTTGACGTTACAATTTTTAAACTATGTTTCATTTGTTGTACATTTTCATTTTGATCCACGTGTACTTTTTGTTATAACTCAATTTAATTTAGTATACTTCCTTATAAATATCAAGATAAAAATGATTAAGTGAATGCTGCTGGCGTAGTTAGTTATGAGCTATTAAGCAATAATACTTATATTATGCAAAATTTAAGCAAAAAATTTAAGTCTGATGTTTGACAACTTTTTTACCCACAAACTGGTAGAATAAATATCTCTAAAATGTATTAATGTAGGAATAAAGATTTTAATATTTAAAATAATGTAAAATAAAAGTAATGTTTTCAAAAAATAACTGCATCATGTAGAACAAATTCTCACAACAGTAAAAAAAATTACATAAAAATATATTTGAAACTCATTTAAACAGGCGTAACGTTTTCTCTTCATATTATAAACAAAAGCACAAATGACTTATCGCTGTATTAAATTTAAAACTAATCTACACGAAGCTGTAGATTTTTGAAATTTTCCAGGTGGGTATTATTAAGGTAAAATATACAGTGTTTTTCTTCCGCACTGTGGCCACACGAGCCTTCTTCCAAGCCGCGGCTCTTACTCTTCCAACTCCCACCGAAATAGTTTTAATATCCACGCAATCGCCTCATGTTCTCACATCTTACAATTATAATGATAATAATCACACAACTCATCATAAGAGTTGTAGGAAATGTCCTCTATTCACACGTTTCTTGCATCTTCCAGGAAATTTTCATTCACACTCGAGAGTTGAGTATCCGAAAATGAATGTATTATGTTGGCTGTTATATAAATATGATTACTAAATTTACCCGATTTAGAAGATCGCGTGGAGAAAAAAGTGTATTCAACAAAGCCAATACATTAGAAGAACTAAAAGAAAGCATCAGACATCGGGCAAAAGAGGCATCAATTTCATACATTGAACTCTCGAGTGTAAATGGAAATTTCCTGAGAAGATGTCAGAAATGTGTGGATAGAAAAGGATAGCATTTCCTAAATCTCTTATGCTAAGGGCGTGTACTTACTCTCATTGATATTTTAACTGTAAATATGAGAACATGAGGCGGTTGGGTGGATACTATAACTGTTTCGGCGGAAGTATTAGCTGTGCAGGCGCGTGCAAGCAGCCGTGTGGTGGCCGCAGCGTGGAGGAAAAGCACTGCATGAATAAATAAATAAATAAATAAATAATCTTTATCTAGAGGATACAGATACTTTTTAGTTTCTCCACTACGTAAATAGTGGATAGAGAACGTATCCACCCGAAAATTAGATACCGAGATTTCACCGGAAATACATGATTTGTGGGCCCCAAATCGAAAAAAAGATATGTAAAAACAGGTCCGTGTGTGTCTCTGTGTGTGTGAGTCTGTGAAAGCATAACTGAAAAACGAAATGTAGGATAAACACCAAACTTGATATTTACGTTCAGTATCTTCCAAGGATGCAACAATAAGATTTTCAAGAAAATTCTCCACCCCAAATTTTCCTAACACCAGTCCAAATTACGCTTACTTTCGAAATTCTTCAAAATCTTTGATTTTATAAAAAATGGCTGTAACGATTTTGACTAAAACACCACTTATTAAAGATATTTCCATGAAAATTAAAATGTATATCTCGAATTCTCTAGGAATAGCCTATGAGGTTTACTTCATTCGGAAGTAGCTTTCTATAATCTTGTGTAACAGGTAAACGTTAATAGACGAAAACGTACCAATTCATTTCAAATAACTTTTTTGTGGCATCAGCCATGGTTCGAATTGTTCATTAGTTTTGTCATTATTTTCAAGTCCTTTCGATATCCAGTTGTTTCTCGTGATTGCACGTAGAGAGCATGGAATTTCAAGACCAACGTATAGCGTTCAGTTCTAAAAAAATTAACCATCATTATTTCCTTTGGATCTATAACGAAATGTGTATTTGCAGCTATTTCCGGATAGGCGTCGATTAAAATAAAGTAGATTGGAGAATAAACTATCGTAAGAATAATTCAGCGATAGAAGTTAGAGAAAGTCATGTGAATGTAACACATCAGATTTTATATCAGATAACCTATTTTTACTTGCGCTAAGAAGTTTCTAAGAAGTCGAATAATATTTCGGTCTTTCAGTTGTACGCTACATCTTCACAGGGCAACGATTTTCCTTGCTTATTGTAAACTATCCTTGAAAATAATAGTATCATTAAACTAAAAGATTGCTTCCGGTATGTTCCTGCAATTCTACACACACGCTATGATACCGCATCACATGCAAGGACAATAAAGAAGCGAAAACCTGAAATTTGTTCCGAAGATGCTTCTTGTCGTTTACGTAAATCAAAGGTCAAGTAAATAATGAGTAAAAAAGGTTATTTGTGTAACAAGTGCATGGTTCCTTAAACTGTGACACGAGTGAATATGTAACGCATGAGCGAGTGGAATAATCGCATGAGTAGTATAAACTTTAATAAGATTGTCGTTTTGTATAACAACTTTTCAATTCTTACTTTAGTCAGAAATGTCATTGAGTTTTACTCGCAGAGAATAGGGATAGGACTAATTAACCCAAGGTAAAATCTCGACCCCAATGGATCTTTAGTGTACTCACCTTCCAGGAGGAACCGATGAGGTGAGGGAACCGCAGGAGACGTATGGGTTGCAGAGATGCCGGCGCAAATCGACTTAAACATTATTAGTTCCCTAATGGTTTCAGGCTTGACATCCGACCACGGAGGGTCGTTCGGAGATGTCCTTCTTGGTACTGTGGAAACACGGCCTAGCAGTGGAGGCGCGACAGGCTTCCCTCTAGCAGGGGCGAGAAGAAGTTCTAAATCGCAAGCCTATGCGCCATCTGCCCGATAGCCCCGAACTTCATCCGCGGAGTCAACCTGAAACATGAAAGGGAAATGAAATGACAGGAAATGGGGGAGAGAGAAAATCTGAAATACACGAGTCCAACATTCGCCTTGTATCAACCAGAGAAAACCACAAAAAACATGGTCAAAGTGAGCAGACACCGGGAATATAACCTGGAACTTCCTGAATGCGAGACTCACACGTTACTATGGAGGCATTTCGCTTGGATTTACACCCATAAATTGACATGCCTTACAGCAGAGGTGGCGAAAACGGAACTCGCGAGTCAGGCGCTGCTTCCTCTCTTGCTACTTGTACATTTGCTTTTTGCATACTTCTGAGTGGTGAAACGCGTGTTGCATATTTGGTGACTCGCGGAAGGAACGCTTTTTCGCCACCCGTGCCTTACAGTAAATGTCCAGAACTGAAGGTAGATGTTTTAAGCACGTTAATTAGAAATATTGAGCACTAAAAACACTGGAAAGGTAGAATCACACGACTGAAAAATTCAATGCCATAGGCGGGATTTGAATCAATGTTATGACATTGAATTTTTCCGTCGTCTGATTCTATATTTCCAACCTTGTCCAACACACGGCTTGTGTGGAAGAACAATTAACTCCACTAAAAACATTACTACAGAACTATGTTCAATCGGTATAGCACCTGCCTGGAGTTCCAAAGGTCCGATAGTCGGTTCCCGCCTAGGCTCAACAAATATTTCATTGATAAAGAAGGTTCCTCGTTACATCCAGTCTGGCCTATGAATTTGAGCATGTTTACGTGTGTATTTATGTCATAAGCGGAACACACTGTCGCTGGGAAGATAGCTGAATGTATGTTGCGCAGTTATTATGTGACTAAAATCACATCATTATAAGCACATGACCCTAAGTTGCGCGCCGCTGCTTCATTTTAATCGAGATAAACCTCTACAGAAATAGCTACATTACACATTTCGTTACAGTACAAAGGCAATGGCGATAGTCACATACTTAAGAAATGGACGACATATGCTGCCTTCAAATTCCATGCTCTTTCCATGCAATCGCAGGAAACAACTGAAAATAAACGATACGTCAAAGGAATGACAAAGTATTGAATAAATCGAACCATTAAAAACAGATATCTCGGAACTGCCGATGCCACAAAAAAAGTTATTGGAAATGAATTGTGTGTTTTAAAGAGATCTACTCTTTTTGTGTAGTACGCTTTCGTCTATTGTTTAATGTTTATTAGTTATAGAAGATTATATGAAATGCCTTCCGATGAAGAGGACTTCACAGGCTATTCCTGGAAAATTCGAGATACACATTTTATTTTTCATGTAAATATGTTTAATTTTTGGTGTTTAATCAAAATCGTTAGTCATTTTTTATAAAATGAAAAATTTCTAAAAATGTTTCATGTAATTGGTGGTTTGGGGTGAGCTTTTTCTTGAAAATCTTCATGTGGCATCTTTGGAAGATGCTGAAGCTAAATACCAAGTTTGGTATTTTTTACTTATGCTGTTCACAGACACATACATAGACCTGTTTTTAAAAACACTTCTTGTATTCAGGACGCCTCAAAAATGTATTCCTGATGAAATTTCAATAACCAATTTTTGAGTGGAATGCAATACCTCTCTACTATGTACGTAGTAGAGAAAGTAAAAAGACAGCACAACGCGACTTAAACAACTGCCTAAAAGCCAGCAAAACAATCACCGCTGCCCACTACACATTCAAAGCTCATGAAATCTATCTCTTTGCATACGAATTTAATACTCTCTCGTCTTTAACATCAGAAGTTCGCGAGATTAAAATAAAATTAAGAGAGAACGCATCAACAACTTTAATCTCTTAAAAAATGCACAGTAGGAAATTTTTAGTTTGTGTATAAGAAATTTTGTATGAAAAACGTGCAAAACTAACATTTTAAGCATTTCAACTTGGTTTTGGTCGAAGATCTTCAGTTCTCGTGCTTAATATGCAACCTTTCAACATTCGTTACATAAGTAGCTCTAAAAATGGATAATAAATTCCACAACAGAAAACTAAATGTCAACTTATTTTGTTGTTAAAGACGAGAGAGTATTAAATTCGTATGCAAAGAGATAGATTTTTTCATGTTTAGCGTCTGTTAACCATTTAGGTCATATCGAATGATGAAAGGAATTATGCTCAATGAGCCTGGGATCTACAGAGCTTATAGTTAAGCTTTTTAGGATAAGGGAAAATCCTGGAAAAACCTTATCCGTCTAACTCACCCTAATAGAGATTTTGAACTCGGGACCTCTGAATGTGAGGCAGACATACTATCCCTACAACTGAGAAGATGGAGAAATTGTGCAAAACAGTGTTTTATTATAGTGTTATTTTATATTTGGATGGGATAGATGATTCCAATAATATCTAGTAGATGTGTCCTCTTTGAGAGTAAAAGGTATAATGTATTTAAATTTTTCATTAAGCTGCAATTTTTTATTAATTAAGGATTTCTGAAATGCAGTTTAGAGTTAAGTTCAGTACGTTACACAGACACGTAGGCCAATTATGGAATATAGAAAGATATTTACATTCGGATAATTTAACCAGCCTCAGTTAGTAACAAAGTCGGAGATGTACGAATACGTAAGACTTCAAAATTGGTGCGCGTGAAAACTCACTTTGATGGAGTAATACGTAGGCGGAACTAAAATTAATGAATGTTCATGGATCTATCTCCGAGGGTTACTCTCCTCTCTGGCACCACCAGCAGTATGTGCTCGTGTGATATTTAAACGCCCAATGACGCGCTTATGTGAGTAGCGGCTAGCGTGAGGAATTTTGCCGGTGAAAATTTTAGCGACTCACGGCGAATTACGCGTCTAGTTACTTTTACTGCAAAAACAGATGTTTCAAACCGTAAAATTGATCCTATATTTTAGTTTCGAGTGCTACAATTCAGAACCAGTCTATTTCTTTATTTCAAACGGTCGGCAACTCAATTCAAGAACTCAAATATTAGTTCACAATAAATTTCTCAGTCAAGATAAAACGGCGTTGTCCTTCAGAATACATCCACGCATACCCTGAGGGAAAATACTCGTAGCTCCACCACTGGAGCAGCAGACGGCAGAGTCAACAACAGATATTGGAGGCAAAGGAAAAGGGTGGCATCTACGTTCGTACACCAAATTTTTTCACCATCATCGCGGGATTATACACATCAGCTTCAAAACACATATCCCCGAGGAAAAGTATATATTTCCGCTGGCATAACAAGCATGTGTGAAAAGAATAAGTTTTTCTTGTTCATTAAGCATTATTTACTGCAAGAAAATGTAGTTTTAATACCGGTTTTTAAAACATCACGTTTCACCTAAGTTGCGCAGAAAGGAGAGAAAGGTTGAGGACAATGGAGAGAATGAGATGGTACGAGGGTAGGTAGAAAGGTAGGGAATGAGAAAAGAAGGTATAAGGAGGGGACAGAGAAAGAATAAAACGATTAGAGAGAGTGAGCAGATGGACGGAGGAAGAGAGACAGGGAGAGAGAAGAGTTAAAACTCCGTGTATATATATATATATATATATATATATATATATATATTCTGCTTGTATGTTTAAAAAGATAAACGTGCTTGTTATTTATTTCAATCTTTTAATGCCTTTTAAATTAGTGATAAATTAAAACGTGTTAAATTAAATTCGGTTCAGTTTTGAGGTATTTGAGTGCCAAATGGGTTATTTTGCTGGAGAATATGATATAGTTTGTTGACCAAGCACAGTTAGTTAAAGTTGGATTTGATAAAGCTGAAGTCTCAGCATTTGTTTTTCTCGGGACAGATTTTAATGCTAATATTTGTCAAAGTTGATACAATGGCTGAAAAGTGACGTAAAAATGCACTTATAGAATTTTTCATCTGTAGATTTTGCTCCTGTCAAGAGTATCAACTGAATAATTGAAAAGTCACAAAATCTGTGTATTTTTCAATTCTTTTTGTCTCATTCTAAAGTCATTTAAATATTTACAGCATTACGTATTCTGCTTGATAAATAAATTAATATAAGGAACAAGTGGAGTGATTTGAAATACTTGATATCTGCAACACACTGGTATCCTGATCTGCAAATCATCATTAATGATTACGTTATAGTGTAACATAAATTTTGTTTTCCCTGTTTATTTTCCCTTCTGCCTGCTTATGATATATAAAGAAGCCTCCGTATTACAAAACTGATATCTCGACATACAATTTTTGGGGGTTGTTTAAATATAAAATTAGCATTTTTAGAGAATTAGCCTTAAGCTAGGTTATACAACGGAGGGGAACACCTCGTGGACTGCGACCTACATAGATCTATTATGGTTACCGTCCTCCAGATAGAAGGGGTGAAGTGTCCAAGGAGGTTGCAGGCCACAGTGACGCGCGGAAGTCCCTAACAGTTCTAAACTCAAAGACCCGTTCCGCTGCTGGAACTGCCTAGAGAGGGCGATCTACAATTGGTCGACTAAGCAGCCCTCTAGCGCCCACGTGGGAGGACTCTTGTCAGATATTTAGGTACCAAAATACAACATTTATACTTGAATGAGACATTCTGTAAAGGTACTGTATATTGAGTTTTCGGTAAATTTTCGAGAAAAAAAAACAGATTTTGAATTTCGAAGGAAAAAAATCTCTCTAAAGATAGTCCATAAAATTATAAAGCTCATGATCTTATGTTATTATGTTTCTGACACTTTAACATTCTCCCCATGATGCAATTTTTCTTCAGCTTGTTTCACATTTTCAGTATACGTTCCTTAAATATGGCTAAATTTATTTAAATATAATTTTTTTCGATATCAAGAATAGTTTTGGGTTTTCAATTTTAATAAGTTAATAAAGGAAAATTACAAAATTAAAAGCGTTACACTCATTATTTTTGAAGGAAAGCCTTTCATTGTTGCACAGAAATAATCGTTTATCGTGAAGAGGAATATATTCGAGGAAAATTATGCAGCATCTAAAGGTTTAAACCTTCCAGAATCCCATCACGTGGGACATTTCACATGACACCCGACATGGTCGTAGAAAGTTATTATATACGACTATAAAGATTAATTTTTGCTATTATTATCCTCAATAAACTGTGATAAAAAGCTCAGCTAAATTGTTTGACAGCTTTAACACTTACTCATTTCAGTAACGAGTAACCTTAAGGGTGCCAAGTGAAGACCTTTAAGAAATCTCCAAGTCTAAACACCATTTACATGGAAATATTTTGTTAATTCTATGTTTTCGTTATAAAGTACATGTTTCTGATGTTAGCATAATATTTATCTCGAATTTTGTATTAATGGGAAGCGATTTAACAGTGAGATAAGGTCTACCACCAGAAAACTGTAGTGCTCATGAATACATAAAATTTATATTAAGTACAATTTCTTCATAGTATCAATCACTTCGGAAATATTCGGTATACGTTATGTTTCTCCAGATTTATATCTATTTTATTCACTGCACATGAATACATTAAAATAAAGTGTTCTCCTTGTCTCTCTCTTAAATTAAGTCACGACTAAAACAACGTTTATACAACCGACTTGTCATTTAAGGTTGAAGGTTGCTTCCACCCATTTATTTAATCAAGCCCTCGTTAGATAGTTATAAATCATTTACAGGCAAAAATCTATTGTGATAATGTGAAGCTGTTGAAAGCAACACAAATAAATAAACACAAACCAATGAATTACATCACTCACTTAATAATATAGCTTTAAAAGGATGCGTCTGTGTCTTGACCCTGATCCACAGGTTCCAAATTTGATTATCAAATAAATGGTGAATTTTTATTTAGTTATAATTATAGTTTATTCTCCCTAAAACCTGCTGGTATGAATGAGAGTGTCTATGATTAAATACGTATAATCATAAATGATAATATCCAATTATAGGAAAACAATGTATTAAAATATTTTATCGTTAGAATTATGTTATGGAACTGTGGTGTAAATAAAAATGTTACCGTTATAATCTCCATGGGATTTAAAACGTTTTTCCTCTCATAATTTATTTTAATTGAATGTAAGCATTTAATTCTGTTACCCTAAATTTTCAAAGCCTTCAATTTCTTATCTTTTAACTCCTTCTAGTTCTCATTCAGGAAACCGATATATCAAGATGCCTGAACTATCTATTGCATATTTGAGAAGGAAATAGAGGCTACAGATTGATACAGAAGGAGTAAACATATGTGACCAAATAAGTAAATACCAATGTCTTCAAAGCGAATCTCAATACAACTACCTTCGGTTTCAATGCGTAGGCGACTTCACCAGAAAACTTCGCTGAACTGTTTGGAACGCTATGACGACTCTCGTCAACGGCTGCGATTTTGCAGGTATCCAGATCTTCAGAAGCAGTAAGTGACGAATGCACAATGAAGATTATTAATTTATATTTTCATAAGTCGTCAATCTCCCTGGGTTTTAAATCAGTTTATTGGAAACGTTGCCGTACTTATTGCTTACTGCATCACTTATGCATATGATTATAAAAATTATTGTATTCATCCGATACAATTTATATGAAATTTCATTAGAAATTGTATTTTGAATAAAAAATTGTATAAAATATGTGTGAATGAGTGTAAGGGTGTAGTGGTATGTGCAGTAATAGAACTGCAGGTTGAATTACAGACAGTGTGTGGGTGTGTGTGTATCGAAAGGCTAGAGGAACGTTGATCTTCTCGACAAGGTGTCACTTTCGTTTTCGCCAGCCAGGGCCCCCATAGGAAGGGGGACAACCTGGATTCATGTCGTAAGACCCGGGGTTTCAGGGGTCCCATATTTTGGGAGATCTGGAAGTCACAAACATATTATACTACCAGCAATCCGAAGAAAAAACGCGAGCTATGATCATTCACGCATTCTAATACTATAATAATGCAACACGGCTTCTTAATTCTGTCTAAGTAAATCCTGATCGGATGACAGCACCTTGAGCGTGTTTGTGAGCAGTGGAACAGACGGCAGCGCTGTTGAGTCTACCCTATATTTATTGAGTTTTGCGGCTAACGCGATAGCAATACAAATGCAAATGAAATTACCTCAATTTATTCCAATATTAATGTTACCATACAGAATTTGTTTGTTTTTAAATATCATATTATTACATGCTGGGGTAAAGGCCAAAAGTGCTACCAGAAAATGATCAATTTAGATAACCCCAACAGTAAATGCGGGCTAGAAGTCCGGGACTTTGGTGTGTAATTAATGTGAAGGCTTGGGTTTTACATTACACAAAAATATTACATAACACACATTACCTGGGATTTATTCACAAAAACGTTTGGCTTCTCTACATAGCTAAAAAAGGAAACAGGATGAAGGGAGATGCCGCAGACAGAAGACCGGCCACATACGACTCGTTCCAACAACCACTTACTCTCGAGTGACGCTAACATTTCCCCACCAAGCGAGTCTAGCAAAGCCAGGGCTGACGTCATACCAGACAATTTCAAACAGATCGCTCCTTTTGGCTCGGTCTCTCCAAATAAGCCGAAATATAACTAAAGAGACCCAATAATGCTACGTCTGGTAGCAACAATACAACACAACAGTGCGTCTGCTAATGACAATGAATTTACTGATACGTCCCAATATTTCATTGTTTATCTGGGAAATGGTTTCCAGTGGACTGCTGCCTTGAAGGTGTTAAAAGGTATGGGAGATGCCCGCGTCGCCGAGTTAGATCATGAGTCGCTGAAGTATTATGGATGCCAAAACAGTTCAGTTATGTCACATGTAATCATTATTGTGTGATAGATCAAAAAGCGGCCATTGGGCCTAAGTCTATTTATTATGCCTCAACCTTTATGAACCATAGTTGTTATGAACTGTTATATTCATAACTGTTAAAGTATTGCCGCAAAAATTTCGTGCGTGTAGTTTCAAGTTCAAGTTCAAGTGAGTGTAGAGATGGGAATAGAGACAGGTAGTTACACTTCTTTTACACAGCAAGAGCGAGGCACCGGAATATTATCGGGTCGCGAGGTGTTGTGCGTACCTTTCCAGACAATAGCGAACCGGTTTTAGCCGCCGTCCCGACTTCACACGCCTTGGGTCCCTTCCTAAGTTTGGCTTTATGACTCTATTGCACGTGCTTTTAGCACACCGTTAACAATAAGACTGCGCACAGAACACGGAAGATGTATATTTTGATGTTTAATACAAATATACACATTCCGAAGTCAGTATCAAATAAAATCCAAAACATTGGACATGATCCTGAGGCAATATACGTGCTAAATTCTTCCTAAACTTGTTTAAACGTTTATTTTGCAGATTCCGTTTTCAGATTGCCGCGAGTGGCGTACAATCATTGCACAATAGTTCATTTAATCCAAAAATATGACAGTGAGATTGCATTGGAAATAGGGCACGTGAGGTGTTCTGAATAAAAAAGAAATTTAGATAAAGGCCGAGTAAACAGCTAGTTCCTTTTTAGACACCAATAAATAAGTATCATTAATATTTAATAAATCAACAAAAGGTTCAGAGAGCTTGGAGCTACTCAGTTTTTCCCTATTTAGGATAAGAAAAAACTAGAACAACAAAATCTGTGTTATATTCACATGACTTTATCTACACTCTATCATTTATTAATGGTTATAAAAACAACTCTTGCGAAGGCGATTGCATTTTAATCGAGATAAAGCTTTGCAAAATTAGCTACTTACACATTTTGTCGCAGGTAAAACGGGAACAGCTATAGTCAGATGTTTAAGAACTAGACCTATTTACCGGCCTTAAAATTCCGTAATCTTTCCATGCAATCGCGAGAAATAACTGAAATGCGACAGGATTTTAAAATAACGACAGCTAAACAATTTGAGCCATTAATAACGGATATTTCGGAAATGCCTTAACCATAAAAGATTATTGAAAATGCACTGTGTATTTTAAACGGATCTACCTGGCCTGTACAGTGGATTTACATCTATCGCTTAACGTTCATCAGTTATACAGGATTATGCAAAATTCCTTTCGAATGAAGAGGACTCCACAGGCTATTGCCAGAAAATTCAAAATTTACATTTTATTTGTTATGTACATTTTGTTTAATGTATGGCATTTTAACCACAATCGTAAGAGCCATTTTTAGAAAATAAAAAGTTCGAAAAAATGTTCCGCGTAAAGGGTATTTAGGGTGGGAATTTTCTTCAAAATCTTTGGAACATACTGGACTTAAGTATCAAGTTTGTAATTTATTCTACTTTTCGTTTTTCAATTATGGCGTACACAGACACATATACACAGAGGTTTTTCTAAACAATGCTTTTTTACTCAGGGATCCTCAAACCTGTATTATTGGTGGAATCCCTGTACGGAATTTTTTAGTGGAATGTAATATCTTCACTGCTACTATGTACGTTGTAGAGAAAATAAAAGCGGCTTATTTTTATAACTTGCTCCGACTGAGTTCCAAACTAGGAACCTTCAGATTAGGAGACTCTATAAACCAGACTACGGCTAGGCAAACTACAAATGGAATTGTGACATAAAGAACGCTATCAATGAACAATAACAATAATTTTATACCCATTAATAAATGATATAGGGTATAAAAAGTAATATGAATATAACCATTAAACCTTTTCCTTGTGGTTTTTCTCTTATCCTAAGCAAACATTGAGCATCTTCAAACTCCTTGAACCCTTGGCCCATTTAATTATTAATTAATGATACTGATCTGATTCATTGGTATCTAGCTGTTCACTGGACCTTTATTAAACATGTTTACATTCTCTACTGCATATAGTAGGTCAAGTATTGCATTCCACCCAAAAATTCGATACCGAGATTTCACTGGAAAAATGTGTTTAGTGGCCCCCTGAATCCAAAAGAATCATTTTTAGAAAAAGGTCTGTGTTTTTGTCTGTGTATCTGTGTGGATGTGTGTGTGAACAGCAGAACTCTAAAACGATAAGCCGGATAAATACCAAACTTGATATTAGGTTCAGCATCTTAGAAAGTTGCGACACGAACTTTTTCAAGAAAATTCCCCAAACTACCCTTTACATGCAAATCGAAAACTTTAATACTCTCGAAAATGGCTTTTAACGATTTTGATTACAATATAATATGTTTAAGATACTTTTATGGCAAATGAAATATATATCATGAATTTTCTGGAAATGCTCCCAAAAGTCCTCTTTATCTGAATGACTGTAAAACCGTAAGAGATAGACAAAATTTTATGAGACAACAAATGCAAATCTCGTTTAAACACACAATGTATTAGTTATTTATTATTCACTTCCGAGATATCCCTTGTTTTTGATTGAATTTTTCAATACTTATGCTTTTCCTCAAATGAGGATTCGTTATTCATTTTTACTTTCTCTACTACGTATAGTAAGTAGGGGAAGTATTGCATTCCACTCAAGAATTCGATACCGAGATTTCACCGGAAATACATGTTTTGAGACACCCTGAATCCAAAAGAAGCATTTTTGGAAACATCCGTGTGTGTGTCTGTGTGTCTGTGTGTCTGTCTGTGAACAGCATAACCAGAAATGAACAGTCGGATAAACACCAAACTTGGTATTTAGGTTCAGTATCTTCCAGAGATGCGACACGAAGGTTTTCAAGAAAATCCCCCCACCCCAGAGTACCGTTTACATGGAACATTTTTCGAAAATTTTAATTTTCTCAAAAATGGCTCTAACGATTTTGATTAAAATATCGTATGTTTAAGATATTTTCATGACAAATAAAATGTATATCTTGAATGTTCTGGGAATGTCTCCAAAAGAATTCTTCATTGTGAACGACTTTTGCATAACTGGTAAACCATAAGAGATACACAAAATTTTACTGCACAAAAAATGTAGATCGCGTTAAAATACACAATTTCTGTCATATACATTTTTGTTGTTGAGTGTACCATTTTCGAGATATTGCTTGTTATTTCCTTAATTTTTTCAATACTTATTTTCTCAAATGGGAATTCGTTATTCATTTTTTTGTCTTGGATATGCAAAGAGTATTAATCTGTGGGAAAGGGAATGGTGCTGCACCTAGCAACCAGCTATTAAGAGATATGTGTGTGCTTAAAGGCTACTGTATTTCTATATTGCCCTTGTAAATATATATTCTCCTTACATCTACTAGAAAATTAGCAATAAGATAGAGTCTGCAAATGTTTATCTCGATTAACATTTAAGTAGGTGGAGAATAAACGTTTGTAAAAATAGTTTGTACAAGAATAGAGAAAGTCGTGTGAGTGTAACACATCATATTTTTTCTTTTCTTTTCTTTTTTTGTCTTGGACGTTCAAAGAGAATGGAATGCTCCACGTAGCATAGATTTGACTATCACTTAAAATTTTGACTATCGCTTAAAGCCTACCACATTCCCCTTGCACCTACAAGAAAATTAACAATAAGATAGAGTCTGAAAACGTTGATCTCATTAACATGAAGTAGGTGGAGAGTAAGCGTTTGTAAAACATTCTGTACAGAGTAGAAAAAGTCATGTGAGTGCAACACATATTTTTTTATTCAGAACATCTCAAATGCTGTATTTCGAATGAAATCGTCATGTAAAATTTTTGGGTCAAATGAAATAGTTATTTCTTCTACTGTAGATATAACAGTAGGATAATACAACAAGAAGTCTGGAAAAAATAAGGTTTGTTTACTTATACAAGACCACTCTTCGCTTTCAGTCATTCGGCTCGACAGTTCGGCTCTCTCCGTGATAAGCCGTTTATCTCCATCTGGCTCTAACGTCAAGTGCTAAATGTCGGTACCAATCTATTTACCGAGCAAGGAGGCACCGCAATAACGCGTGCAACTGGCATTTGGAAGGCCATAGGTTCGATTCCTGGCGACTGACCACTCTAGCCTATGAGTTTCTTTGGTTTCCAGGGATCGGCAGGTGAATGCTGGAGTAGTTCATCTTCTACCACAACTTTCCTGTCCATCACTTCCTGTACCGATCCCATCATCTCCTTAATTGTCATGTTTCAGAGTTGTAGGACCAGGCGGGTTGGTTCTGTATGTGCGCTTTGTAGAGGTCTTTTACCCAGGATCGGTCGGGATTGACCATTTTGGACCCGCCGCTGAAGTGGGCCCCCTCCAGAGCGTAAGGGGCTCATGGTTGGTTTTGGGGGGCGTTCGATGCGTTCTAGCTGAAAACGTTAGGAACTCCGTCCATGCTTGTGTACGTCATCTTCTGGATCAGACCACCCTCAGGGTCTCTCTCTTTATCCCTCCCTCCCACAGATTGCGTTAGAAGCAAAAAGGACTGTTGCCGCCTACTAGCGGTGCTCTGCCTCTGTTTCATGGGTGCTTTACCTTTGCCTATCTATTTACCATTACCATGAACCCAAGATAAGATAGAAATTGACTTAATAAAGTGTAGACTCAGGAGTCTACTTCGACAAACACTTGGGACTCCTCAGATCCTGGTCAGAGGCTCCAAAAATTACAAATGTTGTGAGGGAAATAGTTGCAAACAGGGGTTTGGCTGAAATGAATATTGAAAGTTTTCGAGGATACTATGACTTGTCTTTATACTAAATATTTTTCTGGAAAATTTCAAACGAAAGATAATGTTTAGTTTCGACTGATACTTGAGTGAACTTTTCTAGTACATGTCTGTTGTTTGAAGACAAGGATTCATTGTCATGTAAATCTAGATCACGCAAACGAGAGGGACTTGATTATACTCGATCATCAAAAAAAAAAAAAAAAAATATATATATATATATATATATATATATATATATATATATATATATGAGAACCTACTTAGCATGAGAACAGTAGAGCCATAAATCTAATTAAATATGTTATCTTGGATAGATCCAGAATATAGTTTATCACGTTCTGGAATATATAGCAGCTTTCAAATATCTAAAGGACAAGAATTTGTGAATGAGTTGCTGAAAAGGCCAGTGGGTATTACTCTCTTCCTTTATCTAGAAATTTTGCATTTAGAGGAAATACTAGCAGATTATGATATCAGGAAATGGAAATTTATTAGATGTGATTGAACTCTTGACAAATATGATCCATTTATAAGAGAATATGCTCTTCATGTGAAGAACTCTCAAGGGTCAAATAAAACAAATTGTCCGTTCATGGAGAGCTCAGTTGAATTTCAGTTGTGAGCAAACAACTACAAGAATGAGAGAATGCTGTGTATTTTTAATTATGTGTGATACATACCTTATCTATCAAAAAAAGAATAAAGTTTTATAATATTAGATTCTTTTTATTGTTAAGAAGAAAATGAATGGAAAATATATAAAATATTCTTAAAGCTTCTTTTTTTATTTCCACGAGAAAACAAGCAAGGAAATAACATTGCTATTATAGAAAATATCAAATGTCTCAACATTGTTATAGAAGACTATCGAGGTCAATATGAAATATAACTGTATAAAAGAGACTTTGTGTAATAATTTACCTTCAATGACAGCAAGTTTATCATTTTTGTCTACAATTTCGTTACCAAAAATATTTTTGTGGCAAGACATACAGACAAATTTCATTTGTATATTACAATGTTTTGCTTCACTAAATAGATCTAATGCTCAAGAAACAAAAGCCATTTATTGTTTTGCTTTAACATTACTTATAAAATACTTCTGGAATCTATGAAAAGTATTGCATTTTATATTATTACTCTAAATGCCATTTGTATATGGCTATAGCCTCAGCTCAAAGAAATTCACAAGCTTATGCTTTTTTCTGAATACATCATGTTGCAATACATATAGATACGATACTATTATCGTTTATGTTTAATCTGGGCCCAACATCTCCGGAGGCTTTTCGCTCATAGTCAGCCACCTTACGACGAAATTTGAAACCAGATGCGGCAGCTTCGGCGCCTGAATCGCCAAGAGCGTGCGCGAGTACATTGGGGTACACGGATTAGCGAATACGAACTCCAGTGAAAAGCATTTGAGAGTCAGAAAACATAAAATACTGAAAATGAATTGCCGCAGTATTTTCAGGCATTCCCTATCTCCAGGTCAGTGTGGAGAAAAATGAAAAAATGGGAGTTAGCAAGCTTTAACAGATAGTAAGCAATTTATGTATTTACATGCAAATTTATCTTCTAAGGCAATGATTTACAACCATTCTGCCTCAAGCACATCCGAAAAATAAAAATAATTTAAGAAAAACGAACATTTTTTCTGTTTGAATTAGAATATTCCAGTTTCGGCAACTGGAATTATATGGTCCCAAACGCGAGAATTCTGGCATGTTAATTAATAACAATAATTTAAACGTCATCAAACAAATAGAGCATCCCCTGTAAACATATAGATCATAAACAATATGTAGTAATATTGGTGAGGCCAGAAGGTTTGCAGCTAGATAATACATTTTAGTTACCCCAGTATATACATTGGGAGGCACAACTGCAGAGGTAGAATCTTCTACTACGCATTCCAAAGCAGGCGTAAGATAGTTACAACTAAATACACACAATTTCACATTAATCGCATTATCTTTGGTTTATTCAGTATAAGCACGGTGCCCCTACATCACACACAGTGGATAAAAAGGAAGAAATTGAACGGAGATGCTACACACACGAGGCTACATTCACACAATGCACATACGGCCTTCCACACCAGACACTCGACCTAAAGTGACGCTCACCATAAAACACAAAGAAGTAATGCTCACTTCCCCCACTCTCCATTGCTAGTTGGGATCACCAACTAGAAAGCGGCGAATCGCCACGCCAGATGAAACTTCAAAAACCCCAGCCGAAAGAATTATCTCAACAATACTATCGCCATCAACGCAAAATGTGTCTCGCATGACACACACACACACATACACGTCACACTATGCTGTTTGATAAATGACCAAATACTTTGAATAATTCTCGAATAATACGTGTTTTAGTTGATTTTATTCATAAATTATGAACATAGAAAACGATTTTAAGAGTATCTATGTGAAACGGTAATTTATTATATATTTTAATGTGTTACACCTATTATTTTTTCACCCATTAGCAGGTACAGGTACACCTTTTATGGTACAGAATTCATGTAAAAGATTATTCTTCAATCCAGTTTACTTTAATCACGATAGGTTTTTACCTAAAGTGATTTCAAAATATGCAGAAATTTTGGCTTATATTATACGTTTATTCAATAGAGTACTTGAATAATAATAAGTAATAATATACTGGATGTGTATGAAGTTCCTAGATTATTGTATCTATACTTCCCGCAGTGTTGGCTTTTGTCAAATAAAATATTTTCTACTGCAGCTGGGTTTGTGGCATTGTATTTATTTGTTGCTCGCCTAACCATAATTAATTATTAAATGTTACTTAAATGCAAATAAGCTGCAGAAAGCTTCCAAAGTAATACTAAAATAATGCAGAAGTGCTTCGTTTTGAGCCTTTCAAAAATTGTTCCATGTGATCAAGTGGATGATCATTTGGAAACAAAGGTGGCTACTCGAAGAATGATCTATAAAATCTCTTGAGTTATGAAATGTACATTTTATTATTACTTTTAATGTTTTCGCTGTTAATATTGTATCACCTGGGTCGAAGGAGTTTAAGCTTGCATATCCGTGTTGTTCAATAGTATATATCCATTCATTCGTTTAGAATTCGCTCTTTTTCAAGTGTGCCGAAGAGAATTGATTACAA
The DNA here is from genome assembly GCA_030765065.1 of Deroplatys truncata. NCBI lineage: Eukaryota > Metazoa > Arthropoda > Insecta > Mantodea > Mantidae > Deroplatys > Deroplatys truncata. The sequence goes on from CM060986.1 coordinate 112,618,423, forward strand.
TTATTTCCGTTAAGTCAAAAATTAAGTTTTGCAGCTTTGATGCAATGTATTATGCCTTAATATCCAATTTCATATTGAAAACGACAAATACAAGGGTAAAGGAAAGATGCTCTCTAAAATATTTTAACGCAGTAATACTAAACAACTGACCATTCAACTACTCTGAACCTGGAAATATAGCGGCTTTAAATTGTAATCTGGTAATATACTACACGGACTGTGTGCTATGTGTCGCGTATTAATAATTTGGAGGTTTCATGGTCATTACCAGACATATTGATGTTTTGAATTGTCATTACCAGATATATTAACTACTGGGATAACGTCACTCCTGCCTGGGAGTTTTTGCCAGCCACAAGTGGTGGGGATATAACGTGTGTCTTGCTGAATATTCCGAGAGAAGCGGATCGCGCAAACAAGACGGCCTTTGGATCGGTGAACATCTTCTCTCACCTTTCATATTTAATAATGTAGATACCCCAAACGGTTGAGAAATAATTCTAGAAATGCCTAAATAAATTTGTGTAATGGATTTTGTACAGTGAAAACCCACGCTTTCCTCTGAACTCCACATCACATTTCGGTCCACCACAGCCAGGTGAGTATACGTCCCCCAAATGTACGTGCTGGGTACTAAAAATTAATTTAATTTTTCATGTGCACCTTTAGGCCTCTACCCAGCATGTAACAATATCGCCTTATAATTTTGCTAGTATATTATGGCTTTTTCGTATGTATTTAAGTCTCTATTACATCCTTCAGGGTTATTAATCATATAGTGCATATTATTGGAGTTCAGGGAATTCCTGGGTAAAATTCAATGCTTCCTCTGTTTATCACAGACAAGCGACAAAGAATATCAAAGTTGTATATGTTATTGTTCCAGAGAATTTACATGCATTACTTTATGCATATGATCAAATAATACTAGTAAGAGACAGTTTGAAATGGTGTATGTGATGATGCAAACAAACGAAATTGTTAAGACTAAAAATTAATCTGAAACTGGGCATTTAATTACAAAATTATATTATAAGTAATCCTGAAGATTTAGACAGGGAAATTTTAGATAGAGGCGTCGTCAGCTTACGAGGGCTTTATGACCAGCTAACAAAACAAACAAATTTTAGAACTATGATACGAAGCATACATTCACGGTATGTGAATTTACAGAGAAAAAATAAACATAAGGCAGTTTAAATGCTATTCATTAGAAGAATCTGCGGACTCTCAAAGATATAGATAGTAATGCCTACTGTGTGTGTATGTGTGTGTGGACGAATATTAAATAATTTCCAGTAATTAAAAAATAACTTCAATCCCGTTTCGTTGAATATTAATACCATGATATTTTTGCCACTTAATTGTGAACCGTGACATATTTGGAATAACTTAAAAGGGGTAAATTGCAAGGCTTAAAGTCTAATTGAGTTTTTATTGAAAGGGAAAGTTACTCATATTACCAAATTTCCCTCTGCTTTCGCCGAACTTTGTATTAGGGTGTATTAGGGATCATTTAGACAAATTTTGGTATATTTGAGTTTTTGAATCTGCCGAAAATGATAAGCTACCCTAAAACTTTAAAAATGTTCCACCTCCTTATTTTCAATCCAAAATTACAACCCTGATATTCAAATCAACACTCCTTAGCTTAAGTAGATAAACATATTATAGAACCACGCAAAAATTATAAACTACTTGCAAATATCAGAACATACTCTACCATATTTTCATTCCTTATGTAGAAATCCAAACTGTTACCCCATTTGGTCCAATTATCATAGAATTAATCTATATTAGCTAAAATCATAGATTATCCCACAACTTCCAAAAAATACTTAATTCCTATTTTCAGTCATATTGTGCTCAAAGTGCTAAAAGTTTCCTTAATTTCCACCCCTTATAGCGTAAACTAAATCATTTGGTCAATCAAAGCACCAATTTGTGAACTTAGCAAAAATTATGTAAAAATCTTGAAACAATCATCCATACTAAAATTTTCAACTCATTTATGTACAACATCTTTTGAACAATCTGGAGAAAAATCAGAAACGTATGTTTTAGGTACGAGTGAAAACCGTAGACTATTCCATGGCTTTCAAAAAGAACCTCTATCCCTATTTTCAATCCCTTATTTACAGCATACATCCGTTCAATGTAAAGTAAGACAGCCAAAGGATAATAGGTGTGATGAAATGGTTAGACGGTATAATAATTGAGGTTAAAGTAATACTGATGTGGTACTACTGAATGACCAACTAATGAACAATTCGAACCATTAATAACGGATACCCCAGAAACGGCTTATGCAACAAAAAAGGCTCTTTGGAATAAATTGTGTGTTTTAAGGAGATCTACAGTATTTGTGAAGCACGTTTTTGTTTATTCATTAAGATTTACCAGTTATGCAAGATTATACAAAATTTATTCCGAATAAAGAGGACTTCATCGGCTATTCCCAGAAAATTCATGATATATATTATATTTTTCATGCAGCTATCTTTAATACATGGTATTTTAATCTAAATAGTTAGTAATTTGTTATAGAAAACCAAAAATATTAAAAAATATTCCACATAAAGGGTAGTTTGTGGTGGGGATATATTCTTGAAACTCTTCGTGTTGCATCTTTGGAAGCTATTGAGCTTAAATGCTAAGTTTGGTATTCATCCGAGTTTTCCTTTTGGATTTATGCTGTTCACAGACTGTGGAACTTTTTCTAAACAATTTATAATGGATTCAGGGATCCTCAAAACATGTATTTCCGGTGAAATCTCGTAATTGAACTTTTGAATTAATAATAATAATAATAATAATAATAATAATAATAAAAGAATTGTGAAAATAGGTTCTGGGACACAAAAAAAAAGAGACGCATGTTAGAGAGAAAGAATTGTAATGATAATGTATGTGATTATGTTGATAGAGGCTTTCTGGTGAGATATAGTCATTCTATGCATTAAATTATCCATCTAAAGCTATAATAATATTCCCATATATTTCCCAGTCAAGATGGCTGCAGTACGAAGTTCGTCCCTAATGCATCTCAGCAGAACTTTAACTGGAAACATCAGTTGATGCTGCAGCGTAGCGGCAGCTAGCTGAACTAGCTTAACCTGCCTCTTTGACTCATCAAGTAACACCTTTTAAAAACGTTCCCTACATAGATGGCATTTGCAGTTGGTGCATTCTAAAGTTTGGTGAAGAAGAGAAAGTGTGTTATTTCACGTTAATTGATGACTATAGCACACTTACCGGATTGTGACTGATTACGAAGCGTCTCCTCTTTCAATCCTTATTAGATGATTTAATCTTCATGGTGTTGTTGCCTCCTTCTATCTGTGTATGCTAGGTAGAGGAAGTATTACGTTCCACCCTTCCACCCAAGAATTTGATGTCAGAAGTTTCAGGAATGTTACATGAAGATTTTGCAGAAAATCCTCCGCCAAAAACAAGGACTTTTTGTTATTGTTATTTTTATTTTTTAAAAGATGCCTATAACGCATTTTGATTAGGATATATGTATTATATGTGTTGCATTCCACCCAAAAATTAATACCGGGATTACACCTGAAATAAACCTTTAGAGCTCCACAGAATCCAAATAAAGCATTTTTGAAAACAAGGCCGTGTGTGTGACTCTGAACAGGATAACTCAAAATCAAAAGTCGGATAAACACCAGACTTGATATGTAGATTCAATATATTCCAAAGATGCGACACGAAGATTTTCAACAAAATCACCCCAAACCAAATTATACCTTACATGAAACATTTTTCAAAATTTTTGATTTTACAGAAAATGGCTCTTAATTTCTTTGATTAAAATATCATATATGAAAGATACTTACATGACAAATAAAATGTATATCTTGAATTTTCGGAGAATACCCAATAAAATCCTCTTCATTCAGAAGGTGAACATCTGGTGAACGTCAAGTGATAGACGAAAATGTACACAGAAAATGTAGATCTCTTTAAAACACACAATTTATTTAAAATAAGCTTTTTTGTGACTTAAGCCGTTTCTAAGATATCCATTATTAAACTTCGCATTGTTAATTTCTTTGCATTCTCTTAAAATCCTTTCAACATTCAGTTGATTCTCGCGATTGCATGGAAACTACAAGATTTTAAGGCCAGCATATGGAGTCAAGTTCTTAAGCATTTGACTATCACTGTTCCCTTTGAACCTACAACGAAATGTGTAATGTAGCTATTTCTGCAAAGGTTTATTTGGATTAAAATGCATAAGACAGAAAAATAAGCTTGAGTAAGAATAATCTGTATGGCCAGTAATAAACGACAGAGGGTAGTGAAAGTCATGTGAATGTAAACATGAGATTTTTAAATATATTTACATGACTAAAAATCGAATTTACTTTCAATATTCTGAAATTCTGATCCTCCGCACACGATAGAGTCTTGCATAATTCTGTATAACTTTAAATGATAAGAGATAGACCAAGCTTATAACTTTCAAAATATAAATCTTGCTAAAACACACAACTTATGTCAAATTTAATTTTGGAGTAATTACCATTTCCTAGATATTCGTTCGTTTTTGTTCTTTACAATAATTGATTAGTTTTAAGTACTAGGCTACTATTTCTTTGTTTCTTGTGATTTACCAAAAGAATGGAATTTCAAAGCTAGCGTTTAGCGCCTCTCTATTTAAAGATTTGCCTATCGTTTCTGTCTCCAGGATCTTTCTTGTACGTATAACGAGATGTGTAATAAAACTATTCTGTAAATGTTTACCTCACCTAACTGAAATAGACAAGGATAAATTCTGATGTAGTACGTTCACATGACTTTAACTACCCTATATAACTGATTAATAGGTATAAAAGCTATTCTTGCGAAAGCTAATTTTTTATTTGCTTCATTTTAATCGATAAAAACCTTTGCAGAAGTAGCTACACTGCATATATAGTTATAAATACAAATAGGATAGCGATATTCAAATGTTTTAGAACTGGACGCTATATACTGGCCTTAAGGTTTCATACTGCTTCCATGCAATGGCGAGAAACACCTGAATGTCGAGAAGGACTATGAAAGAATGGCAAAGAATTGAACATTAATTGAACACTAATAACGTATATCTCGGAAATAGCTGATGCGACAAGAACTTAGGGCGTTTGAAATAAGTTGTGTTCCTCAAAGAGATTTACATATTTGGGTAGTACGTTTTCGTCTATCTCTTAACGTTTATACCAGATTTACAAGATTATACAAAATTCCTTCCGAAGGAGGACCACATAGGCTAATACAAAAAATTCAAGATATACGTTTTGTTTGTCATGAATATATCTTTAATATGTAACATTTTAATCAAATTCATTACAGCCATTTTTGACTGAATCAAAGATTTGGAAAAAATGTTCCATGTGAAGGACAGTTGGGATTGGAGATTATTTTCCCTAAAATCTTCGTGTGGCATCTTTTGAAGATACTGAACGTAAACACCAAGTCTGGTATTTAACCTACTTTTTGTTTCTGAGTTATGTTGATCACACACGGACCTTTTTCTAAAAATGCTTTTCTTGACTCAAAACATATGTTTCCAGTGAAATATCGACATCAAATTTTGGATGGAATTCAACACCCTACTTACTGTACGCAGTAGGGAAAGTAACAAAGCATAACTGTTTTCATCAGCCAAATTGTAATGATGAAAAATGAGTCTAATCCATTTAAGGCTTAATAATGTACAATAAAATACATGTCTGTGGTGAGGAATCGAATCCCAGTTTTCCAAATGCATACGGATGCGTAATCAATTACAACAGAAGGCAGTGAACATATCTACTTAATTTCAAGTTTTGAAGTCTCGTGTAATTCTCCAAGTTTGGTCTATGCCAAAAGCGACGTGAAAAACAAGTTGGTAGGCGTAATCACGATTTATAGGTTATTCAAAGACGAATATGTATGTTGAGACAAGACTGTAGAATAAAATGAAAATTATGTATTTTTGTTAATGAAAACAAAATCAAAGTTAAAGAAGTTGTATAATATATGCTGAACACGCCGCAAATCTACAGGATGTAGGAAGCACAACACATTTTAAATAATGTCAGCTCTGGATTTAAAAGTAGTGGTAATGATGATATATTTATTATACGTGTTACAAATGCATCCATTTAGGCGCACATCTTTAAAATTACTTTTTTACTAAACAACTCAACACAAAAAGAGGTCAAGGAATGCAGTAAAATGCCTTCTTCTCAAAATTACTGCCTAGTAAAGCATGGAAAAGTTATGGCACATGGACATGATTCTTTGAAACCTTGTACCTGACCTTCTTTATAACGTATTATGCCTCATAACATTCTGGTGAAAGCGCTGCGAGTAAAGCAATGCTTCGCCTATTGCATAGATATGGTTCTTAGGTTTGAAAGACTGCATTCAGGATACCTGCAAATTTTCAAAACACGTTGAAAATGTTCGTTTTTTACGCCGAAAAGTGGTAACTATACAACAATGTTGGTGGTATATTTAAAAAACTTTAATCATCAATAGAAAGTTGTGCATGCAATTTTTGTTATAAGGGGATTTATAATTGGATGGAAAACGGAATCTGGGCTAATAAAGAAGAAATATGTACTGAACGGGCGGTAAAGTGCGTGATCGGTTCTAACCACCACGCCCGACCGATTTCACCGAACTTTTTTCGCGGTTTCTCTCGGTCGCTAGGCGAATACTGGGTTGCTAATTTTGATCCTCTAATTTTACTATCATCCCTTTTATTACTACATTTCATTCCCTTTTTCTTCACCGTCATACCAGGCATTGGGCTGATCACCCCTTCTGGCCGTGCTATGATCCACAATTTTGCTAGCTCTTCGATCGGTTACTGATCCGAGACATTGGCTTGTAAGTCTTTGGGGGGGGGTTGGAAGTCCTAAAAGAGATGGCTAAAGAAGAAGAAACAGCATAAAAAATAAGGAAAGGAACAATGTCTTCTATTTTGTCTTCTGAGAGACACACAGATTTATTCCAAAACTGCACGAATGTAGTTAGTGCATGTGTGGTCATTGCAGAATTAAAGTACTCATTTCTATCAAGTCAATGCAGTTGATTATATTAATATTATAATACAAATAAAAATAATGTAAAAGTTGGATTTTATGCAACATGAAAATGAAACAAACAACCATTGCAGTGTTAAACATTTCACGTTGGTGTAAAATTCTGTTAAAAATAATGTCACCTGAATCGCTATATAAATGTAGCTTTTCAGCTAAACCAAAGTATCACTCATTTATAATTATTTCATTATGACCTGAAACCAATTATCACCCAATAAACGCTCTATGGGCTGAAGGACTGTGAAGGGATCTCTTCTTTGGAGTATCCAGAGTTGGTTGTCTGGATAAATGTGAAATGTTTAGAATGGAAATTATAGCCACAAATTTTACCTTATTTTTACTTTGTCAATATTTACAGAGCAGAAATATTACATGAATTATAATATTGATAAATTTATGTACTCCACAATAATCTCCTCAGTAACCTCTTCAGTAAAGAAGGTCTCATTCTTGTATCTCAGTTTTGATAATTTTAACTTCACCTTTCATTCCCGATAATTGCAGTAGCATATTATTAAGTGTTTGACCACGCCGTTTACCAAGTGTGTTGTCCATTTATAGAAATGTTTCCCAGCTAATTAATGCAAACTATTTTATTTCTTGTATAAACATCCTTGCCTTGATCGCCAATTTCATACACTTCTTTATCAGATGCAATATCTATTTCTGGATGTGCGATTTCTTCTGTCTTGGAGCCTAAACCCAGTCATAAAATCCACTATCACTTAATCACATACGTTCCTGAACTAGGTTCCAGAACTCTGTTCCAGCTTCAGCTTAAGTTAACTCCAATGTTTCTTAGACTAAACGTAGATGTAAGGATGTATGATAACAAAATAAAATTGATTATTATAAGCACAATTAGAAGGATCATGTGTCCTTTGGGTACATACCATTAAACTAGCTCAGGTGTTCTATTCTGTTCCATTATATTTACTTTTCTTAATCTGTCTTCTGATTTACAGTCCTTAACTGGTCTAAGATATTTCATTTCTATCACTACTATTCGATTTGCATCTTTCCTCCTGGTTGTGAAGGACCCTGTTTCCTACAGTAACATAAAACACCAAGTGTTTCTTTAGTTTTGCTTTTATCATGGTCGAATGAAGCATCGCTTCCCTGGTAGTTGAAATGACTTACCTATTCAATTACTTGATTTTCTATTACTGTTTTGGTATCATTTCTTATTCTCTTTGCAGTGCCATCATTTTTGTCTTTTCTGTGCACTATCTTTGGCGTGCTGTGAATCATAGCTGGAGTATAGCTATACTTGTGTTTACAGAAAGATCCTTCGTGCTGAGCCCTTTATATTGTTCTGAGTAGAAACACACACTAGCAGCAAAATATCAAAGTAGCTTTTGAAATCCAAGAAAGGAAAGGGTTAAAATTTATGCAAATAAAAACCAAATTAATTTGAGGCTAAACAACAATTAAATATCAATATATTCTGAACTTTCACTGAAATTACAAACACGTAGGTAACAAACACGTCAATAAAATCTGTCCTTGTTCCTTTGTCTTTCTTGCACAATTCGGTTTTACACGATATACGTATGCATGACGTCTTTTAATAACAGCTCGCCCTAAACCGTTCGCCAATTAAAAGTACGCCACACGACTTGTAGAATAAATATAGAATATTACTTGCTAAAGGTAAAAGAGATAAATTTTACTCTTAGTAAGTTTCACGAAAACGCGTCTGGACATGCAGCTCCTCGAAGCTGCCAGATACGCTAGCTTCTCCAGTGTCATATAACTGTCCTTTTATCGTCGGCCGCCAACCAGCCGTAAGCCTGCGGAGGACGCCACGTAACCAGCTTCGTCATCCGCCGAAGAACGCCCTCTGGCGTAGCTGTTGGAAGCAGTTACAGGGCTCACCCAGAAGTCACTGCCTACACCAACTCGCAGGGAATCTTGCCGCAAAGCAGAGCAAGATGACTATAAAACATAGGAGGGGAGCCCAATATGGCTCAATCGCACCCTCCTACAGGAACGCTCGCTCTCAGGATGTTCAGAAAATTCTACTATCCAGATTTGGCTTGCTGCTTCACAGGTTAATGACACAAGGCAATATCTTGTAAGTCCTTGGAGGTGTAAGTCCTATAAATAAGAGTATAATCCATTGAAGAGTAAGAGTTTGCTGTTCAGACACATACACTAACATTCTTTCTAAAAGTGTTTGTTTTCTTCAGAGCCTCAAAACAGTATCTCTGTGAAATCGGGATATCTCAATTTTGGAAGGATACAGTACTTCATTACATAGCAGGCCGTTAGTAATCAAAGCAATAAGCTTTGTATCAACAATTTGTAAACTGCGAAACTAAGTGATAAGCGGTAGAAAAACTCCTGCAATTGCTACACACTAGATATTTGAAGGAAATGTTCTAGCTTCTATTACATTTTGCCCTTTGCAGCTTTTGAATGGGCAGTTTTATCCGGTATAGTCATTTTAAGAATATACTACAGATTGTTTATGCAAGTACACATGCCAATGCCTCTAGAATTACTGTCATTAATAGGTATTTTATATGGACACATTTCCTTAGCGGATTTGGTCCTTTCAAGTATTTTGCAGTGATATCAGTTAAGGAGGACAGTTTCTCAATATTTAAAGGCCACTACACTTAATAATGATCGATGGTTGTTCAACAAAATGATGAATATTTCGTATCCTAAAATATCAATACTTCGTAATATTTCAGTAATGGCGCAGGAAAGGTATGTCTAAGTTAAATTATTAATCTGAGAACTAATTACGATACAAATACCAAATTCTATGTGTATGTAGATGATAAAAATATTCAGAATTGCAAGAATCTGGGAGATGAAAATCATTGTAAACGATAAGAGAAATAGAATTTCAATAGCAGGCCTGTATATGAACTTAGCACAAATACTTCGTCTATGGATATAAACAATAAGCGGTATGTTTTTCTAAAGTTTTAATTTGGTGTAAATAGTGCACCATCCTGAAGCAAAAAGTAGAATGTTGAAGTTTTAATTTATAGGTTTGTACAAACAAATATGGGAAAATACCAATTTGAGTCACTTAGTTATACTTTAAGCTACTGATAGGAAAAATAATGCTGCAAATGCTTAAATATTTTACGCATAGGGCATTTTATACCCTTATTAACATATACGATAAAATAAGGATTACTAAACAATTTGTAGCATAAATATGAAAATAAGTCCACTTTTTTGGCAACCTCTTATCATGTGCATAAGCTTTCAAGGAAATCAGTTAAGAACTTTGAAACTTTAGGATAGTGTTTCTTAAGGAATTAGATAATTTTTTCTGTGTTAACTATATGCATACAGGGTGAATCTCATAGGTAGGTCTTATAGGCCAATACATGAAATGACACACCAATGATTCCCGGCTCCCTAGATATTAAACGCTCACCTCGCATTCCTCTTCTCAGAATAAGGGAAACCTTATCAGGCTAATTCTCGCCAAGACTCACTAGGAACCTAATGAACGCAGATGAGTAGTTTTTTCACAAGGTCCACCTTGCGGCGGTACTGGGTGTTGAGCGCCAATTTTGCGGCACGGGATTTGCAGGAATGGTACCGGGTTCGATGCTAGCTCAGGGATTTGCATGGATCTTGGATCTAGGGTTAGTGGTTAATACGACTGATTCATTTTCCTGCCCGTTCATTTCCTGTCACCGTTTTAAAATTTGACTCCTGATGTTACCTCGCCACACACACGCATTTCTTTATTGCTGTCCCCTATCCACCGATACATTTGTTTTCCGAACAACCTCCAAGGGACTACCATGAAGAAGAAGGGCGTCTTCTAAACTCTCCTGTTTCTTTATTTCAAACTTCCTAACTCCCCATTTCACTATAACACGATTTCTGCCATCTTTCTTATTGGATGCCTGAAACTATCGCGGAGCATTGCCATTTTCTACACATGTGATTTTCAGGCGGAGGGGAAAACCCCTCCATTTCGGGCCTGCTGCTGGCACTGTCTGTTCAACCCTTATTCACCTGTAGATGTAATATTGACCTCCCAGTCTTATTTAATAATACTATCACTACTGTTATTAATATTTGCTTTACCTATGTGTATAATTCTATATTTAGCTACTCAGAACGTACTGCTTCAACCTCCATAGTGGAGGTAGACTCTGTACTACTATTTTTGTACATAAACGAACACCGCGAGAAGCTGCATAGTTCCGCTTGCTTTTTAAATACTTGAAACGGCTTCTAGTTTGTGAGCTATTAAATATTTGGCTTATATTTTAGTTATTAACATTCCGGAAATATTATTTTTATTACCGATCTTCAAAGCTTTACATGACATGTACGCTGAACAATGGCAAAAGCTGTGATTTAGATTAAAAGTACGATAAAGCTCTTTAATTCGCTGATACAGTTAGGGTTTTAGAAGCAGGTTTCAGCACTGCATCTCAGGCTAGATCTATTAAGCCTAATAAACCTCCGTGATGAAGGGATGAGGCAAGGGAGTAGGAAGGGATACCGCAGGTGCGTCACAACGGCGTCCCTAAAGTTTCCGGAATTAATTTCCCTATTGTAATTCATCGAGCCTCCTCTTGTATCCATGAAAAGAAGTAAAATGAGACTGAAATGTATGTCAACAGGTCCGGGAACAACATGAAAATGCCTGAGGTGTGGATGGGTGGTCCTCTGAAATTGAACCCGGAACCTAGAAGTTAACACCTGAGCCATACTGCTCGGTGCTTCACTTGTAAACTAACCACGTAGTACGTCTGTCAAGGTAAACCAGAATGATTCCATCTAGAAATAGTAATTAACATGCACCAATGAATGAGTTTATGCCACTCTCCTGTCGTATTTTGCGATACGTCTGCAGACTGGAAGGACGAGTTTACTCACCGGCTCTGGCCCTGCCAGTAGAAGGCAGTCGTTTGGTGGGTTTCGACTTAAGCGGAGACTGCAGTCTAAAGGTAAAATACTGATTTTGCTGCTCATTTATATTATGTTTACGTCGTGAGTCGGGCATTCAACTAATGACCAAATCAATTAACACCTCCTGTCTCAATCGCGGTATATTATCTTACGTAATACCACCAAATCTGATAGTTTTTCTGTAATTTAGTAGTTTATTGTCATAATTATTTCCAATCCTTCTGCCTAATGACAACAAACATGCGTCTGAAAGCTCAATGAAATTACGTGATAAAATAAGCAAAATGGGTTTGGTGAACCTAATTAGAATACCCAAAACAGCAGCAGCAAGAAATATTACACGCTCATATACGTAAGTTAACTTTATATTTTTAAACAAAGCATTATATTGCGCTTTACGATGTTCTATCATAGGCTTCAAGCTTTGATAGTATACCATAAGTGCAGATATAAAGAATTATTATAACAAGATGCAGAGCGTCTTAGAATACACGATTTATATCAATTTTTACTTTCTCTACCACGTATCTAATAGATAGAAAAGTATTGGACTACGCTCACGATATTTTTAGCGAGGTCCCCTGAATCCAAAAGATGCATTTTTAGAAAAAGGCCCGTGTGTGTGTGTGTGTGTGTGTGTGTGTGTGTGTGTGTGTGTGTGTGTGTGTGTGTGTGTGTGTGTGTGAATATCATAACGCAAAAAAAAATCGGATAAACACCAAACTCAGTATTTAGGCTCAGCACCTTCCAATTATGTTACACGAAGTTTCTTAAAAAAATTCCCCCAGCACAAACTATACTTTATATGGAACGTCTTTAGAAATATTTTATTTTCTAAAAAGTGGTTCTAATGATGTTGATTAATATACCATATACTATAGATATTTACATGACATATAAATCGCATATTTTGAATTTTCTGGAATAACCTGTGAAGCCCTCTTCATTCGGAGGGAATTTTGTATACTCTTGTTTCACTAGTGAACGTTAAGCGATACACGAAAAGGTACTACACAAAAAATGTAGATCTCTTTAAAATAGACAATTTATTTCACATGACTTTTTGTGGCTTCAGTTATTTCCGAGGTATCCGCTATTAATGTTTCGATTTACTCAATATGTTGTCATTCTTGTTACGTCCCATGCGTCTGTCAGTCGGCTGTTTGCCTGAGGTTAACTGTTGCTGTCGCTGTGCTATTGAAACTGTAAAAGTTTATTGGTAATTGTTATTTATTGTATCTAAATTAACGTAAACTATAATAGTCTTAAATAAACATCCTATATCTGGAGCAGTAAATGGCTTTCGGGGGACTGTTCCCCTCGTATAGTTAAAATGGAAGAGAAGAAGGTTCTTACGCCTCAACATACTTAAGATAGATCACCTCATAGCGGGGGAAGAAAACGGAAAGAGTAAGAAAAAATGTAAGTAAGCAAGCATCAATAAAAGGACCAGACACAGAAGTAAGTGCATTTAAGAAGGAAGAAGAAATAAATGAACACTTTATGGTGAAGAACACCTTTGGTAAAATGTTAACAGAACGAAACACCATTTTAGGAAAGAAAAAATAAATGGCGACAAGAAATAAAAACAGTCGTCTACTCCTAGCCAAATTACAATAAATACATGAGAAGGCTAGAATTAAAACTGAGAAAGCTAAACTTGAAGCAAACGTATTCAAGGAATGATATATTAAAAATCCAGAAGCACCCATAAGAACTTTTGCCCAATGAGCAGCAACTCCGACACCAACAGAGAATTTTTCGAAGTAACAAAGACAGTGGAAATGAAAGAGCATACTGTTTTTATTACATCGATTAAAAATGCAGATGTTAATGAGATACAGAAAATCGCACCTCAAAATCCTAAGCCAAATGACAAGAAGATTAAAATTAGAATCCTGAGATCCACAGGAAAAAAGCTGAATAATGGAAACGAAAATAGCAAAGGAAATAAATAAAATTGTCAACAGCCAAAATTTGAAAAATTGAATCATCCAAAAAGAGAAATTGACTCGTCATTAGCAGGAATCAGTGATGAAGAAATGAAGAAAGATATTTTAACCAAAATTTTGAAGCAATCATAAGCACAGAAGAATTTGAAAGCAACTTCAGACTTTGATTTGAAACAGGACCAAGGAACAGGGAAACGGTACACCACATTGCGGAAGTCTCGGCCAAGTTCAGAAAAATAATCATATAACGTTTTGTGGCAGTAATTTATATCACAACAATGTAAATACCAGAGTGATTGTAGTGTAAATAAGCATTATTTAAGACATTGATTTGAGATGTTCGTTAATTATAAACATTGTTAGGAAATAAGTTTACACGGCCTCACTGAAACTGACAATAAGAGCGGGCAACAATGAGCGAGGGGGTGAGTTGTTTATCAATTATTAGAGACAAGCAAATGACGTCAGATTGGCGCGCTTTTCTGAGAAATGGAGGGAACATTTTCCCTAGAGCATATGTATTCGTAATTTTGATTGGATATAAATATAGACGCTAATGTTGGCGCGTCTTATTAACCAATAGCAGCTCGGTTATAATCTTTATGCATATTAGGGTGTGGGAGTATAAAAAGCTAAGCCAGAGGCAAGTATTGCCCAGTTTAACAGAACCATCCACACGTTACACGTCGCTGAGTCCAACAGAATCATTCAGAAGTTAAACGTCGCTTAGTTCATCAGAATCGTTCGCGGGTTACACGTCGCGTAGTTCAACGGAAGCATACTTAAAGTACACATTACGCAATTCTACAGAATTTCTCGCGCCGTAAAGTTAGTTATAAATGTGAAATACGCGAATTAATAAGATGCAACAAATAAGTGATTATAGTGATATTAGAAAATATAACAGTTTCAGTCTGGCGTGTATCAAGAGTCAATATGTGAACTTAATTAATTGTGACGGTAATAAAAGTGTAAAAACAAATTATTTTATCAGTGTTATCTTTGAGTAACAAATCCTTTCCGTTTACACACCCTGTTCAAGAGATGTGCTTGACCGAGAAATAATAGCTAGCCGGAGGATATTGAAACCAAATTTAAAAATAGTAATACAATAACGGGCGCCCAGAAATAAGATAACACGAAGTGACCGCGACAAATTGGCTCCCATACATGGGGCAGATAAACATGAAGCATCTTCCTACTACCTACAAATATTCCACTTCAAATTGTCGCCCAACGTGGGGCTAACAAATATTCCACTTCAATTTTTATAGGTTTCCGATAAGTTACATCAAAAAATTTCATCTACGTGGCAAAATGGCTAAAATGTTTTGACTGCGGGCATGTATAAAAATTTTGTGATCGGGCTAAAAAGGTGAAAAATTGTTCAAAAGAAGAACAAATCACGTGTATACCATGCCTAAAAGCTAAAAATGTGCGGAGAAAAGCATGATGTGGGAAAGGGTAGTTTCAAGTATTGACAGTAAGACTATAAGGAAAAGCGAAGAATTAATTTAAAAAAAAGAAATATTCCCTGCCGCATCGGCCGGAATTTACAGAGAGTAATTTTACACAAATCAAGGTAATCGCAGATAAATAACTGTAAGGATATAGGTATACGAACACAGGAGGAAATATTAAACGCCAACATAGATAACAATAAAGTTAAATTAGTAATTGATAAAAATGATATCTGTAAAGAAAGAGATAAATTGAAAGTTAAACCGGAACTACCACCGAGATTAAGAATAAGTAAAATGGATCACGAAATGGGAATTGGAAATAAGATGAAAATCGAGGTTGATTATAGCGCCATTATAAAGGAAGAAATAACTTGTGAAAAAGAAAGTGAGGAGGGAAAAGAACAGGGAGATGAAATTATGGTTAGAAAACATAAATTTCGTAGAAGTGACTTTTTAAGCTTACTATGGAAAGGAAAAAAAAAGCACTGAAGAATAATATAGCTTTTTAGAATACAAAAACAATAAAATATGGAAATACAGCTTCTATCGATATTATAGGCATCAGATAACAAGAGTAAAGGAAAAAGAAGGAAGATAAAAAGAACGAGTACATTGACAAATTTGGTGAAGAACACGAAAGAAATTATACACAACTAGTGATATAGCCAATGAAAAAGAAATTATAAAAGAAGGCTCAAAAACAGCGGCCGTGTTAAACATTGAGGACATAAATTATGACTTCGACTTGAAATTGCAAATCAGCAGATTAGTGTAGAGACAGACTTTGGTTGCGTCCTTGAGGCATTTTATTCGCAAGTTACATCAGAATGGTGAAGTGATTATATTTCCTGTGCCCGATGCTGTTGATAGATTAGAATTAAAAACCCGGAATATAACTGCAGACTGAGAAGAAATATTAAAATCATTAGAAACAATTTTTAGTAGAAGAAATGGGTCATTAATTTCGATGAAATTTATAAACATTTAGTTTTATGCTATATAGAATAGTTTTTATATAAACAAAAGTTGGCCAAAATGTTACACCGTAATTCGTAATGACAGTGCAAGCTGTTCAAAAAGAACTACCAACAACTAAACCCTTTAGTTACAAAACGTCAAACGTTTCCTTTAAGAACAAACAACTAATTACAAAACCAAATGCACAAAAAATCATAAAAAGCCACAACAAAGAGGAAAACATAATCGACACATTTTTAAACATTAATCACGAAAAAACAACAAATACTTAAACATAAATCTAGAATATGAGGAAAAATAATAACAAACCGCTGTAAATTCGCGTACATAAAATGTCTATAGAGCTGATAGATCAAGAATTTCAGACTGGCAGTAAACATAAATCCCATACGTGCTAAAAATTATACCCTATCAAAGACCAAATGGACGATTACGAAATTTATAGTAATTTAATTAAAATTTCGCAAATTAACGTGCACCGGAGTAGATTAGTTAAGTTGAAACTAAAAAGGAAATCCAAGAGTTAAATCTAGACATTCAAGAACCTTACACAATAAGAGGAAAAGTAACATGTGCACCTGTAAAAGCTGGAGTAGTTAATGATGGAAAAAACTCAATGGCAGTAATAATAATTATCCGAAATTTACAAATAGTTGACGTAACACAATTTAATGACTCACATACTAATTGTATTGGGTTACATATGAACAGGGAAAATTTATTTTGGCGGATCATTATTTTCAATTCAATCACCCAAATGGACCGTATTTAAATAAAATCAAAGAAATAAACAGAATTTTTTCTGATGCTGAAATTATTCACACTTAAGATGTAAATGCTAAATCAAACTGGTGGTTTAATAATATTATAACAAGAGAGGAGAAGAGCTAGAAGAAGTGATTGCAGAATTAAATTTAACTATTAAGAATGAGCCAAATAATCCAAAAACGTTTGATAATCGAGCAGGGGTTACATATAAGATTGATTTAACCCTGTGTAATTTAAAATGCAAAAATAAGAATTATGAACTGGAACGTTGGTCAAGATATGACCTCCAGTGATCATAGATTAATTTATTTTGACTGTTGTTTTGAACATTTCAAAAGGTAATAAATACGGGACGAAAAATAAATACAATTATCCACAAGCAAATTGGTTAGATATGAAACAGCAATTTATAACATTCATTTGGAGTATATTGGTTTTTCAGTGGATCAAGAAGCTTTTAAGTTAACAAGATGATTTCAAACTGTAAGATCTAGGACAGCACCCAAAATTGGAACAAAGAAATATTCTGATAAAGTGTGGACCAATAGTTTACATAAATCTAAAATCGAATGAGACAAAGTAGACGAATATATAAAAAAACTATAGTTGCAGAAGAGAGGATAATAAACTTGAGTAACTATCGAAAAGCAGAAATCATATTTAAAAACCTCTTAGAGGAAACTCGAAAAAAAAACCTTGACATTATTTTGTGGAAAAATCTCTTGACACAAATATATGGATGATGCCCTATAAGATAATTATGGAAAAGGTAAAGAAACAAAAATGTTTAACAACGTTAAATACAGGAGACGGGAACTGACAACAAAATGCAAAGATTCTTCCCGCGATGATTCCCGCTAAATGTCCGCCACACATCAATCCACGAGTTATCTACTAATAGATCCGCCTAAATACGTAGTTAAAGCGAAAAATAAATAACAATAATTAATGAATAGGTTAAACAACAACAAAAATATAGTATACCCACTAATAAACAATAGATGGTAGAGACATTATGTGAATTAAACACATCACATTTTTTTGTAGCATCAGCTTTTTTCGAAATATATTGTCATGCTTACTCCTTACTTCTGATTGACATGCTTTAAAGGTTTCCACTCTCTGCTTTTTTCGTACCCTAGTCAAACAGTTTAATCCCAATTCCGAAAGTTGTAAATATCTAACTAAGCATTCAATACCTATTTTAAAACTATTCTTAAGTAAAAATATATCATGAATAATGTAAAGGGAACAATATGTATCTCTTAGTATAACATATGTACTTTCATCATGTTTATAGAAAGTCGAGTGTATGGTGACGTAGGATTTATTTAAAGTGCTTTTCAAAGATTACGAATCTGAACCAGGTTTTTTAAACTCTATTCTTCCTACCTAAAGGACACAAAATAGTAAATAGTTATTTATCATGTCAAAAGTGAAGTTTTATTTATGAGTAGAAATGCTTGCGGAACGAGGCTGGAAGCCGATTGTAACAATCCTACCAGTAAAACAAATTACTTTAAACATATTTTGTCATGTACAGCTTTTAGGCAGCACAGAACATTAACTCATAAAGTACCCATTTGAAGTTTGCGTGGAAATAGCAGTATACACTCGGACATGCGCATGAGCGTCATAGCACTGGTGTTAAGAAGGTCAAACAACAGACTAGAACTTACAACATGACTTACAAAATATAACATTCCATTGTAACTATTATCTACGTTTTTAATTTCTCAACCACATACATAATGGGTAGAGAAGGTATTGTATTCCACCCATTAAATCGATAACGAGATTTCACCGGAAATATATGTTTTGGGACCCTGATGTATTGCATTCAATAACCTTCTCTACCCTCTATTGTTTACTTATAGTATGCAAATCATTCTTACTAAGGTCTATTTTCTTTCTATTTAATCCAATAGGTGCCTTGGGACCCCTGAATGAAAAATATGACGTGTTGCATTCAATAACTTTATCGACCTTCTGTTGTTTATTTGTGGTATGCGTATTATTCTTAGAAATTCTATTTTTCTATTTCATTTTAACCCAGCTAAATCTTTACAGAAATAACTACATTACACATTTCGTTAGCATAAAAAAAGAACAGCGATAAACAAATGTTTAAGAACTGGACGCTATATGCTGGCCTTAAAATTCCACACTGCTTCTATGTAATTGGCAGCAACATGGAACTTAAAAATAATGGCAAAGTATTCAAATCACACCATAAATAATGGATATTCTGGAAATGGCTTATGCCACAAAGTTATTTGAAATAAAGTGTGTTTTGAAGAGATCTGTATATTTTATGTGGTACGTTTTCGTCTATCGCTTAACTTTACCAGTTATACGATATTATACATAACTCCTTCCAAATAAAGGGGATTTCACAGGATATTCACAGATAATTCAAAACATACGTTTTATCTGTCATGAAATTATCTTTTATATATGGCATTTTAAACCAAATAGTTAAAAGACACTTTTTTCATAAAATCAAATGTTTAGAAAACATTTTACATTTAAAGGGTAGTTTGGGGCGGGGAATTTTCTTGAAAATCTTCATGTCGCATCTTCAGAAGGTACTGAACCTACATACCAAGTTTTGTATTCATCAGACATTTCGGTTATTAGTTAAGATGTATACATTTGTAAGCATGTCGGATAAATAACAAACTTGTATCCGTCTAAGGATACGTCACGAATACATTAAAAAAGTGGCCCCGCCCAGAAATGTTCTTTACATGAAATTTTCTTAAAAATTGCTGGAACGGTGCTGAGCAGAATACCGTATATTAAAGATACTTGCACGACAAATAAAGTCTAATCTTCAATTTTCTGTTATTAGCCTGTGAATTCATATTCATTCGGAAGGAATTTTGATTAATCTTGTATAACTGGTAAACGTTAAGCAAGTTGAAAACAATTATAGGTATCTTTATAAAACACAATTCATTTCAGAAAACTTTTTTGTGGTGTAAGCCACTTCCAAGATATCCATTATTAATAGTTCGAATTGTTCAATACTTAGACACTATTTTTAAAGTCCTGTAGGTTTTCTGTTGTTTCTCGCGATATATTGGAAAGCAATCCGTGGAGAGTGTATAGTATCTTACGAAGAGCGGCCAGTTTTAAAACATTTGACTATCGCTATTCCCTTTGCATCGGTAACGAAACTGTATTGCAGTTATTTTCAAAAACAGGCTTAACTCAATTTAAGTGAAGGAGATAGGAAAATAAACTTTCGTAAGAATGTTGTACACACAAGCGATAGAAGGTGGAGAAAGTCATGTGAATGTAACACCAGAATTTTTATCTTGCACCTCTGAAGAAACCTGTTATATGCAATGTCACAATGTTTCCTCGAATTCTTTTGTAAGAGTTACAACGTTGTCCTTTAAGTTGCTTGCAAAATCTACTCTGGTTCTGCCAAATCCATTTGTAATTCATTCCAATAATCCACCTTTACATTAATCGATACAAGGCCTTCGCTTGATATACATGTAATTTCCATCGCAAGAAACATAAGTAGTAATAATGGAGTGAGAAAAATGCTATTCCAACTAATGTTTTAATTTTAATTTCTAATGCTAGTGGCTCGTGTTAAAAGCTCTACTTTCGGTGCCTACTATATAAAAATGTTTTTCAGAACTTAAAACTGCAAACCACAAGATCCGAAGTTATGTTTGTAAGCGATGTGTTGTCGCTAATTTGCATTAAAACTATGAGATTTATTGTGGGTTTAAATGTACCAAAGTGATAATCATGACAATGATGCTATACAACGTGGTAGCATACTTGTAATAAATTTTGCCGCAGTGCTGTCAAAGCACACGTTTGATAAGATACTGAAAGGACTGTCGCCATAGTGAATGAATTAGCCTTTTTAGGTATAAACGAAAGATATGTGTGTCTTCAGACAATATATAATTCTCGTAAAACCTGCAAATGGAATAATGACATTATTACTATTAATTATGTACTACGCTACTAATATAGTGAAAATAACAAACCGACTGGAAAACACTTTTAGTTGTACCATTTTTCGATAAGGTAGAAGAAGCTGCAGTAATTACAGGAAGATAAGCTGACGTATATTTTACTTCCTTTATCACGTATGTAGTTGATAGAGAAGGTACTGCAGTCCACCCAAAAATTCATTTCACCGAAATACACGTTTTGGGACACTCTGAATCTAAAAAAAACATTTTTAGAAAAACGTCCGTATGCGTGTGAGCGAGTGTCTGTATGTCTGTGAACAGCACAACCCAAAAAGAAAAATTTGGATAAATTCCAACATTAGTATTTAAGTTCAGTATCTTCCAAAGACGCGACACGAATATTTTCTAGAAAATCCCCCCCCCCCCAACTTCAATTACCTGTACATGAAATTTATTTTGATTCCTTTGCTCAAAAATGTATCTAAAGATTTTTTATTGAAATACAATATATTATAGATATTTACATCACAAAATATGTAACTTGAATTTTCGGGGGAATAGCTGTGAAATCCTCTACTTTCGGAAGCAATTTCTTTAGAACCTTTTATAACTGATAAACGATAAGTTGAAGACGTAAACTTAGTACACAAAAATGCAGATCTCATTAAAATACACTATTTACTTCCAATAAGCTTTTTTGTGGCATAAATCATTTCCGAGATATCCCTTATTCATAGTTCGAATTATTCAATGCCCTTTCTTTCTATTCAGGTGCTGTCGATTTTCACTGTATCTCGCTATTCTTCGAACGAGTATATAATTTCAAGACCAACACATAGCGCCCAGATCATAAACATTTGATTATCATGGTTCTCCTTCGTATCGTAAAGAAAGTCATGTAAATTTATCATATCAAATTTATTTTTAATACAAAATATATGTACGCGTATTTTTCAATGTGTTCATATCATTCTTCTCAAGCATCCTTTCGAAAAAGCAAATAAACCTACGCGGATCTTGCACGGGTTTCTTGTTTGTTAGACAAACTAATTAATAGCGTCTCCTTTTTGTGGGCACGTAATTATTATTTCAAGTTCAACCTCAAAACCGTTACTGTAAGAATCATTAGAATCATTTTTAGGTTCTGTCATTACAAATTGCCCTAAGCTAAAGAAAGCGTTATGAAAAGGTTTAAATCCCTCTGCCTTTTCTAAAGTTATTTTGCCTTTCTTACTTCCCCTGCTCTGTGTTTACAGTAATTATAGGAATTACTGTCTGTATTTCAACCAAAAATTTTATGTTGATATTTTACCGGAAATAGATGTTTTAATGTCCATTGAATCCCTCTTCAAAGAAAAGCATTTTTAGAAAACAATCCTTGTCTGCCTGTCTGTCTGCATAATTGAACACAACATAACTCAAATACGAAAAGTTTGTTAAATGCGGAACTTGTTATTTAAGTTAAGTCCTTGGAAGGATAAGCCATGAAGATTTTGAAGAAACTCCCCTCACACCAAATTATCCTTTACATGGAATAATTTTCGAATTTTTATGTTTCTTCAAATATGTGGTCCAGCAATTTTGATTAAAATACCGTATGTTTAACCTAATTTTATGTCAAATAAAATGCATACTTTCAATTATTTTGGAATAATTTGTGAAGTCCTCTTTGTTTCTGAATGACTTTTCTATAATTATTAAATCGTAAGAGGTTTTTTTGAAAGTAACAACAATAAAATAACTGTTTACTGATTTCAAATCTTAGCAGTTTTCTCTGTTTATAAAATTATATAGCATGCCTGCTAATGAACTTAATTACAGCAAAACTCTGATGTGTTACACTCACATGACTTTCTCCACTTTTGTGCAAACTATTTTTACAAATGCTTATTCTCCATATGCCACATGTTAATCGAGATACCGAGATGGTAACCTTATTGCTAGTTTTCTTGTAGATGCAAGGGGAATTACTAGGCTTTAAGCGATATTAAAATATTTTAAGAGCTGGTTGCTATGTGGAGAATTTCATTCTCTTTGCATTACCAGGACAAAAAAATTAATAACGAATTCCCATTGGAGAAAAAGTATAAGTATTGGAAATTTTAAGGGAATAACATGCAATATCTCGAAAATGGTTCACTCAACAACAAAAATTTATATGACATCAATTGTGTATTTTAAGGCGATCTACAGTTTTGTGTAGTAAAATTTTGTCTATCTCCTATGGTTTACCGGTTATGCAAAAGTCGTTCAAAATGATGAATACTTTTGGAGACATTCCCAGAAAATTCGAGATATACAATTCATTTGCCATAAAATACCTTTAAACTTATGGTATTTTATTCAAAATCGTTAGAGCAATTTTTGAGGAAATTAAAATTTTCGAAAAATATTCGATGTAAAGGGTAATCAGGGGTGTGGAGATTTTCTTGAAAACCTTCGTGTCTCATGTCTGGAAGATATTAAACCTAAATACCAATTTTGGTGTTTATCCAACTGTTCGTTTCTGTGTTATGCTTCACAGACAGACACACACAAAGACACACAAACGGACATGTTTCCAAAAATGCTTTATATGCATTCAGTGCAACTCAAAACATGTATTTCCTGTGAAATCTCGGTATCGAAATTTTGGTTGGAATGCCATTATAGACAGATATGTAGTGTATTCTTTCAATAAGATGTAATGATTTTTGATTTTATACTTTGTTGAATGCAGCATATATTAATATCCTGTGCAGTAATAATTTTTACTACTCAATGGCATTCTCGACTAAAAGTCAAGGCCTTCTTCGCAAGCACGTTCTTCTGCAATGTACTCGTATTCAAGTACAAGGGCTTTATACAATATTTTTAATGTTGTAGTAATTTAAGAAATGGAACTGGAATGGGGTTCAGTGGCCGAGTCCGTCTGAACGAACTAGGATTTTGAATAGTGAAAGAATGATCAAAATCGTTTGCGTGGCTTTAGAGACTACCCTAAATAAATAAACAAACACACATACCGCGCAAACAATTTTTCTCTCTTTATAACATTAAAGTAGATTTTAAAACATTTTTGTTTCAGATGAAGTGCCTTGGTGCTCTTATCATTGTCACCTTATTGGTTATCTGTCAAGGGAGCAGTGGCAATTCGGCAAAAGTTCTCGCCTTGTTCCATTTCAATGGCAAGAGCCACTTCGCTATGTTCGAGGCACTTCTTAAAGGGTTAGCCGCTAGAGGTCATCAGGTGTATGTGGTAGGACACTTTCCTCAGAAGAATCCTATAGCTAACTATACGGACATCAGTGTAGAAGGTTCTCTCCCAAATATGGTGAATAACTTTACTGTAGACTTTTCGCGGAGCCTAGATTTCAAAGGGATTGTAAAATGGATACTGTTCGAAACGTATAAAATATGCCAAATAGTACTTGAGCACCCTGTAGTCCAAGAACTGATAAAGTCTAGAGAAAAGTTCGATGTGATAATCTCAGAGGTCTTTGGGGTGGATTG
This sequence comes from Deroplatys truncata, assembly GCA_030765065.1. NCBI lineage: Eukaryota > Metazoa > Arthropoda > Insecta > Mantodea > Mantidae > Deroplatys > Deroplatys truncata. The sequence continues at coordinate 112,643,022 of CM060986.1, forward strand.
CTTCATGGGCTTTGGTCATCATTTTAAAGCTCCGATGATTGGCATGGTATCGAGTGTTACGCTCCCATGGGGTAATGATCGTATAGCAAATTCTGATAATCCTTCGTTTATTCCTAATTATTTTCTCCCATATACTCAACAAATGAACTTCTGGGAGAGGCTAACCAGCGCGGTGTCAAATGAAGCACTGAAGATTATCCATTACTATTTTGCTGAACGTCCAATGGATCAACTTATGAGGAAACACTTAGGCCAGGATCTGCCATCTTTTTCGGAGTTGAAGAAGAATACGAGTCTCATCTTTGTCAACAGTCATTTCAGCATTAACCAGCCCAGACCTACCGTGCCTGGCTTTATAGAAGTCGGGGGGCTTCACATTCAAGATGAAGGCTCTCTTCCAAAGGTAAGCATTAACTATTTCCAAATTCTTTCCTAAATGTTTTCTACGCCTACGAATAACAATATGTCTACAAATGACAATTGTTGGTGAGGATAGTGGATCGGTTTTGGTTGGAAGTTAGTGTAAATAAATGAAGCAAATGCCTCTCCCCTCTGAAAAAGTCAAATCGGAGAGAGAGAAAAATTCTGATGTGATAACATTCTCATGACTTCTCTACCCTCCATCGTTTGTTATTGGTTTAGATACAAACTATTCTCACTAAGGCTTATTGCTCTATCTACGTCTAAAGCATTGAAAAAAATAGTTACATTACGTTATAGATACAAAGGGAATAGCTATATCAAATGTTTAAGAACTGACGCTATATACCCTGTCCTTAAAATTCCACACCTTTTCATACTTCGCGAGAAACAACTGAAAATCGACAGAACTCCAAAAGAAAGACAAAGTATTGAACAATTCGAATTATTAGTAACGGATATCTTGCAAATACTTTAGCCAAAATAGTTAATTGAAGTAAATTAAGTTTTTTAAAGAGATCTACATTTTTATGTAGTACATTTTCGTCTATCACTTAACGTTTACCAGTTATACAACATGATACAAAATTCCTTCCGAATAAAGAGAACTTCACAGGTATTTCCAGACAATTCAATATATACATCTTGTTTACCATGCAAGTATTTTTAAAATATAGTATTTTATTCAAAATCTTTAGATCTTTTTGCGTAAATAAGATATTCCGAAATATGTTTCATGTAAACAGTAGTTTTGGATTTGGGAATTTTCTTAAAAAACTTCCTGTCGCATCTTTAGAAGGTGGCGAACACAAATATCTAGTTTGGTATCTGTCTGCTTTTCGTTTTTGAGTTATGTTATTCACAGATAGACACACACAGCGCGGATCCTTTTTTTCTAAAACTTTTTTGGATTCAGGGGACCTCAAAGCACTTATTTCTGGTGAAATCTCGGTATTGAAATTTTATGAGAATGCAATATCTTCTCTACCATCTCTGTACATAGAAGAAAAGATAAACAAGAGTTTTAATAATAAGTACATAAGGACATGAGTTAAAATTTATTAATACTTTTTACCACATACATAGCACGTAGAGATGATACTGCATTCTGCCTAAAACCTCAAATCCAAGATTTCTTTGGAAATACATGTTTTGAGGTCCCCCAAATAAAAAAGAAGCATTTTTATAAAAAGGTCCGTCTATGTGTAAGCAGCATAAATGAGCTACGAAAATTCGGATATATACCAAACTTATAGGTATTTAAGTTCAGTATCTTCCAAAGATGCCACAGGAAGATTTTCAAGAAACTCACTCTACCTCCAACTACCCTTTACATGGAAAAATTTTAGAAAATTTAGATTTCCTGAAAATGACTAAGATTTTTATAAAAATACCATATTTTTACCACAAATAAGGCGTATGTAATGAATTTACTGAGAAGAGCTGTGAAGTCCTATTCATTTCGAGGGAATTTTATATGATATTGTATAACTGTTAAACATTAAGCGATAGACGAAAACGTATTGTACAGAAAATGGAGATCTCTTCAGAGCATACAACTTATTTCAAGTAAGATTTTGTAGGATAAGTCATTACCGAGATATCCGTTATTATAGTTCCCATTGTTCAATTCTTTGTCATTATTTTCAAGTCCTGACGATACTTACTTGTTCTTCACGATTGCATGGAAACAGTATGGAATTTTAAGGTCAGCATACTATAGAGTCCAAATCTTAAACGTTTGGGTATTGCTGTTCCCTTTAGATATTTCTGCAAAGATTAATTTAGATTAATATGAAGTAGATAGAAAAATAAGCTTTCGTAAGAATGATGTATATACCACTAATAAACCATAAAGGGTAGAGAAAGTCATGTGAATGTAACGCATCAGACTTGTTTTAAATTAAGTTTATTCCAGGTCTACTAAATATTGCTTTATACCCACAGTCCCCTGTCCGTTTGTGTATTACATCAATTGTTACATATTTAGTAATGAATGTATAAAGAGCAGCCAGAAAACTAATTATAAACTTTTCCTGTACTCAAATTACTATCTTTTGGGAACAAAACTTTTAATACATCCCCAAGTAGGTGACAGCAAAGTGAGTAATATGCAAACACTTGGGTATCCAAGTCAAAGAGAATTTGAAGGTAGTAATTTATATGACAAAGGAAAAAACCCGTAAAACATCCTATTTTATGGGGAGTTGTTGCTCGAAGTAGTCTTGCAGACCACTGTCGTAGCGTTTGAAGACTAGCAGGTCCGGTTGTATTCCCGGTCGTTAAGTAGGATAACAAAAGTGGCATAATGGCAGCTTTTGAAGCTTCAAGGAGACTTTACTTCTTTTTTCCACAAAAAACAGCCAGTAAACTAATTAGAAACTGCTCTTGCACTCATGTTCTTGTCTTTGGAGAAGAAAACATTCAAGATACCTCTAAGTAAGTAGCAGCAAAGTGAATAATATGCAAAACCCTTGTTTATCTAAGACAATGAGCATTTGAAAGTAGTAATTGATATGACAACGAAGAACAAAACTCGTAAAACGTCCTGTTTTATAAGACAGTTGTTCCTCAAACTAATTTTGCAGACTACTGTCGTAGTGTGTGAAGAGTAGCAGGTCCGATTATATTCCAGGTCGTTAAGTTGGATAAGTTGTGCGTCACAAAACAGGCGTAATGGCAACTTGCGAAACTTCAAGTACATCTTACCTCTTTTTTCTCTCAACCATTTTCCACATTACCCAATATACCGCGGAATCTGTCAGTAAGTTATTCTTTACAGAAGAAGTTGCACATCATGAAACAATTGATGAAGAACGTGACATAATCCTGCATTCCTATTGCAGCCATTTTTACTTTCTTTTCCATGTACATACTAGGTAGAGAAGGTAGTGCTTTTACCCAAAAATTTGATACTGAGTTTTCACTGTAAATATGTAGATGTTTTAAGGCCCATGGATTTAAATATACAATTTTTACCCCTTCTACCATGCACATAGTAGGTTAGAGAAAGTTTTGCATTCCACCTAAAATTTCGATACCGATTTTTCAAAGGAAATGCATGTTTTGAAGCCACCTCAATCAAAACAAATCATTTTTGGAAACACGTCCTGTGCGTGACTATGTGCCAGTCGTATGTCTGTGAACAGCGATAAAACGAAACGTCGCATGAACATTAAACTTGGTATTTAGGTTCAAGAAAATCCCGCCACCCAATCTACTTTTTAATGAAAAATTTTTCGAATTTTTTTTCTAAGAAATGGCTCTAACGATATTACATTTATATTTATAAACGTTAAGCGATGGAGGAAAACATATTACACCAGAAATATTAATTTCAAATAACTTCTTCTGGTATGAGGCATTCCGTTTCTGTTATTAATGGTTCGAATTGTTCAGTACTATTTTTGAGAAAAAGGAAAGGATGTACAAGGGAACACAGAATTGGGGATAAGTAACTAAGATAAGAATTAGGAGCAGAAGCTGTTAACTCAAGAATGAATAGGTGCAGAACAAGATGGTTATAACATGTTAGGAGAATGGAAGATAACAGACTGCCAAAAATAGCCCCTAAGGGAAGAGAGATGTGGGAAGGCTGGAAAGGAAATGGAAGGAGACACTGTGAGGACGAAACATGCAGCAGCCTGATCCATGAAGAGAAGAAGAAGATTGCTCAGGACTTTGTCGTTCTTTTAAAGTACTGACGACATTCGGATGTTTCTCGCAATTACATGGAAACAATATGGAACTTTAAGGCCAGTATACGGCGTCCAGTTCTTGAACATTTCTCTATTGCCGTTCCCTTGTATCTATAACAAAATGTACGATGAAGCAGATCGATAGAAAACTAAGCATTTGTAAGAACAGTTTGTATAGCCATTAAAATCAATGGAGGGTAGAGGAAAACTTGCAAATACATTTTTATTTTACTCACTTTAGTTATCAGATTTTTAATCCACTGTGGTGCGGAATAATGCAAAAGAAGGATAAATTAAAAATCCAAAAGATAATTATTTATTTATCCCAGGCTTGGTTTTCAGGACATGTCTACCCTTAAAGAAATTTAAGTTACATTGTCAATTAAGCATTGCTTCATACAAGTACAGCACTTTTAAAATAATACTTCATGGTACACATTCTTTATTTGTTGTTTGAGTTAACATGTATTAAGTAATTGCTAAGTGTAACATTTATCTTAATACTGAACACGATGATAAGATAATGTGACTTGCTTATACCTAATTATTGCGAAGCATTAACAGCTGAATTAAGAGCTGTCATACTGCAGATAAGGATTCTGCATGTGCAATTTTTTTTGGTGCTGACAACTTCAGGAGCAGTAGTAATTTATAGAACAAGTAGATGGTCTTAATGATTATGCCACAAGTGAATGTTTGTGGCACTCACTGTCGTTGATTCAACAATTTTCATGAGTGTTGTATTAAAATTATCCACGAGTCGGATACAATACTTTAAGCAATCATAGCATTATAAATTGTAGGAAATAAATCATGAAATAATTCGAAATTCATAGCTGACATAATAGAGGGGTCTTAAAATGTTCGTAAATGAGACCTTAGCCCTTCTCTGTGCATTTTATTTGTTATTACCTGGAGTTTTGAAGCTAGGCAGACAATTGCATTCATTCCATCCCTGTAAGAGAACTGAACAGCGTTATGGACTGTGATGTTTCCTAAAATCAGCACAGCGATAAAGATTCAGATACTAATAATTATTCAATTTTTATTAATGTACCAAGGTTTACTAATTTGGCATCTTCGTTGCTCAGAGAAAAGAATATAACAAAATGGTTTAATCGTCTCTCTATAGGTCACAGCAACTTGCAATACCGTTTTACTATTATTGGCACGCGTGCCATAATGAACCACTAATACGATATATTGAATATATTAGAAGGTTTGCACAAAATATATTTAAATAATGTATAATTATAAAATATGTACAATAAACGTAATTTATGCTTATATTTTGTTTAAAAATCTGATATGTTACACTCACATGACAATGTTTAAAGAGCTGGTTGCTATGTGGAGTATTCCATTCTATTTGTATATCCAGGACACAAAAAAATGAATAACGAATTCCCATTTCTGAAAAAAGTATTGGAAAATTTAAGGGCTTAACAAGCAATATCTCGAAAATGGTTCACTCAACAAAAAAAGTATATGACATAAATTGTGTATTTTAACGCGATCTACATTTTCGTGTAGTAAAATTTTGTCTAACCCTTATGGTTTACCAATTATGCAAAAGTCGTTCACAATGAAGAATACTTTTGAAGACATTCCCAGAAAATTCAAGATATACATTTCATTTGTCATGAAAATATCTTAAACATATGATATTTTAATCAAAATCGTTAAAGCCATTTTTGAGAAAATTAAAATTTTCGAAAAATGTTCCATGTAAAGGGATTTTCTTGAAAACCTTCGTTTCGCATCTCTGGAAGATATTACACCTAAATACTAAGTTTGGTGTTTATCCGACTGTTCATTTCTGAGTTATGCTGTTCACAGGCGCACAGGCAGGCAGACAGACAGACAGACAGATACACACACGGACATGTTTCCATAAATGCTTTTGTTGGACTCAGGGGGTCTCAAAACATATATTTCCGGTGAAATCTCGGTATGGAATTTTTGGGTGGCATATAATACTTCCCCTACTTACTATACGTAGTAGAGAAAGTAAAAATATTACCACCTATTGCACCAATTACTTATTTATGAAACCGTCTATCTTAACTGCAAAGTAATAGATTAAAACCAACACACTTTGACCGTATGGATTCTGCAAATTTTATATTTTGGATAAATATTTTATATTAGCGTTTGCGATAAGGTAATAAACTACTCTGATGTCAACATTTGTGTATATATGTACAGGTGTGTGTGTGCGTGTGTTTGCGTGTGTGAATGTTATGAAAGAGTATATAAGATGTATATGCCTTTGGTCCCATTTAAAGCATTAGTTATGCAGCAAATATTAATGTGACGCTGTGGCACTTCAAGAATTCAGGGTTGCTTGGCTTTTTATCTACTGCTTGAATCAATAAATAGTTTTACTTTTGGAATATCAATTATTTATTTTTTGCTTAGCTTGACCTTTCCCAATAGCTATGGGATATTATTTCTTCCTTCTTTCGATATTTCTTTCGAAATGAGCGCTTTTGACGATTTTAAATTTTACATAATTAATGCTTATTACAATTCTAATTCACTCTATCTTGATTATTACCCAACAAAATCTCAAAAACAAAGAATGACATTATATTTATTAGTACGCTTTGGATTCTGTTATCTGATTTCTAATATTATATTAAGTTTCAATTACCTACTTATATGTTTGTCCAGAGCTAATAATAATGTTTTTATCATGGTGAGTCTAAGTCCAGGTATTTCTGTACGTGCGGATAGTTTACTATCCGCGTCTCACGGAGCTTTCTATTTGAATAGCTCGTCACGGGGTATTTCCTACTGAACTGTACGAACTGTATACATACAACATGAAACTAGTGCTCAATTTTCCTGCAGATATGTTCTCACTAATTTTTTCTCTCTTCTTTAACTTCGGAAATAATTTGTCTTCTGCGCCAATCACGGGACTACTGCACAAAAGATACAACCTCGTCCTTTCTCTAACTTGTTGATTTTTCTCCTTCTTTGAGGACGGATTATTGTTCACCTCGCACGTTGCCAGCGTTTATAGTTTATTCTATTATTTCTCTACATATTATATTAGCATATTAAACTTTAAGATTCCTTTCTTATACTTTCTTGAGATTTTGTTTGGTTTTTGAATTATTACATTCACAATATATTACAACTTCTAAATATTATTAATAATTTACATTAATTTATTTTCTATTACCACATCTTCATCTTCTTCTCTTTATGTGAAGAATAATAATTATACAATAATTCTATGACAACTAATTCCCATCTCGGCCCTATGGCATTGTAATTATTGGTTCCAAAATGACAAAATAAAAATGATTCAGAAATAATACAAGTATATCCTCATTATACACTATTATTTTCTGTACATAGTACGTAGGTAAGGTATTGCATTCCAGCAAAAATTGGAACCCAAAGTTTCATCAGAAATAAATGTTTTGAGAATCCTGAATAAAAAGGGCATTTATGGAAAACATGTCCGTATGTGTGTGTGAGTGTGAGTGTGTGTGTGTGTGTGTGTGTGTGTGAGAGAGAGTATTTGTGTCTGTTGTCTATGAACAGCATAACTAACAAACGAAAAGTTCGATAAACACCAAACTTGGTATTTTCGTTCAGTATCTTCTAAGATTGGACGCGAAGATTTTTAAGAAAACCCCACATCCCCAACTAACCTTTACATGTAACATTTTTCCAGCATTATGATTTTCCAGCTGTCGTCCACCGTGGTCTAGTGGTATCATGCTATCTTCTAGTTCCCGTGGTCGAGGGCTCAAACCCGGCGGAGGACGATGGATTTTTTCGGGGGTAGAAATGTTTAGCATAGCTTTCTTCGAAAGGGAAGTAAAGCCGGTGATCCCGTGTCGTAAATTTACGGCACGTAAAACAACCTCAAGCTTGATAAAGAGACCTCTGAGCAATACTTCCATTTTTGCATGTCCAATAAAGAATGGTAGACTAAGAACCACAGTAGTTGAGTTATATAACTCAATTCAATTCCTGCCCATTTATCTAACCTCCCTCGCACAAACCCATCAGTCTACCCTCCCACCGAACCATCTACCTATACTCCCACCCTCCCGCCCACCTACTTAAATATCTATCCTCCTCCCAACTCCACTTACTACCAATAGACTTATCCATCTACCCTCCCACCAACCCAGCTACCCATCCATATACCCTCCCAACTTCCTGCCCAGCCGCCCACATACCTACCTAAACTCCCAAAAACCCACCACTTTCTTATCTACCTACCCTCTCACCCACCCACCTACCTACCTACCAACCAACCTACTAACTTCAGTCTCAGCAGTACCAGTGTACTTAACGAATGTTACTGTCATAGACTCTGCTTTTGGATGTATGTTGATATCATTGCGTTTGAATAGAACTTCTTGTATTTGTCTTTCAACAATAGAATGTTCCCACCACAATTGTTTAAGGTGTACTTTATAATTAAGTCACGTAATAAAATTACACTAATTAAAATTGCTAAATCACGACTAATATCGCTACATACATTGTCATTAGTAGAAGAAACACAGTTTTTAGTTAACAGCAACCTATACAGGAACGTGGTTGTACACATAACCTTGTTCTTTAAAGCGATTGGTACATTTTCACATGCACACAAAACGTTTCTTCTGCCATTGGCACTGGTTACATATTCACAAGTAATTCCTTGTTGAATTTAGACTTGTATTATTTTTGCCACATACTTTCACTATCGGTATTTTCAAGATATTAGATACAAACATAGCTGATAACATCATAAAAAGCCACACAATAGCAAACAAAACTGAAAATTGTCGTCCTCCGAGTTATAGTAGTTACCATATTACCGTGTTACTCTAGCTCCTGATGTCATGGTTTCACTCGACGGAGTGCGATGGATTTTTTTCGGGTGTAAAATAGAGTGAATGTAGTATACAGGCTGGGTATGGGTATCTGTAAGGTTGGGTATCCCTGGCATTACGTGTGAAAGGCCTCTTACTTGTATAGCTAGTGGTAAGTAGACTTTCAAGAAAATTTTAAATATGTGATTTATCTAAATGATGTGAATGCCTTTTGTTTATAGGAACTGGAAATCTTCCTAAATGAGGCTAAACAAGGTGTTATTTATCTTTGTCTGGGATCAATTATACGAAGCGACACTCTTCCTAAGGAGAAATTCAATGCCTTTATTGGCGCTTTTAACGAACTTCCTTACAAAGTCCTCTGGAAAACGGATCCCATCGATGGACTTCCAAATTACATCAAGACTGTAAAATGGGCACCTCAGTTGCAAATTCTGAGTAAGTACAACTTTTCGCAGCTCGCACTTTTTCCGCTGCTCCTTCTATTATAATGTGTTTCTGTTCCTGAATTTACTAGCGGCTTGACGCAACATTAAATGAACTAAATAGTATGGTTATGAACAAGCACAGAAATTCTTAAGAAATTGGCTCCAAGCTATCTATACTCAAACCAAGGATTGAAAGATAACAGAGGCCAAGGGACACTGAAAGGCAGGTAAAAATGTTCCAAGTGCTGGCTGCAAACGCCAAATGAACTTGGTAAATTCAATCCCATGTGAATTTTTCTAGGATAATTGAGGACCGCCTAAATTTCGTGATAGGTAAATTGAATCCGATGACCCGTAATTTTAGTTGACAAAATTTCCCCTTCCCTTTTTTGTAGACTTCGGACTGCACAACCATTAACAGTGGTGATGTTAATTATCTTTTCCTGATAGGATGCCTATGCTCCCAAAGTTTTTAAAATATAAAATCGCTCGTATGAGCAACTTGCAATGGTTTTATCATACAGGTAAGAATTTAAAGGAAATAGTTTTCAGAAGCGCTAACTAAAGAAAGCTTCAGCACGTAACCCACACACGCAAAAAAGTAGCCCACTCACACAAAAAGATAACCCAGTCACACTAAAAAGGTAACCCAGTCACGCAAAAAGGTAACCCACTTACGCTAAAAAGGTAACCCACTCAGGCAAAAAGTTAACCCATTCGTGCTAAAACGGTAACCCACTCATGCTAAAACGGTAACCCACTCACGCAAAAAGGTAACCCACTCACACCTAAAAGGTAACCCACTCACGCTAAAAAAGGTAACCCACTCACGCAAAAAGGTATCCCACTCACGTAAAAAGGTAACCCACTCTCGCTAAAAGGCAAAAATTGATATAGTATCACAGGAGGGTAGATTCCATGGTTTGGGTGTTTATAGCTCCATATGATTTCACAGGAAATTCAGGTTGTATCATAGCTGTTTAGGATAATTCAGGTAGCATCACGGGATGGCACAGACTCCGGATGGCATAGATCCGTATGTTTTCACAGATAACTCATATAGTATCATAAGTATTTAGGATAATTCAAGTATCATAGGTGTTTAGAGTAATTCAGCTAGTATCACAGGAGGCTAGATTCCAAGAACGGCACGTATCATAGCTGTATGATTCCACAGGCAATTCAGCTAGTATCGTAGACATTTAGGCTAATTCGGCTAGTATCACAGGAGCCTAGATTCCAGGGCTGACTGCATCATAGCTGTGTGTCATTTCACAGGTAATTCAGAGCGTATCATGGGTATTTAGAATAATTCAATTATCATAGCTGTTTAGGTTAATTAAGTTAGTATCACAGGGTAGGACAGATTCCGAGAAGCCGATATAGCATGGTTCCGTATGATTTCACAGCTAATTCAGACAGTTTCGTAGGTATTTAGGATAATTCAAGTATCATAGGTGTTTAGAGTAATACAGCTAGCATTATAGGAAGGTAGGTTCCAGGGGTTGGTTATAACATAGCTTCGTATTTCCCAGATAGTTCAGGCAATATCATAAGTATTTTGGGGGCAATCGGCATAGTTTTACAGATACTCGTGATAATGTCTAACAGCGATATGTATCACAGAGATTTGGGGTAATTGCAGGTGATTCAGGTTGTATCAAAAGTATTTGAGTCATTTTAATAGGTAATCCAATGAGTATCATTGATTTTTAGGGTAAACCAGATAGTATCACAGGTGGTCGTGCTAATTTCGAGCAGGGATTCATACCAGAGCTATTTAAGGTAATTTCGCATGATTCGGGTAGTACCAAGGTACTTAAATCACTTTAAGAGGTAATTGAAATAGTGTCACTGATATTCGTGCTAAAATGGAGCGTAATTAGATTATAAACATTTCTCATCCAACGCTACAGCACGTTTATGTACTTTTTCTAAATCTTATAAACGTTTTTATATGTTAAACAGTTAGTGTGCAAGACAGATATGGATAAACTGCATATTGGTTTAAAAATTGAAAAGTTTTACGACAACATACCTTTATTTTAGTTCGTTGTAGGTGCCTGTCCCCTTTATCTGGGGTTGAGACTAGCACTAGGATTGCTCCTAAAGGCAGGGTTAACGCCTCCCCTTTCATCTTCTTCTTTATTCATCAGGTGTATGCTAGATTAATTTTCACACTCTTATGAATACTAAGCTCTTTATGCACAGCCTGGATTATGCGTTGTTTTGCCTCACGCAGAAACGTATTCAGGTCCTTCAGCGATTCGCATCGTATAAAATACGATTTCAATCGTCCATCGAATGAAGTTTGATATTCTTTCATATCACAATCCTCCATTTGACAGTAACTGATATTTAGTAGGCTCTAAACTGCTTTTATTCTGAGAACTGCTAATTTCGCATACATCTTCATGTGGCTGACCCTTATAACCATCACTGAAGGTTACATTACAATACTTGCATTTGATGAGCTTCTTACAAGACATCTCATATCTTCTCTTGTGTTAACCACGGAGGAACTTCTTCCCGCATTTTCCGCAAGCGTATCCTGATGCACTAGGAGTGATATCCTTATATGCAGAGTTATTCATCCTTATTTTTGATGTAATAACGCATTAATCCTTCTTCAAGGGAAATGTAGACCTCTTCACCTTGATAACGCCATATAAAGTTGATTATTCTTAGAGAGGGCATGATATAATAACACCGCAAGACTAATTAGCACAATAAAGTCCAGTGCCCGAGATCACCCTATCTATAGAGGGAACACGGACCTTTTAGATCAATCATATGCTCACGTTTTAACTCGTTCCATAACTACCTGTATATGTCGCTCTGCGCGTATTAACCTCTGCCATATAACCTCATACCCAGAGACAGGATGTTTATGACGTCACACCCAGGACAGGAGTCTAGCTCTATCATGTTTAAACTCGTCTCATAACCCACTCTCTAATCTGAATCTAATGTGTGTTATATACTAAGCTCAATAACAATCTCTTTGGAAATTTATATGCTAAAATGTAATATATACCTGCATGCATACACACATTATAAAAATCCTATGTTTTCGCGTTAGTAGCAAATATTGAAAAAAGTCCGAAATTAGGAGAAACGTCTGTTTCATGCTATATCATGTACAAACAGCGCCAAAGAAAATCTTCGGCGGATTTTGTATCGTTTTCCGGAGTATTTTTAGGTGTGTCTTTCACCGGACCTATCGCAGAGCATGGTGGTTCGATAACACAGCAATAAGGGCGAAAAGAGGGAAGATTGTTGCCTTTGCTTTTTCTGGTGTTATTGAAACCAAAACATGTTTATTGTATCAGAAACAGTCATGCCGTATACTAGAAAAATTATTCGTGGACGTGTCGTGGGTATGTGGGAGGCTGGTCGTACTGTTGCAGCAATTGCAACGGCAGATGAAAGTGTTTTATCGTAAATTGCTGGATAAAAATATTCCAGGAAAGTGGGCTCTCCACGTAGAGCATCCGCAGATGATATTCTTTACTAAATGCAAATTACAGTTTTGTTATAATTGACTGATCATGTTTAGAAACTATAGGTTAATATGTATATGTGTATGGTTTACCGAGTATGACATACATATTATATATAATAAAATTGGGTTATATTTTTGTCTATAATCCTGTTGTATTCCTATGATCACCAATATGTTAGCAAAGGTATATTAATCAATTATATTTTGAATTAGAGGGAAAACATGCTAATTTATTTATTATTTAGTTATGCTTGTCTTCTATGCAGCAACAAGCATTGATACCACTGTGACAACTACAGTTCTGTTTAGTTTTTGTTATGAAGTATTGCTATGCATTTAATGAATACCATTCAAGCTTTAATTTGAAAGCCTTCTCACACTAGAAATCCTACATTTTGATAACCTGGGTGCTCATCAAGTTTTCCCCTCGGCTTTTAACTCTTTCAAAGACGTGTCCTGCACTAAACAATAAGGTATGACTACCAATCAGAATAAGATGTCTGTATGACAAACTGAATGCGCTGACTCTACCTCTTTCTCTTTTAGCCAAAACGATCGGGAGCGTAAACATACATGTCATTTTGTAAACTTTGTTGCGGTTATTTGCGTAACTGTTTAGCAGAAGGTATGACGCACCCTTGCACCGTGGCCTAAAGCAACCAATAAAATGCCCATGCCTTCGCAAGGCCACATACAACGATAAATAATGTGACATAGACGCGAGGTGCGATTTTCTTTGGCGCTCCTTGTACAAACTTAAGCAGGCATACATAATTTTTTCACATTATATTGCAAGTTCTCGATTAACTATAATTACTATTTATAAAGATTGCAATAAAATAAGAAGCTTAACCAGAGTCTTTGTATTGTATAGCATATTTATTATCTTCAGTTTTAATTTTCTGAACAAGGAGAGAATTTGTTAACCTTTAGCTTTTTAACTTATCTCAAAACATCTAATTCGTCAACTTAAAACTGAAGGTAAGAGATTACGTAATTTTTTAGATAACTGTACATTAAAATTACGACATATAATTGCAGAACATCCTCATGTGCGCGTGTTTATATCCCATGGTGGCCTGATGGGTACGCAGGAAAGTGTTTATACTGGAGTGCCAATTATCGCTATACCTATGTTTGCTGACCAAGGGCTTAATGTCAGAAACCTAATGACAAGAGGCGCTGCAGTGGAGCTCCATTATGATTCTCTAACAAAGGAGAACCTTCTGAAAGCACTAGACGCTGTTCTAAACGATCCAAGGTATTGCATATTAATTACGTTTACTATGGATACTATTTTTAGCAAACTATACTCAAATCTAGTTTGAAGCTCAAGTGCAGTGCCGATTCACTGACATAATCCTGTTCTTTTTCATGTAGATTATTTTTTTAATTCTCATGAAAAATAAATCTTATATACGTCAAATCTACTACAGCTTCAATACTCTAAAAACTAATTATGTGTACAACTTATTAATGCTACAATGTAAATCTAAAATTCAAAAATTTTCGGGAAATTGACTTTATGCTTTATGTGATTAACAAATAAAACATCTTTAAATTTCAGATAAATATAACTATTTTAGAAATACCACTTCAAAAATGGGATCCTTTGAAAGGAACTCCTCCTTTTGATGAATTTTTTGAAAATGTTAAGCTTTAAATAAAAATCTATCTTTAAAGGTAACTTCGTCAAGAATAAGCATTGCTCTTTAATGTATTTTTATAATTTTCATAAAAAATTAACAAATGTTATTTCAAGTTTCAATAGAAAATGCAAAACAGTTTTTTAAATAAAACCATGCCCTGAAATGCTTTAAGTATGAAAAAATTTATGGTTAGATTTCTTTATCAACCTTTCGAGAACATGCTGAAATTTAAAAAAAGAATGCTTGAATATTCCAGTTGTGGAACGTTAGCAATTATGAAAAATGCAGAAAAATATGGTTGTAAATTCCCAGAATAATGATTATTTAAATCCTACTGTAGTGCACTTATATGTAAAGGTGGAAGAAGATACAAATAGCCTATGAATGTACAAGTTTTACATACTTTTCGTGATGAAAAAATGAGAAACAAAGGTACTGTTTGAATATTTTGCCTAAATTTAGTGTAAGATTCCTACTAATGATGTAGTCGTTTTGTCATTTTAAATACAAATCGAAGTTATAAAAATCTTAAGCTTTTATTTTTTACCGTATAGATTCATTAGTAATAAAAAATGTTATGTGTTAAATTCACATGACATTCTCTACCCGTTTTTACAAAATATTCTTTAATGAACTTTTCCTTTTGTCATTCGATATAAACGTTTGCACAAAACAATGAAGGTTATAGTTTCATTCTAATAGTAGCAATTAGAGTCTCATCAATGTTAGGACGAACAATTCGCCATGGTGGTTCTTTCGGGATCATTTGTGGAATTGTTTTCGAGATACGTACACTGATTCTTTTAAATAAATTTTTAGATGGAGGAAAGTTTTGGAATACATTTAGTTTCTCATTAGCTGGCGCAAAGTCGTTTAGAGAAAGCATTTCTAAAGACAAAATTTTCTGGGGTGTGTTGACATAATTAAAGGTACCTTTCGTCTTTTTAACATTCAAGGCTGCTACAAACTAGACTGGATCTGTATGCTCCAATTATAATCTGCAAGCGTATGGTATAAACAGGGTTTAAACAGTCAAGAAGATGGTTCTTGCTGTATCATAAGTAACGGCTCCATAGTCTAACTTCCGGTTTAACTAAAGCATTATGGATATAGTCACAGATTTTTCGGACTCCAGTTATTACTAGACTGAGCCTTTATTACACTGAGTCTGCGTACAAATTCTCCAACTAATTAGTTGAGATGTGGTTTCCTGTCAGTCGCATATTAAATGTTATTATCAATATGGTATTCTAGAAGTATTTTCTAATGGTTGAGTTACTAGACATAATGATCTGGCTCCCAATTTTTCTTGACTTACTGAACATAGTATGTATTTGGATTGAGATACTGAAATTTTGTGACGTAGATGTTAACTCAAGAATAGCGATGGGAAATAGAGCTAATAAAATGTTACGACGAATAAATATGAAATATATATTAAGAAAATAATATTCCATAGCATGGAGGACAGCATAGTTTTATAGGGGGCTGAGTTGTGGCCTCAAAATAATATAAAAACGGAACAAAATGTGAAGAAAAGATATAGGAAAGGAACAATAGGAAAGCTTTTAAAAATATAGTGTTTAAATAAAATATGTAGAGAAATAACGGTGAATAAAAGACAAACGCTTGCAACGACAGAGATCAACAAGAGGTTATCCGTTGTCAAAGAAAGAGAAAATCAAGAAACTACAGGGAGGGAGACAGAGAGAGAGAGGACGTCATAGTAATATTTGTGAAGCAGACGCAAGAACAACGCACAAGAGAAGATTCCTACCGTAGTAATAAGTAGAAGGAAGCAGTAGTGCACAAATATTTGGAAAATAATAGAGCATAAATTCTAAGGAATCTACAAACAGTTAAGCTTGGAATACTCCGTGTCGAGATAAATAAATCATAATCTCCGTGAGACGCGTAGAGATAAGTTGATAGTGTTTGCACGTATAAGTACCTGAACTTAAGATTTTCCATGAAGCGTACTTTTATTTAGCTCCTCACAAATATAGAAACCGTTATTAAAACACAAAATAATTAAATATGTTAAGTTCGCGCCTCACAAAATAAAATACTACATTATTCAAAATTGGAAAACAGTCTCCGGAACGTAGCTTACGGTAATAATCTTTCCTGAGATTTTGTAAGGAGAGAATCAATTTGAAAGAAAAGAAAATCAGAGTTTCATTAATAAATAACAATGTAGAATTAAACAATTATAATAATTACATTCACAGGATATCAAACCCAAAAAAGAAGAAATAGGCCAGTAGCTCTTGGGCAAAGCAAATCAAATTAATAATAAATAAATTATTTTCATAATGAAAACCTGTTACTTCATTCAAATAGTAGACAGTAAAATCGCCTAGCAGAACCCTAAAGCCCTGGACTGCCACGAAGCTATAAAATCAGCTCCATAATTGGCGTACTCTTCGTCCGTAAAATAGCTCCAAATGAAAGATGCTTGTGGAGGTCGGAACGGCTAACTCCTAAGGAGAAACGTCAAAGAAGAATACGAACACGATAATGAACATTCGGATATGTTTGGTCATGAGTAAGTTGGTTTTTTAGTACTTGGTTGTGTAGTTTCTTTGCATTACACATTATCGTGATGTCATCGGCGAATATGCTGATTTTAGCTTAGTGGTGCTTATCAGGAACTAGTTACGTCAACGCATGCAGTATTAATTTCCTCCGCAAGATCGTGATTGGCAAGGTGGATCTAATATACCACCTGCCGAGAAAAATGCCTTGTAATCATCCGCTCTGCCACATATATGTAACAAACTGAGATTATGTGCATCTTTTGTGATGTTTGACAATAATGTGTTTTTTGGCGTTAAAGTTTCTCTTCTCTAGCAACATCGCCTTTTAAAATGTCATTACCATAATTTATTAAGTCCTACGAGAGCATTTGGGTTATTATATGCTTAACTGCAGGCATGCTTATGTTCGCAATAATGATGCATTTTCCTTTTCCAATTTAGGATCACGTGATGTTCACATTTAGGTTCCTATATAGTTTAGTCCACCTGTACAAACTATGTGCAGGAATGTAGAAGCAAGTACAAATGCATTTTGTAAATATAAACCTCCGTAGTAATCAAAGTGTTGACACAGCTAGAGAAACTTCTTTTTAGATTCCAAAAATAACCAAAGTAAGTGTACATTGACGTTGTTCATATTGAAACATACAGGCGGAATTTTTTCTTCCTGGTGCGCTTAACTGTATGCGTAGTACCTGAACAAGTCCATTGGAAAGGGTGTTGTGTGAGTAGTAACAGAACATCAGGCGCGTACACAACCTGAGATAAGATGATAACATCACGCGCAAGGCGCATTTGGTGCTTCGGAAGGGGAATACTACCAGCGCTCTCCCCCACAATAGACTCTGTTCTGCGATTCCTTCATGTCAGGTCGAAAAAATTGATTTGTAAATGCAGCTAATCGTTGCTGGTATTACTCCACCACGATATTATGGTACCTGACCCTGCGGAAATCTGCATCTGAACACACTCGTAAGCCCAGCGCAACGAAATGCAATAATATTGTGGTCGAGTTATGACTATTATTGTAATGTAACTGCAAATATGATAACCATTAATACAACTAACTTAATCGTTACTGGTAACCGTTACCTGTAGCCGTTAACTACTATAATTGCTGCAGTTATAACCGTTACCAGAAAATAAATGTTTGTCACATCCCTAAAACATGGTAGAGAAAGCAAACATTGACGTAAGACATTCGAGTAGTTATGCTTTGTTTTCTGTAATCAAGTGCGTATTGGTTAATTTGAAATTATTCCGTTCAAACACTTATCCTCAGTAACGTGAACTAGATGGAAGTATAGTTTTGTTTTGTTTTCTGTATTGTGTAAGCAACCAAGTGTGTATTGGTTAATTTGAAATTATTCTGATCAAATATTTATCCTCAGTAACGTGACCTAGATGGAACTATAGTTATGTTTTGTTTTCTGTATTTTGTAAGCAACGAAGTGCGTGTTGGTTAATTTGAAATTATTCCGTTCGAGTATTCATCTAGAGTAACGTGATGCAGATGGAAGTATAGCTTTGTTTTGTTTTCTGTATTGTGTAAGCAACCGAGTACGTATTGGTTAATTTAAAATAAATTCGTTCAAATATTTATGCTTAGTGACGTGACCTAGATGGATGTATAGTTTTGTTTTCTGTATTGTGTAAGTAGCCAAGTGCATATTGGTTAATTTGAAATTATTCCGTTTAGGTATTCACTCTGAGTAACGTGACTTAGAGCGAAGTATCACATTTTGTATGAATACTAAAGAATTTTGTCAATTTTTAATGGTTAGAGAAAGAGTTGCGTTGCGGGCATTTGATTACTAAAATATAATAACACATTTTGATCAAAACTTTAAAAGTATATTCACAAAACTGTGAGTAGTTGTTCGGATTAATGCACTTACAAAGGATGAAAACATCCTTCGAAAAGAAATAAAACATTGTTCTTTTAAGACAAAGGAGTAATTAAAGTATGGGGATATAGCATTACAGAGATAGACGAAACGGTTCCCATATGTTGTAACGTTCTAATATATTTATCTGTTTATTTGCAGCTATCGGAAGAACGCCAAGCATCTTTCTCAGCTCTTTAGAGACAGACCACGTACAGCATTAGAGACGGCCATTTACTGGACTGAGTATGTCATCAGACATAAAGGCGCAAGTCATCTGAAGTCCGCCGCCGTAGACTTGTCTTGGTACGAATACTTGCTCCTAGATGTTCTTGCAGTATTATTAATGGCGGTAGTGTTTGTTGTAGTTTGTTTATATCTAATAATCAAGAAGCTAGTGAACATTGTCATGTCAACTGGAAAAACTGCTAAAAAGCAAAAGGTGAAGTAACTTATTATTGTTATCTGCACGAGTGTTACGGTTGATCTGATTCTAATTATTAGACATAAGTTTAATCTTCCAAACAGCCAATTACACTGCACTGGAAAAACACCGATGTGAAATAACTATTCACCATGTAGTTTTAAATACACACTAATAACACAACTGGACAAAAAGATTCAGCTTTTACTTGAAACTAACCATAACTGGTATCACTGCTTCACGTTATTATAAATGTTAATGTTAAGTTTTAATAACGGGTGGCGCAATAATGGTGACCAGTGTAAATACAGACAAACGAATTCCAAACGTGAGGATCTCTGTTGGCCAGTAACCCGTGTTCTGGGAATTCACATCACAGGACAGATGCAACCATGCTTCATCACTCACGATGTACTGGAAGGGGTTTAAAAGACCCTCATTGATATTACTGAGAAGCCACGTGCAAGTAATATACACATTTCTAATTGTCATCTTCCCGTAATTTCTGCACAGCCTGCACGCGATCTTGAAATGCAGTCTTTGCAATATCCACTGGCAACTCCTCCTACTTACATGTATCTGTTGCGCCAATTTACATGTAGACTTTTTGGGCTTTGGTAGTTTTTGGCGAATCTCCTCAATAACTTCGATGTGCGAAATGCAGGAATGCTTTATGGTTTTACATTCCGCGCAGATCTCGTATTGCGCCATTGTTTAACTAATTTCTGTACTGCACTCCTTGCCGGTAGCCCTCTACCCGAAAACCTGTCCTTGAAAATTGCGCGGGTTTCCATAATTTGAATTCTTTCATTATCCAGAATGTGAACAGTAACGTGTATAGGAAGTGATGGAATGAACTGAAATGCCCACATAAGAATGCCAAATATCGATTACACAGAACAATGCCAACAATATTATTCATACAATTTCCCATTGTTGTAGCTCGATTCAATCTAACGACCAATTTTAATAGAAATCTATATTAATACACAACGGAAATATCGAATTGGCATTCAAACTGTGGAATTCCACTTTTATCTGCGCCAGCCTATACAGCCTCATAACATTTAAGTAATTTGCAGTTAAACATGTTTGCATCTAGCAAACTGTAAAGTACACCTCCTTGTCTTTACGTCATTAATAAAGTCATAATTTTACTATTTGTTAATTTTTTTCTGACTTGTGTAAAGCAGATTCATACACTTTAGTAAATAGCTCAGAAGTTTGTTTCATTTGTGGCTTGAGTTGTTGTGCACATTTTTTTATTAAAATAAAACGAGTGAACCATTTTGAAGTATTTATAAGTAACCCTTTTTAGGAGTACAGAAAATGTTGGACTGGTTTAATAAATATAAAGCTTACCTTAAGTGTAATATTGTCACTTTGTCCATTTTTTAATTGATACTTCACTAATGCAATCTCACTCCCACTGTTTTGTCCTAGTTCAACATTCCTTGTCACTTATTAGTTTTCACTATTGGTTCACTTACTTAGTGACACAGAGGCGCAACAAAATACGCACGATACACCCCTTACTTCCAGACAGTTAACTCACTGGGGAGTCGAACACAAGATTTCTCCAATTCCTCTGCAGGTGCACTGACTGCAGGTCGGAGCAGTCATCACAAAAACTCGCTAGGAGAACAGCACTCTTCGCCACACCAGAAATACTCGCTAACTTGCTCACTGAATAATTCAACTCACCCCCTCAATAATTTACGCATTGCTAGCGAACTCACTGGGTTATATAGCCGGTGGAAGTTTGAACAGAGCTTTCTAGAGTGTTCCGGACACACGTTTTGCGGGAAGGAAACTTCGGAATGTTCTGATTATCTGACGATAGCGCTGGGTGTTTACGCTCGATAAGACGACTGACGCGACATTTATCTTCGTTAATCTCTCCAGTGATGGCGCAGCAAAACCAGAATGCCTACAATTTCCAGATTGTGACGCTCCTCCATCGGGAGACAGGGAACCTTCGCCACACACAGAGTGTACAACACCCGCACCGAAGGGGAGATACGTATAACCCCAACAACAAGCTGAAAAGTGTGGGAGGAAGTAGCACAGAGGACATTCTTTTTCCCTGCCAGACCTCACCTAATCACCATCGCCGACACTTCCAACCCTGAAACAAACCTAACGGGAGTAAACTTGAATTAAATGATGAATGGAGCAAAATGAAGGGCAGGCTGAAAGAAACCACTCCAGCATTCGCTTGACGACCTGGGAAAACCCCGAAATAGAGCATAGTTCTGAGTCAACAGTCACAGGGAATGGATGCCAGGAATTCCCGTTGCAAAGAGCACGCGTTGCCACGACACCACCTTGCTGGGTTAGTAGGTATTTCACTAATGATACAGCGGATTTTATAATTCGTTTCACGAGCATTTTAAGTGCAGCTCAAATATTACTCAAACACCGGATTTTCGAAACGTTTTCTGTTAGTTGGATGTATAGAAGTACTGTGGGTTTTCCTTGATGAACTTGTAGATGTTAGTTGACGTGTGAAAGGTAAACGAATCAATATAATTTAATGTAGATTCTGAAGTTTCATTACATTATAATGGAAGATTTACATTATTGGTTTCGAGATTTCAAGGATGGCTTGCCCGATATAGAAGGATTAGCTCATGAGCGCTTCTTCTCCCTCGAGTTCTATCCCTACAGGATTTTCCATAAACATAGTGCTCCTAACGTAAGTTGATCTATTGACTTAATAATTGGGATATTTAACCTGTGGTATTATCAATATAAAAGAATTGCCGGCATTTGGAGACTGTCAAATAGGAACAATTTCGGAATTAGCATACAGCACAAAATTGGTTACATGCGTTTATACAAAGAAAACTATTAATAAGAACATAGTTCATAACCTGTCGCCTATATTATTGTGAGTATTGAGTATCGGTTCTCAAAAATCAGAATCGGTATCGAGACACATTGTATCGCCCCATCGCTAGTAAAAAGTATTTGAAATAAGTTATATATTTATTTTAAAGAGTTTTACAGTTTTTGTAAAGTAAGTCTGTACATTTCTTAAGGTTTACAAATTACACAAAACTACAAAATTCATTCCAAATGAAAAGTACCTCACAGTCTTCGCAAAAAATTGAAGATATGCATTTTGTGAAGAATCTATCTTAAATATACGCTGTTTTAATAAAAATCACTGGAACATTTTTTGAGAAAGTAAAAAATAAATAAAACAGTTACACCTAAAGGGTGATAGTTTGGAGTAGGGGATTTTGTTTAAAATCTTCGAGTCGAGTCTTTGGCGTATACTAAACTGAAATACTAAGTTTGGCATTTATCCAGTTTTTCTCTTTTCAGTAAGGCTGCAATGATCGAGGTGGCGCCGCGGTAGCGTGTGCGATTCGCATTCGGGAGCTCCCGGTTTCCATCCCCCTGAGCAGAACAACATGACCGAAGGGTTTCTCGCGAATTTTCTCGTAGACAAGCGAATGCTCGGTTGGATAATTTGATCCGCGAATTTTCCTATTATCCCCTTCATCGCTACATTTCATTTCCTTCTTCTTCTTCACAACCATACCAGGAATTGGGATGATCATCCTGGATATGCCGTTATCCAGATTTGGCTTGCTCCTTGACAGGTTACTGACATAAGGCATTTACTTGTTTGTCCTTGGGGTGTAAGTCCTATAACACACACACACAAACTATTTCTAAAAATGCATGTTTTCTTAAGAGACTCAAAAGAGTATTTCTGTGAAATCTCGTTATATAAATTTCGAAGCATGCAGTATTTCACAACGTAGTATGTTGTTGGTAAAGAAAGCAATTAACTTTGTATTAACAATTTTTAAAGTATGAAAATAGGTGATAAGGGGTAGAAAAACTTGTGTAATTGCTACACAGGAGATACTTGAAGGAAATGCTCTCACTTTTGTTACATTTTGCCTTTGTAACTTTTGAATGGACAGGTGTAATCGGTATAATCATTTGCACAATCAACTGCAGATTGCTTATGTAATTACACATGCCAGCGCTTCTAGAAATACTGTTCTTTTTATTTTATAAGGATAAATTTCTTTAGGGGCTTTGGTCCTTTCAAGTACTTTGTAGCAATACCAGTTAAGTAAGAAAGATTCTTAATATTTGGCGGTCCTTCAAGGATAAACGTTCAAGGCCAAGACCCTTAATAATTGCGATGGTTCTTCAACAACATGATGGGTAATTTGTATCCTGAAACATCAATTTCCCAATATTTCAGTATTGGCTTAGTAAAATATGCCTAAATGGTATTATTAATTCAGAACTAATTACAATACAAACACGAAATTCTACGTGTCTGCAGATACTATTCGAATTCGGAATCACAAGATAATATTACTTTCTTTATTAATATTTATATTTCCTTTTTATTGTATTTAGAATATGATTTTAAAGAAATTATTGCTTTATCATCTCTAGTCTGGCGTATGGAAATCATTGGAAACAATAAGGGAAACAGAATTCCAAAAGCAGTCCTGCATATGAACTAAGCACATATAGTTCGTCTATGCATACAAAAATAACTGTATATTTTATCTAAAGTGTTAATTTGGATTAAATAGCGTACCATCCTGAAGCCAAAACTTGGACCTTGAGTGCAAATTTATAGATTTGTTCAAATAAATATGGGAAAATACCAATTTTAGTCACTTGGCAATGCTTTAAGCTACTGGCTGGAAAAATGATGTTGCAAATGCTTAGGTATGTGGTAACTTCTTACCACGTTCATAAGGTTTCAAAGAAATCAATTAAGAACTGTGGAACTTTGAAACTTTAGGATAGCGTTTCTTAAGAAATAAAATAATTGTTTCTGTGTTAACAATATGCATATAGGTTATATCTCTTAGGTGGTTCTTATAGTTGAACAAGTGAAATGACACACTACTGACTCCCGGGAACTTATATCTTAAAGTGTTACCTGGCCTTCCTCTTCTCAAATAAGGAAAACCTAATCCAGCTAATTCACGCTAAGACTCGAACTCGGGCCTAATGAATGTGAGGTAAACACCTTAACTCCTTCCTATGGAGGTGGACTCTGCTATTACTTTTTTCTGAAACCAGTTACTACGAGAAGCGACATAGTTCCACTCGCTTTTTAAGCATTAGGAATGCCTCTGTATTGTAAACAATTACATTTTTTATTTATACTTTAGTTATTAACATGCCAAAAATAGTATACTTATTACCGATGTTCAAAACTTTACAACTACGTTGAACAGTGACATAAGTTTAAGTTTAGATTAAAATTGTATTAAAGCTGTACTTTAATTCGCTGATACACCGTAAGGCTACGCTTTAGAAGTTGGTTTCAGCACTGCAGCTCAGGTTAGGTCCATTGCGCCTACTAAGCATCCGTAAGAAAGAGATGAGGCAAGAGAGTACGAAATGGATACAGCAGGTGCATCACAACGCTTCTCTAACGCTTCCAGACTAAATTTCCCCGATCGCCGCACATCACACTTCATCGAGCCTCGTCTTGCAAGCACGAAAAGAAGTGAAATGAGACAGGAATATTTGTGAACTGTTCAGGGAACACCACGAAAGAACTAGAGGTCTGGATGAGTGGTCTTCGGAAATCAAACCCGGGACTTAGAAGTTACCGCCTGAGTCATCCTGCTTGGTGATTCACTTGAAAATTAGCCATGTAATACGTCTGCCAATCTAAACTAAAATGATTCTGTCTCAAAACAGTGATTAACATAAAGCAGTGAATGTGATGATGCAACTCTCCTGTCGTACCTTGCGATGAGTCTGTAGACTGCAAGACTGTGCTAGTTTGCCGGCTCTGTCCGAGCCAGCAGGAGGCATTCGTTTGGTGGGTTTCGACTCAAGGGTAGACCTGCAGGACTCTAAAGGTAAAGTACTCATTTAGCTGCTCATTTATATTAACACATCTTAAGATGTTTACGTCGTGAGCCAGGTATTCAACTAATAACTAAACCAATTAACATTCCGTGTGGCAATCGCAGTAGATTATCTCACGTAATACCACCAATGCTGATAGCTTTTCTGTAACTTAATTGAGGTTAACGAATGTTTATATGTCATAATTAGTTCCAACTCTTCTGTCTAATGACAAAAAACTTGCTTTTCAAATGTCAATGAAATTATGTAACATTTTAAGCAAGATGGGGTGGTGTACTTAATTAGAAGATCAAACATCAGCAGCAGCAAGAAATATTACTTGTTCATACACAAGTTTACCTTACATTTTCAAGCATTCAATCTTTTAAATAAAGTATTATATTGTGGTTTAAGATATTCTTTCATAGGCTGCAAGCTGACAGGAAACCATAAGGTATAGTTAAAAAGAATTACTAGAAAAAGATGCAGAGCTTCTTAGAATACAAATTATATAAGTAATATAATATAAATGATTACTTCTCTACCACGTACCAAGTAGTTAGAGAAAATATAGCATTTTACCCACGAAATTCACCTGATACATGTTCTGAGACCCCCGAAACCTAAAGAGTCATTTTTAGAAAAAATGCCCATTTATGTGTGGACAGCATAACTCAAAAACAAAAAATAAAAAAAACAAATTTGGTATTCAGGTTTAGTACCTTCCAAAGATGCGACACGATGAGTTTAAAAAAAAGAATAATAATATCTCCCCGGCACAAACTACACTTTACATGGAACATTTTTATAAACCTTTGATTGTCTAAAAATACTTCTAAATATGTTGATTAAAATACCATATATTATACAATTTTACATGGCACTTAAGACGCATATCTTTAATTCTCTGGAATAACCTCTGAAGTCCTCTTCATTCAGAAGAAATTTTATATAATATTGTTTAATTAGTGAACTTTATGCAATAGACGAAAAGCAGTACACAAAAAAATGTAGATCTTTTTAAGTCCTATTGATTTTCACTTGTTTCTGGCGATTAGTTTCACCGCTCTGGTTACAGAGCGGGACAGACGCCTCAGCATGAGTTCCGTAAAAGAAGTTCAATTTTGAAGTTAAAAATGAGATAGTTTTGATTAGTGATACACTAGAAGAAGCTAACTGTGAGTTGAAAGTATTGTGTTTATACAGTATAGCTTTAAAACTTGTTAATATAGAAAGTAATGAATATTGTAATAAAATGCAACAATATGGCTATTTGAGACACAGCAGCAAGTTGCCTTTGCTGTCCTTGCAAGTGGATACGTCACGATATAAAGGGTCATTCAACAGGAGTGTCCTATCTTTAACACGTAATAGCTGCCGTTGTTACTGAGTTACAGTAGTCATTTTTTTCATGTGGTTACAGATAGGCATGGAACGTTACAGCATTCAACAACACGTTGAAATTGTGAACATTTATTAGCAAAATGGATCATCTGTTTGCCAAACCTTCTGTGTATTGCGTAAAGTTTACGGTGTGCATAATCGTCCCTGCGAGAGAACGATTCGGCGTTTGATCGATAAATTTGAAAGAAGCGGTTCTGTCAGCGATCAAAGAACGTCTGTATGTAATCGACGTAAGCGCTCCAACGAAAACACAGGCGCCGTTCGTGAGAGTGTACGCGAGAACGGAAGCAAATCAATTGATCGTCAAGCGCAAGAATTGCGGCTTTCGCCGACCACAACTTGGCGAATTTTGCATCTGGACTTGAAGTTTAATGCTTACAAAATTTTGCTAACTCAAGAACTAAAGCCCAACGACCATAGGTTGCGCCGTTTATTTGCTCACTGAGTTATGGAGCAATTGGAAGCTGACCCGGATTTTTGTCATGCTCAGCGACGAAGCCCACTTTTGGATGGATGGTTGTTTAACAAACAAAATTGCCGCTATTGGAGCAATCGCAATCCAATGCATATTCAAGAACAACCACTTGAAGAAGGCATTTTGTTGTATTGAAGGAGTTCTATTATATTTCAATTGTTGGGGAGCCGAACACTTGAAGTAGTTGCGAACGCATGTATGGTAAAACGTTTTCGGTAGCCTTCGCCCCAAGTTTAAAAATATTAGGTTTGTAATTTGAATGTTTCTTTAGATATTATATATTTATGTTTACCTCGGTTGCGTCAGTGTTAAATTTAGAGACATGAACTTCTTAATAGATTGTGGTGCGGCTGAAGAATGTACGCTTACACAGATTATAATTTTACTTCACTCCTTTTATTAATGCTTGACACGATATAAATAACACCACTGATATAAAGAGAGAGAGAGAGAGTTGTGAGATTTTTTTATTAATTACTTGCACCTTTTAACACGTAAACTATTTTTGTCTCGCACGAAAACGTATTATACTACTCGAGGACGGGTATCGCGTCCGGTTAGGAACACTGTTTGGAAGCAAATGACTCGATTTCTACCACCTAAAGTTATAAATTTCTGTATTTGAAGTCTCTGATTGGCTATTCCTACTTCAATAGAATACCTCCATTTAACTAAAGCTTTTCTAGTTCTTGATTGGCTGTTTTTTTAAACTGTCACAAAAATTACATTATTGCTTCCAGGAATCATAAGTAGTATTGTTAAACTTTCTTACTCATTATTACCTCAAAGTTACCTCATCGTTACCTGATTGTTAGCAATTTTAACCTTTTATTCTCACAGCTCCTACATTATTAAATTACGTAACATATTCAGATAACACTATTGAACATGTACATAATATAAACATATACAATGACTGTAATATACACATTTTATATATTGTTACATATACATATTGCTTTAAGGCGGGCTGCTATTCAATTTACATATTATATAATTAGACTGGAATCATTTAAGTGTTAAAAATACTGCCTCACACTTCATCCCCAAAAGGTTGCTGTGCGGTGTGGATTTTGGTATGGTGGAATCATTGGTCCATATTTTTTCCAATATGAAGATGGAGAAGCTCTAACTGTCAATGGAGAAAGATACCGGGCTCTTATAAGGGACTATTTTTGACTCAATTGGATGGTATGGAACTCAGAAACATCTGATTCCAGCAAGATGGTGCCACATATCATACTGCTCTCGAAACTATCGATCTTTTGAAGGAGAAGTTCAGAGGTTTCATCATTTCCCTTGGTGGAGGTGATAACTGGCCCCCAAGGTCATGTGATTTAACGCCGTTGGATTACTTCTTGGGGGTGATGTTAAATCTCGAGTTTATGTCAATAAGCCAGAAACAGAAAATGATCTTATGAATAACATCCCGCGTGTTATTCGTGAAGTTGGGCCTAATTTACATTCCTCTGTCATTGATGATGATGAGATGGAGCTTAAGGGCGCTCAACTGCTAAGGTTATTAGCGCCCTTACAATGTATAAAATATAAAATTGAAAAGTCAAAATACAAAAAAAAAAAAAAAAACACACACACACAAACCCGCTTTGTCAAAAACACAACAGACCAAAAACTAAAATCTACACACTAAAATCATGGTCAATAAAAGAATAAAACAACGTGTCAAGAACTGTAGAATGCAAGGGACATGAGCGCCTTATGTCCGTCGGGGAGAAGAGTCCCATTAAAACTGACAATATAAAATCTCAAGGCTAAAAGACGCTCAGCGCATCAAATGCGCCGATTAAAACCAATGTTACTTATAAAACGTAAAAGACATTCTACAGCATGCGCGTCGTCTGCCAGCACGTTGGCTAGGACAACAGGCAGACCAACACGAACGCGCAGTGGAGCTAAAATTTGACACTCAGTTAAAATGTGACGCACCGTTAAGGGCGCATCACACTGCCAACACAGTGGAGCGGGGTCACCACTGAGCAGGTATCTATGACTAAAAAGGCAATGTCCAATTCGTAAATGGCCTAAAAGTGCCTCTTCCCGACGTGTAGAACGAGAAGAGGTACCCCAGACTAACGGGAGAGGTTTAACCTCCTGCAATTTGTTCCCCCGGAGGGCCGTCAACTCATCGCGCCAAAGCGAGAGGGTGCGGCGACGTAAAATAACACACGAAACTGACGAGGGAACAACAGAGGTAAAACATCTGGGTAAGAAAGCCGCCGATTTGGCAGCGGCGTCGGCAGATTCGTTTCCTTATATGCCAATATGACCTGGAATCCACACGAAGGAGACGCGGATGCCAGAGCCACCAAGCGAGTGGACCAGGTCATGTATACGATGTACGAGGGGGTGGCAATTGTACAGCACGCGAGTACTTCGAAGAGCACTCAGGGGTCTGAACAAATAAAACAGTGTCGTAAGTCGTACCGCTGGACGTATAAAAGTGACTGATAAATACTAAAAAGTTCGGCGGTAAAAATCGTACATTGCCCGGGTAAACGAAATGTAAAACTACAATGACCATAAACAAAGGCACACCCTACTCCAACATCAGTCTTAGACCCATCAGTATAAATAAAATGAAAGCCCCGAACTGCGCCTGAAGTTCTAAAAAAGCCGATCTAAGAACTAAGAAAGGGGTCGCATGCTTCGACATTGACGTCAACCCAAGATGACAGTGGGCCTCAGCGCGCAACCAGAGAGAAAAGCGCGTTTCCCCCCTGGGAAGGGCCGGCGCTGGCGTAAAGTCCAAATGCCGAAGAACCTTTCGAAATCGACCCCCTGGGGGGAGCAAGGCAGAGGAGCTAATGAAATATTGCCGATCCAGCAAATCTTCGTAAAATACCTCCAAGAACGGGTGGTCAGGCAAGCTTGAGAGTCGACAGGCATAGCTGTACAAAAGCATCTCACGTCTGAAGAACATCGGAGGCTCTGCAGCTTCAGCATACAGACTGGGTACAGGGCTGGTTGGAAAGGCCACCGTAGCAACTCTTATGCCACGATGGTGAATGGCATTCAGTCGACGTAATACAGATGGAGGCGCCGACGAATAGACAATGCACCCGTAATCAAGCTTCGATCGGACCAAAGAGCGATAAAGATGTAGAAGGACGGGCCGATCAGCTCCCCATGATTTGCCACTTAAAACACGTAAAAGATTAAGAGAATGGTCACACTTTGCTT
The DNA here is from genome assembly GCA_030765065.1 of Deroplatys truncata. NCBI lineage: Eukaryota > Metazoa > Arthropoda > Insecta > Mantodea > Mantidae > Deroplatys > Deroplatys truncata. Next base: position 112,673,364 of record CM060986.1, read on the forward strand.
TTAAAAATGAAATGTGCGAAATCCAGCTCAGCTTCCTATCAAAGATCAACCCCAAAGTTTCGCCTCGTCTGCAAACGGAAGTATCCCTGGCCAAAGATGGAGAGAGGCGGAGGGAAAGCCTTCCGGCGCCAGAAATTGATACTGGCGTATTTTTCGGTGGAGAAATTAAAGCCACTGGCGTTACTCCAGGAGTAGAGACGGTCGATACAGCTCTGGAGACGGCGTTCGAGTAGACAGGACCGCCGTGAACTACAATAAATGGCAAAATTGTCAACAAAAAGGGACGATGAAATGCCAGGTGGAATACAATCTACAATGGGGTTGATAGCAATTGCAAAAAGTGTGATACTAAGTACAGAGCCCTGCGGTGCTCCGTTCTCTTGAATAAAACGACTAGATAAAACCGAGCCCACACGTACACGAAAGATGCGGTCCTTCATAAACTCCCGAAGAAATATGGAAAGACGACCGCGGAGATTCCATGCGTGTAGTGTACGTAAAATACCGCCCCTCTAACAAGTGTCATAAGCTTTCTCAAGGTCAAAAAACACAGCCACGGTTTGACACTTTCTCAGAAATCCATTCATAATGTGTCGACAGGGAGAACAGATGGTCGATGGTAGATCGATGGCGACGAAATCCTCACTGAGCGTTCGCTAGAAGTTTCTGAGACTCAAGCCACCATGTCAACCGTCCGTTGAACATGCACTCCATCGCCTTGCAAATGCAACTGGTGAGGGAGATAGGGCGGTAGCTGGAAGGTAGCTGGCGATCCTTCCTAGGCTTAAGTATAGGGATAATGGTGGCTTCGCTCCAAACGGAAGGAAAAGACCATCTTGCCAAATACGGTTATAGACCTCTAAGAGAAAGAGTTTACTGTCTGCTGAATGGTTCTTTAACATCAGAACATGAATGCCGTTCGGGCCAGGAGCGGAGTGCCTAGAGCAATGAAGAGCGTGTTTCAGCTCCCTCATTGTGAAAAGTTCATTATAACACTCATTATTAGCGGATCGAAAATTAAAGGTTTCGGAATCCAGCCGATCTTTGATAGAGCGAAAACCAGTGGAATAATCGTCTGAACTGAAAACCGCCTCAAATGCAGCACCCAGAGTGTTAGCGATGGCAGCCGGATCTACTATGATGGCATTGGGAACCTGAAGGCCAGAAACAGTACAATGCGACACTTTACCGTAGAAGCGACGAAGTTTATCCCAAACAACAGATGAAGGCGTAAAGCGATTAAAAGACTCGGCAAAACGAGTCCAAGACGCCTTGTTGCTATCCTAATAATGCGACGAGCCCTGGGGCGCGATTGTTTAAAAGTAACCAAATTATCAAGTGTAGGGTGTCGCCGAAACACCCTAAGCGCAGTTCTACGGGTACGAACGGCGTCCCGACAATCATCGTTCCAGCACGGAACAGGTAGACGCCGAGGTGAAGAGGATGAACGGGGAATTGCGCGTTTGGCGGCAGATAGAATCGTAGATGTAAGGTGCTGCACCATTTGGTCAATGTCGTTGAAGGGCTTGTCGTCAAAATACACGAGGCTGGAATACAATCTCCAGTCGGTTTTTGTGAATATCCAGGTAGGTACTTTGGAGTGTTGGACGTGTTGAGACAGAAGAGAAACGATGCAAGGGTAATGGTCGCTGGAGTAGGTGTCAGTAACGACGTTCCACTGCAGACGACTAGCAAGCTGGAATGAGCAAACGGCAAGGTCCAGGTGTGAGAATGTACCAGAAGAATCAGAAATAAAAGTAGGTTCACCTGCATTGAGGATGGAGAGATTGAACTGGTAAAAAATGTCGGAAAGAAGAGTTCCCCTCACACAAGCCCTTGGCGAACCCCACAGGGGGTGATGGGCATTAAAATCTCCCAACAGAAGAAATGGTGTTGGGAGAAGGGACAAGACATCGCGTATGTCCGCATTTGCGAGGGGAGACGATGGAGCTGAATACACAGAGCATACAGAAAAGAAAAAACCGGGCAAGAGAAGTCTAATGGCAACAGCTTGCAAATCGGACGTAAGAGTGAGAGTTTTAAAATGAACGTCGTTACGCACTAATAACACGACACCTCCATGAGCAGGAGCACCCTCCTTCGGTTCAAGATCGAAGCGAACCGGAGTATACCCTAGGAGATTAAAAGGATCTTGAGGGCGTAGCTTGGTCTCCTGCAAACACACGACCATTGGTGAATGGGAACGCAAAATAAAGTTGCAGTTCCGCCCTATGCGATCGTACACCACGTAAATTCCAGGTCAGGATAGCCGTGAATAAAAGGGATAAACTGTCTACTTAGGAGGGCGGCTCAAAATTACTTTCTGCTTAACCTAAGGGCTCGGGCTTTTAGTATGGAGTTGGTCAGACTCCATAGGCTCCTCGAAGGGAGGGCCCACGCGCTCAGTGCCAGAAACCGATTCAACCGCTGTGAATCGGTTCTGGATGGCAATGGGCGAAGGGTGCCGCTGAGCGCGGCTTGTCCCAGGACCATCCTGGGACTGCGACCTTCGAGGAGGAGGAGGAGGAGAAGGTGAAGTTTTCTTTCCGCGCGCACGAGGAGGGTCTTTAAGAAAGTCTTCCCTGCGAAGTTTCTGCTTGGGCTTCTTTTCCGTAGCTTGGGACTTCAGAAACTTAGGATCATCTTTAGATGTCTTGGTAAGCGTGCTAGAGACGGATGGCCGGATGGTATTGGCGGTCAAGGCAGTAATGGTCCAGGTCTGTGTTTCGGCATCTACTCGTGGTACTGGCGAGGCAACAACAGATCTAAATGTACCAGATCGCAGGAGCGAAGGTTGGCGCGCATGATAACGCCTCCGGTCTTAAGCGAAGGAGAGTATTTCCTTTACCCGGATCTTCTGAATCGCCTTCTCGTCCAAGTACCGCGGACAGTCTGCAAATGACGCTGAATGAGACCCTTTGCAATTGACGCAGACGGGGGCTGTTAAACAGGTACTTTCGTGTGAGGGCTGGCTGCATGATGCACAGATGGTAACGGCACTCTTACATGAGACTTGCGTATGCCCAAAACGTTGGCATTTAAAACAACGCAGAGGTTTAAGAATATAAGGCCTCACAGCAATCCGTTCGTACCCTGCTGAAATGCTCGTGGGCAGATAGACGCCATCAAATGTTAGAAACAGGGTACGAGTGGGTACCAATACGCCGTCGCGTTTTGCCTGCACTCGATGAACCGCTGTCACCTTCTGGTCTGCAAGATATTCTACCAGGTCCTCGTCCGATATGCCAATCGAGGCTATGCGTGGTGACAAAGCCTCGACAAGAATTCAAGGTGCGGTGCTTCTCAACACGGATAGGATAACCGTGGCGCGCAACAACGTCTTACTCTGCTGTTCGGATTTGGTTTGAACCAACAGGGAACCAATCCGAAGACGAGTGCAGGACTGAAACGCAACTGAAATAGCGTCAGTGCTCTTCTGGATAGTAAAAGGGTTCATCTTCTCAAACGTTTGACCTTCCTCGCGAAATCACTGAGTAACAACCACTTTTGGTGGTGCTACTTCTGTTGCAATTCTGTTTCTTGTTATTTATAATGGAGAAAGAGTGCTCCATAGCGAAATAAATCCCCCACCATTGCAACCGTCTACGACTTCGGGCTCTGACTTCCCGGGCGTTACCCCGGCTTGGGTGAGTGGCCTATCTATACCAGGCTCACCCCAGGGTCACACCTCCCAGAACATAGACAGAGGGACCCAATCGCCGTCAGAAGTCAGCAGCTCATGCAATGGCCCCCCGCGGGACTGCAGTTGAACAGCGGATACGAACACATACCCTGCATGACGACCCCGGGTGGTGGGGATGACGCCATTACCCACTCACCCAGCTGCGCACCCAGTGCGCGGGTATCCGTCAGGCTGTGTCCACGGAGGATTTAAATAAAAGGGTAAAAGAAACTAAAAGTGGGTGGGCGTTTCGCACGCAAGGTAGGCCGGCGAAGAAGGAAAATAGAGGCGTAAATGAATGGACGTGGGGCGAAATGTGCAGAAATAGAAGACAAGAAAGAAACGATGGGGCGACATGGAATGAAATGCACAGACCGCACGAGAGCCTACCTTGAGTCACCCAGTCACGAGAACGAACCAACTTCGACCGGACGAGGGTGGAAGGATGATGATGGCGATGAGTGGCTCGGGAACCCCCGGGTGCGCTAAAACCCGTACTCACATAAGGTGAGCCCCTGGGGGGTGTCATTGAAAATTGAGTCAACCGTATACGCGCAACCCAAAGAAGTCGCGGCGGTCACTTAACTGATGTTCTCTTCCACACGTAATGACATTAATTATGTTCCAAAATTAAAAAATAAATAAACCTCTGTCATTTATAGAACGTGTTTTATTTAAGATCAAAGATAAGACACTCTTGTTGAAGGACACTATACATGCGCCTGTCAGATGGCTGTTTTCCTGAGGTTATTAACGTTTGCTGCCTTTGGGCCATTGACGCTGTAGAAGTTTATTGGTAATTGTGATTTATTGAATCTAAATTGATTTAAATTATAATAGTCTTAAGTTAACATTCTATACCTGGAGCAGTAAATAGCTTTCGGGGGACTGTCTCATTCATATAGTGAAATGGAAGAGAATGAGGTTTTTATGCGTCAACATACTAATAACATAATACTAATAATCCAAGAACGTTTAAATGCCAAGAATTAATGTCATCTAACATTGATTTAACTCTTTGTAATTTAAAATCCGAAAAGTCGATCAAGATATGATCTCCAGTGATCGTAGATTAATTTATTTTGGCTATTGTTTTGAAAATTGTCAAAAGGGAAGGAATAAGAGAGGAATAAGGAGTACAAGTAAATTGGATAGATATGAAACAGCATTTTGGTAGCAGTTATTTGGAGTATATAGGTACTTCAGTGGATTAAGAAGCTTCTCGCTTAACAACAGCAATTCAAACTGTAAGATCTAGTACAGTACACAAATTAAAACAAATACATTTTATAATAAATTTTGGACCGATACTTTACAAAAAGCTGAAAACGAATGACAAAAAGTAGGCGAATATATAACATATAGTTGCAGAAGCGAGGGAAATAAACTTTAATAACAATCGAAAAGCAAAAATCATATTTAAAAGCCTCCTAGAAGAAACAAGGAAACATTAATGGCAACATTATGTAGAAAAACTCGTGACGATGCTCTATAAAATAATATGGGAAAAGTAAAGAAATCAGAAATTTTAACATGCTTAAATGAAGAAAATAGGTAATTGACAACAAAATGGGCACGTTCTCTAAATCTTCTGTTAAATAAATTACTTCCCGACGTTGATTATTCAACACGAAGAAATGCTCACTTTAAAGGAAATTAACATAGACATTCCTTTTTACAATTTAAGAGTAATTTATTCTTTCGACATTGCTGAAATTAAACTCGTCATAAGAAGCTTAAAGAAGAAGGCAGCTGGTTACGCATTACCAAAGAACTATTAATGCATTTAGAAGACAAAATTACACCGTTTTTATTTGAATTATTTAATCACTGCATATGGCAAGGTCGCTTTCCGCTCTGCTAGAAGGAACCAAAGCTATCATTTTTAAGAAAGGCTTAGAACAACTAATATATAAGAGAATAATAGAACATAGAATTATACTAGGCTTAAATGAAAAACAATTTGGCTTCAAAAAGAGATTTTCAATAGAGGATGCCTAAATAAACTGATAAGTACGTAAAGCGCTCAAAAGTTAAGTATATTATTGGAACTGTAGTGGACAATTCTGGTGCCTTTAATAATTTGTGGTGGTTTCATATTTTTCAGAGATTAAGACAGAAGAATTATCCTAAATGTTTATGTGTCATATTAAGAAAATACTTTACTGTTAGCAAAGTACACATTGAAAGAATAAAGGATATTATTAAACACAACGAAAAGCTCTACTAAGATTTACAGGGGCGGATAATAATACACCTATAATGGCATTATTAGTTTCCACAGGAATCTGGCCAATATATTTGGCGGTAAAATTGTGGGGTGCAACTTTTTGGTTGAAGGAAGATGAATTAGATAAGGTCAAGGATATAATTGGTAAAGGTACAAATTCATAAAATAAATAAAACATAATTTAAAGTCAAGTTAAAACAAAATTGGGAAAGTATTGATATAGGAAGAACGTTTTATTTATTTAACATTTTGGAACGATTAAAATTAAAACATACCCAGCCAACAAAGGGATTAATACATTATTTATCCGGAAATGGCCCCTATAAAACCTATTGGAAGAAAATTAACAAAACACAGAACGACATGTGCAATTATTGCAATCAGCAAGGAACCATGGAGCATGTCGTCGGCTTACTTTTAAAATCTCGTATGTCTCTTGCAGGCAATTTTACAGGAGGCTAAAAAAAAACATTTTACATCTCTGTAAAACCGCTTTTGTTAGTCAAATTCTTGTTTTGAGGCGAAATCGCACAGAATTGTGGCAAATTAATTAGCACTGAGCCCTCCTTCACTCTCGTGCCACACATAGCAATCTCGCAGTTCCCATTATCCTACATACTCCCATTTACTTCAATCTATATGCTTTACCATGCATTCTCTTCTATTTATTTTCCTCTGACGTCCACGTAAGTTGTAGTACTAAATTTCTTTTGCGCTTTCTTCCTCTAGTATGAATGTTATTGTTCATGTTTTCTGTGACATCGCTTATATCAAAGTAGTATCACTTTGTATAAATTAATAATTGTTGTTATCGGAATCTGGTTCAGGTTTATCCCCCAATTAATGTAACTAGACTGCCTAATTCATCACAAAAAGTTTTCCCGAATCTACCTTTATAGAATTTAAATGTATTTTATTTCCTCCTAAAGGCGACAGTTCTAAAATAGTATAATGCTCGTCTTCAGTTATATCTAACTCAACATCACACCTCTTATCTATCAGAGTTTCTCCAGTATTAAGACTTTTATCATTTCATTCCATACCTAAACGTTATGTTTTTCACATTTTTTTTATTTTTATTTTAAACACAAATTTTTATTTTTATTTTATTTTAATTTAAACCATGAAGCTGGTTTTAAGTGTTTTCAGCATCTAAATCATTAATAACAAATTCGATTTTATTTGTTTGCACAACGTTTGAGGAAAATTGAAATTCATTCGCTTTATCTTCAATTCTCTCAATAGTTTCTGTAGATAACTTTGTCTATGTTCTTTAGCCAACGATACTTTTATTCCCAAAATGTTCAACATTTTCTGAGCTCTGGAACTCATTTTCTGTTAAAAATGAAGAAGAACGAAAGCAATGGTAAGTAATAGATAACAAACCTTTGCTCTAAGTAACTATATTCATACTATTTGCATTTGAGGATTGCTTCCTACTGTTTAAAACCAGGAATCGAAACGGAAACCTATACCAAAGTGAACGCTAATCTATCAGACTGAACGAAACTTTTGACAAAACGGAAGGCTAATAAAACCTAATTTTAATCAACCGAACCTATCATCTTATTTTCCACTCATTATTTTCATGTTTTAGTTTAAATCCTGTCAAAATGTTTACCTGTTCACATTTAAAATTCAGACTTATTTAAAGTCTGTGAGAGATTAATACTTTTTTTCTTTTTATTAACATTATTATGTAAAACTTAACAATCATTAAGTAAATAAATGAATGTTCTGTTTTTCTAAAAACATTTGATAACTTACATGCGACCTGGAACATGACGGTAACTCCATAAAATAGTAATCAAATACGAAATACGAAAAAGTTAGTTTGCTCATCTCCGCACTACGTTATAAAATAAGTGTAAAGTGAAATAATAATTGGAAAGGTAGAATCAGATTCTGATTCTACCTTTCCAATCCTGTCCAACACACGGCTTGTGTGAAAGAGCAATTATTTCCAGAAATAATGATTATTTAGCTTACAACAATATAGGCTGTGAAGCAAACTTTTTCGTGTAAGGAAAGGTACTATAATTATACTAGCTGTGTAGGAATGTTGTATTCAAATTGCAACTGCAGACTGCAGGGGTGCTTACTGCTACAACGTTTTCCACATTTGTTATTCATACGTGGTTTTTTGTGTCCTATTTTTTTATGCAGAGTATTTCATTACACACTAAACTGGACCGAAATGGTACAATTTTTTCTTAAAAGAGGGAACGGAAGATATCCAAAGCTTTAAGAAACAGAACAGGTCAGTATTGTTCTCCTCCACTTCGGGTCCTGATTAAATCCCCTACCTCACATTCTACGAAGTCTTAATTTACCTTAACTTGTTATAATACGAGTTCTTACTATTAAAATTCGGAATTCTTGATGTACTAATATGAAACACCAGGTCACAAACCACTCACTGAAAGAGTCACCTCACAGAATGAAATTTACACACAAAATGATCACTCATTATCACAGTAAGATAAAGTACGCAAACAACAGCGTAATTCGACATTATTAAGAATGACCGCCAGCTGGAAAAGTGTTTGTTGTTTCTAAACCAGATCAACTATATAATAAAAAAGCACCTCTCATTGGACAAAAAGAGACAGCCTAATACACGAGATCACAAATGCATCATTTATTATTTATAGTCTACAATCATCTCTCTGATATTGAACTTGGGTTACAAGAAAGAAAACCTAATTGGCCTTCTATTGTAATGTACTGTATTTACAGGGTTAAAAGCAACAATTTTCTTAATAAAACCTTGTATGTATGAATTCAGTAAGAAATTAAGACTTAAGAGTTTTTAAGGTAACACTGTTCATTCATGAAACCTCGCAAGTCATTCTTCCAGAATAAAATAGACTTATGAGTTTTTAAGATAACATTTAAAGGCTTAGAAATATACGAGGTTTACGTTTTAGAAAATATCGGCCTCAATATAGCGTTCAGATTTACGAGGGTTTAAACGACGATAGAGCATTAAAAATTTGAATTAAAACACACAAAATCTCAAAATGGACCAAAATCCGACTTACGAGGTTTTAGAAGTAGGACGACAATGTATTGTTTGAATGTTTACATTATAATGAGACAATACAAGAAAGGCAAGCTTTACGTGGATACCAGCTAGCATATATTTTAAGAAATAAAAAAAATTTGCATACAGTTTGACGTGTTAACTAAAAACCTTAGCAAAGTAGCATGGGGACAAAGTATTGATAAAGATAAAACTTTAACACTAGTGCCTGCAGTTAATGAAGAAATAAGATCAGAGAGAATTCAAGTCCTACGTGCAGCAGAGACATTGATACAAACAACTGATACCGATAATCGTACTTTAGAAATAAGAGTGTAAAGTGATGACGAGAGAGGAAATAATTTAAAATAACGGAATGAAATATTTCTGGATAATTCCAGGCAAAACAAACGGAGAGAAAAGGAGGAAATTGTTGTATATGAAGGAGAATCGGGGAAGAAAAATTTAGAAGTGAAGAGGAGGATAGAGAAGCAGATGGAGTCTATATAGAGAGGAGGGTGAGGAGGTGATGATGAAGAGGAGGAGCTAATAGAAGACAGGAGTGGGAGACTTGAGCAGGAGGTGGTGAATGGGGGAGACGGTTTGCGCGAGAAGAAGAATAGTATTGCGGAGAGGGTAAGTGCAGTGTAAAATGGGGTAAGTGGAGAGAAAGTGAATGTAGTGGTAAGTGAAGACAATTGTAATTTTTTAAAGAGAAAGTGAAGTAATAGGTTCATAGCAGAGAGATAAATATAGTGATTATTGATTTCAGTGAAGAAAAAAATTACAAAGGATTTATGTGATTATTAGAAAAAGTGTACGATTAAAAGAATAAAGGAAGATAAGTTTAATCCAGGCTAAGTATTAGTTTAATAAAATGATTAAGTACGATACTTTTCTTAAAGTATATTAATAAAAGTGAATGGTTAAGGTACACATTTTGAGGAAAGTGTATCCTTAGTTGAAAACGAAAGTATCATTAGTTAAAAATGGATACCTATACTATGTATAACTTGTCTAGTGGATACCAGTACCTTAACTGCTGGATACCAGCGATTAGAATATAGTTTAATTTTGTAGGAAATATTTTTTAGATTTATATCATTTAATACCAGTTTCCGGAAACAGTAGTTGAATATAGCTATTTTGATTTAAATTTCCACTGGAATTATTACGTTTTGGACTTTATTTAATTATTCTTATTTCTTATTTTACTCATTTTATCTAGGTCTTTTTCTAATTTATTTACTAGATTAAAAACATAAATATGTATAGTAATAATGTATAAAATGAAAGTATGTTAAAAAGAAGTGTTAAATTTGGAATACATGCCCTGGTGTGGGAATCAAGGTACCAGGATGGCATATTGAAGATTTTTTTCTTCTGGCGATTGCATGGAAACAGTATGGAATTTTAAGACCAGAATATGGCGTCCAGTTCTTAAACATTTGATTATAACTGTTCTCTTTGTATCCTAACAAAGTGTATTATGTAAATGCTTATTCAAAGCTTTATCTGGATTAAAATGAAAAATATACTTTAGTAAGAATAATTTTTATACCCAGTAATAAACAATAAGGAGTAGAGAAAGTTATGTGAATTAAACACCTCGGATTTTTGTAACATTAACAGTTTTGGAAATATATTGTGGCATGCTTATTCCTTACTTCTAATTGACATAAGTAGGGTAGAATTGACAGTTCTGGCACAGTTAATTTATGCAAGGCTATTCATATGCTAATTAGCCCCCGCCCCCTCCCTCCCCCTCCCCCACCCCCCGCTGTGCCTTGGTAGTTTTAGGTGCAGCTGCGGTCGAAAATCATGTTGAGTACAATGGAGGCTTGACAGTTAAGCAATTAAGGCTGTCAATCAACTGTCAAAACGAACAAAGGGGTCATAAATTTAAGGTTCTGTAACAAAGGCGAGATGTTTTTCCTACCCATCCCACATCAGGCCACTTCTGCACCTGGTCACTTACCCACCCCCACTTCCATTGTGTGTCGAACACGTGGCATACTCGTTCCACTAGCTTTTAACAAAAGAACAATGCTTAACCTTCAGCTGTCAAAATGAACAAAGCCCATGATGAATTAGGGTTGTAACAAAGCCTGACCCTTTCCATTGTGTAAGAGATTCTATTGTGTGTGCCTTTCTATTGTCCTTGGCAAGGCTAGTTTAGAAAGACACCTGCAGCGTTCCCATCCCAATAACAAAGCCTGACCCTTTCCATTGTGTAAGAGATTCTATTGTGTGTGCCTTTCTATTGTCCTTGGCAAGGCTAGTTTAGAAAGACACCTGCGACGTTTCCATTGTTTGGCCACCTGCTAGTTTAACAAAAGAATTCGAGGGTTGCTTTATACTCGTCCTGTCCTTGTTTGTGTGAAAGAGAGAGAAACTTGTTTACCAACTCTGTGTGACGTCATTGTCGGCCATCATTATTTTGCCTGAGGGAGTTCTCTCCGATGTTTTACGACCTCCTACGAATATACCCGAGCATAGTTAACAAGCATTCTGTTTCAGCCAACGACTCCGAAAAAAGCGCCTAATATACATTTCATTACGTGCATTAAACCTCTGAGTGATATCCATAGATCGGTGTTCGATTCTTACTGTAATCAAGAGTTTATTGCTAATGAGAAATTAATGATTGATATTATTATATCATTACCCTAATTAATAAAAGTGCGTTCAGAGAATTCTAGCTCGAGTCTTACCAAGTGAAACTCTAATGCGTAATAACTATTAAACTCTGCACCAACAGATTAAAAAATGTATTTATCAATTATAATTTAATTTTTTATACATTATTACCCTAATTAATGAAAGACCGTTCAGAGGGTTCTAGCTCGAATCTTACCCAACGAAACTCTAATGCTTAATAAATATTAAACTATGCAAGGTCAGATTAAAATGCATTTAACAAATATAATTTTTATATATCATTACAATAATTAATAAAAAGGGTGTTCAGAGGGTTCTAGATCGAATCTTACCCAGCGAATCTCTAATGCTTAATAAATATTAAACTATGTGAGTATTGCGCGGCCAGATTAAAACGTGTTTAACGAATATAATTTAATTTTTATATATCATTACAATAATTAATAAAAGGTTGTTCAGGGGGTCCTAGATCGAATCTGCGAAACTCTAATGCTTAATAAATATTAAACTATGCACGACCAGATTAAAATGTGTTTAACAAATATAATTCAATATACACGACATTACAATGTTTAACGATCTGTATTCTTAGGAACCAGAGGTCCATAGTTCGAATCCTGCCCTGCGAAACGCTATAATAACTATTAAGTTATTGAAGCAGCGGGCGGTCGGATTAAAATTGCATTTAACAACTATAATTATTTATATTAAACCCTGATGCATACTTAGATATCCCGAAGCCTAGACAACATTCTTTCTTCTTCTCCTCTCTTTTTCTTTCTATCTATCTCTTTCTTTCTCCACGACTTGTACACATTCAGGCGTTCACATATACACGAGCGCTTGTACACACATCAGCAAACATACACTGGTGCACGCATGCAAGCACATACACACACGCACACACGTACATTCAAGTACACACACAATCACCTACATACACCGGCCCATACACAAGGCAAATACATACAATAGCACACACGCGCATTCACGCACCTCATGCGTATACATACATACACCAGTACACACACGCATTCACGCACCTCATGCGTATACATACATACACCAGTGCTCTTACACTCACACATACATATACATGGACAAACACACACACGTGCAAGCACATATGCCTGTTCACTTACACCCAACAGCACCAACCAACACACGCACACACCAACTCACGCGCATGTCCTGAATGAAAAGAGACAAAATGATGCAATAAAAACTAATTATAGCTCGGGATGCAAAGCTCCATTTACGATTGCTCGAAACCGGTCTTCTAATAACTCCAAAACTAATTAAAATAAAGACAGTAAATAAACTTTATTACTTTTATGCCATTAGCTCGTTTCTTGTGCATGTATATTTGAGTCCAGGTGTCATGGGTTCGATCCTTAACTTTAAAATCTCAATTATCTCAGAAACTAGCAGGGATTAAGGTGCGGACCAAAGCACGATTTTTAGTTCCTACGATGAACAATTAATGCTTTATATAATTTCCAATCAGTGTCCCTAGCTCGAATCCCGATCTTTCAGTGACTTCCTTAATTTTCCACTGTGTTCTAGAATATATCACTTAGATTAATGTTCAACTGCATACAGGTCTTTTAAACACATCAAACTAATATTATAAATAATTTTGTTTCTGGCGTTCTGAGTTCGAATACCGATTCAATGAAGTTTACTTATAAATTTAATAACAGTAAATAATTAAGACAAAGGTACCAAATAAACCTATTACGTTTATGTCATCAGATAATATCTTGCGGGTGTAGATTAGGGTACCTGACGTCCAGGGTTCGATCCTTAAGTTTAAATCTCAATTATCGCAGAAACTAGCAGAGATAGAGCTGTAGACGAAAGCATGTTTGATAGCTCATACAATGAACAATTAATGCTGTATATAATTTTCAATCAGTTCCCTCTAGTTCGAATTCCGATCTTTCAATGACTTCACTGATTTTCCTCTGTACTCTAGAACACATCACTTAGATTGATGCTTTAACTGCATGCGGCTTTGTGTAACGACATTATGGATGTACTCTGTGTGAGAGAGAGCGAGAGAGGGAGAGAGAGAGAGCGAGAGAGAGAGAGCGAGAGAGGGAGAGGAAGTGAACCAAGCAGGGATAGAAGTGCTGAGGGCCTCTGCGCATGCGTAGCAAGAGATGATGTCATTGGCTGCAATAATCACGTGACGTGTAAGCATCACAGCCATGATGACGTGCAGGCATCGCCTGGAGGGGGTTTAGATCCCTATATAAACAGACATCTGTCCCATGTTAGAACTGTTGTGTACTTATTAACTTTACATTCAAGTTTAAAGAGCTTTAAAAGCAACGTGAGCTACAGGCCGTCTACACATTCAGCACATATCAAAACGGGGCAATGCAACTCTCGCATTTTATGTGCTAACTATCAAGAAAACTTGTACTCTTACCTCTATGAATCCGTTTCTAGCTACTTGAATCTGCGTGTGCTTAATGAGATAGTTATAATTAACGGAATTACAACTATTATGCGGAAATGCTACAATATTTTTTCTTAGTCTAATTCGGACATGGCTGTTTATATGCATCAAAACCTGAGTACATATATAAATACATAAATGTTAAAAAATAACTCAGTCTCGTGTTATCGTATACGAATTCAACATCTACATTATACATTGACTAGTTTATATATACTGCTTGAGCATGAACACTCACAAAGACGGACAATTACAGTCAATTTACGAGAATCTTGATTTTTCGTATGTTTCCCAAGGGGGGAGTAATCGCTTTGTTAAGTGCTGCATATGTAATAGAACTTTAAAAAACAGGACAATTTCAAGGCTTAAGCAACATAGGAGACGATGCTGTAAAGCAATGGCCAGCTGTGCATTGACTGCAACACCCAAACGAGATCCTGAAATCTTCTCAAGTCCCGAAGAGCGGGATTCAAGATGTACCGTGCTTGGAGCCAGTTCAAGCGACCCTGTAATAACATCAAGAGCTACCACTAATGAAGCAATGAGAGCAGATTCTTTGAATGAGCAAGCTCTGAATAAACACACCAATGAAAGCAAGCATACTAGTGACAACTCACCTAGATTAGAAGATATATCCAAAGCGAATACAGAGGAGATGCTATGCCGCTACACCGATCCTAATGATTTGGTAAACATGCTAAGGGTACTCATGACGCTTCATACACCTGATAAAAATGACTTTTCCGATGCGATTAACGACATTATTCAGGATTTAAAGCTGGGTGGTTTTATAGCGTGATTAGCATTTGCAAAACCATGAAAGAGTTAGAAAGATTCCTCATATTAGGATGCGAATGTATTCTTTATTAGATCAGTGAATAATAATAATAATAAAAATGTCATTAAAATGTCCGTTCACTCTTGATTTTTTCCAGTGATTGTTCTATAGGAACGTTCTGTGGCCCTTCAGTGACAAAGTTATTCCATCTAATCAGCTGTCTGAATCAGATTTCCTAGTGAATATGTTTAAGTTGAGCATAATACGAATTTAGCGCAGTATTGCATCAGTCTCCTTCCTCGATAGTAAAAGTGGACACTCCATCTACCAGTTTTCCCATCTGTTACGGCAGGATAACGTATTTCACAGGAACCATCAAATCAAATTTTACCTGTTGTTCATAAAGATCCGCTTCATAGAGCAAACAGGGGAGCCTAACAGCAATATCATTGCCTTTAGTAACAAGGATATAAGCATAATGCCTATAGTTTTTAGAAGAAGTCAACGACGTCGAGGATATAATAATGGAATGATTCGACGCACACATCATGCTCTGCCCTTGACGCCCATCAGGTTAACATCACGCAATCAGCAGTTCCTACAGTTTTTGGGCTTCAGAATCCTATAATCATTGGCATCTTCAATGCTACCGAGATTCGACGACAAGATCACTAAGAAGAGGAACATGTGTTTTCACCATATAATACATCAGCTCTGGACTCTAACAACGAGTTTAGAATCCCTTGTCAAGTTGAACATTTATATACATTACACCGTCTCAGGGTGAAGAGAATGCTGTTGCTAAACCTGTACTCATCGAGTGGAGAAGGCTTGTGATTCGACTTTCTGATGCTGAGATCTCAAGACTGTTAAGCTGGATAAGACTCTGTTTCACCCATTTAGGACCACAGATCTGCATACTCAACCTGCTGTGTTACAGGAATTTACCTGAATAGTGACACCACATCTAAAATGGAGAAGCCGTGATTTGTCATTTTTTGGTGCTCTGACTTAAGATCGAGTAATGCATCTAAAGACGGTTCTCTTTTTGATCATTGTAACATAACTTAAACTAATCATTGTAATGATTTATTTTTCATTAGGAATGCAAGGATTTTTAATGAATAAAAACACTATGTAAAAGCATACCTTAATTCTTTTATTGTTATTATTTATCTTACATTTCCATCACTTTCTCGCCCGACTCTTTGTTTCTGTATATGTCATTACACTTGTAACAGCAGGTTATGCAAATTTCCTTATTATTTAAATGAAAGTCTTTTTATTTTCATAATTTGTATTCCAGCGTGGCAAACAGTCTTAATGCTGTTAATGTATACAGGGCTCAAGTCTTTTAGGATACAAATTTCGCCATTACTTAAAGTATTTTCACAGTCACTTAAATTATTGCTCACAATGCTTAATTTCAGTGAATATAGGGAGACTAGTTCGAGCTAACTCTCAGCCATGCATTGAATTGTATACAAAATTGACCGTATTTTTTCATTGCATACCCTGTAATGTTATATAAGGATCCTGTCTTAATGTGTTTCGGTGATGTAGATGTCTCAGCACCCGTTTCTTGCCGAAATGTTTCTTGTAGGTATTCTACCCTCCAATAGCGTCAGCATCCTTTGCATGGCAGCAGGCTATTCCTCTTCTTCTTTTTCCTCTTATTGCACACCCTGAAACGTTGCACAATGAAAGTCTTAGAAAACTATCTTGGTCAAGTAAAGGCAACCTGGAAAGAATTACATTTTTCGTTATGATACATGTAAAATGAAGCATATGGCACATGTAAAAGAAGCACAATGATTTGTATAAACATTCGGATATTTAGAGTTATTTCAATCCGCTAGATATAATTAAACTCAAGCATGTGATATTGTAATTTCGTTAATTTTTTATAAAATTCTATAATATGCATCTTTTGTATCTTTATATGTAATATCAATGAGTCAGTTGTTTTATTTATGAATTTTTCATTGTGAAATGGGAGAACATTCAATACTTAAGTTTGACACTTCTACGCACCTTCTTTGCGTGTAAAAAAGACAATTTACATGTCTTAAATTTCCCCTTCTCTGCCATGCCATTATACTGTAGGTATACGCTCCCAGATATTTCTGCAATCTCTTGATCGGTTAACGAATTATAGCGCTCTGGCAAGAACACTTGACAATCCAGCGAAGATACGATCCTGGTACCATATCTTGTTTGAACTCTCTTTAAGGACTTTATCTCATAGTTAAGACCTATTTCGAGATCTTGAACTCGACGAGTCGGTAGGAAACTACGCTCTTCCACCATCTTGTTAAGTCTATCAGCTAAACAATCTGTAACAGACATTGCCATGAATTATTATTTTCACTACATTATTCAAGTTGAAGAACTAGGGTGTGTATGTTTTGTAAGTAAGTCTATGAAGGTGTAGAGAAATAAAGAATAAGTACAGAAAATCATGTGAATGTTCATTGAAGATGAGCCAGCAGAGAACCAAAGAATGCATAGTGAAACAAAGAATGAGGGGGGAAAATCGTATGAATGTTTATGTAAGAATGCGAGGAGAAATCATGTGAATGTCAATAGAGAAATGAGCTGAGAACGTCGTGTGAATGTTAACAAAGCATGAACCTGCATGGGAACAAAGAATGAGTAGAGGAAATCATGTGAGTGTATAGTGAAACAAAGAATGAGGGTAAAGTCGTATGAATGTTTATGTAAGAAGAAGGTGTGGCGAAAATCATGTGAATGTTAATGGAAGCAAAGAATGTGAAGAGAAAGTCATGTGAATGTTAACAGAGCATGAACACGTAGGTGGAATAAAGAATGAGTAGAGGAAATCATGTGAGTGTATAGTGAAACAAAGAATGAGGGGAAAGTCGTATGAATGTTTATGTAAGAAGAATGTGTGGCGAAAATCATGTGAACTGAAGAAGAGTATGCAGTGAAATCCATGTGAATGTAAAGCACAGATTAGAAAATATGATGCTCTTTGTAACGAATCGTCTTTCATGTACTGTAACGTTTAAATAAAATTAAATGTATTGTAAAAGCCAACAGTGATTTTGTATAGTTATTTAAAACTCACCTTGCATTGCCCCGTTTTGATATGTGCTGAATGTGTAGACGGCCTGTAGCTCACGTTGCTTTTAAAGCTCTTTAAACTTGAATGTAAAGTAAATAAGTACACAACAGTTCTAACATGGGACAGATGTCTGTTTATATAGGGATCTAAACCCCCTCCAGGCGATGCCTGCACGTCATCATGGCTGTGATGCTTACACGTCACGTGATTATTGCAGCCAATGACATCATCTCTTGCTACGCATGCGCAGAGGCCCTCAGCACTTCTATCCCTGCTTGGTTCACTTCCTCTCCCTCTCTCGCTCTCTCTCTCTCCCTCTCTCGCTCTCTCTCACACAGAGTACATCCATAATGTCGTTACACAAAGCCGCATGCAGTTAAAGCATCAATCTAAGTGATGTGTTCTAGAGTACAGAGGAAAATCAGTGAAGTCATTGAAAGATCGGGATTCGAACTAGAGGCAACTGATTGAAAATTATATACAGCATTAATTGTTCATTGTATGAGCTATCAAACATGCTTTCGTCTACAGCTCTATCTCTGCTAGTTTCTGCGATAATTGAGATTTAAACATAAGGATCGAACCCTGGACGTCAGGTACCCTAATCTACACCCGCAAGATATTATCTGATGACATAAACGTAATAGGTTTATTTGGTACCTTTGTCTTAATTATTTACTGTTATTAAATTTATAAGTAAACTTCATTGAATCGGTATTCGAACTCAGAACGCCAGAAACAAAATTATTTATAATATTAGTTTGATGTGTTTAAAAGACCTGTATGCAGTTGAACATTAATCTAAGTGATATATTCTAGAACACAGTGGAAAATTAAGGAAGTCACTGAAAGATCGGGATTCGAGCTAGGGACACTGATTGGAAATTATATAAAGCATTAATTGTTCATCGTAGGAACTAAAAATCGTGCTTTGGTCCGCACCTTAATCCCTGCTAGTTTCTGAGATAATTGAGATTTTAAAGTTTAGGATCGAACCCATGACACCTGGACTCTAATATACATGCACAAGAAACGAGCTAATGGCATAAAAGTAATAAAGTTTATTTACTGTCTTTATTTTAATTAGTTTTGGAGTTATTAGAAGACCGGTTTCGAGCAATCGTAAATGGAGCCTTGCATCCCGAGCTATAATTAGTTTTTATTGCATCATTTTGTCTCTTTTCATTCAGGACATGCGCGTGAGTTGGTGTGTGCGTGTGTTGGTTGGTGCTGTTGGGTGTAAGTGAACAGGCATATGTGCTTGCACGTGTGTGTGTTTGTCCATGTATATGTATGTGTGAGTGTAAGAGCACTGGTGTATGTATGTATACGCATGAGGTGCGTGAATGCGTGTGTGTACTGGTGTATGTATGTATACGCATGAGGTGCGTGAATGCGCGTGTGTGCTATTGTATGTATGTGCCTTGTGTATGGGCCGGTGTATGTAGGTGATTGTGTGTGTACTTGAATGTACGTGTGTGCGTGTGTGTATGTGCTTGCATGCGTGCACCAGTGTATGTTTGCTGATGTGTGTACAAGCGCTCGTGTATATGTGAACGCCTGAATGTGTACAAGTCGTGGAGAAAGAAAGAGCTAGATAGAAAGAAAAAGAGAGGAGAAGAAGAAAGAATGTTGTCTAGGCTTCGGGATATCTAAGTATGCATCAGGGTTTAATATAAATAATTATAGTTGTTAAATGCAATTTTAATCCGACCGCCCGCTGCTTCAATAACTTAATAGTTATTATAGCGTTTCGCAGGGCAGGATTCGAACTATGGACCTCTGGTTCCTAAGAATACAGATCGTTAAACATTGTAATGTCGTGTATATTGAATTATATTTGTTAAACACATTTTAATCTGGTCGTGCATAGTTTAATATTTATTAAGCATTAGAGTTTCACAGATTCGATCTAGGACCCCCTGAACAACCTTTTATTAATTATTGTAATGATATATAAAAATTAAATTATATTCGTTAAACACGTTTTAATCTGGCCGCGCAATACTCACATAGTTTAATATTTATTAAGCATTAGAGATTCACTGGGTAAGATTCGATCTAGAACCCTCTGAACACCCTTTTTATTAATTATTGTAATGATATATAAAAATTATATTTGTTAAATGCATTTTAATCTGACCTTGCATAGTTTAATATTTATTAAGCATTAGAGTTTCGTTGGGTAAGATTCGAGCTAGAACCCTCTGAACGGTCTTTCATTAATTAGGGTAATAATGTATAAAAAATTAAATTATAATTGATAAATACATTTTTTAATCTGTTGGTGCAGAGTTTAATAGTTATTACGCATTAGAGTTTCACTTGGTAAGACTCGAGCTAGAATTCTCTGAACGCACTTTTATTAATTAGGGTAATGATATAATAATATCAATCATTAATTTCTCATTAGCAATAAACTCTTGATTACAGTAAGAATCGAACACCGATCTATGGATATCACTCAGAGGTTTAATGCACGTAATGAAATGTATATTAGGCGCTTTTTTCGGAGTCGTTGGCTGAAACAGAATGCTTGTTAACTATGCTCGGGTATATTCATAGGAGGTCGTAAAACATCGGAGAGAACTCCCTCAGGCAAAATAATGATGGCCGACAATGACGTCACACAGAGTTGGTAAACAAGTTTCTCTCTCTTTCACACAAACAAGGACAGGACGAGTATAAAGCAACCCTCGAATTCTTTTGTTAAACTAGCAGGTGGCCAAACAATGGAAACGTCGCAGGTGTCTTTCTAAACTAGCCTTGCCAAGAACAATAGAAAGGCACACACAATAGAATCTCTTACACAATTGAAAGGGTCAGGCTTTGTTATTGGGATGGGAACGCTGCAGGTGTCTTTCTAAAGTATGACGTCACGCAGAGTTGGTAAACAAGTTTCTCTCTCTTTCACACAAACAAGGACAGGACGAGTATAAAGCAACCCTCGAATTCTTTTGTTAAACTAGCAGGTGGCCAAACAATGGGAACGCTGCAGGTGTCTTTCTAAACTAGCCTTGCCAAGGACAATAGAAAGGCACACACAATAGAATCTCTTACACAATGGAAAGGGTCAGGCTTTGTTATTGGGATGGGAACGCTGCAGGTGTCTTTCTAAACTAGCCTTGCCAAGGACAATAGAAAGGCACACACAATAGAATCTCTTACACAATGGAAAGGGTCAGGCTTTGTTACAACCCTAATTCATCATGGGCTTTGTTCATTTTGACAGCTGAAGGTTAAGCATTGTTCTTTTGTTAAAAGCTAGTGGAACGAGTATGCCACGTGTTCGACACACAATGGAAGTGGGGGTGGGTAAGTGACCAGGTGCAGAAGTGGCCTGATGTGGGATGGGTAGGAAAAACATCTCACCTTTGTTACAGAACCTTAAATTTATGACCCCTTTGTTCGTTTTGACAGTTGATTGACAGCCTTAATTGCTTAACTGTCAAGCCTCCATTGTACTCAACATGATTTACGACCGCAGCTGCAACTAAAACTACCAAGGCACAGCGGGGGGTGGGGGAGGGGGAGGGAGGGGGCGGGGGCTAATTAGCATATGAATAGCCTTGCATAAATTAACTGTGCCAGAACTATCAATTCTACCCTACTGACATAATTTAAAGGTTTCGACTTCATTTTTTTTTCCGTAACATAGTCAAGCAGTCGTTTTTCCGCATGTGATAATATGTAATTAAGTATTTACTGCCTATTTTAAAATTATTCTTACGTAAAAATATATCATGAATAATGTAAAGGGAACTGAAGTCTTTCTTAGTATAATATGCAACGGATATGTGCTTTCATCTTGTTTACAGAAAGTCGAGTGTGTGGTGACGTAGGATTTATTCAAACTGGTTTTCAGTAATTACGAATCTGAACCATGTTTTTTAAACTCCCATATTCCTACCTAATGGGTACAACATAGTTTATGGTTATTTATCATGTGTGTCAAATATGGAGTTTTATATTCCAAGTAGAAGTGTTTGTGGAACAAGGCTGAAAGCCGAGTGTAGTAATGCTAGAAGTAAAATAAAATTCCTTAAAACAGATTTTGTCCTGTACAATTTTAGACAGCCCTGAATATTAGATGATAAAGCACCCAGATAAAGTTTGCATGGAAATAGCAATATACATTCGGAAGTGCAAAAATCATCATAACACTGGTGCTGTGAAGGTCAAATAACAAACTAGAGCTTGATAACTTATAAAATCATAACATTCCATTTTAATTATTTTGTATTTACTCCCTACAGTAGGTAGAGAAGGTATTCCTTTCCACCCATAAAATCGATACCGAGATTTCACCGGAAATATATGCTTTGGGACCCTCTGAATAAAAATCTGATGTGTTACATTCAATAATTTCTTCTACCACCATAAATAATGGATATTCCGGAAATGACTTACGCCACAAAACAGTTACTTGAAACAAACTGTGTTTTGATGAAAGCTACATTTTTTGTGTAATACGGTTTCGTCTATTGCTTAATGTTTACCGGTTATACAAGTTTATTTATAATTCAATGCGAATAAAGAGGACTTTTCAGGATATTTACAGAAAATTCAAAGCATACATTTTATTGGTCATGAAATTATTTTTAATATACCTATGGTATTTTAAAAAAAATCTTTAAAAGCCTTTTTCATAAAATCAAACATTTGGAAAATTTTTCGATGTAAAAAATAATTGTGAGCGGGGGGATTTTCTTGAAAAAATCTTCGTGTCGCATCTTTAGAAGGTACTGAACCTAAATACCAAGTTTGGTATTATTCCGACTTTTCGTTTTTAGTTAAGTAGTACACACATTAACACGGGACCTTTTTGTAATTTTTTAATTCAGTGGCCCTCAAAACATATTTTTCCGGTTAAATCTCGGAATCCAAATTTTGGGTGTAATGCAATACCTTCTCTACCTACAATGTACATGAGGAGAAAGTATATATACATACATACACACTGCCGTCTGTGAAAATGAAACGCATACATTAAATGAATTTAATACCGCAGGTTAGGTACATGGCAAGTAAGAAATAATAAACTTTTCAAATCTAAACATGACCTTTGAGCTCTAATATTCAGTATTTGGTGTGGCCTCCATTAGCTGTAAATTAGAGCTGCTATACGCAGTGGCATTGAATCAAAAAGGTTCTGAATAAGTTCCTGAACGATTCCCCTACACACAATTTGTATTCGAGCCCACGAATCCGTGACACTGGTTCAGGAGGACCATGATGCACCAGGTGCCGGCCAACCATATCCCAGACATGATCGATGGGCGACATGTCAGGCGAACGTGCAGACCAGGAAGTCAATGGTACCCGTCGCTCTTCGAAGAAGGCTTGTGTATTTCTTGCAATATGTGGCCGGGCATTGTCCTGTTGAAATGTGACCTGTGGAGATGCCTGAAGCAGGAGGAGTACCTCAGGCTCTACAACCACCGTTAGGTACCGGTTGCTGTTCAAAGTACTCTCATTTTCTACGAGGCGAGAACGGTTGTTATAACCATTGTGCCCCAAACCATCACAACTGGTGTTTGTCCGCTATGCCGCTCAACAATGCAGCCCTCCAGGTTGCGCTTACCACGGTACCGCCGGACACGTATGCGGTCATCACTGTAGGATACGTTGAAGTGGGACTCGTCCGAAAAGACTACAGTTTGCCACTCAGGACCTCAGTGAGGTGTTCGCGTTCCCATTGCAGTCGGAGGAGCTTATGGTTTCTGGACAATAGAAGCCGACGTAATGGCATGCATGCAATCAGTCAAATCAGTATCAGATGGCGACGAACCGTTGATGCAGACAAGTTCACACCTTTTGCAGTGCTCCATCTTCAGGCCACCACTGCGGATGAAGCTGTGCAGTCCGTTATAGCCATGCGGACAAGATAGCGGTCATCCCGTGCTGTGGCCATGTTCCGTGGTCCAGTACCCGCTCTTAGCTGCATGCGATCTTCATCTATCCACTGCTTCCACACACGCATCACTGTCGTAGTAGCATGCCTTGTGCGAGCCGAAATGTCACGGTATGACAAACCCGCTTCCCGGAGATCGATCGTTCTGTCCGGTTCGAATTCACTCACATGCGATATGACTCTCTTGACTCGATGAGGCATACTGCATGCAATCACTTTATTGTTTTCAACTTGTTTAACAGCTCTGCACTGACTACACCGGGCGCAACACTGATCTTGTTGGACCGACACGAGAGGGCTCTGCTCGGCCTACGTGTACCCCATCTCTCTGCAAATCTAATCACTTATTGCTTGCACACTCTTCTACACTTCCACCAAGTTTGGAGTTATTCGGAAAATTCTTTCTTGGTGTTGCAATTTTCACAAATATATATATATATATACATATTTGTGAAAATTGTGTAATATATGCATGTCGGATAAATACCAAACTTGATATCCTACCAACGATACATCACGAAGACTCAAGATAATCCACCCCCCCCATCGCTTCCAACTATTCGCTACATAAAACATTTTTCGAATATTCGATTGTCTTAAAAATGGCTGTAAGTATTTTAAGTACAATACCGCATATTAAAGATATTTGCACGACAAATAAAATATATTATTAAATTTTCTGTTATTACGCTGTGAATTCGTTTACATTCGGAAACAATTTTGATTAATCTTGTATAACTGGTAAACGTTCAGCAAGACGAAAACGACTACACAAAAAATATAGGTATCTTTAAAACACACCATTCATTTCAAATAAGTTTATGGTGGTATCGGCCATTTCCGAGATATCCTTTATTAATAGTTCGAATTATTCCACAGGTAGACATTCTTTTTAAAGTCCTGTCAATTTTCATTCGTTTCTCGCGATGCCATGGAAAGCAGTCCATGGAAAGCATATGTAATCTCTAGGACAACATTTAGTGCCCATTTCTAAAATATTTAACTATCGTTATTCTCTTTGCATCTGTAACAAAATGTGTATTGCATTTATTTCCGAAAAGTTCAACTCTATTTAAATGAAGTAAATAAGAAAATAAGCTTTCGTAAGAATCTTGTAGACCCGCTAATAAGCGATAGAAGGTAGAGAAAGTCATGTGAATGGAACATCAGAATTTTTACCTTGCACCACTGAAGAAGCCTGTTATATGCAATGTCGCACTGTTTCCTCGAGGTCTTTTATAAGAATTACAACGTTGTTCCTTAAGTTGCTTATAAAATTTATTCTGGTACCGCCAAATCCATTTTTAATTCATTCTAATAATGCACCTATACATGTAATTTCCCCTGCAAGAAACAAGGGTGATAATAATGGAGCATTATAAAAATGCTATTCCAAACAGTGTTATAATTTTAATTTTTATTATGAGTGGCTCGTGCTAACAGCTCTATTTTAGTGTGGACTGTCTAAAAATATTTTTCAGGCTTTAAAACTGCGAGCCGCAAGACCGAAAGTTATGTTAGTAAGTGACGTGCAGTCGTTAGTTTGCATTAAGATAGCATTATTTATTTCGTGTTTAAACGCACCAAAGTGATAATTATGGCAGTCATGCTATACAACGTGTAACATACTTGTTATCAATTTTGCCGCAGCTATCAAAGCATACGGTGTGATAAGATACTGAAAGGACAGTCGCCATAATGAATGAATTACTCCCGTTTTTAGGTCTAAACGATACAATGTCTCAGTTTTGACAATACCACTACGTTACCAGTACAGTGAAAATTGCAAACCGACTGGGAAACACCTTTAGTTGTGCCATAATTCATGAGAAGGTAGAAGAAACTGCAGTAATTACAGGAAGATAAGCTGAAGTATTTTTTATTTCCTCTATCACGTACCAAATGTCTTAGTCATACCACATATTTTGACAGTGTTTTATATTATTATTGTTATTACTTTTGTTTTAATGGTATTATCTTTACAACTCTCGTTATGAAAATATACCGAACTACCGAGTATTATGAAGTGCTCAATGAATTTTGTATACCTCTATACAAGGCAGAACCTCAGACACACACATGCACACACACATACACATACACACACTGTTTTTATAACAGTGCTTCATTTTGATTGAGTACACTTAAAAATACATATTTATAGAGAAATATGAATGTGCAATTTTTGGATGTAAAGCATTTCCTCCACCTTCTAAATATATCTCACAGAATAAAGAGGTATAAAGGTAAATAGGAAAGTCGTTTCAACTTAACATCGTCATTGTAAAAAATCTCATGTGAATTATACCCATGATTTTATCAATGAGAAACTCCTATATATTCATAATACTGTGACGCAACAGCTATGGCCGAAGGTTATCGGAGGCCGAAGCCGGGTAGTCGGAGTAAATAAGCCGCTTGCCAGCGTAAACACCGGGCCCCCTATCGGAAGATAACTTAAACTTTCTGGAAGCTTCTTCTCCCCGTCCTACAGGAAGTGTGTTGAAATAGTCTACAACGTTCGAGAACTTTGTGGAAAAATTCCACTGACTATATAAGCGAGCGTTCTCGCACAGTCCAGCCAGTTGCGAGTTGAGGCTAATCAGTCAGTGAGACGGCGAGAAAGTTAGGAATGCGTTTCTGGTGCGAAATCAAGTGCTATTCTCCGAGCGAGTTTGGTGACGACTTCTGTAACGTGTAGCGAGTGCTACTGCGGAGCGACAAGGTGTCTGGGTTCGACTCCCGAGTAAAGTTAACCGTCCGGCGTGAAGAGTTTACGTCACGAAGGAAGTGAACTGACGGCGAATTGAAATAGTTCACCATTGCGAAGTGACCAGTGAAATGAAATCCCAGTGAAGCTGAACTAGATAAGAACTTATAACAGTGACAGTGAGTAGCGACAACGGAAAAAATGTGCAAAGTTCACAATATACTATTCACATAAAGAAGATATGGCTGGCCCCGTAGCTGAGTCGGTAGAGCACCTGTTGCCTTTGCGAGGGGTCTCATGTTCGATTCCCGGCTGGGTGGGAGTGAGAGTTTTTCTCTAGCCAAGATTATTCCCTATCCTCCCCAGAGTCTGGAAGTATGAACGAAAGTGTGAATGTGATCTAATGATGAAAAACCCAAAAGTGCAGGAAACCCAAGAACAAAGGAATACGAGTTAACACCATTGCCAATAGGCAATAAGTTCCAAAGGAAAACACCCACGGTTAGACCAATGTAGTTAAAGATGGGGTATAAATGGAACTAAAAAAAAGAAGACTTTTATATTCACTATGTTATTCACTATATTTTTTACGTTAAAATCGCTTCAAGCAAGGAAAGGAGCTATTAATATTTGGAAGCAGTATTGAAATTTTGTTTGTATTAACAAGCTCTTGTAATGGATAGAAAAATGGGGGAGGGAGAATTGCAAACTTTCAAGAATGACCTTTAGGCGACACTTATGAAAGATCTAAAATTGCAACATGGAACATTGCGAAAACGGCTAATGCTACGAAAAATGTCATTGACGCAGGTTGCACATTTTTATGATCTATACATTCTTCTGCACTAATTTTTAGTCTGTCTTATTACATAACACTGTACAGGATTAAAACAAATAAAGGGGAGATCACCAGATATTCCAGAACATTCAAGATGTACATTTTATTTCTCATTTCAGTATAAGAAGCATTTGACACTTTAATCAAAATCGTTTAGCCGTTTTTCATAAACTAAAACGTAGTGTATGATGGGAGGAATGTCTTTAAAATATTGTTGTCACATCCTTAGAAGATGCTGAATATAATTTCCAACTTTCATATTTAATCGGACTTAGCAAGTTTGAGTTCTGCTGTTCTCTCTCTCTCTCCCTCTCTCTCTCTCTCTCTCACTCACTCACTCACACACACATCACATTACATCACATCACATCACATCTTCTAAAAGTACTAAATACTTTTTTTGTATTCAGAGGCTCACAAAAGTTATATTGAAATCACAGGATAAATTTCAGGTAACTGTTATAAAAAGTATGTAAAAATCTTCGGAATAACGGTGTATTTCACCCTTTTTAATATACCTCCGCAATGCAAGTCTTGCATTACCTTGTAGCTAGCGCAAAATAATACACTAAAAATGCACAAAGTGTTAAGTTATAAACCAATACAAGAGACAAAACCTCAGATGTAAACACTCACATGACTTTCTCTAATATACAAATTCAACGTTGTCGGGGTATACGGACCGCACCTTTGGAGCGGGGTGTTGGACCATCTGTGTGGGGAGGGGTCCCCGTCTGTCTGTCCAACTGTCGGGGCGTCTCAATCTGGAAACTGTAGGGATCCTATCATTGCTGTGCCGTCGCTCCTGGTTCTGCCAGCCCGGAGTCTCTTCCTAACTCCTCCGAACTTTCGGGGACGCCCTCTTGTGGGGCATAGGTGCAATATCCTCAGTGGGTCAATGCCTAGCCCCCTCGAATGATAAGAAGGAAGAAAACCATATATACATTCACATCTGTTTCTTATATATTTAGACTGTTGTTTAAATAAAAAGAGAATCTTCCATCCACTATAACCAATTTCCTATAATACGTTTCAAATTACGTAATAGGTCTTGGATGCATGCAGCATAAAAATATCGTTAATCATTTTTACTTTCTCTAACACGTGTGTACAATGTAGGTAGACAAGGTATTGTATTCCACCCAAAACCTCGATACCCAGATTTCATCGGAATTACATGTTTTCGGATCCCCTCAATCCCAAAAATGCATATTTAGAAAAGGTTCGTTTGTGTGTGTATGTGTGTATCTGTCTGTGCACAGCATAGCTCAAAAACGAAAAACCGGATAAACACCAAACTTGATATTTAAGTTCAGTACCTTCTAAAGATGCGATGCGAAGATTTTCAAGAAAATCTTCCACCCAATTACACTTTACATGAAAGATTTACGAAATTTTAGATTTTGTAAAAGCGGTTGTAATGATTTTAGCTAAAATGCCATGTATTAAAGTCTTTTACACTGCAAATAAAATGTGTATTTTAAAATTTTCTGCGAAGAGACTTTGAAATTATCTTCATTCGGAAGGAATTTTGTATAATCTTGCATATCTGGTAAACGTTAAGCCATCGACTAAACCCTAATACACAAAAAATGTAAGTATATTTAAACCATACAATTTATTTAAAATAAATTTTTTGCTCCATCAGCCATTTCCGAGACATATGTTACTAATAATTCGCTTCAAGTCCTTTCGATTTTCAATGGTTTCTTGCGATGTCTTGGAAACAGAATGGAATTTTAAGGCCAGCCTGTGGCGTCCAATTCTAAAACAGTTGACTATCACCATTCCCTTTGTGTCTGTAACGAAATGCGTAATGCGGGTATTTCGGAAAGATCTATTTCCATTAAAATAAAGTAAATAGGAAAATAAACTTTTGTAAGTATAATTTGTATAACTATTAATAAACGCTGGAGGATAGAGAAAATCATATGAATGTAATACACCAGAACTTTTTTCTACTAACGGGTTCGAACACTCGGGTGGATGGTAAGGAAAAAGTAATACAAATCTTAAAAATACCTCACCAGGGGATCACTTCAACATGGGAAAATGTAAGAGTAGATCATGGAATATCTCGAAAAATTAAGCAAAAGTTATTTCACACCGCTATTGTAAAATGGAGGATCTACTTACCTCAGTACCTTCATGTAATATGATACACGTATTATTACATTAATAAAGTTAGGTGACTTTTTTAGGAGTGGTGATTACGAAAGTACAGCATTAGCGTAATCAGAATAACTTCAGTTCCAATAAATTATTATTGAATGCAATGATTTAAAGCAAGGGTGGCGAAAACGCCTTCCTTCCATGAGTCACCAAATATGCAACATGCACTGCATCACTCAGCAGCATGTGAAAAACAAAGGGACGGTGGCAGAGAGAGAACGGCGCCTACGAGTCAAAATGACTCGCGAGTCCCCGTTTTCGCCACCTCTGAATTAAAGCACGAACACTTGCGATACCTGATATCTGAAACGTATAGTATAACTTTAGGCAAATTATAACTAGCTTCTCGAAGTGGCACAGTAAGGTATTTAAACTTGAATGACTAATTCATTTCATTTATCACCCCGGCCTTTATGAAATTATTGTATAATGATGTATAATATTTTTATGATGAATCCTGTTCTTTATCCTTTAATATTTTAATTTCATACAGAGACGGGTATTCCGAATAACGGATGAAAAACCCTGGATATTCACACCAAAGGTTGTGAAATAGCGGCGAAACGTCTGATTCCCTCAACCTCACCTTACAGTCTTCCGAATTCTAGAAATGCTGCCTAGCATATACATGCACCTTTGGTGGTGGAAGATTCCTCGTTCGGAATGATCGAGTAACGTGTTAGATATTTATATGTAGTAGGTTAGATTGTAAATCTTTTTTCCTTATTTTTCTTCCCATAGTAATTCACAAGGGCAATATTGAAAATTGTTAGAATGCCATGTTTCTAAAAACAAATGAAATGTGTTTATATTCGAAAGCTACTCTCTAATAGTTCGCAAGTTGATTGTCGTGTAGTTTGTTCGATTAGCTCTAAAAATTTGTCACTTATCACAATTTAACATTTTTTTTTGTTCTCCCAAAAATGAATTTGACTAGAAAACGTTTCCGGGCTATGATTTTATACGATTTTAAATAGTCATTAACGTCTAAATAAAGTGAAGATCAGTTTAGAAATGCATTTGGATAAGAAGCTTCGTCTAAGGCAACAATTTATAATTAGTACAGTGAATTCAAAACAAATCTTTTTTTTTTTTAGTAATGAATTTTGTGAAGCACGCCCAAGAACTGCTGTTACCGATGAAAATATTGACGCTGTTTGAACAATATTTGAAGAAGATCAACGTATATCTTATGATTTTTTGAGAGACATTAGGCGTTGGTATGGGTCATATCCAAAACATTTTACATCATCACTTAGACGTGAAAAAAACGTTGCTGGCGATGAATTCCACATAAACTGACTCCCTATTAAAACAACGAGACATTGATTGGTGTAGAAAAACTCAGGAAAAATTCCAAGGCGGCACTTGTGGCACTTCGAATTTGGTTTGGAATATCGTTACTGGTCATGAATCTTGGATTTATCGTTATGATCCTGAAAAGTAAACTCGATGGACTCAACGGGTTTTTCGAATAGAACCTAAGCTAACAGAAGACCAACGAATTCGCAACGCTAATAAGAAAATAATTGCATGTTATTTTTCTAAAACGAGCCATATTGCTACTATAGCATCAGAAGATGGACATACCGTTACTGCCAATTGTTATACAAACGTCTGTTTACAAGTTTTTCAAAAGTTTGTGAAAACACCCAAAAGCAAAAATAGTGTTACAGCATGACAAAGCATCGTCCCATACAGCAAAACTAACAACTGAGTATCTGGATGTCCCAAAACGTTAGCACCATGGATCCTCCATCACATACCTCTAACCTAGCACTTGTGATTCCTTTTGTTTCCAAAAATTAAAGATAAAATTTGTGGAATCACTTTTTCGCTATCAGATGAAGCAGCGGAACATTATAAAACCCTGGTTTCTGGAGTGCTTCAGGAAGAGTGGCATCATTTCTTTAAGTTCTGGTTTCATGGAATGCAAAAACGTATTGATGTTAAAGGAGAATATTTTGAAAAAACATTAATTTTTTAAAACTAACCCTTTGATTTTCTAAAAGTTTTCAGAGTCGTCCTCGTGATAACTAAAACTACACAACTTTCCCACAATGCAAAATCCTTAACATATACAAAGAAATAATATTCCGCACTACTAGATCACCAGGTTAACCGCGTTGGAGGCGACACATAGACTGCGACATCGAATAAAAAATCTTCTCAGCTATTAATAAGATAACTAATAACTGATTTCTAATTTTAGAAGTTTTACCTCTTTATACAATTATTTAGCACGCCCTACTATCGAACTTGTTTACAAGAAAAATACTAATGAAATAAAGCAACAGCTTCTTACAGAGGGTTATTAGAAAGTTTTAGTATCCAAAACCTTCAGTGCAAGTTTTTGCTATGTTTTGCAAAACGTTCAGTCTCAAGGCCAGCTTTCTATACAACGTTCCAGGTTTTGCCCTTAAAGTCTCAATCAAAGTTGTAACGGTTCCCCCTTGGTAGGCCCCCACTACGTTGTTGATGAAGGGAGCTATGTTACGTACCTGTAGGTCATCTTGATGCCCGTGCTCTTGTGATGTATCTTGAGGTTCTCGTAGACTGGAATCTGATGATAGTGTATCTGTATTGTTGTGTGTGTTAGTATGTTGTGATTATTATTTAATAATTATGCCACGGCTACTGTATTTTGTGTCGGAGAGAAATTGTGTCTTGTCAGGTTTAGGTATGTAGAATGTTAAAATATTTTGAACACACGCATTCTGTTAATTATTTCACTTGTATTTTACATAAACTACATATGATATTCACAATTCACTGTTACCTCTGTCTTGTTAAAATACGTATAAATGGTGGATTTTAAATACGTAGTTTTAGCGTTTATTTAGACAAGAGCGTGTACACTACCTTCCTGCTCGAACACTGACAAGCTTCTATTAGCGTTCCCTCTAACCGTTTTCTTAACGTACGTATTTGAATTATAACCATGTATGAATGTACCTAATTGGTGCAACTATCCAATAACATACAATAGCGGTGTATGACACACACACATATATATATATATATATATATATATATATATGTTTACAAACTTCTATCGTCTTAATTATGAATCCAAGGTTCATTATATGCTTACGTATAAACTACTGCATTTCTCGTACTTTTTTATTTCGGTTATATAGTTAATAACGACTTTTCCCTCTTATATTATATTTTATATGTTATAAGTTTATATACTTATTCCCTACCATGTGTACATTATGAATATATGTGTTATTAGCTAAAAATACATCACACTTAGAACAAAAATATTAAGCAGATAAATTAATGAAGTTTTTATGCTGAGAAGCTGTGCATTATAAATCTTATTACATTAATGATTTATCGTATCAGTTGATTCGTATGCTGCTTCAATGTGCTAAAAACTAATTGTACACAATTAGCTTCATTTTAGGTATATTTAAAGGAAATAGAGCCGTATATTTAACAACTCCTCCCCTAAAACAGAATGTTCTACTGTTTTTTTAACTCAAAATTGTTTTTTGTTTCAGCTATAACCATGTTTTGACTTCTTGTACCATTCCTGTTTTATGTAATGATTTGTAAAACATTAAACTTTGTCTATTTGGCAGTATCTATTTTGGAAAAGCTGAAAGTTTTCTTTCGGAATATTAAAATCTAAGAATTAGAATAAATGTTATTCAAGGTTTTGAGGTTGATTTATTACACACAATTCTGCAGTACTTGATAAATGACAAGTACAGAAACAAATATAACACGGAATCAATCCCCAATTTATAAACTCTTGTCTTCTGTTTGAAGAAGTGTTCCATTGTAGCCATCTATGTAGTATAATCCTGCAATAAAGTGTAATGGGTTTTGATTTTATCCTCTGCGAAGTGCAGCATATATTTATATCCTGTGCATTAATAATTTTTTCTACTCAATGGCATTCTCAAGTAAAAATCAAGGCCTTCTTCGTAATTATGTTCTACTATTACTCGAATGTATTTGTATTCAAGTACAAGGGCTTTATACATTCGTTTTTTAATTTTTTAGTTATTTATGAAGTGAAACTGGAATTTCCTTCATTAAACCATTTCCATTCGAACGAATTAGGATTTTGAATGGTGAAAGAATTATCAAAATAATTTGGGTGGCTTTTGGAATTACCCTACATACACAAAACAAACACACACACGCACAAATTTTTATCTCTTTATAACATTAATATAGTTTGTTAAATATTTTTGTTTCAGATGAAGAACCTTGGTGCTCTCATCATTGTCACCTTCTTGGTTATCTGTAAAGGGAACAGTGGCAATTCGGCAAAAGTTCTCGCCTTGTTCTATTATAATGGCAGGAGCCACTTCGTTATGTTCGAGGCACTTCTTAAAGGACTAGCCGCTAGAGGCCATCAGGTGCATGTGGTAGGACACTTTCCTCAGAAGAATCCTATAGCTAACTATACGGACATCAGTGTGCAAGGTTCTCTCCCAAATGTGGTGAATAACTTTACTGTGGACTTTTCGCGGAGCCTAGATTTCAAAATGGTTGTAAAATGGATACTGTTCGAAACGTATAAAATGTGCGAAATAGCACTTGAGCACCCCAAAGTCCAGGAACTGATAAAGTCTAGAGAAACGTTCGATGTGATAATCTCAGAGGTCTTTGGAGTGGATTGCTTCATGGGCTTTGGTCATCATTTTAAAGCCCCGATGATTGGCATGGTATCGAGTGTTACGCTCCCATGGGGTAATGATCGTATAGCAAATCCTGATAATCCTTCGTTTATTCCTAATTTTTTTCTCCCATACACTCAACAAATGAACTTCTGGGAGAGGCTAACCAGCGCGGTGTCAAATGAAGCACTGAAGATCATCCATTACTATTTCGCTGAAGGTCCAATGGATCAACTCATGAGGAAACACCTGGGCCAGGATCTACCATCTTTTTCGGAGTTGAAGAAGAATACAAGTCTCATCTTTGTCAACAGTCATTTGAGCATTAACCAGCCAAGACCTACCGTGCCTGGCTTTATAGAAGTCGGGGGGCTTCACATTCAAGATGAAGGCTCTCTTCCAAAGGTAAGCAATGAGCAAGTTCCAATTCTTTCCTGCATGTTTTCTGTGCCTACGAATAATAATGTGTCTACAACTAATAATTTCAAACTATTTTTACTAAAGCTTATTTTTATATCTACATCATTTTAACGCAGAAAAAAGCTTTCCAGAAACTAGCAACATTACGCATTAGGTTATAAGTAAAAAACAACTAAACGCTATACGCTGCCTTAAAATTCCAGTCTTTCCATGACTTCGCAAAAAACAACTGAAAATCGACAGAACTCCAAAAGAAAGACGAAGTATTGAACAATTCGAGCTATTAATAACAAACATCTTGGAAATGACTTAAGCCACAGAAGAGTTATTCGGAATAAATTACGTCTTTAAAAGAAATCTACATTCTTCTATGTAGTACATTTTCGCCTATTGCTTAACGTTCACTAGCTACACAAGATTATACAAAATTCGTTCCGAATGAAGAGTGCTTTACATGATATTTCCCGACAATTTAATACGTACATGTTATTTGTAATGTAAATATATTTAATATATAGAATTTTAATCAAAATCGTTAGGTCATGTTTGCAAAAGTAAAGAAAAAATAATCCAAATATATTTCATGTAAAGGGTAGTTTGGTGTGTGGAGATTTTCTTAAAAATGTTCGTGTCGCATCTTCGGAAGAGGTGTAAGCAAATACCAAGTTTGGTATATAACAGAGTTTCCTTTTTGAGCTATGTTGTTCACAGACACATACAATGATATTTTTTTTGAAAAATGCTTTTTTGGATTAAGGGGACATCAAAACAAGTATTTCGGTTGAAATTACGGTATCGAATGGGTGGGAAACAATAGGTTATCTACCTACTATGTACGTAGAAGAGGAAACAAATAGAGTTTTAATAATAACTGCATAGGGGAATGTCTTACAGATGTATTAATAGCTTTTCTACCACATATCACATATACACTGGTGTGCAAAACCTAAGGACGAAGGTAATCTTCGCATGCTGTGACACTGCCAAGTAACATAACTCGATGAAACTTGAATCATACATAGAGGGAACTGCTACGATATGCTACAGTAGGCAACTAAACGAAATATGCAATTAGACGAACAGAAATGCCACTTTTATTCAAGACCATAAGCTACACTAAAGTCAATACGACATATGATGAGTCTCTAGATTTACAGAAACAGATATATGGTGCATAAAGGGTGTATGACCACCACGGACAGCAATGCATGCTCTGCATCGTGCTCCCATGCTCGCCACAAGGTTGGTAAGCAGTTCATGTGGTTGGGCATTCCACTCCTCCACCAGCACTGTTGGCAACTGTTGGATGGCCTTGGTGCATGTGGATGTGCTGAAATGCGTCTCCCCAAAGCATCCCACACGTGTTCAATGGGATTTAAATCGGGGGAACGGGCAGACCAGTCCATTCGCCAAATATCCTCTCGCTCCAAGAGATCCTCCACCTGATGGGGCGCGACTTGTCATCCATAAAAATTAAGTCAGGGCCGACTGCATTCCTGAAAAGACGCACATGCGGAAGGAGTACAGTATCACAATAACGTTGACCAGTGAGTGTATCGTGTTCAAAGATTTGGAGGTCGGTGCGCCCATGCAACATTTGCCTCCCCAAATATAACGCACGGACCACCAAAACGATCATGTTTAAGGATGTTCCTGGGTTCATTACGTGTTCCCACCTCTAGCCAGATTAAGGTACTTCGACAATCACGACTTAGACTGAACCTGCTCTCATCCGAGAAGAGCACTCGACCCCATTGCTCGTTGGTCCAAATGTGATGCTCTTGGGACCATCGTAAAAGATGCCGCCGATGTGCAGATATCAATGGAACACAACGTACTGTTCTTCGGGCAAAGAGACCACCTCTGTGTAGTCGCTGTGCCACTGTGTATCCTGAGATTTCGTGTTTAACTGTACTGTTAAATGTGGTTGCAATTGCACCCGCTGTTTGGCGTGAATTCCTTCTTGCGTGTTTCACAATGTAGCGGTCATTTGCTGCTGTAGTTGAGCGTGGTCGATCACCATCTCTGCTTGGGACAGCTGTGCCTGTAGTTTGGAAGGTTCCCCATGCACGTGAAACAATGCTGTGAGCAATTCCAAACTCCTGAGCAACACTCGTCACACTTCGCCCTTCTTCCATTTCTCCATGAGTCTTCCCCGTGTGAAGTCATCCAAATAGTGTCTATGGGCCATGTTGCAATGAAGAACACCACTACAGTTCACCGTAATAGCTCGCTAATTGCCACACACCGTCTTGTCCTATTTCAACTGCACCGTGTTGCGGGACGGGGCAGTTGAAATAGGACAAGACGGGACCAAACCCATTTGGCAATATGGGCTCGCTACACTCACGCCATGTGACGCCCAGCTTTCTGTGTACGTGTAAGAGACCTATGGCAACATGCTCCCGCACCTTCATCTACTTCCACCAAGTAGTTCATTTGTTATGTTACTTTATCCATCTCGCCCTTAGGTTTTGCACACCAGCGAAGTAGGTAGAGAAGATATTACATTCCACCCAAAACTTTGATATCCAGATTTCATTGCAAATGCATGTACTTAAGTCCAGTATGTTCCAAAGATGCCACAAGATGGTTTCCATGGAACTCCCTCCTCCTTCAACCACCATTTACATTGAAATCTGTTTGGTGTTTTGAATTTCCTGGAAAATGATTAAGATTTTGATGAAAACACCATACACTAAAAATATTTTCATGACAAACAAGGCGTATGTCTTGAATTTTCTGAGAAGAGCCTGTGAAGTGCTTTTCATTTGGAGGAAATTTTAAATGATTTAGTATAACAGGTAAACGTTGAGCTATAGACGAAAACGTACTGCAGAGAAAATGTAGATCTCTTTAAAGCACACAATTTATTTCAAATAACGTTTCGTGGGATAAGTAATTTCCGAGATATCCGTTATTAATAGTTCGCATTGTTCAATAGTTCTCATTCTTTTCAGGTCTACACTCACTTGATTCTCACAATTGCATGGAAACTGTATGGAAATTTAACGCTAGCACAATGTATCGTCCACATCCTAATGTTTGACTACCGCTGTTCTCTTTGCATCTATAACGAGATGTGTAACAAAGGTTAGTCTTGATTAAAATGAAGTAGATAGAAACATAAGCTTTCTAAGAATCTTTGTACACCCTCTAGTACACGATAGAGGGTAGATAAACTCATGTGAATATAACGCATTAGACTTGTTTTAAAATTCAATTTCCTTCAAGCTTACTAAATATTGCTTGTCTTCAGTCCCCTACTCATTTGTATTTACACCAATTGTTACCTATTTAGTAATGAATTTATAAAGAGCAGCCAGAAAACTAATTATAAACTTCTCTTACATTCACATCGTGTATCTGTGCACACCATAACTCCAAAAAGAAAAGGCGCATAGACACCAAACTTGGTATTTTGGGCACAAAACATTCAGTATACCTCCAGGTAGGTGACAGAAAAGTGAATAATATGCAAAACGCTTCGTTATCTAAGTCCATAGTAATTTATATGACAACGAAAAACAAAACTCGTAAAACGTCCTGTTTTATGCGACAGTCGTTGAAGTAATCTAGCAGACCACTGTCATAGCTGTGAAGACTAGCGCATTCTGGTTGGTTAGTTAGATAACACGAAACAGGCTAATGACAGCTTACGAAAATTCAAGGAAATGTTGCCTCTTTTTTCTCTAAACCATTTTCAACATTATCCAATCTCTACCGTGTACACTATCTGTATTTTTTTACAGAATAAGTTGAACATCATGAAACAATTAATGAAGAACGTGACATCACCCTGCATTCCTATTACAGCCTTTTTACTTTCCCTTCCAAGTACATAATAGGCAGAGAAAGTTTTACTTTTTACCCAAAAATTTTATACTGAGTTTTCACCATAAATACGTGTTTTAAGGCTCCTGAATCCAAAAAAAGGTTTATACCTTTTCTACCATGTGCATACTGGATAGAATTTGCATTTTACCTAAAATTTTGATACCGAGTTTTCAAAGAAAACACATGTTTTGAGGCCCTTTGAATCAAAATAAAGCATCTTTGGTAACATGTCCTGTGCGCATATGTGTATCTGTGCACACCATAACTCCAAAAAGAAAAGGCGCATAGACACCAAACTTGGTATTTTGGTTCATTATCTTCTAAATGTGCCACATAAGGATTTTCTAGAAAATCCCTCCACTCCAAATTACTGTTTACATATAAGAGCTCT
This sequence comes from Deroplatys truncata, assembly GCA_030765065.1. Classification (NCBI taxonomy): domain Eukaryota; kingdom Metazoa; phylum Arthropoda; class Insecta; order Mantodea; family Mantidae; genus Deroplatys; species Deroplatys truncata. The sequence goes on from CM060986.1 coordinate 112,712,217, forward strand.
GAAATCTGTTTTTTAGCAAATGGCTCTAACAATTTTGATTGAATTAGCATATGTTAATTATATTTACATGAAAATAAAATCTATATATAGAGTATTATGGGAGTAGCTTTAGAAGAGCCTTTCGGAAGGGATTTTGTATAATTTTGCATAACTGGTACCTAAACGTTAAGCCCTTTAAGAAAACATATTACACCAGAATTGTAGATATCTTTAAGATGCACAATTCATTTCAAATAAATTCCTTATGACATGAGCCACTTCCGAGATTTCTGTTATTAATGGTTTGAGTTGTTCAGTACTATTTTTGAGGAAAATAAAAGTATTTTCAAGAGAACACTGAATTAGGGATGAGGATATAAGAAAAGAATTAGAAGTAGAAGGTGTTAACCCAACAATGAATAGGTACAGAACAAGATGGTTAGAACATGGTGTTAGGAGGATGGAGACAAGACTGCCAAAAATAGCTTTCCAATATGCCCCTGAAGGAAAGAGAAACGTGGGAAGGCCGGGAAGAAAATGGAAGCAGACATCTAAGACGGAACAGGCAGCAGCCTGATCCATGAAGTGGAGGAGAAGAAGAAGAAGATTCCACAGTACTTTGTCGTTCTATCAAAGTCCTGTCGACATTCAGACGTTTCGCGCGATTGCTTGGAAACAGTATGGAATTTTAAGGCCAGCACATAGCGTCTAGTTCTTAAACATTTGACTATCGCAGTTACTTTTGTGTCTAACAATATATGTGATGTAGCTATTTCTGCAAAGATTTATCTGGATTAAAATGAAGTAGATAGAAAAATAAGGTTTCGTAAGAAATGTATGTATAACCCTTAAAATTCGATGGAGGCTAAAGGAAGTCTTGTGAATATAACACACTTCTTTTTAATTAATTTATTTAACAGATTTTTATCCTACTCTAGTACGGAATACAAAAGCAGGATAAAATTTGCAAAAAGAGAGGTATATATTTATCCGAGGTTTGCTTTTCAGGAAATGTCTAGCATTAAACAATTTTAATTAATATTGTCAATTAAACGTTATTCCATACAAGTATAGCACCTTTAAAGCAATACTTCATTGTGCACATATTTGGGTTAACATGAATGCAGTTATGCTAAGTGTGAAATTTATCTTGGTAGTGAACACTGTGATAAGACAATATGACTTGTTTATATCTAAGTATTTGAGAAGCATTATGACTGACTGCTGTCATACTGCAGATAAGGAATCTACATGTGCAATTTTTGTGTGTTGATACTTCAGGAGTATTTAATATAGAGTCAACTGAAAAATTCAACGCCACAGCCGTTGAATTTTTCAGTTGACTCTATATTAAAAACTTGCCTAAGACCAGGCTAAGGTCTATTAAAAGTATAATTAATTTATATAACAACAAAAAAAATAATTAAAACTTCAGGAGTAGTTGTAATTTATAGAACAAGTAGATGGTCTTGATGATTATACCACAAGTGAATTTTTGTGCCACTCACTGTCGTTCATGCGACAATTTTCACGTGTGTCGTATTCAAATTATCCAGAGTCGGATACAATATTTTCGCAGTCTTAGTATTATAAATTGTAGGAAATATATTTTGAAATAATAGCAGACACAAGAGAGAGGTCGAGAATATACGTTCAACAGTTCTCTCCGTGTACTTCATTTGTTATTACCTTGAACCGATAAGCTAGACAGACAATAGCATGCATTCCATTCCTGGAAGAGAAGTGAGCAGTGTTACAGACTGTGATGTTACCTATTATCAACATGGAATGATAAATAATAAAAATTCAGATATCAATAATTATGCCATGTTTATTAATGTACCTAGGTTAACTAATTTTCCATCTGATTTGCTCAGAGAAAAAAGTATCACAAAATAGTTTAATGTTCTCTTTATAAGTCACAGCAACTTGCAATAGCGTCCTTGCTATTATTGGCAGACGTGCCTTAATGAGGCTGTTATGCAGGATATTGAATCTATCGGATGGTTTGCATAAAATCGATTTAAATAATGTCATCATTATAAAGTATGCACAATGAACGTAATTTCTGCTTGTATTCTGTTTAAAAATATATTGCCATATTGCAATGTATTACACCGATTGTACCAACTGCTGAATTATGAAACCGCCTAACTTAAATGAAAAGTAATATATTAAAACCATACGTATAATAAAGCGTTGTCCGGATGGTTTATGCAAATTTTAGATTTTGGATAAATACTTGATATTAGCGTTTGTAATAAGATAATAAATTACTCTGATATCAAGATTTGTTTGTATAGGTGTGTATTCATATGTGTATATGAATGTTACGAAAGATTACACAAAATATGTGCCTTTGGTCCCATTTGAAGTATTAGTTATGCAGTGAATATTAATGTGACGTGGGGCTTCGGAAATTCAGGGTTCCTGCTGATTTTGAATCTACTGCTTAATAAATAAATAGTTTTACGTTTGGAATATCAATTATGTATTTTTTGCTTAACTTGACATTGCCCAAGGGGCTATGGGACTTACTTTCTTTCTTTCCCTCCTTCGATATTTCTTTGGAAATGAGTGTATTTTACAATTTTAAATTTTACATAATTAATGTTTATTACAGTTTTAATTTCCTCTCTCTCTAAATTTATTATTACCCAACAAAATCTGAAAAACAAGGAACTATTTTGTAATTGTTATTACTACGTTTCAGATTCTGTTATACGATTTCCAATATTATGTCATACTCTTTTGTGTTCCGCGAACTTTATATTTCATTATCATCTTTCAATTAACTTCTTAAATATTTGTGGAGAGCTAATAACAATATATTTATCATAGAAAATCCATGTTCAGGTACTTCTGTACGTGCGGATAATTGACTATTTCTCTACGCATCTCATGGATCTTTCTATTTAAGTACCTTGTCATGGAGCATTTTCCACTGAACTATATATTTACACCATGAAACCAGTGCTCAACTTTCCTCCAAATATGTTCTCACTATTTCTTCTCTCTTCTTTATCTTCGGCAATAATTTTCCTTTGCGCCGATCACGCGACTGCTGCACAAAATATACAACGGCATCCTTTCTCTGGCTTGTTGATTTTTTTCCTACTTTGGCGACCGACTATTGTTGATCTCACACTTACCAGCATTCGTCATTTATTTTAACTATCATTTCTCTACATATTATATTAGCATATTAAACTTTATAATTTTCCTATAGTTCTTTTCTTATTATTTCTTGACGTTTTGATGGTTTTTACATAATTACGTTCACTATATATTACAATTTACAAATATTATTAATAATTTACATTCATTTATGTTCTGTTACTTTAGCTTCTTCTTCTCTTTATGCAATTTATATAATAATTCTATAACAATTAATCCCGTCTCAGCTACACAGCGTTATAATTATTTGTCACAAAATGAGAAAATCAAAATGAGACAGAAGAAATACAAATATTTTCTCATTATACACTATTATTTTCTCTACCACGTACATAGTGGGTAGGTAAGGTATTGCATTTTACCCAAAATTCGATACTGAGATTTCACCACAAAAAATATTTTGCGGTTCTCTGAATAAATAAAAAAAATATATTTTGGAAACATGTCCGTGTATATATTTGTGTGTGTTTGCGCGCGCGCGTCTGTTTACTATCTATAAAGAGCATAAACAAACGAAAAGTTCGATAAATGCCAAACTTGGTGTTTCAGTTCAATATCTTCCAAAATTGGACACGAAGATTTTTCAGAAGAAGCCTATACCTCCAACTAATCTTTAGATGGAAAGTAGTCGAAATTTTTTATTTTCTAAAAAATTGCTCTAACGATTTTGTTTAAAACATCATATAGTAATATATTTGGATGACAAATAAAATGTGTATCTGGAATTTTATGGGAACAGCCTGTGAAGTACTCTTCATTCGAAAATGAAGAGTATATCTGGTAAAAGTTAAGCGATAGGCGAGAACGTACCATACAAAAATGTAGATCTCTTTGAAAGAAACAATTTATTAAAAATAAGTTATTTTGTGGTATAAGCCATTTCTGAGGTTCCATTATTCAAGGTTCAAATTTTTCAATACTAGCCATTCTTTTAAGGTCTCATCGATTTTCAGCTGTTTCTTGCGATTGCATGGAAGTAGTATGAAATTTTAAGGCCAACATATAGCGTCCAGTTCTTAAACATTTGAATGTGGCGGTTCTCTTTGTAGCTGTAACGAAATGTGTAATGTGGCTGCTTTTTCAAAGGTTTGTCAAATTGTAATGTCTCCACCCTAAAAAAAATCATTTTTGGAACATGCCCCCCAAAAATGAATTAAAAATTGAATTAGAATTTTGTATTTTTTGCTAAAGACATGTTTTTTGGTCCTCTGATTCAGAAAGTGCTCTGAATACAGGTTTCTACAGATTCCATTAAAATTTCCGGCAATGAATTGTGTGTATGCCATATTTTTACTTTTTATACTGCTAGACTAGAAATATATGTATATACATATACATATAAAAAACGCGATGTAGTATAAACACCAAACCTGGTATTTAATTTCAGGACCTTCCAAAAATGCAAGACGAAGGTTTGCAAGAAAATTCCTCACCCCAAACTACCCTTTACATGCAAAATGATTAAAAATGTTTTATTTTCTCAAAACTTGCTCCAACGATTTTGATTAAATGCCATATATTTAACATACTTGCATGAAACATAAAAATGTGTGTCTCAAATTTTCTAGAAATATTCTGCAAGATCCTCCTCATTCGGAATGAATTCTGTATTACTGGTAAGCTATAAGGCATAGAAAAAAACACACTAGTACTGTACAGAAATCTCTCAAAGTACCACAATTTATTTCAAACAACCTTTTTTCAGGGCATTACAATTTGCAAGATAACCATTACTATTGGTTTAGATTTCTCAATGTCTTCTCATTTTTTTAAAGTGATGTCACTAGTCTGTTTTCCTGGCAATTTTATGGAAAGAATATGGATTTTCAAGGGCTTTTAAGCAACTTAAGCGCCGTTTTGGTTTTTTTCTATCTCTTTGTACCTACAACGGAATATGTAATGTAACTATTTCTGCAAATGTTTATCTCGATTAGCATGAAGTAAATGGAAAGTAAGCTTTCATAACAATATTTTGTAGAGGTTATAAAAATAAACGATATTTGATAGAGAAAGATATGTGAATTTAAGAAGTAGATTATTTAGTCTTATTACTATTTTTTCTGCACTGATATAGACCTTGTATTTGCACTAGCTTTAAATAGAGAAAGTATTGTGATTTACTAGAAAGCTTGTGGAAGTAATACGGCCCAGATATCATTTCTCATATCTTCCAAACTGTTTGCATTTCTTTTTAAACCTAAGCCATAATAATAATGAAGCTTCTCAATTTACGATTTTGTTATGAATCCCCTCCCGCTTAATCCTGAAGTTTAATGTCTGATTTTTCTTTCATAAAATTCCTTATCTTGGACCCATTATTTTTGGGGCATACATTTTAATTTGCTTATTTTGATGTTTGAACCATAGGTCTTCCATCGCAATACTGTCTGATAGACCTTGAAGTTTGATAGGCCTATGTAGTTAATGTATGGCACACCTATGTGAAAGAAGGGGCGCTTGAAAGGAATTAATACCCTTACATTCTACCTCTAAACCATTAATAATAATTCTTTGTATATTTATACGGAAATGTAGTTCAAACAAGGAAAATTGCTCATCATTTCAATATTTAGCACCACTTGTGTCAAATAAGATGGTAGTTGTTATATCACTTTATGAAGTGTATCCAAGCTTTTGCCAAATTTCATCACAGGTTGCAGCTGTGCTTTTAAGCTCATTATCATTATTTGCCTGTATAACCCCTCTGGTTGCAATCAATATTAACCCGAAAGAATATGCGAAGTGGAAGAACCAGCAAATAATTAAATCCACATTCCAGCTAGGAGTAGATTGGCATTTTGGGGTCGACTGACTGACTACAGGAAATGTCAAATTTGCTCAGCTAGAGACAACTTATGTCTATTTGTTTCCTTCATTTTTCTTTTTGTTTTCCTTCTTTTCATTACATTTAAGTTTTATCTAGAATATGCCATCCACCTACTTACCTTCCTATATGTTTTCCTACCCTCCCACCCAGCTACACACCAGCCTATTTATCCTCCAACTCAACCATCTACCTATCTACCACCTCCCTCCTTCTTACCTCCTAACATTCATCTATATACCTACTTCTCTCCCTCCAGCCTCCCACCACCTACCTACCCACCTACCTAACTACCCATCCATCATGGCTATAATGCTAGCATCTTGTTCCCAAGGTCGCGGATTCAAACGCGATGGTTTTTTTTCGGGCGTAGGAGCTCTTAGTATGGCTTCCTTCGGAGGGGAAGTAAAGTCGATGGTCCCGTGTTGTAAATTTACGGCACGTAAAAAATCTCAAGCCTGATAAAGAGGCCTAAAGTAAAATGTCCTGTCACTCACGTTCAACATAGAATGGAAGCTAAGGACCGTGGCAGTTGAAAAGTGTCCATAAATAAAACTCAATTCCTGCCTATCTATCTATCCTCCCTCCCAAAAACCCATCAGCCCATCCTCCCAAGACCCATCTACCCCCACCCTCCCATAAACCTAGCTACTTAACCTCCCACCTACTTACCTACCTACATAACCTAATTATCTATCCTCCTTCCACCTCCACCTACCAACCCAACGATTATTCACCTAATTTCCCAACAACCCAACCACCCATCCACATACCCACCCATCTTCCCACTCACATACTTACCTACCTACATACCTACCCTCTCACCCACCCACCTACCTATACTAACTTCAGTCGTAGGAGTACCAATAATATTTTGTTCAGACTGAACTTTGTTAGTGGCTGTGGGCCACAAGATTTTCCCTGCATATGTAGGAAATTAGTAATGAGACTTTCCTTCTTTTGAAGTTTTAAAACTTTCCTTACTTTCTTTCAACAAAAATATATTTTCAACAGAAGCCTCTTTAAAATATCTTCTTATTCAAGCTACCAAATTCACGAAAAAAATTAATTTCAATACGCTTATTAACCATTGAGTGCATACTTAATGAATGTTACTGTCATTGTTGCCTGTTGAAGTCATTGCGTTTGAATAGAACCACTTGTGTTCGTCTTTCAACAGTAGAATATTCCCACTACATTGTTTAAGATGATGTTTAAGATCAAGCCACTAATATTACGCTATAATAAAATTACACTAATTAAAATGGCTAAATCACTACTAATGTCGCTACATACATTAGTAGAAGAAACGCAGTTGTTATTTAACCTCAATCTACACAATAGTTTGGTTGTACACATAACCCTCTTCTTTAAAGCGCTTGCCTTATTTTCACAAAAAACGTTTCTTCTTTCATAGGCACTAGTTACTTTATTCATGCTAATTCCATGTTGACTTCAAACTTGCTGTCTTTTTTCCATACACTTTCATTATCAGCATTTTCAAGATATTGAATAAAAACACACCAGTTAACTTCATAAAAAGCCGCAGAACAGCAACTAACACTGAAAATTCATACTTCATATAGTAAACAGTTTTTGCAGCACAACAGCAACACATTTCTCAACTGATAGCTAATCAAATTTCCCTACTTTTTATGACATTATGAGCTTAACTACATTTTTACTTCCTCTACCTCGTATACAGTGGGTAGAGAAGGTATTGCTTCCCCGCAAAACTTCGATAACGACATTTTACCGGAGATACATGTTTTGAGGCCCCATATACAAAAAAAAAGCGTTTTCAGAAAAAACGGCACAAAACGAAAGTCGGATAATACCAAACTTGGTATTTATGTTCACTACCTTCCAAAAATGCGACATGCAGATATTAAAGAAAACACTCTCACCCCAAACTACTGTTGTAACATTTATCGAAATATTTTACTCTCTAAAAATATGTCTAGTGATTTTTATTAAAATACTATACATTAAAGATAATTACATAACAAATTTCAAACATATATCTCGAACGATCTGGGAATAGCCTATGAAGTCCACTTCATTTGGAAGGAGTTTTCTATAATCCTGTATAAATGGTAAGCGTTAAGCGATAGACGAAACCGTATTGTACAAAAAAAGTAGATCCGTTTAAAACACACAATTTATTTCAAAGAACTTTTTTGTGTCGTCAGCCATTTCCGAGATATCCATTATTAGTGGTTCGAATTGTTCAATGCTTTGTAATTTCTTTCAAGTCCTTTCGGTATTCAGTTGTTTCTCGCGATAGCATGAAAAAACCATGACATTCTAAGGCCAGTGTATAGCGTCCAGTTCTTAAACATTTGACTATAGCTGTTCTGTTTGTTTTTGTAACGAAATGTGTAATGTAGCTGTTTCAGGAAAGGTTTTTCTCCATCAAAATAAAATAGAAGGAAAATAATCTTTAGTAAGAATAATTTGTATGCCCACTAATAAGCGACAGAGGGTAGAGAAGGTCATGTGAATATAACACATCAGATTTTTTGGGTTTGATTTTGCATCTAGCAAGGTACAGAGTCTTAGTTAAATTTTAATAGAAAACTAAGCATCTGATAATAATTTTGCAATGACCACCATCATGGGAACTGTCATACCTGCCTTAGGCTCCATGTCTTTAACCTACCAGTGTTATTTTTTCGTAAGTGAATATATATTCACCAAAGCAATAATTTAATAACTTTAACGGTTTAATTGCACTTACATATTTTGTTTCGTTATCGTAATTCTATATATTAATAAAAGCATGTATTTAACTTGAAAACTTCATTAACATTTCGTATTGCAATAATGATGATGGAACCTTCATTTATAAGATAAACAATATAGGGTATCGACAAAAGCCGCTAGAAATAAATTATATAACTCACTGTTAAGAAAATACTATGCAAAATCGCAGTTAAATACTAATGGGAAAATAAATTAATATCGTTAAAATTATACATTGTTTGTTTATCTCACTATCAACTGAAACCATAAAGCCAATTTCATGAGTAACGCATAATACCATAACAACAAAAAGTTCTTCACTTTTTAAAAATGCTGGAAGATATGCAATTTAATATTTTGAAACGAATTTTTTACAAAAGATGGATGAGCAAATTTCTACGCACGTGATTCAGCGGGAACAGTTTTAAATGACAATCTTCTTTTTAAATTTTTTTCTGAAGTTATTTTCTTTAGTGGCGTGCAAAAATTAATTCCATGTGGTTATGGAATAGATCAATTATTGACTTGTGTACCATATTTTTATAAAGACGACTATTTTATTCCTAAGAGCAGTTTAATATAACACATTTTAACAGAAATTGAAACAAAGGTGGTTTTATAAGAAGATAAGGAGATTCATATGTACACAAGAAGAATTGTGCTTATATTTTTAACGAAAGTTTTCCAAATAGGCAGCCTATTTCACCGGCAACCAAGAGTAGAATAAAAGCAAAATTCAAAATAAATGCATACGAGAAGTTCTGAAAGTCCTAGAATATTGAATGTAACGTTCCCTAGCATGCAACTAGCAGATATGCAAAATATTTAATTCTAGTAAATAATTCGATATCAATATTTCAGTGGAAATATATGTTTTGGGGCCTTCTGAATCCAAAAACATAATTTTAAGAATAAGGTCATTTAGGTTCAGCATCTTCCAAAGATGCAACATGAACATTTCTAAGAAAATCCTCTCATCCCAAGCTATCCTTTATATGAAGATTTATATAACTTTTAGGTTTTGCCAAAGATGTCTCTAAGAGTTTGATTAAAACTCCATATGTTTTTATATTTACGTGACAAATAACATCTTTGCCTTGAGTCTTCTGGGTATAGCCTTGAAATCCTTTATACTCGGAAGGAATTTTTGCATAATTTTTTACAATTAGTAAACCATCAGAGACAGACAGAAGCGTAATATATAAAAAGTTTAGAATTTTTTAAGCACGGAATTTATTTTAAATAACTTTTTTGTAGCATGAGCCATTTCCGATAAATATGTTTTAATTTCTCAATAAATTTTAAAACATTGTTGCTATTCAGATGTTTCTCGCCATTTCCTACGAAGAGAGTGGAATTTCAAGGAAAGTATACTGCGACAAATTTTGAAATATTTGACTATCGCTGTTGTTTTTGTACCTCTAACAAAGTGGGAATGAATCTATTTATGGAAAGATTTATCTAAACTTACTAGAAGTACATAGAAGTATATGCTTTTGCTACATAAACTAAACTATAGTAAGTAGGGTGTGTCGCGTGAATGTTGCACATTTTTTTAAAGAAAATAGTTAATTTTAATTTTATTTTTATGCATTTCTCAGCCACCCTTTTCTCATAAAAGGCAAGGTTCAAACTCTATAGTTCACACCACATGCTATATTTGAAGAGATTAGCAAACTGAGCTAATCAAGCTTCAGTGCTTTGTAAAACGAGGGAAGTGAATGGAAAGGGAATCTTCCTTCCTTTCTTCCTTCCTTCTGTCTAGAAGGTTGGGCATCCCTGGCGTTACTTGTGAAATGCCTCTTAATTGTACAGCTTGTGGTCAGTAAACTTTCAAGGAAATTTTAAGTATGTGATTTAATTTATGTGAATGTCTTTTGTTCACAGGATCTAGAAAGCTTCTTAAATGAGGGTAAACAGGGTGTTATTTATCTTTGCCTGGGATCTCTTATACGAAGTGACACTCTTCCTAGGGAGAAACTCAACGCCTTTATTGACGCTTTTAAGGAACTGCCTTACAAAGTCCTCTGGAAAACAGATCCCATCGATGGACTTCCAAATATAATAAAGACTGTAAAATGGGCACCTCAGTTGCAAATTTTGAGTAAGTACATTTTGATGCAGCTTTCAATTTTTCCGCTCTGCTTACACCCTTTCTATAGTAATGTATTTGTGTTCCTAAATTTACTAGCGGCTCGAAGCAAGGTTAAATGCAACTAAATAGTACGGTTATGAACAAACAGGAAAGTCTTAAGCAGTTAGCTCCAAGCTGTCTATACTCAAACCAAAGACTGAAAAATTATAGGGGCCAAGACACACTGACGCAGGTGAAAACCGGTCGGAGTGCTGTCTACAAACGCAAAACAGGTTTGGTAAATTGAGTACAATTTGAATTTTTCTAGGATAACTGATTTTCATGATGGGAAAATTGAATCCCTCCTAAATTTTCGTGATAGTAAAATGAGTCCCCAGAACCGTAATGTTAGGCAAAAGAATTTCCCCTCCACTTTGTGCAGACTTGGGACCGCGTAACCATTTAGCAGTTGGTGTGGTCAAAAGTTTTGCCTTGAGAGAGTGCATGATCCCCCAAAGCATTTACAATCTAAAATCGTGCGTATGAGCAACTTGCAATAGTTTTTTCATACAGTTAAAATTTTAAAGGAAAGAGTTTTCACATATACAAATCTTAGTATGTCCTGGTTAACCAAATTTGTCAACTGTTCTCTCAAAACTGTTTATTTTTCTATCTCTTGTTTACTGTACATTGTAACTGAACATAACATCTGACTGAATTCTGGACACAACGTCAACGAAGTTATAAATGTTCAGGTACGAAGCGTAAAACAAGGCGTTCAATCTGACATGGAAATATTCACAGCTGTTTGTTGCAACTGTAAAATCAGTCCAAGCAGCAGGGAGACATATTGAATCTGCCGCAATGTATGTCTCCAGAATGTAGCTACAGAACTTTTGTATTTTTGCTCTGCTGGTTGTACAGCCATCAGATCTTCGTCCCCTTCGTCAACTGAATTTAAAAAGGGAAGTCGAAAGAAATGTTTTAAAAATTTACGTTTTTCTTGGTTCTATTTGTACTTCTTTGATAGATCAAGGGCTTGCATTTTGCGCCACCAATTTTGTCCTAAATAGAAACAACGCCCTTTTATCACAACTGAATGCCTAACAAGCGTTGTAGCCTTGTGAATAGCTTGTTCATAGTCTATAAAAATCACTTCTGGTGAAAAGGTTAAGCCAAGTATCGCACAATGGGGTACAATATAACGGTACATATTTACATGGGTTTCAGATGCCTTATTTAGCAGCAGCAAGAATACAAGTGGCACGTAAACATCGTTACTAGTGCATGGATAGTAAACAAATATGAATAAAACTTAGGATAGGTTTTAAATGTAACATCTACGTAAACTATAGACCTGCCAAAAAGAACGTTAAGCTTTTGTAGTTGTAAAGCCAATTATATAGGTTTCACTATTACTTATTATTAGGAAAGGTTCACCGTTGTTGGTTACTATTTCCATTTCTTGCAGTATGGCATGTGTATCTATGGCGTCTTTGGGAATATTGAGGCATCTGCCATAGTTAGAGCTTCTGTGTCACCTTGTTTTAGTTAGGTGTGTAATGATTTGGATGGTTTACTAAAAACATCTGCCGTTCCTTTCTCTTTAAAGTTTTGCTAAGTTTGTGTCTATTTAGACTCTGTAAGTTTGATCTCTCATGTTTGTGAAACTGAACACTATCTACAATACAATTACTTTTACTTAATTTTATATAACACTTACACGAGTTCAAGGAGCAAGTCCACCGCTGAATTCAATTCTTCAATGTTTTATGGTAGCGAAACTTGTAACCTTCAGCAACAAAAAGTGTTTTATTTTTCTCACTGATCATCACTGCCATACTGGCCCATTCACTCTCTGTTCACTGCACTAAACCGTATGACTGCTGGCTGTACACTGATCTAAGCTGCATCATGCCGTGAATGCCTTGACGTCGTCACATCGTGCTGGATGCGACTGCTGTAGCCAACCAAAGCGGACTCAATTTACCGCATGAACTTAAAAAGATTTACATTTTAAGAAAACTCAATTTACCGCTCAGAGAATGATAACCAATCAACTATGGACTCAATTTACCTGTACCCACGCCAAAAGACTGTACGAGGGTTGGGATAGTTGTTTATCTGCAACCTTCATGCCTATTATCCGGTAACAGTTCAACCTTATTGCCTTTCACGTGGCACTAATGCTTAGATACTCCTATGCCTGATTATGAGTATACACTCACAAACAAATTGTTGGATATCAGTCGTTAAGGACAAAGCAGATCATAATTATTTTCTATGTGCGTGCAGTTGGTAAAGGGAGATCCTAAGAGTGAGTGTTTGTATCTGAGATGATTAAAGAAAGGAATCTTGCCTTACGATTCCTTTGTATGTAATTTATGAATTTATTGAGAATGCATTTATCACTCACTGCCTTGAGGATTGTGGCGGTTTCGGGCGTGTTCACCCAATCTTACCAAGCGTGATGGCTCCGCGGTAACGTGTGAGGAGATATGGGAGATTCCGGGTTCGATTCCCTTCGACCACCCACTCCATTACTGGTTTTTTTATGTTTTTTTTCTGGTCTGTAAGCGAATGTTGGGGTGGTTTCCTATCTACCACCATTTCCTTTCCATTATTTCTCTTTCATTTGCTTCCTTATTATGTTTCAAACATGCCTATAGGTTTCGTGGTGTATGGCAGTACTGCACAAATGCGGATGCCTGCTCAGAGGAAAGAGTACTCCTTGTGGAAACTGGAGGGCTGCTTGACGGATCGTTCATCGTCTTCTCTTGGCAGCTCCAGTAGTGGGATGGGCCACCGTCAGTAAATATTAGGACCTCCGCGCGCTTCTGTGACCTGTCTGCCTGCGACCTCTAGCTTCCCATGGTTCATTCACTTCATCCGTTCCTCCTAGGGGGTGGTAGCCGCAGTAAATCTCCCTTAGGTTTTAGTATGCGAGGTATCCCCTTCCTTTTTATCCCCCTTATGACCTATTTTCTAATCGGAATATAATGAATGTTATATACTAAGGTCAATAATAATCTCTTTGGGAATTTATATGACAAGATGCAACAGATACCTGCATACATAAACACATTTAAAAATGCTATTTTTTCGTGTTAGCATCAAATATTCATCCAAAATCTGAAATTAGGAAAAACATTTCTATTTCGTATTAGATTATGTGCAGAACCTGTTATGCTCTAGCACATTAACTTAGCTCAAAACACCTAATTTAAGATTGAAGTTAAGAGATTATGTAATTTTACTTATAACTGTATATTAAAATTATTGCATATGGTTGCAGAACATCCTCATGTGCGCGTGTTTATATCCCATGGTGGTCTGATGGGTACGCAGGAAACTGTTTATACTGGAGTGCCGATGATCGGTATCCCTATGTTTGCTGACCAAGAGCTTAATATCAGAAACATAATGACAAGAGGCGCTGCAGTGCTGCTGCATTATGATTCTCTAACAAAGAAGGAACTGCTTAAAGCACTAGACACTGTTCTCAACGATCCAAGGTATTGCATATTATTGCGTTTACCCTTTAGAAAGCTATACAAAAACATAGTTTGAAGCTCAAGTGCATTGCCAAATAACCGACGAAATTCATTTCAATTTTATTTAGATTATTTTTAAATCATCATGAAAAATAAATTATATATATATATATATAACCTACTAATGCTCCAATGTAAATGTAAAATTCTACAATTTTCAGTGAATTGATTTTATACTATAGCTTTATGTGACGAACAAATAAAATATGTTTACAATTCAGTTTTTTATATATAGAAATACCACTTTAAAATGAAATCCTTTAAAAAAACCTGTCTTATGATGAATTTTTAGAAAACTTAGGCTTTAAATAAAATTTGATTCTTAAAGAAAACGCTTCAATTTGTTATACTTTTTCATAAAAAATTAAAAAGGTGTTATTTCACGTTTGATTAGAAAATATAAAATAGTCTTATAAATAATGCCATAACATGTAACTGTTTTAAGTACGAAAAACGTCAAACCTTCGAAAACATACCGAAAATAAAAAAAGTGTGGTTGACCATACCAACTTAAGGAAGATTAGCAATTACGAAAAATGCAGAAAATAAAGTTGTAAATCCCCAAAGGATTATTTAAATCCTGCTGAAGGGCATTTATATGTCAAAGAGGAAGAAAACAGAAATAGTGTATGAATATACCTTATAAAGTTTAGCTACTTTTCTTGATGGAAAAGGTAAAACAAGGCTGCTCTTTGAACATTTTGTCGAAAATTTGTGGAAGATTCCTAATAACATTGTAATCGTTTGTTAAGCTATTTTCATTTAAATACAACTTGAAGTTACAAAAGTTTTATGCTATTCCTTTTACCGTTAGGATTCATTACTAATAAACAAAATCTTATGTGTTATATTTACACGACCTTCTCTATCCACTTTTTTATAAACTATTCTTACAGGAGCTTATTCTTCTATATATATATTCCATGTTAATCAAAATAATTGTTTGCACAAAATAATGCAAACCATAGTTTCATTTTAACGGTACCAATTAGAGAGAGAGAGAGAGAGAGAGAGAGAGAGAGAGTCGCATCGATGTTTGGACGAACAATTTGCATGGTGATTCTTTTGGGATCATTTATGGAATTGTTTTCGAGATAGAAACATTGATTTTTAGATACATTTTTAGACTGTAGAAAGTTTTAGGATACGTTTAGCTTCTCATTAGCTGGCGCAAAGTCGTTTGGAGAAAACAGTTTTCACACACAAAGCTTTTGCGATATAATTAAACGTAAGCTTTCGTCTTGTAACATGCAAACTGGACTTGATCTGTAATCTCGAATGGCAATACGCAAGCTTGTGATATAAACAGTCAAGAAGACGGTTCTTGCTGAATCGTAAACAATGGCTCCGTAGTCTAACTTCCGATTCGATTAATGTATTATGGATATAATCATAGATTTATCGGACTCCAGTTATTAACAGACAGAGCCTTTATTACACTGAGTCCACGAACAAATTCTTCTATTCAGTTGAGAGGTTTCCTGCCAGTAGATTATTAAACGTTATTTTCAACACTTTATTTTAAAGTATTTTCTAATGGTTGAGATCCTAGTGATGATGATATGGCTCCCCAATTTTCTTGACTTACCAAACATAGTATATATGGATATAATACTGAAATTTAGTGACATATATATTTACTCAAGAATAGCGTTGGGAAAGAGAGCTAATAACATGTTGCACGGGATAAATATGGAATGGATATTAAGTAAAGAATATTCCATAGCTTGGAGGAAAGTATAGTTTTATACGGAGCTGAGATGTAATCTTAAAATCAGGATAGAATTAGAACAGTGGAAATGGACTATTTGAGTCGAGTTTACAGCTTAGAGGTTAGAATAAGGTAGAAAATGAGGAATAGGATTATGGTGATGAATGGAAATAACATGCTTCATAACAAATAACATTAGAGAATAGAACACTACAGAAAATGCACGACTACATAGATGACCGAAGAAAATTAGCATTAAATAATTATATATAGTCACGCCAGAAAAAAAATAAGAAGAGAAGGCAACAAAAATAAATGAATGGTGTGGCGTATTAATAATTTGGAGGGTTACTTTGCCATTATCAGACATATTGTTGTTTTCCTTTGATGCTACTTGGGATGACGTCATTCCTGGCTGGTCGCTTTGCTAGCCATGAGTGGTGAGGATAGCGTCTGTCTTAGTTAGGATTCCGTGAGAAGTGGATCGCGTGTGCAAGTAGGCTTTGGGATCGGTGGACATCTACTCTCACCTTTCATATTTAATAATATAGGGAACCCAAACGGTTGGGAAATAAGTATGTAAGTAGATTTGTGTTATGAATTTTGTACAGTGAAAAACCCACGCCTTCCTCTTAACCTCTACACCACGTTTCGTTCCTCCGCAGCCAAGTCAGTATACGTCTCCTCAATGTACTGCTGGGTACTAGAAATTAGTTTAATTTTCATGTGAACTTTTCGTCCTATACCCAGTATGTAACAATATAAATTAATAATATTATATTTAGAAGTTGTGGAACGTAATTAAGGTAATAATAGAAAACCGAACAAAATATCAAGAAAAGATACAGGAAAGGTTTTAAAAGCATAATCTGTAAATAAAGTATGTACAGAAATGATGGTAAATAAAGGTCGAACGCTAGCAACGACAGATATCACCAATAAGTTATCCGTTGTCAAAGAAGAAAATCAACAAACTGGGAGAGAGAGAGAGAGAGGACTTCATAGTAATATTTGTGAGAAAGACACGAGAACAACGCACAAGAGAAGATTCCTGCAGAAGAAATAAGAAGATAGAAGCAGTAGTGTACAAATATTTGGAGGACAGGAGAGCATTAATTCAATGGGATCTACAAATAGTTAATGGGGGAATACTCCGTGTCGAGATAACTAAATAACAAAATATCCGCGAGACATATGAGAAGCACCTGAACCTAGGTTTTCCATAAAGTATATTTTTGTTCAGCTCCTCACAAATATAAAGGTAGTTACTATACATAAAGCAATTAAAAATATTAAGTTCGCGCCTCACAAAATAAAATAATACATTGTTAAAAATTACAAAAAGAATCCGTAACGTAGCTAACAATAGAAATTGTTCTTGAGATTTTTTAAGGAGAGAATCATTTTGAAAGAAAAGGATATCAGAATTTCATGAATAAATAACTATGCCTAATGAAAAACTATAACAGTTACAATTCAAAAGACACAAAACAAGAAAAACTCCAATAGCTCTCGGGAAAAACAAATCAAATTAATAATAAGTAAGGTATTCTCAAAATGAAAACCATTTATTCATTCAAACAGTAGGTAGTAAAATCGCATAGCAGAACCCTGAATTTTCGGAGTGCCACGAAGTTATAAAACCAGTTCCATAATTGGCGTACTCTAGGTCCTGAAAACAGCTCCAAATAAAATATACCTGTGGAGGTGGAGAGCTCCTAATGGGAAACGCCAAAGAAGAATGCGAAGAAAATAATGAAATTTTAAATCCGGATTTGTTAGGTCATGACTCTATGTTTGTAAGTTTGGTTTCTAGTATTTGCTGTGTTGTGTTCCTTTATGTTACACTACACAGGATTCGTGATGTCATCGGCGAATATGCCGATTTTAGCTGGCTTAAGAACTATTTGACTCGCTTCATTTATGGAAACAAGAAAGAGAGTAACGCTTAAGACTGATCCTTGAGATATTCCATTCTATAGCTCAAATAAATCTGAGAGATGGGATGGGCAGAAAATAAAGTAACGGTTACAGTGTAACGACTACCTTAATGTAACGGTTACTGAAGTAATGGAGACTGGCGTAACTAGTTATACATTAACGGTTGCAAAAGTAGCTAGTTATCCAATAATGGTTACCAAAGTAACGAAGGCAGTAGTTATTGTACGGTCCACATCTCTTGACATTTCGTGATTACCAATACAGAGTGACCGCGCGGTTGCCAAACTTCACTTCGCTTCGTCAGAACATTACGCGTTTGCAATAAGTGTCATTGCAATGTTTACTTAAAGACTACAAGAAACGAGAGACATAATATTGGAAATGTAATACACAAATAGAGAAACAAAAACTATCCTTTCTATGCGTCCTTTGTTATTCAAGTCGAACAGCTAAAGGCATATCCTCATTGTCTTCGATATCACGTTTATTATAAAATTCAAAAACGCCGTACATCTTTTTCGAAATCGAAAGTTTGTCACTCTCTTAGATAAGCGTGTATGCTTTCTCGGCGAGGTAAGGAATTTCGTGGCTCCCTCTGCGTGCGCCTTTTTCGCTTCCTTACACACACGTGAAACGGTTGTACTTAATGAGCACGCCTCGCACGCCTGAGCATTTTTGGAAACATGTCCGTGTGTCTGTGAACAACACAACTCAAAAACGAACAGTCGGATAAACACCAAACTTGGTATTTAGGTTCAGTATCTTCCAGAGATGCGACACGAAGGTTTTCAAGAAAATCCCCACCCCATATTACCCTTTACATGGATCATTTTTAGAAAATTTTAATTTTCTCAAAAATGGCTCTAACGATTTTGATTAAAATATCATATATTTAATATATTTTCATGAAAAATAAAATTTATATCTTAAATTTTCTGGGAATGTCTCCAAAAGTATTCATCATTCTGAACGACTTTTGCATAACTAGTAAACCATAAGAGATAGACAAAATTTTACTACACAAAACTGTAGATCGCGTTAAAATACACAATTTTTGTCATATACATTTTTTTTGTCGAGTGAATCATTTTCGAGATATTGCTTGCTATTCCCTTAAATTTTTCAATACTTATTTTCTCAATTGGAAATTCGTTATTCATTTTTTTGTCTTGGATACGCAAAGAGTATTAATCTGTGGCAAAGAGAATGGTGCTGCGCATAGCAGCCAACTATTAAGAGATATGTCTATGCTTAAAGGCTACTGTATTTTTATATTGCCGTTGCAAATACAAAACCAGGGAAACATAGTACGCCTTAAGCGATAGTCAAGTATTTTTAGAACTGGTCGCTATGTGTAAAATGTAATTCTCTTTGAATGTCAAAAGATCGTTTCTGCAAATGTTTATCTCGATTAATATGAAATAGATGGAGAATAAGAGTTTGTAAACATAGTTTGTACAAGAGTAGAGAAAGTCATGTGAGTGTATCACATCAGATTTTTTAAAGAAAGTATACACACTGAAGACAACAACCCTAGCCTTACTGCTATATCCACCGGCACTAATTGTGCTTACTCAGTGACATTTTCCTGGAAGATTTAACTTTATAAATGCTAGGAAACAGCCTATCATTGTAAGAACTGAGTACCCCGCAGTTGAATTCATAAAGGAGTTGCTTAATGTTCCAGAAAGCGCGCTGTAAAAATTACAACAGCAGAATTTTTGCTTTGGCGATGTTTTAATAATGTTTCAACCTTGAGCTATCCCGTCAATGGTGCAATGAATTCCATTATTGATACTTATTCGTGAATGCGATAATAATTGCCGATTCTTTGCTTAAAGTTCTCAGTTGGCTTATTCTTTATATGCCATTTTTGTAGTGCATTCCAAGTAACGAAATGTTGAATGTTATAAACCGCACAACACACTCTTCTCATTTAACGGATACATATTATGTTCTAGGACTCTAAATCATGCAGAAGTAACAATAATAACCATTAAAATTCACTTAATCATTGGCTCTCCAATGGTGTTTATTCTGTAAAACAAAACATAAAAAAAGTCATGCATAATTTTTTAGAGCTGCATCAGAGGACTTTAAAAGGATCTTCATTACGAGTTTGTAGTTGTAATAGAAAACTTCGTGGGATAGTTATATCTAAATGTATGTAGAACATGGAGAATTGCACATTATTAAGTGATGACATAACCATACACAAAATAACTACGACAGCAATGGATTTATTACTATTGCAAGTTTACCATAACTAAAAGTCTTCCTTTAAACATTACAAAAGATAACTATAAATTAATGGCGAACCATTGGCTGTCAAAATATGATTATTTACTCTACTTGTTCAGGAAAACATCACCTTTTATCCTAGGTTGCTTTTCTAAAAAATGTAATGCGTATACACGCACATGATATTGCAATTAGATTTTTACCAGAGGCAAGGTGTATGTCCGTATGAGGCAATGCCGCATTGCTCTATTCGCTAGTGCCTTATTAGTGGACACGCTTCAAATGTCAAGAGATTTGGACCGCAAAAGTTATATTGTTAAAAGTAATAGAGTTTGCGATCATTCACAGCATGTGTATTTGTGTTGCTCATCAGGACAGTTACCTCCACTTGTTATGGAGTATTAATCTCCTCCGCAAGAGATCGTGACTGGCATCGTGGATATAGCACCTGAGAAAAATGCCTACTAATTATCCACTCTGCTACATATATGTAATCAAGAGATATTGTCTGCATATGTTGTGATTTTACACAATAACGTGTGTTTGAGCGTTAATGTTTCTCTCCTCTAGCAACATCGTCTTTTAAAATGTCATTACCATATGTTATCGAACGCCCTACGAGAATATTTAGGTTATTATATGCTTAGCTACAGGCATGTTTATGTTGGCAATAATGATGCATTTTCCTTTTCCATTTTTGTGATGTTTATATTTAGGTTCGTGTACAAACTATCTTTATGTGCAGGAATGTAGAAGCAAGTACGAATGCATTTTGTCCTATAAACCTCCGTAGTAATCAAAGTGTTAATATAGCCAGAGAAACTTCTTTTTAGATTTAAAAAATAACAAATTAAGTGTTTATTGACATCGTTCATGTTGAAACATACACGCTGATTTTTTCCTCCTAACGCTCTTAACAGTACAAGTCCATTGGCAGGGGTGTTGGGTCAGTAGTAACACAGCAACATACGCGTATACAACGGGAGATAAGATGACATCACCACGCGCAAGGCGCAATGGCGAATCTCGCAAGGGGAATACTACAACCGTTCTCCCCCCAATCTAGACTGCCTTCTCTTCTGCGTTTCCTCTATGTCAGGTCGAAAAAATTGACCTGTAATTGGAGTTAATCGTTGCTAGTACTACTCCACCACGATATTCTTGTACTTTACCCGCGGAAATCTGCATCTAAAATACTCTCGGAAGCTAGCACAGAGAAGAGCAATAATATTGTGATCGAGTTATAACTATTACTGTAATGTAACTGCAAACGTGACAACCATGAAAACAAATAACTTAATCATTACTTGTAACCGTTAGCATACTATAATTGTAGCATTTATAACTGTTACCAGAAAATAATGTTTGTCATATCCCTAATATGTGGTAGATAAAGTAAACATTGACGTAAGACTTTCGAGTAGTTATGTTTTGTTTTCTGCATGCAAGTGCGTTGGTTATTTTGAAATTATTCCATTCAAATAGCTATCCTGAATAACATGATCTAGATCGAAGCTTACTTTTTTGTTTTCTGGATTGTGTAGGCAACCAAGTGCGTATTGGTTAATTTGAAATTATTCCATTCAAATAGCTATCCTGAGTAACATGATCCAGATCGAAGTATACTTTTGTTTTATTTTCTGTATTGTGTAAGCTACCAAGTGCTTATTGGTTAATTATAAGTTATTCCGTTCAAATCTTTATCCTGAGTAATGTGACCTAGATCGAAGTATTACATCTTGTGTGAATAGTAAAGCATTATGCAACATTTTAATGGGTGGAGAAAGAGGTGGAAGTAACTTATAATTAAAATACAATAAAACATTTTGATCAAAATGTTAAAAGAATATTCACAAAACTGTGAGGACTTTCTTTGTTAATGCACATAGAAGATTGAACCAAGCTTCAAAAAGAAAGAAAAAAATGCCCATTTAAGAGAAAGGAGTAATTAAAATATGGGGATGTAACATTACGAAGACAGAGGAAACGGTTCCCATATGTTGTAACGTTCTAATACATCTATCTGTTGATTTGCAGCTATCGGAAGAACGCCAAGTATCTTTCTCAGCTCTTTAGAGACAGACCACGTACAGCATTAGAGACGGCCATTTACTGGACTGAGTATGTCATCAGACATAAAGGAGCAGGTCATCTAAAGTCCGCCGCCGTAGACTTGTCTTGGTACGAATATTTGCTCCTAGATGTTCTTGCAGTATTATTAATGGCGGTAGTGTTTGTTGTAGTTTGTTTCTATCTAATAATCAAGAAGCTAGTGAACATGATCATGCCAACTGCTAAAAAGCAGAAAGTGAACTAACTTATTATGGTGATCTGCGCGAGTGATCTGTTGATCTGATTCTAATTATTAAGCATAAGTTTAATCTTCCAAATAGCCAATTACACTGCACTGGAAAAACACCAATGAGAAATAACTCTTTACCATGTAGTTTTAAATACACACTAATAACATAACTGCATAAAAAATTCAGCTTTTACTTGAAACTCACCATAGTTGGAATCATTGTTTCGCGTTATTATGCATGTTAATGTTAAGTTTTAGTAACGGGTGGTGCAGATAAAAGTAGCCAGTGTAAATATACTGTACATGCAGACAAACTAATTACAAACGTGAGGGTTCTTCGTTGCCCAATACCCCGTGTTCTGGGAATTTACATGACAGGACAGATGCAACCATACGTCATCACTCATGAGAAGTGGTAATTTTGTTGTATTGAAAGAGTTGTATTATATTTCAACTGTTGGGGAGCCGAACTTGTAGCTTATATGCAACCGCGCGTATGGTACCCAGTTTCCGGTAGCCATCGCTCCAAGTTTAAAAATATTAACTTTGTAATTTGACTGTTTCTTTAAATATTATATATTTATGTTTGCCTCGGCTGCGTCAGTATTTATTTTAGAGACACGTTTCTCTTAGCAGGATTATGATGCGATAAGAATGTAAGCTTACACAGATTATAATTTTACTTCACTCCTTTTATTACTGCTTGACACGATTTAAATAACACTTCACTGATATAGAGAGAGAGCTGTGAGATGTTTTTATTAAATACTTGCACTTTTTAACACGTAAACTTATTTTTCGTCTCACACGAATACGTATTAAATCTCTTGAGGACGTGTCTTGCGTCCGGTTACGAACACCGTTTGCGGGCAACTGAACTCTAAATTTGTAAAATTTTCTCCTTTTCAGTTTCTGATTGGCTAATCCAAATCCAATAGAATACCTTCATTTAACTAAAGCTTTTTCTGGTTGTTGATTGACTGTCACTAAATTTACATTATTGCTTCCAAGAATCAGAAGTAGTGTTGTTAAACTCTCAAACTCATTATTGCCTCAAGGTTACCTCATTGTTCGCAACCTTTAACTTATTATTCTCACAGCTCCTACATTATTAAATTACGTAATACATTCACATAAAATTATTGAACATGTATACAATAATATAAGCATACGCAACGACTGTTACATACATTTTACAAATTATTACATACACACATTGCTTCAAGGCGAGTTACTGAATTTACATCTTATATAATTATACTGAAATCATTTAAGTGTTAAAAATACTGCCTCACTCACGATGTACTGGATAGGTTTTAATAGACCCTCGTAGATGTTATCTACTAATCTACTAATTTATAATTTTTATCTTCCCGTAAATACTGCACAATCTGCACACGATATGGCTTAAAATCAAGACTTTTTAATATCCACTGGCAACTCTTCCTACTTACATGTACGGTTGCGCCAATTAAATGCAGACTTCTTTGGGCTTTGAGCTGTTCTTTGGCGAATCTCCTCAATAACGTTTTGTGTTTGAAATTCAGGAATTCTTTCTGGTGTTACATTCCGCACAGATCACGTAGCGCGCCATTTTTAAACTAATTTCTGTATTGCACTTTCTCCTTAATCGAATTTGATTTCACATATGCTTCCACAATTTTAATACCTTAATTTTCCAGAATAGGAACAGCAACGTGTATATGAACTGACGAAATGAATTGAAATGCTCACAGAAGAATGCCAAATATCGATTAGACAGAAGAATGTCAACAATATTATTTATATTGCACAAAAATCCCCATTGTTGTACTGTAGCTTTTAAGACCACTTTTATACAAATTTTGTATTAATACACAACGAAAATATCGCATTTGCATTCAAATGGGAGACGAACCACTTTTATCTGTGCTACCCTGTACATTCTTATATAACATTTGAACAATTTCCAGGTAAAGCTGTTTGCATCTAGCAAACTGTAAAGTACACCATCTTGTCTTTGCTTCATTAATGAATTCATAATTTTACTATTTGTTAAACTTTTCCTCACTTGTGGAAATAGTCAGAAGTTTGTTTGATGATATGAATTAAGTTCTACCTATATATTTTTTTGTTAAAATAAAATGAAAGAAACCTTTTGGAGTATTTATAAGTAACTGCATTTAGAAGCGCTTGAATTAATTTTGGATCAGCTTAATAAACACAAAGCTTACCTTAAGTTGTAATATTGTAACTTTGTCCAGCTTTTAATTGTTACTTGACTAATGTAATCTCACTATCACTGTTTTGATCGACTTTAACATGTCTTGTCCCTTCACTTAGTTTTCACTAGCAGTTCACTTTCTTCGTGACACAGCGCGTAACAAAATACGTAGGACGCAGCCCTTTCTTCCGGACTCCTCTCACTGAGGAGTCGAACAGAAGACTTCTCCGATTTCTCCTGCAGCTTCACTGATTGCACGTCACAGCAATCATCACAAACTCGCTAGGAGAATAGCACTCTTCGCTGCATCAGAAACGCACTCGCTAACTCGCTCACTGACTAAATCAACTCACACCCTCAATAACTTACTCATTGCTGGCGAACCCCTGGCTTATATAGCCGGTAGAAATTTGCACAGAACTTTCTAGAGTGTTCTGGACACTTGTTCTTGTGGGAGGAAACTTCAGAATATTCTGGATACTGTCGATAGCGCTTGGTGTTTACGTTGTGTAAGAGCACAGTCGCGTCATTTATCTCCGTTTATCTCTCCTGTGATGGCACAGCAATGACAGGATGCCTATAATTTCTCCCCACCGGGAGAAAGAGAATCTTCTCCGCAAACAGAGAGTACAACACCCCGCTCCGAAGGGGCTGTAGGTTTACCATCAGCATCAAGCTGAAAGGTGAGGGAGGGAGATAGCAGTACAAGGAGCATCCTTTTTCCCTTTCACGCCGCATCGAAACACCTTCGCCGACACTTCAACCCTGAAACAAACCTAACGAGGCCAAGGGTGAATGAAATGATAAATGGAGCGAAATGGAAGGGAGGACATTCAGAGGCTGAAAGAAACCACTCCAGCATTCGCCTGACGACCCGAAAAAAAACCATGAAAAACATGGATCAGACTGGGCGTTACAGAGAATGGATCCCTGGACTTCCCGAATGCAACGCACGCTTTACTACGGCGCCAGCATGCTGGATGTTAGGTATTTTACAAGTGACATAGTGCATTTCATAATCCTCGTTTCAGGGGTATTTTAAGTATCGTTCAGATATTTTTTAAACACCAGATAATCGATAACTTTTAGCTTCTCTAAGCATAGAGAAGGTAGATGAAGTACTGCATTCCACCAAAAAAATTCTATACCAAGATGTCACCAGAAGTAGTGATTTGAAGTCCGCAGGATACAATAAGGCATGTTTTTTTTTTAATTTACATGTGTGTGTGTGTCATACAACATAACTCAAAAATGAGACTTGGGTAAATACCATATTGGGTATGTATGTTCAGCATCTTCCAAAAACACTATGTGAAGATTTTCAAGAAAATCTCACTAACATAACTTCCCCTTCAATTGGATAACGTTTTTTTATTTTTTATTTTTCCGAAATTACTGATTATCTTAATTATATAAAATACTAATAAAGGACATACTCCTTAAGTTTAAACTAACATAATTCAAAGTTTGTTGATTTCAATTTGGACTAGTGTGATGTACTGTTCTCTAATCTAAACACTGACCAGGCCAACAAATTAGAACGCGCTTATTTCGGCTTAGTTTATATAAAGTCCACAAATTTGACTATACAATCTGTTGGTGGACAGATGCCGAGGCTTCCCATGAAGAAACGAAGAGTTTTCTACTCCCATAATCTCCTACAGAAATTTCTCCTTACCGTTATCTCCGGTTTTATAATTTGTGTTCCTCTATCCCGCTTTTGTGGTGTGGGGGTAGCGTGTCTGCCTCACATTGTAAAAGTCCCGAGTTCGAATTAGGGTCCCTCATCCTGGAAAGATGGATGACGGGTAGCTTTAAGCTCTATCGCTTCAGGGCTCATTTGAGCATAATTTCACCAATTTTATTCATTTATGCCCGATATGATCTCACCGGTTAAAGGAAGTTAAACTAAAGCAATATGTGATAATTCGCATGACTTTCTCTACCATCTATCTTTATAACTGGCCATACAAACTATTCCTACTAAACCTTATTTTTCTACCTAATACATTGTAACCTAACTCAATTTTTGCAGAAATAGTTACTTAACATATATTTTTTATAGATACTAAGGGAACAGCAACAGACAAATGTTTAAGAACTGGACGCTATACCCTACCTTTAGATTCCATACTGTTTCCATGCAATCGTGAGAAACAACTGAATGCTGAAAGGACTTAAAAGAATGACCAAGTAATGAAGGATTCGAACCCTTAATAACGGATATCTCAAAAATAGCTTACGCCGCAAAGATAAAAAAAATTATTACACAAAATTCCTCAGGAGGACTCCATAGGCTATTCCTAGAAATTTCAAATTATACATTTTACTTGTTATGAAAATATTTTAATACATGGTATTTTAATCATAATCGTTAGTATTTTTTTTAGAAAATCAAACATTTCGAAAAAATGTACCATGTTAAAGGGTAGTTTATGATAGGGATATTCTTTTGAAAATCCTCGTCCTGCGTCTTTGAAAGATATTAAGCCTAAATGCCAAGTTTGGTATTTATCGGCTTTTTATGTTTGAGTTATACTGTTCAAGGAGAGACAGACAGACACAGACACACACAGCCATTCCTCTAAAAATGTTCTTTTTAGATTCAGAGAACTTCAAAACATGTATTTCCGGTGGAATCTCAATATCAACTGTTGGTATGGAATGCAATACCTGCCCTACCTACTAGGTACATGGTAGACAAAGTAAAAAATAAAAATATAATCTTATTCTTGTTCTTATTTTGAGCGCGGTTCATTACCATACAGCTGAAATTAACAACAAAACATAAACAAAGACAAACAAACAAAAACTGGACCTGGCGGGCTTAAAATAAATTATATTTAATTCCTATAATTTGTATGTATTATTTTTAAGTTTTCTTTGTTTTCTGTGAACACGTAATTGTTAGTGTTGGCTACCGTGATGTTGACTATAAATCAAATTCTTGCTATTATATTTATACATAGACTTGTTTACGCAATTTTGTATTTTTTTCTTTTCTCCTCCTTATTAAAGGTTATGTTGTTTAAAAGATATTAATGTTATTAATCATTGTTTTGTGTATTCATCTTATTGTGTATTATGGCCTAAGGTTATAAGAAGGTCAAGGCCGGGCGGTCGGTGTAAACAACGATAACTGCCGCTCGCAGGAGTTAACATCGGGGGTGCTATCGGCAGATAACTAGAATGTTCTGAGAGCTCCTTCTCCCTCCTCCTTCAGAAAGTGTGTCAAATAGCTCTAGAACGTTCAAGAACCTTGTAAAAAAATTCCACTGATACTTAAGCGAGTACTCTCTCTCTCTCTCTCTCTCTCTCTCTCGAGAGAGAGAGAGAGAGCGAGAGAGAGAGTGGGTCAGCTGAGTTGAGTGCTATGGAAAGAGAGTTTGTGAGTCGGTCAGTGAGCAAGTGATTTAGCGAGAGCGTCTTTGGTGCGACTTTAAGTGTGATTCTTTGAGAGAGTTGGTGTCTGCTGTTGTGACGTGCAGAGAGTGCTACTACTGAGCGAAGGATTGCGGAGGTCTTGTGTTCGACTCCGAGTGAAGTGAATCGTGCGGCTTGAAGAGGCTACGTCATAGTGAAGTGGCAGAGAATTGAACTAGTTTACCTTAATGAAGTCATAGTTTGAACGAAGTGAACTGGATAAAAATAAAACAGTGAATAGTGACTGTACAAAGTTACAATATGCATTTTAGTTGTATACAGATTTCATAGCTGTACGGTGTTTCAAAGCATATCATATAGAAATTTAATTGTCTGCCTGCAAGCTTAGCTTCCTATAAAATTGAAGTAAAAAATAAATTTTGTCTACATTAAAGTGAACAAATCATTCATGAGAGACCTCAGAAACCTCAATTAGCTGCGAGTAACAGAAAAAGATGAGGGGGCCCTGTATATGCGGTAGGCACTTTTTAGACGCCATAAAGTCAGAAGGAGCATTATTTTAGCTACAATTTTTAAAGCATCTTTTATTTGTCGTACACTCTCATTTTAAAATTGTTCCACAAGTTGTATTTTTCGCTATAAATCAATTAAATGTTGCATAATTTCTTATAATAACAGGATAAAAACGACTAAAGGAATGTTGCTGATATAGTTAAGGCGTTATTAAACAATAATACAAATATATTATGCAAATTTTAAGCAACAAATTTGGGTCGCATGTTTAACATCTTTTTGCACATAAACTGGTGGAATAAATAAAAGTCATCTCTAGAATGTAATAAATTCGCAATAAATAGTTTAATTATAAAACTAACGTTTTCAAAAAATAAATGGAGCAAACTTTCACAGCAGTCAAAAAATCATAAAAAATATATCTGGAGCTTATTTAAAATATCCATGGCATTTTGTATCCATATTATACACAAGCACAAAAGACTTATTGCAGTATTAGAATTTAAAATCGATTTACATGAAATTGTGGTTTTTTGAAACTTTGCAGATGGTATCATTGAGGTTAAAATATGCAGTGCTTTTCTTCCACACTGCGGCCAAACGGGCCTTCTTCCAAGCCGCGGCTGTTGCTGTTCTAACTCTCGCCGAAATGGTTATAGTATCCGCGCAATAACCTCACGTTCTCATATTTACAGTTACAATTATAATTATAATAATCACACACTTTAACATAAGATTTGTTGGAAATGTCCTTCTCTATCCACATCTTTCTGGCATCTTCTCAGGAAATTTTCATTCACACTCGAGAGTTCAATATCAGAAAATGAGTGTATAGATGTTTCCGTTTTAGTTCTTCCAATGCATGGAGTTTGTTGCATACGCTTTAGTACCTTCGTTACAGCGTATAGTAAGTAAGGGGGAAATATTAATTCCCATCCAAAAATTCAATACAGGATTTCACAGAAATACATGTTTTGAGGTATCCTGAATCCAAATAAAACATTTTTGTAAACGTGTCCGTATGTGTCTGTGTGTCTGTATGCATGTCTGTCTGTGAAAAGCTTAAGTAAAAAAATGAATAGTTAGATAAACGCCTAGCTTGTATTTGAGTTAAGTATCTTCCATGGAAGGGACACGAATATTTTAAGAAAATCCCCAACCACAGAGGGATAATCGTTACATGGAAAATTTTTTTAACATTTTGATTTTCTCAAAAATGGATGTGTGGATTACAATGCTTTGCTTAACTAAGCAGATCTATTGCTACAAGACTTAAAAAAAAACTATTTATTGTTTTGTGTAACATTGCTTCCAAAACACTTTTGGGATCTATGAAAGGTATTACATTTTATATTATTACATTAAGTGCAATTTGAATGGCTATAGCTTTAGCTCACAAAATTGAACAATGGTCCACAAGCTTGTGTTTTTTTCCGAATACATCACGTGCAATATGTATAGATATACCAACCATATTATTATACTTTATGTTTAATCTGGATCCTGCATTCCCGTAAACTTTTCGCTCACAGAGCCATCTTACGATGAATGTAGAAACTAGATGCGGTAGCTCCGGCGCCTGAATCGTTAAGAGCGTGCGCGTGTTCATTGCGGTACACGGTCTAACAATACGAACTCCAGCTAAAGGCATTTTTAAAGTCAGAAAACATATAAAGCGAAAAGAAATTGTCACCGCATTTTCAAGTATTCTCGATCTCCAGGACACTGTGGAGAAAAATGAAGATATGAAAGTTGCAAGCGTTATACGATACTAAGTAATTTATTTATTTACATCCAAATTTATCTTCTAAGGCCAAGATTTCCAACCATTCAGCCTCAAACACACCCGAAAAATAAAGATTTTTTTAGGAAAAACAAACCTTATTTTCTGTTTGAATTATAGTATTCCTTTTTCAGCAACTAGAATTATTTAGTCCAAAATGCGAGAATTCTGGCATGCAAATCTATAAGAATAATTAAAACATTATATGTAAATGTATAGGTCATAAACGATATAAAATACTATTTATCTTGATGAATGACCAAATAGTTTGAATAATTCACAAAGAATAAGTATTTCAGTTCCTTTTCTTCATAATTCATGAAAGTACAACACTATTTTAAGTATATCTGTGTATAACGGTAATTTATAAATACCAGTATTGTAGATTTCTAATGTATTACACCTATTAGACTTTTTTACCCATTAGCATGTACAGGTACATCTTATATGGTACAGGATTCATATAAAAGGTGATTCTTCAATCCACTTTAATTTAATCAAAATAAGTTTTACCTATTGAACGTGACATATTTGAAATGACTTACAAAGAAGTAAAGGAAGGCTTAAAATCTAATTGAGTTTTTATTGAAAGGGGAAGTTCTTCAAATTACCAAATTTCCCTCTGCTTTCGCTGAAATTTGTATTAGGGTGCATTAGGGTATAATTTAGGAAAACCTGGGTACACTTGAGTTTTTTAGTATGCTGAAAAAGTAAGCTTTTATCCCTTTATTTTCAATCCGTAATTAGAACTCTGACATGTAAATCAACACTCCTTAGCCTAAGTAGATAAACACATTATAGGACCACGAAACAATTATAGGCTACCTTGCAAATATCAGAAAATACTCTACCATATTTTCTTTCCTTATGCAGAAATCCACACTGTTTATCCCATTGGACCCAATTATCGTACAAATATATTATATTAGCTAAAATCATTATCCTGCAACTTCCAAAATATATCCAACTCTTTTTTGCAGTCAGATTATGCATAAATTTTTTAAAAGGTATCGTAATTTATAAACAAAACTAAATTGTTTGTTCAATCAAAGCATTAATTTGTGAACTTTATCTACAGGAATTGACGAAAATTGTGTGAAAATCTTGAAAAAAAACCACTCAAACACTAAAATTTTAACGCATTTATGCACAAAATCGTTTTAATAATCTGAAGGAGAATTCAGATATTTATGCTTTGGATACGCGTGAAAATTGTAGGCTATTTCATGACTTTTAAAAAGAATCCCATATCCTTATTTTCAATCCCTTACTTACAGAATGCATCCATGCAATGTACAGTAAGACAGCCAAGGGATAATACGAGTGTGATGAAATGGTTAGACGGTATAATATATGAGATTGAAATAATACTGATGTAGTAATTTCATGAAATGGGATAAGGGATAGTCGGTGGGTAAAGAGGTTATTGGAATGAGGACCTCCATATACAAGAAAACGAACAACAAATTCTGATGTGTTACATTCACATGAATTCCTTTTCCCTCTGTCGCTTATTAGTGAATATACAAATTATTCTTACGAAAGTGTGTTTTCCATTCTTATTCATTTTAATTGAGATAAATATTTCCCCAAATATCTGCATTACACGCTTTCGTTGTAGATACTACGGAATAGCGAATATTTTGTCGTTTTCTCAAATATTTTAGAACTGGTCGCTATAAGCTGGCCTTAAAATTCAATACTCTTTCCATGATATCTCGATAAACAACTGAAAATCGACAGGATCTTATAAGAATGGCTAAGTACTGAAAAATTCGAAGCATTAATAACGAATGTCTCAAAATGGTTGAAGTCACAAAAAAAAAGTTATTTGAAATCAATTGTTTGTTATTAGACATAATTTTATGCAGTAATTTTTCGTATATCACTTAACGTTTACCACTTATACAAGATTATAGAAAATTTCTTCCAAATGAAGAGGGCTCAACAGGCTATTCCCAGAAAATTCAGAATATACGTTTTATTTGACGTGTAAATATATTTAATATACGGTATTTTAATTTATGTCCTTAGAGCCATTTTTATAGAATAAAAAAGTTCGAAAACTGTTCCATGTAAAGGGTAGTTTGGAAACGGAGGATTTTTGTTGAAAACCTTCGTTTTGCTTCTTTGGAACGTAGCTAACTGAAATACCAAGTTTTGTATTTATTCCACTTTCAGTTTTTCAGTTATGCTGGTCACAGTCAAAGATACATACACACATACGCGCTCACACAAACACAGAGACAGACACTAACGGGTATTTTCCTAAAATGATATTTCTTGGATTCAGGGGTCCTCAAAATGTGTATTCCCGGGTGAAATCTCTGTATCGAGTTTTTGGATGGAATGAACTATGCACGTAGTAGAGAAAAAAATCTTATGTGATACATTCAGATGACTATCTACCCTCTATATTTATTGCTGGGTATACAAACTATTCTTACTTTTTCCTATTACTGTATTTTAAACCAAATAAAACTTTGCAGAAATAACACATTTCGTAATAGATACAAAGAGAACAGCGATAATCAGATATTTAAGAATTGGAGTTATATGATGGCTAAAATTCCATTCTGTTTCTATGCAATTGTGAGAAACAAGTGAATGTTGACAAGACTGTAAGGAATGACCACGTAATCAACAACTCGAACCATTAATAACGGATATCTCAGGAATGGTTTATACAATAGAGAAAGTTTATTTGAATAAATTGTGTGTTTTAAAGAGATCTACATTTTTTGTAAAGCACGTTTTCCTCCATCCCTTAACGCTTACCAGTTATGCAAGATTATAAAAAATTCGTTCCGAATGAAGAGGACTTCATATGCTGATCCCAGAAAATTCAAGATATACATTTCATTCCTCTATTACATATCTTTAATATGTGTTATTTTAATCAAAATCGTTAATTATATTTAAGAAAATAAAACATTTCGAAAATATTGAATGTAAAGAGTAGTTTGTTGTGGGGACATTTTCTTGAAAACCTTTGTGTCGCTTCTGTGGAAGTTTTGAACTTCAATGCCAAGTTTGGTGTTTGTAACGGTTTTCCTGTTTGATTCACAGACACACGGACCTTTTTCTAAAACCAAAGCATGTATATCCGGTGAAGTCTCGTAATCGAATCTTTAAGTAGATAATAAGAAAATATGATGATGATAATAATAATAATAACAATAATAATAATAATAATTGTGAAAATAGGTTCTGGGATACATAGAGAAAAGAGTTGCATGTTAGAGAGGACACCAGATATACCCCAGTAACTAAAAAACACATCTGGGGAAGAATGGTAATAATAATAATGGGTCTGCTTATGCTGATAGAGACTTTCTGTCAAATATAGTTATCTTAAACGTTAAATTATCCCTGTAAACCTATAATATTACCATATATTTCCCAGTCAAAGATGGTTGCAGTACGAAGATCGTTCCTAATACATATCAGCAGAACTTTGACAGGAAACCCAGCGATGCTGCAGCGTAGCGGTATATGGCTGAACTAGCTTAACCAGTCTCTTTGACTCAGCAAGTAACATCTTTTAAAAACGTTCCCTACATAGATGGCATTTGCAGCTGGTACATTCTAAACTTTGGTGAAGATGAGAATAGTGAGTTATTTCACGTTAATTGATGACTGTGGCACATGTGCCAGATTGTGACTGATTCCGAAGCATCTCCTCTTTCAGTCCTAATTAGATTACTTAATGTGCATGATTTTTTTTTGCCTTTATTACCCGTGCATGTTAGTAGAGGAAGAATGTATTACGTTTCACTCTTCGACCCAAGAATTTTATTTCAGAAATGTTACATGGATATTTTGTAGAAAATCCTCCGCCAAAAACAAGGACATTTCTGGTTAATTTTTTTTTAAAAAAATGCCTATAATACATCGTGATTAAGATATACAGGATGGATAATTTAAGTTCAGATTGTACAATATCTCCAAAACTAAGTGTTGTAGAAATAAATGTCTTCAATAAAAGTTACATGATATTATGGGAGAAAGTAAATCCCATTAGTTGTGTTTTGTTTAGGGACGTTATGATGGTATATTAGGGTCAATTTAATATTTTAAAATGGGAACCTATATTTTGTATATTTTTTTCTCATTATAAAATGGTTTATAAAAAGCTGTTTATTTTGTGATGAATAAGAAAACAAAATAAATAATTTTGGTTCTAAATTAAGAAACGTAATTTCACCATCCATGGATGGTCCAACCATGTATTGAGCTCTTTGTTGAAGTAGGTTTGTTGCTGCTACGTATGCCGATTTGAAGTAGGAGTTGTATTGTACTTCTTATGTTGGGGAGCCAAATTTGAAGTAGTTGCAGCCGCATGTATGGTAAAAGTTTCCGGTAGCCTTCGCCCCAAATGTACTTTCCGGTGGCCTTTGCCCCAAGTTTAAAAATATTAAATTTATAATTTGACTGTTTCTTTAAATATTATATTTAGTTTGCCTCGTCTACGTCAGTATTATTGTTAGAGTCATGCATTTCTTTGCAAGGCGTGGTGCGGCTGAAGAATGTAGGCTTACACAGGTTATAATTTTTAATTCACTCCTTTTTATTAATTCTTGACACGATTTAAATAACACTTCACTGATATAGAGAGCTGTAAGATTATTTTATTAAATACTTGCAACTTTTTAAACCCGTAAACTATTTTAGTCTCACACTGAATACGTATTAAATTTCTCGAGAACGCATCTCGCGTCTGATTAGGAACACTGTCTACAACCAACGCGTCCAGGTATGAGCGCTGTCTACAAGCAACACGTCCAGTTATGAGTGGTGTCTACAAGCAACCGAACTCTGAATTTGAAAATTTTGCTATATTTCAGTTTCTGATTGGCTAATCCTAGTCAAATAGAATACTCATTTAACTAAAGCTTTTTTCTTGAACATGTATACAATAATATAAACATATATAGTGACTGTAATATACACTTTTTATATCTTATTGCATACACATATTGCTTTAAGGCGGGCTATTATTGAATTTGTATATTATATAATTAACGGAGATTATTTAAGTGTTAAAAATACTGCCTAATCGTACGCAGCCATTCAGAATTTTTGTTGTTATTTATGTTGGTGTAAGACCAATTGCAAAGTGCTTTATACAAATATTGCTTACTTTTTTATAAGGAGTGAGAAAACAACATTAAAAGCGTAGGTTCCTATTCAAATAAAATAAATTAACTCTAAAACGACCATCACAAAGTCCTCCAAATAAAACATGACTAAAGGAATTTACCTCTCCCTCATAATATCAAGCAACTTATTTAAAAAAAAAAACATTTCTTTCTACAACGCTTAGTTTTAGAGATATTGTACAGTCTCAACTTAAATGGTCCACCCTGTATATTACTTTCTCTACTACGTATAGTAAGTAGGGGAAGTATTGCATTCCATCCAAAAATTCGATACCGAGGTTCCACGGAAATATGTATTTAGAAGTCCCCTGAATCCAAATAAAACATTTTGGAAACAAGTCCGTGTGTGTGGTGTGTTTGTGAACAGCATAACTCAAAAGCGAAAATAAATAAAAAATAAAATACCAAAATAAATATCAGACTTTGTATTTAGGTTCAGTATCCTCCAAAGATGCGACACGAAGGTTTTTAACAAAATTCCCCTAAACCAAACTATCCCTTACATGGATTATTTTTCGAAATTTTTGAATTTACAGAAAACGGCTCTAACGGTTTTGATTAAACTATCATATGTGAAAGATAATTACATTACAAATAAAATATGTCTTGAATTTTCGAGGAATACACCATGAAGTCCTCTTCATTCAGAAGGAATTTTGTATAATCTTGTATAACTGGTAAATCGTCAAGTGATAGACGAAAACGTACCACACAGAAAATGTAGATCTCTTTAAAACACATAATTTATTTAAAAAAAGTTTTTTGTGACATAAGCCGTTTATAAGATATCCGTTATTAAAGTTTCACATTGTTCATTTCTTGGTCATTCTCTTAATGTCCTTTTAACATTCAGTTGATTCTCGCGATTACATGGAAACTATGAATTTTAAGGCCAGCATATAGCGTGAAGTTCTTAAACATTTGACTGTGACTGTTCCCATTGTATCTACAACGAAATGTGTAAGGTAGCTATTTCTGCAAAGATTTATTTCGATTAAAATGTGGTAGACAGAAAAATAAGCTTGAGTATATGTATACCCACTAATAAACGGTAGAGGGTAGAGAAAGTCATGTGAATTAACACATCAGATTTTTAAAGATAATTCCATGATTAATAAAATGGAATTTTCCTTGAATATTCTAAAATTTGATCCCCGCACCAAGGCTTGAACTTGTATAGTTTTGTATAACTGTAAGCGATAAGCGATAGACAAAGGTTAGAACTTTCAAAATACAAATCTAGTTAAAACACACAATTTTTGTCAAATTTAATTTTTTGGGTGGATTACCATTTCCTTGATATTCGTTCGTTTTTATTTTTACAATAATTATATAGTTGTTTAAGTACTAGGTTAGTATTCCTTTGTTTCTTGTGATGTCACCGAAATGGAATTTCTAAGCTAGCGTTTAGCGACTCGCTATTTAAACATTTGCCTATCGTTTCAGCCTCCAGGATCATTCTTGTAACTATAACGAGATGTGTAATAAAACTATTCTGTAAAGTTTACCTCACCTAACATAAAGTAGACAAGGATAAATTCTGATGTATTACATTCGCATGACTTTCACTAACCTTTATTAATATGTATAAAAGCTTATTTTTTATCTGCTTCATTTTAATTGATACAAACCTATGCAGAGATAGATAAATCGCATATTTTGTTACAAGTACATAGGGAAAAGCGATATTCAGTGGTTTAAGAACTGGACGCTATATACTGGCCTTAAAATTCCATACTGCTTCCATGCAATCGCGAGAAAGTTTTGAATGTCGATAGGACTTTATAAGAATGGCAAAGAATTGAGCATTAATGGAACACTAATAACCTATATCTCGGAAGTCACAAGAACTTAAGGGTTGGAAATAAATTGTGTGCTTCATAGAGATTTACATTCTTGGGTAGTACGTTTTCGTCTATCGCTTAACGTTTATACCACGTTCACAAGATTATACAAAATTCCTTCCAAATGAACAATACTATACAGGATATTCCCAAAATATTCAAGATATACATTTTCTTTATCACGTAAATATTTTAATATGTGACATTTTAATCAAATTCCTGATAGCCATTTTTGACAAAATCAAATATTTCGAAAAACGTTCCATGAAAAGGATACTTGAGCTTGAACATTATTTTCTGGAAAATATTCGTGTGGCATCTTTTGAAAGCGCTGCACTTAAACAACAAGTGTGGAATTTATCCTACTTTTCTTTTTGAGTTATGTCATTCACAGACACGCGCGCGCGCACACACACACACACACACACACACACACACACACACACACACCGACCTTTTCATAAAGATGCCTTTTTGGATTCAGGGGATTCAAAACATGTAATTCCTGTGAATTCTCGGTATCGAATTTTTGGGTGGAATGTAACTAGCAGTAAACCTGTTAGCTGCTTTTCTTAACGTCGCTGTCAATCGTCCGGGTCATATCAGCGCTGCGGTGTGCCGCAATTTCTTCCTGCAGTTCTTTTACATGCCAGTATGGTTATTGATATGAGGCTGTCGCTTTTAACCGCACTTAAAAACTACCGTTCTGCGCCGGATTTAACCCGCAACCTTAGGATCACAAGGCCAGCGGTTACCCAACTCAGCCACTCTTCTCTGAATGCACTCAATGAAGAAAAGTAATCCGCATTATTTATGTGCATCTGGGATGTGACAAACAATTATTTTCGGTAACGGTTATAACTGCCACAGTTGCAGTACGTTAACGGTTCAATGTAACGGTTACCAGTAACGATTTCTTTGTTTTCATGGTTGTCACATTCACAATTACATTACGTTAACGGTTACCAGTAAAGATTAGGTGTAACTGCGTTTCAGTATGAACAATATCGATGCAAACATACTTTGTTATTTTATTCCATTTAAAAAAGTTTATCCAGCTATGCCAACTTTTTCAATACTACGTGGTTTATAATCGAAAAATGCATTCGCACTTGCTTATACATTTCTACACATACCAAGATGTATTCTTCCACGTTGCCTTTTTCCTATTGGCTAAGCTATTGGCAACACAGGTGTGCCTCTCAGTGACGCAGACGTGGCCTGGAAAAATACATCACTATTATCAATATGAACATGACGGAAATTAAGCATATAGTAACTTAAATATTCTCATAGGATGTTAGGTAACACATGGTAAAGACATTTTTAAAGGCAACATTGCTAGAGGAATGGGAGTATAATGGTATATAGGAGAACAACAAATGATACCGGGAGAAGCAGAAATAATAGCTGCAATATGGCAGATGAAAGACCTTAAAGTTCCAGGAGAGTATGGCATTTCAGCTGAGATACGTAAAAACGAGGAAGAGAATTTGAACCCCGTTTTGTTAAATTGATTAAAGAGGTATGGGATAATGAAGAGATGCCTGATGATTAGAAGGGTGCATTAGTCCAACCAATACACAAGGCAGAGAATAAAACTGTTTGTAGCAATTATGGAGGAATAACGCTACTTAATGTAGCATATACAGTGTTATTAAGATCAATAGCGAACACAATGACAAACGCCAGATTTAGGAAAGGGGATTCTAGTCACCACATGTTCATCCTAAGGACCATCACGGAAAGATGTTACGAGTGCAATATTGACCTTCATGTGCTATTTATTGATTATAAGCAAGCAGACGATAGCATTGATACGAAGGCCCTTATTGAAACATTGGTACAATTATACGTGTATAGGAAACTTATTCGACTAATTCTAATGACCTTTACAGGTAATATGGTTAAATTATTCATTTAAGGAGAAGTATCAAATAAACTTGATATTTTTTTTTAATTATCATTGAATCTCCAAAAACTTAAAACTCTTATTTCGCCAGAAGGGCATCCTGGCATTATAACTTACATAACAACAAGCACAGTAAATTGACTAAATTTAAATATTACACGTGGTTATTAATGTGTATTATAAATTGTATAAAGTGCTGATAATAACATTGATACTTCAATATTCTTTTAATATGGATGTTTGAAATTTTATATTAAACGAGGAATGAGACAAAGAGATGCACTCTCTACAATATTCTTTAATATTGTATATAAAAGAGTGGCCAGAAAATTTGGATTAAACCCAGATGGTACGATATATAATAGGACGACACAAATATTGACATATGCAGATGATATTGTACTAATTTTTAGGTCAGTTCAAGAATTACAAATAAGGTTTTCCAAACTGTAAATTTGATAGAGTTCGGAGTTTTAAATTCTTGGGTTCAGTAATCAAAGAAACTGGCATAATAGGGGAAGAAATTAAAGAAAGGTTATAAATGGGAAACACATGTTATTGTGTCCTACTACCTCTCTTGAAATCCAAGGATCTTTCAAAAAATGGAAAGAAGAAAATATATAAAACAGCAATTAAACCTGTAGTGATCTATGCAGCAGAAACTTGGTGTACACTAAGGTGTTTTGAACATGGAATTGCAGTACGGGAAAGAAAGATAGTATAAATAATCTATGGGCCCAAGTATGAAAATGGGGAATGGAGAAATACAACTAAGGAAGATTTCTATGAACTCTATGGTGACCCCCAAATTGTGAGTTCCATCAAGAGTGCAAGATTGAGGTAGGCAGAACACAGAGAAAGGAGTCAGGAGGAATCCTTATTACAAAGGATATGGAAACGAAAACTAGGAGGAAGGAGATGTGTTGGAAGACC
This sequence comes from Deroplatys truncata, assembly GCA_030765065.1. Lineage (NCBI taxonomy): Eukaryota > Metazoa > Arthropoda > Insecta > Mantodea > Mantidae > Deroplatys > Deroplatys truncata. The sequence goes on from CM060986.1 coordinate 112,752,499, forward strand.
AAGAAAGAAACGATTGAAGAACATTGAGAATATGAAGGAGCTGGGTATAAAAGGATAGAGGAGAATGGCATACAATGAAGAGAATGTGCTTTGATAGTGACACAGGTTCTAGTCCTTCAAGGGCTGTAAGATAATATCAATTGTTACACACACACACACACATATATATATATAGCAAAACTGATAATTATCAGGCATGTTTCTCACCAGATAGTATATTAGACTGACCTTGCCTCTCACGATCTCATGCGAAGGAGAATGATACTGCGTAAACAGTTGAGGTAACTAGTACCCGATGAGCGATGCTAATGTACACATCTCACAAGAAGTAGATAGATTTGTCACAAGAAGTAATCCGCATCCTATTTCTGATCGTCTGTATTGGCGTTAATAGGGAGGGACTTAAGGTATCTGCTGGCGTCTCCTTCACCCTTAGTGCGTTGAAGGAGGAAGGGGGACATTCGCTGTATATACGCAATGAACCTCGCAAAAGACGGCAAAATCGTTCCCATTCATCACTTATGCCTATTTGCAATGTGATAATGAGTCGACAAAACTACATTAGGTATGCTTATTGGTGTGATACACAGCACAAGGTGTGATAGCACCTACAAGGTGACACCACCACCTAATAAAATGAAGTCATGACGCCAAGAAGTACCCAGAAACGGTAAGCAATGGGTTTTTTTCGGGAAAGTAGTGTTGATTTATTCCTATCGTTTCTGTATATGCAATGAGTAATGTCGCTCAGGGTCGGTAATAGTCTCCGTTACTTTAGTAACCATTAACGGGATATTTACCGTGCACGTTACTTTGGCAACTGTTATTGGGTAAAGCGTTACTTCGCAACCGCTAATGAGTAACTAGTTACTATATCATCTATATTACTTTTATAACCGTTATTAAGATAATCGTTATGCTACTTTCTACCGATTCCTAACATGTATAGGTCCAGGTCGATGTTGGTATGATATCGGAGTGTCGAGAAGTTTCACACAATGTGGATTATACCAAATTCTGCCAGTACTGTTTTCTTGCTTTGGGATGATTTATTAATAAGATAACACTACTTGACTTTTCACTTACGAAATAATGTAACAACATCTGAACACCATTCAAGTAGTTTTTCCAACCATGGTTGAGACAGTTCTTTTGGACTCCTGTGAGTCACGAATGCCATTGTAAGCATTGTTAATACATGTGCACTGACGTGCATAAAAATGCCTTATAATGGAACGCAGCTGTTTATATTAATACTGTCAAATTTAAACCGCTCTCTGCCAACGTGATCTTCTCTACTCCTTTGAATTAAACTGAGTTTTACTTATAGATGCTCTTTAACTGCTGTAGTCCTTAGTATCCCATGCTATATTGGGAGTGGAACGCCGGAAATTTTGCTCAGAGGCCTCTTTATCAGGCTTGAGGTTTTTTTACGTGCCGTAAATCCATGACACCGGAGCACTTTACTTCCGGCTTTACTTCCATTCCGAATGAAGCCATGCTAAGGATTTTTACGCCGAAAAAATCCATTGCCCTCCGTGGGATTGAACCCGCGACCTTGGGAAGTGAAGGCTAGCATGATACCACTAGACCGCGGAGGAAGATCTTCTGTTCCTCGAGCATAATTTTAGCCATTGGATTGGTAGGGTATGTACCTCCACAAAATATGAACGAACGGCTGAAAGTAAAATTACAAGTTTCCCATGTTATCATTAGTAGAATACCGTTTAGGGAATTACTTCGTTGAATTTTGGCACACAAATATAATATAATTCTTCTTCTTTAACCGATTACCCTCTTCTTTGGAGGACTTACACCCCCAATGCCTCGAGTCAATAACCTGGCGAGGAGCAAGCAAACACTGGATCATAGCACATCCAGGATGCCTGGTATGACGATGAAGAAGAAGAAGGAAATGAAATGTGGATATGAAAGGGATGATGGGAAAATTCGCGGATCAAATTATCCAATCCCGCATTTACCTAACGACCGAGGAAAACCGTGAACTACGTTTGACCAGGTTGGTCGGTCCCGGGGTTTGAACACCGACCTCCCGAATGTGAGTCGCAAATATTACCACGTCATCATCTCGCTCGGTATAAATTAAATTAAAAAAGTTTTATTTATGGACGCTCCTTAACTACTGTGGTCTTTAGCGTTCCATTTTATATTAGGCTGTAAAGGTTTACTCCGAGACCTCTTTATCAGAATTGACGTTCTTACGTGCCATAAATCTACGACACAGTACCACCGGCTTTACTTCCCTTCCGAAGGAAGCCATGCTAAGGATTTGTACGCCCGAAAAAAAATCCATAGCCCTCCATGGCTTTGAACCCGTGACCTCGGGAACTAGAGGTAACCACTACACCACGGAGGACGACACCGCTTGGTATAATATAATATAATATAATAAAAACATCGAAATAAAGACGAAAGTTAAGAACCTCTTGCTCTTTTGATGCACTTAAATTTTGTATTTTCGTGCTACGCCACCGTTTTCTTAACGTCGGTTTTCTTATGGCTGTTCAGTGTGGCTATAGCTTTAACCTTCGTCTCCTTGTTGCTGATGAGCTCTCATAATATGAAAGTCTAGCTGTCTTCCGGCTTAGCAAAACATGCAAATAATTCTTTGCCTCTTCCTCTAGAGCAGGGGTGGCGAAAACGTGACTCGCGAGGCATTTTGACTCGCAGGCGCACGTTCCCTCTCTGCTACCGTCGTTTGATTTTCACATGCTGCTGAGTGACGCAGTGCGTGTTGCATATTTGGTGACTCGCGGAAAAAAGTCGTTTTCGCCACCCTTGCTCTAGAGGGCCAAATTATGTTGTATTGGTTTAGCCTTTCCTTTTGAACCAATTTGGCGAAATCTTCAATAGAGGCGGTATCCGAATAACTCCGTCATTCCACATCGATTATAACGTGGTTCATTGATTCGTTTTTGTTTTATGAATTGTTTTTCAGACCAGTCACATGCGGAAGTGTGAATGTGTGGAATCAAATGTTAGGTACCTGAAAGTGGATCTTACCGAGGGAAAATCACTATTACGATCCATCAATGCGTGTTTTTATGCACGTCACTGTACATATCGTGTAAATACCAGAGTATTATTATTCAGAAAAAAACATATAATTTATAGGACACATGTATATTCGGCCCTTTCATTAACTCTTTTCAAAATGTGAGCACCATTACAACACAGAGTGTAGTACACATTGTCAAGATGTCATGGCCGTATTTGCATCCAATAGTGTAAAGACGACATATGTACTTAAAACATCTTATCGCAACTCCTGCATTACAGTTCAGACTATTGCGTCCCTAATGGTCCACTAACTGTAACTGCAAGAACAGAAGTGGATGATCTTAATGTCTAAAGCTAGAAGCAAAGGATTGAATTGCTTCTGCATTTAAACTGTAGTACCTTACGTTGGAAATGGTACAAGTGCTCTGGGTTAGTCTGTTAATTACTGCTTAGTAACTGTGTTTTAGTCTCGGAAACCTCTTCATTGCTACCTTTTTTTTAAAATATCTGTAATACTATTTTATGGTGTCGTTTTATGACATGACTAACATAACCCGCAGCTCTGACCGCGTTATTACATTAAGTGCGGAAATTTCTTTCTTGCTGCCTCACTCTCTCACTATATATCCATCCCTCTTCTCTTCTTCCTCATTCAATTTCATTCTCCTGATCCCTTCTTCCTTATCTTCCTACCACATTCTCTGCTCCCTCTCTTTTCCTGTTGACAATATACATGTTATATGATGTTTGAAAACCAGTGATAAATTGTTTCTTGTGAGATATTAATAAAAACAAAAGTTTCAATAGTACACAAAACACTACCTATTCTTTATGATTTCCCGTGGTAATTGATTTATGTTAACTTGGGAGCAATATAAGTGGCCCATATAGGAACTAGACTGTTAGGTCGGTAATGATAGGTGTAGCTTCACCCTCTTTAAGCGTCTCCTTTCTACCTTCCCTCCTGCATAATTCTAGTCACTTGAATGACAATTTGCTTACGTCTTCCCAAAAGTTGTTTAGGCTAACAAACTCAATGAGTTTTTCATCTGAAGTTATTACTAATCATGATAAGACTTACACGAATGATGGTTGTAGTCGATTTTAATGACTTTGTGACTACCAGGGTGATACCAATGTCATCATTGTGCAATAAATAAAAATAAATATTATGAAATATAAACAATAATACATTTTATTCCAATTATAGCCTGTTATTTGGTAATCGTTCCACTAACCAGATTCTATTCTTAGATATTTTTCACACGACTCACCAGCCCTTGCATTATATTCCCATTCGATAGCGGCTAACGTTTTAGACTTTTATATCTATATCTACTTTAAATGAAACTGTGTACATCGATATTCTGGTTGTTGTGAATTTTAACACTACAGGTAACTTATTTCTTAACCACCTATCCCTCTACAAGGCTAATATATATACACTTAGTTCGCCCGTTTATACCAATCACAGTCATTAAAATTTGTGATCTATTTGTGACTATTTGTTTCTTATTTAATATAATACCGCTTATTGCTTCAACTTGTTCCTTGAAAGGCAGTTATAGAAGAGATACAGGAATTGCGGAAACTAATATTGGTTAAATGACCCTATGAGTCTTGCGGAAGCAAAATCATTATTTTGCTTCAAGGGAATGAGTCACTTTTGCGCCCAACTGTGCATGAATAATAACAATGAAATTTGGTATAATTTCTTAAATTTTTATCCTATCGAAATTTTACGAATAACAAAACCGTCAATGATATTATGCATATTAAGTTCTTATGTAATATTTTTGCCAAAACTCAATAGAGATCTATAGAGTCCTACCATTGTTACTTTCTCGTCTGCGTATTGTAAGTAGGGGAAGTATTGCATGCCACCCAAAAATTTGAAGCGATGCATTCACATGATTTTCTCTATTCTCAATTGAGTATTAGTGTATACGACTTATTCTTACTCAAGCTTATTGTTTATATACTACATTTTAATCCTTATAAACCATTGCAGAAATAGGTGTACTGCACATTTCGTTATAGATACAAAGAGAACAGCGATAGTCAAATGCTTAAAGACTGGACGCTGTATACTGTTTCCATGCAATCGCGAGAATCGATCGCACTTTAAAAGAATGACAAGTATTGAACAATTCGAACCTTTAACAACGGATATATCAAAATCGTCTTATGCCAAAAAAACGTATTTTAAGTAAATTGTGTATTTTAACGTGTCAGTGTGTGTGTGTATGTGTTTTAACATACACACGGGAATGTTTCCAAAAATGTTTTATTTGAATTCAGTACGTCTCAAAACATGTATTTGCGATGAAATATCGACATCGAATGTTTGGGTGGAATGCAATACTTCCCCATTACTATGTACGTAGTGGAAAAAGTGATAAGCTTGAGTAAAAACGGCTTTATACCCCTAATAAACGATAGAGAGTAGAGAAAGTCGTGTGAATGTATCACTTCAGATCTTTACTTTCTCTACCAATTACATAGAAGTAGAAACTGTTTTGCATTCCACACAAAAATTCGATGTCGAGATCTCACAGGAAGTAGATATTTTGTGGCCCACTGAATAAAATAGCATTTTCAGAAAAAAGTCCTCTGTGCGTGTGTGTGTGTGTGTGTGTGTGTGTGTCTGTATCTGTGAACAGCATGACTCAAAAACGAAAATTCGCATAAATACCATACTTGGTATTTTGGTTCAGTACCTTCCAAAGATGTGACAGGAAGATTTTTCAAGAAAATCCTCTTACCCCAAACTACCTTTAGTAAAACATTTTTCAAAATATTTTATTTTTTTAAAAATAGCTCTAACGATTTTTATTAAAATGCCATATATTAAATATATTTACATGAAAAGAAAATGTTTGTCTTGAATTTTCAGGGAATAGCCTCTGCAATCCCCTTCATTTGGAAACAAATTGTAAAATCTTGTATAACTGGTAAACGTTAATGGATAGGTGAAAACGTACGAGACAAAAATGTAGATATCTTTAAAACAACAATATCTCTTAAATTATTTTTTGCGTTGCATTAGCCATTTCCAATATATCCGCTATTTATGGTTAGGTTTGTTCAATACTTTGTTTTTGTCCCGTCAACTTTCAGTTGTTTCTCGCAATTGCATAGAAACTGGAATTTTAAGAACGGTATAAGGCGTCCAGTTCTTAAACATTTGACTATCGTTGTTATCTTTGTATCTTAACGAAATGTGTAATGTAGCTATTTCTGCAAATGTTTATTTGGATAAAAATGTAATAGATTGAAAAATAAGATTTAGTAAGAATAGTTTTACTCTCACTGATAGACGATATAGGTTAGAGAAGGTTATGTGAGTGATCACACCAGATTTTCCTCGTAGTAATTCAGAATTTATTTCGTAGCATTCTACCGAATTCATTTTCGTAATCAGTAACAAGGGACGTCGAGCTACATTCTCGCCAATTATTGTCCCTTAACAGAGTTTCCCTCTGAGTATGCTTTTGAGAAATTCTCATTGTTGTTCACTTCATAGCATTAAATAACTGCGATCTGTAGTAAACTTTAATATCCTTTATGCGATGCAGAGAGTAATAAAATGCAGGTTTAACTATTAAAGTTTTGTGACTTACCGTTTTTAAAAATAGGTTACACATCTGTTGCCATTTCTTCAGGGGATAATGAACAATTTCCATGTTATATTCCTTATTTAAAAATACGTTATTATAAAATCTGCTGATTCATGCTCAAAAACCCTAATTTTATTCTTGGTATTTTCATTTGTTTCAATGTGTAGCTCTTGGGTATATGATTACAAATGCTTACTATTTCAGTAAGTAGGATTAATAATATACTTCTTTCGTATTGTTCACTATCATAGACTGTCATAACGGTTTATTCATTCTGCTATTAACTGTAATCCTTGTGAAAAATAATAATACTAAGAATAATTTTACTGGTAAATTAAAACATTGGGACAAAATCAATTGGAGGCTTTGTGATACGGGAAAAACGATTGGAAAAAATATACAAATTTATAGAGATTTATGCTGTCGTACTATCGCTGTGGAATTTAATATATTGGAATAATTTAAAGAGTTATATTAGATAATCATCTGAGCAAGTTTTATAAGTCATTTTTCCTCCAACTTTAATCGTAAACTTGTTAATACAAATCCTGTGTTTTTAAGCTGATATAAGCAATTATCCCCACCTTCATATTTTGAGTTAGATCATCATGTAACCAAACATGTACCGCGTGGTCTCGTAGACAAGCACGACGTAAACAACGGAGAGGCTGAGCATGCATGTTTATACACGATGACATAACTCAAATAAGAAACTGGATGAAATTTCTAGCCAAGGAACAACGTATATCGGCTTACAATTCGTCCTGAAGACACATTTTTATTAACGTAGCATTACGTTTAAGGATAGATGCAAATTTTGGTAAAAACACACTTAGAATATCGGCTTACAGAATGAACCTCATTTCAGTTATCCTCTGTATGTATTGAATATTTGTCTCATCTAGATTCTAAAGGAATAATTATTCACATTTACTTTTAACTTTTCCTTTTATTGTTTAAAAAGAGTAGAATCACTTTATTTGCTCACTTTGTTTCATATATTATAAACTGCAAATATAAACCCCTCTTGCTCTCGCGTATACAAACAGCCATTTCCCACTCTCATACATAGCCGTGTTTAAAAGTAAATTTAATGCAACAATTTTACACCTCGGTGAATTCAATTAGCAATTTTAACTGACAAATTATTATACCACGTAATGGAACGTTTAGAAAATCTTACGGTGATGTAAACTGCAATCTGCTCGTTTGTAAAATACGCTTGGGGATTATGTGTAATGAAATATCTCGCTAATAGTTTCTGGTGCAGTATTTTGAACGTAGCTACCTTTTACCTAAGGTAGAGGAAATATACATTCGATAGAAACATTCACTACATTAAGAACAGTATGCTTTGGTGTTTTGTGTGTATGTGTGTGTGTGTGTGTGTGTGTGATAAAGAGAGAGAGAAGAAGAGGGGGAAGAGAGTAACATGGATTAGTGATGTGTTAATCCCATACCTTTATGGGAACTACTTCATTACACTCCGCATTCCAAAATATTAGATCCAGTTCTATTCATGGAACTACCATAGAGGAAGTATTACTTTTAGAGGAAGCAAGCAGTATAGAAAAGTTATAGGAAGTATTTCATTCAACACAAACATTCACCACATAAGAACAACATGCTTTTAGCGTTTGTGTGTTTGAGATAGACGAGAGAGTAGCGTAGTGTAGCGATGAATTGACCCCATACCTTTATGGGAACTACTTCACTCACTCCACTGCGTATTCGAGGTCGTTCCAGTTCTATTCATGGAACTACCTTTTACCTAAAGTAGAGGAAGTAGTTCATCCGATTGAAAGATTCGCCACATTCACCACATTAGGAACATTATGCTTTGTGTGTGTGTGTGAGACACAGAGAGAGGGAGGGGGAGAGAGAGTAGCGAAGAATAGTGATGTGTTGACCCCATACCTTTAGGAAAACCGCTTCCCTCGTTCCACTCCATATTCCAAGTCGTTCCAAAGAGGTACTTTCAGTTCTATTAATGGAAGTGCTTCTTTGCAAGTTTTGAAACAAGCCATTCTAACACTTACGTATGCTAAATATGTCTCTCTTAATTGGTTGTAGCCTATGGTTACTCTATCATTTTATATGCGCCAGTTTGTTTTGGGCTAATTTGTAAAATGTAACAATGTCATAAGTGTTTCGGTCATTGCGAGGTTTCGGAGTTTAGCAGAGTACACGCTAGAGTAGAAATAAAACTGAATGCATCCTAACTCGGTCCTATCATCTTTGTAAGTAAAATATCAACAACCCAACTTAGTCCCATAGACTGCCAACAATCCAACTCGGTCCCGTAACCATGTGAAATTTTAGTTTAAAATGTCTCCCAGTCACAAGGCGTTAACGTATGCCTAATTGAAGTAACTTGTGAACAACCCAACTCATTCCTGTAGCATAGACTGTCAATAACCTAACTCGGTCCCGCAACTATGTGAAAGCTTTAGTTTAAACTGTCTCCAGTCACAAGCCATTAACGTATGCCTATGTGGCAGATAGTTTTATGATGTGCATTAAGCTAAGATCTTTGACCATAAACTTAACAATGCATAGCTTTTAACCATATGTATGCACCTACATTGACTGGAGAAGGTGTTCGTACACTTAAAAACTTTAGCAGACATATTAATGGAGCGATTACAAAAAGGAAAAAAACGTTATTGCAGATTACGTATTTCGCCGTTTTTCAAAGTCTGTAATTTGATTAGAATTATATATTTTTTAAATAATACACCGATTTCAACTAACTTGAGTGTGAGGTTTGAAAAACTGTTACATGCATTTAGTAGAGAACATTTTATATGTAACATTTTAATTTGCAGTTAAAACTGGTTTTGATGAAATGTGAAACTGCAATATCTTTTGGTAGCCAATAAGTCTGCTGAAAGTCCAAAGTCATTTAGAATGAACTAGATTGAGGTTAATTTCCTACGTGACCGAGATAGGTTGTTTACATTTTGGGATACGGGACGGATTTAAGATTCTAAATAGAATATGGGACCAAGTTCGGTTTCACCGGTAAAATCGTTTAGAAAGCGGGTTTATCTCTAGGAGAAGGGAGTAATGTTTTTGAGATCTCACCTCGCGGCAAGTGTTGTCACTGAGTGTGGAAACCTCGTCTATCTATCTAAACATGTAAATGAGGTGCAAAGCGAAGTGAAGACGGACCTAAGGCTTGATAGGTTGCTTTTAGGGGCAAGTGGTTCACCTGATATATACTTATCAAACCCATTTGGCACCACTTTCTTGCCATCCTCAACCAAATCATAAGCAGCCAGTTGTTTTTATATCATAATATGCAATAGCACAACTGGTGCTGTACAGATCTTATACAGATCCAGAAGAAAGGACAGTAAATAACAAAATAAATAATAACAAGAACAGAGGGCAGCCACATAGGGCACATCTGGCACTAAACAGTATTGGATAAAAGTACAGGTAATTGTTCCAGTAAGAATCTTCTTGTTCCGTGGCGCTGTCGGAAGGGTCGAAAATAATTAAGAGCCTGAGAACGAATATATATAGAGGTGATGCTGAATTCAAGTTCATGAGCGAGTGTTACGAACATACTAAGGGGCATTCAATATGAGTCGTAAAACTTTATTTTGGAATACCTGTAGCAATGAATTTTGGACAGCATAGCTCCACCTAAAACTGGACAGGCATAATTCGATGACTATCCAGCATAACATCTCACACGCCATTTTTTGAAAATTTTTTTTTTCACACTGAACACGCAAATCTAAAAACACATTCTGGAAAAATACCGTAAGCGACCCAGGTTTACATTATATCTTAGCTGTTTAAAATATTATTTTAGTGAGCAACAAATCATTTTAGCACTTGTCCATTTCCCAAATTATTATCGTATGGTTTGTTTTCAAGTGGCTCATAAGATAATTCTGGCTCTTAAGACGAAACTGATGTTTGACAAGATATCTGTTTTGGTAGTTATTCTTAGCAATGATAAGATAATCAAATTTTTTACTGTATTTCAATACAGGATTTTGTAATAATATTATTATATTCAATAATAATTATGGTGTAATGCTGTTTAAACGCAAATCGATTAAGAACAGTGATAAAAACTTTATAACAATTAATTTGTTTTGTGGTGATCAGTGAGTGTTCCTTACACGATAAGATAAAAATAGAAAGGCGTATCCTTTCCAAAAAAAATCTTAAGAACCATATAAACGAAACTGTGCGTATTCCAGTGAGCTACAATACGAAACTACTTTCTATTCCTTTAAAAACTATTAATTTCAAATTTATAGTACAGATGAACAAGGATAAAAAGCTTTTGTCCCTCCTGACAAATTTACGATTTGACGGATAAGATCTTTTAATAAATAGCTATCGATTATGTAAGCAATGGACGAAGTACAGACCTGTTAAAAAAGAACTACACTGCACCCGTAGTATGATTTTCAGTGGAGAATAGGGTACAGTTAAGCAGCGAAACCGAGCATCTGTCTTATAAGCCCTGTGGTTTAACCCTATCAAGGTTAGGTATACGGCTCACCAGGAGTCTACCAGATTGATCACTCGCCATGATCCCTGTCTGAGCTAAATCAGTGTGTTGACTCTATTTCCGGACAAAGACAAGCTTAATGTTACTTTCTCATTAATTTTGCTGGTGTCTGCTGTCAATCTAGATCTTTCAGTCACTTCTGTACTTTTCTCCACACATTCGCCCTTTTTCTAGCTCCTTCAAACCAAAGTATAATAATGTCCACCTATTACGACTACAGACGCCACGATAGATTAGTTAAAGACAGCTGGATGGCACAAGGGAGAAGCAGGCGTTTGTTAGGTGTTGCTGCGTACACTCCTAGTCGCACTCAAATATCATTACCATTTCAATTAATCATTCTAAAAGAATGACAACTCTGTTAGCTTGAGTTATAAATGTGGAAGCAATACCTAGTATACCCAAGCGTGTAGAGTGAGGTTATGAACGTGATCGATGTGAAATCCATGTAGGAAAAAATATATATAACAATTTTATGTTATCATACATAAAAGTAACAAGTTTTAAAGATAAATGAGTATTTAGTTGAACAACGTACTTAAAATGTTTCAGTATAAGGATTTGTAAATTTCTTTGAAAAAATAACCTTCAACATTAAAATTTATAATACAAAATTACTGTTGCTAATTCATCAATTTCTCCGTACTAGGCACACTTAACTATCTTTATGTGCAATTGCCTCATAGACTTTGACTTTTAGGACAAATAAAAACTGAAAGCTTCCCAATTACTATCATCATTCCTTCTAGAATCACAGCCCTTGTAAAATAACAGTAAAACTGAATGACTTTAATCAAGTTTACAAAAAACAAACTGACATAAGATTATTTTATCTGAAGAATTCTTTCCCCGGCGTGCCTCCTTTCTCCTTTTAATATACTGCAGAAAAAATCGACTGGAATTCCCAACTAGGCAGTTTGTTGCAATGACGCGTTTTCCGAACAACTGGCAGACATTGAAGTTCTAACATCAATACGGATGTCCAAGATGAAAACATGCAGGAACAATTCTGCCGGTCCGTAACTAGCCCTGGCCAAGCCGGCCTTGTAGTGTTGTGGTCGCTGCTCTTGGTAGATTACTATTGTTGGTTTGTATCCAGCAATCCAGATTTACCTGGACGGTATGTTAATCGCCACAGTACCTAGCCACAAGCGCGGCTTTACCTGTGCGATACAAACCGTGAATGAAAATGATCCCAAGTTTTTATATGTGTGCTCAATGGGCGAGTTTAGCTTCGTGCATTACCATTGGCTGGGACTCGGCGAAACCACTTGGGCGATTATGAGTCCAAATGGTGGCCAAGCCCAACACTGCTTGATTTGGGCGGCCACTTGCGTGGTCATCAAGTTAAGCAGGCCGGCTAGCAGCGAAGCAGGATGGAATTTGGGTATGGGTTTTGGGAATATCCAAGTTAGCAAGCAGACGGGACATTATTAGACGTCACTCATACAGCTGGTGACCAAGCCCTATGCTGCTTAACTTGGGGGTTGGTGGTGACTAGGAGTGGTAGCCCTTAAGCCCGAGGTCCTTGGGTAACCGGTAGCCCTTTCATCTTCTGGGTGCCCTGCGGTCATAGCGACCCAGGTTATGCACCAGCTGGTTGGAATGGTAATGGAGTTTCGTGTACATGTTTCTCGAACAAGTCCACGATGTATGGGAGACCTGAATGGTGTTTATGAATATGTGATGGGAATCTATGCCCAGTATTATAGGTCGTCCGTAGCGCCCTTTTCTGGACGGTCTGCGGTCTGCGGATGGTGATCGCTGCGGCCGACTCTCTCCTGCTATACAGGATCACGGACGGAATAATCGTCTAATACAGCCGTAGTTTGAGGTGTGTGGACATGATGGATCTGAATACAGGGTACAACTGCCTGAGAGCGGCGTGGCCGAGACGGACTTTTGCCCAGACATGTGGAACGAATGTGAGCCCGGGGTCGAGGTGAACTCCGAGGAGGCCGAGGTAACCCAAGGGATTCTCCTCCACCGCAGTCTCAGAGACTGCTCGGGCCGCCAGCGACGGACCTTCGCCAGGAGAAGCAAGAGCTGTTCCCCGGGCTGATGGCCATCCTCCACTTCTTGCTCCACCTGCCAAGGCTCGGAGATGTTGCTGTAGTGGAGGGAAACAGAATCAGGCATTCTTATTCTGTGCTATAATGAGGACGTCGTCTGCATACTGGCACGTAACAGTCCTGGGTTCCGTGGGGAAGTGCAACATGTAGGCCGCGAAGAGAAGTGGAGTCAGTACACTGCCTTCCGGAACTCCGGCGACTATGGGATGGACTGATGAAACCTCTTACCCTAAATGTGTGGAGCAAGCTGCTTATCAGGGCGAGATAGGCGGTAGGGATGTCTGCCTCCTCGAGTTTGTAAAAAAGACATTGGTTCGATGTTGTGGCAAAAGCCTTTTCTACCTCCAGCAGCACCGAGATTCATCTTGAAGTTCTCCTGGAAGTCCAGGGAAACCCTCTCGACCAATCGCAGTAAATGCAGGGTCATGGAGTGCCGTGACGAAAACCGAACTGGTGGTCCGGGAGGAGGTGCCTTTCCTAAAAAAAGGGTTGAGGCGAGGTTGGTTTGTGCCAGTTTGCCTTGGCTTTTATACTTGAGTAGAGAGCAACGGAGCGCGCCGTCTCGTAGGTTTTCCGGGTTGTTGTTTATTCCAATCTACTCGGAGAACCTTCCATGGGCTAACCATGTGCCGTACCGACAAGGCGGTTCCCAAGGTCTACTTTCTACTAAATAAGCGATCGACTGTACACCTCTTTATAACACAGTGTCAAAAACGCCGACAATTTTTGGCACAGAACTTTTCTTCATACTATGAAATTCATCAAATTGCGAATAAACATCAATTAATGGTTTTACTAACTTTTCCAAGGAAGCCACGTTTAGAATGCTTACAGCCCAAAAATTGTCCATCCCTCTTTGCTGTGCTTGAATTATGATAATCATACACTACGATGAACGGTTTTGCCATGCATACAATTAGATTAAAATAACAAGGATACAGTAGGTTAAATCGATGGCCTGATTTTTAAAAAGCAGATGGTTATGAAATGGCTTTGAAATTCAATGCTTTCAGCATGACCACTCTGCAAGAAAAAAAAACGAATAGCGACTTACCGGTTGAAAATTATAATTATCCGAAAATGACAAAGAATGTCTCGGAAATGATTAACGCAACAATTTGTTTGACATAAATGTGTGTATTAATATGTATTAACAAGATCTACGTATTTTTGTGCACTATGATTTTGTCTATCTATTACGGTTTATCAGTTGTACAACTTTCTTTCGGAATGAAAAGAAGACTATTACGAGAAAATTCAAGATATATATTTTTTATCATGCAAATATATTAAACATGTGGTATCGTATTTAAATAAATTAGTTGGAGTCATTTCTGAGAAAATGAGAAATAACAGCAGTTTTTCCATATTGATGCTGTTGGTAAACACTAAGTTTGATGTTTAATGGACTTTTCGCTTTAGAGGAGGTTTTCACAGACGAACACACACACACACACAACCACGGAGGTTTTCCTAAAACTGTTGTTTTAATTTAGGAAGCCTAAGGAAATTTTGGTAGCGAATATTTGGGTAGAATGCTAGTAGTAGAGAAAATAAAATTTAAGACATATATTTTTAAACTTCGGACTACAGATGTTACCTTAGCCAATAAGGATTTGAAACCCGAGCAGTGGAACAATGGACATCTTCTTTTGAAGTTAAATAATATAAAATGTGATTTACTATGGTAGCAGTATAAATTACAGACATATCCATATATTCTATATGTAGACTTGCGCATTAAAATTTAATTCCTTGTGCTATTCACGTCAACTCAGCTGTAGACAGATATATTTTGTACCGAAATATTGAAGATTTTCTCGTTTTACGTTGCATATTGGAATAGCAGAAGAGGCAAAGCGATTCAACAATGCTTCGCTAAACATCACACCTCACTTTCAGATTATGCAAAAGAAGAAATCGATTTCTCTGAGTGAGGGAAATAGTGTATAAGATTGAAAAGAGAAGCAAAGAGGGATGGTGAACATTTACTCGATTCCTATGCTAGTCTCAGATCGGCTTTTCTCAAATGCACGACGGGGTAGAGGGGCTGGACCGATGGGAGACGAATGACGGAAGAGTTATTGGTTTATAGAGATACACAGAAGCTACCGGATTTTTCAGAGACGTCTATACATGAGACGCAATGGTGGATCGATCAAGTCATACGTGATACGCTTGTGTAAAAGTTTTACTGATGAAGACAATTTGACATTTCCGAACAGTATTTGATAATCCTAAGGACACTCATCATATAAAAGTATATTATATAATACATTCACATGACTTTCTCTACCTCTCGTTTATTGGTGGGTACACAAATTATTCTTACACAAGCTTATTTTTCTCTTCACTGCATTTTAATCAAAATAAACGTTTGCAGAAATAGCTACATTACATATTTGGCCATAGGTACAAAGAAAATAGTGACAGTCAAATGTTTAAGAACCGGACGCTAATGCTGGCCTTAAAATTCGATACTGTTTCCATGCAACTGAACGCTAAAAGAACTTTTAAGAGAATGACCAAGAAATGATCAATCCAAACCTTTAAGAACGAAATTATGGCACAAAATAATTATTTTTAATAAATTGTGTGTGTAAAAGAGATCTGCATTTTTTTGTTTTGTTTTTTATTTTGTTTTTTTTCTGTAGTACGCTTTTGTCTATCGCTCAACGTTTACGGTTATACAAGATTATACAATATTCCCTCCGAATGAAGAGGACTTCATACGTCATTCCCCGAAAATTCAAAATATATATTTTATTTGTCACATAAGTATCTTATATAAAAGGTATTTTAATCGAAATCGTTACATCAATATTTTAGAAAATCAATTTTTTTTAAAAATGTTTCATGTAAAGGTTAGTTTGAGGTGGGAGGATTTTGCTGAAAATCTTTGTGTTGCATCTTTGGAAGATATTGAGCGCAAATACAGAGTTTAGTATCTATCCGACTTTTAGTTTTTGAGTTATGGTGTTCACAGACAAACACACACACACATGGACATGCTTCTAAAAAAGTTTTATTTGGATTCAGGGTACTTCAAGACATGTATTTCCGTCCGTTGAAATCTCGGTATCGAAATTTTGGGTGGAATGCAATTACTATACGTAGCAGAGAAAGTAAAAAAAACTGTTTTAGTTCTATGTAGTTGCTTTTAGCTGTACGATCTTTTAAACCAAGTCATATAGCGATTTGAATGTCTGCCTATAAGCTAACTTCCTACAGAACTGTAATAAAAAATTTGCTGTGTTACATTCATATGGCTTTCTCTATCCTTCTATCGCTTATTAGTGGATATAACAATTATTGTCAATTTATTTTGTTTATAAATTTCTTTATAAACAAATTTATTTTCCTATGCACTTCATTTTAACCGAGATAAACTTTTCCGGAAACAGCTGCATCACACATTTCGTTATAGATACAACGGGAATAGCGATAGTCAAATGTTTAAGAACTGGATACAATATGATGGCTTAAAATGTCATACTCTTTCAATAATATCGAGAGAGAAAAAATTGAAAATTGACAGGAATTATAAAATAATGGCTAAATATTGAACAATTGTAACAATTAATAACGGTTATCTCGGAAATGTATGATGCCACAATAGAAGTTACTTGAAATATATTGAGTGTTTTAAAGAGATGTACACATCCTTGTGTAGTATGTTTTCGTCTATCGCTTAACATTTACTAGTTGCACAAAATAATGTAAAGGTCCTTCCGAATGAAGAGTACTTCACAGGCTATTTTAAAAAAATTCAGAATTATATTTCATATTCATACACATATCTTTATCATAGTATGCTTTAATCAAAATTGTTATAGTCGTTTATTTAGAAAATACAAAATTTCGAAAAATGTTCCTTGAAAACGGTAGTTTGGGTTAGGGGAACTATCTTGAAAATCTTCGTGTCGTATCTTTGGAAGATACTGAACCTAAATACCAAGTTAATTATTTATCCGACTTCTCGTTTTCTGAGTTATGTTGTTCACAGACAGACACACGGACCTTGATCTAATCATGCTTTTTATATTCAAGGACCTCAGAACATGTATTTCCTGTGAAATCTCGTATAAAATATTTGAGTGGAATGCAAAACCTTCTCTCCTTACTAAAAAGGATAGATTTTTCCTGTATTGAATTCCAAAATTAATCAAAACGAGCCTCGGGAATCTTAAAAGCTAAACTAGCTGGAGAGAGTAGAAAACATGAAGTTGTGTGTAGAATTATTTCCTTTAAACATAAAGTCTGAAACAGAATTATCTTAGTGTTATAATGTTTAAGCAATCGTTTCTAGAATTTTAACCTATCGGTACATTCTCATTTTCAAGTTGCTCCACAGTATTTACTTTTCTACATAACTTAACGAAAGATTATATACCTAGCTATAAATAACAGGTTAATGAAATAATGAATGAATTGTGATGCTATTAAACAAAATACTGATATTGCGCGAAATTTTAAGCAAACAATTTTGCCTCATATTTAACATTTATCTTTTCTCAAAACAGTGGGATGATTAAAAAAATCACCCCTGAAATTTATTAATATCTTAGTAAGCTGTGAAACGAAGAAGTGTTCAGAAATAAATTTTACTCTGATACGTGTAAATGTATATTGTAGATGTATTAAACAATTCCGAATTTGTAACTGGGAAAATTTAACTTGTTTATGAGTAATTATTTTCAAGTTTAATGGGGAAACAACATAGTTTTAAAAGCTCAAGAGTATTTTTATTCTCTAGAATAATGCAGTGTATGCGACTCTGAATTTAAAATCAGAAGTAATTTTCAGTTACACTTGGGGTAGAAAAAGTGGCTCATAAAATTGCTAGCCCGGGGAAACATTTCGATTTGACCATGTAGAGAGAGGAGAGGGTAAGACATGAGTTATCTGCAGCTATGAAATACGCAAAATTATAATATTTATGACACATATCTCTTCGGAATTAAACAGAGAAAATGATCTAACATTATTATTGCCAGGAGGATATTATTTCTATGTACTAGTAAATTTCAGTAATTAATTTGCTTCATAAGCATTTAGATGACACATTATTATACTTATTATTATTGTCGTTGTTGTTATTATTGTTGTTTTGTTATTAATGTTATTATTACCTGTTGGCATTTGGGTAGATCTAGGAGGTAAAAATCGTTACGACTATTATCGTCAGCCTTACTAACATTACCGTGATTATTGTTAACTTGAAGTTTCTCAATTAGCAAGAACAGAGACAGCTCATTGATGATGTATACAACTTGTCAGTCAAGTGGTTGAAATTATACAAGAGGGCAGGTAAAAAGGCGGGGCTTGGAAAAGACAAAGCTACACAATTCAATAGCAACTCAAATTACCTCGTTTTTATGATCCACTTTTTCTACCCCAAGTGTAACTGAAAATTACTTCTGATTTTAAATTCAGAGTCGCATACACTGCATTATTCTAGAGAATAAAAATACTCTTGAGCTTTTAAAACTATGTTGTTTCCCCATTAAACTTAAAAATAATGACTCATAAACAAGTTAAATTTTCCCAGTTACAAATTCGGAATTGTTTAATACATCTACAATATACATTTACTCTTCTGGTTAATATAATCCAATAAATTTTAAAGTCTCCTAAATCATTAACCAATTCAAAGTATTTCACTATAAATCCATAAACCATAAGTACACTTTTGGATGTGTTTCTAAAGCTTTAACTGGTACTTCGAGCCTTTGGACGCTCCAGAACTGCATTCCGCACAGATCACCCAGTTTCCAGCTCCTTGAGTGTTGGCATAGGGTATGTCTAACATTTCTTATGTAGATACATATTAGCTATTGTAATGGAGATCAACTTGTTCGTCTATACTGTATATGTTGCGAGTAACGTTTATAACTCTAGTACATTCCACACAAGGGAAGCACACATTTTCGACATGTGCCTGGAATGTAAAGAACGCTTATAACGGACTAAAATGCTTTATTCCGCTGTAGTACGCGTATGTTACAGAATATTGGAGGGAAACTCGAAGTCAGTTGATGGATGACTCTGCGAATTAAATTTACACAGCGGTGCTTCGTTTAAAAATTACGTTTTCGGGAATCAAGCTATCATGCATATTTTTCCATAACAGCCCATTTTCAAAATGAAACGTTTTTCCGAGATGAAACTACCTCCCAGTCCCTTACATTTTAACTCAGGCAAAGCCTGCTGACCAGAAAACAAAATCTCTAACTTATAGGAGCCACATGGTGTTCCCTACGCATTAATCCGAGAGGGACGGCTACGGCGGTAAATTATGTGGGAGGCATTCCGAAGTTTCGGGTTCAATTCCCGTCCACTCTGACACCTGGACTTGTTTTAGGGTTATCCCGGGTCATCAGACAAATACTGTGGTTTCCTTCATGCCCCGAATTTCCTGTCCCTCCATTTCGTTCCTTTAATCATTTCATTTATCCTTCACAAACACCTTTTATCTATTTTAGCCTTGGAAGTGTGGGCGATGGTATTTCGGTGCGGCGTGGCAGGGAAAAACGATGCTCCCTGTAAAATTTTTCCGTCTCCTGTAAGGGACAGGGTTCCCGATCTTTCTGTCCGAATGCCGCGGTGTCTCAGTCTGGAATCTGTAGGGATCCTGTCATAGTTGTGCCATCACTCCCGGTTCCGGCCGCCCTGTGACTCCTTTCACCGCATCTTTCCCTCCCGGGGGCGTCCCCACTTGGGCTTCGGTACAATATCTTCATTCCTGGATCGGTGCCGATTCTCCCCCGCTTCATACTCCAATCCAATCCAGTTTACCCATTACCAAATCTAAAATATATAGTAAAGACCTCAAACTTCATATAATAAAAACACGATAAAGTAATGTCCAAATATGGTTTTAAATTACACACACACGTAAGATGTACAAAAAATTAGTTACTTATGCCACAAAAAAGAGCATCGAACATTTTCAAAACACAATTAGTACATAGACCCCGCATCAAAGTAAACCTTAACATATGAAAATTTAAACATACGACGGGGAATTCTTCGGAAGGGGCTATTTGTACGAAACTACTTGATTTTCAAACCTTTTGACTTTAATGCGTTCGCATTTTTCTGCCTACTTCTTAAGATTTACCAGCGATATAAATTCATTGGGAATGAAAATAAGTTAGCTCTGTTTGCAGAAGATTCAAATTTTTGTCATGACGGTATATCAAATAGATGATATTTGAATAACTTCTTCTTTAAGGAATTATTGTAGTATTTATAGGACATAAAAGCCACTGCTTTGGATCAGTAGCCTGTCGAGGAACAGGAAAGCTTTGGATCATAGCATATCCAGGATGGATGATCAGCCCAATGCCTGGTACGAGGGTGAAGAAGAAGAAAATGAAATGCAGTGATAAAAGGTGAAGCAAGAGAGGTTGTGCATCAATCTTCGCAGCGGTTTAAATGTAGATTGAATTACGTGATACTCCGGGAATTCGGGGTTTGCTACTTGTCATTTTCTATCTGCTTCTTAAATCAATAAACAGTTTTGTGTTTGGAAAATCAATTATTTATTTTTACCATTCTTGGCTTTGGCCAAGAGCTATGAGACTTTCCGTCTTTCAATATTTCTTTCGAAATGTGATTTTATTTTGTTTTTTAATTTTTTTTTACAATTTTCAATTTTAAATACTTGCTTCTGGTTACAAATTTAATTTTCTCTTTTTATGAATTGATTATAACCTAACAAAATATCAAGAACAACTTTGCTATTATTACAACGTTATGGATTCATTCTAATATTATATGGATTCTCATTTCTAAGTTTAGGTTATATTCTTTTTGTAGCGCGAATTTTACATATTTAATTATTTTCTTTCAGTTAACTTCTTTATATATATGTATTTATCATGTAGGTCGAGGGTAATTTGTATTTCTTTACGCGTCTCACGGAGCTTTCCATTTAAATACCTCGTCACGGAGTTCTTCCCCCTTAACTATATACAGATACCACGGACTAGTGTTCAAATTTCCACCAAATATCTTCTCACTATTTCTTCTCTAGTCTTTATCTTCAACAATAATTTCTCCTCTGCGGCGATCACGCGACTGCTTCACAAAATATATAATCACATCCTTCTTCTAGCATGTTAATTTTTCTTCTTCTTTGACGACGGATAACATATTGTTGACCTCACACGTTACTAGCGTTTGTCGTTTATTTTAACATTGTTTCTCTACATATTTTGCTGGCATATTAAACCTTAAAGTCTTTCCTATTGTTCTTTTCTTATCATTTCTTGATATTTTGTTTGGAGTTTTACATTATTACATTCATTATCTTTATATACTCTTTATTGTCGCTTCAACTATAAAGTCATATCGCGACTACTTTAGAATAAAGAACACGATTAAAATGAAAGTACCGCATTTTAGACAGTAATAGTACATATACCATTAAACTCTCTAGATAAGTGTGCTTATACGATTTTGTCGTTTTCATAAAGGTTTAAAGTTGTGGCGCTAAGTTTTGGGCGTCTAGTAGGCTGTTGGGGATGTCACATATTTCTCTGTGTTGTACATAGTGACGGCAGGCTGTAACCAGATGATGAACAGTGATGTTGGATCTGCAGAGGTAAGGATTAAGGGGATATTTTGCGTTATAGAAGTATGTCCAATACGTAGTCGAGTTAATACAACTTGGTCTTTGCGGTTGAAATGGTAGTGTTGAAGTTTGGACTAGGAAATGTAGACATCGTGTAACTTGCTTCTATGTGGCTTTCCCTGTTTGTCTCCATTAATTAATGCAAGTTTTTTTGATGAAGTTGATGAATTCCGTGTGTCGGATTTTGATGTTCTGAGGGAGATGTTTGGTGGCTTCTTTGGTTGCCTGACTAGCTGATTCATTTCCCAGAATTCCGACATGACACGCAATCCACGCGAATGATTCTGATTTACCAGAGGTTACTACTTGGTTGTACAGTTTCTGAAGTTCTTTAACATTATTTTGAGGGATTAAGGTTTGTTGAACTGTTGAAGCACTCAACGAGTCGGAGAATATTATGTAATTATGTAGGTTATATTTTTAAGTATATATTACAATGAGAGTTGAATTGCGAACAATTCACAAGAGTAGAGAGAAAGATAGTTAGGAAAGCTATATTGTATGGTTTAATCAGAGAAAACCGCTGCACAACCATTATGACCATCAAGTTTGGATCCACCAGTGAAGATATGAGTGTATGTTGAATAAAGATATATTACAATTTCTAATTATTTTTAATAATTTACTTAATTTATTTTCTGTTGCCTGCTGTTGTTGTTGTCCTTCTTCTTCTTCTTCTTCTTCTTCTCTTAATGTGAATTTAAATAATTACTCTTTGGAAACTACTTCCTCTCTTCCTCAAAGTGATAACAGCAGAACACTTGGATTAAATTATCCAACACAGAATTCGCCTAGGAACCAAGGAAAACCGCGAAAAAAAACTTCGGTCAGATTGATCGGCTCCGGAGGTTTGAACACGGGACCTCCTAACTGCAAGTAGCAAACTTTATTGCGGTGTCACTTGATATTTGAATATCAAGATAGTAAATGCATGCATAGGGTTTCATTTCAGCAGCGTTCACAACATTGTATCTTGCAGAAATTTTAGGAAACAATTCTGCATTTTTAGTACACTCCCCATATAAACTACTCTGAAATTTCTAACAATTTAAAACAAATTACTTCTCTGAATATTCACTTAGAATTTGTTAAATTCTATATTTAATACTCTGGCTGGTTCTCTCACAGTTTAAATAACACCAAAATAACCTACACAGTGTGTTTGCATTACACGCATCCGTGTGTAGTTTTTTAATATTGTGACGCAGCTATATGCCGAGGTTATTTTGTGGATGGTGTCGGGCTACTAACGTATCGAGAGAAAAGGAGAGATAAGGAGGAGCGTTCTCCTCCCGACGTAAATTTCAGAAGCGCTATTGAGAGTTAACGGTATTTTTCTGGAAGCGGTATTTTTCTCTCCTCCCAAAGCTTCCAGAAGCGCTTGCGGTTGTATATAAGCGAGCGTTCCGGCGAGTGAGTGAGTGAGTTGCTTTTTTTATGCAACATATAATGCTGGTTCTACGAGTGAGGTTATGAGAACAGTTGTTTCGTACAGTGAGTGCTGCTACTGCGAGTGATTAGAGTCTTGTGTTCGATTCTCCAGCGAGTGAAGCGGAAGGAGGAAAAGGCTTCTTCGCGCGTATTTCATTCCGTCACCTCGTCGCAATGAAAATTAAAATACAGTGGGAATAATTGAACTGGATCACATTAGTTGAGAACCGAACTAAACCACATTAATGAAGTGACAGTGAAAATTGTCAAATCACAATATTGAAAGCCTACCAACATGAATGTATCTTTTTTACCGTTACACTGTGTTTCCTAAACGTATTACATACCCCAAGTTGCAATTTCCTTTTAATGGTAGCTTTAATTTTGTGAAGATATCTTAAGGGATACCCAGGCAAACCTGATATTTCCGGGTGCGTACCGATGAACCTAAAATGTATTAAAAGGTGTTTATAAAATCTAACTCCGATTTACTACGTGACAAGAGAACTAAAAAGCAAGTGTTTGGAATCAGTATATAAACATGTTAAAGCGTTGCAGTCTCTGTTCTGGATTCCAGCATAGTTGTATTTTGCCTAATAGCAATAAACTCAAATAAAAAGCAGCGTATTTATTCCTTCCCTCAAATTTGCAGCTAATTAATTGCATTTCATTTCATTGTAGTATTTCTTTTATATGGAACAATTTCAAAGCCCAGACTCAGTTTGAAAATTTTCAGTTGCAATCTCGATTCGAAAGCTGTTTATACGAACTAACCTTAATTTTGTAGGACTTCAAGTTAAAATATGTCAAAATTTTTGCTTCTAATTCTCGTGTATAAAATCTATACTCCAACGTGCAGACTTCCTAAAAAACTTAGAATGTGTTCAGAGCTTTCCATCAAAACTATACTTAATTTTGTATTGGTTTCAATGCATGTATCGATAAATTTCATTCAAAGTCCGTATGAAAATTGAACTCCACACAGTTATTCACCTAAAAATGAAATATTATATTTGGTTTCTATTCTAAAATTCCCTTAATTTAAAACAGGTATATGTGTCAACAAATGTTCTTGAAACTCCCGTAAGTATATAAAATTTAAACTCCGTTATTGCAGGTTGACGCGTACGGAGGGACGAACGGACCATATAACGCTGCAATAGCGTAAGTACCTAAAAATCACTACTGAAATTTCTGGAAAAACAGAAAAGTAAAGCTTTTCCCTCTAAATAGTTGTTTAGGGTAGAACTATTCCTACACAATTTTCACTTTGCGTGATATCAAACCTTCATGTAAAGTTTGGTTTTTATTTCACTATTTCATTACGAGTTAAAATATCTCTCTCTCTCTCTCTCTCTCTCTCTCTCTCTCTCTCTCTCTCTCTGTGACTTTCTCCGTCTCTCACACATATAAATCTGTATCCTATAATTCAACCAATTTTTATTTTGAATTGAAAGAACCATCTTATTTCCCGTAAAACCTACATGTGGAACTTCTAAATCAAATATAATATTCTCAACCTTAAATAAGTGGAAGAAAATTTAAAAATCTGATGTATTCTATTCACATGACTTTCTCTACCTTCTATTATATTTTATTAGTGGGTGCACAAATTATTCTTATGAAAGTTTATTTCTCTGTCTACTTAATTTTAATTGAGATAAACGTTTGCAGAATTAGCTACATTACACATTTCCTTAGGATACCAAGGGAACAGCGACAGTCAAATGTTTAAGAGCTGGACGCTATATGCTGACCTTAAAAGTCCAGCATATAGGGAGAAACAACTGAAAATCGACAGGAGTTAAAAATAATGACAAGGTATTGAGAAAATCCTATCACTGCTAAGGATATCTCGGAAATAGTTTACACAGCACAAAAAAGTTATTTTGAATGAAATTTGGTTTTAAACAGATCTACATTTTTGTGTAGTAAGTATTCCTATATCATTTGACGTTTACCAGTTATACAACGCTATACAGAATTTCTTCTGAATGAAGAGGACTTCAGGTACTGTTCCTAAACAATTCAAGATATACATTTTATTTTTTATGAAAATATCTTTAATGTATGGCATTTTAATCAAAACCGTAAAAGTCAATTTCCAAAATAAAAAATTTCTAAACAATTTCCATTTAAAGATGGAGGGATTTTCTTGAAACATACTGAACTTAAATACCAAATTCTATATCTACTCGACCTAGTTTTATTTTTTAGTTATACTGTTCACAGGCACACACACACGCGCGCGCGCGCGGACCTTTTTAATATACTTTTATTTGTTTATTCAGTGGATCCCATAACACGTATTCCTAATGAAATTCCGGTATTGAAATTTTGGGTGGAATAAAATACCTTCTCTACCTAGGATATACGTGGTAGAGGAAGTAAAAAAACCTAGATTGTGCGCTTTTACTTAACATATATTATGAAAATAAAATTGTTACTAGGAATTGATTTGGAGGTACTTCAATGGTGTGGATGCAGTTGAAGTGTTCTTTATGCTGTTAACTAGATCGCATCTTCTTGTGAAACTTTCCCATTGCGTTATTACTAACTTTCGAATGTTGAACCTGTTCCAATATAAGATAGCTTGCGTTCGTGCCAAGAAGTTTTACTGTAAGAAACTTTATCTGTAGTTTCCTAATAGTTTTATTTATATTACAACTCAGTATTTAAAAATGGTGACATTTTCTGTAAAAGTTAATAGTTTAGTAATTCTATTATTATGCATCTACTTAATTCTGTGTTTTATTCTTATTTGGCGATATTCGATACAGGAAAAGGGCACAGTTTCGGAGGTCGACTAATTTAACTGCAGTTTACTAAGTTTCCCTCAATCCATTTCATTGAAGAGTAAACGTTGCCGGCATTTTTTTAATCTATGCTTCCGAAGTATTGCTTTTATTTACGAATTGATTAATTTATTTCGGGAGGATAAAACTTTTCCTATAAATATTAAATACTTTTGAAATTAAAATACATTTAATTACATCTTTAAATATCTTGCTACACGTTGATGTTCCAATAATAATCCAGAGAACAGAAAATAACCTACAAACAGCACTGTATATTTAAGCCAAAATGCAATGGAATACAATTTAAATATATCTACAAATAAAATACAGATTATGGATTTTAAAGGGAAGAATCCAATATATAGAATGCAATATTGATTTGAAATTTTACAAAGACATTGAGACGATAGTGTGACGTAGGGTCACTTTATCCTAACCGGGGTCTATCAGATGTGATGTCACCTCGGTTACTTCACTAAATGGGACGTCTGCACCCCCTAGCCGGGATGACGGGAAGGGATGTGCCAAAGGGGTAACTAAGGATTTCACTGAAATGGTTATCGGTTGTGGGGAGTTGGAGGGGCGGTGAAGGGTGACACTATTAGACTTGTAATTCCAGTTCCAAGAGAGTATTTAATATGTTTAATAACTTATCTAAGCTTCATTGTAAGAGGGAGAGAGCCAGACAGCGGTTGTGTTTATCTGGTAGACGGAAGAAGTCAGACATTCCATCTTCATCGTGCCTAGGGCCTATATCAAAGTTGAAAATTAGCACAAAGTAAATTTAAAGAGACTACCGCCTCAGATTTCTGCTAGGCAACGATAGGCAGAGCCCGTGTCGTAAAGAAAACTAAGTTTAAATACCCTAGAAGTGTGCTGACTATGTGCTTTAGACGGCACTGAATAAACGGTATGGACGTGATTTCCATAATTTCCCCACGTTTCGAACTTTTCATGAATGTGAGATGATCATTTCCCCCTAAAATCATACGATAACCCGTGCTTACATAAGCATCTGAGAAATGACTCTCAAGAATTCTAAAGCCAATTTCATGAATTTATTTAAGAAAATTTTGTCCTAAATGTATCGAACTTAATAAAGTTATATTTATAATATTCTTGTAAACTATAACTAAAACCGTCACAACAGTCAAACTCCAAGCAATTTACGGAACGATTAGAACTTTGCATAAAAAAGATACAACAAAATACAAATGAGGTACTACAAGGTGATTGCTTCGCCTACTATTACATATACACGGTTCCAAAGCCAAAAAAAGGAAGATTAAATTTATGAAATGCGTAAGAGGATGTAATAGAGCTGGTAAACTAAGAAATTAAATCGTAATATCAGATTTTAATATGTTTTGAGTTAATGAAAGGATAGATAATGAAATAAAATGGAAAGGTACTGAGTTTGATTCCCGGCTGGAGAATGGGAATTTTTATTTAACCAGACCTTCTCCCATCTTCCTTAGAGTCCGAAAGTATTAATGAGAGTGTGGATTTATGTGTGTGTGAATTTAATACAATAACCAAAAGTAAAACCAAGCCAAAGATTAATATCACTGTAAGCGAGAGACTATCATTGTAGATCCGAAAGTAAAAAGCCGCCGATATGACTTCATGTTAACGCGATATATAAATGAAACATTAAAGTGCAAGACTATAATGGAGTCCCCAAGAATATAACTATCTATCAACCCCATGGAAAGGGAGTTTTGGATAGACCTTTTCCGTATAATAATTATCTTAGTGGATACCTGTGTCGTATTTGGTTTTTTTTTCCTCAGAGCTTCTGCTTTGGTTTAGGGTGATTATTTATATTTTGCTCAGGCATAGATATTCGCAAAAACACCCATACCCAAGATAGGAAGGTTTTAGGTTTGGAGGGAGGTAGGGATCCGCAGGGGAGTAGTTAGACCACTCACCTCCCATCAAGTGGGACCAGTGTTCGGTTCCAATGACCGCCGGTGGGATTTGTGGCAGACAAAGCGGCGCTTTATTAGGTTTCCTCGTATACTCCAGTTTCTCCTGCCAATCATTCTGCCCATTGTCCGTTGTTACCTTCATTCTCATCCCCACAATTATCCCATAATTCAGAGTAATGCAGTCCGCTGAACCAAGTCACACGAGATGAAAATTGACTACAATGTTGCCCTGCGTCTCCTTCGCAGGCATTTCCGATTTTAAGTCGACGGTCAGCTGTTATTAGACAACATAGTATTAACAAATACGTTACGAAGACAACCATGATATGCTCTCTCTTTATTTTCTCCCTGTTTACCACCTTTACCGCTTGGCTAAGATAGATAAATTATTGAACTCGCCTAAAGGTTAATGTTTAAATTTACAGTAAATTCACATTTGAAGTCTCCTGAAACCCCCGAAAATGAGCAGGAAATTCTACTTAGTGTGTGTGTCTTTGTGTCTGCATAAGTATGAACAAAAAGTTTCAAAACAAAGCGTCAGATCCAAAGTGAATGTCTACACGAAATTTCTCTTCCTAAGCAAGGGATGCAGCGGTCAGGACAGTAGGCTTTGGTCCGATTCTAGGCTGGCGCGCCATGGGTTTCATTTTGATTTAGCAACGCGTTACATAGAGAAAAATAACTATTTTATGTTCTCAAAGATGGTTCTTTTATGATAAAGATGCTGTACTTTGAGGTAATGGCACGCCTGTTTGTTAATTTACATTGAGTTTGGCTGTCATCCCAGCTATGCTTGTGTAGCTGCAAATAAAAATATACGGAAAAGCCGTTTTGGCCACATTAGATCAACATGGACCGAAATGTTTAGGCCCGACCATGCGGATCAGAAACGAGCCCGAGAATAGGTTGTACAACCCGGTATGGCTACGATTGACAAATTATTTTTAAAAAAATCATAATTATTATTATTACAACCAAAATGGCTCCGCGGTAACGTGTAAAGCTCGTATTTGGGAGTTCCTGGGTTCAATTCCCGGTATCCGCCCATTCCGATCATGGGATTTCCTTGGTTTTCCCTGGTTGACATCGACGAAGCTAGAGTATTCTATCACGGATTTCCTCTTTCCCCCATTTCCTCTCATTTCTTTTCATGTTTCATGTTGACTCCAGACTGTAGTTCAATCAGTGTCAGACAGATGGCATAGAGTGCGATTTAGAACTTCTTCTCGGGCCTGTCAGAGGGAAGACTGTCAAGCCTCTACTGTTGGATTGAGTTTCTCCTGTTCCACTAGAGGGACATCTCTAAGTGATACTTCCGTGGGCGGGTTGTTAAGCCTGGAACTGTTAGGGAACTCTGCGCGGCTCTGTAGACTTGCGTCGGCCTCGCTCTTCAGCCCACACATCTCCTGCGGGTCCTTCACCTTACCCTTTCCTCCCGGGGATGTACGCACAAAAAGATCCTTTGGGGATCGAGTTGCTATATCCCTCCGATAACTAATCTTCTCCTATTATTACTGATAATAGAAATAAAAATAATAATGCCGTTATTATCAGCAGTTCACGAAGCGCAGCTCCCGCAGTGCGAAGGGATTCTGTTTCGATTTCCGGCATCGGGTTAGGGGTCTGGTAGTGAGGTATGCACTCAGGTACTTTGTACCAATTTGAGGAGCCAATTCACAGAAACATTCGCGGTTGAGGTTCTGGTAGTGAGCGACATGTTGACGGTATACTTCCTTATTGACCACATGTCGCCCCTATTACTGCACTCTATCCATGATCTCCTAGGTGTCCTGAAAGGAGGGAGGCGAGGTTTGCCGAGTTGTTATAGCGTTATTTAGAATCGGCCAAAGGAATAATTTATTTATTATTACTGGTATTAACATTGTTATTAATGTGGACATGTGTGGTAATTGTGCTATTCCTGGCCTATCAACTTCACGGACTAAAATATGCGATAAATTGGTTTTTTTCGTCCTTATTTTCAAGCCCGACAAATACTTATTCAAATTAAGCCCAAACCCGACTTGCGGGCCCGGCCTAGGCTGAAGATCTTGGCCCCAGCCCATGCAGACCTCTATGCCAAATAAAAACTAAACAGTAAATAAAAATCTTTATGAATAATTTACAGGATAACCATGAAAATAAATTATATTGTTTAGAGATTATTGTATGATTGTGACAAATCAGATGTTCTTTTCTTTCTTTCTCACTTTGTTGGTAATTCTGCTTTATTCAATTTATTTTTTGTTCACTGTCGGTTATTACGTTAGCTATAAGTCTAACTTTCTCTCTCTCTCTCTGTCTGTCATATATACACACACATTCTCGTGGCCATGGCGGGACTGAAGACGTCTTAGAGCTAGAGACAAGAAGACTATCTTGTGACATCGCAGCGTTAAATATAGGTTGCTAAATGGAGCATTTTCCTGGCTTTAGGTTTTCAAGTTTGAAGAAAATATTCTTGTAAAAAAAGTAGTACATTGGGAGAAAAATGAACAGAGAGCAGTTCGATTGATAATTTAACTTTAAAAATAATTATACCAATATTTAAAACCTTTCTTTATTAATTTAGGGCGTAATAATTAAAAGTTATTAAACCCCTAATGGTGAAAATACTAAATTTTGTAGTTTTTGAAGCTGTTTCTGCCGCAGTAAAAGAATAACATTCATCCTATTTTACCCTATTTGCTGGTTCGAGGTCTGAATGGGCTTATCACTAAACCTCTCGTAACTCTTGACTAGATACTTCCTTTTGAGAAAAAGTCACCTAATAGTGCTTAACGGGAACGATGTTCAGGTTCCGTACCAGGGCAGTAGCACAATCAATGCCGTAATGATGTGCTACAAGTCATTCAGTACCTGCTCTGGCTCATACGCTACTAAATGATCTTCGGTTCCGACCAGCCACCTCTTACGCCCATAGGTTTATCTTGTGCTACAAAATCCATCGATTAATCGTAGCATTGACCTTAACGCCCTGACTTGAGTATCTATCTTTTTCCTACCAAATTATTATTAATATAATGATGAACATTTACTAAATATTAAAATGTTACAATTTACGTTACTATTCATTTATAACTATGCACTGTTCTGTAACAATATCACTAATATAATTTCACGTAAAATCTTAAACAGATTATTTGCATAACATATAAAAATATACCACAAAGGAAAAAATTATATTCGACTAGAAAACTAAACTTTTAGTTGAATATAGAACCCAGAAGCTCCAGATATTTTTCGGGTTAAAGGAGAAAAAAAGGAACCTGACAGAAGTATCAATGATATGAGCAAAGTTGGTGCGTGAAGATTCTGTATTATCCTAGTTCATCCATTCAAATAATTGTGAACACGGAATAGAATCTGTAAGTATAAAGAGTAGATAGTTTTCAGTCGTCAATTAAAAATATCGATTGAATAGTCTCTGAGAAAGATGTTCTTTCTGTGTAGTTATAGTATGGATAATTTCGCCAGTACTGATACTACATAGTTACATTATGCAATAAAAGATACAGTAAAATGAATTGCATGGATTGCTAAGGCTTTTTGGGATTCATCAACTTATATACAGTGCCTTCGTTTTATGCCAAGGTCACAACCATCTTATATATGTATCGGCCGAGACGACAGTGATCTCGGTATAAGCCGTTGCGCAGAAGTGTCGCAGGTTGTGCCAAGGGTACGTTTATCAGCTGTGAGCTGTGTCAGTTTGAAGCTGGAATTTTAAAGGCAATAATTATCATAATATTCTGAGAAGGATAGTGATATAAAATCAGTGTATGTATAAAAAGGAGAAGCATTGTGAAAATTGTTGACTGTAAAAGCGACGGAAAGACAAGACAGGCACAGTTTTGTTAATTAGGGACCAAATTTAAATTGAGTTTTATTTATGGACGCTCTTTAACTACTATGGTTCTTAGCGTCCCATTCTATATTGGGCGTGAAACACCGGTAATTTTGCTCAGATGCCTCTTTATCAGGCTTGAGGTTCTTTTACGTGCCGTAAATCTACGACACGGGACCACCGGCTTTACTTCCCTTCCGAAGGAAGCCGTGCTAACGATTTTTACACCCGAAAAAATCCATCGCCCTCCGCCGGGTTTGAACCCGCGACCTTGGGAACTAGAGGCTAGCACGGTACCACCAGCCTCAGATAGAAAGGGTAAATACCATTGAAGCAAGTCTTTCCTGGTACCAGCCGAGTGCAGCTGCACTTAACCTGGTGAAGGCCACTCTCTAAGCATCATGACGCTAAGTTTGAGGGGAGAGAGGGGAAGTTGAGGCGTTGGTTTTCCTTGTAGTAGCGTGGGTAGATCAGTCTGCCTGAGTGCCTGGTGAGGGTAGGACGACATGCTCGTCGTGTGGAGAAGATTGGCGGCGAACGTGCTAGAGGGTAGAACGCTTAGCTGTAGTTAATATTCTTCGGTCTTGGTAAAGACAAAGTATCATCGTATGCATTTAATAGTGATCGGCAAACCTAAAGTATTATTTTAAATAGTGAATAAAGGTGTTCCAAGACAGCGTTTGTGTGTTTCTCCGTTCACACCCACGCATACCCTGAGGTTAAGGTTTCATGCTGGAGCAGCCGTGGCAAAAGAAGAACCAACTGGGAGGAGAAAAGCAGCAACCGTGAGGCAAAGGTATTGCTTCATTGTTGGATGACGGAGCGTGGCTGCATCATATTGCGCCTAAACGTGGGGCTGAAAGAAATACCTGCGTCATATTGCGCCTAAACGTGGGGAGAAAGAAATACCTGCATCAAGTTGTTGCTTTGTCTTCGTGTTGTGAAGAGTTTTGACAATACGTGCGCTGTGTGCGTTTGCTTTAGGAATGCCAATCTCTTATTAGTCTACGGAAACACCTGCCAACACATTCACACTTGAACAGCGTATTTATATGTATGATACATACATGAAAACTGAATTATATAGACAGGTGTGTGGACAATTTCAGCAGCAATAGCAAGTTCAGGGTAGGGACACTGTGTGGTCAATAAATTTAGAACGCTAAGAAATATTGGAACAATCCCCTCACTATAGACTACCTTAAGGACAATATAAAGCCCGAAATTATGAACATTACACAAGAAGAACTTGTGCGCATGAATGGTAATTTTATCCAACAAAGTCAAGAATGTCTTCACGCAGATGGACACCACTTTTAATAACACTTATAATAAGGTTGGTGCTTATTACATATATGTCACTAACACGCGTAAGTGAGTAACTTGGGAGTTACGGAATGGAAAACCCCGCAATGTAGTAGTTCACAATTCGCATAATCCTCGGCTTTGGCATAAAACGAAGACAATGTATGTGTGTATGTGTGTATGTGTGTATGTGTGTATGTATGTATCTGTGTATGTATGTATGTATGTATGTATGTATGTATGTATGTATGTATGTATGTATGTATGTATGTATATGCACATACAGGTACAGGTTGTAACAAAAATGTACGGCACAAATTGCAGGACACTTTCCTCACACGTTGACGAAGAAATTAAGTAATATGAACATGGGTGTGAAAACGCTTTGTTATCATGTTACACCTCATTTTCTCCAACTCATTAATCATGGGGAACACACAAGAATATAATGTATCAGCATAACACATTCATCTCTTTCTCACAGGAGATATTCAATACGTACGTCCTCCGAGAGCATTGATACATGCATCAACATTCCATCGTAGTGAATTCCGGGTGCACTGATATATCCCTGGAGCATTGCGTGTGGTTTCGCAATATAATATGGGCACGGAAACTCTGAACATCTGGTACTGGGGTCCGATACATAAGAGCTTTCAAATGCCCTCACAAATAAAAATCCAGTGGGTTTAGGATCGAGAGCGTTGAGGCCAGCAAATTGGTTCACCTCTACCTACCCTCTGTCGCCGAATCTGTTATTTAGAAGGCGACGGATATTAAAGCTAAAATGAGGAGGTGTTTCGTCCTGCATGAAGTACATGTTTAGTCGCACAGCTAAAGACACATCTGCTAACAGATCAGGTAGAACATTCTCTACGAAACTATGGTAACTTAGTCCGTTGAGCATGGGTGTAAGAACGTGAGGCCCTACCAAACAGTCACCAACAATGCCGGCCCAAACATTGACAGAAACTCTTATTTCACGACTTGCTTCAATAGTTGCGCGAAGATTGACGTCAGCCCATACATTCCGATTGCGATAAATTACCATCTGATCTCGTTGAAAGGACGCCTTATCTATGAACAACACACTAAAATTAGGGTTGACACTTTCTTGCATAAACCATTCGCAGAAGCGTACCCGTGCAGGAAAATCAGCTTCTGATAGTGCCTGAACACTCTATAAATGGTATGGATACAGCCGGACGTCCTGTAACACTCGCCAGATAGTCATGTGGTCAACATTCAATGTTGCGGCTACTTGTATTGTACTGACACTTGGGTCGTCAACTGTCTGAACAATTGCCGCCTCCCCATGTGACTCCTCGTCCCTCTAGGCCTTTCCCGGTCACCAGTATTAGGCTAAAATGCCCCATGTTTCCTAAGATGACGATCAACGGCTTCAAACGTTTTCATGTCGGGGCACCTTCGTCCTGGAAATCTCTCCCGGTACTAACGTTGAGCGCAAGCGCCATTGCCGTTTGCTAATCGTTACATTAAATGGGCATCTGCCATCTCTGCATTTGTGTTCACTCCCATTGAACGAGCCAAGTCTGTGATCAACTCTACTTGTACGTAGTAACCCGTGTGTTTGACAAGGTCGTACTGCTCACTGGAACAGTTGATGTTACCCGTAAACAAGCAATGACATAAGTCTCATGGTAACAGGGATATGTAAAACAAAACACTGGCGCTGCAACTACAATAACGGCAACGTAACCAGACGTAACCAAGAATGCATGTTCACCATGATTCTAACGTTCTGTTCTAGTGTGTTTCTCATCATTTTGAGTTGGAGAAAATGAGTTGTAACATGGAAACAAAGCGTTTCCAGACCAATGCTCATATAACTTCGTCTACGTGCGATGAATGTGTCCTGCAATTTATGTCACACATTTTTGTTACACAGCCTGTATAATACGAGTATTAGCACAAAGGTTAATAAGATGTTTTGTGCTAACTGGAAAATAAAATACACACAACTATAATATATTGTTGCAAAATCCTGTTAAAGAAGCTTTCATGAAGTGGCATTTGTTGTCTTATATGTTGTTGATTGTGTATGGCTTCCTGTGTACTGGCAAATTGGTGCGAGTGCTGAGGCCTAGAATGTATTGTGGAATGCGTATGCATGACATTCATGCTAAACGGAGGGCTTAGGTGCAGAATAAGTCCATAGACAAAGCAACACACATGGGTTTAGGATGAGCTGGTCGTTCTTCCGCGGTCAAAGGAGCGGCTGGTTCGGTTGGAACTGCAGGTGGTGATTATTTAAAGGTTATGTGTATTCATTCTCTACAAATTTGTAAGATGCAATAAACATATTTTGAGGCGAGACATAATTCGTATTCCTTCCAAGCAACTTTAGGTCCCTCCTGGATAACTTTCGGCTCTACTTACGGAGTACACCCACGAGCGCTTATTTAGCAATGTTGTTTTGCAGGTTCTCGCAATAATGCTACAAGGTTACTATACGGCAAAGATTTTGGATTCTGGCGATCGTTGCAGTATCGTTCCTATCAGGATAATGTATTTCAATAGTCCAGAATCTTTCCCTGTCGTGTTTATATCACAATGAATTTATTTGAAATAAGCCATAGAGGACTCAGGTTAATCTTTGTGTATATTCGTAATGAAAAATGAAATACTCGTTCATAACTATCTCTAACGTGTTCATGATAGAATATTCAGGCCTTGTAAAATTCTCTCAGTATTTTAGTCTTTGAGGAGCCGAAATCGCAGCCACGTGGCAGAGTAGTTAGACCGTTCGCCTCTCACTAAGGCCGGGTTCCATCCCAGGGACCCGCATGTGGGATTTGTGGTTGACAAAACGGCATCTGGGCGGGTTTTCTCCGTCATTTATTCCATCAACTGCCCCATCATCACCTTTCTTTTTACCCATTTCATATCACCCACTGCCTCACTCTCATAATATGAAGCATTGGGCTAGGCACGCATCCTGGATATTCTATCTCTGCTCCTCGACCGGCCTGAAATCCATCAATAGGTTTCCTACTAAGTGTTACTCATGTGGACAAACTCTAAATGTGATATAGTTTAGACATATTTAGCGTGTCAAAACATAATGAAGTTGTAAATGTATACATTATGAAGATGTTAAATTTCATGATAATGTGAGGAACAATCCCAAAAAGTACACATTTTTAGCAAGTTACCCATTTAACTGTTCTTAAATTTGAATTAATTTCACAATCGTGAACATTCGCTTAGGATTTGTTAACATTCATTTATTTTCTGTCGTTTAAAAATGCTAGCATAACCTACTTGTGTAGCATTTTATCGCTATGTTGCGTAATAGGATGAATTGTAAATCTATGAGATTCCCAAAGTTTTAATTCTTAATGTTATGTTTAGTATTGTTCTAATTTGGGGAGCCAAGAAGTAGTAGCTTTTCCAGGTGCATGTCAATGAACCTGAGGTGTTTTAAACAAACTCGTAGCAATACATTTAACAAAAATTCTGATATGCCACACTCACATGACTTTCTCTACCCTCTATAGTTTATTAATGGTATACAATATACTAAAGCTTATTCTTTTCTCTACTACGTAGAGCAAAAAGGGCGAGGATTTTATTACACCCAAAAATTCGATATCGGCATTTCACCGGAAATAAATGTTCTGAGGACCCCTGAATCCAAAAAAGAGCATTTTAGAAGAAGTTTCGTGTGTGTATATGTGTGTGTGTGTGTGCCAGTCTATGTGTATGTGTCTGTATGTATTAAAACATTTAAGATATTTCACCTTAAAGTATTTCAACATCATATATTGAATTATGGTATTAATAAAGCGTAATGTTAATGTAAAGAATTAGGCAAATAACTTGTGTATGTGTGTCTGTAAACACTAATAAATATACACACTATAACCAGTAATAAATGACAGAAGGCAGAGAAAGCCATATGAATGTATCACATCAGAATTTTTTCCTATCTACTGAATTTTAATTCAAATAAACCTTTGCAGAAACAGGTACCTTACACGTAGCTACAAAGTGAACAGCAACAGTCGAAGGTTTAAGAACTGGACGCTGCATGCTGGCTTTAAAGTTTAATACGGTTTCCATGCAATCGCGAGAAACAACTGAATGGCAACAGAACTTAAGAGAATGATCAAGATATGATCAATTCGAACTTTTAATAACGGATATCTCATAAATGGCTCATGTCCCATGTAAACCTATATGTGTTTTTTGTGTGTTTTAAATAGATCTACATGTTTGGGTGGTACGTTTATGTCTATCGCTTGTTTACCAGCTATATAGGATTATGAAAAATTTCTTCCAAATGAAATGGACTTCATGGGGTATTTCCAGAAAATTCAAGATATACATTTTATTTGTAATATAAATATATTAAATATGTGGTAATTTAATTAAATTAGTTATTCTTTAGAAAATAAAAACATTTAATAAATCTTACATGTAAACGATACTCTGAAGTCGGGACATTTTCTTGAAAATCTTTGTGTCGCATCTTGAGAAGGTATTCAACCTAAATACGTTTGGTATTTATCAGACTTTTCGTTTTTGAGTTATGCTGATCACAGGCCTTTTTCTAAAAAGTTTTATTTGATATAGGGGGCCTCAAAACATGTATTTCCGGTGAAATTTCGACATGGAATTTTTGGGAGGAATACAACTCTACATATTAGAGAAAGTAATAAAGCCTAATTATTTTCATCAGTCCAGTTGCAATTATGAAAAATAATTCCACTCCATTTAAGGCTTAATAGCGTACAATAAAGTACACGCCTGTGTTGAGGAGTGGAACCCCAGCTTTCCAAGTGTACAGGGTTGCATAATCGATTAAACTCCAGGTACTGAACATAGTGGATTTCAATTTTTGAAGTTTCATGTAACTCTCTTAGCTTGGTCTACGCCAAAAACAGCGTGAAAAACAAGTTATCAGGCATAATTAGGGTTCATAGGTTACTCAAAGACGAATGTGCATATTGAGACAGACGTAGAATAAAATGAAAATTGTATATTTTCTTAAAGGAAAACAAAATGAAACATTAAAGAAGCCATATAATATACACTCCAAATTTAGAAAATGCAGGAACCTTAACACAATTTGAAATAATATCAGGAAATAATCAGCTCTGGATTTAAAGTAGTAGTAATAATATTTATTATACATGTTACAAATATATGCATTTAAAGCACATATTTAAAAGAACACTAAAAGCATCTCCGCTTGGAATTTTTTTCTTTGTGTATACTTAATTTTCACTTATTTTTCAATGCATATTAATTGCTTGATTAAATTCTGCAATAAGAGCAAGAATGTCGGAACAGAACGACGATAAAAATAGTTGAAGTTCAGGTCTTGTGAAAATTACTTTTTTACTAAACAAATTACTTTCCACAAAAGGAGGTCAAGAAAAGCAGAAAAACGCCCTCTGCTCAAAATTACTGCTTAGTAAAAGATGGAAAATTAAGGCACGTGGACATCGTTCTTTGATGCGTTGTACCTGATCTACTTTGTAACATCTTATGCCTCGTAATATTCTGGCTAAAGCGCTGAGAGTAAAGCAATGCTTTCCCTATTACATAGATGCGTTTCTTAGACTTCAAAGACTGCATTCAGTACACCTGCACATTTTCAACAAACGTTAAAAACATTCGTTTTTGACGCCGAAATGTGGCAACAAAACAACAATAACGGTGTATTTTTCTAAAACGTTAATCATCAATGAAAATTTGGTGGAAAACGGAATTTGGACTAATAAAAAATAAATAAGCACGGAGCGGGATGACTCATGCGGTAACGTGTGTGGTCCGCATTCGGGAGTCCCGGGTACAAATCCCCGGGGCTGACCAATCTACCGAACGTTTTTTCGCGGTTTTCCTGGGTTGCTAAGCGAATGTTGGTTGGATATTTTAATTCAAAATTCAAGAATTTTCTTAACATCCATTTCATCACTACCATTTCATTTCCTTCTTCTTCTTCTTCTTCTTCTTCTTCTTCACCGCCATACCAGGCATTGGGCTGATCACCCATCCTGTTCATGCTATGATCCACAAGTTTGCTTGCTCTTCGACCGGCTACTGACCCGAGGCATTCGCTTCTAAGTCCTAAAAATGAGGAGGATTAATCAGTTAAAGAAGAATAAGCAGAAGAAACGGTAAGGTGAGGAAAGGAAGAACAATGCTTTCTATTTCGTCTTCTGAAAGACACACAAATTTAATCCAAAACTGCATGCATGTATTTAGTGCATGTCTTCCTTGCAGAAATAAAATACTAATTTTTATTAAGTCAGCGCAGAAGATTATATTGATATTATAATAAAAATCAAATAATGTAAAACTTGGATTTTATACAATATAAAAATGAAACGTAAACAACTATTGTAAGTGCTAATCATTCCACGTGTGTATGATGTTCTGTTGAAAATACTGTCTCCTGAATTGTTGTAAAAATGTACCTTTTCAACTAAACCAAAATATCACTCATTTATAATTATGGAACCAATATCGCCAAATAATCGCTCTTGAAGGACTGTGGAGGGATCACTTCTTTGGAGTACCCAGAGTTGATTGAACGTACACTATGGGATCAACAGTATCCGGAGACCCCTACAAACATGCGTTTTTCATCATAGGCGCATTGTACTGCCACCTACTGCCTGGTACTCATTATCCGCGACCTGGTAGTCATTAGACTTCATGAAACAGCAGAACGGGACGCTCCCTGGAACTCATGGACTTCGAACGTGGTCAGGTAATTGGGTGTCACTTGTGTCAGAAGTCTGTACGCGAGATTTCCACACTCATAAACCTCCCTAGGTTCACTGTTTCTGATGTGATAGTGAAGTGAAAACGTGAAGGGACATGCACAGCACAAAAGCGTATAAGCCGATCTTGTCTGTTGACTGACAGAGACCGCCGACATTTGAAGAGGGTCGTAAAGAGAAATAAGCAGACATCTATCCAGACCATCACACAGGAATT
Source organism: Deroplatys truncata (assembly GCA_030765065.1). Classification (NCBI taxonomy): domain Eukaryota; kingdom Metazoa; phylum Arthropoda; class Insecta; order Mantodea; family Mantidae; genus Deroplatys; species Deroplatys truncata. Next base: position 112,792,680 of record CM060986.1, read on the forward strand.
CCAAACTGCATCAGGATCCACTCCAAGTACTATGACAGTTAGGCGTGAAGTGTAAAACATTGGATTCCATGGTTGAGCGGCTGCTCATAAGCCACACATCACGCAGGAAAATGCCAAAGGACGCTTCGCTTGGTGTAAGGAGCGTCAACATTACACGATTGAACAGTGACAAAACGTTGTGTTCGGTGACGAATCAAGGTACACAATGTGGCGATCCGATGGCAGGGTGTGGGTATGGCGAATGCCCGGTGAACGTCATCTGCCAGTGTGTGTAGTGCAAACAGTGAAATTCGGAGGTGGTGGTGTTATGGTGAGGTCGTGTTTTTCCTGGAGGGGGCTTGCACCCCTTGTTGTTTTGCGTGGCTCGATCAGAGCGCAGACCTACATCTGATATTTTAAGCACCTTCTTGCTTCCTACTTTTGAAGAGCAATTTGGGGATGGCGATTGCATATTTCAACGCGATCGAGCACCTGTTCATATTGCACGGGATGTGGCGGAGTGGTTACACAACAATAACATCTCTGTAATGGACTGGCCTGCACAGAATCCTTTGAACCCTATACAACACCCTTGAAATGTTTTGAAACGCCAACTTCGTGCCTTCAAGCTTCAGCTGCTTTTCTCCAATGTTTGTGACGTAAACGTAGATGTAAAGATATATGATAAATAAAATTGATTCTATTAAGCACAATTAGAAGGATCGTGTCTCTCACTCATTTTGGTACATACTATAATACTTGCTTAGGTTAGCTATTCTGTTCCATTATATTTACGTTTCTTAATCTATTTTATAGTTTACAGTCTTTAACTGATCTAACATATTTCATTTCTGTCGCCACTATTCCATTTGTATCTTTCTTTCCTCCTAATATATTTCATTATTTTTGTATTTTCTGTTGATGTTTTAAAATTATATTTTCGATAAATTTAAACATATTAAAAAGTTTAAGAATATTAATTTGTAAATCACTTTAGTGGCTATTATATTCCTATTCTCTTTATATACTGATTGTTTTATATTATGTATATAGGTTATCTAATTTTAGTCCTTTGTTTCTTCACTTCAATTTTTAATTATAGCCATAATTGACGTAGAGGCTAAATAGACTGGGATAAGGCTGCAGGCTTGTTTCCAATCTTGATTAGTGGAGATGTCATGTTGCCTGTTTATACTACACATTTAGTCTTGGTGTGTGTGTCTTGGGAGTTTCAATTTCTTATATACTATCGATTAGAGTTTTGTCGTGTTTAATTTATCTAAAGTTTTGATGTTGTCAATATATGCTATACAATCTCTTTGTTAGCTTCTCTTCTTGTATTTAACATTTTAATTGCAAATATATTATCGATTGTTGTTGGTCCAAGTCTATATCCACTCTGGTCTTCAGCTAAAATTGTTTCTGGAGTTGGTCTTAGCCTTAAAGTTAAAATGCTCACATTATTTTTCAACCATTTTTCACTTTCTATCACTAATAAATTTATTATTTTATCCTAAAATCCTGGACTATATGCTCAAGGCTCTACAAATTAACAAAACATACACCACTATAAATAACATTCAAAGTGAAATATTGTGACGGTTGTAACTTTATTTCAACACATTTTAATAAATATGTTTTTTTACAGTTTGAAATATTCAAGACGATTTTGCTTAAAGTAACTACGGGAAATCGTATTTAGACTTCTTCATAGTCATTTCTCGGCTGCTGTGGTAAGCAGAGATTAAATGAAACGCGGTTTAGAGAAAAAGATCAGTTCTTGTCCAACATGCGGTTGAGTTACGTAATTTCTATTAACATACGCTTACGTTAGGTACCAACGAGGCACTAATCAACATTTAAATCGCGCATTTAAATTACTGGTTTTTGACGGTATTTTTATCATTATTATTTTGGCTCGCTCTCAACCAACTACGTGCCCAGCCGGATCCTCTGCGGGTCAGTTCTTTAAATGTATACAATGTTAATTTGCAATCTCGATGTAGGCGTTAGGCCTGAAAACGATGGACCACCAGACCTCCTCTGCCACTCAGGTAAATCTACCAGTTGCCTAATTCCTTTCTTCTTTCTTTATGCTATGTAGTTGAAGTTAAATTAGCACAAATTAAAGATTAGAGAGATTAGGAACAAAAGTTACATGTCTTATGATGTCACCCTCTCACCACCCTTCCAGCTACAGCAAGCTATATTCTTGTGAGGTCATCCTGTGCTGCGTTCCCGCATCCCTTGAAAGACGACTAATATGGGCGATGGCAATCTCACATCTGGTGGAGATGCCGGGTATCCATCCCCGTACCTTTCGCATGCCAAGCTATCTATACTTCCCTAGACTTATACTGTTGTATAGTTCACATGAAGAAATGAGCATAACTGCATATGGAGTTATGATGGCGCCAGCTACACATAGGTAGTAACCTCTGGCAAAATAACAAGGCATATTTCAAGGAGAGGTTGTTCACCAGCTTCTGGGCGTGCAAAAGGAAAGATGGACAATAGTTAATGTAATGACCACTTCAATGTACCAAAGAAATGGTGTTCTTACAGATCCCGAATGCAATCTAGAGCCAATGTAAAGCAAACACTGCACTGAAAAGTAAAGAAAACAGACTTAACTGTTGAAAAATGTTTACATTACACAAAATAAAGTTGTTTTATGAATTACATTAATAATAAGTTTCATTTAAAACACGGTTTTTCACCTCAAGTTGTCTGCCAATATTGCTTTGCTCATTTCGTATTTTATGTTGGAACAAGTATGTTCAGTTTAGCTGTATGAAGATGTAACGTGTTTACAAATTACTTTAGTAAAGCATAAATATTAAAGCATGAAACCTTTTAAATAGAAATTCTGCGAGATTTGTAAAGTAAAATAACAGAATGAGTGATAAACTGTACTTACAGCAAATGCAATTTATTAGCTAAATAGCTCATTCTACTCTTCAAATTTAGCTTGGAAGTTCAAAGAAGGGTCTCCTGGTGATTTCTTAAACTAACTCGTTTAAGAATGATAAGTGTTGACTTTCAGTGGTACTCTAAAGGAAAAGTTTGGCACTCTTTGATCTAATGGTGAACTTAAGGGAAATAACTGAACATCGGATTGCAGTCATTTATATAAGTCGTTTAAAGCCTGCCTTACGTCTTAACAAAATAGCAGAGATTGTATTAACTTTGGGGGCATTAAATGATGTTCAAAAATTAGGTTGTTTTAGAAACATAATGCAGTTAATACATTTTATCTTCTACTTTTGCTTTGCTTCTCCATCGCCAGAATCAGGGGAAGATAAAAGCTTTGTAGTATATTATAAAGCACCTTAATTTTAGAAAGCATTCCATATTCCCATTGAAACAATATATTCCAAAATACAAATCTTTATGCAATAATGAGCTGTTTTAATTTCCGGCTGAATGAATTTTATGTTGGTATCAAGTTATCAGTCCAATAAAAATGATATACATGTAAACGCAATTAAGATTTTTGGTTCTCTTAGTGTTTGGCACTGATATTTAATATGTCAGGATTACTGATGAAAAACGGATAGACTATTATTCTGAGGCGATAAAAGTTATCCCCCATTCAGAACTTTCAATTGTTTTTGCGAAGCAGGGGTGTTTCTTAGTGACTTACTGACCTAAAATAAAATTCATCCTTCAATTTAGCATATCTGCTCGACAATCAAAATGTAAACAAATAAATACATACAAATATATTGACAGAATGTTGTCAATATGTAGATCAGTACACTAGATTTTGAGGGAAAATGTAATGTATGTTTTATAAGGCTAAACAGTGAAAGTAGTTATTTATAATGCCGTGATTTTATCCTACAATCAAAATAAAATTGCTTTGAACATAGATGTTGTTTGCAGTCGTCAATATTTGTAGACAAATTATATATTATGAATTAGATTCTTTTTATGAATTTCATATCTGAGATGTTCAGCACGGCTGTAATTTTTAATTGTTTCTTTTTGGCATCAGTGCTGGCAGCATGATGGTGTTAGCATTGTACATTAAGAAGACAACGAGAATAATTTGGCTGCTAACCTTGAGACATCGCTTGAGGAATGCTATTAGTTTGTAGTATTTACTATGTCTGTTATTCTAGATATTGGGGGGCGCCGTGACCGAGTGGTTAGACCGCTCGCCTCCCACCGAGGCGGTCCGGGTTCAATCCCAGGGACCTGCATGTGGGATTTGTGGTGGACGAAGCGGCGTCTGGGCGGGTTTTCTCCGCCATTCATTCCATCAACTGCTCCATCATCACCTGTCCTTTCATCCATTTCACCAACATTTCGTTTCATCTACTTCCTTCATCCCATACTGATCACCCAACCTGGATGCTCTGTCTGATCCATTAGTGTCTGCTCCTCGACGGGCCTCTGACCCCAGGCACCCGCTTGTAAGTTCTGGGGGGTGTAAGTCCTACATAAGAGGATTCTTCTTCAGATTCCATAATTACAGCATTCAAATTATCCGCTGTTACATTAATAATTCAAGTCTCTTGAATAATCATCTTCTCATCTGTCAGGAAATCAAAGTTGATAACCTTGGAGTGCTATCATTTTATACCACTCGGAGGTAAAATAATCTTCTTTTAATTAATATCATCCACGCTAAAAGCGCTTTCTTTACTTCGACGGTATAAAAACTAAATTTACAATCTTACCATTATATCTCGAAGCTTTGGCTTATGGTGTCCAATCAACTTTATCTCAAAATTACGAACAATGTAATGACAGAGATAAATTAGGTGCATTTTATAATAGATAATGAAATTTTTATAGTTCTGATACGGGCTGTTACAAGCCAAAGGTGAGGTTGAAGACAAAAAGGATGTCAATAATTTTATCTCTTCTTCACTTTTCTGGTTCGTTAAAATTTAACGCTTTCACTTTAAATACTTAACGGCTGTTACTACAGCTACGGAGGTGTGAAAATTATTACACTGAAGTACATTTTTACGGTAAAACGATCGAAAGTTTGAGATTGAAAATAATTTACAAATGTCCAAAATCAAAACAACACCTTAGATGAATATCTATCGGCTATTTTTCATTGTGAATATTCCTTTTCCTCCAATGTGTTACAAATTTTTCTTCATGAAACATTTTTCGAATCCACGGCCTCATAAATCTACACAAAACAAAGTGTACAGTTCATATAGAGATACCCAGTATTTAATTTCAAGATGTGGTATTAAATTTTCACAATAATATTGGAGTAAGAATGATTTAAATGATTGATTAGAAATCAATTTGCCTACATTTCATCGAAGAAAATTATTTCCATCTATCCAGTAGGCAGTATTAATAAAAGTTGACTCTGTAATTTTATTCTGCTTTTTAAGATAGACATCATGTAATTCTGATTGCTGGAAAATTCTATACGTATATATCCCAGTAAAGCTTTGATATCTTGGAGAAAATTTAGCTTTGAGTCTAATAATTTTCACAACTCAGTACTTCAGGAGCTTAGTATGTGTTCAACAAGAGTTTACAAAGCTGTATGGTAATATAAGTACTGTCATATATTCATTATTAAACTATTTTATAGCCTGAACCACGTCTGAAGTATTAGTGAAATTAAATCTTATGCTTTGAAGACATCAGTCTTCCTCTTCAGAAACCAGACAGGAGACAGATGCCTGAAAACGAAGGCTAAAATGCATTCGAAAGGTATAATGTAATTTTCTAATCCTTAAAACTGATTTAAACCATAAAATGCTATAGCCACGAAATAAAAAATAATTACGTATACATTTTATTTATTAAACTAAATTAAGGATGTTGAATGTTAATTCAAAATTACTTCATATGTAGCGTCAGTTGTTATATAATATTAGCTTATGTTGCTGAAATTTTAAACGGTGAATTGTGAAATGTTAGTTTACCATAAGCCATACTATGGCACGTATCGCTCTCGAATGTTTTCTGGCGTTTTAATGGTGTATAAGGGACCTGATGATTTTTCTCTCCTGGCAGAAGACGAAGCTCAAAAATTGCATATCCACACTTCTTTGTACGTATCAGCAACTGCATTACAACCTGAAATATTGAAATGATCATCAAATAACTAGGGACTTTTTACTAAACAAGCAAGATATCCAGCGTTACTTCATTGTTGCTAAAAGTTGCTAAAAGTTCGCCTAAGGTGGAATGAAATGTGCAGTTCCTGAAAAAGAAGTAAAAGGAGATTCAAGAAACAACAGTAGGTTTGCTAAGCTCCTACCACTGCTGCCCACTCCGCTTTTTTTCAGCCGTATGAACTTTCTTTAAATTCACCAGAAGTGTATAATAGTCTAAGTTGAAAGGAAATTAAAATAAGCAATTTATAATTCATTCTTTCTTCTTTAATACAAATATACATATAATTTGGTTACTTCCTACCATGTTTCTATGGAATTTATCAACACATCTTCTTTGAATTGACTGAAGTGCTTTCCAGTAAATAATCAACACAATATTTTTAGATCATGCGTTGCAACAAGAAGCTTCGAAATAGTGAATTACTTTATTTAGGTTCGTAATTAAAAATGAGAAATAAAAGGATTCAAATTTAAGATTCTCACACAAGGTAATGCATAAACTAGTAGAACCTGCACCGTTGCAGTCTTACACGAACAGCAATTACGCGCATTTTTAACCTTCCTTTTTAAACGCAACATCAATTTTACCATTATAAACAGCTTCAGTGAAGCCACGTTCGAAATAGGGAAAATTTTTTATTGGCCGGCAGTGGTTCAGCTATGGGACTGTTAACATTTTTGGTATCATCCCATTAGGTACCGGCTGGAGCTTTTGGTTTTCACTACCGAGCTCCCTACGAGCTTGTTTATTTAGTTATATTTTGGATATTTGCTTTCCAAATGCTGCAGTATTATTACAAACAGACTGAACATGCTATGTAGGGAAAAATGTTAGAAGATCAAGCAGGATTTACAAAACGAAAATCATGTATGGACCACATTTTTAGTGTGAGACAGATTGCAAAAAAGTCACATGCAAAGAGTCAACAGATACATTTGATATTTGTTGATTTAGAAAAGTCCTATGACTCAGTGCCTATTAATCAACTATGGGACGTAATGGTGGGTGTTGGTATTGCGTTACCAATGATCTTACTCGTATTCGGCTGTTGTACAAATAGCGTCAGGCTTATGTTAAAATAGGGAAGATATTATACTATCCATTCAGAATGACAAAAGGCCTAAGACAGGGGTGTAGTATATCCCCTACTTTATTTAAAATATATATTGAATATGTAATACAAAATGGAATCGGTCCTTTGGAGGTATGGGTATACCTGTTGAAGGTGGTACTGTACATTCACTACTATTTGTAGATGACCAGGTTGTGATGGCTCTGAGTGGTGAGGATGTGAAATAAATGACGAAGCTTTTGGATGCGTTTGAAGCAGGAGGATTACAAGTAAATATGGATAAAACGGAATGCCTGGTAGTAGGAGGAAGTGGACGGGACATTTCACTACCCCAAGGAATTATTAAAGCTGTAAAAAGTTTAAATATTTGGGATCGCTTATTTATGAAGTATGGAGCTGTAAAGCGGATGTAGACAATGGGCTAGAACAAGCATGATAAAAATGTTGGTTTTGGAGTTTTGTGAAGTAGAGACACGTCTATTTGCACAAAGAAAAGGATTTTGAGGACTGTGGTGGAAAGTAGAATGACCTATGGTGCCGAGGCGTAGGCTTTGGTGGAGGGACAAAAATTCCACCTTGCCAGTGGAAATGGACGGAATTAGACGTACTGCTAGAGTATCAAGGATGGAAAGAAGGAGAAATGAAGAGGTGAGACAGATGATGGATAGGGAGGAAACAGTGTTGGAGAGAGTAGAAAGGCGGGGTCTTCAACGGTGTGGACATGTGAAAAGAATGGAGGATGCTAGGTGGCCTAAGACCTTTTTAGAATGGTCGCCTCCTGGAAGAGGAAAGCGAGGTAGGCCTAGAGCAACCTGGAGAGGACAGATTCATAGAATGATGAATGAATGGTGCCTGCCGGAGTATGACTTGTTTAATCGGGAGGAATCGCAACTGCTGAAGCGTGAAGAATCCCTTTAAGGAAGGTAAGTAGGTAAGTAAGAAGGTTTTATCTGTAACATTGTCAAGTTTCTTTTCCTGGAGGTGTGTAGTGATCTCATTTTTCTAAATAGGGTTATAGTGGTTGTACTTAGTGGGACCCTCTTTCCAAATTCACTCATACCAGTGTCCGTTCCAAGAGTTGGTTGTAATAGCATATAACTTGTGCAGTCAAGCGGATACCAACCCTTTCTTGTAGATAACGCTACATAAACAAATGTCTTAAATCCTGACATGGAGATATAACGTGCAAATTTCTCCATAACTGTCTGTTTTGCTGTTTGCAGGATAATCTCTTCTGTATTTCACGCTTAGATAGGTAACATGGTATCTTTCCAGTGCAGCCAGTGTGTTGGTGTAGTAGATCAGATTACTTTTATGAACCATTATACAGTTAATAAAAATAATAAGTATCTAGGTTAACAAACGTTATACAGATAGAGAAGTTAACTTTTTAATTTATTTTTAAACGTTTACTATACAATTTTAAATTTATTTTAAATGCATACTGTACACTCTTTTATATTTTAAATATTTACTGCACAATAGTGCACATATATGGTACATACATATTAAAGCGTACTGGTTCATTATGTTTGGCTTATGAGAATCTGAAATCGAAAAGTTGTTCATCCGAAATGGTTTGAGGGAGTTGACGTTCTATTATACTTATCTTCTTTTATCCTGATGATAAAATATGTAACATGCAAAAATATTCCTCAAAAAGGTTCCAAAATACATATATGAAACATAAAAACGTATATTTCAGGTTTATGTTTGCCACTGAAAGCCCGTTAGCAGTACACAAGCAATGTACAAACGTTATAGTAATATTTGAAATAAAACAACATAACTGCTGAACAAAGCATAAGACAACTGGCTTCTGGGACTCTGCTAGGTTGGTTTATGGATATTGTTCAATATTCTGCGAACAGTTTTATATGTATATAATTACATGCATGAGCATGGAATGTTTTAGCTTAATTCTTATTTTAATAACGGCACCATTAAACCCAGAATATTCTTAAATTGTATAGAAGACAACAGATACGACGAAACAACGGTAAGTTGTAACTCCATTCTTTTCTTAAAATATGAACTCATTCTAACATGTTGACATATATGACACATACGTCCTTTTTCATCACTTTCTTTTTTTTCTTCTATGACAATATTCGAATTAGCATTACATTATTAGTAATTATTATACAGGTATGAAAAATCGATATGAATCATTATTGTATTCTTATTGTATCGTTACTCAGTTTAACCTTGCTGTACACAATCCCAACTCTTCGTCAGATTTTCACTTATAAATAAATTTCCTGAAGTTTTTAAAGATATTTGAATGTAAGGATAATAGCGCTTGTTGTTAAAACATATAATAATGTAAATCTACAGAATGGTTCTCGGGTGGTTTAAAACCTTATGAAGTACGGAAATCTAAATAAAGGCATATCATTATTTTGACATTAAATTATTGTAATAAAACTGTGAAATTATTTGTTTTAAAGTTTGTTTTATTTAATTAAAATTGTGTTTTGAAAACATGTGTATCTGCACACACACACACACACACACACACACACACACACCGGGTGACCCATTACGGGACCTGGAAGAAAAGATAGACAACCATTCGAAGAGGGGAATACACGAAGAGCTTGGTATTTTTAAGGAACATATCAATGGGTCTTTTATACTCGGAAACTATTTAGCATGGTTTGTACGGCGAAAATCTAAGTTTCTGGCGCAGATTTGTCACACACACACAGACACACACACACACACACATACACGTATGCCCTTAAAATGTTGAGTTTTAAACGTGTTGGCTAGTATTTGGACATATTTTACCGTATTATAACTTTTCATAACCACGAGTTTTCTCAGAAATATGTACGGTTAGTATATTAAAATGTAAAACAGTTAGTATACAATCCCCCAAAACTGATGTATGTATTGTAAATGCCATTAATTTCCTTTGAATTTATAATTTAACAGTTTTGTTGAATGCCTACTTCTGTTATATTTTTGATTAACAGAAAAGTATGATTTCTTGGGCGTTAATTTTAATATTTCGATGGTCAAGCAGTGAAAATGTAAGTCAGAAAACAACAATTTTAAAACATCAAGAATTGTAAACTAAATAGAGAACTATACATTTCGGTATAAGGTGGGGTATTTATGCACAAAAATCTGAAAACAGTTTATTTCTGATCAATGTGTAGAACATTTAGCATTAGCATCAACTCCCAATGTCCTTAAATAATTTTCAGCTTGTATCCCGGATGAAGTAATAGAAGTTACTAAACGTATTCCAGTGAAATAAAAGTATAAAATAATGATAAAAGTTACTAGTATTAATGCATACTGGATAAAATAATGGATCTCTAAGACACAGAATATACGGTTTCTTTTAATCGATGTATAATCTACCTCATTAGAAAATGGCAGACAGCAATAAAAATATTTACGTAACAAATGTCAGAATGCGTTGTAAAAAGTGTGCACTTCTAATGCATGGACGCCATTTCTATTAAAATAATATTGAGGGTTAACGTTGTTTGCATATGTGGATTTACTAGTGCAAGCATTTTTTTCTGAAAATGCATCGATATTATTCCAAACTACAGAGGAGAAACAGAAAGGACGTTAGTGAAAATAGAGCAGATAATTTCTGTTGATCATTTCCAAAAAATTGTTGTAATTATAGTTAAACAGCAAATAAAGGTCCGATAAAATTATCATTCCGAAAACCTTTTCTACACTTTAGGTTAAAAGTGAGGTCTTGATTCACAAGTACGGAGGAATATTTATTTAGCAAATAACACACTTGCGAATTTTACATTTTACGATAAAGTAACGAAGAAAATGTGAATAACAGACATTAAAATTTACTCCATAATATTTTTGCCATCAACTAGAAAAATAATATTACGTTTATCAAAATAAACATAGAAAAATTTTCAAACTACTTTATCTTTTACAACTTCCAAGGTTAAACGGCTTTACAGCGTTTGAGAATTGCAAGTACTTTCAAGATTGTGTTTTACCAAGATATTTACATTCCAAAAAAAAAACGTAGAACAATCGAAATAATATACGCGTAGTAAAACCGTAATCGAAAATGTTTCAGTAATTTTCTACTTCGATTGAGTAATAGATGTAATGTTTATAATCGACTGAAGTCAAAAATCCAATCCCTATTATTTGAGTAGTACTTTCCGCGCAACAACGGCCAAAGCGATTGTTGTGAAACTTCGTTTTTAAAATACTTTAGGTTTCATTCAGCGAATAGGCTATATGAAATCTTTAATTAATCCAAAAGACAGGGTGGAGGTCTAGTGGCATGTAAAATTAGAACACTGAAATACCTAGCTTATTATTGAGTTTCATGAAAAATGTTGCATAACAAAAGATTAAAGGCACGATGTTTCTAATGAGCTCTGTTATACATCAAATTTAGACGGAATGAATGTTTAAGAAGTTACACAGATTTTTACTAATACTATTAATGTACGTAAACCAATATTGTTCTGAACAAAATTTTTATTTTTATTAACATCTTAGAAAAAACTATTTTATTGCCTATTTTCAAAAGTGCTGAACGAAGTATGTTACATTGAGAGGAAGAGAGGCGCAGAGGGCAACGGCTCGGAGAGAATGAGAAAGAGGGAGAAAAAGCAAGAGATGGGGCAGAGAATTGTAGAAGGAAAGAGTCCTTAGCGCCCCACTGAGCGCGAAATACCATTAATTTTGCTCAGAAGCCTCTTTATCAGGCTTGAGGTTCTTTTACGTACCGTAAATCTAAAGAATAGCATACATTACCCAAACGGTAACAACTGTCTGAAACTTTTCTATGGTTCATTATTTGCAAGTAGAAGAGGGTAAAAGAGAGAAGTGATCATGCCTTACATTAAAGCAAAACAATGTGTAAGTTCACATATAATTAAATTGTACAGGAACTAGCTGACATAGCCGACGCTGTAGGAGTGATTTCACGAACCTCGAAAATCTTAATTTGTTTTCATTTACCTCTCCCCGTACTGTTATTGAAAGTATTGTGAACAGAAACTTGTTTATCCGCAATAGGTGGAACCGGAGGTAATTCGGATTAACGAAAATCTTGATAATTCAAAATAAGTTATTAAATGATACAAACTACTAAAGGTAAGGGTACTGACGAATGAAAGGGGCCCCCGAAACCGGAACACAGCGCCACATGCAGACCATCCAGCTTCTACCTGACCTCTGAAGGGAGGGATGAAGGGAGAAATCCGAAGAGGGACCAGATCCGGATGACGACGAGTGCAAGCACGGACGGGGTCCCTAATGTTTCCGATTGAAGGTCTCCAACGCCGCCCGAGCCCACCTATTGGGCTCTGAGCCTCCGGGGGGGGGTCCCTGAAGGAGCGCCTACCAGAAAGCACCCAGAGACGAGTATCCAACCGAGCGGTCCCTGGACGACACCTTTAAGAAACCTCAACAGAGGCATAGTCTCAATCTAGCCGCAACCCGCCGAACGCCTTCGTCTGGTCCTAGAACCCTCAAAAACATGACAAGGAAGATGATGGATACAGGAAATGAGGGGTAGGAGGGTCAAGGCAGAAGATGAACCACCCCAGAATTCGCTTGCCGACATGGGTGGTCTCGGGGATCGAACTCGGGACCTCCCGAATGCGAGTCCTCACGTTACCGCAGCGCCACCTAGCTCGACAATATAAATTACTAATCTACACAAACATTTATTCGACTCTAAGAATAAAAAGAAAAACGACTGTTTTGATACTTAAATTCAATACTTTACTCACCTTTATTTTCTGAAATAAAGTGCAAGGTTGTTTTGTTTGAAATCTGTGCTACGTTTAGAAGCAAAAATGCAAAATAGGCAAAAAGTGAATCCGAATAAACCAGAAATTCGATTAATGAGGGACGAATAAACGAAGCTCTTGTGTAAAATAATCTAGTATCCTGACTTTTATAATTTAAAACTGTAATTTCGCAAATCTACGTGATAATTCCTAAATACAGATGAAAAGATCTCCTGATATTCACGGAATACTACTGCAAGCGATGTCATCAAGAAGCATTACAAAGCCGACGAAAATGAATAAGCTCTTCAAAAAGAACTTACTTGCAATAGAAAAGCTATGACATGTCTGGATCTTGTGCATCTAATAGACAATGACTTTGTATGTATATTGCTTGAAAAGGATATACGCTACATTTGATTTACGTGCATTTTCTGTGGAGTAACAATGAGTCATGGCCATGTTTGAGGCATGATTTGAGATATGATTTTGATTCCAAAACGTACGCATTTTAATATACAAACATTGTAAATACTGTTTTAGTTTATTCGTCATTTGGGAATTTAAATTAGAAGCCTTCTTATAGTACATGTCCTTTGGGGAGAACAGTGTTTTTTAATGGTGAAATAATTATCAAAATCACTTGAGTGATTTGCAGGAACTGTTTATATATTTAACTCTGAGATAAATCCATATCTGCCCGATCCAAGGTGGGTAAATCATAGGATAAAAATCATAATTGTGAATACAATAACACTGGTATGCAGGTAGAGAACTAAATAGACGTATAAGGATGGGCATTGTTATTACCTCTGTGCCAGGTGGTGCAACCGCGCTGCATTTGGCGCGTGTAGATATCTCTTCGTACTTAAAAAGAGTTGCAGAACTCAACGGGTCAATTCCAAGTAAACGCAGGTCAGTGGGGAACTGGCGCATCAGGACCATAAAGACGGTTGGAGCATCGTATTGAATAACGGACAAAATATGGAACACTTACTCATTGAGCGAAGTCAGCATAACAGTACCGTTAGATGATAATAATAGTGTAATAATAATAATAATAATAATAATAACAATGATAATATAGCAAAATGGCAGTGAAATACTGCATGCTCTCATTTTGCATGGTTTTCATTCCGCGCTTTAATGTTTTAATTTAACTTAACTTATAGTCGGTAATGTTACACAAAAACAGCATAAACGTAATTAAAGATTAGTTATGGGCGGATACGGATGTCAAAGACATTTTAATTAATTGGGAATCTAAAAAAATGAGTTCATTCCCTTGAAAACAAAGTACCTCTAACTGAAGCAAAAAACATTCTAAACCTTTTGTGTCTGTTTACACTGATTTTGTCTGTCACACGGACTTTATCTTCAAGAGCAAGCCTGGAAAATACCTTTTAATTGAGGTGATCCGCTCATTGTCTTCGCTGATAAACAAGTAAATTAGGATGAAGGTCGCTCTTGCTAAAGCGCCAGATCCTCACTGACCTATGTTTACTCGAAACTGCCCCATCGAGTTCTAAACTCTTTTAACGCACAAAGGGGTATATGCACTCGTGAAATACGACGTGGTTGGGCCACCTGGCAAATCCGAATAATCTAATTAAAAAAAATAAAACGACATGACATAAAAGAAATGAATTGTTAGACAATGTTGTCGAAATTCTTAATCTCGCCCCTTTTTGGCAATTCAGTTCATTTCTGAAAGATAATTTTAATTCATATAAGCTGATTGTGGAAAAATTCAATACTAGATAACAATTTAGAATCCGTTTTAATGTTTAAAATCCAGGATTGCTATTACTGAACTTTAATATAGAAGAATACAGGTGAATCTTGCGAAGTAGCAAATTTTGGACGCATTTAGGCAGACTTTGATGCTTGGAAATTTGTACGGAGTAATTTTCTGTTTCTTCACATGTAAATTGGAAGCAAATTTTTGGCGCTTTCTTTTCCTGATCCTGAGTTGGGTATCATGCATAGCAAGGCAATCGAAGCAGGTCATAATAACACCAAATATTTGTCCATTGGGTTAACCCTGCCAACCTAAATATTTTCTCTTCTTTAATTTATACAAAAAACTCTATAATACGATATTATTTACAATACATGATTACTTTCCAAATACCCCTTTTTGGTTTAGAATACAACACATGTAATATCTGTTGAACCCTTTCGGAGGTCCGAGGTATACCACTGTGTACAATGAAAACTTGAATAAACAAATGTTCATACTGCTAACTCTTCTGTCATTCTGTGGTGCTATTGGTACTAACGATGACTACAACGAATTCAGCCTCCGAGGTCGTCCAGAATCGTTGACTTTACAATTTCTGACACTTACTCTGAGCAACGATGAAAATTACATTATATTACAATCTTATCATGGTCCATGTTTGTGTTACAAACTGTCCTCAACGTGAACAACGACGGATTTACAAATGCGCCGACGTTTAGCTCGAGATTGTTACTGCAAGGAGCCGAGTAGTGCCTGAGCGACCAGCACCACGGCGGCCCATAATGGAAGACGAACAAGGTTGCTGCCCAGAAAGGAGTAGCAACACTGGAAGTGGACGACGGTCGTCGCCGAACTGTCGACGTCGTTCTCGTCGTCGCTGTTGTGTCTGTGCAGAGTCCAAGATGGCGGGCCGGAGGCGTAGTTCATTATTGTCTGAGTGGTGCGGGTCTCGGCGAGCAGCGACCCGGAGGTGACGGCTTGGTCCGCCTCCGGCCCACCGCCTCCATCCTCATCCTCCCCGCTCAGGTCGCTGCCGCCGCCTCCGTCCTCATCCTTGGGACGCTTTCTCTTCCTTAGCTTGCCGTCTTTGGAGTGAGGAGCTGTCTTCTTGCGTGATTTATTATTGTCGTGCCGCGCCGATACTGGAACGATTGTCGTCTTTGGCGCCAGATGTAGCTCTGAAAAATAATAATAGCGACAATATTAGGATCACGTAAAAAATTATGTTACGCAGTTACCCAAAAGGAGTATGACATTCAATATGTGCATAAATTTTAGGGGAGTGTTATATCAGCGAGATCAGCAGCGGGAGAGGTTTTCCAAGAAAATTTATTTTTGTAAGGCTCTTTCCAATGGTACAACAAGTCTGTCGACTGTCAGTGGAATATCTCGACCAGTAATAGAGTTTGAAGTACAGAATATTCTCTGTTTACATTAAATTCGGAACCAGGTGTTTTTGGGAAACTGCATCTACATATTTTTTACAGATATTCCGCTCTTTCTCTGAAGTATTGATATCTTAAACAGGTTTTTTGCTAATTTCCTGCGAATATTTTCGTACAAATGTTATTAATATATTGATTGCTTAGTTTGACAAAGAGCATTGATAAAACATTCTAAAATGTATTTTAAGTTATAAACATTTTAAACAAAACTAAAATAAATTAAGCTGTAACTAAGAGTTGAAGAATGTACTAAACCAAAAGACAAAAGAATAGAAGCTGAAATAGCTTAATACCTCCATTATTGATAAAATGGCTTCCAACAAAAGATATACTTTTAGCAGAAGCCTCTCCAAAATATTATTTCCGAAATTAACTTAAAGAAGATATGAAGAGCTTAAGATTAGCACCACCTTCAGCATCGTCGCTAGTGAGGTCCCTTTGCGCATGGCTGCCATGGTCTGCCACTATGATTTTAAGAGCTTTGTGTGTGTTGCATACTTAAGTTTTTGTATGTAAAGTGCTTAATCAATCAGTAAATCCATACTGTACTTTTCGAATCACTATCATCGTTAACACGTGTGTGCTGCTCGAGTGCAATTTGTAGTTTAGGAAGAAAAGAAAATAAGAAAGAGCAGAAGCTTGAATACACTGATTTGGACTTAAAAGAGCAAAATAAGAGGCCTAGAGAAGGAGCTGTTCCTTTTGCGTTTCCTTCTTACCCTTATTATATGCGGAAACGTCCTACATCTTGACGTGCATTACAACATTTAGAAATATCACATTTTTAGTGAACTAGTAATTGAAAATGCCACCAAACTTATAGTGATATAATTAATATCAACAGTTAAACCCAACAAAGAGAAAATTGTCTCTCATGAAGGATAAACTTTTGACTTTTGCAATGCCTGTAAAAAACAAAAGCGCTAGAACAGAAGGTTAAGATGCAGTAAAAACACTTTGGATTTGAAGGAAGTATGAACTGATTCTTTAGTGAAAAAGAGAATTTTTATCACGAAAGCTCTGATGAATTATTGAGAGTAATTCTTACCCTCTTACCTTACATACATGTTCATGATTAAATAGGCTCAACCGACAAATCACAGTTAAGGTCATAGATTTATTTATAATTATTACGAGTGCATAGTGTACCATTACATGTTTCTATAAGAAAATATTGCTACTTATTCCATGTAGTAGCTATCGTTAAAAATAATTACTCTCGAGGTATGTGCTTATGATAACAGAACTGTATAGGATGGGAGGCGTGTTCCTCGGACTGCGAATAACGAATAATAATTATTGTAGTATTGCATGAACCAATTCTCGGATTAGTAGTATTGCACATTCTTTGAGATTTCATATAACATCCTATAAAGAGTTTTAGAAAAGAGACCTATGTGGGTGTAGTGTAACAGCGTATTGTGATTGTGATTAAAGTACGGCATGTTTAAGACATTTACTTAACAAATAAATTGTATATATTAAAGTTATCTTCGTTCTGAATGAGTTTAGTAATATTAAGCTGTAAGATATACAAAAATCTTAGTACATAAAAATCTGCATTTTCTTAAAGCACACAATTTATGCCAAATAATGTTTGTGGCGTTAACCATTTTTAGGATGTTCTTTATAATTGGTTTTGATACTCATACCTTTCTCATATGGAAAATCGCTATTCGTTTTCTTCTCGTGGTCATGTAAAGCGAACGCAATTTTAAAACTGTACATAGCGACCAGCTCTTAAATCATTTGACTACTGCTTAAACCTCCCCTAATCCCGTTGTACCTACAACGGAATGTGCAACCATTTCTGCAAATATCTATCTCGATTAACATGAAGTGGTTAGAAGAATAAGCTTTTGTAAGAGAAGTTTATTGAAGAATGAATAGAGAAAGTCATGTAAATGTAGCACATCATCAATTTTCTTCTATCATTTTGGCAATCCGAAGCAAGTTGAATCTGAGCAAAGAATAAATAAGTCAATTGGATGAAATCTTGGTGAAAAAAATTTGGAAAATTTTCCGATTATAAATAGTTCAGTTTACAAAATGATAAATACAAAATGTCCTACATTGTTTGCTGTGTTTGCAGTAACACAGTCTACTTAAGAATGTTTCAAGACTTACCCGCCTACATTCTCGGATAACTTTGTTATTCTAATCTAGGTTGCCAAGAGAGCTGGAGAGATGGAAGTAGCTCGACCGCTCTCTTTCATAAGCGATGCTCTAATGTTAATTTTTACTTTCTCTACTACGTATAGTAAGTAGGGGAAGTATTGCATTCCACCCAAAAATTCGATACCGAGATTTCACCGGAAATACAAGTTTTGACACCCCCTGAATCCAGAAAAAAGCATTTTTGGAAACATGTCCGTGTGTGTGTCTGTCTGTGAACAGCATAACTCAGAAACGAACAGTCGGATAAACACCAAACTTGGTATTTAGGTTCAGTATCTTCCAGAGATGCGACGCGAAGATTTACAAGAAAAACCCCCCACCCCATGGTGGAACATTTTTCGAAAATTTTAATTTTCTCAAAAATGGCTAACGAATTTGCTTAAAATATCATATGTTTAAGATATTTTCATGACAAATGAAATGTATATCTAGAATTTTCTGAGAATGTCTCCAAAAGTGTTTTTCATTCTGAACGACTTTTGCATAACTAGTAAACCATAAGAGATAGACAAACTTTTAGTACACAAAAAGTGTAGATCGCATTAAAATACACAATTTATGTCATATACATTTTTTTGTTGAGTGAATCATTTTCGAGATATTGCTTGTTATTCCCTTAAATTATGCAATACTTACACTTTTTCTCAAATTCATTATTCATTTTTTTTTGTCCTGGTAATGTAAAGAGAATGGAATACTCCACATAGCAACCAGCTCTTAAAATATTTGACTATAGCTTAAAGCTTAGCAATTCCCCTTGCATCTACAATTAAATTAGCAATAAGATTAACATCTCAATATCTCGTTTAACATGAAGCATATGGGGAATAAGCGTTTGTAAAAATAGTTTGTACAAGAGTAGAGGAAGTCACGTGAGTGTAACGCATCATATTTTTTTAATTACTCTATTTATTTTACGTCACTTTAACTACGTGGTCATATCGCGACGGATCTGTTAGTGGAACTCTCAGATCGATGTGTGGCGGACAGTTTAGCCTCTAGGTCTCATCCCTGTAGCCACTCGCTTCGTCACGTGTCCACAGAGACCCTAGTGCATAGCAACCGGATCTTCTGTTCTGTGCCGTGCAGATGACACTAGAGTGCCGTCCAGCCTACCTGCTTTCATTGTCTGTGGACCTCGAGAAAGATGGCTTATTATCAATGAACTTTTGCTGAAGAAAGAACTGAACATTTCTATACTCGTTTCGCGATATGGATTTTACATTGCTATCATAGTTCTCTTGCCCTCTTTTTCTTTACATGTATTGGCCTTACTATCTCTTCCAGCCACATTCGTGTTATGTCTAGAACGCCACGTGTTCGGCTTGTGCTTAGGAATTCTTGTATGATCCACGCTTTGCAAATGGTCTCCAGTTTTCTCTTTACTCTTTTATTTTGTAGTTTGTAGGAAATTTGTTAAGAACACTTTTTTTCTTGAGCTTTTCAACTTAACACACCCAAACACAAACGTAAGAAATTTCCTTTCCATTACCCTTTGTGATGGTTCCAAGAGCCACTACTATATAATAATATCGATGCTGCTATAGTTTTATAAAAGCTTAACCTTTAACGGCTCTTGTGTTTAATGGTTTTTAAATATCTCCTTGCCTCATTTTAGACTTATTTAGTTTGATTTCTGGGTCAGAAATAAAATGCTATTTTAAGAAGTGGATAATTAAAGCTCTTAAGATATTCTAAGCATTTCTTTTCAGGAACTGCTGTCACTATTGACGAGTGCTCTTCTAGAGGTGTCGTGGAATTATTACTAGGAGAGATTCAAACCTAGCTAAGGGACAGAAAAGCTGAAAGATGCCACTTAGAGGTAAAACCTCTGAGACCTTAGAAGGGTACTCTCTTCAGCCGCACAGAAGGCTATCTTCAATGGGACAGGATTACCATTAGAAAGGACTTAATAGAAGTCTTCCTGGCCTCCTAGGTTCGTGGTTGTGATTCATAAAAATGCCTTCACTCATCAACCTCAAGACACTACACAACCGGACGGATTTTGTGTCCACAGCATTTTAAAACCCAGGACCAAGCAATTATCATATGGGCATGGCAAATGCATATAGGAACTGCCGCCTGTTTCGACTGGGTTTGTGTTTTAGGGGAGAGAAAACCAAAATCAAACAAGCACAACCAAAAGGTTCTAAACAGCAAGCAGTTTGCTGTTACGGAAAGCTCTGGAAATAGGGCGCTTACCTATATAAAGGGGGTAAGGAGCCACCACACTAACTCAGTTAAGTTCTTCCGTTCCATTATTACCCGGCCTACAACTGCTATGGTCACATCGGCAGTGCTTACTCGTTGAGTTTCTACGAGGGTGACATACTGAGAGCCAAGTATGAAAAGAGACATTTGAAGCTGGCATTGCTAACAACCGTTACCCCTCTTGAGCGAATTTAGAAAGCTTTGGAAGCGAGTCAGCGAGTCAATTATTAAGCACCATAAAAGACGCGAGGGAGCAATAACTGTGTCCCACAAAATTTACGGGAAGCAGAAAAGCCAAAATATTACCAAACTGTAACCAATATTTCTTATCTTTTGGTAGATTTCAAAACTGGATTTATATTATTTTAAAACAAAATATGTATTTGTTTTTAAACTATTAATTACATATGCATCCCGCCTATACCTTCTCTCATCGACTTCTTCCGCTCATCTTTTATAAACAGGGAACAAATAATGTTATACTTTCTAAACAAGAAGCATTAAAAGTGTTTTTCAGCTTCAAAGGAAGTTTAATTATAACGTATTAGCACATTCGGAACAGCATGAATTTAATTAATTTATCCGGAGGAAATACAACCCATCATTGCCATCATGAGTTTGTGGATGGGGAAAAAGAAACACTAGAACTTGAACAGCGGCTATTTAATCATTCTAAATACACGATTGTTTACAACGATACCATGAAAACAAGCAATAAAAACCTACTTTGGAGCCACGAAGTTGGAAACTGTCTCTCTTGGATAAAATTCACAACTAAAGAGGCAAGACAGAGTAAATGTATTTTTAATACAATCTGAGAGAACCTCTAAATCCAATATTGTGCACTCGTTGGCCGATTAAAAAAATCGTGATTTAATGTTTGAGATTTTTTATTCACGTTTCATATTTAAAAACTAACTTTGATACCTAAATTAGTTTAAAGGTGAAGAAGTTGTTTTGTTGTATTGTTATTTGCCCCACGCTTTGGGAGCCAGTTTGAAGAAGATTTGTTGCTGCTACGTATAGAAAGCCAGTTTGAAGAAGGTGTATTATATTTCGACTGTTGGGGAGCCAAACTTGAAGTAGTTGCAACCGCACGTATGGTAAAACGTTTCCCGTAGACTTCGCCCCAAATGCTTAAAAAAATATTAACTTTGTAATTTTGACTGTTTCTTTAAATATTATATATATATATATATATATATATATATATATATATATATATATATATATATTGTTTGCCTCGGCTGCGCCAGTATTTGTATTTTTTTAGAGACATGAATGTCCTAGCAAGGAGTGGTGCGACTGATGAATGTAGGCTTACACAGATTATAATTTTACTTCACTCCTTTTGTTAATGCTTAACACGATTAAATAACATTTCACTGATATAGAGAGATTTTCTTACTAATTACTTGCTATTTTTAACACGTAAACTATTTTTGTCTCACACAAATACGTATTAAATTTCTAGAGGACGCATCTCGCATCCGGTTAGGAATAATGTCTACAAGAAATTGACTTCTGATCTTTTAAATTTTGCTTTATTTTAGTTTCTGATTGGCTAATTCTAGTCCAATAGAATACCTTCATTTAACTAAAGATTTTTCTGGTTGTTGATTGGCTATTTTATAAACTATCACAAAAATTACGTTACTGTTTCCAAGAATTACAAGTAGCATTGTTGAAATTTCAAATTCATTATTGCCTCCAGGTTACCTCATTGTTACCTCATTGTTAGCAACTTTAGACCTCTTTCTCACAGCTCCTATATTATTAAATTACGTAATACATTCACATATCATTACTACACATGTATACAACAATATAAACATATATAATGACTGTAATATACACTTTTTATATATAGCTTCATACATATATTGCTGTAAGGCGGGCTATTATTGAATTTATATATTATACAATTAGACTGAAATCATTTAAGTGTTAAAAATATTGCCTTAAAGGGTAGTGTGTTATTTGCGCACTCCTCTTCTTAACGACCGGCAACAGTTGATTCAAAGGAAGACAAAATAATTGAATGAGGGAACGTCATTTTCTTCACCCTTCCGTCTCTGGTTCATCCTTCTACGTAAACGTTTCCAGCTTTAGACTGTTAGTAATCCAGCAGTTTATAAGCAAAATAAATATTAAAGAAATACGTTAAATTGAAAGGTATGTTTAGAGCGGAGTTCGCTTGAAGGAGTTAAACTGGTATGTCCTTTAGAGTTTAACCAAAGTTTTAAATTATCCTGCTCTAAGGCAGTCACACAGCGAGCGCGCGTTTCCATTTTTTTTTTTACTTTCTCTACTACGTATAGTAAGTAGGGGAAGTATTGTATTCCACCCAAAAATTCGATACCGAGATTTCAACGGAAATACATGTTCTGAGGCCTCCTGAATCCAAAAAAAGTATTTTTGGAAACATGTCCGTGTGTGTGTGTCTGTATGTCTGTCTGTGAACTGCATAACTCAGAAACGAATAGTCGGATAAACACCAAACTTGATATTTAGGTTCAGTATCTTCCAGAGATGCGACACGAAGGTTTTCAAGAAAATCCCCCCACGCCAGATTACCTTTTACATGAAACATTTTTCGAAAAGTTTAATTTTCTCAAAAATGGCTAACGATTTTGATTAAAATATCATATATTTAAGATACTTTCATGACAGATAAAATGTGTATCTTGAATTTTCTGGGAATGTCTCCAAAAGTGTTCTTCATTGTGAACGAAGTTTGCATAACTGGTAAAGCATAAGAGATAGACACAATTTTACTGCACAAAAAATGTAGATCGCGTTAAAATCTACAATTTATGTCATATATATTTTTGGTTGAGTGAACCATTTTCGAGATATTGCTTGTTATTTCCTTAAATTTTCCAATACTTATACTTTTTCTCAAATGGGAATTCGTTATTAATTTTTATTTGTCCTGGTAATGCAAAGAGAATGGAATACTCCACATAGCAACCAGCTTTTAAAATATTTGACTATCTCTTAAAGCCTTGCAATGAGATTAACATCTCGATATCTCGATTAACATGAAGCATGTGGAGAATACGCGTTTGTAAAAATAGTTGTACAAGAGTAGAGAAAGTCATGTGAGTGTAACACATCAGATTTTTATTATTCAAATCATGTATTTCCGGTCAGTTCTTGAAACGTTTAAGTATGAAGAATAATGAGAGTTGATATAAGAATGAAGAAATCGTATGCGTTGTATTTACATGTCTTTCCCAACTCACTCCTCTTACATAACCTATTCTTCTATCCACTTTTTGTTAATGGAGTTAAAGTTTTATTACTCATTTACACATTTCCTTGTAGGTATAAGAAGAATGCATTAGGCTAAAGTCATAGTCAAACCCTTTCACAGTTTACCGCTATGAGATGGCTCCTAAATGCTTTTCATCTTGCACGAGTATGACAAAGGAACAAAAGCAAAAAACAATAGCTATTTGCTGTTGAGAAGTATAACGTTTTTGAAATTTCAAACTAATAAAAAGGAATATCTCGGAAATTGTTAAAGCTATAAAATGTTTTATTTGTATAAATAGTACGCTTTAACGAGATATAAATTTCTTGTGTAGTAAGAATCTTTCATCTCTTGCGGTTTACTAATCAAAAGATGGTCATTCAGAATAAAAAGGACTTCATAAGATACTCCCAGAAAATTCAAGATATACACTTTGTCTTGAAAATAACTTAAATATATTGTATTTATATGACATTTTGAGAAAATGATGAATGTCGAAAATTTCATAATCTTAATGTCACAGTCTCGAAAGTGCTGAACTTAAATATCAAGTTTTGTATTTAACTGAATTTTTTGTTTCTCGGTTATGCTGTTCAAGGACCCACACGCAAGACTTTTTTCTAAAAACCTTTTTTCTTTCTTTTGTGCTCAGTGGACCATAAAAGTGTGCATTTCCGGTTAAATTCCAAAGTAGATTTTTGGGGTGGAATACAGTACTTCTTCCTCCACTTACTGTATGTACATAGCAGAGAAAGCAAAATGCTATCGTCGAGAATAATAGACCATCCCATTCAGTAATGTTACATTTACGGACTTGAAAACGCTGTCAAATATGAACATCGAGATCCACTTGACACTCGAACAGCAGGAGATAATGTTGCGTCGTTTAGATATGCCCAGAATAACTACCAGCTTCACAAGTTAATGGGTAATCATTTGGCTTACAAAGTGATTATATTAAGCAGAAGTATTCTTGGATTGTGGTGTTAACATATGATGTTAGAAGTGAGTCGTTACATTTTAATTCACATCACATGGCGCTTGATGTTAACTGAGAAGCGCCTTCGAGAGACGTGTTTCCCTCATCATCAGCTCCGGCCGACTGCACACTATCTCACCCCTGACCTCCAAGAAGTATTTCATTAGACGATTCTTCTGCCCTCTGCTGGGAAACATTTGGAACTTGTGCTCTTGGATTAACAAATCTGTTAGCCAGTATTAAATGTATACATCTTTGCCTTACATACATGGTGGTTCCATAATTTGTTAACAAATACATTAAATATACCGGTGATGGCCAATACTAAAACACAGCAGAAAGAAGCATTTTGAAAGCCGAAATTGTGAAACACTATAGTAACCTTAATCGTATTCAATTGCAGCTATACGAATTGCATTTGTTGCTTACAAAATCTCTGGGACCTCAAATGTGGAATAACGTTGAAGATAGATGTTATTCCCAATTACAATACTATATGCATAATAAAACTTATACGCTAAAACGTTATTACTTAAACGAAACACAGCTGCCATATTGGAATTACAATATTAAAACCTATACAATTTCCTTCACACTTGGAAATTTGGGAAAAGATTTACATCCATCTCAACATCAAGAATTCTTTGAATTTTGAAATACCGCCTACAGATTATCTAATGCAGTTGGTCCAATCACATCACAAGAGAGAAGAAATAATGATGAGTTCCCAACCTTCATTACAGATGTAAGAACGTAGGTTTTCACGGCCGGTGTCACAATTATAACTAATATGATTTTCCGGGCTGTTATGCCGTGGTCTGCTGAAGAAAGATTTCCCAGACGTTTCGTCCACAACTGCGGTGGACATCTTCAGTGGCGCGGACGAAGTCTTCTCGGTGAAAGTATCGCAGCGTCTGATGCGTTGGCCGTTAGTGCCGCTCTCTTTATAGTGTGGGCGCTCTCTGCTGATTGGCCCGCTGGTATGAGGGGGCTGGCGCCGGCTGTGTTGTTGCTCTCTTCTGATTGGCTCGCAGTGTTTTTCGGTTTTGTATGACCTTTCTTGTTTTTGATGACTAGATGCCAGTTACTGTTGTGTTTCAATGCTTCTTCTTTCCTATTGAAATTATTGGGATGTTTATAAATCTCTATTGCTTCGCGTTGTAGCCGGGTATGGTAATGCTTTATGGAGGAAAGAATGTTGGTGTCCTGAAATCTAATAATGTGTTCGCCCTCGGCTTCAATGGTATGTTCGGCGACTGCCGATTTTTCTGTATGGCCCAGGCGACAGTTTCTTTTGTGTTCGCTCAGTCTGGTGTTAGCGCTCCGCTGTGTGGTACAAATGTACACTGAACCACACGAACAAGGAATACGGTAAACACCGGCCGATGACAGGGGGTCTCGGGGGTCTTTGGAAGAGCGCAGTAGGCTGTTTAATTGTCTTGTAGGTTTGAATACTGTTTTGACGTTATGACGTTGAAGTATATGTTCAATACGGTCAGTGACATTTCTGAAATATGGCAGAAAGACGATGGACTTGCTTTTGGGTTGGTCCTGAGTAGCCGGTCGGGGCTTGGCCGGACGGCAGGCTCTTCTCACCTCTTGGACTGAATAACCATTTGATTGTAGAGCTGTTTCTAGGTGTCGGATTTCTTGTGGAAGTAAGTGTGGTTCACAAATACGGGAAGCACGGTTTGCGAGTGTCTTAATCATAGCACGCTTTTGTCTAGGATGGTGGTTGGAGTTCTTGTTAAGGTAACGGTCTGTGTGTGTGGGTTTGCGGTAGACAGTATGAGCCAGCGTGCCGTCAGCCTTCCTACTAACGAGTACATCTAGAAAGGCTAGTTGGCCATCCTTTTCTTGTTCCATTGTGAACTGTATACGCTGATTGATGCTATTTAGATGTAACAAAAAATCTTGAAGAGCTTGTTCACCATGGGGCCAGATGACGAAGGTGTCATCCACATAGCGGAACCAGGCTGTTGGTTTGAGTGGAGCTGAGTTTAGTGCCTTTGACTCAAATGCCTCCATGAAGCATTAAAGAAGCTGAACTCCAACCGAGACATCATTGTTTGCTCAGCGGACAAGGGTAATGCCACAGTTATTCTTAACCAACAAGACTATCAACAGAAAATCTCTGAACTCCTGCAACCAGCAACCTACCATAAGATTAAACGTGATCCGACAGCCCGTATTCTACGGAAAACCAATCTTCTGATCAAGAACTCCTCGCTTTCGAAGGAAGACAAACGCCGCCTTACCAAGTCCGAAGCTCAGCCGCCTAGACTTTACGGGCTACCCAAGATCCATAAACCAGAGGTTCCGCCCAGGCCCATTGTTAGTGTTATTGGTTCTCCCACATACGACATAGCTAAATACCTAACCGGTCTTCTGCAACCCCATGTCGGCTTGTCCGACTCTTTCATCAAAGACTCTACTCATTTCATTCAAATTCTCCGCAACCTCAAATTGCTACCTAAGGATTTACTAATTAGTTTTGACGTTGTGCCTCTATTCACCATGGTTCCAGTACAAGAAACTCTGAAGTTGTTACAACCCATCTTCTCTGATGATATCATTACACTTTTTCACCATGTCCTGACTACGACTTATTTCCAGTGGAACCGGTCATTCTACGAGCAAATAGACGGTGTTGCCATGGGTAGCCCCCTTAGCCCTGTTGTGGCCAATTTCTTCATGGAGGCATTTGAGTCAAAGGCACTAAACTCAGCTCCACTCAAACCAACAGCCTGGTTCCGCTATGTGGATGACACCTTCGTCATCTGGCCCCATGGTGAACAAGCTCTTCAAGATTTTTTGTTACATCTAAATAGCATCAATCAGCGTATACAGTTCACAATGGAACAAGAAAAGGATGGCCAACTAGCCTTTCTAGATGTACTCGTTAGTAGGAAGGCTGACGGCACGCTGGCTCATACTGTCTACCGCAAACCCACACACACAGACCGTTACCTTAACAAGAACTCCAACCACCATCCTAGACAAAAGCGTGCTATGATTAAGACACTCGCAAACCGTGCTTCCCGTATTTGTGAACCACACTTACTTCCACAAGAAATCCGACACCTAGAAACAGCTCTACAATCAAATGGTTATTCAGTCCAAGAGGTGAGAAGAGCCTGCCGTCCGGCCAAGCCCCGACCGGCTACTCAGGACCAACCCAAAAGCAAGTCCATCGTCTTTCTGCCATATTTCAGAAATGTCACTGACCGTATTGAACATATACTTCAACGTCATAACGTCAAAACGGTATTCAAACCTACAAGACAATTAAACAGCCTACTGCGCTCTTCCAAAGACCCCCGAGACCCCCTGTCATCGGCCGGTGTTTACCGTATTCCTTGTTCGTGTGGTTCAGTGTACATTTGTACCACACAGCGGAGCGCTAACACCAGACTGAGCGAACACAAAAGAAACTGCCGCCTGGGCCATACAGAAAAATCGGCAGTCGCCGAACATGCCATTGAAGCAGAGGGCGAACACATTATTAGATTTCAGGACACCAACATTCTTTCCTCCATAAAGCATTACCATACCCGGCTACAACGCGAAGCAATAGAGATTTATAAACATCCCAATAATTTCAATAGGAAAGAAGAAGCATTGAAACTCAACAGTAACTGGCATCTAGTCATCAAAAACAAGAAAGGTCATACAAAACCGAAAAACACTGCGAGCCAATAAGAAGAGAGCAACAACACAGCCGGCGCCAGCCCCCTCATACCAGCGGGCCAATCAGCAGAGAGCACCCACACTATAAAGAGAGCGGCACTAACGGCCAACGCATCAGACGCTGCGATACTTTCACCGAGAAGACTTCGTCCGCGCCACTGAAGATGTCCACCGCAGTTATGGACGAAACGTCTGGGAAATCTTTCTTCTTCATTACAGATGTCAACAAATTCAACACCACAGGTTCCAAATGTTTCCCAGCAGAGGGCAGAAGAATCGTCTAATGAAATACTTCTTGGAGGTCAGGGGTGAGATAGAGAGTTCAGTCGGCCGGAGCTGATGAGGGAAACACGTCTCTCGAAAGCGCTTCTCAGTTAACATCGAGCGCCATGTGATGTGAATTAAAACGTAACGACTCATTTCTAACATCTTACAAAGTGATGTTTATTCTACACTGTTTTGTAAGCTATATAGGATTTATTTGAAAATTCGGAATTAATATTAAAACATAATTACTAATCACTACCTTGAATAGAAGCATTCATTGATTCTATCTGTTCTTTGTTTGAAGATGTGTATTTTATTAGCTCCACGTATGGACCAATTTGAGAAAGGAGTGTTTTAGAAGGAGTTGTATTATAGTTCTTATGTTGAGGAATCGAACTTGAAGTAGTTGCAACCGCACGTACAGTAAACAGTTTCCGGTAGCCTTTGCCCCAAGTGTACTTTCAGGTGGCCTTTTCCCCCAAGTTTAAAAAAAATATTAACTTTGTAATTTGACAAATTAAATATTATATATTTATGTTTGCCTCGGCTGCGCCAGTATTTATTTTAGAGACATGGATATCTTGGCAGGGTTGTAATGCAACAAGAATGTAGGCTTACACAGATTATAATTTTACTTCACTCCTTTTATTAATACTTGATACGATTTAAATAACACTTCACTGATAGAAAACTGTGAGATTCTTTTTATTAAATAATTACACTTTTTTACACATAAAATTATTTTTCGTCTCACAAGAATACATATTATATTTCTTGAGGACACTTTTTACGTCTGGTTAGTAACACTGTTGTGCAGGCAACTGACTTCTAGATTTGTAAATTTTGCTACATTTAAGTTTCTGATTGGCTAATCCTACTCCAATAGAATACCTTCATTTTATTAAGCTTTTTCTGGTTGTTTATTGGCTATTTTATAAACTGTCACTAAAATTACATTATTGTTACTCTAAGAATCACAAGTACTACTGTTAAAACTTTCTTACTCATTATTGACTCCAGGTTACCTCATTGTTAGCAACCTTTAAATTATTATTCTCACAGCTCCTACATTATTAATTACGTAATATATTCACATAACGTTATTACACATGGATACAATAATATAAGCATATGCAATGACTGTTACATATATTTTACAAATTATTACATACCCATATTGCTTCAAGGTGGTGTGTTATTGAATTTACATATTATATAATTAGACAAATTATTTAAGTGCTAAAAATACTGCCTCATGTTCAAGCATTCATTTTTCAGCGATCAATTCACTATGTTCGAGTACAAGGGCCGATTTATGAAACAAGAGGTTTCCGAAGTATATGCCTGCTCTGGTGAGTCAAACGTCAAAATAAATCGACTTTATCACCCTCCAAATATCAGCAAACTCAGCAGTCTTATAAGAAACCAAGGTTTCGGTGGATCCGTTACCTTATGGAAGTACTTCATTTTCTTTCCGGCAGATCGAGGATACAGCGGATGGGAATTAAGTAATGGAAGTATTCTGCGATAGCAGAAGCCAGTAACATAAAAATGTACTGTAAATTATAATCCTGCAAGCCACAGTCATTCCACAGTTACTTTCTTTAAAGCACAAACTTTGAAAGAATTTCATTAATCGCTACGAGTGCACCGAAACACGCAGCAATTACCTAAGGGATCATGTTATCTGATCTGGAAATAATGTTACACATATCGAAATTTGTAATAAAACTATTTTAAATAATTGCTAATGCAACACACTTGAGGGTGTTGTATGTTTTCAGGTTTGCAAGTAGTTATATTGTCGATTGCGAATCTTTATTCAACAAAGTCACAGCAAACTCTCCGAGGAGAAAAAAGATATATAAAATTTAAATAAACATTAAAACGAAATATAGTTCTTCAATGCATAACATCATGTCATAGTTTCAGTGGGAGTAAATTATTTGAATTTTTTAGCTAAGAAGGACACAGAAATGTTACGTATAACTCGAATAAATTCAACTTAAAATTATTTAAGAAGAGAAAATTTCATTAAATGTACTCCCTTTCACAAAAGTAAATGGTCACCTCCAATGCGACCTGCGCGAAGGGTCACCTTATTCTCAGGCGTTATTGCATAGATGGTATGAGAATGAAATTTGTCATATGCTTCCCTTGCTCTGCAAGGCGGCAACGATCAGTTCACCTGCAGCTTGAAAAGCAATATTTCAGGAATGATTGTAAACTCACGGGAAAATATTCCAAACTCTAATTCAGTACACCTGTAGAAAGTATGTGGCTATTGTGTTTGTCTTAAGTAGTGGATCAGAAGTAAAAATGGTTCCAGTGTTGGATGGTTTGCATACAAACGTATGCTTAACCACCAAAACCTTGCTTCTGCGATTAGAATAGCTGAACTCGTTAAAGCGTGTTACTGCTGTTCAACAGTGGTGGCGAAACGTGGATCGAGTTCCATGAAACGTATATATCTATTTTTTCCTTTTTCGCTCTTATAGGAAACATTATTATTTATGTAACCTGTGACATTCAGTATAAAATTATAAAAATTAATGGAACCACTTTGTGATAAAACTCCTCCTTGAGAATAGTAAATTACATGCTTATTTTTATTTCGCATAATCTTGTAATTTTACCCGCTGTCTTACAAACGCTGCAATTTGATTAAAATTTTATAACTGAATGCTTTATAAAATATAAATTGCAATTGCTGCAAACAAAACAGGGAATACGCCTACCTCGACTGTCAATCATCCGTACCGAAATTAATAACATGCTACTGTAAGTACCCTGATTAAAGGCATGTATGTATAAATGTCGAGGACGATTACCATGTTAATGCACTGTTAATGTTTACATTAGCTTGCTGTAGGTGTAAAGAAGCAGTATACTCTTTATGTTAGAAGGGTTGGACCAAAATTAAAATGCTTTAGGCACAAGAAACGAAAATATGTATTTTATAAATTTTGCAAAATCAGCATTATTACATTTATTTATAGCTAATTGTGCAATATTACGACACAAACACCATGCAAATGAATTTAATACATTATATATACATGGAAAAGCATTTAATATTAAAAATACGGTATTAATGGTCACAAAAATGCACTGGATGCCAGTGAATGACTGATTACGAGTGCTCGGAATAAATAAATTGAGCCATGATGAAAATCCTGAAAAAAGCTGCCGAATCTTTGCAAACAATCTTACATTTTGACCTCCAGTTTGCAAAGCAGACCCACTACTACTACACCAAGGTGCAGGGTGTGATTGTGAAGTTAATATTATTGAACTGTACCACCTATTAGGTATATCATATTTTAAAATTATAACATAAATTGTGCTTGTAAATTATCACATGTTCAGTATTCAATCCTTCGTCATGTATGAACGTGAATCATAAGGTCGCTATTTTTAAATGCCTATCAAAGGGAACGTGTAAGAAGTATTACGCCACTTTAATAATTTCATCTTCATTTGTCTGTAGGTAATAAAATCAACTAAAGGAACCTATATTTCACACTAAACAGAACACACTGCACTTGGACATGAATCAACAGCTTGCAACTGGCATGGTTCCCATTTTGGAAATAAAATACGATGTTGTCGTGTCCCAATAACTCAATTTCTCGAAGTGTATCTTTATCCTGATTCTCCATTCTTGATAAAGAATCTTTACGAATTAAAGACGTTTGTTAGCTTTCCGTTTCAGAAAATAAGCATGCCGGAGACGAGGATGGAACCACCGACAGGTGACACTTTCGGATTTTACGGATAACGCTGCAACGGTCTCGGCTATTCCTCAGTTAGGTAACTTACTCTCTATTCGTATGATATTAACTTTTATTCTGCCCTAATTGAACAACAAATTTTGTTGCAAGGCGTAAAGTTCGTTTAAGCGATAAAAAGATAGCATTATGTAGAACAAACACGAATATCGCAGTGTTCAGTGTAGAATATAAGTTCCTCTAGTTGCTTTTATTAACGAAATACAAATGAAAGTAAATTGATTAAAACGATGTAATAGCTCTTACATGTTCCCGTTGATAGGCATTTGAAAATAGTGTCCTTCAGATTCACGTCCATACATGACGGAGGATTGAATACTGAATATGTGGTGACTTACAAGCACCACTGATGCTAAAAACTTAAAATAGCTGTAGTGTGTCTGCTTTGCAAACTGGAGATCAAAATGGAATCTTGTTTGGTAATGAATGGGCAATTCTTTTCAGGGTTTTCATCATGGGTCAACTTATTTATTTCGAGCACTCGTAACACAGGTCAACACTGATTTTGCTGTTTTAGATATTGGGGTCTTTTTATAGTAATTTATATATCCTGATTCCAAAAAAAAAGTCCATATTGTCATATCACATACCATTTATTTCAAAATTCCTATCTTCCATTTTTATTTATTTGTGTTTGTTTTATGTGATCATGAACCATTACACTACTAAAACAATAATGCCATTTATTGGAATAAAGCTACTAAAAGGAAATAGTTGTCTGTTTTATTGCAGGTGGCAGCACATTCTAAGCTGCTAACACCATTTTGTATTGAGAATTCATCTGTTACAGGGCTTAATAGTTGTTGTATAAAGCAAGAAATTGGCATTTAAATAATACCATTTTGTTATCTTTATCATATTAACTCAGTGCAGCATAATGGAAAGAAGGTG
The DNA here is from genome assembly GCA_030765065.1 of Deroplatys truncata. Taxonomy (NCBI): domain Eukaryota; kingdom Metazoa; phylum Arthropoda; class Insecta; order Mantodea; family Mantidae; genus Deroplatys; species Deroplatys truncata. The sequence continues at coordinate 112,826,044 of CM060986.1, forward strand.
TTGTGTAAATAATCCAAATTAATTTTGTTATATTTGTGGTAGTTTTATTGCGAAGAAGCAGAAAAAATAACCTAATTTGTAAGAAAAGCGTACAAAGCTTACTTCGGAATTGAAATAGGAGATCAATCCAGGGTTTAGGCTCCTCATAATGTATGCTTCGCCTGGTCAGGGAAGATGTTTACTGATCTACGGAGGCACGCTACCTAGGCGTAACCGTCCACATGCGACTCACCTGGAAGGCGCACTTCACAACTCTAGCGTGAACGGTATCTAAGAGAATGGCAATGTTGTACCCTCTGTACAACTGGAGTGTTTGTGTTGAAGACTTACGAAACTGGACAAAAAGAAACAATCACTACGCTTTGGAATACCACGGTATGGCGTGAACCTCACAGTCACAGTACTGACTGTTACTTTTGTACATGCAATGTGAAGGGTTTGAATGCAAAGAACAAATCAGAAATCGTATACGCAAACTTGCCACCTGCTAGAGACCAGTGGACCATGGCCCTGGTATTCCTATACCTAAGCCACGTAGAGACAGTAGTAAAATTATTTCTGATACAGACAGTAACAGTGATTCACCACTATCACTTGTTCGTACCTGAAAAGCAAATGCACACAAACCAAGCTAAATGATATTGGGAGGGATTTAAATCTTCCCAAGAATGCAGCTGAGGTGTTATACTCCAGACTACAGGAAAACAAATTACTTGCAGCTGATATATCAGTGACTTTGTACAGAAACAGAGAAAAGGATTTCTTGCAATAATTGGGAAAGAATGTTTATTGGCTCCACGTATGGACGCCAATCTAAGAAAGGTAGTTTGTTACGTTACGACACGCTTCGGGTGTCAATTTGAAGTAGATTATTTTATTTAGCTCCTACGTATGGACGCCAATTTGAAGTATAATGTTTGTTGCTGCTACGTATGGAAAGTCAGTTTGAAGATGATGTGTTATATTTCAACTGCTGGGGAGCCGAACTTAAAATTCGTTGCAACCTCACCTACAGTAAACAGTTTCCGGTAGCCTTTGCCAAAAGTTTAAAAAAATAATAGCTTTTTAATTTAACTGTTTATTCGAATTTTATATATTTATATATGCCTCCGCTGCGTCAGTATTATTTTAGAGATATGGATATGGCAGGGCGTGATGCGACAAAGAATGTAGGCTTACACAAATTTTAAGTTTTAATTCACTCCCTTTTATTAATTCTTGACACAAATTAAATAGCAATTCACTGATATCGGGAGCTGTGAGATTCTTTAATTAATTACTTGTACTTTTTAACACATAAACTTATTTTTCGTCTAACACGAATACGTAATTAATTTCTCGAGCACACATCTTGCGTCTGGTTATGAGCACTGTTTGGAGGCAACAGAATTGATTTAAACCGTCTAAACTTGTAAATTTCTGTATTCCAAGTCTCTGATTGGCTAATCCTACTCCAATGCAATACCTTCATTTAACTAAAGCTTTTTCTGATTGTTGATTGGCTATTCTTAAACTGTCTCAAAATTTACATTATTGCAGCTCTAATAACGACTAGTAGTATTTAAACTTCCTTACCCATTATTGCCTCAAGGTTACCTCATTGTTAGCAACTTTAAATCTATTTCTCACAGCCCCTACATTATTAAATTACGTAATATATTCACATAACATTATTATACATGGATACAATTTAAGCATATGCAATGACTGTTAAATACCGTTTACAAATTATTACATACACATATTTCTTCAAGGCGGGCTTTTATTGGATTTACATTTATATAATTTGACTGAAATCATTTAGGTGTTAAAAATACTGCCTCATACTTCAGCGAAGAAGAAAACCTATTTTACTGTAAAACCATTGCTGACTTAATAAATAAATTGGGTTTTGTTACACATGAATGGAGACTATTTATTGGTTATATTAAAAGAAGTCTTAAGGGTGTGCTGCTTCATAATGGGAATGCTCTTTCTTCAGTTCCAGTAGCGCAATTCAGTGCCCCTGAAGGAGAATTATGAAAGCTTGAAGTATGTTTTAGAGAGAATTAAATATGCAGGGACCCGCAAAATTTCCATGTCATTTATGCTATTTAGATAGTAGAGCAAGAGAAAAACATTGGAAACAAAGACAATGGCCCAAAAGATAAATTTCAACATCAGGTAGTCAGAACATAATAAGGGGTAGCTTAGAGGTTCCTAAGAAAGTTCTTTTACTACCTATTCATATAAAACTTGTAATGAAACAGTTCGTAAAGTACTTGATCAAGATGGTGATTGTTTTAAACATCCTAGTGTCAAATTTCCCCCTCTTTCTGAAGCAAAAATGAAAGAAGGAATCTTTGTGGTTCCGCAAATCAGAGTTCTATTTAAAGACAGACAATTTGAAGCTCTGAAGCAAAAAATGCTTGAAATGCATTTAAAAAACTTATAGACAACTTTCTAGGGAACAAAAAACATCCTGATTGCGTTAAAATTGCAAATAACATGCTACAGAAGTTCAGATCTTTAAGATACAACATGAGTCTTAAATTACACTTTCTGTTTTCACATTTGAACGTCTTTCCTGACAACCTGGGGGCAGTCAATGGGGAATAAAGAGAGGGGTTCCATCAGGATATTCGAAATGGAGAGGAGATACCAAGGACGATGGAATTTTTCAATGATTGCAGATTACTGCTGGATGCTGTGTAGGGATTCTACAAAAACACACAAGAGAAAATCCAAGAGACAAACATTCGATGCCAAATGAGCAAGATTTTATTCACCTGTTGTTAACAAAATGAATTTAAATGTGATATTTGACAATCAAAACCCTCACAAATTCATTTGTAGCTCTTATGCGACTCATGAGTGTATATATTTTTCGAAGAAAATATGTGAATACTAAATTTTTGATTTGTAAGAAAAAACTGATGTGATGGAACAACACGGAAGTTATTTTGAAATCAGCGGTACTGAAATATTAAGAATCACCTTTGGAATGTAAAACAGCTCACAAAAAAAAACACTATTTGGAAACCCGTGAAATCATTCATTCACCTTCTTAGGCTTGAGTTCTTGTTATTAATTATTAAAACAAAGAATTATTGCTATTATTATATCCAACAGGATAGTTAAGGGGAAAGCGGTGTTTTGTAGGTGAGACCATTACACCGCAAGACAACAGAAGTGATTTTTTGTAATTGTTAATATTTAGGCTGGCCTAAGATCTAAGGATTTTCTGAAAAATAATAGAGCAGCTCTGTTAAGACAACTGCCTTCAACTTTCAAAGTGTAATGGTTTTAAAAGACTTAAATGAAGCCCATATTCTGGGTATGTAAATGAAATCAAAATCGTTGTCGTGTTCCCTGTTTGTAAGATCTTACTAACAAAACTTTGTGCTGTAATAACCACTTTGTTTGCATAGAGACCAAAATCAAATGATAAACTTACATTAAAACACCTTTAACTGCTATAAATGTTGATTAAAATACAATATTAAATTATTTTTAAAAACCTTCTTGAAGACAGTGTGTTCTGGGTAAGAAATAAACATAACTTAATTATTGGTACTCCTTGCTTCCAATGTACAAAAATTTGAGACAACAGTAGGATTTAAAAAAGTAAGAAAGCATTTTTGGTCGAAACTGAAGCCATGTAAGAATATCTGAAGAAATAACTATTAAAAGTGGAAGGACTACTTACAATATTCTTCCGCATTTGAAGAACAAACATGAAACCATTTATTAACTTAAATTAAGATCCATAATGTACAGGGGTGAAAACAGGTTAATACTTAGTGTAATCAACGTCATTGTCAATTACGCCTTGAAGCCTTTCTTGATGGATACAAGCCTTTGAACACTGCCACATTTCCAAGACGTGGGCTTCTAGAACCTCCCGCACTCTGTCTTCTCGCACTCTTGAACCATGAACGCCCACATGTGCTCAATGGGGCTCAAATCTCAGGAGCCTTCGGGGGGAATCGATACATACAATTTACTAGCTGAACTGGTTAAAGCGTGTTACAGCTGATCAACAGTGGTAGGGAAGCATGGATCAAATCCCATGTAACGTGTAGTATTTTTATACGTAACACAATTATTTATGTAACCTGTGACAATTAACATAAAATTTTACAAATTATTGCAACATTCTTCTGATAAAGCTTCTACTTGAGAGCGGTAAATTAGTGGTTATTTTTATTTCTCATAGCTTGTAATTTTGTCCGTCGTCTAATAAACGTTTTTGAAAGGTTATAACTGAATGCTTTATAAACTTTTAACTGCAATTGCTACAAACAAAACAGAGAATACGCCTACTTCAACTGTCAATCATCCATCCCGAAATTGATAGAATGTTTCTTTAAATACACACATTCAAGTGCATCTCTAAATCTAGAAAATCATTACCATGTTAAAGACTTTACTTCATTCATGCACTGTTAATCTTTACATGAACTTACATATATACACAGGGTAGACACTATAAAATATGTCGAAAACTGAGTGTTAGAGAAAGAAACGTCTTTCATAAAAGGTGCTTAATATTATGGGGAAAAGTAAATGCCATTATTCGTGTTTTATTTGGAGGACGTTGTGATGCTCATTTAAGAGTCAATTTAAATTGACCCTAATTGTAGATTCCCATTTTAAAAATTAAATTCGCCCTAAAATGGCCATCATAACGTCTTCCAAACAAAACACAACTAATGATATACTTTCCCCCATAATATCAAACAACTTTTATTAAAGGAATTTCCTTCTACAGCGTTTAGTTTTGGAGATATTGTGCAGTCTCGACTTAAATGGTCCACCCTGTATGTGAGTATATATAAAAATTACAAATCAAATATACATCTTAAACTTTCTGGGAATAGCCATTGAAGTACTCTTAATTCTAAATCAATTCTGTATAACTGGTAAGCCTTAAAAATAGGCAAAAATGTAGATATTTTTAAATAAACAATATGTTTCAAATAACTTATTTTGCGTCACCATTTCCAAGTTATCGGTTAGTATTGGTTTCAGCTGTTCAATACTTGTAAAATTTTTCCAGTCATGTCGCTATTCACCTGTTTCTCGTGATGCTATGGAAAGAGATTGGAATTTTAAAGCCAAAGTAAGCCGCTTTTATACACCTGACTATTGATTGGGTTCCCTGTAGGTCTCTTGTAGTCTTGTACCTACAAAGCAATGTTTAATGTAACTATATCTGCAGATGTTTATATCGGTCAAGTTAAAGCACATAGAAAAATACACTTACTTAAGCATAGCTTGTAGAAGCTGTATAAAAATAACTGATAGTGGGTAGAGAAAATTATATGAACGTGACACCTTTTTTAGGGAGATCCTCAAAACATTCCTGTGAAGTCTATATCTACTTTCTCTAGCTACTGAGTATATGTTAGAGAAAGTAATAACATAAAAATAAGTTTTCCGTATGAAGAATGAGGGGAATAAGTACGAAAATAAATAGAACTCCTAGAGAAGGTGCTCTAAATGTTACGCACCAAATTGATTTCGAATAGATAGCCTGTAGTTTAGATTCGTCTGTACAATGCATCTATTCCAATTTTATAATTTAACACTTTAGCCAAGTAACTTCTACAGGGAAGTGTATCTTCTCTTTTTCTTCTGTTGAAGACTTGATGGACAATGAATCAGTGGCTGTCCCTGCAGTGGCTGGTGTCGGGGCACACTGCCTCCCGTGAAGGATCACTTACAGTCAATTTAAAACTGTTCTTGAAGAAACACGCTCCACAACTCTCTCTTTATTGAACACTTCACATAAATCCTGGCGACTTAAATTGAATTCCAAGCTGCCTTTCTTCCTCCCATCTTAAAAAAGAAAGTCCAAGACAGCGTGGCAGAAAAAGAGAAGTAGTAAGCGAGCAAAATAATTGAGAGTTTTCCCTCTTTTCTCTTGCAATAGAACTGGCAAATTGAATGTAGAAGCTTAATTTACTCTTGCGGAATTAATTTCCAGCGGAATATGCAGCGTGAACTTGGCTGTATCTGTAGGTGATGCTATTACAGCTGTAGGGCGTTAGAAAGCTTGAGATGTAAAAAGAAAAAATAATAAATTGCAGCTAAATAAATTGTCAAGACTGCGGAAAGTTCTGTAATATATTCGAATGCGATATAGAAAGAGTAAATCTCTTAAGAGTTAATACTTTATATTTTATTCCAAGTAACTCTCAGCATTTCTGATACCATTTAATCGCATTTTCCCAAGGCCATACTCTTAACTGCAAACTCATTATCCTGTCTTATTCTCTCTTTTGAGTTTTATTCTTCGTCTCGATAAGGCACAGTTTATTTTGACCTTGTTTTTTATCTGGTACCATTTTATGAGCAGAACCTGTTCCCGTATAACATTCCTTAAAGTTTTAAGATGACATATAGGGTATTGAAAATAACAGGAATAATTAATAATGTAAAATAATATTTAAAAGCAGTTTTACTGTAAAATAGCTTGTACCACAGAGTGTAATTACGGAGAATGCAAGCATGTAAGGAACATGGCAATTAGGTACGAGGCGGGCTAGCAACAACACGTTAATGCACACAGGTTTTAGACAAAGTCATAGAAAATTGAGAGAGAGGTCCGAGAATTTGGAAAAACAGAAAGAGAAAACAGAGTTGTAGAGTGAGATGGAGATAATGGGTTTTACCATAGAAGTCAAAGGGAAGCTTGGCTAGTAAAACTGAAGCATTTTATTTTTACAGCACGCTAATATGATAACTAATGAGAATAGTTGTTATATAAAGCATGAATTTGGTGTCATAGTAGGGGAATATAAAAGAACAAGCAGGCCCCAAATTTTAGACTGTCTCTATAGTAACCTTGGTGATTGTCAGACATGTGAAGTCTGGCAGAAGATTTTGTGCTTGTATGTGGGTGGGAAATATCGTGTTACGCAGTTAAATAGGACCAGGTAATAGGTCACAGAAGCAGGAAGATTAAATGTACAACTTTTATATTATTTATTAGTGTTATGCACGGGAAAATTACTAGTCGCTTAATTTTAATAAATTAAGCTGTTGAATGCAAAGTCGTTTTGTTATTTGCCTTCACCTACACGATCCTGGAAAATATTAACTTAGCTAGATAGCTAGGACAGTAATTTCTCCTCAGCTCTACAACAAGCAGCCCGACAAAGAACTTCAAGCGAACTTCGCAAATTCGCGATAGCATCCAGATGAGATAGCACATGGTACTTGCGTGCGAGCTCTTCCATTCCCGCTACACAGCGCAACAGTGCAATTTTCTTCTCATTTTAATCACCAAATAATTTGTTTTTCCCTTCTTTATCAGTTTAAGCATGGTTCTTTCTTCTCACACCATTTATCTATATCGCATCATTTATCTATCCGTTTCACGCACTCTATCCTCTCCAAGTCCACATTTCAAATGGTTTCAGCTGTTTTTCTTATTTTTCGCAATCTAAGTGTCCGCACTACACGTTGTTATATTCCACATAGAGTACTTCATTGATTTCTTCCTTTCTTCATGCTTCTTTCTGTTAGAAAGCTACCTTTTGTTTAAATTCTTGAAAATAGGATCTGAAAGTGTTTGGGGCATACCGTACGCCTAATCATTTTCGTTCATCTCCAGTATCATGTTTCTTAGCATGTTTTCCTCTTCTGATGATAGTGCCATATCATCAGTACATCACATTGTGATGCAGCGGCTATGGCCCAAGAGTAACATGAGGTCGCCGCCAGGCAGTCGGAGATAAAAAAGGATAAGTCGCGCTCTCGCGCTACAGGCAGATAACCAGAATCTTCTGGAAGATTCTTTTCCCCTGCCTACAGAAGTTGAGTCCAGACAGTTTTAGAATGTTCTGTGGAAGATTCCATGGGATATATAAGCGAGCGTTCTCGCAAATGAAAGTTAGTTAAGTCTGTGAGTGAGTGAGTGAGTGAGTGAGTGAGTGAGTGAGTGAGTGAGTGAGTGAGTGAGTGAGCGAGTTGGTGAGCGCGTTTCTGCTACGATAGCAAGTGCGGTTCTCCGAGTGAGTTGATGACGACTGCTCTGACGTGGAAGATTGCTACGGAATGTGTAATATAGCTATTTCTGCAAAGGTTGATTTAGATTAAAATGTAGTAGACAGTAAAATAAGCTTTAATAAGAATAATTTTTATAACCACTAATAAACGATAGTGTATATAGAAAATTATGCGAGTGTATTACATCAGTTTTCAGGTATTTTTCTGTTTCCTCAACTATATGTTCGTCTAGTACCTACTATTCTCTGATATACACATTTCTTAGTCTGTCTGCTTTTGTCATTCCTAGTACAGATATAAAAATCCATTAATATAATCATTCATGTCATCGTTTAGATGACATAGCTCAATTCTTCAGTCGTCTGAAACTACCTTTCCAACCTTGTCCCCTATATACGACTTGGTGGATGAACAATTAATTTCATTAACTGAATTAATAGAGGCTTATGAAACCCAGCACTTAAAGTACTTATGGTATTGCAAGTCGCCATTGGGATATTTCATCTCTAAACAATTTGGGATCTCCTTATAGTTTAATGGGAAAAACCGAATCAGCTGGAGAATTTAATGTCTTATTGGTATGTTGCCATGACAGCTCAATTGCTTAGAGCAGAACCTTGATTCAAATCCCGGCTATGGCATTTAATTTTTCAGTCGTCTGATTCTACCTTTGCATCCCTTGTCATGTTTGTTTTCCCCAAAATGTCTTTTAGTGCATCCTTTATTTTATTATATAATTCAATTTGTGTTCAATGCATTCATTTGCGTTATTTAATGATATTGTGGAACCCAGATATTTGAAGGTAGAGTTTTGTTCAATTATTTCGTTTTAAATGACAACCGTTACTCTGAATTGATGTTATCTTCTATGGCCATGGCTTTAGGCTATTTACAAGATATTTCCACATTATAAACTTTCATAATCGTATTTAAATTATTAACTGATTTCTGTAATTCATATTTGTAAATAATATCTGATCCTCTACTAATAATATGGTATTATTATTTACTGCCACTCCCTTTAGTGTATATTTTCTTTTCCATGCATCCATTTTTGTTTAAGTAAATGCAATCAAACAATATGGGTGACAATCCCCAACCCTATTTCAAATTATATTGACATCTATACTTTCTTTCCCAAATTTAAACATAATTTTGATTTTATTATACAGTGATTTTATCAAGTTTGAAGGTGTACTGCATTTCAAAATTATCCATAGTTTTCCGTGGTCTGCAATACCGTAAATTTATCATGGTCTAGGAATAGTAAATAAGTCCTTAAATTATATTCATTTCTTTTTTCTAAACTCTGTTTCAATTTAAACTCTGTTTCAGACACTAATTAAACTCTGTTCCCTAAATACGTTCTGATCTTCGTTGATAATGGTTTGTGCTACTGATTTGTAATTTTTTTTAATTACTGTATAAACTTTATGTGCTATAACCAAACCATATTCCTCTATAATTTCCACATCATTTCTAGTTCCTTTTTGTATAAGTTTATAATTTAAGCCATCTTGCTTTCATCTGGCAATTTTCCTTCTCCCCATTCTTGTATTAGCCTTATTAGTAGAGTGTTTTATATACAAGTCATATAACTATCTATAATAACTATCATTATAATATCGCTTAACTGGCATTTATACTTTGTCTAACATGTCCAAATATCCCATATTGATAGAATTCCTTTTTTCCTTTAAAAAACGCATGAGTGATTTCAAAGCATTGGGCTGACTGAATCGATGACAGATGGATACTCGGAAGGTAGGACTGGCAGTAGCTGGAAAATGATTAATGAACACTAGTGGCTTCTACGTCGCTCAGCACAATGAGAAGATCGCATACATTCTGCATGAATCTCTCTGGCTTTTTCCATGTATGGGATGTCACTGTATCCCAGTCATCAAATATAAAATATGTTTCTGATTTTCCATTACACCCTCACTGACTTCTTTTGCGTTTTGCTTCTTTAGGCTCCCCCTACAGCTGTAGCTTATAATAAATGCAAAATAGTAAGTGAAAAATACAGATTGCTGATACATTTCACCTAAATATATTTTAAAATAACTGCTGTCAATTAACCAGTGAAAGATAAAATCGATATAATTTAAAAACATATATTTGTATGAAATATTAAAATTTTGAACTTCAGGCTCCTGTATATTATTTGTTGAAATTGTTCCAATCTTTTTGCACATAACTTCTGCTTTTTATGGAATCATTTTTACACAAATCGAGTGATATTTAAAATACTATTTCAGTGTGTTTATGTGCAGAAGTATCTTGATATACGGGATCAGTTAAGTTTAGACTATACAATATCTCCAAAACTAAGCGTTGTAGAAAGAAATGTCTTGAATAAAAGTTTCCTAATATTATGGGGAAAAGTAAATGCCATTAGTCGTGTTTTATTTGAGAGGAGGCTGAGATTGGTCATTTAGGGTCAATTTAAATTGATCCTAATTGTAGGTTCCCATTTTAAAAAATTAAATTTACCCTAAAGTGACCATCATAACATCCTCCAAACAGAACACGACTAATGGCATTTACTTTCCTCCATAACATCAAGCAACTTTTAGTAAAGATATTTCTTTCTACAACGCTTAGTTTTGAAGGTATAGTAGTCTCAATTTAAATGGACCAGGAGGATTTCCTATATGTATAATTTTCCGAAATGAATTACGTACATTCAATGGGAATTGTCGGGCTTCATTAATAACAGACATAAAGGCTTCAATATGGAGAGTTTTATTTCGTGAAGGATTATAAAGAAACGCGTAATAAGAATACATTTGTCCAATTACAAACATTCTGAATGCAGACTTCGTTCATAAATTCCTCAACTCAGTTAATTTGAGATCTTGTGGTTTCTCAGGAAAAATGCGAGTCAATTGAGGAACTTAATGTCCTAACGCATGTTGTCATGGTAGCTGAGTTGATAAGAGCAACTGGACGAAACCGGAAGATCCAGGGTTCAAATCCGTCTATGGAATTGAATGTTTCAGTCTGCTCCTAGCTTTGCAACCTTGTCCTCCTTGAGTGAAATAACTATTAATTAACTTTGTTCATAAAGTTCATACAACTTTTGATTTCTAAATTTCACATGTGGGATTGTTCAATGCGCAAACGTATTCATTGGTAAAACTAATACAATTTTAAACAGTAACAAAGTTAGCAACAGTTATTTCTATAAGCGCTAACAAGTAAGAAAGTTATTAATGTACAGCTAAAAATCAGTTGAACGCTGAACTGGCTTTCTCACATTAGCCACTTCTTATGCTAAAGGTTAGTCACCGAAATTAATTTCTAATGTGTACCTTTTTGTAACATGTGTGGATTTTTAATTTTATACTCTTATCATTTTAGTTCCCCAAATTTTATAACTAATGCACTATATGAGTGGTGTTCATGACTCTTGATGGATAACTGCCCCTCATTTTCTCTTTAGATATTTTCATTAGATCAACAATCTGTTATGGGCACACCTTACTGAGGTGAAATCTAGCGCACATGTACAAAATTGCATTATATAATCATAAGCATTCCAGTAATCAGATGAATAAAATTCTAAAAACCAAATTTTATAAATAATATATTTTACATTTTGTTTATTTAAAATATTTAGCTAATTCTAAACAGCATAACACACCCTTAACATATAATTTTTAAATCCGTTGTTTGAAAGCCTTAGTCAAAATTTAACATTTTGCGTACCATTGACTTTATAGTGTATATTTCCGTTCTTAATAGTTTGTAACATATTTTTCATAGCTTCGTCTCGCGTTTATATTATTTATGCTACACCCAAATTCTGTTATTTTCCTTTTAGGAGTTCCATGATGATGTATTTGCTTATATTTATTTTGGAAAGACAGTGATGTTTCCTAAAGGAAAACAAATAATTTAACTATTTTAGCAGTTAAATTTACGTTTATTTTCCCCTTAAGGTGACAAGCATTTAAGATTTCTCTTAAATTCAAATTCTGGTGGTATAAAAATGCATAGTAATATTACTTAACATCTGCTTATTTCAGCTTCGTTCAAAATATTCCTTGGATTGCTTCTTAAAGATTTGGCACCTGCTCTATACTGTTTAATTCTCCTTTGAGATTTAACTCCTGAATACATTTGATCGCATCTGCATTTAGATTACTTAAGATTTGACACCAACCTGACTTTCCATTTTGTGGAAAAGCTTAGGACTGAAGCTGGACAATGCAAAGTTTCCTAATTGAAATCAATCAATGAATCAATCAATTGGCTATGTTGTTCTCCTTTTGAAGATGCTTTTAATGTACGAAACTCTATATTAATTTGACTATTATGAAAATGTTTACACCCAGGCAAAATTTTAAAAAGACCTATAAAGACCTCAATTTTAATGAAGGATCATTGATCTAAAAGCATAGAGTGGTGGATTTTTGACCTCAACTTCAAAACCAAGTTTTACGCAATTGAGTTACACGTTCACAGACTTGCTCTGCGAGTTATTTCTGGTACTGCCCTCGTGAGAGTCGGTGGATAGGATAGTACACAACTTAGTATATTATATTTGCCTTGGTAATTCCATTTTCTCCTGTTTTAAAACATGTAATATTTATGTTTTGGAAGATGAAAGTTAATTTCCTTACCTTGCAATCTTACTCCGCCCTCCGTTTTCCCGAGAGCGTTTACCGAAGCGCAAACATAGCCCCCGAAGTCGTGTTTCTGCACGTTGAGAATCCGCAGATTCATGTGTACAGAATAATCGTTGATTGGCATCTCTGTAATCTCATACTTGCTGCTCTCCAACAGCTTTTCACCTGAAACACATATACAGCATTTTCATGTTTTGCGTTTACATTACTTTCTCTAATCATTCTTCCGCAAATAATTCTTAGAGAAACAAATTCTTCTACCCACTTCTTGTTATTCGAGATAAATTTTTCATAAGCGTTTCGCTGTAAGTGTAAGAAGGTTTCAGTAGGTAATGTGATGTGTAATGCCTTTGAAATTCTACTCTCTATGCGTGCTGACAAGAAAAAAAATCTGATGTGTTACACTCACATGACTTTCTCTACTGTTGTACAAACCATCTTTACATACACTTATTCTCCATATGCTTCATTTAAATCAAGATATCGAGATGTTAATCTTATGGTAATTTTCTTGTAGATGCAAGGGGAATTGGTAGGCTTTAAGCTATAAACAAATATTTTAAGAACTGGTTGCTATGTCGAGTATTCCACTCTCTTTCCATTACCAGCACAAAACAGAAATTAATAACGAATTTGAGAAACATTATAAGTATTAAAAATTTAAGGGAATAACAGGCAATATCTCAAACATGGTTCACTCAACAAAAAATGCATATGACATAAATTGTGTATTTTAATGCGATCTACATTTTTTTATGGTTTACCAGTTATGCAAAAGTCGTTCACAATGAAGAATACTTTTGGACACATTCCCAGAAAATTCGAGATATACATTTCATTTGTCATGAAAATATCATAAACATATGATATTTTAATCAAAATCGTTAAAGCCATTTTTGAGAAAATTAAAATTTTCAAAAAATGTTCCATGTAAAGGGTAATCTGGTGTGGGGGAATTTTCTTAAAAACATTCGTGTTGCATCTTTGGAAGATACTGGACCTAAATACCAAGTTTGGTGTTTATCCGACTGTTCGTTTCCGAATTATTCTGTTCACAGACACACACACACACACACGGACATGTTTCCAAAAAAAAAATTATTCAGGGATCTCAAAACATGTATTTCCGGTGAAATCTCGGTATCGAATTTTTGGGTGGAATACAATACTTCCCCTACTTACTAGAGAAAGTAAAAAGAATAGAGACTTATCGCTTGAAGAAAGCTTAAGTATTGAAAATTCAAACTAATAACAAAAAATATGTAAGAAATGGTAAACGCCTTAAGAGTTGGTGTGCCTTAACGTGATCTACACGTTTCTGTAGAAAGATTTTATTCTATCTCCTACGGTTTACCGATTAACTAACGCAATTGAATGATGAGGAAATACAAATATCTTAATCAATAGTGTTATATCCGTTTTTTAGAAAACGGAAAATAACGAAACTAATTCCAAGTAAGTTGTAGTTTGGAGTAATGCATTCTTGGAAGATTCTGAATTAAAATACCAACTTCGGTATTTAACAGAGTTTTCGTTCACACACACACATACATACCTTTTACTAAAGCTGCCTTTTTATGAATTCAAGGGGTCTCAATACGTGGACTTTTGTGAAATCCTGGTATTGAATTTTCGAGTAAGTATTAGAGAAGTAAAGACTTGCATATTTTTGGAAGAAAATGAATTTTAGCACATATTCATATATGTAAGACATTTTCATGCCAAATAAAATGTATATCCTGTATTTCCTGGGTTTTCCCCAAAGGTCCTCTTCTTTCTCCATGGCTTTTGCAGAAACAGGTTGCATTAACTGGTAGACAAAATTTTTCTACGCCAAAAATATAGAGCTCGTTAAAACACACAATTTATATCACACATTTGTTTTTAATTGTAGAGTGAACGATTTCCAAAATATTCTTTGTTATTTGTTTGAATTTTCCAATACTTATACTTTTGTCAAATTCGATTTCCTTATTAGTTATTTTATGACCTGAACACGCAAAGAGCCTGGAATGCTCCACATAGCAACCAGCTCTTAAAAGAGTTGACTATCGCTTAAAGCCTACCATATTCCCCTTGCACCTACAAGAAAATTAGCAATTTCTGCAAATGTTTTGTTTCTCGATTAACATGAATTAGATGGAGAATAAGTGTTTGTAAAAATAGTTTGTACAAGAGTAGAGAAAGTCATGTGAGTGCAACACATGAGATTTTTAAACATAGCTTTAACGGTTTTGTCTAAATGTTTCAGATGCTGGTGTGAAACTCTGAACCATGGTCCACATCGTGTCTACAGCTTATGAAGATAAATTAAAGTGTTACTTATTTCATTTTATGCACGTATTGTATTTTATACATATAGCGTAATGACATATTACTTGTTGTTTATATATGTCTAAGACTTAGATTTAAGGTTTATTTATAAGCTTCTATGTTCCTTAAGCGTTTTGTGCTGCTGTTTTTAATGGAGGTCAAAGTATTTATTGAATGTTCTTTAGGTAAACCCCAAACGTGAATCTATTCGGAATATATCTAGTCAAAAAGAAATCAAATACTGGCGATATGGATCTAAAATGATAATTACATTAAGCAAATATTGCTAAGGTCAAATATGCTCAGGTCATTTTTTGTGGCATATCCGTTGTATTTGCCGTGATTCGACGGCTGTTAACACATGATTCGGACAATCCGCGATAACGTGTGAGGTTCGCATTCCGAGGTCTCGTGCTCGATTCCCCTCGGTGCCATTGGTTTTTCGTGTTTTTTCCAGCTTGGTAGGCGAATTCTGGGGTAGTTCTCTTCTACTACGTATTTTCTGTTCCCTCATTACCTCTCATTTCGAACAGATGGCCGCAGATGCTGCCTAATTGAAAAGTCTTCTTGGTCCTGCCAGACGGTAACCTGTTTTAGACCCTAAGATGGGTCGAGCTTTCCCGGAGTACAACAGAGGAAAGCCCTCTCTGATCAGCCTCACGGTATGATCGGATCTTCAAGCTTGGAAACGTTAGGGATCTCTGCTCGTCTCTATCACCTGCCTTACTGTCTGCGGCCTTAGCCTCCTGCTGTTTCTTCACTTTATCCGTTTCTCCTGGCGGTGATAGCTCCAAAAGATATGCCCTGGGTTGAGGTAAGCGAGGTGTCACTCTCCGTTGTTTTCCATACGTATAGGTGATTCAACTGAGGGGTAGACCTTGCGCGCTACTGCGCTACAGATCTACTGCGGTTAATACTCCCAGGAGGAAGGGAGAACCGAAGGAAACACTCGAGGCTACAGGCTATAGACAGACAGGCGCACGGAGACACTCGGAAGTCCCTAGCATTTCCAAGCATGCATACAATCTCACTGCTGGAGCCGCCAAGAGAGGGAGAGAGCGATGCTAACGTCCGCTGGTGTCCAAGCATCCGCGCCATCTGTCCGGCATCATATGCCACGAAACCTAGTAGTACACCTGGAAGATGGGAAGAAAACGGAATAAAAGGAAACGTATGGAAAGGAAATCGTGATAGAGAAGAAACAACCCCAGCATTCTCCTGATATTCCCGGGGAAACCACAAAAAAATTCTCATGGGTGAAAGCGGGCCATCGCCTGGGATGGAACCTGAGACCTCTCGAATGGGAGTCGCACATGTTACCGCGGTGCCACCTCGCAATAGTCACATTCAAGTATCACCCTGGACACCCGTAAGGGGGGGTTGTCCTCTTTAGTTGCCCTGGTGCGGGCGCTGCTGACTCTGAGCACTCGTGGTACTTCTGTCTTTACTAGAAGTATGCAGGGCTGAACGATGAGCCCCTCCCAATAGGGAACTGTTCGGTTTGGGTTGGACTCGGCGGGGTTTTCGATACCAATGGGAAATTGGGTACGTCTAGCTGGTCATCCACCCAGGCGGGGTTGTGAGACGCCCAGATGTTCTCAGGCACTAACCACGAGCGAGCGAGAGAGAGAGAGAGCTGGTGGACGGTACCTAGATAACTGTCAGTCCACCGAGTTTATTCGGTAGTCTCCCCCCGATAGAGTTTTTTCTATTGGCCTGACGCGCTTAAGTGGCGTATCCACTTCCGTTCCTGTGTGGCAGGGGTTGAGGGGAGGATGGTATCCTTAACCAGTCCCGGCCACGTAGGGGGGGCGGTATATAATATAGACACCGTCCCTAATGGAAAGCCCGCGAACTTGAGGTTGCGAGGGTGTGGACTGAGTTCTCAGTCCCGGTCCCGTATTGTTGTCACTCTGGACAATTGTGCTGTGCGTGTGTTGTAACCCTAGACACATTGTATATTCGTTTTGTTTCTTATTTTTTAAAGCAAACAATCATTTACCTTAAATTTAATAAATATTGGGTTATTATCGAAAATATTTAGGGTTCGTATGTCGCTTTGATTTGAGAAAGGAGATTTTAGGAGTTGTATCGTATTTCGACTGTTGGGGAGCCGAACTTTGAGTAGTTGCAAACGCACGTATAATAAACAGTTTCCGGTAGCCTTCGCACCAAATGTACTTTCAGGTGGCCTTTGCCCCAAGTTTAAAGAAAATATTAACTTTGTTATTTAACCGTTTCTTTAAATATTACGTTTATGTTTGCCTCGACTGCGTCAGTATTTTTAGAGACACGTTTCTCTTAGCAGGGTTGTGGTGCGACAAGAATGTAGGCTTACACAGATTATAATTTTACTTCACTCCTTTTATTAATACTTGATACGATTTAAATAACACTTCACTGATATAGAAAGCTGTGAGAATCTTTTATGAATTACTTGCACTTTTTAACACGTAAACTATTTTTCGTCTCACACGAATACGTATTAAATCTCTCGAGGACGTGTCTCGCGTCCGGTTAGGAACACTGCTTGCATGCAACTGAATTGATTTAAACTATCTAAACTTGTAAATTTCTGTATTTCAGGTCTCTGATTGCCTATTCCTAATCCAATAGAACACCTTTTTTAACTAAAGCTTTTTCTGGTTGTTGATTGGCTATTTTTAAACTGTCTCAAAATTTACATTATTGTTGCTCCAATAATGACTAGTAGCATTTAAAATTTCAGATTCCTTATTGACTCAAGGCTACCTCATTGTTAGCAACTTTTAACCCATTATTCTCACAGCTCCTACATTATTAAATTACGTAATATATTCACATAACATTATTACAGATGGACACAATAATACAAATATATACAATGACTGTTACATACATTTTTACAAATTATTACATACACATACTCCTTCATGGCGGGCTGTTATTGAATTTATATTATATAATTAGACTGAAATCAGTTTAGTGTTAAAAATACTGTCTCAATTCCTGTATAGAGGCAGTTCTATAACTTAATCCTGCATATCACCTTTGCAGATTCTAAGGATATAAGAAGTTTGTTACTCACTACCTCAATAGCTGCATTGATGTTTCTATTTTGAAAGATGTGTCTGAAGTAATTTCAAAATGCCCTCGGATGTATACTGAGGGACGCTAAATAGGTTCTGCCTCAGACCCTTTGTTTGCCTCTCTAAACACAAAGCAGTGGAATGAAGAGGGAAACCTGAATGGTGAACAAAGAAGTTGAGTAACATTTGTTTTGTGGTCATGTTTAATATCAGGGGAGAAAAACTTGAGCATAAAGGCCTAGGAAAAAGAGAGGAGTTCCAAAAATACAACATAGAAATCTGGATCTCCCATGTTCATTAATGGAGATGTTTGAGTACTAAAGCTGGTGCCAACTTTAAATATGTTACTGGAAACATGCTAATGTAATAAAATGGTTTGAGAAGTATGAATTGCAATATTATTAGCTTTTACCTGTGGTAGGTAGAAGTATTGTATTCTATTAAAAGAATACAATATCGGCTTCAGTGGAACAACACGTTTTGAGGTTCTCGCAACCTGACGGCTTGTGTGTGAACTGCATAACTTGAAAACAAAATATAAAAAAATGTAAATTAATTTTACTTACGGATGCTCTTTAACTGCTCTGGTTCTTAGCGTCCCGTTCTATATTGGGCGTGAAAGAGCGGTAATTTTGCTCAGAGGCCTCTTTATCAGGCTTGAAGTTTTTTCACGTGCCGTAAATCTACGACACGGGACCACCGGCTTTACATTCCTTCCGAAGGAAGCCATGCTAACGATTTTTACGCCCGAAAAAAATCCATCGCCCTCCGCCGAGTTTGGACCCGCGATCTTGTCGAACTAGACAAGGTACCACTAGTCCACGGAGGACGACGAAAACAAAATATGGTGGCGTATTAATAATTTGGGAATTTCATTGCCATTACCAGACATATTGTTGTTTTCGTGACGTCACTCTTGGTTGGTCGTTTTGCCAGCTACGAATGGTGGGGATAGCGTCTTTCTTAGTTAGGATTCCGTGGGAAGGTTATCGCGCGTGTAAGCCGGCTTTTGGATCGGTGGACATCTCCCATCACATTTAATAATGTAGGAGCCCCAAACGGTAGGGAAATAAATCTAGGAATATGTAACTAGATTTGTATTGTGGATTTTGTACAGCGAAAAACCCACGCTTTTCTCTTAACCTCCACGCCACGTTTCGGTCCTCCGCAGTCATGTGAGTATACGTCCCCTCAATGTACGTGCTAGGTACTCAAAATTAATTTCATGTTCATGTGAACTTTTAGGCCTCTGCCTAGCATGCAACAAGATCAGATCAATGTAAAATTTCTAATCAGCATAAAATCTTAAGATTTTGAAGCAGATGGCCCACAAAAGCAATCGTTTTCATGGGAAACGTTTAATAACTTTTTATTTTCCCATAATTAGTTATGACGAATTTGATTATAATATCATTAATTGGTGATGTTTGCATGATGAATAAAATCATTTCCAGTGAATAGCCTTAAGGTTATCTTCGTTTTGTTCAATTTCATATAACTTATAAGTTCTAAGGGACATATGCGAACTATTTTTTAAAACATTCGATTGCTTCTTTTTTCGCTTTTATATTCCCTACTGGCTTCATTAGTGAAAAAAACGATATGCCATATAACAGCTGCCAATTATATACTACATAATTTATAATCCCTTTTTGGCAACAATTTATCCTGATTCAGATAAAATTATTGTATATTAAGAGTATTACACACGCGAGATCTGAAAGATGATAGTAAACAGAGAATGTTATGTGATCGAACCATATGAAAATTGTTAAATATCAAACTCATTTTTGGTGGGCTTATACCTTTGATTTACAGCAGTGAACTACTGGTTGAGATTAATGCAGAGAGTTAATTCCACACTAGGCTCCAAATGTTTTAAATACCAGCAAGAAAACCGTATGGAAGAAGAGGATTTTCTCTTATTTTTTTAAGAGAATATTCAAGAATTTTATATCTGAGCATATTAATATGTGTAGTCTGCCTTGGATCTAATTTTAATTCATTAATATTTTACTTTAAATTGATTTTTATTGCTTTCAAGATTTTGGCAGCTGATTTGGAAAGAGGTTTCAGAAGATTGGCATGGGATCAGTATGGCAAAGAGGTGAAATAAATGAGGAGAAAAATATAGAAAAGTGGCGAAATAAGACTAATACACATCAGCTAACAGGAAAGCCAATCACATTGTAAAATTCAACCTTCTCTAAGTCTAGTAAATAAAATAAAGTTGAATTGGGGTACAGAGATACACATACTTAGAAAGAAAGGAAAGATCAGGAATGGCATGGTTCAGACTGAGAGGTTGGAGGGCACACAAAATGACTGACGATCCTGTAAGAAGAGCCTGCCCATTCTGTGGTATGGATGAAGACTGGGTACAAATTTTGTTGAAATGTTCACAATGGGAGAACAAGCGAGCACTTAAATTCACAGAAATATTCTTACGTCCCGCTAGAAGGAGAATGAAATATTGAGATCTGCTGATTGGTCAGAGAAACTGGCAAAACATGGGTAATTTCCTGGCTAAAGCACGTCAAGTCAGATCAAATGTGTTCAGTTAGTCAGAAGCAATTTTTTTTGTTTCTTTGTTTTCCTTTATTGCTTTTTGTAACCTTTAACTTTTATCTTAAATATGTAGGTCTGTTCAGTGACCCAAGCACTAAGTATTTTAGTAATAACTTTAATAATTTGAAACAAATAAACATACTTTATATACAGGATGTTTCAGAAATACGTTTACAAACTTAGGGTATAGGTTTCTCACACCCGAAGAAGGAAAAAAGTTTATATGAACATATGTCCCATAATCCTTGGTTTTCGCCTTATTGCTGTCACAATGAAAGTGTGAGTTCAACGGCCTTCGGGGTCCAACCTCAAAACTTTATTTCTCTATGCATTCATAGAAGGCGTTGACCCGGTAGACGGCGAAGTGTTGCCATGGGGACTTGTTTACGTTTGTCATTTGTCATTAGTATGTCTTCAACGTTTCAATTGCGTACATGTAGTGAGTTAACTGCACGTGTTTCGTTTCGTTAAAATATTCATTTCACTGGAAAATTACGCATACATCTTTCTTAACTTGTTTAACTCTGTGTTTATTTTAGAAAAAATATGAGCAGCTACAAGTTATCAGAAAATTAACAATATTGTGCTTAAAGGCATACGAGGGGAAAAAGGTTCATAAAACAAATTAAGATCATACATAAAAATGTATATTCTTACAGTTTTAAGTGCAATAACACACGGCATAACTTGACATTTTAAGGTGGTGGTTCAGCGAAAGTGAGGGGTGAAATATCAAATGTAAACAGCACTACTTTTAGAATTTCTTCTCCATAAGTTAATGTGTTTTTGCTGAAACTTATTTAACTCTAAATAAACAGTTATTTAAACTGAAATTTTTAAAGTGAAGCCCTCTATAATTATATTATGTTATACTCTTCACAAACCATTTTGTGAAATATCCAAATGTAATGCACCTTCCTATGCTGCTCCATTTTAAATTTCGTGAAATTAAACTAAAACAACTTAAAATTGTTGTATATAGTGTTCAACAGGTGTACTGACAAATTCTATTTATGTCTTCTTGTTTAAGGGATTAGTCTCCTCCTTGTAGGACTTACACACCCAAGGACTTACAAGCGAATGACTTGAGTCAATAGTCTGTCGAGGAGCACGTAAATCAATTCTGGATCTTAGCATATCCAGGATGGATGATTAGCCCAATGTCTGTATGGTGGCGAAGAAGAAGGAAATGAAATGTAGTGATTAGAGATAGAGGGAAATAATACTGGGAAAATTCCCGGATCAAATTATCGAATCCAGAATTCGCCTAGCGACCGAGGAAATATCCTTCGTTAAGATTGGTCGACCCCGGGGTTTGAACCCGGGCTGTTCCGAATGCGGACCATAAACATTACCGCCGGAGCCATTCCGCGTGGTACAGTTGTATGTTTTTTTTATCATCTGCGGAGAAGGTCCTAAGGCTTTAATTTGGTAACCAAGTACACAACAACAATGCATTCAATGGCCATTCATGAGAAAATTTAAGATAAATAATTTAATGTCTAAACCTATGACAGAGTTGCTCTCTAAATGATGAAGACTAGTAACCTACATTTCCTTTCTGGGTTAGGTTTAAAAATTAATGTTGGAAGGACATACAAACAAGACAGATAAGTTGATGGTGTACTGTTTACCTAAAATGGTGTTCCTTTACCTTATGTTTATAAGAATATGCACTGCTGTTAGAGTGTCAGCGAGCTGACATCTCACCCAGAGGTACTAGTCGGGCACGATATGAATGCACTTGGAGGGAGCACCCTTGTTTTTGTTGAAAATCAAGGCTTAAGATCTAAGTGAAGTGAGGGGCAAGACGATAGGGAAATTGTATAGACGCACAATAAAGACAGTACTACATCAAGGCTCAGCCTGGCTAGTATGTGCAACTTCGGAATTGTGGATGTTTTCTTTACCTGACTGTCCGTCCGATGCCATCCATTTGTTTCGCAACACTTTAGCTCCTCTTTCCACCACACGCAATCGTATTGTGGTAGACTAGAACCGGGTTCGATTTCCCGCAGTGGAGTGGAAATTATTCTTTAATTTAGATTTATCCCTACCCTCCATAGAGTCTGAAAGGTAGATGCGAGTGTGAATGCGCGTGTGAAATAGATTGAAAAACCACGAAATGCTACAGTAACCTAACCTAAAAGTTCCAGAAGTACAAACACAACTAATGTTTAAGTTAAAGCACCCGATATAACCATAGCCATTAAAGAAAGCAGTAGAAATGAACAAAAAAGTCCACGTAAACTATAAATTGCTCATAAAGGGAACTGAAATAGGTAAATATCATAGAATGTAACTGTCTATGGAAATATAACGAGTGTTAAATAGGTACATTGATTTGCATGAAAATAAAATCAGTAGTAAATATAAAACCTTATCTCAATTGGAATACAATCCCAAAACTTCAATTGAGTAACAAGGCTCTTAAAACGAAATTTGTGAAAGCAATGCTTTCCTATATCCATATTTTTAAGATTTTCTAAAAATTTTTGAAAATGCCTTCATTTTCCTGTATTCCCAAATACTTCAGTTCGCGGCTTATAAAAACTCATAATCTTCTGATTGAAAGTAATACACTTCTACTTTCTTTAGCGCTTACTTAAGGTAGAGGAAGGATTCCATTCAAAGGCACGAGTTATTAGTATACTGAAATTTCTCTAAATAACCCCTAAATTGTTTCTTCTTCATGTCGCATCCTTGGAAGGTACTAAACTCATATACCAAGTTTGATGTTAGTACGACTTTACTTTTTTGGGTTATGCTGTTCATAGTCTGACGACAGACACACAGACAGACATGCGCGCGGATATTTTTCCAAAAAT
Source organism: Deroplatys truncata (assembly GCA_030765065.1). NCBI lineage: Eukaryota > Metazoa > Arthropoda > Insecta > Mantodea > Mantidae > Deroplatys > Deroplatys truncata. The sequence goes on from CM060986.1 coordinate 112,849,456, forward strand.
GCTTTATTGTGATTCAGGGCAGCTCAAAACGTGTATTTCCGGTGAAATGTCGCTTTCGAATTTTTGGGTGGAATACAATACTTCCCCTACTTTATGTTGTAGAGTAAGTAATTATGCCGGCATTATGAAAGTGTATGAACACTTTGCACACCATAAATTACAACAGATGGTAAGGAATAGAACAGGTTATATGAATATTACATATCAAGAACGTTTTATGGTCACTTAGGCTCACAAGTGTTTTTTGTTCAATTTATATGCCTCCTTTAACACCTAAGGTCATATTTGGCTTTGACGTTGGAACAATTGCTCATCAGTGATGATCTTCACCCGTTTAGTATTGTGTATCTTGGATTTATTTATGTTGGGTTTTCTTTGTAAACATTAAATTCACACACACATACACACATATTTACACTCTTACTCATGCTTCCAGAATTCGGGGGAATGGGGAATAGGCCTGGGTAAAGAAAAATTACCATCCTCCTGCCAGGAACCTATCATACTAACCACAATATCAAGAGGCAGTTGTCAGACACAAGAGTTGCATCACAAAACAACAGCAAAACAATATTTTTTAAAAGAAGTTGCTTTGTCTATTACAATTATGAACATATGATTTCACAATGGAGAAATTGTAATGTTTGCTAATTTTACTTCCGGCATAATTGTGTAAAGAACTTTTATACCTTACAAAAGGACACTTAAAGGATGCTAGATAAATGTAGTAATCTTTTCTGCCAAGTCTTGTTCATGAAATTTAAATGAAATTGCTTTGCTCCTTCAAGTAATTCAACTTCGGTATTTATTACGCATATTAATTAAAATAAAAGTCATAGATATTCTCCAGTTTTGAAATTTAATTTTCACTATCAAATTTATATAGCAGTTCCTATGTAACTAAGAAAATCTGTAATACTTGCAAGATTTCAGTTAATGGTTTGCAGGGATGGTTATTTTCCGACGTTAGTTATACGAACTGGATATTGGGGTGCGCCGTGAATCCCGCAAATCCTTACCGTAGTGTTAAGCTTTGTTTTATGGGAAGAATCATAAGCGTTCATGCACTCCCAAGCCTAGGTAAGCCTAGTGTTATGAAAGAGCCCTAGGCAACTTCCTTCCTACCATAAACTGCACAGGCTTACTTTATAGAAAGACCGAAAACTATATGCAATGTTCAAAGTTAATACTTTGATTATGGGTCATATTACTGCATTAATGGAGAAAGTAGCATTAAATTTGAATAATAAACAATAGTAAGCTAAAGCACTAGCACGTCGCAAATAGTTAATGTATCGCATCTTTGGAAGATACTGAACTTAATAACAAGTTTGTATTTATCCAACATTTTGTTTTCGAGTTACGCTGTTCACAGACACACAGACACACACACACACACACACAAACACACACACACAAACACACACTCTCTGTCTCTCTCTCTCTCTCTCTCTGAGCATTTTTTAAAAATGCTTTTTCTTGAACCGGGGTCCTTAAAACATACAATTCCAGTGAGATATTCGTATATAAATGTTGGATAGAATTCCGTACTTCTTTTACCTAATAGGTACGTGGTAGAGAAAGTAAAAACTGCAGTATATTGGGTCCGTAATGTTGCAGTATAGGAGGATAAGCAATAACCTCACTTTTAGTGGTATCGCATTTTACAACTATGGACTCCACCGTTTTCGATATCCCTCTGCCTCATCCGAGTAAAATTTCTGAAATGTGTTTGTCACCAGCCAACGACGTGTCAATAGTTTTCTCTGTGTTGCATTTCATGCAATGTCTAATTCTCCGTATTGAACAATTAAGATACTCTTAACAGACCGAAATCTGAATACATCTGTTTTTGTTTTATTTAGTTCGTTTGTTTGTTTTGACCCAGCAGGAAGGGAGATCCAACTCAATATTGTAACCTATGGGTCAACTTACGTTAAATTATTTTCATAAAAATTATTTTTCTTTAGAATTTGGTTCATGTGAAGCTTATTTCTTGCATGCTTACTTCACATGGTGCAACACAGGATGCATGACCTGGACATTCAGTGCTAGTTATATCCTTGTGATATTATGTGGGTTGATGCCAACTCATAAGTAGAGGTTAACTCTCCATATATGGCCATGTCATGTGTAGAGGCGTCTATCTATGATATAAAACCCCTTTCATAAATCTATGGGGATGGCAGTCTTGGTAAGAACAACCCAGGTGCCCAGATCAACATTCACCTATGGGTATGGCAACCAGTCTAACATCTGCTCAATGGCACTAGGTAACTAGAAACTGATCTTTCTTAAATACTTAATCCTAAAAATGGCTTGATTGCTCACTGTCTTTGTGCCTAGTACTCGTTTATTATATTAAATCTGTTATCGTATTTGTTAATTGTGTCTTGTTATTCAGAGTTGCTCACCAACCCTTAATCCTGCTACGCTCCCAAATGCACGTCCCCAACTCGCTTCAAATTAAAGCGTGACAATATCAACAATTATTTTGCTTCCGAAGTCTAAATTTTAATTCCTATAGGATTTGGAATAATTTTCTCTCATCTCCCATCACCAGGTCTGTTAACTATGATCATGATTCCTCAATAGTCTGTATAGATCTTTTCTCGGCGACTGTCGGCTAGAAAACTCGCCATCCCTTGGAAAGTTTTGGTTTTGCTACACGATTAAAAACAGCGCATCTTCATGCTTCAACAGCCATATGCCACACTATCTTGGCCTATTGACGAAAATCTGCCTACTAGAAAGCGCAACATCAGTTGCCAGCTACATACTACTTGCTGCCTATTACCGCATATAGTGGCACGTGCTTTAAGATGTAGATAAAATCCATTAAACCAAGTGTATATACTACTAAACACACATTTTATGATAAATAAATTAATTTGTGATACTACAGATTTTATTATCACTGTTGTTAAAAAAATGTTCCCACGTTTAAAAGCAGTGCATTATAAATGGTTAAGTCACGTCTTTTGTTTCTTAAGAAGTTATGCAAATATTATACGAGAAGTTTAAAAGACTGCAGTGAAACACATACATTTTATTTAATACAACCGATACAGCCAACTGATAATACGCACACTAGTTTATTTTTTGACATAGTCTCTATATCGGTTTAGGCACCTGTCGCTTTGTGGGACAAGTTTGAATATTCCCTCCTGGTAAAAATTCTGTCCTTGCTCCTTCAGCCACGTTGTCGCGAAGGTTTCACCTCCTCGTCTGAAGCGAATCGTTGGCCTCCTAGGTGCTTCTTCAAGTAAGGAAAAAGGTGAAAGTTGCTTGTAGAGAGGTCCGGGCCGTAGGGAGGGTGGTGGAAGATGTCCCAGCGAAACTGTTTCAACAGCATGGTGGTCTTCTGTGCTGTATGAGGTTGCGCTTTGTTGTAAGGAAGATGACGCCCTCGGTGGGAAGTCCCGACCATTTCCGACCGATTGCTTCGCGGAATCGTATCAAGATCTCGCAGTAGCGGTCAGTGGCCACTGTGTGCCCTCTTTCCGAAAACTTCTCTAATATGACACCCGAACTATCCCAAAACACTGTGGCTATCACCTTCCTGGCAGATAGCGTCACCTTAAACTTCTTGTGTTTGTAGAGGAGTGGTGTTTCCACTCCATTGATACTGCTTACTCCTCAGGGTGTAGTAGTGGATCCATGTTTCGTCACCGTGACAATGTGGTGAAGAAAACTCTTCCCTTCCGTGGAGAACCGTTGCTAAAGTTACAGACTTGTGCCATGCACTTCTCCTTTGATTGAACAGATTAGTGGAATCCGTGGGGACCAAACTTCGCGGTACTACAGAATATTTTCAATAATGTGACGAACGTTTCTAAACAATATTCCCAACTCTACCGTTATATGCCGTAACGTGCTCCTGTTGTCCTGAATCAACTCCTCCACGCGAGCAATATTCAAATCTATTGATGCCGTTTTGGATCGGCCACTGCTAACCTCGTCGGTGACTTTTCTCTACCGGCCGCGAACATTCGACACCATTCTGCTACAGGCTGACGAGATATTACAGTCTCTCCGTAAACCTTTACCAGATGCCGTGAATTTCAGCCGCGGCTACTTGCTTCGTCCACAGAAATCGAATAACGGGGCGGATTTCTTCACGAGCCGAGTTTTCCAAACGAGTCACCATTTGTGTTTGCCTATAACTAGCGCTGTAGGTGGCGAATGATTGAAACTCTGCACACTTACCAACCGCATGCATTATAATTACTAGGCTTTGGACATGGCTTTAGGTTAAATTAACTACTACTATACTGGTACTTTGTTTACAAACGAGCGGAGAGGAGTCAGGCAGTAGTCTAGTGCGCTAGTGAGTTTGTCTGTGTTGAGTACTATGTACGTATAGGTGCAGGTGGGCACAGAAGTAAGTATACAGTTCTATGTAAACATGAAGTTTTTATTACAAGATATTTATAACATGAACAAAATAATAGATCTCCACTGTAACAGATGAAATCACTTTAATTAGCATTTTACATACATGGAAAACTATTGCAATGCATTGCAATATATTTTCTGAATGTATCAAAAGCAGAACTATAGTTAGTTAAAGCAAAATTCTCCCAAGTTAAAGCAAAACTCTTTTATAACTCAAGCACAGGTTTTATATCTTGAAAAACTCTGTTCTACATCACACGATGTGAATGGTGCAAAAGAAACTGACGAACGTCACACTTATCTGAGAAACAGATTTATTTTCATTATTTAGAATGGAGTCCTTCATAGGCACATAATTGCATATTCTGGGTTTCTGTCTAAAACCCTCTTCAGTTTCTGCTTTACTGTTTCAGCAGTAGAACATTTTTCTATTTCTGTAAAATGTTGTGTGAAATTATCGACAAGTTTTGAGGACTCTGTCATTGTCATCTGTGACTATTTAAGTTGTTTTACTCTTAAACGAAATCGTTAAATATATTATTAATTAACTGCAAATATTTATACAGCTGTGGAGATATCAACGATTTGCAATTGTAATAGTTGAACTGCCTTCACTGTAAAATTTGCTAATCACTTGGACGTTCTGATTGTAAAGCTCAAAGTAGTACAGAGCGGCCATCAACCAAGGAACCCACCGTGTCACCATAGGATGAGGTGGCAAAGGAATTGTTGATGCTAGTTGTTCTTTAAATTTTAGTGTCCTAGAAGGTACCTTTAAAAAGTATATCAGTATATTATATTTGAGATGAAATCGTCTACATCAAACAAATTTTTACTTTGTCTACTACGTACAGTAAGTAGGAGAAGTATTGTATTCCACCCAAAAATTCGATGCCGAGATTCCACCGTAAATATATGTTTTGAGACCACTGATTCCAAAAAAAATCATTTTTGGAAACATGTCCGTGTGTGTGTGTGTCTGTCTGAGAACAGCATAACTCAGAAACGAACAGTCAGATAAACACAAAACTTGGAATTTAGGTTCAGTATCTTTCAGAGATGCGACACGAAGGTTCTCAAGAAAATCCCCCACCCCAGATTACTCTTTACATGGAAGATTTTTCGAAAATTTTAATTTTCTCAAAAATGGCTCTAACAATTTTGATTAAAATATCATATGTTTAAGATATTTTCATGACAAATAAAATGTATATCTTGAATTTTCTGGGAATGTCTCCAAAAGTATTCTTCATTGTGAAAAACTTTTGCATAACTGAGATAGACAAAAGTTTACTACACAAAAAATGTAGATCGCGTTAAAATACAGAATTTATGTCATATACATTGTTTTTGTTGAGTGAACCATTTTCAAGATATTGCTTGTTATTCCCTTTAACTTTTCAATACTTATTTTCTCAAATGGGAATTCGTTATTCATTTTTTTCTCTTGGATATGCAAAGAGTATTGATCTGTGGCAAAGTGAATGGTGCTACACATAGCAACCAGCTATTAACAGGGCTACTGTATTTCTATATTGCTGTTGTAAATATATATTCCCCTTACATCTACAAGAAAATTAGCAATAAGATAGAGTCTGCAAATGTTTATTTTGATTAACATGAAGTAGATGGAGAATAAGCGTTTGTAAAAATAGTTTGTACAAGAGTAGAGAAAGTCATGTGAGTGTAACACATCAGATTTTTCCTAATCTGTTCTGCTGGTGAAGACCATATACCGTTCCTTAATTTTGGAAGCAGCTTTGACCTTATAAGGGGCTGCATCGTCACGAATAGTAATGCGTTCTCAGCTTTTATCACGTATGACCACAGATGAGACTGTCAAACAGCTTGTCAATGGAAGAATAGTTAACTTCGTTTATCAACTGATATTATGATCTCCCACAGAACGTCTAATGTTGTTCGGAATCTCGTGATAACAAGGAGACAAATAGTAGACTCACAAGGAACTTGCATAGCTGTATATTTCCATAAACGTTTTAAAAGCACGATTTTGCACCTTGTTGAATGAGATATTCGTGCTTACCATCATGTCACACAAATCCCTGTAAAATTCCCTTTGGCTACATCAGCTCGTGGTTTCTGATCTGGGTAATATATCCTTAACCCCTTCATTTCTAGGAAGCAGCGTAATATTTTGCTAATGTTTCTTTAGATTTACAGTGTCTTGCAATAAAAACCCTTCTCTCTCCTTTGATTTCACTTTGGATACTTTACAAAATATATTTTCCCCTCTTACATCGAAGCACTTACGTCCATATTCATTTGCAAGTAAGACACTCTTCTTACTGTTTGCTATCGACATGTTTCGTAACTTCAGAACAGGCTGTACGTGTACTGATCGCTTGCTTAGAGTGAATTGTAGAGGGTGAGAGTCGGTGAAACCCTGTGCGCACGTAACTGTTTTCCAGTCAAAGTTTAACGAAACACCAACCATGTCCGAAGCCTAATAATTACATCATACTCTACTAGTTTCGCTATTACGGACGAAACTCCAGGAATATCGCCTTGTAACCTTAGTTTTCGATCACCCCTCGTGTAATACCACACAAAGCACATTGGCCTACTTTAAATGCAAACGAGTGTTTTCTTACCCTCTACTGTACGCACATAAGGTATGCATTTTATTACGAAATTGAAATGATTCTATTAATTTTTGTCACAAGACTATATATATTGAGAATAACCACAGATAAAGCACGAAAACGAATGATAGTGAATAAATAATATGCAGCTACTACAGACACTTTCTTTCTAAATTATTATTTACTATGGTTGTTAGTGCCTTATATTGGTAATCTGTACTTACAGATTCGGAAGTATAATCTGATTCAAAAATATCCTATGCCAAGGCCGAGACTCCAATAATTAACAAAAACATATGGATTGTGGTGTCATTGAATCTCGATCAGCAGTGATCAAAAATATCTCAAATGAGCCATTGTGACTCACTGGAATCTATGGAACAAAACGGAATCCCCAATTGAAGTGACCGTTTCTGCCTATCCATCTTTAATTCATTCGTGAAGGCAATAGTAAATACAACTATAAGAGCGCTGATTTCCGTAATGTAATAATAATTACGTAAACTAAGCAAACAAATACATTGATTCATCTTCATCACATAAGAGTTTCATTAAAATCCAACTTAGCATAACAGAAAAGTTTTCAGTCAATCAACCAATGAATTACAATAAATAAATCAAGGTTTTATCCCAAGGGCAAATCGTTCACTTCAATACTAAGGTCCTTCACTCCTCCCCCTTTTCTACTTTCCTTTTTCCCCACATATGAAGCATTTATTTTAAATCTCTGAGTAGTTTTGTCTTGTAACACAAATGTTTTTCTCATTTACCATTTCTTCCAGTGCATCTTCTAGCAAGCAACTTCATTCAATGCCCCACTTTCAACGTTGTTCTTCCTTCCCACATTCTTTTTAAGACAGCTTCATTACTTAGGTTTTCTATCCATTTTACACGGTCGTTCTTATGTCCAGATGACCAATGCTTCTAATGGATACTTCTCATTTCGTCATAGCGTCGAAGTTTCGGTTTCATAATATGCCATATTTCATATACTGGATTTCAGTAATCTTGGGTTTCACAGAATATGCCACTTTTTCTGTTAAACCTATTTATAGATGGAATCACGAAATCCTAAGGTTTCAACCAAAATTATTCACAATCTTTCCTAAAAAGAACAAGTAGCATACTGAACAATGTCATATTCGTCTTCATATGATTTATGATGTGAGTATTTTGTGCCTACATTTTATATTAGTTAATTAAATTGTTCCTTACATGCAGGAATAACGGCTCTTATATAAAAATATTCACACATTACTGATTTAAGAATAAAAAGCATAAACCCCGTTGATATTTTGAGATTTCAATAGCTGCTTGAAAAACATTCATGAACGTTTTTAATATTACAGTTTAAACACTTTTCTTAATTTATCGAACCTAAATTGTGATATCTGGAGTAATATAAATGTTTTAGTAAAAACATGACTTTTTCACTATTTCTAAGTTTGCATTTAAAGTCTGAAGCAATTGTATATCGTGAAGCATTGTGAATGTAACAAAACGTAATAAAAAATTAAATAGAGAAAACCGCGTATGAAACTGTAGCTCACAAAACCTATCTTGTGTAAATTATTAAGAATAATTGCCAGAAGAAACGAAAACAGATATTAAAATAGAAAACTCAATGATCGTTTTTATGCTTTAAAATAGAAAGTTATAATTTTAAAAGCCTTTGGTGCATGTACACTTAGGGTAGTTTTAAGAGCTTCCTTTACCATTGTTGTTTGCTTTTTCACTTCTTTACAAAAGATCATATTACTGCTTGTGATATATCCTGTCTAAATCTGTTGCCTACTCACTGTAGCATTTCATATTGAATTTCTAAGTGTGTATATATTTTTTTGGCCTTTTCCTGTAATAGTACCTATGTTCCTTTGCATTAATCTGCATCTCTTTTTTGTATGTGTTCTCGGAGTGGACTCGACACTGATCCAGTGAGAATCAGGCCGGAACCAGAATTGAAGGTACAGCAATGAAAGTTCCATACAGTTTCCAGATTGAGACGCCCGGATAGTTGGATAGACAGACCCGCGACAACCGTTCCCAACATCCTGCTCCGAAGGGGCAGTCCATATACCCCCTGTAACCAGCTGAAAGCCGAGCGGCGGAGAAAGTTGCAAAGAGAGAAGAAACCACTCCCACGTTAGCCTGACGACCCGAGAACCCCCCGTAAAAACCCATGGATCGGTGAGTGCAGTCGGGGGAATCGAACATGGTACGTGGCGCCACCTTGCTCAGTATCTACAGCCCTTATTCCTAATCATTGTCCATCTCCATTAGCATCTTTATCAGTAACTTTGCCTTCGTTACTGACTGTTCCATGCCATCAGCAAATCTTGTGCATTCCAATTCTCATCCTAGTAGCACCGTTGTGCTGGAGAAACGTTCCTTGCCAAATTCTCCAAATAAGTGTGAATAAATCCTGACGTACGCCTATCTCTTTTCTATATTCCTCTTATTCTTCTTATAATAACCTGAATGTGAATGGTGTGCTAGAGGTATAAGCAGCTATGTCGAATTTCAGGGGTTCTTGCAAAGCATATACAGCTTAGAAATGGTTTCATTTATTTCATAATCCAAATACCGCATTTTAACCGTTTAGCCTTTAGATCACTAAGCGGGGTCACTGAAAACTCCAACGCTCTATTTTATCTTATTTTGATCCAAAAATGACGGTTTTACTCAACTAGGTGCTAATGTAAGATAGCTTGTGTTTATTGCATAACTATGCGAATAACTTGAAGTAACTTATATCTTTATTAACTTAGGTTTCCTTTAATCTCTCCGCTCAGTGTTGAAGAAATCTATTTTTGCTTTCTCTATTAAGTACTTATAGTAAGTATAGGAATTATTGTAGTCCACCCAAAATTTCGATATCGAGATTTCAACGGAAATAATGATTGAAACTCCCTGAAACCCCCCAAAATAAAAGCCTCTTTAGAAATTTAGAAAAGGTTATTGTGTGTGTGTGTAAACAGCCTATGTCAAACACGAAATGTCCGATTAATACCAAACTTGGAATTTAGGTTATGTATCTTTCAAGGATTCCATACTACCCCAAACTATCCTTTACATGGAAAGTTTTCGAATTTTTTTATTTTCACAGAAATAACTCTAAGCGTGTGATTAAAATACCATATGCCTAAGATATTTCCGTAACAAATAAACCGTGTATTTTTCTGGGAACAGCCTGTAAAGCGGTCTTCATTCTGATTGACTTTAGTATAACTGGTAAACAAAATCATCATCTTCTTTCTCTGTTTACCATCCCCGTTGTTGTTAAGGCTTACACCCTCCAGGATTTACAAGCGAGTACCTGGGGTCAGACGCCAGGTAACACAGACTATGGATCAGAGAGAACTGTCAGGATGGGTGATCAGCCCGAAGCCTGGTATGAAAGCGAGGAAGGAGATGATGTCAAATGGTGGTAAGGGGAATGAAATTAAAGGTAATGATGGAGCAGTTGGTGGAATGAATAGCGGGGGAAAAGCGGAGAAAACCCGCCCAGGCGCTACTTTGTGCACCACAAATCCCATATACGGTTCTCTGGGATTGAACCCGGGTCGCCTTAGTGAGAGTGAATGGCGGCTCCACTCGGCCACCGGTGCCCCCTAAACAACATCTTACTACACAGAAAATATGGATATCTTAAAGCACCAATTTATGGGAAATATTCATTTATTTTTATGGAGTTAATCATTTCCGAGATATTGCTTGTTATTGGCTTAAATTTTCAAATACTTGTAATATTCTCAAGCGGAAGATCCCTATTTCTTCTTTTCTCCCGTGGTCATGCAAAGAGAACAGAATTTTAAAGCCGTCACATAGCGATCCGTTCTTAAAAGTTTTGACTATCGTTTAAGCCTGCTGTATTCACAAAATGCCTTTATACCTTCAAGAAAACAAGTAATAAAATCTTTTCTGCAAATATTTATTTTGATTAACGTTAAGTGGATAGAAGGAGAAGCTTTTCAATAACAGTTCGTTGAAAAATGCTTAGAGAAAGTGATATGAATGTAACACATCACATTTTTCAGAATATGCTTTGCTGATAATGATTATTAATATTTGAGTATGTTAATTGTTTTTATATAGAGCCCACTGAAAAATTCGATGTCATAGCCGGGATTTGAACACGGTTATCCCGCTTTCCTTATCTACCCATTGAGTTACAGTGAAAACATGCCGGTAGAGTATTGAATTCCCCAAATTAACCAAGTTTTATCCCCAGGTAGATCACCAAGGCATCTCACTTTACAATTTGCAATACTTTGTTGCTGGGTACACATATAATTAAGCAAACTATGGGGAAAATTAATGAAATGAATTATACTTTCTTGACGACTTGCCCAGCTAGGGATTGTTTTTTATGCAGAGACAGCTGAAAAATTCAAAGTCATGGCGGGGAAGTGAACACGGTTATCCCGGTTTCACCTTTAGAGGCAACTGACAATTTGCAAGTATTTTTTTCCTGGGTACACATGTAGTTAAGACAACTATGAAGCAAATGTTGTTGTTGTTATGTTTTATTGCTGCGTTCAAATCCCGGCTATGTTATTGAATTTTTGAGCTGGCTCTACATAAAAAACAACCCCTAGCTGGGTTGGTCGTAAAAAGGGTATACTTAATTTCATTATTAATTATACAACATAATAATAACAATAATAATAAAAAACGCAGTGATGTCCACTGTTGCTTTATTTTATCCTTGTTTAGGAGTGTGACTTTATTAAGATGATTGTTTGGCGTCTATCTGAAAGAGTATTTAAGCGTTGTTGTGCTAGTGAAATGAAAATGTCAAAACGCTGTCACAAACTTATATGATGTGAATAATTCGGAGAAATTTAGTGCAATATTATACAGAATGTTAGTGTTAGCGAAGAAAATGATTCAGAATCATTAGAAAATAAGAATTAGATAGAGGTAGATGGCGAAAAAATAGATGAATTAAAAAAGAGTGATAATGAAGACAAGTATCATGATAATAATATACTAACCGATAAAAATACGTTATTTTATATTTTTATGCTCAGTTGCGCATTCATTAATTTAATGATAGCTCATTTCCCTCAAAAAAGCTTTAAATACCAGTAGCGTAACATTTCATAAAGATGTAATTCATTGTGTGTATGGTTGTGTTTCTTTTGAACTAATTGTTTAAAGGTATTGCATTCGCAAATGTATTATTTTCACATTTACTGCGAATATTTTATTTCATTTTGCATTCATTTCTATTCATAGAGGAATTATTGCTTGGGGTCTCAGGTGATCCTTCTTGAACCGAAACTGCTGACCGAGATTGTTAAAGTAAGGATCCGTGAACGGGAGGTGTGCAATTGGAATTCCGCCTGGACCGATCTCCCTGACTAAGCTTGCTTTCCAGGAATTTATTAGTCCTTATACCTGGCAAAATCCGGGTAAGTATCCTAAAACCGTGTTTTATTTATTGAATTAACTTCAAATTTACAATCCGTTCTTAACATAACATTTACTAAATGGGTTAAAGTAATGTCTAGAGCATTAAAATAAATAAAGCAGAATGGTTAGTCCAAAGCGTTAAAGCACTGTGGACAGTCAAAGGCGATACTGTTGTATATTAGACTGATGGCAAGAGAGTTCGGATAGCTATTTAAGCGCTGCCGATATCAAATACTATGGGAAGTGATTTCTTCTTTAATTGTAGAGATGTGAAGATCGCTATAGTGTTGGAGACATACCATGGTGCGCTTGCCAGACAACGAAGAGTTCTAGATTCAAATCTTCGTAGGATGTGAATACCGAAGTTACTGGTAGTTCCCAAAAGCTGGATACGTATGTCCAAATGGAACTAATCATGGTCTTGTATGTAAATATTTTTTTATAGAGAAACAGATGAGAAAGCTTGTTCAGTAACCAATATGATTGCTGGCATTTTAGTTTCGCTTCTTTTCGTCATAATGTGGTGTTTCTCTGAGGCGGTCTCTATGTGCAGTCTAAGGTATTTTACAGTTAATGTTACAGGAATTTCTACATAAATTAGATATACTTTAGGATATGTGCCGCGACATAACGAAAATGTGATATGGTGAGATTTACTGAGTTTTTCCTGCATTATTCGTTTGTTTAGCCATTGTTGAAGGAGATCTGGATGGTGTTGGAGATATTCTGAGGCTGTATGCGGATTTTCATGTGATGTGAGAATGTCTGCGTCATCTGCAAAACATTGCTGTCCTGGTATGTTTGGTTGTTGGTAAATCATTGGTGTTGATAAGGTACAAAACCGGCTCAAGAACACTACCTAGGCGTACTCCGAATTTGATGTCATGGAAGGTGGAAAATTCATCTTTGTATTTCAGTTTGAAACATCTATCGATGAGGTAAGCTTGCAACAGAATATAATAAAGATGAGGAAGTAGAAATTCTATTTCATATAGAAGGCCGATATGCCATACTTTTTCAAATGTCTGCTTTATATCAGAAGGCCGCAACGCCGTAGCGGTGTGATTGAAAGAATTCTGTTTTAATGTTTACTATCTATGTGCTTATTTAATTATTAAATGGTGTTCACGAAAAATAAATTGTATTACGAGTATTATTATAGAAAGTAGAGGTTGCACCGTGGAATAAGTCGCTTTTTAAATGCTTTGGACAAAATGGGCAATAAACTAATTGGTCGGTACAATGCTGCTTCAGTCGGGGCTTTCCCCGGTTTGAGGGTGATGATTATTTGCGCCACTTTCCATTGACTATGGAAATGGTCACAACGACAGATAGCGTTAAAAATGGATGTAATAATAAATACGTAAGCCTTTTAGGAGATTCTGATGCAACTTTGCCAGTAATAAGGTCATAACCGAGACTTTTTGTGAAGTTAGTATGTCTTTTTATTGTGATTTTGGCTTCATCTGAGGAGAAGGCTGAATAGGAGGCGATAGTTGTAAATCCTAGAACTTAAACTTAGAACGTTTCCTTCCCAAATATAATTTTATATATTATCCGTAGAGGACGGACTGGAGTGAACTGATCCTGAAATAAATTTACCGATGAGATTATACACAGACCATAATATCTAGGCACATGCCCCCTCGGTACAGATGGTAGGTAAAGAAATATAACGTTATAGGCATGATGTACAGCATCGTAAACAGAGTAAGAAATATATCAGACAGTGATATAAGTGTACAATTCCTGTCCCCTATTGCCTCTTGCGAAGTCGACAGGAGTTTCCCACAATATAGGTTTTGTTTAAGTGAGAAACAGAGAACTTTCACTTTTGAGAATCTGGGCATGTTCTTTTCATGCAACCTGTACGAGGACTGCAGGTATGCGCCCGTTGTTTACATCTGGAATCACCCTATCTCATTCAACATAAACAGACTACAGTACAAGGCAAGTTAACATTAAAAAAACTGTCACTCTAATCCGCCCCTTAATGATCAATGTTCAACGTCTGTGGTTTCATACGCAGCAAGAACGGGCGTTTAACACTACTAAACAATTATCCTTCTTGGTAGCTAGTGTTTATCCTGGTACTTAGTAGTTTGAAGGTTAAAGGTTGAAGTGACTATAAACATGAAACACAGTCAAAGCATCAGAATTGCATCTATTAAAGCACATACTTTAATAACATTTAAGGTGCTTTAAGCCATATAGATGGCTCATTTAAGGGCAGCTGAAAGAAACGTTTTCCATGTATAGGATTATCACATGTTCCTTAATCTATGCATCACACAGGTATTCCAGTTACTTCATCAGGACATAGCATTGTTACACCAGTTCACACCAAATTAATGTGAATTAACTGCAGCGTACGTAATTGGTTTACGTACTGAACAGCATGGATTTGGAGGTAGCCATACATAACGTTGCTCTGTCAGCTAAACTTGAATTAGCAAGAAGCTGTCTTATCCCCCTTGGTCAAAACTAACCTTGTGTCTATTTAACATGAAGATGGTAAGGTGTTAACGGGTTTCATCTTTGAGACGTACGAGTATAAAACCAAAATGCAGTGTTTCTTCCGTATCTGGGTTGAGTTTGTAGTCATAGATAACGGAACATCAAATGGTTTATGAGCGTTTCACTCTCATTAAAAATATATAAATTTTTAATTTCCTATAGCAAAGTATCGAAACAAAGACCAGACTATCTGCCTTCAACGCTATTGCTATAAAACAATAAACTTCAAAGGTCTTACTTCAGCAAGTAAAACATAAGCATCCTGCAGCCTGGAGCTACTTAAGAGAAAAGAACGTTTAAAAAACTCGATATGATACATTCACATGACCTTCTCTACACTCTATATTTATTAGTGTGCATAAAAACTATTCTTACTAAAGCTTATTTTTCTATCTGCTATCCTTTGATCCATACAAACCTTTGCAGGAGTAACTACGTTACACATATCGTTACAGATACAAAAAAAAGTGATAGTCAAATCTTTAAGATCTGGACGCTATGTGCTGGCTTTAAATTCCATACTGTTTACATGCAATCGCGAGAAACAACTGAAAATCATTGCCACTTAAAAAGAACGAAAAGTATGAAAAATTCGAATCTTTAATAACGCATACCTCAGAAACAGCTTATGCCAAAATTAACTGTGACAGTAATTTGTATCACAATAATGTAAATGCCAGAGTGATTGTAGTGTAAATAAGCATTATTGTATGACATTGATTTGAGATGTTTGTTAATTATATGCATTGTTAGGAAATAAGTTTACACGGCCTCACTGAAACTGACAATAAGAGCGGTTAACAATGTAGCGAGGGGGTGAGTTGTATATAAATTATTAGAGACAAGCAAATGACGTCAGATTGGCGCGCTTTTCTAAGAAATGGCGGGAATTTCTTCCCTAGAACATATGCGTTCGTAATTTTGATTGGATATAAATATAGACGCTAATGTTGGCGCGTTTTATTAACCAATAGCAGCTCTGTTATAATGTTTAGGCATATTAGGGTGTGGGAGTATAAAAAGCTAAAGCCAGAGGCAAGTATTGCCCAGTTCAACAAAATCATCCACGCGTTACACGTCGCTGAGTTCAACAGAATCATTCAGAAGTTAAACGTCGCTTAGTTCATCAGAATCGTTCGCGAGTTACACGTCGCAATTCTACAGAATCTCTCGCGTCTTAAAGTTTGTTATAAATGTGAAACACGCGAATTAATAAAGTGCGGTAAGTAAGTGATTATAGTGATATTAGAAAATATAACAGTTTCAGTCTAGCGTGTATCAAGAGTCAATATGTGAACTTAATTAATTGGTACTTTAATAAAAGTGTAAAAACAAATTCTTTTATCAGTGTTATCTTTGAGTAACAAATCCTTTCCGTTTACACACCCTGTTCAAGAGATGTGCTTGACCGAGAAACAATAGCTAGCTGGAGGACAATGAACCCAACATTCAAAGTAGTAATACAATAACAGGCGCCCAGTAAAAGATAACACGAAGTGACCGCGACAAATTGGCTTCCATACATGGTGCATATAAACATGAAGCATCTACCAACTACAAATATTCCACTTCAAATTGGCGCACAAACGTGGGGCTAACAAAAAAAACCACTACATAACTTATTTGAAATAAAAGGTATATTTTAAAGAGATCTACTTTTTGATACGTTTTAGCCTATCGCTTAATTTTTACCAGTTATACAAGATTATACAAAATTCCTCCAGAATGAAGACATCTTCCTGGGCTGTTCCCAGGAAGGTCAAGATATACATTTCATTTATGATATAAATATCTTTCATACATGGTATGTTAGGACCATTTTTAGAACATCAACATTTTCGAAAAATGTTTAATGCAAAGGATAGTTGAGGGTAGGGGTTTTTTTCTTGAAAATCTTCGTGTCGCATCCCTTGAGGATACTGAACTCAAATACTAATTTTGGTATTTATCAGACTTTTCGTTTTTGAGTTATGCTGGTCACAGACACACATGAACATGTATCCAAAAATGCTTTGTTTGCATTCAGGGAGCTGAATCCAATCAAACATGTATTTCTGGTGAAATCTCGGTGTATAATTTTTGAGTGGAATACAATATCTCTTCTACATACTATGTACATGATAGAGAAAGAAAAAGTAGATTTGTAAATGCAATGCCATGGCCGGAACTCAGATCAGGGAACTTCAGCTGTCCGTGCCGAAAACTCTTTCCGCTTGAGCTACCTAGCGAGATATCCGTAAGAGTATTAAAAGCTCTTATCAGATTCAAGAATCCCGCTAAAACTTCATTGCAATCTCAAAAACATTCCTGATAATCTATCTTAATCCAGACTTTGCAAGCGCTTTTAATTTTCGGGTTAGTATTGTTAGTTATGGTTAGTATTTTATTTGGCAGTTGTTCTTTCGCATTATACATTTGTGGACAGTAATTATACCGCAGTTTTATAGAAATCACGAATTTTCAATTTAATAAAAAAAATCGGATGTGTTACACTCACATGACTTTCTCTACCCTTGTACAAACTATTTTTACAAACGTTTATTCTCCATATGCTTCATGTTAATCGAGATATCGAGATGTCAATCTTATTGTTAATTTTCTTGTAGATGCAAGGGGAATATGGTAGGTTTTAAGCGATAGTCAAATATTTTAACGCTGGTGGCTATGTGGAGCATTTCATTATCTTTGCATGTCCAGGACATAAAAAAATGAATAACGAATTTGAGAAAAAGCATAAGTATTGGAAAATTTAAGGGAATAACAAGCAATATCTCGAAAACGGTTCGCTCAACAAAAGAAACGTGTATGACATAAATTGTGTATTTTAATACGATCTACATTTTTTGTGTAGTACAATTTTGTCTATCTCTTATGATTTATCAGTTATGCAAAAGTCGTTCACAATGAAGAATACTTTTGGAGACATTCCCAGAGAATTCGAGATAAACATTTCATTTCTCATGACAATATCTTAAAAATATTTTAATCAAAATCGTTAGAGCCATTTTTGAGAAAATTAAAATTTTCGAAAAATGTTCCATGTAAAGGGTAGTCTTGGGTGGGGGATTTTCTTGAAAACCTTCGTGTCGCATCTCTGGAAGATACTGAACCTAAATACCAAGTTTGGTGTTTATCCGACTGTTCGTTTCTGAGTTATGCTGTTCACAGACACACACACACACACGGACACATGTTTCCAAAAATGCTTTTTTTTTGATTCAGGGGGTCTCAAAACATATATTTACGGTGAAATCTCGTTATCGAATTTTTGGGTGGAATACAATACTTCCCCTACTTACTATACGTAGTAGAGAAAGTAATAATGTTTATTCGATATTGTAAAGTATGGTGGCTTCTAGGACATATTTCTGTTTTTTTATGAGGGAGGAGGGTTAAGAGACAGTATGACAATGGGCATTTCGTCAGAAGTCTTTTCGCCAACATTTATTTTAATCAAGAGGAAAATTCGCACGAGGACTTTTCGTCAACATACAAACCACGTCCTACCGTGCTTGCAAAAAACCACGAAGAGCCGCAGTGAAATTATGGATTTAACCAAAGGTTAGTCTTGGGTGGTATCATTTCTGTATCATTTCTTCCATCATTAAAAATTACAGTGCTATAAGTATAAGTATTTGTTTGTATATGAAATCTTATCTTTCTCTTCCTATAAACATATAATTAAATTTGGACTTCATACAGATTTATCATATTCTCCAAGGCGTTTCCTGCACAGATAATTAACTGCTTAGGAAAGACGTTTGGAATATCCAATTTTACTTTTATCTACCATGTATCTGGTTGGTAGAGAAAGTATTCTATTCCACCCAAAAATTGGATACCAAGATTTCACAGGTGATACGTAATTTTGAGGCCCTGAATAAGCAAACTCATTTGTAAAAACATCCTTCCGTGTGTGGACAGCACAACGCAGAAGGAAAATGTGGAATAAATACCAAACTTGGTATTTAATTTAGACCTTCCAAAGATATGACAGGAAGATATTCAAGAAAATGCCTCCACTACAAACTAACCTTTGCATTCAAAATGTTTAATTATTTTATTTTCTCAAATATAGCTCTAATGGCGACTGTGATTAAAATACCATATATTTAAAATATTTACATGACAAATGAAATGTATCTCTTTCACTTTCTAAGAACGGCCATGTGTAATTGCTAAAAAATAAGAGATAGAAAAAACTTGCTTAATAAAGGTACACATCTTTAAACACACTTTTTATTCAAATACCTTTTTGTGGTATCAACTATTTCAGGGATATCCGTTGGTATTGATTTGAATTTTCCATTACTTTTGTCAGTTTTTGAAGAGATGATCATTCAGTTGCTTCTCACGATCTCATGAAAGAGTATGGAACGTCAAGGTCAACATATATGATCCGCTTTAAAACATTTAAGCAGATGACAGTCGATTCGGTTTCCTAAATTCTTACTACATTTACAACGAAATGTGATACGGTGAATTCTGTTTGTAGAGGTTATATAAAAATATACGATAGTGAATAGAGAAAGTATGTGAATGTAACATCACACGTTTTCTATTACAGTCCGCAATTGTTTCTCATAATTGTTTCTCAGCTTTTCATAATCTACAAATGTAAGATGTGTTTATAAATATAGTTATGTTTTTAGTCTTTCTGTAGGAACCACTTTGACAGAATTCTGGTTGTTCTTTCACTGAAATAGTATCCGAAGGATGCTAAACCTTCTATTTATTTCTTAGCTTTTGTTAACACATAAGCAAAAAAATATCAGTTTTCAAAATATGACAAAGTGTTTGTAGTACAGAGAGGAGGGGAAACGGAGGGGGAGAGAACGGGGGAGAGAGAAAGAAAGAGGAACGAAATGGAGTAAGGGAAACCGAGGGAGCGAGGAGGAAGGAAAAGACAGTGAGACAGGAATATGGTTTATATTTAATACAATAAGTTGAGCAAAACTGTGAGTTCTGCTAATATATTTCATCCATATTTCTCAAATACCGTACCTAATGTATAGAAATACCTTAGTCCGTATTTCTCGCTAAAATTCAACACTACACATAAAGAGTGAAGGAAAGCAAGCCAAAATGGTATTCCGCACACAGTTAGGACATTTTATATTCTTACTTTGGAAA
This sequence comes from Deroplatys truncata, assembly GCA_030765065.1. Taxonomy (NCBI): domain Eukaryota; kingdom Metazoa; phylum Arthropoda; class Insecta; order Mantodea; family Mantidae; genus Deroplatys; species Deroplatys truncata. Next base: position 112,869,525 of record CM060986.1, read on the forward strand.
CTTTGGACTTTTTCGTCGTGTGTTACACGGTTCGTGGAGCATTTATACGTTTTCAACTCTCTTCTCTATCTCTTGTTTTCACTAAACGCTCTATTATATATTCAGACGGGCTAGGGAGGTGTTAGTTCTCCGTGTTTTTTTCCTCTCCCATCCCTGTAGGAAGAAGAGGACCTGTAGAACACAGCCCTCTCCCTCCCCCGAACACGGCCATTGGTCTCCGGAGATTTGGCCGTGGCAGGATACTGTGGTGAAGAGGTACCTTGTAATCCCGGTCGAGATAAATACAGGAAGCGATAAATAACTTGGGGTAGGCCAGGGTGCCACTGCACCTTACATTCCGCTGCCAAGGTAAGCATAAAGCGTGGTTTGTCCCAAAGTTTCTCCACCGTTTTTATTTAGAGTGTCGCTTTAAAACAGAGGTTCCATAAAAATGTTAAAGTAAGGCGTTTCAAATTTCATGCTTTCTTTGAGTAAAACCAGAAGCCATTCACGTGACTTTCTCTACCTGCATCATTTATTAATGTGTATAAAAACTATTCTTACGAAAACTTAGTTTTCGCTCTACTTCATTTTAATCAAAATAAACGTTTACAGAAACAGCTAAATTACTCATTTCGTTACAGATACACAGGAAACAGATAGTCAAATGTTTAAGAACTGCACGCTAGCTATATCTTGGCCTCACTATTTCCTTGCAATTGAAAGACGCAACTGAATGTCGACATTAAAGAATGACAAAAGTTTTAAAAAATTCGAACCATTAATAACGGATTTCTCGGAAACGGCTATGCTTCAAAAAAGTTATTGGAGAACATTGTGTGCTTTAAAGAGATATACATTTTCATCTATCCCTTAAAGTTTAACATCTACACAATATTATACAAAATCCCTTTCGAATGAAGAGTATTTCACAGACTATTTCCAGAAAAATCAAGATACACATCTTATTTGTAATAAAAGTGTTTTTAATATATGGTCTTTTAATCAATATAGTTAAGAGTTTTTTCAAGAAAGTAAAAAATTACTACAAATGCTCCATCTAAAGGGTAGTTGGGCCGGGGGGATTTACTTCAAAATCTTCATATCGTATCTTTAGTAGATACTGAATTTAAATACCAAGTTTTGGTATTTATCTAACTTTTCATTTTCGAGTTATGCTGTTCACAGACACACGGTGAAATCTCGACTTCGAAATTTTGTGAGAAAATAGCACTTCTTCTATTTACTTTAAGCACATAGTAGAGAAATCAAAAAAGGTTTTAATATGGAAATGAAAGGCGAATTTAAAAAATTGCTGTCCTGGACGTTAGTTTTCCTTGTACGGCTATACTGGTTGCGTGTATGTTTGAGCCCTTCTTTAAATTAATTTATTTAGACAATATTACTATACAACACATAAACAGTTACGATGTATATGTATGTATATATAATATATATATACATATTAATAGGACCATTAAGAGGAATATGTAGAATATGGAAAACAGTCAGGGGCTTTTCAGCTTCTTCCGCCAGGTTCAGCTTCTCAAACTGTCACTGCTCTACTGTCCTATCTGTCTCCCAATTTTTTAAAAGTGTAGTTGTTTAAACCCGAGCGAGGTGGGGACGCCGTAATGTGTGCAACTCGTATTCAAGAGGTCCCGCGTTCAAAACGCGCGGTCGACCAATCTGGCCTAAGGTTTTTCTCGCGGCTTTCCTCGGTCGAATGGTGAATACTGGGTTGGATAATTTGACCCGCGAATCATCCGTTTCATCATTTAATTTCCGTCTTATTCACTGGCATACCAGGCATTGTGCTGATTACCCATCTGATACGCTTTCATCCAGAGTTTGCTTGCTCCTCTATATGCTACTGATCCAAGGTTTGGCTTGTAAGTACTTAGGAGTGTAAGTCGTAGAAAGAGGAGTTTAAACAGTTAAAGAAGAAGCAGTATTTGGATAAAAGTTTGAAGCTGTTGCACTCTTCAGCAGCGCTTACATGTAACGTATGCTAACACCATTTGGAGGGTTCGACTCAAATAACAGTTAACCTCAAGATGGAGCAAGATACATAGCAATTTGCTGGGATCGGTATCTGCAGCCACGAGAAATATTTGACGATGCATCAAGTTCCATGTGTTACGTGCCGATTTACACCCATGACACAGAGTATCCACACATCCACAATCCAGACTGTTGGGACGGTGAACAAATTTCTGGACTCTGTTCACAATAATATACCCGATCCCTCTCCATGACATAGTATGTGTAGGAAACTACAATAATATTAAACAGGGCAACATAAAAATGTTTAAGCTAAGTTTCTATTTCAGCTTTCTTTAAGTAACAAATTTTGACTTGGAAAAGGAAATCGAATTTAAAAAATTGGCTAAGGCCATGAGTTTTTTTATAGAGTATATTGGCTACGAGTATTTTCGAGCAATCAAAAGCTAACATTTTCAGCGTCTTTACTGATGTATTGACATTACGCACTGGTTGCTGATTTTTAATTTAAAGACTTTTTAAGTTGCTTAACGCCATCTTAACTTCTTGGTCATATCACAATTATTGTGTAGGTTTGTCTGTTCACCTGAGTCAGCGCATGGCACACAGATGGCCTTGGTTGCGTAGTCGGGCTTCTGTGTCATCTGCCTAGAGGAACTTGCTGATAGATGGCATTAGTTGCGTAGTCACCTTCCTGTACCACATATTTGGTTGCTATTGTGTTTTGGTGGAATGTGGAATTGTTGGCTGTACTTTTACTGTTCATAAAGGAAAGATGACCTTAGTTGTGCAGTTGCCTTCCTATACATTTTATTTTTATTTCTCTTTCTTTTTCTGTGTAGTTGGAACTTTGAGCCTTGGTATTGAATATCCAATCGGGTATTCACTTTGTAACTCAGAAAAATCACGGAAAAAACAGTTAAATAGGCACGTATTTCAACCCACTATCCCCCCGAATGTGAACTTTTGACGGTACTGCTGGAATCATCTCGCTCGATAACATATTTTAAAATAGTTCCCTGAAATTAACAACTTAATCGGCTGCAAAAACCAGTATGTCCAAAATTGTGTCAATAGGATTTTAATTCATCTGTAATTTAGATAGGATGTCATATTTTTGTATTTACTTCATTTATTTTTTAAAAGTGTACGATCAAAGGGATGATACTGTAATTATCGGCGGGAATATATAATTAATTAAATAAAGAAGTAAAATTAAGACATAGAAATAATTGCAACAAATAATGTCCGTATATTAAATCAGTGTATAATGTAACAAATTTGAGTTGGAATGCTGGTCCGGAAAGACAGAGGTAATTGTGCAGTCAGATTAGCCAGACACATTACTGAGCTGAGAAGGAGGTAAAACATTAGCTTAAGACAGTTTAGAGTTAAGTTCAGTACGTTACACAGTCACTTAAGCAGAAATTCTGGCAAAGAGAAAGGTATTTACATGCTGAGAATTTAGCCAGCGTCAGTTAGTAGAAAAGTCAGAGACATGAGAATTGAACACTGGCTAAGCGTGAAAAATCATGTGGGTGGGGCAGTAATATATAGGGCGTGCGCAAAGTTGCGCACACATTAGTTACTCTCTTCTCTGGTACCAACAGCGACACTTGCTCTGTGATATTTTAAGCGTCCAGTGCCGCGCTACTGCCAGTCAACCTTTCAGCAACTCACAGCGAATTATTGTGGAAACAGTTATTTCAAAAACGTGAAATTCATCCTACAGATGTTAGTAGGTATAACAAATCAAGTGTTATGGATTCGAGTGCTACGATTCAGAAATTTCTTGATTTCAAACGGTCGCCACCTCAGTTCAAGAATCCAAGTATTAGTTCACAATAAATTTCTCCGTCAAGTTAAAGTTGTGATGTCCTTCACGATACATCCACGCATACCCTGAGGGAATCATAGCTCTACCATTGGAGCAGCCAGTAGCAGAATAAAAAAGCAGATATCGGAGGTAAAGGCAAAGGGTGGTATCAAACTGTCGCACCAACATTGCGGCATCCTGCACATACAACTTCAGGAGCAAAGCTTGTACTGTTCTGTCAAACTTTTAAGTAGTGCTACCTAATATTCTCTGTGCGGAAAAACAAATGTGTAGAAAATTGTAGAACGGAAATATAGTACAAAAATAAGCATTTTGAGGATAGGAACAAGGAGTTGCAAGACTTTCTTTTTCTTTTTTTCTGAGCTAAATGCCTAAATCTGTTATGTTGGAGTCTCTGATTGTGGAACCTGTTTGTGGCGTATCAAATGTAAACAAATGCACTCTCATACAGTACTAGTCACTGCCACTAGACGTGTCTAATTTTCAATACCTCATTGGTGTTGTGAAGCCTACTGGATGGTACGATAACACTGTACAGAAATCACAGTACGGTACGCGCATGTAATAGTCAATCATTAATTGAGACAATACGTACTGGTCGGTCACGATATGGATTCACTTGGAGGAAACAGCCACTGTTTTTATTGACAATCAAGGCTTGAAATCGGAGGAGAGTAGAGGCAAGGCAATAAACAAATAGACAGTCACATAATGAAACCTGTAATACATTTGTAGGCCTCGGCCTCGCTAGTAAATACAACTCGTATATGCGGATGTTTTCTTTATCTGACGGTCCTTCCGATGCCTAGCCCACTTGTTTTGTAACTGTCCTCTTTCCACCAAAAGTACTCGCAGCGTGGCCGACTAGTACGGTACTAGTCACTGTCACTAGATGTATCTGATGTTCGATACCTCACTGGTGTTGTAGAGCCTAGTGTATGAGCCTATGGTAGTTCCGAACGCTCATCTTATTTAGCACAAAGAGTACAGTACAGTAGACGTATGTAATCGTTAGTTTCTCGTTGTGTGACAGTAACTATTAATTAAGACGTAGTACACACTTTTCATCCGAGTTACATTTAATTTTGACTGGCAAATGTAGGGTTTCATAAAGTCAAATTTCAATAATATTCCTGTAGCGCTCCTGCATCTGCGACCCATTTGTTCCTATTCAAAATCCTTAGTTTGGTACTGCTGTTTTTACTCTAAATGTTTCTGCTCACTGTTTTTCTGCAGCCTGTATAGTATTATACATACATGCCCATTTTTCTTTCATTATACTTTGCTACTCTATCAAACAGTTTTAGTATAGGTTAATATCATAAAGAGTGAAATTTTGTAGGAATGTGCGTCCACAGTAATCTTGTAAACCAATTTACTGATTTGATCATTATTTTTCCTCTTAAAATCACTGTTTTTTCCGAGGGAATATGGCCTATAATATATCTTGTAATTTTAAACCTTAACTAAAATGTTTTCAAGACTTAGATATTAGAACACGAACAAGTTATAGCAATAATAGAACATAGTAACTTGAAAATAGCTTTGAATTTTCGTTGTTTGCAGTTGTTACTTTGTAGAGAATGCCTGTAACACAAAAGGTGAGTATATTTTATTCGAAGCAATACATAGATGGCCACAATTTAACAGGTAAACAATTGATGAATAATAAGCAAAAAAGGGATAGAGTTAAACAAGGTACATCAGGATCTTGCTTAAAAACGCACGATATGTGTGGAATATTTATTTAATTTACATTTTATAAAAACTACAGATGTGTGAAATGAATTCCGTATCAAAACTCTGACTGTCTTTTATTATAATTCAATAGATCAATGTAGTGATGCTTCTGTATGCTAAAACTACTCAAGTAGCCTTCTACGGGGTGAACAATCCTTGGCGGGACCGATTTCTCGACGTGCAGCCGGCCGTGGGTGACAGGTGGTCCGCAGTAAATATAGTACGGTTTGTCGCGTTAGATATTTATAATACACATAACATAAACATTAAAAAGAAAAAGTAGAATGATTATGTACAAGGAGATGTAACTGTCTCCCTACGTTGTTCAAGCATTTTTGTCACCTGCTTAAGAAATTTCCCATTACACTCTGTAGTTCCCTCTGAGAAATTGCAAGAATTTGTTGACCAATGTTACTTTTAAGTGCATCTAAAGTGTGTGGATTTCTTTCCTAAAGCTTCTCTTTTAATATCCCAGAGATAAAAATCGCAAGGGAAAAATTAAATTCAGTTTTATTTATGGTCGCCTTTTAACTGTTATGGTCCTTAGCGTTCCATTCTATATTGGGCGTGAAAGACCGCAAATGTTGCTCAGAGGCCTCTTTATCAGGCTTGAGGTTCCTTTATAAGCCTAAATCTACGCCGGAAAAAATCCTTTGCCCTCCGCCGGGTTTGAGCCCGCGACCTTGGGAATTAGAAGCTAGCATGGTACTCCTCGACCATGCAGGGGATTAAATCAGAGTAAGGAGGGGGCATTAGAACAGAACCTTTCACCCACTTTAGATTAACTAAGAATAACATTCGTTAATAAATTATTGGCACTTTTTAGAGCAACTTGCCTTCATCTAAGCAGGTGCCAGAAATGCTTGAAGAACGTATTTCCTACTCTCCTTGCTTGATATACGTGAATAGTTTACTTATCGTTTTAAGCGCTTCAGTAAGCACTTCATCACTGTTTGGAAGGCCATATCTCAGAAACCAAGCATTTCCGGAAACATGTTGTAGTGGACTTTTTTATTGTCTATATGGGGAATGCATACCTGAATTTATGCAATCTATTTTTAGAACACTCCTGTATAACAGTACTCCTTTTCTAACAGAATTTCAATACGGGGATATAACCCCTTATTATGAATGTAGCTAATGATGGCTTCTATGAAAGTGCTTTGTTCATACTTTACTTCACTGAGACCGCAGCTCTGAGCAATTGCTCTGTAATTCTTGGTTGCCACCAACAGATCACGATCAGATAGTTATATAATGACCATAAACTCTCTCTGTGTTGTTGGTAATAGGGTTAGAACACTGGGCTGTAACTGAAATGCTTCAGGTGCAACAAACAGCTCTCTCAAATCATTTCTATGACGTGCGTGGATTGCTTCCTCCACCATTCAATGGTCAATTTATCTTCTAGTGTTGACAGATATTGTGCTATAGAGGTTTACCGTCCATCCTTGTAATGGGTAAATATCCAGGCGACGTCATGAGTTTCATTTAATAAAACGTGTGTATAAACCTATGATAAGGAGTCGGAGGTTTCTAACTTTGCATCCTTCAGGGTTGCAAGCATGCGTTAAGTGTTGACTTTATTTAATACAAAAGAACCTTCAGCTCCGTTCGCGCTATACCTTCAATTGAGAAGAGTCTCCTTGGCATTCATCCACCTCTTTCTCTCCCTCCTCGTCTCTCGTACACTATTTCTCTCTTCCTCTATTTCTATCCGAGTCTGTGCAATTTATACATATCATATATACATATATATATATTTATACTGTTTCTTTTGGGTTATTAATAATGATTAAGACATAAGTAAAATGTTTAAGCATTACGCAAACTTATTCTTTTTCATCATGTCTGCCAAAAGCATATGGTTTCCCAAAGAAACTATATGTCTACAAAAATATTCATACTTTTGCGTCTGAATACGGTAACAAATTTAAAAAGTTCTAACTTTTAGATAATTTTATTGCGTGAGACTTGTTTATGACAAAATTTTGATAAGCATTCTTTTCATAAAATTTGATCCTCTACTCTAGTGTCATTCCGTTTTGGAAAACGTGTTCAATATACTTACAATATACCTAATATATCTCATGTAAATGGCTGTTCTATAGTAAAAAAATCGGACACACATAGGCTTTAAAAATTTAATTTTCAATTGAAGGGTAGCCATTATAAACCTTTACATTAGTTGCTCACACAAAACTGTATATTTATAAAAATATTCTTGTTAGATTCGTATACATAGAAATATGATATCTTTAGTTGTGGAGGTTTAGGTAGTCCTTTTTCACAAAATAAACTGTTCTTGTGTTTCTAAATACAAATTTTCAAAACGCATTTCTTTTGCTTGGAAAGAATTAGAGAAGAAATATTACATTGAAGTTTGTTCACTCGTTTCAAATTTGTCTGAAATCGGTGAAATAGTATAGTTTATAAGTTTCAAAAATTTATTACGTTCACTTTCTCTACCACTTAAACTATAATAGGTAAAGTATTGCATTTTTAAAAAAAAATGATAAAAGGATTTCACGAAATTCAAGTTTAGGTCCGTATATCCCAACAAGAGCGATTTAAAAAAAACAGAATATATATATATATATACATTATATATTATATGTATATAAATAAGTTTATATATGAATATGTACATGCATAGGCACACAGTGCCTTTCCTTCACAATGTGGTCACCGCACGGCGGCTAGGGCACCGGCAGCCGCAGTTCGTACTCCCGCTGAAACAGTAATATCATCTCCGCAACAGCCCCACATTCTTATAGTTACAATTGAATAACAATATGTACACTCTCATATATACAGAGAAAGAAGCTAAAATAAACTAAAATTAGTCGAATAAATACCAAACGCGCGTTTAAGTTCAGAAATAGATCAGATTGGAAAATAGGAAACTAAACATTTGTGGGAATGAGAAAATAGCTAACCTCAAAATTAAGATAACCTAAGGTCAGAGAATAATACATATATTTATTCAGCATTGAATTTACTTCGAATTTTACATTATTTTAATGCGCAATGATTAAAAACACCATTGAATTACGAAGTCTATTAATCACTACAGAGTGATACTATTACGGTTCAGTAAAGAGCTGACAGTTTATCGGATAAAATCGCAATCTTGCAAGCATATTTTAGGATGTCATTTATTCCATCCATCATTTATTAATAAATAATGATACAAAGAAATATTTATGAATTTTAAGATGAAAGTGAGGAATACGTATTAATGAATTTAAAAATATCGTAAATGGATGTACTGGAAAACTAGTTAGAGTACTTAAAAGAAACGAATGTGAAATAAAAAATAACTAAATGCACACGTAGATTAAGAGGGATGGTGGTTACTAGTATCTAACACTGTTAAAAGTTAATGTTAGACTAGAGTAAAAGGGGAATAGTTGCCAACTGGCAATCATTTAGAAGAGCGTTTGGTTTCAGTAGCAAAAGTAATAGTGAGTAATATTATTAGAATTAATTATCTTAAAGTAGTTTTATTTTGTTTTATTATTATTTCACTACTTAATTTAATAGGTTAAGAATACATCTGTACAATTATGAATAGAAACAAATGATGTAGTAAGTATTGTTTAAAAACAATAAATTTGGAATATATGTCTTGGTTTAGGCAAATAGATGCCAGATGACATTTAGTGATTTATTTAATTTAATTTTTTAGTCCGTCTCCTATTGGTTTTATGTCAAAAATCTGGCACTCAAATATTAATATACGAGGGAAGGAGAAGAGGTAGTGTGACTAAGATTATGTGGAGTGCCGAAACCAGATGAGGCGTGGTAGAAGCTGTTTAAAATGTTCTTAAACGCTTCGCATTGTATCGGCACGATTCCCTGAACTCGAATGTATATTTTGCAGTGGGTAAATAATGTGTGATCAGAGCTTTTAATAAATTAATAATGAGTTTACTGTAACCTGACATTTAACATTGTGCTTGCGCATACTATCTTCATATCTATTGCAGTTAAAACTACTAAATCAATCTGCAAATTCACTTGAAGGCTTTATATAAACCGTTGATAAAAAATGTGGTTCAGCAAGTCTCTTAATTAAAGAGACTGTATTTGATTTCATTGCTTGGGTTGCAGAACGAATGGCTGTTCTCTTCGTGACTTCCTGCGATAAATTAAATGTAAGTGACCGCTGAGGGATATTGCTGCAGTGGTGACTTCAAATTATCGAGGTGAGTGTTAAGGGTTGGAAAGGAAGCGGAGGGTGCTTTCGATTTCCGATGGTCAGCTCCTTCCGGTTCTCCCCCAGATCGCCCCTAGCTGTTGTGGACAGTCCAGGGGTAATGAGGTCACTTATGGTGTTCCGTGGTTCGTATCAAGACGTACCATCCAGGACATATTGATTGCAGTCTGCACGAGAAATTAGACAAATAGCATACCTGACATCTGATAGGGCGTAGCTGCTATAATTGACGTCATTAGGTGATGAGGCGTGGGTCGTAAAGAAAACATCAAGAACGTAAAAGGCGATTCTTCTTTGAGTTACTTCACAATTCTAAAACTATCTAATAAATGGTGTTGACTCTGCCCTAAATGATAGAAACTTACTATTTAAAACCCATCACTAAAGTGTTATTATCTTAAGTTTTAAATAAATTTGGCTGAAAATTTAACTAAGTTTGGCTTACGCACACAATCGTTTCCATACTTCTTCAGTCCCAAATTATTGAGTTTTACAGATTAATTTTATGCTCTATGTAAATTTTCTGTACAATGTCTGTTCAGCGTACAATATAGACAATATTTACGCTAATTTTAGTTATTTTTACCTTGATGCACAAAAATTACCAAATTAAAATTTCACTCAGTTTTAACAAAATGTTTGTATGCGATGTAAATGAATTAAATTTCAAGCACACGTAGTATTTAACACCAATGTCTGTACATTTTTGGTTTTAAAATAATGCTCGTTGCATAAATTAAGAAGTAGTTCATAAAAAATCTCATCCTTTCAAGCGATTTTTTAAATGCTGAGCGCCACTCTTTTTTGTGGAGAGTGCAAATACATTATTCGTAAGCAACTTCTGCGGCTTCAGGTGACTCAAATCGTTGACCTCGAATGTTTTATTTTATTTTGGAAATAGAAGAAAGTCCGTGGACCAGATCTGGGCTGTAGGAAGGACAGGGAAAATATCTGACTGCAGCAGAAATTGCGTTGTTTCTTGTGCAGTGTGGGCAGAAACATTGTCATGGTGCAACAAAATTTCACGCAGACCAGTTTTAAGACGCTCTCATTAGTTGAACACTAGAGCAGATATTTTGTAGTGAACCATCTGGCAGTAACAGTCTTTTATCCTTCAGGCGGAGTTGCCATTATGTGGCCACTTGCTGAGAAGATGGAACAGGTCGTCTTTTTGGTAGTACTTCTCGTTTGCTTCACTTTTGTTGGGAGATCTTCTCCTGGGAAGACCTAGACCGATGACTATCGTTTAGTTTTCACCATCTGTTACGATGTTAAATATGTTTCTGAATCTTTCTCCATTGAATTTTTCAATCATTTCCTGGCACCATTGCAGACGTGCTTGTTTCTACTCATTTGTGAGGTGGTGGGGGATACAGCGACTGAAGAGCTTCCTAACGTCAAGCTTTTCTTTGAGGATTGTTTTCATTGCTGTCGATCTAATATTTAGGGCTTCTTGAATCTGACCATACATGTAATCATGATCTTCCCGCAACATGCGTTCTGCTTTCACCACATTTTCATTCATTGTTGCTGCAGCCGACTGTCCTGCTCGGTCTTCATCTTCGAGGGAATCCCTTCCTATTCTAAACTCTGCATATCATCGAGAAATGGTGAATTGCAAAGGACAAAGATCCCAAATGCACGATTAAGTCTTTCAAGGCATTCTCTCTCTCTCTCTCTCTCTCTCTCTCTCTCTCTCTCTCTCCTCTAAACCAACTTTAAAGTCATAGGAATTCATAGCACCGAAATGCTCTCGCTTGAGATCCAACTTAGCGTATGGCGTTGTAACACCTGCTATATATACACGGGCGGTGTTGACGATGCACATTGTTGGAGCGCGCCCAGACTTGCACGCGCTGCTATCTGAACTTCATTATGAAGTTAGGAAAAGCTGCTTTTGATTACCACTTCTCATTGTTGTCCATTCTCAAGACAGAGTGACTCTATTGGTGTGACCATATTAGGTAGAAAAAATCTGATGCGTTACACTCACATGACTTTCTCTACTCTTGTACAAACTATTTTCACAACCGTTATTCTCCATATGCTTTATGTTAATCGAGATGTCTATATGTTAATCTTATTGCTAATTTTCTTGTAGATACAAGGGGAATTGCTAGACTTTAAGCGATAGTCAAATATTTTAAGAGCTGGTTGCTATGTGGAGTATTCAATTCCCTTTGCATTACCAGGACGAAAAAAATTAATAACGAATTTGAGAAACGGTATATGTATTGGAAAATTCAAGGGAATAACAAGCAATATCTCGAAAATGGTTCACCCAACAAAAAAAATGTATGTGACATAAATTGTGTATTTTAACGCGATCTACATTTTTATGTAGTAAAATTTTGTCTAACTCTTATGGTTCACTAGTTATGCAAAAGTCGTTCAAAATGAAGAATACTTTTGGAGACATTCCCAGAAAATTCGAGATATACATTTCATTTGTCATGAAAATATCTTAAACATATGATATTTTAATCAAAATTTTTAAAGCCATTTTTGAGAAAATTAAAATTTTCCACGTAATCTGGGGTGGGGATTTTCTTGAAAACCTTCGTGTCGCATCTCTGGAAGATATTGAACCTAAATACCAAGTTTGGTGTTTATCCTACTGTTTGTTTCTGAATGATGCTGTTCACAGACCACAAACACACACATACGGACATGTTTCCAAAAATGCTTTTTCTTGGATTCTGGGGTTCTCAAAACATGTATTTCCGGTGAAATCTCGGTATCGAATTTGTGGGTGGAATACAATACTTCCCCTACTTAGTATACGTAGTAGAGAAAGTAAAAATATTGTATTCAAACAAAAAATTCAATATGGAAATGTCACCAGAAATATACCTTTGGAAACCCTGATTTGAAAACAAAACCCTTTACAGAAAAAAAAAATCGTGTGTAGCCGAAGGTTATCTGGAGCTCGACGCCAGGCAGTCGGAGATCAGCAAAGATAGGTCAAGCTAGCCCAGCGGAAACATCGGAAGTGCTATCATCAGATAACCGGTATCTCCTGAAAGTTTCTTTCCTCCGCTTCCAGAACGTGTCCAGATAATTCTAGCATGTTCTTTGGAATATTTCATTGGCTATATAAGCGATCATTCTCGCAAGTGAGAGTTAGTTGAGTTTCTCAGTGAGTGACTAAGGAAGTTGATGAGGGCGTTTCTGCTGTGATATCAAATGCGGTTAACTGAGCGAGTTGGTGACGACTACTGTGATGTGCAGCGAGTGCTATTGCGGAGCGACAGGTTGTAGAAGTCTTTTGTTGACTCTCTAGGAGTGAAACGACCGGAAGAGGAGGCTACATCACGAAGAAAGTGAAGCCACGATGAAATTGAAGTAGTTCATATTAGTGAAGTGACAACTAAGTCAAGTCCCAGGTAAAGTTTAACCGGATCAAAACAGTGTCACTGAGAACTGAGACAAGTGATAGTTGAAAAAAATGGACAATCACAGTATTTGTATAGGAAATATTATAGATGATTTATGTGGAAATAGCATATGTATGTTGCAGCTAACTAGGTCTTATCTTGTTTATTTGAAACCATTTCTATACAAATATGCATTATGATTATCACTTTATCTCGATTCACATGTAAGGGATAAATATAAAGTTTTAGTCTGTAAAGAAAGCAGTGCTCTTTTGTACTCAATATCCAAATACCTGCTTAATTTATCATTTATTCCTTATTCAAGAAAAGGCAAATCATAATGATAATAAACATTTAAGGTGAGAAATATGTTTATTCACATTATTTAAATAATATACAAAATTAATGAATTAAGTATGTGAAAAAATTAGAAAATATGCCAATTTTCAAATTTCTCTCTCAAACAGCCCTGGCAGATTATTGTTCTAATATTAAAAATTAATGTGATTTCTCTTTTGTAACTCATTTTAAAAAAGCTTATTTATATTTTTACTTGGTGTTAATCAAGATAAACGTTCGCTTAAATGCTTTCATTGCACGTTTCCATGCAGGTAATAACGAAATACACCAGGCTGCAATGATTGCAAAATATTTAAAAAGTGGTTCGCTTGATGCAGTAATTTGTATCACAAATTATTTAAATGTAAAGAGTGATTATAGTGTGAATATGCATTTTTGTGTGACATTGATTTGAGATGTTTGATGATTGTAAGCATTGCGAGAAGTAAGTTTATACGGCCTTACTGAAACTGACAATAATAGCGTGCAATAATGTAGCGAGGGGGTGAGCTGTTTATCACTATTAGAGACGAGCAAATGACGTAATATTGGCGCGTGTTTCTTAGAATTTGCTGGAACATTTTTCCTAGAGCATATGTTTTCGTAATTTTCATTGGATATAAAAATAGACGCTAATGTTGGCGCGTTTTATTAACCAATAGCAGCTCGGTTATAATCTTTAGGTATATCGGGGTGTAGGAGTATAAAAAGGGCTAGGTCAGAGTCAAATTCGTCCAGTCCATCGGAAATATTTGTGCATTACACGTCGATGAATACATCGCACAGTTTATCGCTTCGCAGGTTACGCGTAGTAGAGTTATGAAAAATCTCAAGTGTTGTAAAGTTAATTACACAAAAAGTTGAAGTACGCGAATTAAGAATGAGCAGTAAATAAGTTATTATAACAGTTTCAGATTGGCGAGTGTCAAGATTAATATGTGAAAGTGCATAATATGTTACGACAATAAAAGTGTAAAGCAAATTCTTCATCAGTGTTATCTTTGGATAAAAGACTCCTTTCCGTTTACACACTTGTATAAGATAAGTGCTCGACCAAAAAAATCATAGCTAGCCGGAGGACAGAGAACCCAAAATTAAATAAAATAACAGGCGCTCAGTAAATGATAACACGAAGTAACCGCGACAAATTGTCTTTTATACGTGCGGCAAATAAACAGTAGCATTCTTTCAAACAACATTAAGAATACCGTCACAAATTGGCTACCACAACGTGGAGCTAACAAACTTAAAACAAACACTAATACCGTCACACGCTTTGCTGGCTTTCACCAAACTCTTTCCATGGCATAGCGACAAACAACACTTAAAAATGACAAAGCACTGAAAAATTCAAACTAATAATGAGTATCTTGGAAATGGCTTGTTTCAACAAAGAATGTATTTTAACCAAAATCTTTAAAGCAATTTTTATGGAAATCAAAAATTATATCATATCATAAAGGGTAGTTTGGGGTGCAGGGATTATCTTGAAATTATTCATGTCGTATCCTTGAAATAAGTCTATGTGTTTGTTTATATCTTAACAGCAAAGCTCAAAAACGAAAAGTGGGATAATTATGCCACATTTGATTCAGACACGGTTAAGGCTTGTCAGGCAAAGCTTTCAAGGAAAACTGTCCTACTTCACCTCGGAATTTTTCTTATTTTTCTTTTGCATAAAATGGCTCTAAAAGGATTTTCCTTCAAATATATTTGCGATATTAATGTAACGAATTAAATACGTTAAACGGTTTTGAACGTTGAATAGTTTTATATAACCGGAAAGCTTTCAGTGATACTAGAAACTTGTTAGAGAAGAACTCTATAGCTAATATACATAATAAAGTCATCATTTTTGCATGTTTGTTGTTTTAGAAATATTCCACACCTTTTCCAAGAGCACCTGGCCATTTTTGTAATACTAGTCGGTCACTATATGTGTGTATATGCTGGAAAGAGGAACTAAACGGTTACGAAACAAGTGGGCGGGGCATCGGAAGGACAGTCATATAAATAGCGAGGCTGAGGCATGAAATTTTGTACCTGCTGTTTTCAATGTGCGGCCGTATATCTTCCTATCGCCTTGGCCCTCACTCCCCTCTAATTTCTTGCTTTGATTGTCAACAAAAAACAGTGGCGCCCTCCTCCAAGCGCATTCATCGTGGCTGAGTAGTATGTTGCTTCTAGTTTTTATACATTTCAGTTTAATGATGTCATTGCTTACGTTTCTACTGATTTATGTATGTGCTCTGCTTCTTTCCTGTCTTTTACGAGTATTTTAATGCACCTACGTTTACTGCTAATTTCACTCCTGAGGCTTTTGCTGAATAGTCTCGTAAACATATATTCAGCTCCTTTCCTGTTTATTTTGTAATTGGCTGCTAATTTAACCACTTAAGTTTCTTCTGGGCACAATTTTGAATATATGCCCCATATATATTTTTTTAATTTTCGTTAGGTGTAGGGTTCTTAACTAAATTTGGTATACATTGGAATGAAAGATAAATTTAAACAGTTCTTTAAAACATACAAATAAAATAAACTACAACACAAAACACTTTCTTTCTGCAAAATCCGTATTTATATGAATTCGTTTTTCACGGCTTTACGCATAAAGCTCTCAACTTTTTATCACTAGCATTGCAACCCGAATAGCAATATTTATAAACAGCAAGCGAAATATTCATCTGGGGACATGAAATAGAGTCTCAGCAAATCAACGAAGGCTATAACGAATTTCGAAAAGCGTGAAATACTGTCAGTAGCTTAGCCTAGCGTTTCCATTGCTGTTTCCTTCACTACTCGCACGATAAATTTTCCGTATCTTTTCCGATTCTGTTATGAGGTCAGTGATTGATACTGAAGGGAAACGAAGAGGGTGGTTAAAGCGGTGGATTTATTCACCGCAAGGGAAAATTTTCATCACTTTTTAATGTCGAAGCCGCGGTCATTGGAAGTGATTAATGAAGATGAATGACGTAGGCATGACGACGGGAGTTTCTGCTGCTTTTATTTTGAATCTTTCGTGGGAGAGTTCGAAGCAAAGTGAATGAGTAACTTTAAAAGAGTTATTCTGATTATCGTTCCTTAGAAACCAAAAAGAGGGCTCAGCTTTAATTAGCTTGAAAGAATGAATACTTAGTTATGGAAATCATACAACTTATAGCAATCAGCCGTGTTTCTATTATAAGAGAAAGAATGAATACAGGGAGCAATAGTTGATTCTGATAATATAAAGGACTTTAGTTAGTTACATAATGGGCGTTAAATTAAAAAAAATAGATGTCAAAACATAAAATATAAAAAAATAGAAAATCTATCTTCCTAAATTCAAGAGAGATGTGTTAATCCCGACTTGGACTCTCCCTGGAACGAAAATGAAATCTTTTCTCGATACTGCTCAGCGTTCAATTAACCGTGTCCTGGTTTTTCGACTACTAAGTCATCAAGAGTTCATAATAATTAGTTATTTTGCTACCAGGTTAATAGAGTTAGCTCCCTTTGAATGAATGTCGTAAGTCATTTCCTTTGGTATTGTAAGGAATACCAAAAAAATGTTTTTACAGTCAGTGTGATTAAGCAGTAAGGCATAAAATTCTAAACATTTTCTAGAAAATCTCATTTGTTTCATACAGTTCAAATTTTCCCCAGAAATATTCAAGTAAGAGTAATGAAACTTGACAGTTTGTTGTGAACATAAGGAGCACAGAATTTAGTACATCAGCATTTTCATGGTATGATGTGGCATATTAATTTTGTTGTCGTTACTAGACGAATTATTGTGCTGTATGCTCCCAGACCTAGCATTATCGGGTCTCCTTGGTTATATTTCGGCTCGACGGTCTTTCCTTTTGTTGTGGACCACGCCAATGGGAGAGATCTGTTTGAAATTGTCTGGTGTGACGCCAGCCCTGTCTGGCTTTGACTAGGCACGGTTGATGGGGATAAGATAGCGTCACTTGAGTGGAAGTGGTCGTTGGAACCAGTCCTGTGTAGCCGGTCTGCGGTCTGTGGCGTCTCCCTTCATCCTGTTTCCTTTGTTAACTAGGAGAGAAGCCAAACGTTTTTGTGAATAAATCCCAGGTAATGTGCGTTACGTAATCGTTCAATTTAATATAAAAGCCCACGCCTTCCCCTAAATTTACACACTAAGGTCCCGGACTTTTTACTGCCAGCGAGTTACGCCCCCATGTGCGTTTTGGGGTTATCTAAATTAATCACTTTGTGGTAACCTTTTGCCCTTCATGCCAAATTGCAACAATATATCATATCTTAAGTTAGATGAATTTGAGCATAAAGTGAAAAACTTTTCAAACTTTGTAGACAACAAACTAAAAGCTAAAACAGTAAACTAGCTGCACAAAAGGTCTTGTGAAGTATAAAATTATTAAAATAATTGTTTGTTCTAATAGAATAATTGTAGTATTACAAAACGTACGTTAAGCAGTTTGGTTTATTCAAAATGAAGGAAGTATTTGATTGGTGTAGTACTTTTTTTTTATAAAATTGGCGATATTCCGAGATAAAACGCTTCATTAAGTTCCCAGAAGTGCTTACACAATTTCATGACTGTATGACAGCTAAGACATAATGGCAGTATATTGGTGATCATACGTGTTGGACTACGTATCTATTCATGCTGAAACATTTGAAGAGAGCATCCCTGGACGAAGTAATTCATTGAGTTTTTGAACTTCATGCAATGCGATGAATATAAAACATGACTGTCTTGACGCTCTTCCATGCACATTGGAGTTAAAACTTGTGATTTGGGTTTGCTCATCCCTTGAAGAGAAAATTTCTCTCGAAGGGGAACTGGGAAGTGTGAAATAAAATTTAGCATTTTCTGTATTACCGAAAGCAAATTTTGTAATTCTTTCTGAATCAGAATGTATACGGTTAACTGGCCATTTGAAATAATGAATTCCTTAAAAGGACATTGAAATGGACTGTTCGTCGCTTTAAAGTTTGTGGAGTTCTATGCACCTTTTGCCGCAACTTTTAAAATCTCGACGTGTTATCTACTGAAGAGGCAATGCAGGTTTCCTCTAAGACAGTGGTCGACAGCTGCAGAGTTTGTATCGTAAGAGCCATTCTGAGCAAAGGGCAGCACAGAGCGAGCGTTAGACACATTGCCACTAACACGAACCGGCTCAGGGGTGGAAACGATAGCGCAGTAATAAAGGTGGGCCGTCAGAGTGTTTATTTATATTAGTGCATTGATTATGGCGGATATACAGAAATGTTGTAGTGATAGATCAAAGACTCGCTCATTTTCTAAAGCTGTCTACAGTACGTAATCCAACCACCGATATGAATAACTATGTACAAATCTCGGGAGAGCTAAGTCAAGACCTTGATACCATATCTCGTCCAACATCTATATGTTTGCAACACCATTTTTAGTGAAAATTTACAGGGTTTTCATCGCAGTAGGAATAATTGACTTTCAAAATCAGATTGTCATGAAAGACTGATGTTAAAACAAAAATATTTCTTCCTTTTATAGAAATTCCCCCCCTCCAACAAGGTTCCTTCGGTTACACAAGTTTGCCACCAGGATTATGCGCATATTCGGATAAACTTACGTATGTAAACAGTACCTTTCTTGTATGAAGATCTGCAAACCACGTCACAGAAAGCAACTTTCTGATCTGTACGTGAAAAACGTTCTTCGCTTGTGTGTTAGTCAGACTATGGCACCGAATATTACAAAACCGGTGAGGGAGGAAATAGGGGAAAAATCTCGAGAAAGTGTCGAGCATGGGCAGGGCACAGGGCAGCGAAGTGATTGTGCGTTTCACATGTACGTACTCTGTGCATAGTGCAAACCAAAAAGTATAAAACTGTATATTGCAAGAAGAATTTGAGAGGGAGAGGGGGGACTACTTATTTTCAAAGCTCCAGACGGAAAACTAAAACTATAGTACCACTGCTTAAAGTGTTCAAAGAAGCTCGTAGCCGTATTTATGCAGTCTAATGTCATCTGTATTTGTATATATTCCGTGCTTCTATTAGTACATTACTTAAACCAAGGGTGGCGAAAACGACTTCCTTCCGCGAGTCACCAAATATGCAACACGCACTGCCTCACTCAGCAGCATGTAAAAATCAAACGGACGATTACAGAGATGGAACCTGCACCTGCGAGTCAAAATGACTAGCGAGTCACGTTTTCGCCACCTCTGACTTAAACCATTTGTTACAGTTTTCCTGTGAGTATTTTCTTGCAAATGTATTTTTACTCCCTCTGTGATGGTTTGAAGTTTTTATTCATTTGCAAATAAAGCGATCTGCCATTATCCCTGGGTAGTATCACAGAAGAATAATGCGTACTCGGTTCAAGCATGACACGAATGTTCAGTTGAAGCGTTTCCTTCCATTCTGTGCTCATTGCACAGATATCGCCGGGCAGCGAGCAGTTTTGCCCGCGATTGTGAAGTCGAAGAGCAAGGCCTGTCACTGATCTAAGGAGTATCAGACAAAAAGGCATATATACGCAAACCAGGAGAAGCATACGATACAGTTAACGGTGACCACTTTCCTGGAATGTAGTAATGTTACTCATAACTTGGAATTTCAATTATTTCAAAACTACGTTTTTCAAAACATATATTCGTTTTTATCAAAAGATTTAAATGTTGTAACGTTTAAATATTGCACGCTTGTGTGACACAGCCTATTACGTACACTCAAATTCAGTAATGTTTATAGGTATTTTAAAAACTGGCATTTTGCTTAAAAATTTCAGATGTAAACTTTGGTAAATTTTTTTCACAGATAAAAATCTATATATAACATAAGTACTATTTGCAGCTTATTTCCTTAGTAAGTGATACGAGGTGGAAAGTTTTCATGTGTAGTAAAAATTTCTGTTTCATTGGTTTCTGGGTAAAATAAAACTGTAGATCTAATGCCGCGATGATGTGGCAATTTGATATTGGAATGTAGTTGCAAACTTTTATCGTTGTCTCCAATATCTGATGTTGATTCTGCTGCCGGCTTCTTCAGTGGTTGAGCTATGAGTATTCCATCAGGGTATGCGTGGATGTATTGTGAAGGACAACACCACTTTAAATTGTCTCAAAAATTTATTGTAAGGTAATACTTGAGTTATTGATGTGAGTTCCGACCTTTTGGAATGACGAAATTGACTTATGAATCTTAGCACTCGAAAAGGTAACAACATAATTATTATATCTGCTAACGTCTGCAGTATCAAAGTTACGGTTGGTAATAACTGTTTGCGCAATAAAATAAAATAGACTCAGAGTATTTAGAAGAAACAGGAACGGAATGGGAGGGGGAATTTTTATTTGCATAAATCAGAGTTAAGTAGTAAAGTATTGTGCGTTTAAGATGGTGTAAAAATAATGGCAATCAAAATTGTGGATAAAATAAACAAAGGGAATGATATAAAAATTATAACTTGTTACATACCACCTGGCGAAACCAATTTTACAACTCTTCATAAATTAGTGAGAAAAATGGCTTCGGAAACACGACATAATATTATTGTAGCAGAAGATTTAAACCCGTCAAATGTAAACTGGGACGGTCAGTTAATAAGAGGCAAAGCTCAAGATCTCGTTAATTTTCTTGTTTGGAATCAGGGGTTATTACAAGTCGTTAAAACAAGTACTCGCTAGCAGCTGTATAGGATGTATTTTTATGCAGACCTGAGCGATTGTTTTGCACAGTGTTACCAAGTATAAGTGACCAAAGCTGTGTGCAATTAGATGTAAACTGCAAGGGGCGAAAAAACCGGTGATAACGACAAAGCGAGCATATTAAGTTCACGTTTTGTATCTTTTTTTCATAAATTGAAGGATAATTCTGAAGAGGGGTTAGTGGAAAATCTCTTTTTCAAGTAATGGTTTCCAAATTGCGCAAAAGGATCAAGATCTTGCAAAATCGAAAATTGAGGGGGTCCGATAACATATCTACCGAAATATTGAGGATTGGGGGAGAAGCCATAATTCGCAACCGAATGGTTTTGTTCAACATGTCAATTAACAACAGTGCCTTACCAGAAGATTGGGAAACTGCTGTTATAGTTCTGATTTATAAAGGGGGAAATAACATAAATAAATAATTATAGAACAGTTAGTCTAACTTCAGTAGTGTGTAAATTTATGGGGCATTTAATTTCAGAATATATACAAATATATATATATATATATATATATATATATATATATATATATACAAAGCAAACATATTAAGTTCACGTTTTGTATCCGTTTTTCATAAATTGAAGGATAATTCTGAAGAGAAGTTAGTGAAAAATCTTTTTTTCAAGTAATGGTTTCCAAATTGCGCAAAAGGATCAAGATGTTGCAAAATCGAAAATTGAGGGGACCCGATAACATATCTACCGAAATATTGAGGATTGGGGAAGAAGCCATAATTCGCAACCGAATGGTTTTGTTCAACATGTCAATTAACAACAGTGCCTTACCAGAAGATTGGGAAACTGCTGTTGTAGTTCTGATTTATAAAGGGGGAAATAACATAAATAAATAATTATAGAACAGTTAGTCTAACTTCAGTAGTGTGTAAATTTATGGAGCATTTAATTTCAGAATATATACTTGGTTACTCGTGCGAAAGCTAAGTGACCTCATTATTTCAAGACTTAGCAGATGAGAGGTGGATGTAGGAGGAAGATGCTGTGGTGATAGATTTTTCTAAAGCTTTTAATTTGGTTCCCCTTATTTTTATTTATCCGGAAGTACAGGAATTAATAAATGTATAGTTTCAAGGGTTAAACATTCTTTGGGGGCAGAACACAAAGGGTAAATGTAGGTAAAGGACTGTACGAAAAGAGCACCGTGAGCTCGGGTGTACCTTAGTGCTCAGTACTGAGTCCACTACTGTTTTTCATTTTTGTTAATTGTATAACTACAAATATTAAATGCCAGGTAAGACTGTTTGCGATGATTGCATTATTTACAATAAAATTCTGAACATTGTAGATTTTCCCCGCTTCCGGGTGATTTAAATGAAATAAGTAATTGGGCTGCTGCAAATAAAAGGACAATTAATGCTAATAAAAGAAGTCCATTATATTTAGCAGATGTAAGGGGAAAATCCTAGCTAACTATCACATGGGCTGGGAGCTGCAAATTTTGGGTGTGTACTTGGCGAGTAACGCTGGATGGGACGGCCAGGTAAATTTTGCATCTACGGTGGAAAACATCACATTTCATGATGAGGATACTGAAAAAGGGGAGCATAAAGTCCAGGGAAGTTGTCTATAAGGCTTTAGTACGTCCGAATATGGAATATGGAGCAGTATGGTGGGGCCTGTATAGAATTGACCAAATTGATTCGTTAGAAAAGATACAGGGATGAGCTATAAAATTCTTAAAAAAAGGTAAATATTTTGGACCTACAAAAGGGGAAGCGGTTAAACGGGAGCCTTTAAAATTTTGGCGTAAGTGACATCGGTTATGCACATTATTTAAAGCTTATGATAGTGTAAATGCGTGGGTGGGCGTTAGTGAAAGATTGCGAACCCGACATATTACGGAAGAAACGAGCATTTGTTTAAAATTAAGCGAAGAAGGCGCAGAACCGACGTAGGAAACTTCTCCTTTGTTAGTAGAACCATTGATTAATGAAACGTATTGCCTGTAGCGGTCTTTCAGGGCTGTCCTCTGTCCGTGAGAAAATTTAGGAAACATTTGAACCAAATAAATGCTATATAATTATTTACAAATGTTATTTAGATGTATATTTGATATTTTCTGAACTTTTTCTGCATACTAATGGTAAAATTATTGGCTATACTGAAGGGATAGGTAATTAGTGAATGTAAATAATAAAGTTATTAATGATTTCACAACATTTAGCTGTTATTTTAAACTGGTAGTTACAATGATATGATTGTTGATAGACAGTTATTCACATTGTTTTATTGCTCATTGTATTATTATTGTTTGTGCACTTATTTTTGTAATACTACTTTGTACTCGGCCATCGGGTAATACCCATTTGCATTGAATAAATAAACACATACAACTCGCCGTGAGTCGCTAAAATGCTGACCGGCAAGATACCTCGAGTTAGTCGCTACCCACACAAGCTCGTCACTGGACACTTAAAATATCACACGAGCATGTAGCGCTGGTGATACCAGAGAGAGAGAGAGAGAGAGAGAGAGAGAGAGAGAGAGAGAGAGAGCAACTCTTGGATCTAGATGCACTAACGTTTATTAATTTTAGCTCTGCCTACATATTATTCATCCAACAACGTGATTTTTATGCCCAGCCAATCTTCTCTCTTATGTGTTTTTACATCTGGCTTTGTTACTAACTGAGGCTGGCTAAATTCTCAGAATGTAAATGCCTTTCTCTTTTCTCGAATTGACCTACGTGCCTATGTAACGTACTGAACTTCTTAACTGTGTTCCCAGAAATTCTTAACCTAATGTTTGCACTCCTCGGCTTACTAATGGCTCGGGCTATCCTGATTCCTAATTACCCTCATCTTTCTGGACAAAACTCTCAACTCAAACGTGTTACATTATACACTGATTTAATATATGAAAATTATTTATTAGAGTTACTTCTGTATCTTACCGTTATTTCTGTATTTAATTATTTGTATATTCTCGTATTCTATAATTACGGTATCAAAAAGGATCCGAAATGTGTTACATTTTTGTCTTTTAGCATCAAAACATTTTTAGAAGCTAAAACTATTTTCAGGCAAACTATAAGATATATAATATGTAATTGTAAAAGTTTAATGACAAATATGAGCATATTTACTGATAATACAGTGGTTTTTATATTTATCTGTCTATTCAACTCAGAGATATGTCTCTTGGGTTAGCTCTATGTCAATATGCTGTTCACACCTCCCGCTCTTCTTTTAAGCGACGTCCAGTTTCCAAAATTTAGGCCCTTCACTCCTGTGCTCTCCATAAAACCTAAATTGAGATTATTTAAAGGTTCCACATGTTTGAGAAATGGGGCTATGTGATCAGAAATTTCTTTAAATATACGCTGACTATTTGCGTTTAAATAAACTTCATTACTTCATATATTACCGCTGCTTTTATTATATTCCTCGTTTGCCCTGCAGTATAATTCAAAGACAAATAGACTTACCCGTATCTCTGTACCAACTGTTCATTGCCTTAGGAGAAGCTTCCACGTCACAGCCAATATCCACGTTGCTGCCCACTGGAGCTGCCACTAGCTGGTTTGTCACTTTGATTAACGGATGAACTGAAAGAAAACACGCCACAAATTAAAACAAAAAAATACATATATGAAATCGGATATATGGTTAGAACATTTGCACTGCTATTGTATATGTATTTGCTTAAATTTGTAGAGTTTATTTCAAAGGCAGACTAAGCTGAAAGTTTTAAAGAGCGATTGCTTTCACAAGCAGCAGGAGGAATCGGGAGTGTGGAACATCTGAAGGAACGCCCCAGGCTAAAGTGAAACTTTGAAAGCTTAGCGGGAAAGTAGAATATAAACTGTTCATCGTAAAATGTGGCCTGAATCTTTTCCTGCCAAACTTGTCTTACTACAAGACACATTTGAATGATTACTTTTCAAGTTCTAAGAGAGGGTCTTTGGAAGCACAGAGCATGAAAATATCGTATGGGTAGTACAGGACTAATAATATGAACATTTCTCTATAACACTTATATTGTAACCTCTCTATAAGACTGTCAGAAAACGCCCTCTTAAAATAATTGCATTACCGAACAAAAAACGTTTTTCCACTGATCTAACAGCGCTTGCTCTTCGGTAAACGTGTGAAAATGATTAGTTCTATTAGCATTTATTGGATTAACAGTCCTGACCGTTCCAGTTCCAAAAATTCTAGATTCCAAATAACAATTACAAAACAGAAGTTAATAGTGTCCCCATGTATTTATCTCATAACAACATGGTTGCAATTTTCTTAAAAAATTGCGGATACATTTTCTTCAAATATGCTATAATTACGAATACATTTTTATCTTCCTTAATAAACGAATACAATTGAATACAAGTACTAGTCGGCCATGTTATGAGTGCGTTTGGAGAAAGGTGGCACAGTTTTTTTTTTTGGCGTTGCCTAACTTCATCAAGGCTAGGTATCAGAGAGGGGTGAGGGACAAGACGATAGAAGAATAGTGGACAATGAAAATACTAAATTTGCACGCTTTATGGTAAATGCAGTTCGGAGCTGTGGATGTTCTCTTTACCTGACTATTCTCCCGACGCCCTCTTGTTCCTCTTCCCACCGAGCGCCTCATATCATGGCCGACTAGTACATTTAAACTTGGAAGGCACACGCCTGCATTTTGTAAAACAATTCAGTCGGATATTTTAATAATTTCTGATATAATGTATCAGCTATTTAGCAGATTTAACATTAGCTAAATTGACCTTTTAATATCCCCTTAATATAGAAATGTCACGCTTTACTTAGTATTTAAAGTTTGGAAATCACTGCACTAATTTTAAATGCAAACTAATTTAATATGTGTTTTGTTATTTTTAAAAGTGTTCGTTATTAAGACGTCAAATAATGAAAACTGTCCGAAGACAGGTAGCGATCTATTCGTGTTGTAATGTCCCATTGGAAATCGTTCCCAAGGGGGAAGTGAAAACTGCAATGGCGTAGCCGTGCTCTTTGGTTCCAGCGTTGCGCTTCCAAACTGAATACAGCGGCAACCACACGCAACAATAAATTCAATTACTTCCGTGAGCCGCCAATTAGGACGCGGCCGGGCAGGGTGAGGTGAAAGAGGAGGGGGACCCATGGTCGGTCGACGGTGGGAGAAGAAGGACTTGTTTTAATGTTGTCTAATTGGCCACTCAGTAGATAATTATAGAGAAGGTTACCAGGACTACCTGTATAATGCGATTATAGAACACGGTAGTTGCTAATGTGCTCTGCTAATTATTGACAGACCAAGAAAAATGCGAATCTCAAAACTGTCAGTTGTTGTTCACCTGCTAGGATGAGCAACTTCTTGATGTTAACATCTTATTATGAGGCGCAAGTACAGGCATTTTTTTTAAAAAATAACAGAACATTACTTTCCAAATACTTTATTATCATTTATTACCTTACACTACTTCTCGTAGGCACAGCCGTTATTCATGATTTATCGTAACGGGAAAACAGTTTTTCTATCTTTCGTCAAAGATGATGAAATAATTTGAAAGAAGATTAATTTCGTCGTTGAAATGTCCTGAATCAAGGAATTCCTTCAGATGTAGAAACAGATGAAAATTGCTTGGTGCCAAATTCGGACTGTAGGGAGAGTGGTCGAATTGTTCCCAACAAAATGATGCTATCATACCTCGAGTTTGATTGACTGTGTGTATCCGGGCATTGTCACACAATATTGTTTTTTTCATAAACCTCACACGATTGGCGATGAATGTTTGCTGGCATAGCATTTGTCGCATTCAAAAAGCGTAGCACTAATTTGACTTCACAGTCAGCGTGTCTTTGTATAGTTTCAAACGTTTTGAAACGCCCTAACAGAAAAACACAAATAGATGATCGCTCACAGCTGTGTCTGGCTTCCTAATGAATGGAGGAAGTGATTGAGCATCGCGACTGGAGCGCTGCAGTGGTAAAATATTAAAGGTACTTACTTTAGAAAACTCTTCGTATGATAACGCAAGACTTTATTTATTATATATATACCATTCAATTAAAATTGATTCTCTCCAGTTCACATTAATGATGATAAAGCGCATCAGAAAAATTGTAAACAGGAGTCTACGTGAACACACTAGCTTTCGACACCTTGTAGATATATTGGTTATTTTTTTTTTGAATGCTATTATATGTTACATATATGCGGTAATTTAAACTCTACGTCATTTAAATCTACCGCGCTACTCCTCTAAACTCGGTGGAATGTGGCAACAGGATCGCTAGGACATCTTTTAAGGAGATTTTGCGCTTGCACAACTGGTATGACGTAATTAATTACCTTATGGGCAAATATATATATATATATATATATATATATATATATATATATATATATATTTGTGGATCATGCACATGTAAAAACTGAATGAAGCTTTCCCACACTGTTTCCACACTAACACTGCAGTTTTACGTTAATGCCACCAGATGGTAGACTTCAGCAGAAGTAGGTAACGTGCACGAGCGCGGAAACTTCTTCCGCTTATTTCAGACTATTCATACTCTCAAATGCAATTTGATTTACACATTACTTCGTTCTTGTCCTAAAATACTGTTCTTAATTATGTATACAACAAAACGGTTTCTTTTGCCAGAAAATTTATGTATTATTATATTAATGACTATGTTATTATAATTCTCATTATTGTTGTTATTGGGAGCGGCTGCAGTTATATTAATTTGTTCATAATCATAACTATTATGCAGGTAGGTCCTATTTCGAATTTTCAGCGTTATCTAACTCTACAATTTGTGAGTACCCAAATGTATACTCACGAACCTCTACTGGTTTTAAAGTAAGTAATATCCACCGGATTACACGAAAGATGTGGAAGTAACACTCATCAGCTTACATCACATCTTAATTCTTATTTATTACGTTGAGGCATAGGAATTTTCAGAAGTTTGCTTCAAGTTATCAACACTCAGACCATTATCACTTCAGAAAACGTAAACAACAGCAGTCAAGGTCACTGACAGGCAGATAAAAGCCAGTCGGAGTGCTATCTCAAACATCAAAAGACTGTACGAGGGATGGGGGTGGTTTTTTTTTACCTGGGATGTTCTTGCCTATAGTCTAGTAACAATTCAAACTTACTTCCTTTCGTCCTGGCTTTAATGTTTAGAAATGTTCTTATGTGGAAAAACAGAAGAATCACATATTTTAAAACATGAAATACAAATGACGTATCGAATTTTAATCCGGGAAATAGCAAAGGTAAAACAGCGAGAACTTATTTCGGAGACGACTTATGCTACGAACATTTTGCGTTATGTCTTTTATGTAGTTTGTTATCTACATTTTCCCTGTATTAGTATTTTATATCTTGTACGAAATTGAATAATAATGAACGGGATGTAACAAGTTATTTATGGAAAACCAACTACATAAATCTTGTCGTATCATATTAGACATACATTTTTAATCAAAATCATTAGCATTACTTTTGAGTAAGCAAAACGTACAAAAGTTCTTTCACATGCAGGGTTATTCAGGTTGGATTAAATGGCATGGAAGTATTGGCTTTGGAGTGATTAAAGTGCTTATGGAATGAGCTATCTATCCAAATTTTTGCTTTTTAGCAATGCTATTTATACACACATGCACACAAAAGCATAGAAGCACGCACACACAGACAGACCAGAATTCAGAAGCTCTCAACATCTGTATTTTCGACGAAATCTACATATCAAATTGCATCGTCATTAAATCATCCCACATTAGAATTTAGTATTTTCCTTCCGCAGGGTTTCCTGTGGTAGGCGGTAATTGCATGCTACACTCCGCATGTATTATTATATTCATTCTTTTTCGGTAATAGATAATATTTAATTTGTCTTACTGCAACTTCGTTTTAATCAGTTATCCTGCGTCATTTAATTGTTCTTAAGTAACTCATTTTGCCAAAATGTACTCCTATGTAAACATTTTTCCTTCGCACTTGTTAATGAACAAACCGAGATTATTTTTCAAAATATTACATTGGTTACTTTTCTTATTCATATTTCTAATTTCATTCCAGAGATCCACATATTTACTGAAACTTACTCTATTGCTTAAATCTTTGTTGTATTAATATGTAACTGCATCCTAAATAGCTAACATGTTTAATTTATTATGTCATATTATGGCATATTGATTTATTGTCATTACCAGGTGCACTGTAGTGCTGTATTGTTGCTACCAGGCGTAGTCTTATTGGGTCTCCTTAATTATATTTCGGCTTAACGGACTTTTATTTTGGCGCGGATCACGCCAAAGGGAAAGATCTGTTTGAAATTGTCTGGTATGGCTTTTGCTAGACACGGATGGTGGGGGAAACGATAGCGTCACTCGAGTGTAAGTTGTCGTTGGAACCAGTCGTGTGTGGCCGGTCTACGGTCTGTAGCATCTTCCTCCATCCTGCTTCCTTTGTTGATTATGTAGAGAAGCCAAACGTTTTTGTGAATAAATACAAGGTAATGTGTGTTATGTAATCTTTCAATGGAATATAAAACCCCCACGCTTTTTCCTTAATTCTATATACGAAGATCTCGGATTTTGTGCTGCCTCTCCCGCCATGTGCGTGTTGGGGTGACCTAAATTAATCATTTTCTGGTAACCTTTTTGGCCTTCGCCGGATTTCCATTTTATATCTTACAGAGTGCTTACCATGTTATGATATTTTTGTTTTTCCGCAAAGGTCATATCAGCGTCCTTTTACTGTCTATCGGTAGTGATATTAACTCGTATACATTCGTCTTTGGTCTTCTGGTTTTTCTTCAGTATTTATACATTAGATCACGTACACATACATATTCATACTTCCAGTCTTTGGAGAAGATGGGGAATAATCTTTTCTGGAGAAAAATCCCACCCACACAAACCCGGGAACCTTCGCGCAGGAGGCAGATGCTGTATCGACTGCGCTATGCGTCCAGCCCTATTTTTGTTTTATTTGCGGATAAATGAATTCCTTATTTTGCAATATTCTTCCAGTTCAAATACACCTTATCTTCAATTTTGGACAATAATTATTTTATCAGCATGCGTAAACTAATGACATGGTTTAATTTGATACCTATTAGTATATTATATTTTAGATCTGTAAACATATCGCGCATTTATAAGATAAAAATGCTATGCGGGAGAAACTGCACCCTTGTCTTAAAACTCTCTTTATGTTTATTTATTTTGAATTCCTCCATTCCTTTGTATTATTATTCTTGTTTATTAATATTCTAAACACATTTCCAGATGAGCAGAGTATTTTTTAATATTTAATATATTCCAAAGTTGAATCTATTTAATGTATGAATATTTTAAACCAAATATATTTAACGTATATGATTGTACTTTTATATATAGTTATATGAAGTAATGTGATTTTAGGGAAAATCTGGAGTTTGTGTGTAGTTTAGTAATATCTCTACTCTTACGTAAGTAATACAAAACTTAAAAATCTGATGTGTTACACTCACGTGACATCCACTACTCTTGTACAAATTATTTTTACAAACGCTTATTCTCCATATGCTTCATGTTAATCGAGATATCGAGATGTTAATCTTATTGCTAATTTTCTTGTAGATGCAAGGGGAATTGCTAGGCTTTAAGCGATAGTAAAATATTTCAAGAGCTGGTTGCTATGTGGATTATTCCATTCTCATTGCATTACCAGGACGAAAAAAAATGAATAAGGAATTCCCATTTGAGAAAAAGTACAACTATTGGAAAATTTAAGAGAATAACAAGCAATATCTCGAAAATGGTTCACTCAACAAAAAAAATGTATATGACATAAATTGTGTATTTTAACGCCATCTACATTTTTGTGTAGTAAACTTTTGTCTATCTATTATGGTTTACCAGTTATGCAAAAGTCGTTCACAATGAAGAATACTTTTGGAGACATTCCCAGAAAATTCGAGATATACATTTCATTGTCATGAAACTATCTTAAATATATGATATTTTAATCAAAATCGTTAGAGCCATTTTTGAGAAAATTAAAATTTTCGAAAAATCTTCCATGTAAAGGGTAATCTGGGGTGGGGGATTTTGTTAAAAACCTTCGTGTCGCATCTCTGGAAGATACTGAACCTAAATGCCAATTTTGGTGTTTATCCAACTGTTCGTTTCTGAGTTATGCTGTTCACAGCCAAACAGACACACACTCACACACAGGCACACACGGACATGTTTCCAAAAATGCGTTTTTTGGATTCAGGGGGTCTCAAAACATATATTTCCGGTGAAATTTCGGTATCGAATTTTTGGGTGGAATACAATACTTCCTCTACTTACTATACGTAGTAGAGAAAGTAAAATTAGATGTGGTAAACGTATAACTTCACGAGAACTAGTATTCTTAAAGTATGCCTTACATCGTCGTTATTTCAAACAATTAGAGCGAATACTAAGATGTACGTGTAACAGTAGTGTGAATTTGCAACATGCTATTGGTTCATTACTTTAATGCTGGAGCTATGTATCAACAATAATATGCATATTACCTTCGGGTAATTAATTATGCTAAACGTAGTGTTGTCGCTTTTCGCACTATTATACCGATTTCTACAACTCTAATTTGAACCAAGCACACATATACGCAGTCCAGTAAGTGGGCTGCCTAGAGCAGTGTGGGTTTGATAAAGCCGACGTTCCGGCCCAAACCCTTGATATGTCCGCAGTTTCACTGCTTTAGCGTAATAGGTGCTTTTACACAACAGTAGGACCCAAGTGGGCTCACAGCGCCTTTGTCGCTGCAGAATGTGTAAATGTATCCATCTTTAGAGCAGTCTAGGATCTTATCCGGCATTGCACGGATGCTTACTATGAGTAAGGTGTTGAGAATAATCAAAGGGATGATTTTGAAAGCGGTGAGCAGTGAGGCGGGCCGGGAATGGTGTTGCTGTTTTGTTTCTCACCTAGCCTTGTCTGCTCTCTCGTCTGGAAGATGCTATAATCAAGCATCTACTTTATCTCAGGAGTGGGCGAAGGCAAACATACAACCATGTGTTCGATTATTCCAGATATAAAAGATATAAAACGTAAAAGAGAATGATGAAGTTGTTCTTGGTAAGTAATTGTTCTTCCACACAGACGTGTGCAGGACAAGGTTGGAAAGGTGGAATCAGAAGACTAAAAAATTCAATGGCTTAGCCGTTGATTTTCCGGTTTCCGTTTGGTTCCTCTAACCAAATGAGCTACAATAGTAACATGCCGGAAAAACATTAAATTTCCCAACTGACTCGCATTTTTCCCGGTAAAACTCAATGAGATATCAAATTATTTTGAGATGACATACCCCAAGCAGCGGAAGATCCATGGTTCAAATCACGAATATGGCATTGAGTTTTTGGTCTCCTGGTTATTTCCCTTATTTACATGATTATGCCGTTTCTATATTATTACTCATTTTTGTCCGATTCCCGCTATGCGCAGTAATTTTTGTAGATATCTCCCCATTCTTTACACAACATTCAGCATCCCCTGCCTAAGAATCAGAATCACAATGTGTGCTGCTTGGAAAACAGTAAATTTTTATATGAAAATGCCATGACGCACACATTCGTGCCAATAACTGTAACAGCTATTTTGATTGTTGCTTTGTATAGCGTTGTATGAGAGTTTAATAGTTTAGCGTGTATGTACGTGTATTGTCACGCCAGACATATTATTGCGTCGTTGGCGACAGCATTGTTGGGGTAATTCTTTCGCCTTTGGGTTTTGAAGTTCGTTTGGCGTGGCGACTCGCCACCGTCTAGCTGGCGATCCTGACCAGCGGTGAAGAGAGGGGGAAGTGAGTGTTATTTCTTTGTGTTGTGTGTTAGCATCACTTTAGATCGATTGTATGTGAAACCGTGTGAATGTAGTTTCGTGTGTGTAGCATCTCCCTTCAATTTCTTCCTTTTTATCTTTTATATATGGTGTAGGGGTACCGTGTTTATACTGAATAAACCACAGGTAATGTGATTAATGTGAAATTCTGTGTATTTTGTGATATCTATCCCACGCCTGCTCTGGAATGTGTAGTTTAAGATTCTGGTCTCTTGCTATCTCTGCAGCTATGCCTCCCAATGTATATGCTGGGGTGGCTAAAACTTAATGTCTAGCTACAAACCTTTTGGTCTCAACCCAGTATATAACAATTGTTCGCATTTATCTTGTGTCATATTTGGGGATCCGGACGTATCTCTGTTTCCTCGGTCTCTTTCTTATCGCTCCTCTCTCTTATACAAGCTGACACTTTGCCAGTTCCTTGTGCGGCTACCGACGTCTTGAGAAATTTCTCTCTAACTTTGGTTATTTCTCTCGTCGGTCCTCTCTCTCATACAAGCTGTTACCTTTACCAACTCCCTGTGCTGCTTGCTCAAGTCCAGTCGCTAATTAATTTAACTTGCTAGCTGCTATTCCTGCCCAACGTATCTTATACAACGTTCCATGTATTAGAGTATGATATTTTATGTAACATTCTATGTGCAATACTATTTACAATATTTTTGCTATTTACACCTGTTCTCTTTTCTTACCTTTATTTTTGCTCTTTTACTATATGTCCTTTTCTACGAGTTTCCCTATTATTTATAACCATATCTATGATTACATTCTTTATAATTACTTGTGCATATTGATTATGGGTTAAACGTACCCTATAGCAGCCTACAATTTTTGCTCGTACATAAAGTATAATTTCCTAGGTTTTTTTCTAGATTGGTCAAACAATACAAATGTGTACATAAGAGATTGAAAATATAAATAGGCGTATTTCTTGAACTTTTTAAGATATCCTGATGTGTTACATTCACAAAACTTTCTCTATCCTCTATCGTTTATCGTTTATAAGTGAGTAAACAAATTCTTTTTACGGAAGCTTATTTTTGTATCTACCTCATTTTAATCGAGATAAGCTTCTACAATAATAGTTATATTACACACTTCGTTAGGATAAAGAGGGAAGAGAGATAGTCAAATACTTAGAACTGGACACTGTATGCTGGCTTTAAACCTGCACTCTGTTTGCAATCGCGAGAAACAACTGAATGTTGACGAGGCTTTAGGAAAATGACAAAGAAATGAAAAATTCGAACCTTTAATGACAGATATCTCAGAAATTGTTAATGACACAAAACTTATTTTAAACAAATTGCGTATTTAAAGAGATCTGCATTTTTTGTGTAGTACGTTTCCGTCTATGGCTTAACGATTACCAATTATACAAGATTATACCAAACTTCTTCCGAATGAAGTGGACTTCACTGGCTATTCCTAGAAAATGCAAGATATAAATTTTATTTGTAATGTAAATATCTTTCATATATGGCATTTTAATCAAAATCGTTATAGCTATTTTAGTGAATAGAAATTTCGAAAAATGTTCCATTTAAGGGTAGTTTGAGGTGGAGCAATTTTATTGAAAATCTTCGTGTCCCATCTTTGGAAGGCACTAAACCTAAAGACCAAGTCTCGTATTTATTCGACTTTTCGTTTTTGAGTTATGCTGGTCACACACACACACGGAGATTTTTCTAAAAATGCTTTTTTTTTATTCAGCGGGCTTCAAAGCAAGTATATCCATGTGGTGTAGTGTTTACCATGCTAGCTTATAGTTCTCGAGGTCGCGGGTTCAAACCCGGCGGAGCATGGTGGTCCCGTGTTGTAGATTTAGGGCACGTAAAAGATTCTCAAGCCTGATAAGGAGGCCTGGGAGCAAAATTAGCGGTCTTTCACGCCCAATATAGAATGGGACGCTAAGAACCATAGTAGTTAAAGAGCGTCCATAAATAAAACTAAAACAAAAAAGAAATATCGGGGACGATTTTTTGGAAATGCAATGCCTTCTCTACCTACTAAGTTCGTAGTAGAAAAATAAAAATGTATACTGCTCTTTTAAAGAAGCATTTTGATGAAATGTATATAATTTTCAATTCTCCAAGGCATTTTCTCAAAACATGTTACTGTCAACGTTATCTTCGCTGAACTACTGATAAGTTAATGTTTAATTTGACAGCATTTGTTAATTTTTAGCACTATGTGTTTGATACCAACTTAAAACTTTGTTGTTGCAGGTGGGTTGCATATTGGAAATTCCTAGTGTTTCCACTCTTCATCGAATTTATTGGGTTGTTGTTTTCATGTACAAAGAATTTCCTGCAGAATCTATCACATGTGGATGGCTACGTGTATGCTTTTAAGGATGTTATTCTTTTTAGGAACAAAAATAATCCGAGTAACGGATGGCGGGGTTAAAACCTAAACTGAATTATCCCTGGTTGTAAATATAAATTTTATAATAAGCGTAAATAATTTATTTAGTGAAAGCCCTTAATAACGAATACCTATGAAACCGTAATTCGTAGAGAATAAGATTTTAAGTAATTTTGTTTGTAGTATCTCTGCAAGAGTTCCAGTTTACTGAAAATACAGTTAAAATAAGAGCTCCAAAGTGTCACTTCATTTGTAAATATACTTTCCTTTATATTTATTTACATATACAGAACATCTAAGAGATAGCAAAAGAGACGATTAGGTATGTAATGTAGTATTCATTGTATAAACCACTGTAAAAACCCTTTAAAGCATTTGCTTACAATGCGATATTTACTTTTCAATGCTTAAGCATATAATGTTTATTTAAACAAATAACTGTTTATTTATCTTGGGAATAAATATATTTCGCTTTCTTTATTTACATGTTTATGACTTTTCTAACCATGCTTTTACAAAAACATACAAACAAATAACCCGCGTTTCCTTAATTGTTTACTATGTGTGATTTGCTAATGAAAAAAATGGCTTAATAAATAGAAATCAAGCAGAAAGTTTAGTTGAAACCCCTATAACGTTACGAAGAGTACAAGACAGAGGGTAAAGAAACTCATGTGAATGTAGCACTAACGATGTTTTATTTTTATGAAGTGGTCATTGGACTTTTAACCGAACCTATTAATATTATAGCACAGTAATTCTGCGCTAACGTGGCTGTACACCCAACAACATGACTTGAATTTAGTAATAATATTTTACAAATTTTAATTATTTATATAATATTTAAAATTGCTTCTGCCTTGTTAATTATAGGCAAATTGTAGACCAACTCTTTGCTCAAATTGCTATCCATAATACTGATGGAAACGCATGCTCGTGGGGCTCTTATTATACTTTGAATAATTAATACATGTATACTTTACGTTTATGCCAATACAACTATACACACAACTATAGGTCATCACATATGTTAGCGTAGTTCATTTTCTTCTTCCTTTGCTCCAAAATCTCCTATCCATTTGGTTTTCCGAGGAATCTTTCCAGAGTCTGTATCCTTTTCCCCTTAATACCAGTCTTTCCATCTTCCTCTGTAACCACTAAACCTTCTACCATGTTACATCTTCCTCGTGTGCCTTAATTCGTACATGTTCTCTCTAGGATAATTCTGGACAAATCTGCAAGTCTTCCTTGGGAACAGCCAGTTCTTTCTTGTATTTTAGCGTTCGTTTTAGGACAGGCCTTTCATTTGTTATTTCCAGTGATGAGTTTAGCTATTCTTGCATAAACATTTATATTTTTCATATGGACATTACGTTCCTTACCACGTACATAGTAGGTAGAGAAGGTATTGCATTCCACCCAAAAAATCGATACCGAGATTTCACCGGAAATAAATGTTTTCAGGCTCTCTGAATCCCAAAAAAACATTTCTGGACATATGTTCGTGTGTGTGTGTCTTTGAACACCACTCAAAAACTAAAGTCGGAAAAATACTAAACTTACTATTTTAGTTCAGTATCTTCCAAGGATGCGACATGAAGATTTTCAAGAAAATCCCCAACCCAATACTTTTGCAACATTTCTATTTTCTAAAAAAATGACTCAAACAATTTTCATTTCAACACATATATTAACAAATAAAATGTATATTTTGAGGAAACAGCCTACAAAGTCCTCTTCATTCGGAAATAATGTTGTGTAATCTTGCATAAAACTAGTAAACGTTAAGTAACACACGAAACTGTACCACCCAAGAAATTTAGATCTCTTTAAAACACTCAACTTCTTTAAAATACATTTTTTGGTATAAGGCGTGTTTGAGATATCCGTTATTAAAGGTTGGACTTGTTCAATTTTTTTCTTTATTTTTAAGTCACATCTATTTTTTGTTGTTTCTCGCAATTGTATGGAAACAGTATAGAATTTTAAGGACAGCATATAACATCCAATTCTAAAACATTTAACTACTGCTGTTCTATTTGTATCTTTAGTGAAATGTGTAATATAGCTAGTTTTGCAAAGGTTTATTTGGGTTAAAATGTTGTTCGAAAAATAAGCTTTAGTAGGAATAGTTTGCATGCCCACTAATGGATATGGAGGGTAGAGAAAGTCATGTGAATGTATCACATCAACTATTTTAAATTTATATCAGGCCTTTAAACCATTGGATTAAGTGCTATTGAGCCATCATGTGTAAATTACAACGATTGCAATGTTAAACATCTAGGAAAATAAACTAGAAGCGGCGATAGACAAAATATCAGCGACCATGCCTAGGAAAAAGTCGGGGGTAGCCTACTATAAACTGAGACAGGCTAACATACCAGCATCTTCATGTATAGAAACAGTGCCTGAAAGACTGAGATATCCTAATATAAATCCTTCACTCTTAGAAGCCAACTTGATGTAAACACATGACATCATTAACTAGCTCGCGATACACAGGAAACCAAACCACATCATATTGTAACAAATGAAAACACCAGTTGTTGCTAAATAAAATTTATTTGTCACTTAGGTGCTCAGCGTAGCACAAACTTTGCACTTGAGACACTTTTGACACACTCAGAACATAACGCAACTAATCCGTCGAATCGAAACACAACTGAGTTTCTGAGTCACAACTAAATACTGAACTGTAGAATTACAACTCATAACTGAGCTGCACTCGTCCTATACAAACTCTTCAACTCTTGGCGGCACTTAACTTCGTAACTTCTTATCGAATATTTACACGAGATGTGCTGCCTGTTTGAGAGCAGAAGGTAAACATTTCCAGCATCTATTATAAGGTAAGGATTTTAGTCCGCCTCTGCCAGCGTAATTTCCCCGGCGACTGCCGGCTGTCTCGTGCAGTAGAGAGAGGCCGCAAGTGGGTTCGAATATAATTTAACTACCCCTACATTTTGTCCCACGATTAAATTATATTCGTCTGCTTCAATTCGCCATAATTATCCTAACCGCTTTCCTCTATGTTTAACCTAAATCAGAAATCATATTCGCCACTTACATTTTCTTTACAAATTAATACGCCGACACTGTTGATGCGGAGCTGTGACCTGACATGACCACGATAGAACAAGGAGCATCGAAGTTACACCCGTTTAAAAATGAGCTCCTGACCTAGACAATTTTTTTGTTTCACGCAATGCTCCTTCTCTAGTCACATGGTTTTTGTTGAGGTTATTGGCTCTCTTGATAAATTTTACTACACGTTTATTGGTTGGTATATTTTAGAAAGTATCTGTTTCTAGCGTCTTTCATTACCGCGCTATTTTCGGCTGATTAAATTTTCTGTGAGCTTCACTGATTCTTACACTTTTGGTTTTCTCTGCTTTGTTTATGTTTGCAGTGCTAGTTTACCCTTCCTTGCATTCAATCTTTTCTCTACGTTACCTATAATTATCCTTTCGCTGGATATCTGCGTTTCATAGCTACATGTTGCTTCACTTTATACCTTTCACTTTCCTTCTTTGCAACACATACTGCATTTCTTTTATTTAGTTTATATATAATTACCTCTTGTTAAACTTTTATTATTTAGCTGTATTTCTTTGGCGTCTTAGTATATTTAGCGTTTCAGTTCCATTTTTATTCTCTACAATATTTTCGTTGTTGCTTCATATTTAATTTACATTGCTCG
The DNA here is from genome assembly GCA_030765065.1 of Deroplatys truncata. NCBI lineage: Eukaryota > Metazoa > Arthropoda > Insecta > Mantodea > Mantidae > Deroplatys > Deroplatys truncata. The sequence continues at coordinate 112,908,603 of CM060986.1, forward strand.
GGCGAATATTCCAACCTCAATTTTGATATCGTATTTATTGGCGTGAGATCTAAACAATGAAACAAAGAAATAATAGTAACATAGAGAAATAGTTTCAATAAATAATTTCGTATATTAAATCACTGTAAAATATAATTAGCTTGAGTTGAAAGATTTGTCCGGAAATAAGAAGGTAATTAGGGAATCAGGTTAACGAAATTATTAGTATCAGCCAAAGATCGAACACATTGGTGTAAAAGGTTACTGAAACGCAAGTAGGTTATAAGCCCAGTACGTTGAACAATCACGTAGGCAAATGGACAAATTCTGCAAAAGAGAAAGGTGGATGAAATTCTCAGAATTAGGGGAGGTGTCCTAGTAACAAGGTAACAATAGGATTTTTAAGTTTTGGCCTGGGTATGAAATAACGTTGTGAAGCAATTCTGATGTAAGTGGAGCGTAATTAATAAGGGGGTGTAATTCTAAATCAGCATTACTCTGGTACCGTCAACAGTACTTACTGCGCTTAGTGACGCACTTGTGAAATAGGGTTTCTTGGCCATAGCAAGAATCTTTAGAGCAAGATTTTAGTTACTCACGGCTAGTTACGCTACTAGTTTCTTTTATTTCTAAAACGGTTATTTCAAAACGTCAAACTGATGTGGTCCTTAGCGTCCTATTCTATATTGGGCGTGAAAGACCGGTAATTTTGCTCAGAGGCCTCGTTATTAGGCTTGAGGTTCTTTTACGTGCCGTAAATCTACGACGGGACCACCGGCTCTACTTCCCTTCCGAAGGAAGCCGTGATAATGATTTTTACGTCCCAAAAAAATCCATCGCCCTCCGCCGAGTTTGAACCCGCTACCTCGGAAACTAGAGGCCAGCATGTTAACCACTACACTACGGAAAACGACAGAAAGAAAGTACTCTCATAGCTCTACCTCTGGGGCAGCTGATACACGAAGCAACAGCATGAGCTACAAGATAGCATTTTATAATTTATTATTATTATTGTTATTATTATTATTAATGTCGAAAAGCTTTAATTATTTGGAAACAAACTTTTATGTAGTGTGGCTTTTTAACTATCATTCACATGTTGTAATAGTAATGTAAAACGTACAGACAAGCAGAAAAGCAACGATGAATGACTTCTATTAATGTAATCACTTACTCTTTCTCATAGATCTATCAACTAGGCTGCTCTGGCTAGTGGTAAACAAAGAGTGACAGGTTGTATCGGTTTACGCCAAATAGCTTCCATGCCTCCTTTCTTTATTTTTGAAAAGTAATTGAACTTCAATAATAACAACATGCAAACTCCCTTAGGTCACGTTCAAATTAAGTTGTGGAAATCCATTTTTCCTTCAAAGCCAAGCCAAATCATATAAAAAGGTAATGAAGTCATATAGTTATCTGATTTCCTTTATTGTTTCAGAATCCAATAACAGTTATTTTTTAAAAGAACTGCAGAGTAACTCAGAAGCAGCGTGATCGTTAAAGCAGCTACTGTAAATAACTTTAAAAGAGATATATTATTAAAAACTCTCCAATATTTATAATAATGAACATAAAATGCAATTTCATTCATATACCTAGAATATAGACAATTCCAGTTAAGTGAAGATAACAAACTAGCTTTATTGTTGTCCATTGATGTAAATGAGTCAAAGCAATGTCAAACCGCTGCCAGGAGGAACAACCTTTAGTTAATTAAAGCAAATGTAAAGGAATGCGTTTTTGTTAATCTTTAACGTTAAAAACATAGTATGAAACATAAATTGGAAGCTAACTAAAAGGATGCCCAAGTTACAAGAAAGGTTTAGGAGAAAGTTGTAGGTTCCTCCTTAGGAACTGCCAAAATGCGATATCAATTATTTAGTAGAAAACAGCCTATAGAGGTTACAATTGACAAGTAGTTACCAAAGTGAAACTTTGACGTTTTCGCACTATGTGGCCACCAAATAAGCCACTAGAATCTGGTTATATTCGAATTGTTAGTTTTATTAATAACAGATAACTCCTCAAATACGCACCCGTTACATGTATTGAGATTGGTTATATTCTATCACTGACAGAGGTAGCGCAGGCAGTACCACATGTGAATCTCATTCGGGAGGTCGTGGATTCGACTCCCGCGGCCAATTTTCCTTTCTCAGAAAGGGTTTTATTTCTGAGTTTCCCCGAGTCTCTACGCGCATGCTGGGAAGGTTAATTACATCCCCCGAATTTCCTGTCCCCGCATTTCACTTCACCTTTCATCTGCTTGGTTGTTTCAGAGTTGTAAGGGTCGGCGGGAGGATCGACGTTACATGGCAGGGAAAAGGATGCTCTGTGTAACACTTCATCCCCAGATTGAGCGTGGTCTTTTAGTCCCGGAACCCCCAGTGGGATGTGCAGCCCTGAAGGTAGAGGTGAGCCGGTTGTACCATATGCCACTGGCGAGTTTCAACTTATAAAATGTAGGGATCCTGCCCTTTGCTATGTCGTGCCTCCTGATTCGGCCACCTCTGTCTCCTATCACTTCAACCCTCCTTCTCGGGAGCGCCCCGTTAGGGGCCTAGGCATAAAAGATCTCCTTAGCTAGAGGTACTAAATCCCCCTCCGCTCATGGTCATATGTCATATATTGTAACTGTTACTTTGGCACGTGTTCAAACTTTGCACGCCGACCTTAGTCACCTACTGACGCACCAATTATAATATTAATTGTGTTATATTAATTATATTATGTATCATCATATTAGTTATATTGCTATTTATATTATATTAATTACATTTATATTCATTAGGTTAATTATACGAGCATATACTTATAATTTCGTTAGCTTATTAGGCTAATAGATTATTTTTAACTCAGGTGTTACCTTTGCAGTTAATTAGAAAATTGAATTGTTTTCGCAATTTTTGGTGTACCTAAGCATTGTCTGTTTGTGTGCGGTTTTATTTTTACAGGAAGAAATTTGCATATAAAAATGTGGCTGTTTGGTTTACGCAAGTACGTCGAAGTCATATTAAAACGTATCTAAAAGCTGTTGTTCATATCATTACAGTACGGCAATTTGGAACGCTTAGTAACATAAGCCCATAGCCCATAGCCCATAGTCCTTAATTTAACATTTAAGGTACATTCAGATCTTAGGAATCAGCGATTATGTCTGAGAAGGAAGCAGATGACTAAAACTTTATACGGAAGAAAAGAATATTACAGATATATATATATTTATTATATGACAATGACTCATAAATAACACTAGCAGGATACCGACATAGTGCATCTTTTGTAAATAGGTTATCTGGTAATTTTTCTGGTTATTACCAGTGACTCAATTTAGAGGCCCTAACATGCCGCATCAGACATCTTTGCTTTTTAGTGTGAGTTATGCAGCGTCCTCTATAACAAATAACACATTTATGAATTAATCAGCGTCCTTGAAAGTGCGCATTCTGCGCATTTGGATTGGAGAACTGCGGTATACGTAACTTTTAGTACGTATTATTGCTAGTTTTACTACGGATAAACACTACATTAAAATATCAACGGACAACTTTGCCTGAATGGACAAAAGCGGTCAGGTAGGCACAAGACAGACATTGCAAGTAGAGCCGTGTTTTTTAACTGGAGTCAGAATTTGAGTAGTGATTCGTACGGTAAAGACGTATTTGGGGGCGACCTTTAGTAGGATGACGTTTTGTAATCTACTTTGACTTCCAGAAAGACCAACAAGAGAACACAAGAAGCAATAGTATGTTTAGAAGATTTATATAAACAAACATATGTTTGATAATTAATTGTTCTTTCGCATAAGCCGTGTGTAGGACAAGATTGAAAAGGAAAACCAGACTGAAGGGTTTAATGCCATAGCCGGGATTTGAACCACGGATCTTCCGTCCGCTTCCTCTAACCAACCGAGCTACTATAGTAACATGCCGGCAAGATATTAAATTCCCCAACTGACTCACATTTTTTCGGTAAACCACGAGGAGATCTTAAATTTATTTTGGGGTGACACACCCCAATGGCGACTTAACAATGTCGTAAGCCGTTTAATTCACGGGCTTCATATTTTAACCAATAGGTCAAGCAATGGTAATTAATAACTTGTTCTTTCACACAAGCCGTGTGTAGGATAAGACTGAAAAGGTGCAATCTGAACGAAAAATTAAATGCAATGAAGTTCATGACTAACTACTTATGCCGGGATTAAGAGGAACTTTGCTTAACGCAACGGCCGTAACGTGAAGTTATGAAATGCTACTGAACTAAAGGTCTAATTAGGATGCACTTAACGTAACGAGAATTACTCTCGATTGGTAGTTGGTTGTATTATTTCAAGCTACTCCTTCACGCCAATTAGTTATAATTAGCACTGACGTTAAACGTAACGTAACGTGAAGGAAAACATTGGCATTACCAGATTCTTAAGTTACGTCGCGTTAAGTCACGTTCAGTCGACCCTATTTAGCTCATTTAATACTAAGATCAACATTGGAGCTGCAAAATGACATAAAACTAGGTGGGGTAAGGAAGCATATGTTTTGAAATTGGGTATAAAACAGAGGACAGGAGTAGCATGGCTTAGGTTGGGAGAGTGGAAAGCTCGCAAGGTTGTTGGTGGTGATGCTAATGATGGCAGGAGGATTTGCCCATTATGCGGGGAACAAGAAGCCTGGACGCATATTTTGGCAACATGCGAGCAGACGGAGGGTGTTAGGACAAAACTATTAGCGGAAGTATTTTTGACTTCCAACAGACGGAGGACAGCATACTGGGACTTGATTCTAAACAGCCAAAACTGGCCAAGCTTGGGCACATACTTAATGGAAGTACGAGTACTAAGAGATAAGGTGTTTATGTACATTTTCTTTAATGTACGTCGTGCTTGAGCACTTATGTGTGTGTGTTTATGTGGGTGTGTGATTCAGAGTATTTTCGTTATATATATATGTAGTGTGGTTATTATAAAATAGTTGCTTTCTGGTCGATTCTGCAAGTTCCGTTTACATACCAGGTATTTTCTAGAGAGCATGTACGGTCATATGACCCATGCGACTGTGTTATGTAATTAATGTAATACCAAGTACTTAATAAATACCACTACTACTACTAGATAATCATTTAATACAGTGTGTTAGATTTTAACATTACGTCGCGCTAAGTCACGTTATGTTAAGTCGATCATAATCCTGGCATTACACATTGCATGTCGGCATTGGGATATGTCTTCTCAAAATGAATTTGAAATCCTCTTTTGGTGTACCGGAGAAAATGCGAGTCATTTGGGGAATTTATCTTTGTGCTGACATGTTGCATGGTAGCTCAGTTGATTAGAGCGACCGTATGAAAACCGGAAGATCCGTGGTTGAAATTCCGGCTATGGCATTGGGTTTTTCAGCCTGATTCTACCTTTTCATGCACACGCTTATCTTTAGTAAATTCATTAAAATGTGAAAGTTCTATAATGCTTTTATTTTCGCAAATCCACCGTTATCCAAACTCTAATATGATAAATTCGTAATTCACAGCTATCCCTTGCAGGAAATTCAGTTATCATAACATTTCGCTGAAATTATTGGTGTTGTCTGTGCAGAGTATGACGTAAAATTCACCAAAATATCAGAAAATGGATTCCAGCAGATGGAATGTTCGCATGAATGCAGATTACCGTTGGGTATGCACAGAGTACTATCAAAGGTTTCGTATAAGAGAAGAAATACCACAACATGTTATGAGAGAAACATTAACAGGATCAAAAAGTTAAACGATTTACTGCCAATAAATTAGGAATGTGAAACAATTCAGTTTGTTTTTAAAAGTGTATGTTTCCATTGTTTTGTTAAAATGCATTAATACTCATCTGTCTCATAGTTTTATACTTATTTTGTAAAAACTTGTTTATACCAAAGCAAAATAATGCTCATGCTTAAAATTTATCAATTTATGTATAAACAAGTAAAATGTACCAACAATTTTTACCTGACTAAACTTTGAAGGTTCTTAATGCTGTTTATATGGCGAGTTTCAGTTAACTGCCCGAATCCATGGGACTTTTATACGCCTTTGAAAACTGAATCAGCCTATTTTAGGTAAAACTCGCTATTCTTATGGGAAAATGTAGAACATCCTTATCAAGGGCTTGTAATGAATCGGAAAAGCACAAGTCATAAAGATGCATAAGATAGCTAACCTTGTTTTGGCTGCGTGTTGTAACAGAAAAGCTTAACATATGAAGACCGAATATATAGTGAAGTATAGTAGGAGAACACTTACAGTGAACTTGTACCATAAATCGTTTGCTGACTGGTGGTGGAATGCCATTGTTGGCGATGCACAAATAAGCCCCCATATCTGTCCTCTGCACACTGTTCAGCAAAAGCGTCTCTCCGTCGAAGGATCGTACAGCTGAAATATAAGAATACAATATTACACATGTCTTCTTGATTTCAATAACCTAATTTAAGTTCATTTGACTTTTCTTTAGAAATTTGGGCACAGTCTATGACACATTAGGGAGGAATCCTCAGACATAACTATTGCGGAACAGGTCAATCCACTATCGAAATCGCCATTGGACCTGATTTTGTATGTATAAGCACAACAGTCAGCACTACCGCATTCAAGGATCCTCCAAATGCGTTTGTTGTAGCTTACTAGAGCACCATCCTTCCGTAAAGTGTTTATATGCTTTATACTACTGTGTCTTTGATATAAAATCTGACCGCTCGCACAGTGTTGTGCGCTAGAGCCAATTCCCGTTGGGTTTCCCCTGCCCACACTCTGCACTCTCGACAGGCTTTCTGTCCTTCAGTTACCACGTAATCATTAGCGTCACTGGTCCACATTCATTTGCAAAGATAGGAAGGCCTGATATTTAGAACAACACATATTTGTATGTAAATTTAATTTTATGAAATACTACAGTGGCCAACCTAAATCGTGTCAATCTAAATCCGTTGTTTAGCTCCGAAAGGACGAAATTTCCAGCATTTTGTATGAGGTAAGATTAATTTTCTTAAATTTTATGTACAGGTTTATAGGAATACGGATTTAAGAAGCAAAGACCGAGTGCTAGCAAAGCCGGTTGTGGCATGTCGTGCTACCGAGACGCAAAACCCCCCTTCAAGCGGTCAGGTTGTGCACCGAAGACACTGTAGATAATGACAACACTGACGAATACCGCAAGATAAACAAAAACAAAAATAAAATAATTCAGACGATGAAAATGATTATTGTAAGAAAGGAAAATGAGTTACACTTCCTAAATCGAAATGAGTAGGTTGATGGATAGGGCAGCTTCAGGTAATAAAGAAATTAAACACAGCTTTTGCATTTGCTTTCCTCAGTGAAGTTAGAGAACCAAGACAAACATCAGTGTAGTGGTTTATATGGAGCGTTGTGCTGTGCAGTGCTGGAACTTAAGCTATTACAAAGACGAAGAGAAACAATCGGTAGTGTCTGAAGTAAGAATGTGAAGAAGAAGAAGAAGAAGAAGAAGAAGAAGAAGAAGAAGAAGAAGAAGCAGAAGAATAGGTATAAAATGGACATACAAAACAAGTCGTGAAACGGTTTGGATTAAGGAGGGACGATGCTAAGAATAAAAACCTGATGTGTTACATTCAAATGGCTTTCTCTATTAACTCTCATTTGTTAGTGGGTATACAAAGTTTCTTATCGAAGCTTAATCCAAATAAACCTTTGAAAAACAGATAAATACACATTTCGTTACAGATACAAAGGCAACAGGGACAGTCAAATATTTACGAACTGGTCGTAAAAATAACCTAAAATAAACTCTTTTTTATTTTAATACTATAATTAATTTTTGGATCCACAATTAATGATTGAAAGATTAAATTTCTTAATAATTTATTAAGATTTTAAGTTAAATTAAACTAATATCCTTCAAAGTTATAAATAAAGATGCTGGCCTTGAAATTGCATACTCTTTTCCATGCTATCGTGAAAAACACTGAATGTCAACAGGACCTTAAAAGAACGACAAAGTATTGAACAATGCGAAACATAAAGAACGATGTTTCGAAAATGGCTTATGGCACAAAAACGTTATTTGAAATAAATTGTGTGATTTAAAGAGATGTCATTTTTGTATGGTACATTTTCGTCTATCGCTCAACATTTTCATTCATACACGATTATATAAAATACCTTGCGAATGCAGAGGACCACGGGTTATTTCCATAAATTATAGATGTGCATTTTATTTGTCATATAAGTTTATTAAACATATTGTTTTTAATCAAAATTGCTAGGACGAATTTTTAGAAAATAAAAAAAGAATGAAAATGTTTCATGCAAAGGTTAGTTTCGAGTGGGGGATTTACATGAAAAACTTCCGGTCGCATCTTTTAAAGATACTGAAGTTAAATACCAAGTTTGGAAATTCGGAAATTCTTTTTGGATTCGGGTGGCCTCAAAAAATGTATTTCGGTGAAATCTCGATATTGGATTTTTTGGGTGAAACGCAATATGCTCTTAACTACTCTGAGATTGTAGAGAAAGTCAAAATGAAGGCGAATATAAATTAGGTAGAATATTGAACCAGAAGAAAAAGCTTTCTAAGAGACACACTGGAAGTAATAGTAAGCGAGAGAAACGTCGGTCGGAAAAAGTTACCAAATATTAGACAATATGAACATGAGTTATTTATAAGTGAAAACGAAGAGGAGGCCGAGGAAAAGCAATCAGTAAAGAATGGATTTGCAATGAATAAACTGTCCATGGGAGTATGTGATCATTCTACCAATTGGTCAATTAACTCCCTCAATCTTTGAATACAAGGGCATACAGAGCTATGTATCTGGAATTAAGTTTAGTTCTTATATTACCAAGTCCACTTACCTCATAATTTAAATAAATTTAAATCGAAATAAAGGGTATGAATTGCAGTTGTTTAAACTGAGTATGATATTAAATACAGTTTCAACTCAAGAAAGCATCCGAATTAATACAACAGCTAAGCTAAACACGCCACCATTGCAATATATCGGATAAAATCAAACCGCACTCTGCAGGTCGAAGATAATGAACCTCCGTATATTATAGATGAATACTTCTAAGTCTGACTTACGCTACGAAAATTACTGCAATGCCTGGAACTGAGATGTATTGGTATGCGTTCCATTACAATAATGGTTCATCTCAATCATATCTGTCCCCCCTTCTATCGCCGAGTTTGTAAGTATCTCAAAAAGTGCAATCGGCTTCTACCTGAAATAATTTCATGTTTCGAACCAGCTAACATTGTGCATGGACCCTAAAACGTCCTTTTTTTATTTGACTGTCGCCAATTACAAGAAAATGAAAGAGCTGCTTTCAACAAAATGTTCTCATAAGTATATGAGGCAACAAAATGTTCTCATAAGTATATGAGGTACATCCTGGCACTCAACATATTCACAGTGATGGGTCCAGGTTGAATGATAACAATAGTTCCCATTCTCTATAAACTACCTGATCACCTTCCAATCTTCTCTTGCGAATTTTTTCTATTAAGTATTCAATACAATGCATTATAGATCAAAACTAAATTACCATATTCATCGATTCCATCAGCTCATTGCATGCGCTTTAAAAGTTCCTAACGTTTAAGAGAACAAGGTAGTCTGAACACTTGGAAACTACACCTTAAGTACGTTAAATTATCATTGTTCTTACAGTTTTCAATGTTTTTTCCTGTAATTTTCAAGTATTATTCTATAAATTATGGTAATTATTTCAAGTGGTTGTGGGCATTGATAACTTATGTAATTAAGCTGGAAAAAATTATTTCATTCAGCAGAAAAATAATAAAATTTACTTTTAAAACATGTAAATCATGTACCTTTTTCTCTGATACTACCTGCAATACAGAATCACATTATTGCATACTTCTTCTTAGTATAATCAAATATCTTCTGAATCTCAAGTATTTAGTTATGTTTATCAGTTCACTACAAATTAAAAAAAATGTATTTGCAAAGCCCAAAAAGAAAAAATGTAGAAGTTTACAATGTTTTTGCTTTCTTAATATCACTAATATATATTAAAATTATGATTGTGGTTCAGAACGTTTAACTATGTGTTGTATACATACACTGAAAATTTCAGCTATATACCTCTCATATAGAAAAAGGCACATAAGCATCTAAAAATGTTGTTTTGAGAAAACTGACACACTTCACTACATTCCAGGGTCATACTCGTCTGCATCTTTATTCCTGGATTGCTTCGGCGTTTTCTGATTGCCTTCTCTTGGTCTTGGCCTCTTTTGTTAATTGTTGAACTGCTCGCTGGGCATGATATAGTCGTTCTTTGTTGAAAGATACAAAAATGTTCTAAAAAGGGATATTGTATGACAGCTCTAAAGGAATGAAAACTAGCATTTAAATGGTATTTAAATGTCTTAAAAGCCTCTTAAAACCCAAAATTATATATTTTCCGAAACTGCAAATAACAAGAGATTTTATTAGTGCCTCAAACAAAAAATTGTAGAGTACCTTGTCCCCTTAACTCCCTAGTTCAAGAACTACGCACACTATGCTACCACTGGAAGAGTAGTCGCACTCAGTTGGATTCCATCACATACAGTTCTTGCTGACAAGGACGCCCATACTGCAGCCTAAGAAGCGACACACACCCTCTGGTAAAATTAAATTGAGTTTTATTTATGGACGCTGTTTAACTACTATGGTCCTTAGCGTCCCATTCTATATTGGGCGTGAAAGACCAGTAATTTTGCTCAGAGGCCTCTTTATCAGGCTTGAGGTTCTTTTACGCGCCGTAAATCTACGACACGGGACCACCGGCTTTACTTCCCTTCCGAAGGAAACCATCTGGTAGATGGCATCAAAACACATCAAGATTTTCTTATCCGTATAAAATGAGCCATAACACATCAGTGGCAAAGTGAGTGGCATTCTACTCCAAGTAGTAAACTTCATGCAGTGTGTACTAACTACAATTTAAAATTCCCCATTTTACATTTCAAGCGTTAAAACCAAGTCTTTATCATTAGAATACTAATAGAACATACAACCCTGACTCACTTTCCTCTTCTGCCTCATGAACCTCCACCTATGTGTCAAAAACGTCAAACCGTGCTCACCATTCAACTCGTCACCATAAACTGTCGACAATTAAAAAAAAACAAAGACGACAGTGCCCCGTGTAAAACAACGTGGAAATACTTAAGAACGCAACTTAAAGTAAAATATTCTCAGTTTTGTAAAATCTATTAATGATGAAAGCTAATTTATGTACCTAGGATATGGCTGTAAAGTTCAAGGAACTTAAATAAAATAAATTAAAAAAGGGAAAGGATGCGGTCTCTTATAAACTCACCGAATAACTGAGCGGTCAAATTTAATAACTGAGCAGGTAAACTTGTGATGCTAGTCGGGAGCTGAGGATGCACAAAACAGTGCACAGTGAGAATAAAATACTAGTATAGTGAGAAAATTACTGCCTTGGAATTTTTACAGTTCTTGTAGAACATAAAAACCACAAAACACATTTACAAGAACACAAAAGTATTAATCAGCATGTAAATTTTATTTATAATACATATGCCATTCAGATATTGTTGTAACTTATTCATCCCACAATCGTTGACGCCGCTCACAGAATTCCAGTTCATTTGTTTCCAAAACCCTTTTGCTCTCCACACGCGTAGTGAAAATTTGTGCGTTTGCTTCACACTTTCCTAACGAAGCAAATCCGATTAAGTGCCGAAGAGTTGTAACAACCCACATGATAATCGCCTCTGATCTTCCTTATACTCCAAAACGTGCACGCCAACAAATCATATCATTTGAGGGGAGGATTATGAAACTTTACTGCCGGACAAAGACCGCTGATGGTAACAGCTTCCCCCTTTTATTTTTCACAGTTATATTTTTAGAGCCAGTGAACAGCAACTACAAGGCAGTCTTAGCGTTTATTAGTTTCATTTTTGTAATTCACGCCTCTGGCGGAAAAGAAGCCAATCTAAAAAACGTGCTTTTGAATTACTATCCTTATTTGAATGGCGAACATTTGTCGCAAATTGAGCTTGTGAAGATCTGTTAGACTAATTTTTTATGCGTTGAAAAGAAGTGTCTTTTATTTTTAAGCCGCAATTACATACATGAACCATTAAACAGAAAAAATTGGGAAACGCTGAGTTTCTATAAATAGTTGAAATCAATGATCCATTTCACTTTCATGGTTTTCCCTTGTTTAATCTACGGATTCGATACCTATTAAGTCAAAACAAATGTTACATATTTCAATAATAAAATAACAGTGCTACATCACCCAGATAATAGATGTTATTAGCCTTTGATTAGAAGTTTCAGTCAGACAATTTATTATGAGACAGTAGACAATCGTTTTTATTTAATTTTTTATGTTTTTCAGACATACTAACAGTGTGTCATATCAGTCCTTCATATCCGCAAAAATCAGCACATTAATCATCACTTTAATCTTTTATTTCATTTTTGGGAGGAGCTTTCCCACACATTGTTTAATGGTTTAAATTTCAGGAAATACCTACACAATGTAACAAAGCTTAGGATTGCACGGAGTCCAGGACATCATTCCTTCTTTACAGTTTCCATCTAACAGTTTTGGGTTGAAATGTCATCAATACCACTGTTAACAACTACTCTGCACCAGGACAGCTTGATGACAAGCAAAATCCTAGCCTAGAATATAAATGTGTTAACAAGCGTTTTACTACATTACCACAATAAAACCCAATTCTTCTGTACACACACAGTGATGGCAAGACATTCTCCAGGGATACATCAGCGCTTTCGGATTCACTGTGCGATGTATCTAACTGTACAAACGGAGACCGTTTTGAGCACTTCTAAATAAAGACAGATTTTCATATGGCATGCTATTTATATTTCATGGTACACCGTAGTTCAATGTGAACAGAATGAGCAGAGCGAACGCACATTTGGGCAAATTTCTTGCGAAGTCAGTATGAGCCCATTTCTCAATAACCTGCCATCCGATGATATGATGATGGCAGTGTAATAAAATGTCAATACAAGGAATACTTTTACAATCAGCAATGGCGCAAGGGAAATAGCGAAATGCTGGTCTTCAATGAATCCTTTATACTATAATAGGGCAAGTATCCTTTTTTTACAAATAATTTATAAAGAACTAAGCAATTTATGTTATATAGGTGCATTAAAGGTGATATAAAATAACGCTAAGATCCGTGAAAAAATCTTCGGTAACGGGAGCTTAATGGTATCTATGAAAGTATGTGCGAATATATAGCTATGTTTCGTTTTTTCTTCTGTTAATATTACAAAACCACTATAAAAATTAAAATTATTAAGATACAAATAATGGAATAAATTGAAGAGCTTAAAGGTAGGGAAACTTAGAACCAGCACCATAATTTACTCTCAATGTTGTCCATAGGATAAGATTTTCCTCTATGTTAAAGGCGTTGTCATTCACGAGCGTTTTCCTCACATTTTCTTTCATCTTCCCCAAGGAGGAGTTATAATATTTCTAAATACTGAACCTCTGAGGCAACAATTACGATTATCTTTGAATATTCTCAGCACCTAAAAATTTTATTATTATAATGAAAATATAATGTTTAGATCTATCTTTCCATGTGAGAAATAATTTACACCTGCTTTACATATTGTTCATCATTTATTCTTCTGAGCTGGACGATTAATCTATATATATTTTCTTCATTTTTATTTAATTTTGTTATATTATCAGTTCATTTGTTATTTTGTTGATAGTGTGCTATTAGATAATCTCGCCCAGGCAGTTGATATTAAAACCTTAGTGTTTTAAACCTGTATTCTAAGGGAAACAAAAACCGAAATTAAATCTAACTTTCAATGTGCTGATAATTCATACCGATATAAAAATATGTTCCTCATAGAATAAATAATGTTTTTGTGAATATTTTTTCAAGAAACGAATATAACTGTATCTATTAAAATATTGTGTGCATGATAAATAAAACCTATATATACAATTTTTTTGTGGATAACTTGCGAAGACGTCCTCATTCACAGTGCATTTTACACAATTGAGAAACCATGTGCTTTTTTCGGTCGCTAGGCGAATGCTGGGTTGGATACTTTGATCCGCAAATTTTCCTATTATCCCTTTCATCACTACGTTTTCAATTGCTTCTTCTTTACCGCCATATCAGGCATTGGGCAGATAAGCCATCCTGGATATGCTATGATTCAATGTTTGCTTTCTCCTCGACAGGCTAATGACCCACAGCATTTGAGGCAGTATTTTTAACACATGAATAATTTCAATTAAATTATATAATATGTAAATTCAATAACAGTCCACCTTGAAACAATATGTATGTAACAATTTGTAAAAATGTATGTAACAGTCATTGCAAATTCTTATATTATTGTAAACATGTTTAATAATGTTATGTGAATGCATTGTGTAATTTAATAATGCAAGAGCTGTGAAAATAATAAGTTTAAAGTTGCTAATAATGCGGTAACCTTGAGGCAATAATGAGTTTGAGAGTTTGAATGCTACTAGTCATGATTAGGGCAGCAATAACGTAAATCTTGTGACAGTGTTTAAAATAGCCAATAAACAGCTAGAAAAACCTTTAATTAAATGCAGGTATTCTATTGGACTAGAATTAGCCAGTCAGAGACTTGAAATACAGAAGCTTACGGGTTTTGACGGTTGAAATATATTCAGTTGCCTGCAGAAGACCTTGGTAGTGATCAGATGGAAGATGCGTTTTCTAAATAAATATTACGTATTGGTGTGAAACGAAAAATTATGTATACGCGTTAACAAAGTACAAGTATTAAATTAAAGAATCTCACAGCTCTTGATATCAGTGTAGTGCTATTTAATTTGTGTAAAGGATTAATAAAAAGAAGTTAATTTAAACTTAAAATCTGTGTAAGCCTATATTCTTGTCGCACCGCACCCTGCCTAGGAGAAACGTGTCTCTACAAACATTATTGACACAGCCGAGGCAAACATAAACATAAATAATATCTATAGAACCAGTTTAATAACAAAGTTAATATAATATTTTTTAAACTTGGAGCGTAACAACATAAAAATACATCTTCAAGTCAGCTTTACATACGTAGCAGCATATTACGTAACAAACAATCTTCTTCAAATCAACGCCCAAAGCGTGGTGCAAAACTTCAACAACAGAACACTTTCTCAAATGGGTTTTCGAACTGTGGAAATAAATAAATAAACAAACAACGTAAAGATAATATCTTCTTCACATTGGTCTGTAAATTCCTGGGGGTGTAAGTCCTCCGAAGGGGAGGATAATCCGAAAAGCAGAGAAATCATGTGATATACTTACTACAGAAATATAACATCCGGCTGTTTCCAACATATTTTCTGCAATTCTTTTGTGTTTAAAATATTTCAAATAACACACTTTTGAAAAGTTAATACGGCCTTTTTTCATCAGCCTATAAAAGATTATGCAATATAACGTTTCGCTTATTCGAGTTTGTTTTAAACAGGTGACTGTCACATTGCCTCTTTTTCGTACCGCCCTACCTAAAACAGTGGAGTATGATACAGGGGAGTTGCGTTTTATTTCGCAATCCCATGAACAAAATAAAACCACTTCTAACATACTGTGGCATACATTACTTTTTAGACGGTGCTCAAATTTGTAGAATATCAATAAAGAAACATTTGTTCCTAAAACTTACAGAGATCACATTTAGAACGTGTTCTTGAAACAAGAGATATGACGTTAAAAAGCAAGATTCAAAATGTTATAATGTTTTGTTGATTTGCGAGCAGTCATTTTCAGTAAAATTATTTTCACCACGTTTTCCTTTAAATGGTGAAAATAATGAAGCGATTAAACACTATATATCATATCGCTTTCTGGACTTTTTTGGGTAAGTACTTCTAGTGTTATTCTTTCTGCTGCTTCTGTAATTTTACTTTCATTTCAGTTTCCGCTGAATTAATAATTTCTGTCATTTAATCGTTATATGAGTTAGATAAAATAGTAACGTTTGAGATCAAAGAAAGCTGCCAATATAACGTATAGGTTAATTCTACAACAACGAATTGCGATAAATTAAAGTATGGCAATTTGTATTGTGAACAGTTAATGCGATCGCCATGAGAAATTAATCATTTGAAACGACATAATGAAAAACAAAGCCTAAGTAAACCATGTCGAGTTATTAAACGTGTGCAAATACAAAGGGTAATTGCCATGTGATTGGACTTGAAATCAAAGTTGGTCATAATACAGATTATCGCACTAGTGTGATAATCCAAAGCTTTTAGCTCGTGTGTACCGTGTTAGAAGCTCCACTTTTAGACCTTGCTACCTAAAAACATATTTTATCCAAATTTAGGGAACATTTATCATGACAATTTTATGGTTTATAAGAAAACAAGGTTTTGGTTTAATCATCCTTAGAACCGTTATGAACAGGGAAGAGAAGATGTAAGAGAAGATAATCGAGACATTTAATTGTTACTATCAGAGCTGTTGTATTAGATATAATATGATTTCAGTACTATACTTATGGATATTCTATATAGAGGTTTCAGCGGAAATGTACATTTTGAAGTCCCACGGAAATATACAAAGAGAATTTCTGGAAAAGTTCCGCGTGTGGATATGCACAATGTAACTCATACGTAAGTACAGGATCGTCAAGGATACAACATGAAGAAGATTCGAAATTCCTATACCCAAAATGCTTTTACATTAACAATGCCGGTACTTTTTATTTATTTTTTATCAAAGGGATGTGATGATTTTATGGTATAAATAAAACGTATAATTTAAGCGCACTCTTCTTCGTTTCGAATTAATTTGGTATAACTTTGTTCAAGTGCGAAACCGAGGTATACAAAAAGGTCTACAGAAAACTGTAGAGTTGATTAAATTATGCAGTTGTGCAAACATTTTCTTAGAGTTAACAGTTTTCGAAGTATTCAACACTACTTGTTTAAGTTTTAAAATTAAACATTCTTAAAGGTTTGTTTTTCTTTTGTTTTTCTTTTCCCTTTCAAGAGCTCATTACTACGCTATCTGAATTTCCTTTTCCATGCTTTTGATATAAACATTTGAGTGTTGTTTGAGGATAAAAAATCGGATGTGTTACATTCAAATAATTTCCTCTGCCCTCTATCATTTATTAGAGGGTATACAGATTATTTTTACGAACTTTAACTTTCCTACCAGCTTCATTTTAATCAAGGTAACCTTTCTGGAAATAGCTTCATTGCACTTTTCGTTATGGATACAAAGGGAATAGCGATAGTAAAATACTTTAGACCTTGACGCTACGCTTAAAATGCCATACTCTTCCAATGACATCGCGAGAAACTACTGACAATCTAAAGGGCTTGAAAAGAATGGCTAAGTATTGGACAATTAAAAACGGATATCTCGGAAATGGCTAATGTCACAATGAAAGCTACGGGAAGTGAATTGTGTGTTTTCTGTAGCACGTTTTCGTCTATTGCTTAAGGTTTACCAGTTACACAAGATTATACAAATTTCATTCCGATTTAAGAGGACTTCAAAGTCTATTCCCATAAAATTCAAGATATCTACTTTATTTGCCATGTAAATATCTGTAATGCATGGTATTTTAATTAAAATCGTTAGAGCCATTGTTTTAGAAAATATAACATTTCGAAAAATCTTCCACGTAAAGGTACTTTGCGGTGGGGGAATTTTCTAGAAAATCTTTGTGTCGGATCTTTTGAAGGTATTGAACTTAAATAGTAAGTTTAGTGTTGATCGCCTTTTCGTGTTTGAGTTATGCTATTCACAGACACAGGGCCCTTTTTCTATAAATGCTTTTTTTATGTTCAAGGGGGCTTAAAATATGTATATATGTATTGTGTTAGAGAAAGTAAAAAGTTTATCAAGCCTGTTGAGCCAACCAGTGTTTAAATTCTAGTCAATTTCAAAATCAAGAACTTTAGATCTATCTATACATCAACACAAAGACTTTCGCCAAAACGTTCAATTAAGTACAACCTTTTGAACGCTTCAGTGCTAAATTAAACATTACAAATGGTTGCAGACACAAGAAATACAGTTTTCCGGCACGTTTTATTACCTTTCCTATTGTACTGCATTTCCAACGATGGGTCTTGTCCGAGAGCAGTAAGATTGTGCAGCCGGGCGACGCTTTCATAGTACTTGGGCTTAAGCGCAATGTTCCCGGTTTATTCTTGAGACGTTGTCGTTTAATCTATATCAGCAGAAATGAGATTACTTTCTCTTATTTCATTGCTAGGAGGGAATGGAAGAGATCCTAAGCAGAACTTGGAGGATCCTGGATGCGACGGACTGGAAGAAAGCAAGACAAATGTTGCGGCTCGTAGAGCTCGACGGCCCTTGGGCTGGAAGAGTGATCGTGGCCGGCCAGATAGAGGCTAGGGGCCTGCTATTGGCAGTTTTCGTGGGGGACGAACATAGAAGCAAGGAAGGAAAGAAAACACCGATGACTTGTTACTCCCTCGAGAAACAGCAGAAAGCTTGCCCTGCGTATATGGCCACTTTATTGCTCTCCTTCTCAATATAATACGCAAAACATGTCTTTCTTCCACCATTCCCACGGATAAAGAGAACATATGATTTTTATGGTCAAAACAAAATGCAGTAAAGGTGTAGCTTTCAATTTTCTCTCCTTCAGTGACAGCTTAAAATGCGCCTAAGTGTTTAAAAAAAAATCTGATATGATATATTTGAATGACTTTCTCTACCCTCTTCCGTTTATTAGTGTGAAACAACTATTCTTACTAAAACTAGCTTTTTTGTCCACTACTTTAATCAAAATAAGGTTTTGTGGAAATAGCTGCATTACACATTTCTTTATATATACAAACGCAACCGCAACAGTCAAATGTGTAAGAACTGGATGCTATACGCTAGCTTTAAAATTTCATACTGTTTCCATGCAATCGCGAGAAACAACTGAACGTTGACAGGACTTAAGAAAATGAGAAAAAAATTAGCAATTCGAATCTTTAATAACGGATATCCCAGAAATGACTTTTGTCATAAAAAGCTTATTTAAAACAAATTGTACGTTTTAAAGACATCAACATTTTTTGTGTAGTACAACTTCATCTTTCGTTTAACGTTTACCAGTTATACAAAATTGCACAATTTTTTTTCCAAATGAAGTGGACTTCGTAGGTTATTTCCAGAAACTTTAAGATGTAATTTTAAATTCCCAATTTCGAAAAATCTACTATGCAAAGCGTAGTCTGGGGTGAAGGATTTTCTTGAAAATCTTTGTCCCATCTCTGTAAAGCACTGAAGCTAAATACCAAGTTTGGTATTTATCCGACGTTTCGTTTTTGAGCTGCGCTGTACACACACATACATACACACACACACACAGACTTTTTCTAAATATGATTTTTTTGGATTTAAGGGTCCTCAAAACGTGCACTGCCGTAAAATATCGATAACGAATTTTTGGGTGAAATGCAATACTTTCCCTACATAATAAACGTGGTAGAGGAATAAAAACACTATGTCCTTATGTTTTTACTTTTGTTACTCCGAATATCACGAAACTTGAAATGGAGAATATAAATGACACAAAATTGAAATTTATACATATAGCAGAGAAGACTATACCTAACAATTTTTTTCAGTTTTATAAACATTATATCATAGATGTGTTCAACAACCTACGAGAAAAATGTAAATCACATTTCAACATATAGAAGGCTGAAATATTCTGTTTAGCACGCAGTACGCCTTTTAAAGTTGCCAGCAGGGCTTAACATTATGATGTATGTACACAAGTATACACAATGTAACTGTTTGCTTTAATACGTTTGTTATATGCTTAAAACAATAATTTATTTCAAATGACTATAACATGTCAAATAGATCCTTTTCTGAACGGTTTCATTTTGCAGGAATTTAAGTGAAAATATGGCGTTTTGGGGAATTAAAGCTAGACACTTAATGTCTGCAATATAAGAACCATTTGCGGAAATCTTCACTTCACTATATAGTCGGACTTGGTGCCTCAGTTGGTTAGGGCTGGCTTTACGATCCAAAGGTCGCGGGTTCAAACCCGGCACAAACCGATGGTTATTAAGTGTGGAGCCACATGTCAGTAGATTTACTGGCAACTCCTGCGGGACCAGATTCCGGCATGATGCTGGCAATTGACAACGTCGTTATCCAACAAAATATTAATTTTATTTCAACATGAAATTGAATCCTTTGAAGTACTAAGTATCCTGCAAGTGTACTTAAAAACTGATGTTTCTTATTACATATTCGAAATCATTCCTCCAATAAACATTTTCAAAACTTGGGCATTTAAAATAATGTAAAAGTGAAAAATTCTCAAAATGGGAAATAAAATCAGCAAAATTGGCGGATGGCTATGAAAACTACTGTTTAAAAGAGTAAATAAAGTTTTATATAAAAAGTAAATCATATATTATACTATATACTTTTGTGGGTACAGCGTTTAACATTTTCGGTCCTTCATCTTTGTTTTTGTGGGGGAAGATTCTGAATGTACGAAAAGTACAGTGTAACTAAACATGAGAAAGTGGTCATGAACTTTGCCTAGCAAATTTATATTACAGCGTACAGTTTCAGAAACAGGGTACAATGTTTAGTTTCAAAGGACTTGGGGGGGAACTTTCGTGGTAATATATAATTTAAGGCGTGGTGCACTTTTTACATCAAAACTAAAAAAAATATTATTTATTTATTTTATCTGTTAGCTAAACTTTAACTTCAATGCTCTATTAACAATTCCCAATTCGTTTCATATTTAAATTGTTTGAGATTATTTACATTTACTGCTTCAAACATTCTTCCGTAAACCAGAAGATCCATGCTCAAATCCCGGCTATGATATTAAATTGTTCAGCCTAATTCTACCTTTCCAATCTTTTCCAACACATATCTTGTGTGAAGGTACAATTAATTACCATAGATGATGCTTTGTTGATCTCCCGGCAAATATAGCAACAGCAACGATACATTCGCGGTATACATAAAGTCTTATCTGCGTTAAGCCGTATATTTTAACGTCACTTTTGGGTTTTTAAATATGTACAAGAACAAAGGTGAATTGGATATTACTTTACAATCTATGGCTTTTTTATAGCGGGTTAAAAAACTTAATTTTTTACTAATTTTATCGGAGATTAAACAACAAAGAGAAAAACCGCTCTGAAGTTGGTTTTGGTACAGTATCAGTATACCTAATACTTGCGATAATGAAAATATCTACACAGCCAGTCACAAACAATAACCATTAAATACGTCAGGATATAATCGAGTGCTTTAAAACATTAAATATGAAAATGTAATACCTGTTTATTTTGAAATGACATTTAATTGTATAATGCAAGAGTGTCCCATTTAAAATGACCTTATTTGAAGCTTAGTGATAAACTAATGCATATAAATTGTTCACTTTCTAGATATCATATGATAGTTTGTGATGTTACTCTAAATGATTACGTTACTATTCCTTCAAGCACTGGTTAATATTTTATGAGAGTAATGAAGCTGCTGCCCAATT
This sequence comes from Deroplatys truncata, assembly GCA_030765065.1. Taxonomy (NCBI): domain Eukaryota; kingdom Metazoa; phylum Arthropoda; class Insecta; order Mantodea; family Mantidae; genus Deroplatys; species Deroplatys truncata. Next base: position 112,930,145 of record CM060986.1, read on the forward strand.
TAACATTAATGGTATGTTGTTGCCTCAAAGGTATGAATTGTTATGAGAGATCAGGATTTAATTACTCAAACGAGTGAACCGACATTTTTTATTATAACAGAACAGTTGTATAACGTTAAGCAATTACATTGAGGCAGTATTTTTAACAACTAAATGAATTCGGACTAATTATAAAATATAATTAATCAACAGCCCACCTTAAAGCAATATGTGTATAAATAATACATGAAGTGTGTGTACAGTCATTGTGTTATGTTTATATTATTATGTACATGTATAATAATGTTATGTGAATGTATTAAGTAATTTAACACTGCAGGAGCTGTGAGAATAGAAGCCGAAAGTTGCTAACAATGAGGTAACAATGAGGAAACCTTGAGGCAATAATGAATTAGAAAGTTTAGTATTGCTACTAATAATTCTTGGAACAATAACGTAATATTTAAAACAGTTTATAAGTAGCCAATCAAAAACTACAAAAAGCTTAAGTTAAATACAAGTATTCTGTTGGAGTAGGATTAGCCAATCAGAGACTTGAAATAGATGAAATTTGCAAATTCAGGCGGCAGATGCTAGAAAGCAGCGTTCTCGAGCAGTTCGCTCGGTACGTATTGAGTACCAGACATAAAATTCATTAACGCGTGAATAATATAAAGTTTACGTGTTAAAAAGTACAATTAACAATAATCTCACAGCTCTGCAGTAGGATATATCAGTGAAGTGTTATTTAATCGTGTGAAGGATTAATAAATGAGTGAAGTAAACAATTATAATTTACGTAAGCCATATTATTTAGCCGCATCACCCCTGCTAAGAGATACGTGTTTCTTCAACTTAATACTGACGCAGCCGAGGCAAACATAAATATATAATATTTAAAGAAAATTAAAATACAAAGTTGATTTTTTAAACGTTTGGGCGAAGGCCACCGAAAGTGAACGTGGGGCGAAGGACACCGGAAACGTTTTACGGAACGTGGGGTAAACACTCCAAGAAACATATTTCCCGCAATACGTGGTGCAAACAGCAGTAATAAACAACTTCAAGTTTGGCTCTCGAACAACAGCAATACATTTACTTCTACTACAACGTAGTTTTCAATTATGCTTGAAGCTTTTAACATACATAAAATAGTGAAATAGTTTACACCTTTAAATGCATGATAGTTCTCGTTTTATCTTTCACTTTTCCTTTTAACAACTACTTTCCTTTACAGCAAGTTCTAATTCCTTACAAAGGTTTTCTGTTTGCTTCTACTGGCAATTCGATTCTCGTACAAGCTAAAAGTATTGAGTTAAATGTTTCTCCCGCAAGCTAAGCAGATTAGAAACAAGGGGAAGGAATTAAATTTTCAAAATGGTTACCAAAATTATGAAGTGATATTTAGACAAGTCCACAAATCACCTTTGTGAGCAGCATGCCGAAAAATGCTTGCCCAAGCCAAATGCAAGCTAGACTTGCTAGGCGGTCTACTCGCTATACAGTTTCTTCGTTCACTGGTTGCTGTCTTCGCCTGGGAGAACCACGCTCCCCCTCTTGACTGCTATAGCGCTGCGACCGCTAAAGTTGTTTAAACCAGCCAATGGCAAGCATGGATGACCCATTACGTCGTTTTACCATGCTTGCGTCAGGGATGACAACATATCCTTCTGGCACGTTCCTCCAGAATCTCCTGTTGCCGACGTGTTCAACACCAATAAGTAGGGTTTAAGTGGTAAAAGGTAAACTGAACCAGTTTTAAGGGCACTTTTGATTTCGATATCGTACGCCGATCTTCCGTTTTCCTATAGTGTTTTTCTTTATTTAAAGTTAGCAGAAAGTCATTATCATGTGGTTCCATACCATCCCTGGGTGAGTCAATCTCTTATTGGTTTGAATTAAGTCCGACATAAGCTTTGACCTATGAATAAATGTCGGGCCTAGGTGAGCGGCGAAAGGGATGAGTATGGAAACATTTCACCCATTTATCTGGAAGGCATGCTTGGTAACGATGGCCCACAACAGCTCCTGGATGGGTTCTTCTTGTATTGGCTTAATGGCACTCAAAGATCAGCCTACGAGTAAGTCATTTACAGGTTCAGGAGCGAAGGAAAAGAGAGAAGTAAGAAAAAACATTAAATGGAATGTCGGAACCAGCTAACGGGTAGGGGCTGGACGTGGCAGAGGCGGTTTAGTATTTCCCTACTAAAATAAACTACTCTGCATTATATCGGCACGATTCCATGTACTCGACTGTATACTGGTGTGCATAAAATGTGTCCCATAATAGAACGGTGCTATTTATGCTGGTATTGGTAGAACTTAGCCCCACCCTCTGCCAGCGTGACCATCTCTCTTTTTCGAGCCGAATTCTAGCCACTGGATTGGAAGGGTACTTTACCTCCCTCAAAGTATGACGGAACTGCTGAAGGGTATTATTACAACTTAAACCTCATATTTTCATGCTACACTACTGTTTTCTTATTGCCGTTTAGTAACTACAACAACTTTAACCTTCGTCTCCATGTTACTGAATGAAAGCTCTCATATATGTAAATATCGTAGCTGTCGTTCACTTTAACCCCATTTGCAAATAATTCTTCACCCTTACTCTATAAAGCCGACTTATTTTGTACTGATTTAGCCTTTCCTTGTGTACCAATCGTAGCGAAACTCCTTGATACAGGCAGTATCCGAATCTCCCCTTCAGTTCACATAGATTATAAACATCGTTCATTTGATAGTTTGTATCCCGTCGTATCTTTTTAAGGCCAGTCACATAGAGAACTGATACCGGCTGGGTGGAGTCAACAGTTGGTTACCTGAAGGTGGAAACCATCTGCAGGAAAAATCAACATGGCAATCTTGGGGAATGGGTCACTTATTTATGCACGACAGTGTACGTTGATGGTAACAAGCAGAGTATGACTTATGTTGCAGAAAAGGCTCAGTTTGTTTGCTTGTATACGCAGCCTGTATGGTATGTGGCTCTTACGAGTCAGGTATGTAACAAAGCCTCCTGCAATGGAAAGAGGCCAAGGCATGGATTCAGGCATTTTTTGAGACTGTTTCGCAAGCTAGACAAAGAATATCAGAAGAGAATGAACAGCGAATAGAGAGGTATTCCAAAGAGTTTACGAAATCCGCAGCGCTCCACGGAGACTGGTTGTAAGAATATAAACTCTCCAAATACGAGGGTAGATTGAAAAGTAACCCACAATAATTTTTTTACAGAAATTTTAATATTTAAAACAAAAAATATCACAAATGAACTTACACATTTTACCTACTTTTCGACATAGCACCACGTTTCTCAGCACATTCTCCCATCGTGATACCAGTTTCAATATGCCCTGTTCGTAGAAGTCGTTTCCTTGGAGTTTAGCCACCTGCGGACTACTGATTTCTCTTCCGCGTTTGTCGCAAAGCGTTGGCCGGCCAGAAATTTCTTCATGGGGCCAAACAGATGAAAGTCCGACGGTGCAAGTTCCGGAATGTATGGTGTATGGTGGATGCTGAAAGCACCTCCCAACCAAATTTGGTGATTTTCTGACGAACAGCAACAGCAACATGGGGGGCGAGCATTGCCAAGAAGAATATCGTACACTGCACCATAGGAAACGTTGGAACTGTTGCGATAAGGTTCGTAGTTGCACACTCGGTCGTTCAAAATTCAAATCTCAATGCCTCTAACATTCTGTGGGGTTGCAGCTGTTACCGGCCTCCCGGAGCGTGGCGAATCACTAAGGTTTACACGGCTCTCTAGGAAGAATGAACACCACCTGGAGACATTGCTACGGTCCATACAATCATCACTATACACGCCACGCATGTCCCTGTGAATATCATTCGGTTTATGCCCTTTGGCCCATAAATATCGAACCTCACCTCTCTGCTCTTCACACGTGGACGATAGTAGCATAAGCGCCATATTTGTTGCATAATTCACGCTTCTCTCGCTAGAGCTGCATATAAAACAAAAAATAACTTGTGTGATGAAAACTTCAAACTATATCTGTGTGAAATTGCAACATTCCAGCTGCAAAACCAAAGCAGAAAAAAAATATTGTGCGTTACTTTTCGATCCACCCTTGTATATGTGTGTCTTAATTTTACACCTACAATTTGAACCTGAAAATAGCCCGATAACGAAGTCTGCTTTTAAAACGTATGTTAGTATTTCGACTGGTGAACCTTCTTCTAGCAGGAGAGACACTTTACGCAAAAATTGTCTCATCACACTTCAATTATTATTCTAACTTATTTTTAAATTACTCGTGCTTTGTGGGTAGTATTGAAATAAAAGTGGATAATTTCAATGGAATAGTGCGTAGTGTTTTTACCAAAAACCTTTTCGAGTCAAATTTCAGAAGTAGTAATATTGATATCCATTAGTTCTAAAAAGGCTACTTTCAAAATTTCAATAAGGGTTTTATTGCTCACCAATAGACTTCCTTCGTATTCTACGGCTATGAGTCAATTCAGAATCTGATATAACTACTGCAGCAGATCCATATTCTCGAAGAAGTGTAGTGTGTTTGAGTTTATACACTTTCAAGACCTCCGTTTGTTTGCTGTACTTGTAGGAATCCATAAAGCTTTATGATACACTATAACTTGCAAAGTGTTAAAACCAGATCAACGCTGATTTCAGCCTCTAAAGCAAATATTAACTCCTCCTTATCAGTCGCTGGGATATGAATACGGGTATGTTGTGCACACATGCAGTATTTGTAATGGAGATATTAGCAATAAAACTAGAATATGTGGTATGTATTAGCAAATATGGTATCACCATGTTTATAATACACACGTTTTGTACATTCTAATATTCTAAAGCAATTGCAACAGATAAGATATTCGGAATATAATGTAACTATTAAATGAACAGTCAATAAGTAACAGAGGTGTATTTGGTAAAAAAATGAGTTGGGGTGTGCAGCGATTAAGCTGGGGTCCAAAAGCTTGTATAAAGAGTGGAATGTTCAGGAGCGGTCAGGTAGGTGTACGCTTAATGATATGCGAGCTGATCACGGCAATCATCATTGCCATCGTCATTACACGGTTCGAGTCTCAGCCCCCTTCCGCCTTTATTAGAATTTTCCACTCCATTTTAATTTTGGACGGCCTATATTTCGTTTCCGTTGCGGTTTATAATTAGGCGTTTACTTAGATAATGGATTTTGATTCACTCTTTCCAAATGTTCCTTCCACTTCTTACAGCAATTGTCTGTATGGTCTAGCACTCCTTTATTCCAAGTTCTCTTCTTATTTCTTCACTCTTTTTATGTTCAATTAAAGACACACCAGCCACTGAACTCATAATCCTCAATTTCTGTTCTCTTTTTATTCCTTTCTGTAGCTACCCAAACCTCTGATACATAGAGTAGTGTTGGCAATGCCAATATGGCTCTGATCACTGCAATATTGACATGATTATCTACAAGCATGAATGTCCAAAATTGAAGTACCTTAATCTATTGTGTTGCTTTTATGCATCCAAAGTAAATAATACACTAATCTCTATCTGAGAAAAGGTACTCATCTAGCATTTTGCTCTTGTAGTGGAGAGAAAGGTTAGCTTTATGCTGAATTGTAACCTTGCAACTGACTATGAGGACAAGAAATCCTCATCCGTGTTTATGGGAGACCTTCCCTTAAATTGTACATAGTATAAATCGGTATAAAGCATGGTATTTGCAGAAAATTAGCATGTTCTGTTTGAATATTGTTGCATACAGTGTATCTGCTATGGTCTGAGATTCCTTGCACTAACAAAAGCATTCAAATGGTATCTCAGCTGTTGATGTCAGTACTACATATGACAAGCAATTCATGTGGTAGAGAGTGGAAATCTGTATAACGATAATAAGCTCTGTGTGGAGTAGGGTTTTCGTGCGTGGGTCCACAGTCAATAAACGATACCACTTGGGCAGTGCTTGACGTGTATTACATAAACCATTACTGTGACAATGCCACGCGGGAACAGTTTATCATATGATGAAGAAGCAAAAGTCAATGCATACAAGAATCTAATCGTCAGATGCCAAGAAGTTGTTCAGTGATTAATAATTTTGTTAGATTGGACGCACAATGTGGGAAGAACATAAGATATGTGTTAGAGTTACTTGTGCACAAAGCAGGGGTCACAAACAATTATTCTTCCCAAATTGTTACTCACTTAGAGTTGCCAGTAATTGCCAGACGTGTAAGATAAATTCTGTCAAATTGCATCCAAGAAACGAGTGCATAAACCAGGTCTAACACCCACTCTTAAGCAGGCTAGATTGGACTTTGCTGAAAAATATGTTTTGGACTTCAGATTGAGATAAAGTGATATTCAGTGATGATAAAAAATTAGTTGGGCCAGATGGATTTCAATATTATGTTATGATCATAGAATATAGTAGGATATAATAATGAGCGGATATTTTGGTAGAGGAAGTGTCCTGACTTGAGCATTCTTCTGCGTTAAATCACATATTGTTTACCTGAACACTAGAATGAAGTCTTAACATTCACACACAGATCTTAGGGACAGAAATGATTCGAATGTAGAGAACCTAGGGAAAGAAAGTCTTAATTTTTCAACAAGTTAATGCATCTACGCATTATTTTGCTCCAGCCAAAATGTGGTTTGCAGAAAAAATATCGATATATTCCACCGGCCAGCACGTAGCTCAGGCTTGACTCCCAAGGAAGCCTTTGGGAGATACTTACAAGACATTTTTTCGTAATGAAAGGCCATACTTTGAGGTCATATATGAACTGAAACGACCTATAACAGAAGAGTGGGCAAACATTTCAATGCAAGAAAAACAACCCCACCAAAAACAATGCCGAAGATATTTTTAGGTAATTAAAAACGGAACGCTTGACAAAGTACTAACAATGCAATAAAATAATAGGTCAAATGGTACCTTTATTAAATCTTCATATAAGAAATGCAAATTTATTATTTTGTTATACGTTTTATGAAAGAAACTAATTCTGACATGATTTTTGTACTACTCATATCTACTACTTTCATAATAAATTAGATAAATATGCCTAAGAAATTCTACTTACTATTTTTCAGTTGCAAACGCAGTGCCTTTATATCAATTTTAGCTACGGTATGTCATACATGTTTATTTCTCTACTACGTATAGTAAGTAGGGAAAGCATTGTATTGCACCCAAAAATTCAATGTAGAGATTTCACCGGAAATATATGTTTTGAGGTCCCTGAATCCAAAAAAGAATTTCTAGAAAAAGGTCCGTGCGTATGTGCGTCTGTGAACAGCATAACTAAAAAGCGATAAGTTGGATAAATACCAAACTAGGTTTCCAAGTTCAGCATCTTCCAAGGATGCGAAAAGAAGATCAAGAAAATCCGCTCAACCCAACCAACCCTCTACATGGAACATTTTTCGAAAAATTTCATTTTCAAAAACATGGCTCTAACTATTTTGATTAAAAACAGTTATTAAAGATATTTACATGAAGAATAAAATTTATATCCAAAACTTTCTGGGAATAGCCTTTGAAATCCTCTTCATTGGGAAGGGATTATGTATAATCATGTATAACTGGTAAACGTTAAGCGATAGACGAAATATTTTTATAATATAATTTGGATTTATATAAACCACATTTTATTGCTGGCACATGTTCTCTTACAGGATTATGCTTGCGTTGGCGTTGGAGGGCTACTGAATTCTTAAAACGACTGCAAGTACGAATAGGAAGTATTTCAGTGAACCAATGCAAAGAACAGACCTGTATTGTTGGTTTGATTCTGGAGCTCTGGATCGCGGTTACGGGATGGTCCGGGTTTTATTCCACCCATGAGGATATGGATTTTAATCCCGGATATAACCAGTGCCTACTCAGAATCTTGAGGAAAGTGAGGAGTTGCGTTAGGCCACGAAGGCTAACTCTCCGGCCTGGGAATGCGTGATGCTGGCCATATACTTCTCGGTATCGGTCGAATGATCGCCCACCTCTGTGCGTACGTGGGCGTGAGATCGGAGTATGTTAGCGCCACGGTATTATAGTTATTATAATAATAATTATTAATATTATTATTAACGCAACGAACCAGTGCTCTTAAACTACACATTAGGTTGAAGCAGGTGTAGCATACTAACAAAATTTAAGGAGCATGTATGGCACATTCCGTTTGAAACTGTCCGAAGTTCAAGGAAAATCAACCTTGCATTAAAAAAACCTTTATTGTTTGGAGACAAGCCCGATAGAGTGCTTTATACAAACTCTTAAAATTCATAATATCAAAATTTTGCAATTAAAATAATTGTTCAAATTTATTGTATATTCCTAAAATTCCTAACTTCAAGCTGTTATAGCTCTGAAATCTTTAAATCTAATTATTTAAATTGAGCTTTATTTTTATTTCGTAAACTTTAATTTCACACTCATAAGTAAACATTGTCTTATTTGTATTTAAGCGATGAAAATTTAACTTTTTAAGTATAGGTTAACGCATTAAGTAAAACAATTGTATTGTGTGTGATAAGATTCCTAATTTAAACACAGTAAAACATATTTTTATGTATAGGTAATGATAAGGATTCGTCTAAAATAATTAAAGAAGTAAATTACTTTATGCGAGGGAGTCGTAAAAACCCTGCTCATAGTCTCCTTCGCACGTTTGTTTTGAACTGAAGGTCAAGCAAGCTGCTGTGCATAAGGTTAAACAATGAGACCGTTTACTAAACAGCATGCAGTACCGTGTATTACCTCAAAGATTCACAGAGCGCTTGGTGAATATCGTTATCATCAACCACGCAAATCGCTGCGTTTATTCGCTTTTTGTATTATAACTACTAACACCCTAACATTACCGCTTTATCAACATTGTCGGCGTCTCTTAATGACACTTGCAGTATTCTAAATCTAATATTATAGTTTTATAAAATTCCGAAGAGATGCTTGAATACAGGCATATAGGTGAATACTATAAAATAGTATATGCTGTAACGAAATGCCAGTTTTATCTACAAAATGAGATTTTTTAGAATAACGAGTTCCGGAGTCATGCGCAATTAAAATGCGACAAAATGAATTAATGTAGTACATTTATCGTTAAATAACGTAATAACCTTTGGCTTTTAGATCCTAATATTTGATAAATATGATTTCCTTAGCATTTTAAATGGAAACAAAAAATGCAAGGTGTTTTGGTGTTCGATTTCACATGGAATGTCCCGTGTGCAGTTCGCATCTTCGGGTATGATTATAATCATCCGACAGATAAATATCCATTACCTCTTGTCTAAACAAATGCTCCTCAGAAACCAGAGAGTGACATTTGGCCATTCGTTTATTCATTACTATACTTTCTGATAATACTTATTTATGTATATATTTTTGCTAAGTGCCTCACGTGTCTATTTTTGTTTTGACAGCACTCCAATTAAGATCAGAAGGGAAAAAAATCCCGTTTATCGCATCACCATATGGTTATTTTCAGTCGTTGAAAACATCGTATTGCATTTCATTGCTGCTTTGTTTAATTCACGTGGCGTAGGTAGATATGAACTGTGTAAACTGTAACCTCATTATGAGTAAATTATGTGTGAGGACAGTGTCTTTAGACTCCTAAAACTATTTGTTCAGCTTTGCGATTGTTTCCTCAGATATTTATATCCCATTTTCTTTTTACTTTAACTACTATATATAGTAAGTGGTGGAAGTATTGCATTCCACTAAAAAATTCAATACCGAGATTTCACCGGAGGTGTTTTGAGGTGGCTTGAACCCAAGTAAAGCATTTTTGGAAATGTCCGTATGTGTGTCTGTCTGTGAACAACATAATTCAAAAATGGGTAAATAGCAAGCTTGGTATTTGAGTTTAGTATCCTCCAAACATGCGACATGAAAATTTACAAGAAAATCCCCCACCCCAGCCCTTTATATGGAACATTTTTCGAAATTTTGATTTTATCAAAAATGTGCGAGTGTTTAATGTTAATGTATTTAACATTATTATAGCCCCACGTTGTGGTAGCCAATTTGCGACGGTATTACTTATAATGTTTGTTTACATCACGTGTGTTGAAGCCATCTTGTGACGTGATTCTTTGTTAGGTTCGTAGCTCCATCTGGTGTTAGCAATTTGCGGCAGTATTAGTTTTGTGTTTGAAAGAATTTTAAACTTTATTTAAATGTCCTCCGGCTAGCTATTATTTCTCAGTCGAACATGTCTCTTGAATCAGAGTGTGTAAACGGAAAGGAATCTTTTATCCAAATATAACACTGATGAAGAAATTTGTTTTACACATTTATTGTCAAACACGTTAACTATCACATTTATACATTGATCTTAACACTCGCCAAACTGAAACTGTTATAATAACTTCTTACTTATCACTTTTAATTCGCGTACTTCAACTTTGTGTATTATTAACTTTATAATACTTTAGATTTTCGTAACTTGTGAATCTAAAGCCGACGTATCTCATACAAATATTTCGACGAACTGACGAACTGAAGACGACGTGTAGTGCACAAAGAATTTTGATGAACTGAGCAACTGAAGGCGACGTGTAATGTATTGAGATTTTCGATGAACTGGCACGCAATCTACCTCTGACTTGGCTTTTTATACATCCACTCCCCGATATGCCTAAAGATTATAACTGAGTTACTATTGGCTAATAAAACGCGCCAACATTAGCGTCTATTTTTATATCCAATGGAAATTATGAATACATATGCTTTAGGGAGAAAATATTCCAGAAGTTTCTACCGAAAAACGCGCCAACATTACGTAACTTCCTCGTTTCCAATAATGATAAACAGCTCACCCCCCTCTCTGCATTATTGCGCGCTATTATTGACAGTTTCAGTAAGGCATTATAAATTTACTTCCCAACAATATTTACAATCAATAAACATCTGAAATCAATGTCACATACAAATGCATATTCATATTACAATCATTATTTACATTTAAGTAATTTGTGATACAAATTACTGCATCATATGCCCCACTAGAAACATAATTATAAACATTTAAAACTTGTTTGGAAATTTTATAATTGGGTTTTTAGTCTCCTAAATCTTGAAACACACGCTATCACTTTCACTGAACACTTCACACGTATTTAACACACGACATGTTTTTCCTCTATCTTGCCACTATTTACTGGCTCTGGTTTAATGTGTTTTGACATCAATCTGACATTACAATTTTTTTATAGCAAATACTGTACCCTGAATTATTTAATGACTGTTTCAAAAATTGTTTACTTTCTTAAGTTGTTGACAAAATTTTGTACATTTAAGAATTTTTTTAATTACTATACATTTTACCAAAAATATTCACCCTCTACACATAAATATATTTACATCTCTTAAATCTAGGCACTGTTTCACATGTTCTGTTTGCTACATAAGTATTTGTTGTTTTGTTTTTTTTAAATTATTTTTACCCATTTTTGTTATTTTGTACTTTATTTTAACAATACTCTTGGAATTGTATTTACGTACTTTTACTTTAATATCATATTAAGTTTCAATCTTTGCATTCTTAATTTTCAAATGTTGTTACAGTTACTAAAAATTTAATTTTTTTTATAATTTATTTCTCCTTTCAAATGACATATAAATAATTAACCCTCTTACGTTCCAATACATTTCTCTGCAAGTCATCTTTAACTATCCAGCATTTACTTTACATCTCATTGCTATTTATCCTTCTGGATCAAATTGTGTGTGGCTAAACATTACTCGTAGCCTTATCCTAACCTTCAAATTTTTGTTCATGAATAACCTCTTGTATTCATATGACATTTCGTCCCATGATAACATTTGAAAACAATCTAAAGTTTCCTGAACTACACATCTTTTAACAACTTTCATTTTCAATTCATCTGCTATCTTTTTAACTTGAGAATACTCTGACAAAACTGTACTGGACTGGAGTTTTCATTTTGAACATCTTGGTACAGTTTATTTCTTTGCATTACTGTCTCCTTCTGTATTTCTGATATCTCCCCTCTGAAATTAACTTGCGCCTTATTCACATCTACATTCATAACCTCTTTTATCTCTCTTAGCTCACTTGAAATGATACTACTCATTCTACTACCTGACTCTGTACATTCTACATCAACATGTTCACCTTTAGTATTAACCTCACTTTTTTGGTTACATATTTCCCTGCTCATGTCTAACATTTTCTTTGAAACTTCTCCTATCTAACTTGCTATTATTTCCTTTTCATCACTCATTTTTGGCATACTACTATCTAGCTCCATAGATTTCTTTTCAATTTCATAACTGCTTTGATCTACTTTTTGCTCTAATATCTCATTCCTCCTACCAATATTTTCCATTAATTTCCTATGACTCTTTTGCATATCTTCCCTGTATTGATCTATTTTCTTTTCTAATTTCTCATTCCTTTCCATACTCTGATCTAATTTTTCACCAAAATTTCTCAACATTTCCATAATCATACTAGTATCAGAATTAATATTTCCTGCTGTTTTATTCTCACTTCCTGCACTAACATTTTCTCCCTCCAATACTACATCGTTTGGGCTATTATCTGTAACCTGTATTGAATTACAGCTAACCGTTACACTATCCCCTTCCATCATTGTTTCTTCAATATTATTAGTAGCCATTATTTTCTTTATCCTACCACTCCTTAAGTACATTTGAAGGTTACAATTTTGTTTTCTAAAAAAAAATTACGATACTCTGACCTTTGTGATGCTGTCTGTTGCTGTTACATTGATGTCCAGCTTCCTGCCCCTCTCTCCTAGATTTGTATGTCGCTTCGATGAATCCGCGTCGTTTTGTTGTCCTGTAGTATGAATTTCCCTGTTGCCTTGTAATCTCGGAATTACGATGTCCAATCATCCGCGTAGTCTGTCGTCCCTATTGTTTCTGGAATCTGCGTCTTGTAGATCATTTCACTGTTGCATTCGTTCCACGTCCTGGCTCCTTTCCTGGTCACTCTGCCCCTTTCCTGGTTATTCTGATCCTTTCCTGGTCATCGTGTTCCTTTCCTGGTTACTCTGCCCCACGTTCTGGGTGCCAATTTGCGGTGTTATTCATGTTGTATATGTTTAACATTATTGTAGCCACACGTTGGGCGCCAATTTGCGAGTGTTTAATGTTAATGTATTTAACATTATTATAGCCCCACGTTGTGGTAGCCAATTTGCGACGGTATTACTTATAATGTTGGTTTACATCACGTGTGTTGAAGCCATCTTGTGACGTGATTCTTTGTTAGGTTCGTAGCTCCATCTGGTGTTAGCAATTTGCGGCAGTATTAGTTTTGTGTTTGAAAGAATTTTAAACTTTATTTAAATGTCCTCCGGCTAGCTATTATTTCTCAGTCGAACATGTCTCTTGAATCACAGTGTGTAAACGGAAAGGAATCTTTTATCCAAATATAACACTGATGAAGAAATTTGTTTTACACATTTATTGTCAAACACGTTAACTATCACATTTATACATTGATCTTAACACTCGCCAAACTGAAACTGTTATAATAACTTCTTACTTATCACTTTTAATTCGCGTACTTCAACTTTGTGTATTATTAACTTTATAATACTTTAGATTTTCGTAACTTGTGAATCTAAAGCCGACGTATCTCATACAAATATTTCGACGAACTGACGAACTGAAGACGACGTGTAGTGCACAAAGAATTTTGATGAACTGAGCAACTGAAGGCGACGTGTAATGTATTGAGATTTTCGATGAACTGGCACGCAATCTACCTCTGACTTGGCTTTTTATACATCCACTCCCCGATATGCCTAAAGATTATAACTGAGTTACTATTGGCTAATAAAACGCGCCAACATTAGCGTCTATTTTTATATCCAATGGAAATTATGAATACATATGCTTTAGGGAGAAAATATTCCAGAAGTTTCTACCGAAAAACGCGCCAACATTACGTAACTTCCTCGTTTCCAATAATGATAAACAGCTCACCCCCCTCTCTGCATTATTGCGCGCTATTATTGACAGTTTCAGTAAGGCATTATAAATTTACTTCCCAACAATATTTACAATCAATAAACATCTGAAATCAATGTCACATACAAATGCATATTCATATTACAATCATTATTTACATTTAAGTAATTTGTGATACAAATTACTGCATCATATGCCCCACTAGAAACATAATTATAAACATTTAAAACTTGTTTGGAAATTTTATAATTGGGTTTTTAGTCTCCTAAATCTTGAAACACACGCTATCACTTTCACTGAACACTTCACACGTATTTAACACACGACATGTTTTTCCTCTATCTTGCCACTATTTACTGGCTCTGGTTTAATGTGTTTTGACATCAATCTGACATTACAATTTTTTTATAGCAAATACTGTACCCTGAATTATTTAATGACTGTTTCAAAAATTGTTTACTTTCTTAAGTTGTTGACAAAATTTTGTACATTTAAGAATTTTTTTAATTACTATACATTTTACCAAAAATATTCACCCTCTACACATAAATATATTTACATCTCTTAAATCTAGGCACTGTTTCACATGTTCTGTTTGCTACATAAGTATTTGTTGTTTTGTTTTTTTTAAATTATTTTTACCCATTTTTGTTATTTTGTACTTTATTTTAACAATACTCTTGGAATTGTATTTACGTACTTTTACTTTAATATCATATTAAGTTTCAATCTTTGCATTCTTAATTTTCAAATGTTGTTACAGTTACTAAAAATTTAATTTTTTTTATAATTTATTTCTCCTTTCAAATGACATATAAATAATTAACCCTCTTACGTTCCAATACATTTCTCTGCAAGTCATCTTTAACTATCCAGCATTTACTTTACATCTCATTGCTATTTATCCTTCTGGATCAAATTGTGTGTGGCTAAACATTACTCGTAGCCTTATCCTAACCTTCAAATTTTTGTTCATGAATAACCTCTTGTATTCATATGACATTTCGTCCCATGATAACATTTGAAAACAATCTAAAGTTTCCTGAACTACACATCTTTTAACAACTTTCATTTTCAATTCATCTGCTATCTTTTTAACTTGAGAATACTCTGACAAAACTGTACTGGACTGGAGTTTTCATTTTGAACATCTTGGTACAGTTTATTTCTTTGCATTACTGTCTCCTTCTGTATTTCTGATATCTCCCCTCTGAAATTAACTTGCGCCTTATTCACATCTACATTCATAACCTCTTTTATCTCTCTTAGCTCACTTGAAATGATACTACTCATTCTACTACCTGACTCTGTACATTCTACATCAACATGTTCACCTTTAGTATTAACCTCACTTTTTTGGTTACATATTTCCCTGCTCATGTCTAACATTTTCTTTGAAACTTCTCCTATCTAACTTGCTATTATTTCCTTTTCATCACTCATTTTTGGCATACTACTATCTAGCTCCATAGATTTCTTTTCAATTTCATAACTGCTTTGATCTACTTTTTGCTCTAATATCTCATTCCTCCTACCAATATTTTCCATTAATTTCCTATGACTCTTTTGCATATCTTCCCTGTATTGATCTATTTTCTTTTCTAATTTCTCATTCCTTTCCATACTCTGATCTAATTTTTCACCAAAATTTCTCAACATTTCCATAATCATACTAGTATCAGAATTAATATTTCCTGCTGTTTTATTCTCACTTCCTGCACTAACATTTTCTCCCTCCAATACTACATCGTTTGGGCTATTATCTGTAACCTGTATTGAATTACAGCTAACCGTTACACTATCCCCTTCCATCATTGTTTCTTCAATATTATTAGTAGCCATTATTTTCTTTATCCTACCACTCCTTAAGTACATTTGAAGGTTACAATTTTGTTTTCTAAAAAAAAATTACGATACTCTGACCTTTGTGATGCTGTCTGTTGCTGTTACATTGATGTCCAGCTTCCTGCCCCTCTCTCCTAGATTTGTATGTCGCTTCGATGAATCCGCGTCGTTTTGTTGTCCTGTAGTTTGAATTTCCCTGTTGCCTTGTAATCTCGGAATTACGATGTCCAATCATCCGCGTAGTCTGTCGTCCCTATTGTTTCTGGAATCTGCGTCTTGTAGATCATTTCACTGTTGCATTCGTTCCACGTCCTGGCTCCTTTCCTGGTCACTCTGCCCCTTTCCTGGTTATTCTGATCCTTTCCTGGTCATCGTGTTCCTTTCCTGGTTACTCTGCCCCACGTTCTGGGTGCCAATTTGCGGTGTTATTCATGTTGTATATGTTTAACATTATTGTAGCCACACGTTGGGCGCCAATTTGCGAGTGTTTAATGTTAATGTATTTAACATTATTATAGCCCCACGTTGTGGTAGCCAATTTGCGACGGTATTACTTATAATGTTTGTTTACATCACGTGTGTTGAAGCCATCTTGTGACGTGATTCTTTGTTAGGTTCGTAGCTCCATCTGGTGTTAGCAATTTGCGGCAGTATTAGTTTTGTGTTTGAAAGAATTTTAAACTTTATTTAAATGTCCTCCGGCTAGCTATTATTTCTCAGTCGAACATGTCTCTTGAATCACAGTGTGTAAACGGAAAGGAATCTTTTATCCAAATATAACACTGATGAAGAAATTTGTTTTACACATTTATTGTCAAACACGTTAACTATCACATTTATACATTGATCTTAACACTCGCCAAACTGAAACTGTTATAATAACTTCTTACTTATCACTTTTAATTCGCGTACTTCAACTTTGTGTATTATTAACTTTATAATACTTTAGATTTTCGTAACTTGTGAATCTAAAGCCGACGTATCTCATACAAATATTTCGACGAACTGACGAACTGAAGACGACGTGTAGTGCACAAAGAATTTTGATGAACTGAGCAACTGAAGGCGACGTGTAATGTATTGAGATTTTCGATGAACTGGCACGCAATCTACCTCTGACTTGGCTTTTTATACATCCACTCCCCGATATGCCTAAAGATTATAACTGAGTTACTATTGGCTAATAAAACGCGCCAACATTAGCGTCTATTTTTATATCCAATGAAAATTATGAATACATATGCTTTAGGGAGAAAATATTCCAGAAGTTTCTACCGAAAAACGCGCCAACATTACGTAACTTCCTCGTTTCCAATAATGATAAACAGCTCACCCCCCTCTCTGCATTATTGCGCGCTATTATTGACAGTTTCAGTAAGGCATTATAAATTTACTTCCCAACAATATTTACAATCAATAAACATCTGAAATCAATGTCACATAAAAATGCATATTCATATTACAATCATTATTTACATTTAAGGAATTTGTGATACAAATTACTGGATCAAATGGCTCTAACGATTTTTATTAAAATATTATATGTTTAAGATATTTTCATGGAAAATGAAATGTATATCTTGAATTTTCTAGGAATGTCTTCAAAAGTACCCTTCATTCTGAAATACTTTTGTATAAATGTAAACCGTAGGAGAGAGACAAATTTTTTACTATAAAAATGGAGACCTCGTTAAAATACACAATTTATGTCATATACTATTTTTTTTGTCCAGCAAAGCATTTCCGAGATATTCCTTGTTATTTGAATTTTCCAATGCTTATACATTTTCTCAAATGGGAATCCGTTATTCGATTTTTTTTAATATCCTGGACATGAACAGGGAATGGAATGCTCCACAGAGCAACCAGATCTTAAGAGATTTGACTAGCTTAAGGTCAGCCATATTATCCTTGCACCTTAAAGAAAATTAGCAAGAAAATGTTTATCTCGATTAACATGAGGTAAATGAATAATATGCGTTTGTAAAAATAGTTTGTACAAGAGTAGAGAATGTCATGTGACTGGAAAACATCAGATTTTTTCCTTTCTAATTAATTGGATAAATAGATTTGGGTGTTTTATTCACCATTTTCAGAGTAAAGGATATAAAAGGATATCATACAATCAAGAAATAGAAATATGATTTCTGCATTGATTGTCCATTTTTGCTGTAGTTTCAAAATAAATACGATTCGACACAAGAACTTTGCCTTATAAAACCTGCGTAATATTCCAAAAAGCATTTGGTTTTAATTCTTCTAAAATCACGTTTAAGGTGTGCTTTATACAATGGTGTATACCACGGTAAATAGCACCTCGTCGACAGCATTTGAACTATCTACACGGAAATGAACGATATGTGCGCAAGATTGTAGGCTTGTCGATTCGCGTAACCATTCAACCTTAATCTGTCATTACTAATCAATGTTTCCTTTTGACGCTTAAACCATCCATTTTACTCGTATGTATCTTTTTACATTCAGTTTACGTTCTGCATTTTGTACTCCACCGTTGTAGTGGCTTCTATCTACACTGCAATAAAACATTGCATTACAAAGCTTGTAACAGTCTCATGCTTTTGGAATAACCATATCTGCCGTTGCTAAGGTCCGTTTTCATTTAATAGGAAAGTTGAATTTCTGTGGCTACCGTGTAGTGATCAAGCAGAACAATGTCGATCTAATCGACCACAGAATGTTGCGGTGCTTGCATATCTCGAGAATTATAAGGCGC
This sequence comes from Deroplatys truncata, assembly GCA_030765065.1. NCBI lineage: Eukaryota > Metazoa > Arthropoda > Insecta > Mantodea > Mantidae > Deroplatys > Deroplatys truncata. The sequence continues at coordinate 112,948,661 of CM060986.1, forward strand.
TAGTGGACCACTTTGTATATTTATTGACCTATTACTGTAAACCTTCATTCTGCCCGACGTTCAAAATGACTCATGTAATAATGAAACGTTTCTGGAGTAACACTATTTTTCAAATAGCTTAAAGTACTTAGGATATGGTAAAACTTTATGGACAGAAATCCAAAGATATCACACAGATCTACCATTGCCCAATGGATACTGTTATTGCTTTACTTATCCAAGGATTCATTTGGATTTCAAATGTCATGTTCATTATGACAGTTATGGTAATGGCAGCTCATTTCACACTTAAGTTATAAAACTATAGTGGTTTTCCTTTACGCTGTGTTCACCGGACCCCAGCTCGGACTCCCGCTGAAGCAGTTATAACATCCTAACCACCACCTCACATTCTCATAGTTAAAGGTACTATTAGAATGATAATAAGCACATAGATTATCATAAGAGGTGTTGTCATTCTGTATCCAAATATTTATCGCATCTTCTCGGGAAGTTTTCATACACACTTGAGGATTCAATATCTGAAATTAAGTGAATTTCTCAACGGATGTTTTCTTTTAGTTCTTACAATATATGGGTTTTTTTGCATAAACTTTATTTTTCAAATTGCATACAGTTAAATCCGGTGAGCTTGAGGGCCATAATTATTTACTAGTTATTCTGTCCTCAAAAATTTCCTGAACTAAACTTAATGACAGCTGTATGTGCGGTAACAAACGTCTTATTGTAAATACCGAGAATGGCATTTACCGTCAATCAGCTGTTGAAAAAAACTGTGTAAGACTTTACTGTACCTCTCTGCATTTATTTTATGTGCACAAAATAGGTGTACTGTTATTTTGTGTGTATCTATTGCAAACCACACACCAATATTAGAATCATGCAAGGGAATCTCGTGTGCAAAATCGGGTTTCTCTGTGCTTCAGTATCTGCTATTTTACGACGGCACATAACCATGCAAATGTAACCATGCTTCTTTGGAGAAGGGTATTAAGCGTGGGTCAATTAGTCTTGCGTTAACATTTCGCAAAATACAATTACAAAAATTTACCCGACTCTGATAATCACTTGAAAAGTAGTGTATAGAATTAATTCCGCACACTGAAAGAACTAAACGAAAACATTAGGCGAGAAATTTACTTCAATTTCGGTTATTGAACCCTCTAGTGCGAATAAAAACCTCATGAGAAGATGCTAGAAATGTGTGGATAGAGAAGGACAACATTTCCAAGGTCTCTAATAATAAGGCATGTAACTGTAACTGCAAATATGAGAACGTGAGGCAGTTGCGCGGATATTATAGCTGTTTTGGCGGGAGTCCCAGCGTGCGAGCCGCCGTGCGGTGGCCACAGTGGAAGAAAACTCACTATACTTCTAATCAGAGGTAAATATTCAGTCAGATCTAATTAATAATTATTAATTTAGAACGACTATACCAAAAAGCATTTAAATATTTAGGATATAGTATTAATAGCCGATCGCTGAATTTTCCAAAATCCAAAGTACGAGTAGTCTTCCGAGCTTTTTGAAACCTTTGCCACATGCTATGCCGGCCGTATAGTATGCTGCTAATATGTTAAGACATTCTTCTACCTATTATACACTTTAAAATACAAAGTTAAGCTATTTTATAAATAATGCTCCTTACTATGCAATTTTCTTAATTTTTAAACAACATTTAAAATATATCTTCCTTATTGAGCTAGAAAAGAAATTTATTAACAAGTGCACTTTAAATTAACTGCTTTTTAAAAATATTTTTTTATTTTGAAAGTTTATAGCCACTTTAACATATTAGTCATGTCGTGACCTTACAACGTTTTATAAAATAAATATTTAAGAATAAAACAATGAGGTTATTTAACATACTAGCAGTTTGGAACCATTATAAGGAACTATTATATAAAATGGTGACACTACAAATAATCAAATTGATTGAACATTATATACATTTTTATAGATTTATGCTCTTAAAAATTATTTTGTTGCGAGTTTCGACTTTTGCAAAAAGTATATACATATCGAAATTGGATGAGCTGGGGGACGTAACACCTTTGCCTCACAATTGACTACTTAGCACGTTTTAATTAGAAAATATTATGGGAAACTGTTTCCGAAGTTTCACTCCGATATCTTAAAAATTGCATCGTAAAGAGCATTTTAAATGCTGAAAAAGTGTAAAATATTACAACAGTGGATAGCCCACTGGGAAAGTCGCTCGTGTTAACTAGCTTATATAGTATTTTGAAACAGTGGCAATGCTTTTACTTCAAATGCATAATTTAAAAACTTATTAACAATGTGCACCAAATTTTACAAACACACTTCAAGAAATGTTGAACAAAATGTTGGAAATAAGAACATATGTGTATATATACATGCATATGCCTCAAACGCTTACGTAAGTCGTTCATTATGACACCAATGTCAAAAAAATTTACATAGAAGCGTTCCACTGGAATCTGACTTAATAAGTTATCAGCATAAAATTGTAATTTTGACCATAATTGCCATTTTCACCGACTAGCCTCCTAAAAGCAAAACTGTAAAGGAAAGCAATTCTTGTCCTCCTGTTGTGTTACATAATTGTCAGTCCTGCCTGCTATCAGAAATATCTATCTATACATTATTGTAATCCAAATGTTATCGTTATTTTTGAACGTTGGATAAGTAACTAATGGTAAGCTGTTCTTAATCCCAAAAAATATTTTTAAAAATGTAACTGTGGGTATGTAACTCTTATCTCTAGAATGGCAGAACTTTTTGCATTGAAGTTTCGCATAAACGCTCTATGTTCGACAAAGAGAATAAACAATGAATGATAATTACTTTCCCCACTAATCGGACTTGAAATGAACTATTCCGAAATAGTTAACACTTATGTTGCGAAGTGTATGAAGAAAATATTATAAGCATACTGATTCTGATAGTTTTAGATATTTCTAACATTAATTGTTAGAATGGATACTTAGGGTCCTCCTCCGTGGTCTAGTGGTACTATGTTAGTCTAGAGGTCGCAGATTCAAACCCGGCAGAGGACGATGGATTTTTTCGGGCGTAAAAACCTTGGTATGATTTCTTTCGTAAAGGTAATAAAGCCAGTGGACCCATGTCGTAGATTTACGGCAGGTAAAAGCACCTCAAGCCGATAAAGAACCCTCTGAGTAAAATTTGTAGTTTTCATCCCAATATAAAATGGGACATTAAGAACGCAGTTAAAAGAACGTCCATATATAAAACTCATTTCAATTTTAATGGATATTTAGGAAACTATGCATAGTTTCGTCACTATTATTTGTTGCTGTCCAGAGAGTCGGATGCAACACATGCAGTTCTAGGTCTCAGGTTATTTTCTGGTTACCATGGAAAATAGCCTCGACTCCGATCGTAGAACAGGCATAAGTAATAAGTATACCAATTCCTGTAATACTAAATGTTCAACCTATGTTAAATATTGTTAACACCAAAGAAAAATTAGCTTTAGTAGTGATGTTTATGTCATTAGATAGGAAAAAATTATGAAGGAAAAATAGCGTGTATGAGAGAAAAAGCATAACCTCCACATTTAATGCAAAATGCCAGCGGAGCTGGGGTTCTTATAGTTGAATATATGTAAGTTACCAAAATGAAGTTGCTCGGAAGGCTGTATAAAGATAATAATCAGGAATGTAGTTATTAGAGAAAAAGCACAAGTTACAACTTTAAGAATAAAAATAATTACTTAAATAAGCGAAAAACACTTATTAAGAATGCAAGGACGTCGCAAGCAAAACACTATTGGAAAACTAGGAAAGGAATATCAGGAAACATACATTTGAAATTCCCCATTCCTTAAAGAAAAGGCCAATAAGAAGAGTAATAAGAAAAGAATAACCTTTATTAATACATTGGGAATGAATTCAAGCCACCTAAGGAGAGTTCAGGAGAGGAATGTCATCCACATGTGATGGAAATTTGTCTAATAACGCTCCGTAAAACGGGTCCAATATTAACCCTTCAATGCACTGCTTGGCAGATATGCAATGCGCATATTAAGAGGATATTGTTGGGATACTTGAACTGTTCTTTTTTTCATATTATACTGGTATTTCACAATAAAATGCAAATATTTGGAGCTATCTTATATCATAAATATATTTATTCGTTTCAATACCATTGCACCTTTTAGTAGAATAAAAAGCCAAATCTGTGCAACTGCAGTCAAGTGCAATACCGTTATCATCCTCGCGTACCATCTTTGTTTTACGTGCGCCCTCCCCATCCTTTATGATAGGCACATCTAACTGCACTCCTTAAATATGACCAACAAGAAGACCAGTAAGAAGAACAAGAAGAACTCTTAAGGGATATAGTGGGAATGAATTCAAGCAACTTTACTTCCATCTGATGGCAATTTTTTTTAATGATGCTCAGTAAAGGGATCCAGTACTGCATATAACTAGTAAAAGTGATATCGGCCTTCTGTGTAACAAGGCTAAACAACATCATACATGTACTAGCAAATTTAAATGTCACCGAGTTCTTTAACATTTTTCTTTTTGTTTACTTCCTTTATTTTTAATTTTACGGTCTTTAACCGGCAGGTCACTTCGTACGGTGAATGAAAGAAATTACTAATGCTCAAGTGAACCTGAGGTCCTGGGATGTAATACTCCACACGTTCGAGACTGGGGTTTCTTTCGGATTCTTTGTTTAGTTCATGAGCTGAAGCGGTCTTGGTTCCATGTAATACTTACAGCGATTTTTAAATTTTGAGCGGTAGGCTTTATGCTCGGCGAGGTGAGTCACTCGCCAGAGAGCTAGGTTCTAATATTCTTTTCACATCCTAAAACAAAGCTCACATACGCCAAAAAACTTATGGCTTCAGAACGGGCTCTAAAACAACATTTGTGAGAAAGGTATTTTCAGCTGTTTAAACAGATGTACTGGGCAGTAGGTTGGGTGGCCCTCTTGTGCGGCGGCTTTATGTCCTAGAGTATGGATATTGCTGTGCAGCGGCCACACATAACTTCCTGAAGGACACATGTAAAGCTTGGTAACTACGTGACTCGTACCCTGCTGTGATTAGTTCTTCACTCATATCATGGAGCGACCACGATACGGAAACAATTGTGTCATATGTTGTTTTTTTGGCAAGCATCAACGTAATGGCAGATAAGCAAAAATAATTTATATGCAGAAGTTTCCATATATTTGGTCTTCTTTGAACTTTGTTAGAGGGTGTGTCACTAGACGTATTTTGATACCGTAATAGTTGACAGGAAGATACAGATCATTAAATAGTCAAATAAATAAATAATAACTTAGAGAAATAATTGAAATGAACGATTTCTGTATATTAAATCACCGTATAATGCGTATACCTTGGTAGGGTAGTTCTGATGTAAGCTGGACTTAAGTTCATAAAAGAGCGTGTATTCCTAAAATTAACATTCATTTTTTCTTTATTTTTTCGTGTACAGCCTTACAATACGTGAAGTGTTTAAGTTTTTAAGCTGAAACATGACTATTTTGACGCTACCTGACCGGTCTAGGAGGGGGTACACTAATGACGGTCCGAGAGCGAGAAACCCTGTCGCAGTTACCCTTCACTTCCTAGTCTCTCATTGCAGTTGTACTTAATGCCACTTACAGTTTTGGCAGAGAAATATGAAAAACGTCCTGATATCTTCGGCCGTCCTTGATTCACTGGCTTTCGTATTGTTACAAGCGGGTGTTGGTTGTTCTCTTCTAAATGTTATGTTTCAACCTAACTAGATTTTAAATAGTAATGCAATTGCTTTCTACTTTCTATGTTTCAACTTAAAGCAAATACACTATAGAGACTTAGTCTGTTACAGTAATTGGCAGTTCGTAAGACCTAGATCGCGCTGTGTTATCAGTTTGCTTAGGGGTAGCCATGAGGGATTTTTGCCAGTTGAGTTTCCAATACATCAGTATAGAGGACCTTGCAATGACCGAGAAGTAAGCTACATAACCTACTCCTCAATATCTATCCGAGCCACTCAGTACACCATATCCGCCAGCTTATCTCGAAAGAAATTTCACTATAAATGAAAGGATTGTTCCTTTTAAGTAGGCAAATATGTGCCTATCTGATTGATTGAAACACACAATGCAAATATGAACCATAGAGATTAAGTGAATTTATTCTTTAATTTTGATAAAATAGGAGTTTATTTATTAATTCAATTTAGAGGGGAAGTTTCTGATGAACTATTAAGTTTTCCCTGATATTATACCTTGTTTTAGCAATATTAATATATCCATGTAACTAAATTACTCAGAACGGTATTTTCAAAATAAGGAAAAGTCCCGAAAAATTCCTCGGATATGAATCAGAAACGCTAATCCTCATCACGCATAAGCAGTGTTAGACGTGAAAATAATGCTTGGTATGAGTAATAGACAGAATGTTTATTTTTTAAAATAGTAACATATCTCTTAAACGCCAGCAATTTCTACGATTTATATACGCCAACCTTAATTTTGTACTGAATTTAATTACATTTTAAGAAGGGCATGTTTTTTGCTTAAGGAGTTTCAAATATATTTTCAGCTCCGTAGGTGTAACTTGCAGTTTAAAAGTAGCAGATATCTCAAGCTTTAATTTGGTCTTCACACAAATAACATTTTTGTACCGCTTTCAGACACATTTGCGATCTATCCATAAACTTTTTCTGTATAAAATTTCTGCACCTATATGCAGAAGTTCCCTAAAGAAGTCTCTCGTAAAGGATGCATCGTTCTCAGTCAAATTTAACTGTTTTGAACATTTTTTTTTCAAGCCATTGTATACACATTTTCAGAGTAATGCATGCAGTGGTTTGAATTTTGTTTAATGCACAGCGACAGCGAATCTACGGAAAGAGGTAAAATATTGCTAAGGGTGCCCAAGAATAGCGAAAAAATTCAAAACATTCATTTTATTTTCACACAGAAAACTTGATTCAACAATAGTTTTTTATTATTGGAAAGTACAACATGAAACCGATTGTTTTAAACAGTTAGCTCTTCTGGCAAAGCATAGGGCATATAATTATACGAAGAGATATGAGTTATTCTGAACGCTTCTATTATGATTAACGTTTCCATATTCATTAGATTTCAAAATTGGATCTTATAACCGAGGGAGAAACCAAACGGGGAGGCTTAGGAGGTGACGCTTACGGGTTCATTCGGAAACTCCGGTTTCGTTTCCCGTTGGATTGGCTCTCCTCATTTTCTTTTTTACGATTTTTTCCCTTTGGATAGACTAATGTTCGGTTGAATTATGTGTTACAATGAATATTCAGGAACCTGTCATTCCGTTTAAGGGCTGCATTTTTTAGCAAGCGAGTTAGTGTACTGTGGTGGCTGTGATAGGATTTCTCCCTAGTGGCTTTCAGGTGCTCTCCGAAGCACACAAACAGTACAACCTTAAAGAGGTTGGAGTAAAAGCACCCAAATGTATTTAAAAAGGTGTATATTTTGAACACCATAATAATCTCTTGCCCCTTCTAAGTATAAATAACTCCAGTATTTGAAGAACTATCGTGAGTAAATAATTTGTTGCCCCTTGATGGTGAAACGAGGCATAATCTGGAATCGTTAGATAACCCGCCTTATCTTAGCGCGCGCCGCCTTCGGGATCTGGTTGCACTTCTATCTTCTATATCATCTCTTACTCCCGGAGGTTGCTGTAAGCATAAGGACACATCTATAAGCGTGTTCCATGGCCCACTGGCTGGGCTTAGTCCATGTTAAATTTATATCTCCTGCTGGGAACAAAAGATTAAGCTCAAGAGAATTTCTTAAACCAGATAGGGGCAATTAGGGGGGTTTTCAATTCCATTACTAATATTATGGGTGAGTTGCCTAAATTGTACCGGTTCTTAACTTGCACCACGCTTATAACATTGATTTTACTTTCTCTACTACGTATAGTAAGTAGGGGAAGTATTGCATTCCACCCAAAAATTCGATACCGAGATTTCACCGGAAATACATGTTTTGAGACCTCCTGAATCCAAAAAAAGCATTTTTGGAAACATGTCCGTGTGTGTGTCTGTGTGTGTGTGTGTGTGTGTGTGTCTGTGTGTGTGTCTGTGTGTGTGTCTGTGTGTCTGTGAACAGCATAACTCAAAAACGAACAGTCGGATAAGCACCAAACTTGGTATTTAGGTTCAGTATCTTCCAGAGATGCGACACGAAGGTTTTCAGGAAAATATCCCCAACCCAGACTACCCTTTACATGGAAGATTTTTCGAAAATATCATTTTTCTCAAAAATGGCTCTAACGATTTTGATGAAAATATCATATGTTTAAGATAATGTCATGAGAAATGAAATGTATATCTCGAATTTTCTGGGAATGTCTCCAAAAGTATTCTTCATTGTGAACGACTTTTCCATAAGTGGTAAACCATACGAGATAGACAAAATTTTACTACACAAAAAACGTAGATCGCATTAAAATACACAACTTATGTCATATACATTTCTTTTGTTGAGTGAACCGTTTTCGAGATATTGCTTGTTATTTCCTTAAATTTTCCAATACTTATACTTTTTCTCAAATTCGTTATTCATTTTTTTTATGCCCTGGACATGCAAAGAGAATGGAATGCGCCACATAGCAACCAGCGTTAAAATATTTGACTATCGCTTATAACCTACCATATTTCCTTTGCATCTACAAGAAAATTACCAATAAGATTCACATCTCGATATCTCGATTAACATGAAGCATATGGAGAATAAGCTTTTGTAAAAATAGCTTGTACAAGAGTAGAGAAAGTCATGTGAGTGTAACACATCAGATTTTTTTTTGTAGCATCTAACATATAGTGTTGGCATCGTCAACTACTAGCGATTAGGGACCATCAATTCAGTTCTGAGCGTCTTGTGGTGAGACATCGTTCATTGCTGGAAGAACAAAATTTTGTGCAGCTTAATCTAATTTTTTGTACACGTTGCTAAGATAATTGCTTTAAAAAGGTAAGTGAAAACAAAGTTTGCTCTTCATACGCTTAATGTGCATATGTAGTGTCAAATCTGTAATCATTGACGTACATACGGAAGAACATTACAAATACAAAATGGTGTAGTTGCCTACTATGCACCACTAGCAATTTCCAACATTGTACCGGTACACTTTAGAAAACTAGTTCTTTGTGGCTGTTGTTAAGTAATTACTAGTATAGAAGTATTGTTTGGCGACGAAATTCTAAAATTAATATTCAATTTCCTTAGTATTTACTTATTTTTTTTAAATCACTTAGGTAGGTACTATTTATGAAATTGCTCTTTTTGTATTCCACCCAAAAATTCGATACCGAAATTTGTTTTGAGACCCCCTGAATCCAAAAAGCATTTTTGAAAACATGTCCGTGTGTCTGTGTGTGTCTGTGAACAGCATAACTCAGAAACGAACAGTCGGATAAACACCAAACTTCGTATTTAGGTTCAGTATCTTCCAGAGATGCCACACGAAGGTTTTCAAGAAAATTCCCCACCCCAGATTACCCTTTACTTTGAACATTTTTTGAAAAATTTTAATTCTCAAAATTGGCTCTAACGATTTTGATTAAAATATCATATGTTCAAGACATTTTTATGGCAAATGAATTGTATATCTCGAATTTTCTGGGAATGTCTCCAAAAGTATTCTTCATTGTGAACGACTTTTGCATAACTGGAAAACCATACGAGATAGACAACATGTTACTGCACAAAAAATGTAGATCGCGTTAAAATACACAATTTATGTCATATACGTTTTTGTTGTTGAGTGAACTATTTTCGAGATATTGCTTGTTTTTCCCTTAAATTTTCCAATACTTATACTTTTTCTCAAATTCGTTATTCATTTTTTGTCCTGGTAATGCAAAAAGAATGGAATACTCCACATAGCAACCAGCTCTTAAAATATTTTACTATAGCTTAAAGCCTAACAATTCCCCTTGCATCTACAAGAAAATTAGCAATAAGATTAACACCTCGATATCTTGATTAACATGAAGCATACGGAGAATAAGCGTTTGTAAAAATAGTTTGTACAAGAGTAGAGAAAGTCATGCGAGTGTAACACATCAGATTTTTTCTGTTATAGAGCCTAACTGAAAGTGTCCATCATGGACATATCACCTTTACCCAAAACAGCCGTGAAAAGAACAGCAGCCAGGACTCCAAGACACAATCACAGAGGTTTTGTGCTAACAAGCAGTCCTTATAAAGTCAATTTGAAAATAGCAAAGGATTAAGTAAGATGTAAAGCTGTGGCCAAAGAAATGTCTATAAAAGTGGCGCCATCTTCAATCAGGAAATGCTTTGGTGGTGAAAATATTGCAGGGAAAACGGAAAAAATAACTGCTGAAATGTGCCTCTGAGAATTATTGTGTGATAAAGAATAATAGAAGAAATGACCAGGCACACTAAGTGTAAAATTTGAGTCCATGCAAAGTGTACAGAGGTCAAGAAAGGGACGAAAACGTTCTTTCTGAATGACTGTAAATAGTGACAACCTTAAGTAACGCATCTTAATGGAGTTAAAATCAAGTACATAAGACGCGAGGGGACTGCGCCCCCACGTGACCCAGGAGAGCGGACACACACATTCGAGTGACACTCCCACCCCTGAGAGCTTTTCCATGGGCCGGCATCTGGTTGGCTATTCCGACTCCCCCCCATTACAGGGTGGAAGAGGATATGCCACTTACGCGCGTCAACCCCCGAAAAGGAAGAGTATCGAACAACCTCGATAGGGCCGACAGCAATCTAGTATACTGTCTACCGGCTATCCAGGGCGATATGCCCCTTGAGGCGTCTCACAACCCCGCCGGAACGAAAAACCGCCCAGACGTACCCAATTTCCCATGGGTGTCGGGAACTACTGCCCCGCCAAGTCCAACCCAATCCAAACGACACCCCTACGGGTATGGCTCGGACGCTTGGTCCGGCATACTTTTAGTAACGTCAGAAGTATCACGAGTGCTCTGGGTCCGCAGCTCACACCACGGCAGCTGAAGGGGTCGAAGCCCCCCTTACGTAGTAAAATCAAGTACTGCGATATTAAATTCCCTCCTTGCCTTAAAATTTAAGAATGAAAAGTACGGTCCATATTAGCAGGCCGGTATCCTAATTTGTGCCATTGTAGACTTTCAGAGACATAAGTTTTTAGATGCTTAAACGTTTTGATTTTGAACTTTTTAATATAAAAACCAGCAGATACGTTGTATTCATCACATTAATATCGTTAAACACTTATATGAAGGATTAATTGAGTTGTAATAAACACAATCTATAAAGTGGTACAATTTGGGCAACTTTCCCCTACTAATAAAAGCATATTGTGCTCATATTGGTATGTTTCCGTGACTCAGGCATACTCAAATATTCTTTTAAAATGAATAACATTTCATATCCTAAAACGAGTTCATCTTGAAGAAGATTTATTATATTTCATGAGACTGATATCACTACAAAGTGCTACAGATCAATAAAATGCCTCACCGAAAGGTAGAAAGAAGAAGGAAAAGGCGCGAAAGAAGGCAAGGCTTTTGTCCTCCATTGAGAGCACACTTCTGCGGGAACAACCTTTCTTATTGTAAAGCCGTTACTTCTTTTTTGGCGTTGAAAGGTGCGAAGTGAAGCATAAAAAAGTGAGCCAGAGTTGAGATTCGAATCAAAGCTCTTTGCTTTGTTGCCAAACTCCTACAATGAGAGACCACCTGTCGCTTCTCACCTTGAACTAGCTTTTCTTGCAAATGTCAGGTTTTGTAGGAGAGACAGCTACCAAAAAAGGTATCGACTTCAAAAAGATAAAGCATTCCATTTCGCAGCATGGTCCCTGTATATAACTGCGCTTTTGTTCTATTCCAGTTTGATAGCAGACAGGCTCAGAAAAGTACAAAGTGTAATTGATGGTAAACGTGATAAATTTTGTTCTAATGGGAACCTGGATGAGTGTTGGGCAAACAGAACTTAAATCTTTTCTCCGAAATCAACGTTACACTATTATTCATATTCTCTATAGTTTCAAAGTGTGTTCCAGCATACAGCTGGCATGGCCTCAAGCTTTAAAAATAAAAGAACGTAAGTTTTGGGGATAAATTCTAGTGATGGATGGATACCTATTTCTCGATACTGCTGATTTTTGAGCACCGGTACTCGATACTCACTTTATAAAAACATAAAGGCCATAATTTTTTCAGTGAATCATGCTCTTATACCCGCTGACAAAGAAGATAGGGATTAACATTTCGCGGAGAGAGAGAAGCGACGTTGCCGCTTATCGCAACCACGTGGAGGTCGCGTTAGAATTGTGTACGAAGGCGACTGGGTTGCATCTGCATTGTAGGGCGGGTATTATTTATATTCGTGTACGAAACAATTATAAAATAATTAATATGCATGCAAAGGTTAGAACAAGCAAGAATATCAGTGTAAGGATCTGCGTTAACAAGAGAGGCATACCTGTGAAACATTGATACTTACTCATCGGAAAATGCAGCCGATTCTCTCACAGAGCATATCATTTCCCGTGCTTGTCCTTTAATTGGGATACCCTTACCAAATACATTTTATTCGGTTATCGCGTACCCTCAGATTTTTGTTTGGCTCGCCGTCTTCGTAACTATCTTTTGGATATTGTTAAACATCCATTAAAAGTGTTAACACAATTGCAAATGCTCACAACACACGCACAGATACACGAACTCGAACACACGCAAACACAAAGCAAATAACCGTACAAGTAGGATGATGCAAAATAACTTCCCAGTACACAGGTAATCTCTAAACTGATGTAAATGCATTATGCTGTGGCTAAAGGAAGCCTTGTTTAAAACTACAGCGACAGCAGAAGATAAGATGTGCAGTTCATATTACTGCAACAGTCGCTCGCCAGTCAACAAGGTTTTTGCGTCTATTGTTACTATGGAAACGTCTTAGTTCTAATTGGTCCTTCTAATCGTTGTTATGACGACCGCTATTATGTATCCAACCCGTCCCGTTCATTTAAAGCTTTCCGCCACGTGGTTAATAACTGTCAATCACCTTCTGGTTTGGCGCCGACCTTAGTAGCAGTTTTCTGTGTATAAACGGATGTAACAAATGTATGTTAATTCCGACGACTTCCGATTAGCAGCAACCTTTTTTATCGTATTAATGCTACAGGATATGTATAGTCTATTGTTGGTGAAGACTAATAATAATAATAATAATAAAAATAATAATAATACTTTATTTTCTCCCTTTTTATGTAACCATATTTTGTGAAGAAATTTTTTTTGAAAGGATATTCTATCAAATTAATGGAACTTAGTCGTACAGTATACCTTCAACCTACGCTCGTAATCCCAGTTTGACTTAGGCAAACAAACTAACAGATGGAAGGAAAGAAGTAGTAGTTCCCTGCGCTATATTATCTCACGTCTTAACCTCTGATTTGTTTCTGCTGGATTCACAGGTTTTGGTCACCTGAACAGGTAAATGTAATGGTGAGAGTAATAACCAAGCCATAGAAACGTGATTTAATGCGTCAGCTCAGATAACACTATCACGTATGAGTACCTCTACATCTTCCCTAATTGTTCTGCATATTTTTATTTAGAAAAGAGTCTATGGAATGTTGCATTGATTCACCCACAGGGAACATAGTCAAGGTCTGTCAAGAACTATAGTCCAGAAACTCTTTGGGTATACGTGCGAGGCAATAAAGTAAAGGCTGACTCCCATTCCTTATCTGCATAAAGTTGAACGCCACAAATTTCAATAATGTAAAACATAAAAATTTAGGAGTAGTGTAAAATTAGGGAAGGTTTATCTCAAAGCATTAGACATACTTTGGTACAACCGTGTATTGAGAGTAAAGTGGTATCGATGGTATCAGATCCCATTCCTAATAAACTCCTGTGTGTGTGTGTGTGTGTGTGTGTGTGTGTGTGTGTGTGTGTGTGTGTGTGTGTGTCGAAACGTGTTGATAGTTTCCTCATATTGAGGCACATTCAGGCTCCACTGCAGAAGTACTGCGAGAGGGTGAATTGTTTTATGTCAAAAACAACCGCTTGTATAGGCGAGTGTATAATTAGTTGACGAGATGGGCGGCTCCGCGCTTTCAAAACGGTCATCCTATTGCACAATTGTAGTCACTTATATGGCAAGAATAACAAAAACAAAACTCAAAAAACTGTCAATAAGATCTGATACAGGAACGAATGGTCAGCACTTTTGAAGCAGTATACATCACCTGCTTCTGATGTCGTTGTTGTCTCGTAGCTCGTTCTGTTGTTTCGTGCGCCAGCTTCTCCAGTGGTAGAGCTATCATTACTTTCTAAGAGTGTGCGTGGATGTATTATGAAAGAACACCACTTTAATTGAATGAGAAATTGAATGTGACCTAATACTTGAGCTTTTGAAGCGAGTTGCCGATCGTTTAAATATAAGAACGAAACTGATAATGAAATATAGCACCTAAAACTGTTGCAATTGAGTTATTATACCTGATAACCTCTACAGTATCAATCTTAAGGTTTGAAATAACTGTTTTCACAATAAAAGAAACAGTAGCATAACTTGCCGTAAGTCGCTAAAGATTCCTTATGATCGCTGCTGAATTTTACTCACACAAAGGCTTCATTGTGCGTTTAAACTATACACAAATCGTCACAAGTATCCAGAGTGACGAGTACCAGTGCCAGTGCCAGTGCCAAAGAAACCCTCTGATTTAAATTACACGCCTTTATTACTTAAGCTCCGCCGACAGAACTACTCTCAACAACATTATTTCACTCCTGGGTCAATGTGTTTCTGCAACCTTGTAACTAGGGGGGCATGACTAAAGTCTCAGAAATACTTTTCACGATTATTTTTCAGAATTTGTGCCTGCGTGACTGTTCATACATGTCTTGAACTATATCTTAACTGCTTTCCAGGAATTTTAGCGCTATTAATTTCTGTATTCGGCTGTCGCTAATGACTTTGCTTAACACGAATAGCTAATTAACTTCTTTCCGGACAAATCCTTCAACTCAAGCATGTTGCATTATACATTGACTTAATATACGGAAAGTGTTAATTTCTATTATTTCTCTATCTTTCGATTACTCCTTTATGTAATTATATATTCTCGTCAATAATTGCGGTAGTCCTTTATTAGTCCTTTACCGTTAATGAAAAACAGTTATTCGACCAAAGGGTTCGGTTCTTTGAGGTAGGCCAAATGTGCCCATATAATGCTACTACATCCTTATGGATAGCAGCAATATCCTCAGAATTCATCTCCATATTTACTTTGAAAGGGAGTCTGATATAAACACTGAAGTAAATAATTTCTCAGCATTTTTATATAAACGTAGTAATACTATTGATTGAGCTAACCTACCTCTCATTACTTACACCAACCAAAACAGAATTCCTTAAGAGAGACTATTTATGACCTCCCCCTTCTTGTTTCGCAACATTCATTGTTACATTTTGGTCCTTGAAATTTATTTCAAATCCCTCTTAGAATTAAGTGATAAAGACTAGCGTCTAGTAACAGTTAAGTGTGGAAATCAAGATCACTACTGGAATCTAGGAAAGTGGACCATATTTTCTGCATGTAAATGTACCTAAACAAATGAACAAATTTACTATAAAGTGTAGCAAACAGATTTTAAATGTAATCTAAAAATATACCCTTAAACCAATTTACTTTTTACCATGGACGAGTTGTGGTACAACACCCCATAAACAAAATGCCTAGAAATGCTAACAGTCATGCTTGTGAAAAAGTTCTGAAATATCGTAAATTAATATGCTCTTACTAGAAGGATTTTTTTTCTGTGATTAATAGGATCAAGTGTCACTAAGTATACTTTGACCTCATAAACCTTCATTACTTTATCATTGATAAATGCTATTTAAGTTGGATGCTTAAGTAATACCCTCCAAATGGAGAAAGAACATAATAATACTAACCACTAGAAGGGTAGTCGCAGCGAATGCGGCAATTATAGAGCGATATGTATGCCATTAGTAATTTATAAAATTTACATAAGAGTGTCAGAAAGAAGACTAAGAAGAGCTAGAACAGGCAGCTTTAGAGAGAGGAGACAAACCCAGGACCATATATATAAATTACGAATAACAACGGAGGAAAATATAAAGAAAAACGAAGATAAATGCTGCTTCCATAGACTTGAAAGCTGCATTTGACACGTACCAAGAAAATGTATCTGGCAAGCACTAGAGACATAGAAAGTTCCAATGAGACTATCAAATGCTATTAAAAGCATATACGAGGGCCCAATAGGAGTAGTAAGAATTAACGGAGAATGTTTCGGGGAATTTGCAATGAAGAGAGGAGTTAAGCAAGAGATAGTCTTAGCTCATTGCTCTTCATAACCTTTATGGGGGAAGTACACAAGATATGTAAGAGTAGAACTCATAGAACAAAAGTCGAAATTGGAAAGTGAAACCGGCATACTTAGAAGCACTATTGTATGCAGACGATATAGTGCTGATAAAGGATACCAGAGTAAGCATTGGTAGAATGGTACGAAGAACTAGAAGGTGGGGTATGAGCATTAACATGGATAAGATTAAAATAATGTTGATATCTAAGAAGACAACAGAATAACCAACTGTAATTAAATACGAGGATCAAGTACTGCAGAAAGTAGGAAACTGCAGTACCTAGGAACCAGAATGAGCAGCGATGGAAAAATAGAGCAGTAAGTTCTGAACTGAACAAATAAAGCAATAAACGCCTACTACGGAATAAGCAATACAATAGCAGGACAGAATGGGGTTAGCAATAAGGAAAATGCAAATATTTCAATCAATAATGGTTCCGACAGTACAATATAGAACAGAACGTTTACCCATGCAGGACAAACATAGGAGCAGAGTGACAGCAGTCGAAATGAAATATTTGAGAAGAATGGTGGGAAAGACAAGAAAAGATAGAACGAACAAATCAGGGAAGAGGTAAAACAAGAAAAGCCACTAATGAAATATATTCAATAAAAACAATTGAAATGGTTTGGACACGTTTATAGAAAGTCAGAAGGAAGGAAAATAAAGCAAATAATGGAAATTCGAGTAGAAGGAAGAAGGAGTAAGGGACGACCGAGAATAAACTGGGAAGACACAGTGGCAAGAATAGGAAAAATGAGGGGGAAAGCGAAGGGTGAAATGAAGAAAATGTGTGGAGACCTGATTGCTCGAAGGGTTTAGACAGAACAAGGTTAACCCAACGCTTAACGACATCAAGGGACCGAAGAAGAAGAAGAAGAAGTAGCATTAAGTGAAACATTTTCTGAATTAACAAGGACAATGGTTAACCATGAAAACGAGAATAAATTATTACATACATTTTGAATAATGATGTGTAATAAACGAGGGTGAGTCAAAAACTAAGTTTCCTAATTTGTGGCCGAACACGTTGAAGAACAATGTCCTGTTGTTGCTGCATTGTTCTATTCTTCAAATAATTACTAAATTACATTAAGATATCTTTTTAACTTGATGGAAAGTGACGTCCGAATGGCTATTTCAATATTTCATTTCCTCGTCACTAGGTAATTTCTGCCACTTTCTTTAATTTTAAAAGAGCAAAAAGGGATAGAAGTATCCAAAGATCAGGTCTAATGGTTGATAAGAAGAAGATTGCCATTACCAATGCCAAATTTGCAGCATGTGTTCGTTCATGTCGGCAATAACGGGCCTTGCGTTGTCTTGCAATAACTCCTCTCCGAAGTGTAGAACTTCTATTCCTAAGCCCTTATATAAGACCTATTAAATTTCACTTGAAACGTTGCTGCATTCGTAGTGGCACCATGAAATTCACCAAGTTCACTTTTTAATCTCCCAAAAGAGGGATTTGAAATAAAAGAGAATTCGCTGTTACCTGTGATTTGTCGATCGAACTAAAATGTAAGGAATATATAGATAAGTCGCCTATGATATGAATGCATTCGATGGTTAGAGTAACTCAACTGTTACGGAACAAGTGGGTGGATCATCGGAAGTGCAGTCAAAGAAAGAAAACGTTCACAGAGATGCTGCTTCCGAGAGCTAATTTAAAGAATCAATACGTTTGCACTGTTTTCATTGTGAAATTGTATATTCGCACTATGTCTTGCCTCTTTCCCTTCGGATATCACGCTTGGCGGGTTGTCAACAAAACAGTCGCGCCCTCTTCCAAATGCACTCATATCGTGGCCGACTTATAAGCTGCAGCGTGCTCTGATCATTTTTAAAGTAATAAAATGTGGAACTTATTTTCTGACTGACCCCCAAGTATACTTTAGCAACTGATTGGCGTACACGACGTTACATAATGACATTTTTAAAGCTCAAAGGAAGAGTTAACTTAATTTACCTTCCAAAGTAATATCTATAGTACTTTCGTACAATAATCTAGAAGATGTGTGAAGTGAATTCTCTCCTTTATTCCTCATAAATTTACTTTTCTAAAGTATCTCTATAACGGACGACACAATTCCTTGATATTATCAGAAAAGCGGATTTTACTGATTTTCTTATCCTCCCGCTGAAAATTTTCCAAATTCTATAAATATTTTACAGCCTATAAGCATCCTTTATTGGTGACAAGGTACAGGTCCTCTTCGTCCAATTCAAGGATTTTGAAACAATCCGTTAAAACAAGCTGTAGTATTTCGTGCACTATGGGCTGGACAGCCATCATGTTGGTACCACAGGTTCCTCCTAGTCTGCAAATGAACTTCTTCTAGCATCTGTGGCAGATGGTCTGTCAGGAGGGTGCGATACTTGTGCGAGTTCATTGTTCCTTCTATGAACAAAGGGCCTATGAATTGATGGTTCACTATCCCACACCACACATTTAAACTCCATGGACGCTGACGTTTCAGCTGACGAAGACAACGGGGATTGTCAACAGACGAATTGTGCATATTTCTGCGGTTTACCTGGACATGATTAGTAAATGTTGCCTCATTACTAAACAAGATACATGATGAATCTGAAGTATCATATCTTAATCCCCATGTACAAAAGTTAACACGATTCTCAAAATCGTTTCCATGCAGCTTTTGATGTAGAGAGATGTGATAAGGATGGAACTTATGTCGATGGAGAATGCGCAGTACACTTGCCTGACATGCCACTTCCATGTGCGATTGTGCGGGAACTAATTTACGTATCTACTGCAACGGCAACTAAAACATTAATTTCTGCCGCTACTCCTGTCACTTGTTTGTTTCTGTTACGTTTTGCGTCAGTAACTCCCTAGTCTGTAGTTGTTTTGGTTATTTGTAATGCCCGCAGCTTGCGGCTTACCTTTCTGCAGCCTCCGCGAAAACTCTGGATGTTCGACGGATACAGGTTCTCTTCATATTTTTATCCTCGGCTAGCTGAAGTTATTGCTGAAATATATCAGAGCATGGACTTTTCCTTGGTAAAGGAAACGTAGATCAAGGGTGTGGTAAATGAGAGAAAATAGAGTGCTTTAGTCACAAAAAGACCACACCACTGTTTCTTTTATTTGGTTACTTCGAGTAGTTCACAACACTGATATTGTCGCCGTTAAAACACTGTCCACTGCTGTTGAAACACGGCGCTGATATGACGCGAAGTTTATATACTTAGTAGATCTCTTTACACGTAGCGATTCTTATGTGTTTTGCGAAAACTGCCTTAATTCACTTTTGGCGCGACTTCTCTCAAATATCCAGCAGCATCTCTCCCTGCCTGTAATTTAAAAATGACCCCTGATTTTGGTCTTAGCAGATCTATTTATAGTCACAGGCTTCTTGGGCTGCTTCATTTCCTATTGGTGCATTTTTAGCGCCACTCAACGCGTCTCACCATTTCGTATAAATTTACAGGGATCTCATTGGTCCAATTTTAACATAAACTGCGGCTTTTCCTAATTTTACCGTTAAGCTTGTTGTCTCTCTCACTCTGGTCACTTCGAATTATCGTACAAAAGCACAATAGCTAGACACCCTCGCTGTATGAACAATGCCCCTGCTACCAGAGAGACATCGTAAAACTAAACTTGTTTCCTTCGGAGACACTATTCCTGCAGCTAACACATCTCGTCTTGGACAGTATTTTAACATAGCGCTTAAATTATTTACATTAAACAATTTATAACTCCTCTAATATTAGTAACATAAATACAGACATATCGTTAAATCACCCTTCTTAAGCTACACCGGCACTAAAAGAAAAATATTTGTACATAGCATAATTTAACCTCACTGAAAATTAATTAATCAAATAATTAATAATTACATAGCTCGGGCTCGGCCTAGAGTTGTCATTTCAGTTTTCTAGGTGTTACAGTACCACTTTCACGTAATTGGTTGAAGAGGTTGATAAATAATTGCCGAGATGGTTGACGTCTATTGGGATACATAAGCCATTTCCGAGATATCCGTTATTAATGGTTCGAATTGTTCATTGGCTGGATTCTCAACATTCAGCTGTTTCTCACGATTGTATGGAAATTGTATGGAATTTTAAGCGTATAGCGTTCACTTTTAAAGCATATGACTATCGCGGTTTTATTTGTGTCTATAACGAAATTGGTATAGGTTTATTTGGATTAAAAGTAGTAGATAGAAAAATAAGCTGAGTAGTTATAGTCTGTATACCCTTTAATAATATAGAGGGTATAGAAAGCCATGTGAATGTAGCAAATTGGATTTAGGAAAAACAATTTTATGTGTGGAGGAGTTTTTCAAAACAAGTAAAACATAATAAAGATTAATATGTCTATAACTAACTTAGAAATATGCTTGAAATTTTCTCTACGTATTATATATTAAACCCTCGTTACTGTATTAAGTTTTCAAATGAATGGATGATCTAAAATTCTGAATTTTTGTAATTTTGGCAAATGGTTATCCTTAATAACTTAAGTTTTGGCTTTGATTCGTTCGGAAGGAAACCATTGACAAGAATCCAGCCGTTAGGCTGTCTGATTTTATCAACCTACTAATCTTTCAAGAATAGCTGCAATATCAGTTTTGTCCTCTAGCTTTTATAAGTTACCGAGGCTGAGCTTAATCGAAACCATGTCCTTCATGTTCCTTGGTGTTAGAAAGTGACTTAATCGGCAGATACAGCGTGTTCGAGCTCTTAATATTTTTCCTCAGCTACTCCATAAAACAAAATGCTGAACCCTACCTCTTTTTTCTACATGGTCTCCCTTTTAACCTCATGCATTTTTCATACGTCGACGTCACGGTGAAAAGGCTGCAAGGGACTCATCTTTGGGGGTATGTCCTGACCACTAAGTACAGACTGAACGGCTTGAAAACTGCTAGCCGTGAACGGCAGGCCCCAACGTGGAATAAAAACAAAAAGAAATCTTTGATCGTAGAGGGTAAGGAAAACGAGTTCGATATTGTCTTGAAATATAGAAGTACCGAAAAGGAAGTACGATAACTTTGTGCTTGTGCCTGCGGTAAAGCTCAGAAAACCTTGTGTGAGAATTTCTATATCCTTATTATTTTGAAGAATCGCAGATTGCTTTCTTTCCTCTACTGAGTTCGAATTTACGATTCGAAACACAACTTGCTTTCTTGGCATCGTTTTAATCCAAAGATTTCATAAAGGAACAAATACAACTTAAACGTTCTTCAAGCAGAATATTTTAATGGATGTTTATATATTTATGTAATTTTTATGTTCCAATTGACAAGCTGTAGCTTTTAAAAGTTCTAAAACATGCTTATAAAATCGAAAAATTTAAAAAGAAGCACTTTGGAAAGAGGAGATATTAGGCAACCATACGTTTTCTGCTGCAGACGAGGTCACAATTCCTGTTTGAGGGGTAGATAAAGGCTATCCACTACAAATGTGCAGCAGGCTTTGGAGTTGGCTGCTACTGCACTATGGTGTTGCATTAACCTTTGTTATGAAATTTAGTACATAATTATTTCTTTTAAGCATGACTAAATCTGATAAAGGTAATTCAGAGTCCATATAAAAACACAATAATTAAGACTGATTTTAGCATTAAAATTGGGGGGAAAACAAAAGTAATAAACAAAGGGATCAAACAGGGATGCCGTTCATTGCCTTTATTATTTAATATATACTTTTAATGTATGATGAATTAAAACCTAGTTAGTTTTAACCCGTTGTTCGGTAGCAGTCTTAGAAATGTTGAAATTATTTCCAACATGTTTTGCCTTACACCAGCCAATGAAGCGATTAAATTGTATATTGTATTGCTTTCTGGATGTTTTGGGTAAGCACTTCCAGTATTCTTCTTTCTGCTGCTTGTGTAATTTAACCTGGCTGTTCCATTTCAGTTTCTTCTGAATTCATAATTTTCGCCATTTAATCCTTATGTATGTTATAATACATAAAAGAGTAACGTTTTAGATGAAAATAAGCAGAAGCTGCCAATATAACGTATAGGTTAACTCTACTACGAATCGCGATAAACTGAAGTATGGCGATTTGTATTGTGAACAGATAATGCGAGCACCATGAGAAATTAAACACATAAAACGGCATAAAGAAAAGTAGAACCTAATTAAACCAAGTCGAGTTTTTAAACATGTACAAATATAAAGGTTAATTGCCATGTAATTGGACTTGAAACCAAATTTGTTTATACTGAAGATTATCGCACTAGTGATAAATCTAAAGCTTTTAACTTGTGTGTGCTCTGTGTGCTCTCTTTTCTTAAGTTATTAGTGACTGTATAAAATCTCTATGCTGTGTTAAGTTCAGCTTATATTCAACCAAAACAATGTGAAATCTAAAATTTTACCGAGAGAAGCTCTTTTATTTTCGGGCCATTGCAGACATGTAACTGAAACGGTTATTTCAAGAACGTCCCAAGTCCAGGTAGTAAAATTTTTCAGGAGAGACAGAAAACTAAATGTTTCTCAAAATACTTGTACAAGCCAAATTTTCTTAAGTCTAGGTAATAGACATTGATGTGCTCAGTATTCATGATAATTATGAATGTTCTCTGACAGTTAAAGAGTGTAGAAAGTGAGTTGACGTGGGACTTTTTGAACTCACAGGACACCATTTGGAATAAATATAGGTTTTCTGCAAATTAATAAGTGTTATTGAAGTATATTACTCTATAACGAAATGTAGAAATTAAAATCAGAATATTTCTAGCATTCTTATGAAAATACCTGAGCTTTGCATTGAAGGATTAAATTTTATTCGAAAATACAGGGGAAAAACAGTACTGCAGGTAATGAATATGCTGCATTCTACACTCAGCGTTCCTTACAAAGTTCATTATTTATTTCCTGTAACATTATCATAATCCTCATCTTCATTAAATATGGCACCAGATCCAACAAGTGACAAGTGGTTGTAAGTACTTCATCAAAGACTTGACGTTATCCTGAAATTAATTAATACGTTTCTGTAAAGTATAAAACAGTAAGTTCTTAAAAAAACAGGTCTCAAAACTGTATGAATTGCCTGTTTGCACGCTTCAATCTTCTTACCACTTGCATTAATTAACTCGGTGACTTCTTTTCTAGACTGTTTCACTTTATTTTTCTTCCACTGACTCTCATTTTTTTCTTTTGCCTTTAATGTACTACCGTCATCATAAGTTTCAACGGAATCAGCCAACTAACACAGTTTGGTGACAGCAGCGCTATTGAAGACGCTTGGTGAAATCAAGAGCTTCCCAAATGCAGGACTTGCGATTCTCTTCAAAGCACTACTGCATTCAGCTGCAACTATATAGGGGAATGGAATAGAAAGCAGGATACTTCTTATCACTAGATGCAGCACACTTCAAGGTAGAAGATGGCGCAAAAGAAGCGCATTTCTTAAAAATAGGAAATTGGAACGGTTTTGAAATCACCGTTTAAATTCATAAGCGTACCAATTACCTTGTTCTTTAGAGGGGTAAAGGAGTTTGCATAAATCATCGTATACTCCGTTCTGTAACTCTGAATAAAAAAGATCTATATCTTATCTTCAATTAATATCAACTACAGAGACTAATTGAGACACTTTGCTGTACTTGCATTGCCAAATGGATCCAATTGCTACTGTTGGAATATCTGAAGATGCATCTAAATAATCATCCTACACCTTTTTACTTGTTACTATAACCACGACAAGGAGTAAAGTAAGAAAATTTTTGAGAGTGTAAAAGAAAATTATCTTTATACTCCAGGTTTCTTTTAACTAAAAACGGGTAAGAAAAACAAACAGAGGCAATGTGCGCTGAAGAGAGATTCAAGGACCCATGAAACTCTGAGATAACTTAATACAACCGTCACTTTATATCACGTCTTCCCGCTTCTCCTACTGGTTTTATTTGCTATGAGGGCTCTTTGTATCAGTACAGCTTTAATTAAGTTTTTCTCCTGTGTTAAGAACAGAAGGGTTAAAAAAACACGAGGGAATTACAAGTAAAGGCATGTTACACCGTCTTGAATGTTTGTTGTGGTGTCAAATGCCAGAAAGATAACCACGCTTAAATAAATTAAATACTTTCCGATATCCCAAAAACTTCCTTCCTCCTTTGTACTATTATATGCATTAGGGATGGGACCTTGATATCGTCGATACTTGGATACTCGGATCTTACGAAGTATGTCTAATACTTTGAGATAAACTAACGATACTTTTTCCACACTTATAAGTTTTTAAGTTTACTGAAAGTTATTACGCTCAATTTTATACTCGATAAGGAATAACAGGAGCCAACACGTTATTGTCTTGCATGTGTCCTCAAAGAGTTGCTGGACTATAATCTTGATAGACCTTGACTGCGATGAATGCAACATTCCATAGGCTCTTGTGATTAAATGAGAACTTGTAAAACAATGGGGGAAGCAGTAGAGGTACTCATGTAACACGCAGCGTTAACTGAGTTGTGAATGAAGCTGCTGATGTCTTTTAAATAGCCTAGCTTGGTGACATTTACCTATACGTAACCAAAATCTGTGAATCCAGCAGAAATAAATCAGAATTTATGACGTGACATAATAGAGCGTATGGGATTATTGGTTCTTTCAACAATATTCGTGTTCTTAAACAAAAATATTTTATTCCTATAATATCTCTGCATTTCATGTAATACTGTCTTCAAATATTTAGTTGTGTCTAATATGTCTTTGTATTAAACATGCAAATGTAAATATACGAGGGTGCGTAGTAGAAAGGCTTAATCCACAATGTTTAATCCACAATTACTATGTTTCCAAGTGCTGTAGACTAATTACTTATTGCCGTATTAAAAATATGCACATTTTGCGGTTGTAAATAGTTGTAGAAAAGTGTAACACACATTATTTTTAGTTGTTTGAGTTTTGTGTAAAATGTATATTAGTTTACATTTTCAAGGTTGTGGAATAAAGAAGTTTTTCTTTTTATAGAGAACTAAGTTTACAGCACAAAATATAGTTACATAGAGAGAGAGTAAGAAATAAATTATTATTACTATTATTATTATGAACACTATTATTAGCCATGACTAACAAAGGGCGTTATGAAGAAAAAAATTGCTGTCAATTGGAGAATGTCAAACAGGAAAAATTTCGGAATTAGCATACAATACAAAATTGGTTATAGTCATTTTTACACAAAAAACTACTTTTAACAACGTAATTCAGTTAACAGTTAGTACCTTTATAGTTTTATATAAAGTGAGTATCGAGTATCGGTGCCCAAAAAGCAATATCGGTATCGTATCAAGTAACGGTGGTATCGTCTCATCAATACTATAAATATAAATTACTTACATTTTTCTTATACCGTAAGGAAACTACGGACTAGTGAAAATCTGAAAGAATACGCGACTCATATCCTGTGTATTTATAAACAGCGCAATTTATGAGCTTTGACGGAAAGTTCGCGCAACGAAAGAGCGAAGCGGAGAGAAATAATAAGCATTTTTAAGTGTTAGAGCACTTAATTTTCATATTCAGTGCTTAACTCTGATGAATGCATGTTTAAATTACTTTACACAACAATGTATATATGGATAAGATATATTTAAGAGCGCTTTAAATCGTTATACGTCTTCCTCTCGCATTCTAGTATATTTAACATTGTAATTATATAAATTTCTTGCAATGATGAGCACATTAGGTACCACATTAGGTATTCCAAGAATCTATGTTAGGAGTTTGATTAAAAGCTTATACCTACATTAATAACAATATTATTATTATTATTATTATTATTATTATTATTATTATTATTATTATTAGAAAATAAAATCCGAGTCTAAAAAGCTACATTACTGTATGCGGTGACGGATCAAACCTTAGAGATGCCGATATGAAATTTTTGGGTGCAATACAATGGTTCTTCTAGAGAAAAAGTAAAAATGTTAATGAAATGTGGAAAACAAAATCGAAAACATCTGAAGTGTTACATTCTTATGAGCCTTTCTACCCTATATCGCTTATAAGTAGGCATACAAATTATTCTTGCGAAAGCTTATCTTCCTGTCTACTTCGTTATAATCAACATAAACCTTTTCAGAAATAGTTCTATTACACATTTCGACATACAATGTGATCAGAAGTATCCGGACAACCCCACAAACATATGTTTTTTCATCTTAGGTGATTGTACTGCCACCTTGTCTGGTACTCATTATCCACGACCTCAGTAGTCATTAGACATCGTGAAACAGCAGAATGGGACGCTCCGTGGAACTCATGGACTTCGAATGTGGTCAGATGATTGGGTGTTACTTGTGTCAGAAGTCTGCACACGAGATTTTCACACTCCTAAACATCCCTAGGTCCACTGTTTCTGATGTGATAGTGAAGTGGAAACGTGAAGGTACATGTACAGCACAAAAGCGAACAAGGCGACCTCGTCTGTTGACTCACAGAGACCGCTGACATTTGAAGAGAATCGTAAAGACTAATAGGTAGACATCTATCCAGACCATCACACAGGAATTCAAACTGCATCAGGATCCACTTCAAGCACTATGACAGTTAGGCATGAGGTGAGAAACCTTGGATTCCGTGGTCAAGCGGCTGCTCATAAACCACACATCACGCAGGAAAATGCCAAACGACGCCTCGCTTGGTGTAAGGAGCGTCAAAATTACAAGATTGAACAGTGGAAAACATTGTGTGGAGTGATGAATCACGGTACACAATGTGGCGATCCGATGGCAGGGTGTGGGTATGGCGAATGCCCGGTGAACGTCATTTGCCAGCGTATGTAGTGCAAACAGGGAAATTCGGAGGTGGTGGTGTTATGGTGTAGTAGGGTTTTCCTGGAGGGGGCTTGCACCCCTTGTTTTGCATGGCACGATCACAGCGCAGACCTAAATTGATATTTTAAGCACCTTCTTGCTTCCCACTGTTATAGAGCAATTCGGGGATGGCGATTGCATCTTTCAACACAATCGAGCATCTGTTCATACTGCACGGGCTGTGGCGGAGTGGTTACACGACAATACCATCCCTGTAATGGACAGGCCTGCAGAGTGTCCTGACTTGAATCCTATAGAACACCTTTGGGATGTTTTGGAAAGCTGATTTCGTGCCAGACCTCACCGACCTATATCGATACCTCTCCTCAGTTCCGCACTCCGTGAAGAATGCCCTACAACTCCCCAAGAAACCTTCCAGCTCCTGATTGAAAGTATGCCTGCTAGAGTGAACGCTGTCAGTAGGTTATTTAGGAGAGATCGAGCGCAGTTTTTTGCGTATATATGGGAAAGGATAGGGAAAACGAGGGTAGATGCGACGGTTCAAGGAGGAAAATGCGTTTATATGGGTGAGATAGGGCATACGAGGGTTGATGCTAGGCTAGACAGTGGTAGAAGGAGGGGGAATGCGGTTTATATGAGACAGATAGGGAATACGTGGAGAGGTGCTAGGCTAGACGGAGGCTGAAGAGTAGAGTATGGTTTATATGAAAGGTATAGGAAAACAATGAGAGGTGTTAGGCTAGACAGAGTTGAAGGGAAGAGCATGTCTTGTATATGAGAGAGGTAGGGAACAGGAGCAGGGGTGTTAGGCTAGACAGAGGTCAAGAAGTAGAGTATGGTTTATATGAAAGGTATAGGAAAACGAGCAGAGGTGTTAGGCTAGACAGAGTTGAAGGGCAGAGCATGTCTTGTATATGGGAGAGGTAGGGAACAGGAGCAGGGGTGTTAGGCTAGGCAGGGTCAAGAAGTAGAGAATGGTTTATATGAAAGGTATAGGAATACGAGGAGAGGTGTTAGGCTAGACAGAGTTGAAGGGCAGAGCATGTCTTGTATATGAGAGAGGTAGGGAACAGGAGCAGGGGTGTTAGGCTAGGTAGAGGTCAAGAAGTAGAGTATGGTTTATATGAAAGGTATAGGAAAACGAGGAGGGGTGTTAGGCTAGACAGAGTTGAAGGGTAGAGCATGTCTTGTATATGAGAGATGTAGGGAACAGGAGCAGGGGTGTTAGGCTAGACAGAGGTTGAGAGTAGAGTAGGCGTTTATATGTATGAGAAGTATAGAACAGGAGGAGGGGTGTTAGGCTAGACAGAGGTTGAGGAGTAGAGTATAGTTTATATAAGGGTATAGGAAAACGCGGAGAGGTGTTAGGCTAGACAGAGGTCGAGGAGTAGAGTATGGTTTATATGAGAGGTACAGGGAAACGAGGAGAGTCGCTAGGCTAGACAGATAGTGAAGCAGTAGGAATATGGACTTATATACAGGAGAGATAGGGAATAGGAGAGGAGGTGCTAGACCTTGAAAGCGAGTTTAGATGTGAACTTAGTGGAAAACTGTTTCATGTCAATGTCCTTGGCACGCCCATCAAGTAACCCATTCAGGGAAAAGGTGACCGGCAAAGGGAAAAAGGTGACCAGTAAAGGGAAAAATGGGGCCAGCAAAGGGAAAAAAGGTGACCAGCAAAGGGAAAAACGTGACCAGCAAAGGGAAAAAGGTGACCAGCAAAGGGAAAAAACGTGACCAGCAAAGGGAAAAAACGTGACCAGCAAAGGGAAAAATGTGACCAGCAAAAGGAAAAATGTGACCAGCAAAGGGAAAAAGGTGACCAGCAAAGGGAAAAAGGTGACATGCAACGGGAAAAACGTGACGTACAAAGGGAAAAATATGGCCAGCAAAGGGAAAAAGGTGACCAGTAAAGGGAAAAATGTGACCAGCAGAGGCAAAAAGGTGACCAGCAAAGGGAAAAAGGTGACCAGGAAAGGCAAAAAGGTGACCAGCAAAGGGAAAAAGGTGATCAGAAAAGAGAAAAAGGTGACCAGCAAAGGGAAAAACGTGACCAGCAAAGGGAAAAACGTGACCAGCAAAGGGAAAAAGGTGACCAGCAAAGGGAAAAACGTGACCAGCAAAGGGAAAAAGGTGACCAGCAAAGGGAAAAAGGTGACCAGCAAAGGGAAAAACGTGACCAGCAAAGGGAAAAAGGTGACCAGCAAAGGGAAAAAGGTGACCAGCAAAGGGAAACAGGTGACCAGCAAAGGGAAAAAGGTGACCAGCAAAGGGAAAAACGTGACCAGCAATGGGAAACAGGTGACCAGCAACGGGAAAAAGGTGACCAGTAAAGGGAAAAATGTGACCAGCAAAGGCAAAAAGGTGACCAGCAAAGGGAAAAAGGTGACCAGCAAAGGGAAAAAGGTGACCAGCAAAGGGAAAAAGGTGACCAGCAAAGGGAAAAAGGTGACCAGCAAAGGGAAAAAGGTGACCAGCAAAGGGAAAAAGGTGACCAGCAAAGGGAAAAAGGTGACCAGCAAAGGGAAAAAGGTGACCAGCAAAGGGAAAAAGGTGACCAGCAAAGGGAAAAAGGTGACCATCAAAGGTAAAATGTGACCTGCAAAGGGAAAAAGGTGACCAGCAAAGGGAAAAAGGTGACCAGCAAAGGGAAAAAGGTGACCAGCAAAGGGAAAAACGTGACCAGCAAAGGGAAAAACGTGACCAGCAAAGGGAAAAAGGTGACCAGCAAAGGGACAAAGGTGACCAGCAAAGGGAAAAAGGTGACCAGCAAAGGGAAAAGTTGCCCAGCAAAGGGAAAAACGTGACCAGCAAAGGGAAAAATGTGACCAGTAAAGGGAAAAGGGTAGGGGAAAGGCGACCCTCTCACGGGAAAAGCTAACCCACTCACACTAACAGGTAAGTAATTCAGTTAGTATCACAGGGTAGGAGAGATCCCGGGAAGCGGATATAGCATAATTCCGTATGATGTTACAGATAATTCAGAGAGTATCGTAGGTATTTAGGTTAATTCAAGTATCACAGGCGTTTAGAGTAATTCAGCTAGCATTACAGGAGGGTAGGTTCCAGGGGTTGGTTATAACATAGCTTCGTATTTCACAGATAGTTCAGGTAATATCGTAAGTATTTGGGTAATCAGTATAGTTTCACAGATATTATTGATAATTTTGATCAGCGATTTGTATCACAGCTATTTAGGGTATATGCAGGTGATTCAGATTGTATCAATGGTATTTGAGTCATTTTAACAGGTAATTCATCTAGTATCATTGATATTTAGGGCAAACCAGATAGTATCACAGGTGCTCATGCTAATTTAGAGCAGGAATTCGTATCAGAGCTAGTTAAGGTAATTTCACATGATTCGGGTAGTATCACAGGTATTTAAGTCATTTTAACAGGTAATTCAACTAGTATCACAGTTACTCATGGTAATATAGAGAGTAATTAGATTATAAACATTTCTCATCCAACGTAACAACAATTTATATACTTTTTTCTAAATCTTACAAACTTATTATATGTTAAACACTTATTGTACGATGCGGAGAGGGATAAACTGCATATTAGTTCACAAATTGAAAAGCTTTGCGTCAACATAGCTTTATTTTTTAGTTCATTGTAGATGTCCCTCCCCTTTTATCTAGGCTTGAGACTAGCACTAGGATTGCTCCTAATGGCAGGGTTACCACCTTCCCTTCCATCTTCTTCTTTCTTCATCAGGCGTCTGCTAGTTGCATATACAGCACACGGATAAACTTAATTTTTTAAGATTGTAGACTCACGAGAAAATCTTCATTTCAACTTACATTCTCTTATGCACTACTTTTAATGCTGTAATGTCCATACGCATAGGTAGTTATTCCATCCTCAGCAATAATTCTTTTATCATGAAATGGATTCAATGCAATTTTATTCACTTGCACTGTGGTAACAGCATGCTTTCGCGATAGGATTAGATTCATAGGTGTTCTGATGATTTCACAGGTTTTAAGACAGTCTGTATAGCTGTCAAACGAAATGTACTGCTTAATAGCGCTACGTTTTATACGTTTAATCTTTTTTATCATTGAGCCTTGAATATCTAAGGCATACATCTTAGAACGTATTCCAACAAAGCGTAGGATGATTTTGCTATTAGCCTCATCTTTAAATTTTCCCAATACCTTCTTGTTCTGAGTAGAGTGGCACATATGATTGGCAGGGAAATCAGCTGTATCGAGATGCTCAAGAAAACGTAGCTTGTCCTGGTACACATCTTCAGTTGTAACACGATGAATGAATGAATCAGTGTCCATATACATAAGCTTAAGGTTTCCAGCTCCATAATAAGGCAACAACACGTCGTAATGATAGTTATACATTAATGTCTTGGAGATGTCCAACACACTCATACCAATGTATATGGGTTGTTGAACACAATCTGACGAGAGGCCATATGTACAGCAGCTAGATTAGCAGCATATATCGTCCTGTCGATAAACGTAGGCTTGGCGAGCAACTTCTCTAGAGTCTTCTCATTGGTCACCAGTCGTATATCCACACGGCTACGCAGGTTCTCCATAGCTTTTCCAAACATGGCGTTGTTAAAGAGCTTGTAGAGATCCTTCTCGAAGTCATTTGCAGCTTGTTGTCGTAGCCTGTTGTTAAATTCCACATGAGGTTTCAACCACCGAGACTGTAGGAATTGTAGCACACGATGGATTTTTGTTAGCCGTAGTCCATGACTAAGA
The DNA here is from genome assembly GCA_030765065.1 of Deroplatys truncata. NCBI lineage: Eukaryota > Metazoa > Arthropoda > Insecta > Mantodea > Mantidae > Deroplatys > Deroplatys truncata. The sequence goes on from CM060986.1 coordinate 112,980,542, forward strand.
GCCTGCTTCAAAGCCATGTAATGCACTACATACTTCTTTCGAGGTCCAAGATGAGGTATCAGTTTCTTTGTAGATGCCTCCAACGGTTTCATACACTCAGGCAGGAAAGGTAAATCGTTGTGTAGATCGTGAAGTTCTGCAGGATATTCGATATCAACTTCTAATATGTACCCATGAGGATCATCTTCTTGTAGTGTTTCTAAGTTGATTTCTTCAGGCGAAACCCACTGAAATCCACCAAAAGGAAGGGCGTGACACATTGCCCATCCATATTGGTTATTGGCGTCCTCATATGTGATAAATTGGGTCGGTCTCGACGGATCAAATTTCTCCATATACGTGTTATTAGCCTCAGCATACCGATGGGAAACTTGACATAAACCTCCTCTTATACCTGATTCCACCATGAGTAGTTGATCATAATCTTATAACAGCTCCAGATTAATTCCTGTATACAACAACATGGCGTCCCATGTAAGTCCTGGAGAGGTAAAATAATGGCAAGGATCGACTTTGTGTGTTTTAAGGGTTTGCTCTCTGAACGTCTCAAAGACATCGGCTAGGAGTAGTACATCTGAGGTTAAGTAGAGATCGCTGTACTCTCCCAGGTTTCTTACATTAAACAGCTCCCATACATTTCTAGCATTATCGTAGTCAGCATCACTAATTTCTTCTTCATTTAATCTATTGTAGAAGGAGTCCTTAGGAGGCAAGCAGGTCTCGTTCAAAACATCCCAGGAAGTGACGTAATCATAGGGAAATACGCCCTTACGGGTCATCAACTTCAATTTGTCTTCTCCAAAGTACTTTATTGTTTCAGGATATGAGGTTAGATTTTTTACCAACTTATCCAAGCTTGTACTGAGAAAACGGAAGCTGTCCACAAATCGAAGCTTTATATCTCCTACATACTTGGTGAATGAGATATAGCTTTCTTCAGAGTTAGGAATTACCTCCACACGTTCACTTGTACAACCCAGCTCCTTAACAATAAAATGAGAGTCATATCCGCTAAGGCTATGCATGAAGACTGGTATATATTTAGGTGTTTTACAGGCTAAATTATATTCATTATGAAGACTTCCACGATATTCACCGCTGATGTGATCATGATCGCGTACTTTATAGTTCTCTTCTGTAAAGGGTTTTCCACACAAGTAGCATGTCGTAGAAGACTCAAAATCCTTTTGCTGTTGATCCGTGAGTTTCAGGTCTTAGCAGATTTGTATACGTCATCAATCATTTTTGCAAGAGATGTCAGGTACAGCATAAACTTCTGAGCAGCATCAGCACCACGATACACATAGGGTTGCTTAGGAAGACCAGTTTCGAGATGTTCAACACTGGATGTAGACTTCACGTAAACACAGAAGCTCATTGGTGTGTGCTCTTGATAAGGGGTTGTATAGGAAGTTTCAGGATTGGGTATACACGTATAGCATGGAGTGAGAATACTCTCAAAATCAGCATAGATGACATAAGGTACTTTCAGCATCCTCTCAACATTTTTAAACTGTACAATTGATTTCTCCTTCCTAGGCATAACTACCCTTGCAACACCATGTTGAATACAGACGGCTGCATGTTCTTGTAGTTTTTCCAGTCCACTTCGTCCATATCGATTATCAAAATGTGTAAAGCAGCGCTTGCAGGTATAAACCCGTCCATTATGGCTAGTTTTCTGACATCCAACGAGTTTCTCAAAATTCTTGATATATACATAGTGATGTTTTCCACTGCTGTCACTCAATAGTAGCAGGTCGCGATTTTCAGGTAGTTCAATATCAGCAACCTTTATCGGATACACTTCATGCTTCTCATCCAGCCCGAAAATGTTAATAGACATATTGTTAAGCTTCTCAAATTTAGGTATTTGAGAAAGTGGAGTAGGGTAGGAAACACAGCTGAAGTCGTACTTGTCTTGAAGTTGTTTGTATTTGCTCACACGTTGCGCATCCTTCTCAACGAATCTAGCTAATACGGAGTACATGAAACATTTCTCGTCGGTAAAGTTCTGAATGTTTATACACGCTTCTTTAGCTCCGACAGATGACGGTAGTGGTATGTAGCTACTTCCTCGCAACGGGTTGTACTTGTTGATACGAAGTCGAACTCCTTCCACAGTAAGCAAAGCCCAGCTGCTACCCTTAAGCTGAGACTCCTCCATTTCAGTTACCAATTTCTTGAATTTCACTTCCATCGTTGACTCCAGATCTGTTTCTAGGAAAACAGGATGATTCCGTGTTTTAAATGTTTTGTCACAGGTTTCTCCAATACTGTTAACAAATCGACACTCAGCCAGCAGATTAATTTTAACACTCTTGTGAATACCAAGCTCTTTATGCACAGCCTAGATTATGCGTTGTTTTGCCTCTTGCAGATACATATTTAGGTCCTTAGCTGATTCGCATCGTATAAAATACGATTTCAATCGTCCTTCGAATGAAGTTTCGTATTCTTTCATATCAGAGTCCTCCATTGTTGACAGCAACTGATGTTTAGTTGGCTCGAATCTTCATTTCTTCTGAGGGCTGTTTATTTCACATATATCTTCGTGTCGCTGTCCCTTATAACAATCTTTGAAGTTTACATTACAATGTTTACATTTGAAGAGCTTCTTGCAGCTCATCTCGTGTCTTCTCTTGTCATAACCTCGGAGGAACTTCTTCCCACATTTTCCGCATGCATATCCAGTAGCGCTTGGAATAATATCCTTATACGCTGAGTTATTCATCTTTATTCTTGATGTAATAACGTATTAATCACTGATCAATGAAATGTAGACCTCTTCACCTTGACACCACTTTAGAAACTGATTATTCTTGGAGAGAACACAATGTTAACACCTCAAGACTAATTAGCGCAATGAACTCTAATGCCCTAGATCACCGTATTTACAGAGGGAGCACGAGCCTTTTAGATCAATCATAAACTCGCTCCATAGCTACCTGTATATGTTTGCTCCACACATATTAACCTCACCCCCCAGAGTCAGGATGTTTATGACGTCACACCCAGAGACAGGATGTCTGGCAGTATCAAGCACGTTTAAACTCGTCTCGTAACTACCTGTATGTGCTGTCACACCAACAAGAGAAGTATTCCCACACGCTCATTCAGTCAAATGTTCCATTCAAAGCCTACCATCACCCATTACACCAAAGCTAGTACAATCTCCATTATCAAAATACTTAAAAGTAAAGGCTTAAAAGGTAACGTAGAAGATTTTCCCCCTTATTTACGTAAATGTGTGTATATACTACATTATTTCATGTTTTCATTCCCTTTTCCATTCTTCCTTTCCATCTTCTTCTAGAAAGACCATTACATTTCACTACAATCACGAGAAAAGCAATTTTTCCAGAGTTTCACAGATTCTAAGCTTCTAGAATCGAACCCGCTAATAGTTTTAATAAATGTATTTTTAGTAATTTAGCTCCCTCGCGTCAGCATCCCTCATATAATCTTTACTCGAACCTGATAGGATTCATAGGCTTGAAGATATATGAAATCACCCCTTCGGGATTCGATCTGAGTACTTTAAAGTACTTTTTGTCATGATAACGATATTTAGGAACAAGGTACTCTGTTTACGGTTTACTTGACGTGTCTATATAAATTAGATTACGAGTTATTAAATTTGCAAGTAAATTTCATTAAATCGGTATTCGAACCCAGAACACCAGGAACAAAATAATTTACAATTTTAGCTTGACATGTTAAACGAAGCTGTGTGCAGTTACACTATCAATCTAAGTGATATATTCTAGCGTACAGAGGAAAATTAAGGAACTCATTAAAAGATGGGAATCGAACCAAGCACAACTGATTGACAATTATATACAGCATTAATTACCCAGTACAGAACCTATCGAACATGCTTTGGCCCACTCCACTACCTCATTTAGTTCCAGAGATATGAAGATTTATAATTAAGAATCGAACTCAGGACACCAGATCCCCAAATATAGATCCGCAAGAAACTTCCTATTGATATAAATGTAATAAAGTTTATTTGATGTCTATATTCTAAGTAGTTTAGGAGTTATTAAATTTATAAATAAATTACATTTTATCGGCATTCGAACCCAGAACACCAGAAACAAAGTTATTTATAAAATTAGTTTGCTATGTTAAAAAGAGTTGTATACAGTTACGCAATCAATCTAAGTGATATATTCTAGTATACAGAGAAAAATTAAGGAAATCATTTAAAAATCGGGATTCGAACTAGGGACAACTGATTGAAATTATATACAGTATAAATTAAACATTATAACAGCTATCAAACATGCTTTGGTTCATCCTTCTACCTCTCTTAGTTTCCAAGATAATGGAGATTTAAAATTAAGGATCGAACCCAGGAGACCAGGTATCCAAATGTACATTCAGAAGAAACTAACTAATGATATAAATGTAATAAAATTTATTTGGCGTCTTTATCTTAAATAGTCTCTGAGTTATTAGAATTTGAATTTGTAATTACTCGTGGGATTCGAACCCAGGCATCCCGGACAACTAGGATTAATATCTGAAGGACGCGGCGCATTCCAAAAAATTGATTAGTTTGTATCCCATTGTTCTATCTCTTTTCATTCAGGAGATATAAGCGATTAATCAGTAGTAGGGATTTGTGGAAGGGGGGTAATTAGTGGGAGGGGGGGCTAATTAGCATGTTAATTGCATTCCATGCATAAATTAACTCCGCTAGAACCCGCAAATCTATACTACTGATTAATCGCTTATATCTCCTGAATGAAAAGAGATAGAACAATGGGATAAAAACTAATCAATTCTTTGGAATGCGCCGCGTCCTACAGATATTAATGCGAGTTGTCCGGGATGCCTGGGTTCGAATCCCACGAGTAATTACAAATTCAACTTCTAATAACTCAGAGACTAATTAAGATAAAGACGCCAAATAAATTTTATTACATTTATATCATTAGGTAGTTTCTTCTGAATGTACATTTGGATACCTGGTCTCCTGGGTTTGATCCTTAATTTTAAATTTCCATTATCTCGGAAACTAAGAGAGGTAGAGGGATGAACCAAAGCATGTTTGATAGCTGTTATAATGCTTAATTAATACTGTATATAACTTTCAATCAGTTGTCCCTAGTTCGAATCCCGATTTTTAAATGATTTCCTTAATTTTTCTCTGTATACTTGAATATATCACTTAGATTGATTGCGTAACTGTATACAACTCTTTTTAACATAGCAAACTAATTTTATAAATAATTTTGTTTCTGGTGTTCTGGGTTCGAATACCGATAAAATGTAATTTAATTATAAATTTAATAACTCCTAAACTACTTAAGTGAAGCCGTCATATAAACTTTATTACATTTATGTCAATAGGTAGTTTCTTGCGGATCTATATTTGGGGATCTGGTTTCCTGAGTTCGACTCTTAATTTTAAATCTTCATTATCTCTGGAACTAAATGAGGTAGAGGAGTGGGCCAAAGCATTTTCGATAGGTTCTGTACTGGGTAATTAATGCTGTATATAATTGTCAATCAGTTGTGCTTGGCTCGATTCCCAGCTTTTAATGAGTTCCTTAATTTTCCTCTGTACACTAGAATATATCACTTAGATTGATAGCGTAACTGCACACAGCTTTGTTTAACATGTCAAGCTAATATTATAAATTATTTTGTTGCTGGTGTTCTGGGTTCGAATACCGATTTAATGAAATTTACTTGCAAATTTAATAACTCGTAATCTAATTTATATAGACACATCAAGTAAACCGTAAACAGAGTACCTTGTTCCTAAATATCGTTATCATGACAAAAAGTACTTTAAAGTACTCAGATCGAATCCCGAAGGGGTGATTTCATATATCTTCAAGACTATGAATCCTATCAGGTTCGAGTAAAGATTAAATGAGGGATGCTGATGCGAGGGAGCTAAATTACTAAAAATACATTTATTAAAACTATTAGCGGGTTCGATTCTAGAAGCTTAGATTCTGCGAAACTCTGGAAAAATTGCTTTTCTCGTGATTGTAGTGAAATGTAATGGTCTTTCTAGAAGAAGATGGAAAGGAAGAATGGAAAAGGGAATGAAAACATGAAAAAATGTAGTATATACACACATTTAAGTAAATAAGGGGGAAAATCTTCTACGTTACCTTTTAAGCCTTTACTTTTAAGTATTTTGATAATGGAGATTGTACTAGCTTTGGTGTAATGGGTGATGGTAGGCTTTGAATGGAACATTTGACTGAATGAGCGTGTGGGAATACTTCTCTTGTTGGTGTGACAGCACATACAGGTAGTTACGAGACGAGTTTAAACGTGCTTGATACTGCCAGACATCCTGTCTCTGGGTGTGACGTCATAAACATCCTGACTCTGGGGGGTGAGGTTAATATGTGTGGAGCAAACATATACAGGTAGCTATGGAGCGAGTTTATGATTGATCTAAAAGGCTCGTGCTCCCTCTATAAATACGGTGATCTAGGGCATTGGAGTTCATTGCGCTAATTAGTCTTGAGGTGTTAACATTGTGTTCTCTCCAAGAATAATCAGCTTTCTAAAGTGGTGTCAAGGTGAAGAGGTCTACATTTCATTGATCAGTGATTAATACGTTATTACATCAAGAATAAAGATGAATAACTCAGCGTATAAGGATATTATTCCAAGCGCTACTGGATATGCATGCGGAAAATGTGGGAAGAAGTTCCTCCGAGGTTATGACAAGAGAAGACACGAGATGAGCTGCAAGAAGCTCTTCAAATGTAAACATTGTAATGTAAACTTCAAAGATTGTTATAAGGGACAGCGACACGAAGATATATGTGAAATAAACAGCCCTCAGAAGAAATGAAGATTAGAGCCAACTAACATCAGTTGCTGTCAACAATGGAGCACTGTGATATGAAAGAATACGAAACTTCATTCGAAGGACGATTGAAATCGTATTTTATACGATGCGAATCAGCTAAGGACCTAAATATGTATCTGCAAGAGGCAAAACAACGCATAATCCAGGCTGTGCATAAAGAGCCTGGTATTCACAAGAGTGTTAAAATTAATCTGCTGGCTGAGTGTCGATTTGTTAACAGTATTGGAGAAACCTGTGACAAAACATTTAAAACACGGAATCATCCTGTTTTCCTAGAAACAGATCTGGAGTCAACGATGGAAGTGAAATTCAAGAAATTGGTAACTGAAATGGAGGAGTCTCAGCTTAAGGGTAGCAGCTGGGCTTTGCTTACTGTGGAAGGAGTTCGACTTCGTATCAACAAGTACAACCCGTTGCGAGGAAGTAGCTACATACCACTACCGTCATCTGTCGGAGCTAAAGAAGCGTGTATAAACATTCAGAACTTTAGCGACGAGAAATGTTTCATGTACTCCGTATTAGCTAGATGCGTTGAGAAGAATGCGCAACGTGTGAGCAAATACAAACAACTTCAAGACAAGTACGACTTCAGCTGTGTTTCCTATCCTACTCCACTTTCTCAAATACCTAAATTTGAGAAGCTTAACAATATGTCTATTAACGTTTTCGGGCTGGATGAGAAGCATGAAGTGTATCCGATAAAGGTAGCTGATATTGAACTACCTGAACATCGCCACCTGCTACTATTGAGTGACAGCAGTGGAAAACATCACTATGTATATATCAAGAATTTTGAGAAACTCGTTCGATGTCAGAAACCTAGCCATAATGGACGGCTTTATACCTGCAAGCGCTGCTTTACACATTTTGATAATCGATATGGACGAAGTGGACTGGAAAAACTACAAGAACATGCAGCCGTCTGTATTCAACATGGTGTTGCAAGGGTAGTTATGCCTAGGAAGGAGAAATCAATTGTACAGTTTAAAAATGTTGAGAGGATGCTGAAAGTACCTTATGTCATCTATGCTGATTTTGAGAGTATTCTCACTCCATGCTATACGTGTATACCCAATCCTGAAACTTCCTATACAACCCCTTATCAAGAGCACACACCAATGAGCTTCTGTGTTTACGTGAAGTCTACATCCAGTGTTGAACATCTCGAAACTGGTCTTCCTAAGCAACCCTATGTGTATCGTGGTGCTGATGCTGCTCAGAAGTTTATGCTGTACCTGACATCTCTTGCAAAAATAATTGATGACGTATACAAATCTGCTAAGCCTCTGATACTCACGGATCAACAGCAAAAGGATTTTGGGTCTTCTACGACATGCTACTTGTGTGGAAAACCCTTTACAGAAGAGAACTATAAAGTACGCGATCATGATCACATCAGCGGTGAATATCGTGGAAGTCTTCATAATGAATGTAATTTAGCCTGTAAAACACCTAAATATATACCAGTCTTCATGCATAACCTTAGCGGATATGACTCTCATTTCATTTTTAAGGAGCTGGGTTGTACAAGTGAACGTGTGGAGGTAATTCCTAACTCTGAAGAAAGCTATATCTCATTCACCAAGTATGTAGGAGATATAAAGCTTCGATTTGTGGACAGCTTCCGTTTTCTCAGTACAAGCTTGGATAAGTTGGTAAAAAATCTAACCTCATATCCTGAAACAATAAAGTACTTTGGAGAAGACAAATTGAAGTTGATGACCCGTAAGGGCGTATTTCCCTATGATTACGTCACTTCCTGGGATGTTTTGAACGAGACCTGCTTGCCTCCTAAGGACTCCTTCTACAATAGATTAAATGAAGAAGAAATTAGTGATGCTGACTACGATCATGCTAGAAATGTATGGGAGCTGTTTAATGTAAGAAACCTGGGAGAGTACAGCGATCTCTACTTAACCTCAGATGTACTACTCCTAGCCGATGTCTTTGAGACGTTCAGAGAGCAAACCCTTAAAACACACAAAGTCGATCCTTGCCATTATTTTACCTCTCCAGGACTTACATGGGACGCCATGTTGTTGTATACAGGAATTAATCTGGACCTGTTACAAGATTATGATCAACTACTCATGGTGGAATCAGGTATAAGAGGAGGTTTATGTCAAGTTTCCCATCGGTATGCTGAGGCTAATAACACGTATATGGAGAAGTTTGATCCGTCGAGACCAACCCAATTTATCACATATGAGGACGCTAATAACCAATTTGGATGGTCAATGTGTCACGCCCTTCCTTTTGGTGGATTTCAGTGGGTTTTGCCTGAAAAAATCAACTTAGAAACACTACAAGAAGATGATCCTCATGGGTACATATTAGAAGTTGATATCGAATATCCTGCAGAACTTCACGATCTACACAACGATTTACCTTTCCTGCCTGAGTGTATGAAACCGTTGGAAGCATCTACAAAGAAACTGATACCTCATCTTGGACCTCGAAAGAAGTATGTAGTGCATTACATGGCTTTGAAGCAGACTCTTAGTCATGGACTACGGCTAACAAAAATCCATCGTGTGCTACAATTCCTACAGTCTCGGTGGTTGAAACCTTATGTGGAATTTAACAACAGGCTACGACAACAAGCTGCAAATGACTTCGAGAAGGTTCTCTACAAGCTCTTTAACAACGCCATGTTTGGAAAAACTATGGAGAACCTGCGTAGCCGTGTGGATATACGACTGGTGACCAATGAGAGGACTCTAGAGAAGTTGCTCGCCAAGCCTACGTTTATCGACAGGACGATATATGCTGCTAATCTAGCTGCTGTACATATGGCCTCTCGTCAGATTGTGTTCAACAAGCCTATATACATTGGTATGAGTGTGTTGGACATCTCCAAGACATTAATGTATAACTATCATTACGACGTGTTGTTGCCTTATTATGGAGCTGGAAACCTGAAGCTTATGTATATGGACACTGATTCATTCATTCATCGTGTTACAACTGAAGATGTGTACCAGGACAAGCTACGTTTTCTTGAGCATCTCGATACAGCTGATTTCCCTGCCAATCATATGTGCCACTCTACTCAGAACAAGAAGGTATTGGGAAAATTTAAAGATGAGGCTAATAGCAAAATCATCCTACGCTTTGTTGGACTACGTCCTAAGATGTATGCCTTAGATATTCAAGGCTCAATGATAAAAAGATTAAAGGTATAAAACGTAGCGCTATTAAGCAGTACATTTCGTTTGACAGCTATACAGACTTTCTTAAAACCTGTGAAATCATCAGAACACCTATGAATCTAATCCTATCGCGAAAGCATGCTGTTACCACAGTGCAAGTGAATAAAATTGCATTGAATCCCTTTGATGATAAAAGAATTATTACTGAGGATGGAATAACTACCTATGCGTATGGACATTACAGCATTACAAGTAGTGCATAAGAGAATGTAAGTTGAAGATGAAGATTTTCTCGTGAGTCTACAATCTTAAAAAATTAAGTTTATCCGTGTGCTGTATATGCAACTAGCAGACGCCTGATGAAGAAAGAAGAAGATGGAAGGGAATGTGGTAACCCTGCCATTAGGAGCAATCCTAGTGCTAGTCTCAAGCCTAGATAAAAGGGGAGAGACATCTACAATGAACTAAAAAATAAAGCTATGTTGACGCAAAGCTTTTCAATTTGTGAACCAATATGCAGTTTATCCCTCTCCGCATCGTACAATAAGTGTTTAACATATAATAAGTTTGTAAGATTTAGAAAAAAGTATATAAATTGTTGTTACGTTGGATAAGAAATGTTTATAATCTAATTACTCTCTATATTACCATGAGTAACTGTGATACTAGTTGAATTACCTGTTAAAATGACTTAAATACCTATGATACTACCCGAATCATGTGAAATTACCTTAACTAGCTCTGATACGAATTCCTGCTCTAAATTAGCATGAGCACCTGTGATACTATCTGGTTTGCCCTAAATATCAATGATACTAGATGAGTTACCTGTTAAAATGACTCAAATACCATTGATACAATCTGAATCACCTGCATATACCCTAAATAGCTGTGATACAAATCGCTGATCAAAATTATTAATAATATCTGTGAAACTATACTGATTACCCAAATACTTACGATATTACCTGAACTATCTGTGAAATACGAAGCTATGTTATAACCAACCCCTGGAACCTACCCTCCTGTAATGCTAGCTGAATTACTCTAAACGCCTGTGATACTTGAATTAACCTAAATACCTACGATATTCTCTGAATTATCTGTAACATCATACGGAATTATGCTATATTCGCTTCCCGGGATCTCTCCTACCCTGTGATACTAACTGAATTACTTACCTGTTAGTGTGAGTGGGTTAGCTTTTCCCGTGAGAGGGTCGCCTTTCCCCTACCCTTTTCCCTTTACTGGTCACATTTTTCCCTTTGCTGGTCACGTTTTTCCCTTTGCTGGGCAACTTTTCCCTTTGCTGGTCACCTTTTTCCCTTTGCTGGTCACCTTTTTCCCTTTGCTGGTCACCTTTTTCCCTTTGTTGGTCATCTTTTTCCCTTTGCTGGTCACCTTTTTCCCTTTGCTGGTCACCTTTTTCCCTTTGCTGGTCACGTTTTTTCCTTTGCTGGTCACCTTTTTCCCTTTGCAGGTCACCTTTTTCCCTTTGCTGGTCACCTTTTTCCCTTTGCTGGTCACCTTTTTCCCTTTGCTGGTCACCTTTTTCCCTTTTCTGGTCACCTTTTTCCCTTTGCTGGTCACCTTTTTCCCTTTGCTGGTCACCTTTTTCCCTTTGCTGGTCACCTTTTTGCCTTTGCTGGTCACATTTTTCCCTTTACTGGTCACCTTTTTCCCTTTGCTGGTCACCTTTTTCCCTTTGCTGGTCACGTTTTTCCCGTTGCTGGTCACCTTTTTCCCATTGCTGGTCACGTTTTTCCCTTTGCTGGTCACCTTTTACCCTTTGCTGGTCACCTTTTTCCCTTTGCAGGTCACCTTTTTCCCTTTGCTGGTCACCTTTTTCCCTTTGCTGGTCACGTTTTTTCCCTTTGGTGGTCACCTTTTTCCCTTTGCTGGTCACCTTTTTCCCTTTGCTGGTCACGTTTTTCCCTTTGCTGGTCACCTTTTTTCCCTTTGCTGGCCCCATTTTTCCGTTTGCTGGTCACCTGTTCCCTGAATGGGTTACGTGATGGGCATGCCAAGGACATTGACATGAAACAGTTTTCCACTAAGTTCACATCTAAACTCGCTTTCAAGGTCTAGCACCTCTTCTCCTATTCCCTATCTCTCCTGTATATAAGTCCATATTCCTACTGCTTCACTATCTGTCTAGCCTAGCGACTCTCCTCGTTTCCCTGTACCTCTCATATAAACCATACTCTACTCCTCGACCTCTGTCTAGCCTAACACCTCTCCGCGTTTTCCTATACCCTTATATAAACTATACTCTACTCCTCAACCTCTGTCTAGCCTAACACCCCTCCTCCTGTTCTATACTTCTCATACATATAAACGCCTACTCTACTCTCAACCTCTGTCTAGCCTAACACCCCTGCTCCTGTTCCCTACATCTCTCATATACAAGACATGCTCTACCCTTCAACTCTGTCTAGCCTAACACCTCTCCTCGTTTTCCTATACCTTTCATATAAACCATACTCTACTTCTTGACCTCTGTCTAGCCTAACACCCCTGCTCCTGTTCCCTACCTCTCTCATATACAAGACATGCTCTTCCCTTCAACTCTGTCTAGCCTAACACCTCCCATTGTTTTCCTATACCTTTCATATAAACCATACTCTACTCCTCAGCCTCCGTCTAGCCTAGCACCTCTCCACGTATTCCCTATCTGTCTCATATAAACCGCATTCCCCCTCCTTCTACCACTGTGTAGCCTAGCATCAACCCTCGTATTCCCTATCTCACCCATATAAACGCATTTTCCTTCTTGAACCTTCGCATCTACCCTCGTTTTCCCTATCCTTTCCCATATAAACGCAAAAAACTGCGCTCGATCTCTCCTAAATAACCTACTGCTGTCATCAAGGCTAAGGTGGGTCAACACTATATTGACTTCCAGTATTACCGATGGAGGGCGCCACGAACTTGTACGTCATTTTCAGCCAGGTGTCTGGATACTTTTGATCACGTAGTGTGAGGTACAAAGGAAATGACGATAGTCAAATGTTTAAAAACTGGACCCTATACAATGGCCTTAAAATTCCATATTCTTTCCAAGACATCGCGAGAAACGCTGAAAATCTACAGGGCCAAAAAAAAATAACTAAGTATTGAACAGTTTGAACCATTAATGACTAGTATCTCAGAAATGGCCGACGCCAAATAAAAAACGTTGTATATATTCGGTGCTTTAAAGATCTACACAAGCTATTCTCAGAAAATTATAGATATACGTCCTAAAAGAAATTGGCATGAGGAATATTTTCCTATTAGATAAATATAATAATAGTGGGTTTTGGAAAGAAGTGAGATTGAGGGTGGAAGATATCGAGAAACAAGAGATATGGGCTAGTTTTGAGGATAAAAGGTCATTGATTTTGTATAAATCAGTTAAAAGAGATTGGGGAAGGGAGAAGTATGTAGATATATGTAATCAATTTGGTAGAATAGGTCTTGCGTGGATGCGCACAGGAGTAATATTTTTAAAAAGGAATGGATATAATGGCTCGGGGAGATGTATTATGTGTGATGAATCGGGTAGTACTTTTCATTGTCTAATAGAATGTGATAAGGTTAAAAGGTGGAGAGAGGTTATATGGAATAAAAAATGGGACAAGTTAAACAAAGAAGCAGTAGCATTAAGAATGTTGGGAAGCACAAAAGTAGAAATAATTAAAATGATGGGGACATTTTTAGGCAACACAAGGGATAAGTGGATAAGGAGCTTAAGAAAGGTACAGCTGAACGAGCATAGTTTGTAAAGTGGAGAGATGGTATAGTAGCTTTATCCCATATATACAGCCTAGGGGCTAAATATGGGGGAGCTAGAAAACTGGTGCACTAGACATAAGTTTTAGATGTAAGCTTTATTTGTATTATTGTAATAATGATGAAAATAAATATTACTATTACTATTACTATTACGTTTTATTTGCCATGAAAACATCTTTAATTTGTAATATTTTAATCAAAATCGTTAGAGCCATTTTACAGAAAATGAAAGTATTCGAAAAATACTCCATGTAATGGTAGGTTGGGGTGGAAGTATTTTCTTAAAAATCCTTGTGTCCTACAACGTGGTAGTAAAAGTAAAAAATGACATGTTGCTGTGATTCACGAACAGTTCGCAGTCACTTTACGAAATAATAAGTGTTTGTCTCACACCACTATCTGCTCTGTCCCCATGGGTGTGTGTGACTACCTGTTCTTGGCAGCTGTCAATCAAGTGTAACGCGAGCTTTTGGACATATCTACAACAAGCTAGTTTGGGGTAAAAATTGATGTTCTGCAAATTATATTAATGTTTCACTGTCTATGCGAAAGAATGGAAAAGTGTATACAAAAAATTAATTGGTCCAAAGTAGTTATACTTATGATCTTGACATTTTCACAGCATTTCGCTACAATGGTTTTACAATTACATAAACTCAAAGCTTTATAAAAGCCTTCCCATAATTTTCGCCATCATTTATATTTGGAATATCCTTAAAACCCTTCATGAATGCACGTTTTCATAAATTTTGCATGGACATTAAGCAAGACAACCAAATTCAAACGCATAAAGCGATAAAAGCGATTGGAACACATCCTAAGTTTGAAATTGGGGAAAAAAGTTTTGCATTTAGCAACTTTTTCTACTAACACTTCTACAAATTGCTATTACTAAATCTTATTCTTCTATATCCTGTTATTCGACATAAATATTAAATATGTATTTTGTTGTAGGTATAAGAAGGATATGGTAACCTAAAGTGATATTCATATTTTTAAAACGCAGGATATTATGTGATGGTTTTGATTTTTCTATGCTCACTTGAAAAAAGTGTAAGTAATTAAAAATTAAAACCAATAACCTAGAATACCTCGGAAATGGCTAGCGCTTAACAAATTTTGTTTCTTTTAAATGTGCGTTACAATGATATTTGCATATTTTTTGGTACTAAGATTTTGGATATCTCTTACGGTTTACCAACTATACAAGTCCTTTAGGATGATGAAAGCTTCACAGGCTATTCTCAAAAAATTCAAGATACACATTTTATTTCCCTTACAGATATCTTAAAAATATGCTGTTATTTTTTATTAGAGTCAGTTGGAAAGGTGGATGTCATACTCGGGACTTAAACATGGATCTCCCGCTTTCCGTGCGGTTTCTCTTAACCATTGAGTTACTAAGACCGGTATGGCATTAAATTCCCCAAATGACACGAGTTTTTCCTAGATACCAAGGGTCTCACTTTAGAGATAACGATCCCCAATGGCGACTTACAAATGTAGATTCTTTGTTTCTGAGAACATACGTAGTTCAAACCTGCTTTAAGGTAAATGTTTATATATTGTGACGCAGCGGCTATGGCCGAAGGTTATCGGGAGGTCGGCGCTGCGCGGTACAATTAAACAACGATAAGGCTGCTTGCCAGCGTAAACACCCGGGCGCACTATCGGATATAACTAGACATTCTCGAAGCTTTATCTCCCTCCAGCCCCACAAAGTGTGCCGAAGTACATAGTTCTAAGAGTCCACTGCCTATATAAGCGAGCGCTCTCGCTGGCAGTCTGTCGCGAGTTAAAAGCGAGTCAGGTGCGTGTCGAGTTGCAGCAGTGGCGAGTCAAGTCAGTGTGACATGAAGAGAGTTGCTACAGGCAGTGTGAGGTAAGAAGTAGCGACAATAGTGTTAGTCGCGTCGGTGAGCGAGCAAGTTGGTCCGTTTTCTCTGACGAGCAGCGAGTGTAACGCGAAGAGACGGTTGTAGAGGTGTTGTGTTTGACGATACTCCCGAGCGAAGTGAACCGTCCGGTGTGAAGAGGCTACGTCACGAAGGAAGGAAGTGAAGTAAAGTGTTAGAGAATTGAACTAGTTCACTTAGTGAAGTGACAGTAGTGAAGTGAAAGTGTGAGAGAGGTGAACTACATAGGAACTTAAAGCGGTGATAGGACTCAGAAAAACTGGACGAAGTCACAAAATATATATCAAATTTGTCTTATAGCTGGCTAATTATTCTATTAAAGGTTTTCATTGTTTAACTGTGCTATTTTAATCAAAACCATTAGAGACGTTTCTGAGAAAGCAAGAGATAATGAAACAATTACCATGTAAAAGATAATTTGGTGTGGGGTTTTTTTGTTGAAAATGTTCGAGTCGCTTCCTAGGAGGATGTTAATTTTGAATACCAATTTTCATATTTCGTCAATTTTCCGTTTAACTATACCGTTCACAGGCGCGCAGACACACACGCACATACATACAGACCGTTTTTCTAAAAGTAATTCTTACGACTTTTTCTAATGTGCCTTTTGTTTTATTTGCCTTCTATTAGCGTGAAGCGTATTTCTGATGAAATTTTGGTAACCAATTTTTGGGAGGTATACAATAGTTTCTCCTGCTAAAGGCATTTATATATAGTAAAAATTAATTTCTTAACCTCACTGATTAGTTTTTATTATAACACAATGCATTGGTGTACCCGAATATGATAAAACTCTCCCGAAGTTAGCGGGTATCTAAATGCAAGTAAAGCTGCTATATCGTACAATAGCAGCAGTGCTCTACTCCAGATGTAAAGGCAGACTTGCGCAAATGAAAGTAGTATCTAAGATATAGTAGCCGTTTTCCCTGAGTTAGTAAAGTGGCTTCTGGCTATCAAAATAAAGAGGTTTAAGTGCGGGGCTAGATGGGAAATGCAGCAGACCGCACTAAATGCAACTTACGAGTAAAGAGATGCGAAGAAGGTGTGGCTCCAGAGGCAGTATCAGATTTGAGGCACGTCTCGCTTGAAATGGCATGGAGAACGAGGGACATCGATCACAAGTAAAGACAGATAGCTTACACTGGTAAATGAAACGGTTAAAAGAGATGGAATAGAAAGAAGGAGAAACTCCAAGAACACAATTTCACTTTACAGGGAGTCTTTCTACTTTCTCATGTATTGGTCTTATAAAAGTAGTAAGGTTGCCATAAAATTTCACTTAAGAAATTGCATTCTCTCTTAAAGAAGCCATGTTTGCCTCTTGTGCTTTATGTTCTGAATTATAGATCGTATACTAGAACTTCTAATGAGGCGTGTTCACATGATGGTGCTCCCTCTCATGTCATTCTACAAAAGTGGTTACATAAACAAAATTTTATTATAAATAAGTTGCGATATTGTGCAGAAATCATAGTAATAGCGTATGCTACATCAAAGAGGATCTGAAAAACTTAAGGCGAAACTTATAACTCTATTTGTGACTGTTTAAAGATTATAGTTTCCGATGTATGAGGGTAGAGAAAGTTGTATGAATGTAACACAAGATTTTGTTTCCTATTCACCTTTGATTCGAGTATATCTATTATCAAGCACTTTTGTCCATTCACTACTCCCGCAATTTATTTTACTATTCTTGGACAACTGCAAACTTCGACCCCTACTTAGAGGTTACCGGTTTATTCTTGAAAGAAGCGACTGGAAGCTCACCGCTCCCATAATGGCAATGTTGCGTGAATCGTTGATGCAGTAGCGAAATACTAACCAGTGGTTTCTCCCATAGATAGCACTAACGTTGCAATGTTACGTTTACATTTTTACAAAAGGTGTTCCAAATAATTTCCCCTAGCAGTTGTTGAACACATTACTGAATGCTCGACGAATTTCTACAGCCGAAATATTGAAAATGAACGCCGGATGAATGTCTCCTAATTCATCTACCGTATGTGGATGAGTTGCACAAAACTTTATCTTTAAGCATTCCTGACATCACATGAACTAGACCTGGGGAGCGAGCAGGGCTTCAATTATTCTGTAAATAAAACATGTTGTATTGTTCTTGAACTACTTTTATATCTCATTTTTTGTTGGAAATGTTGGCTATTTATGTTTCTTTTGGTCTAACATTGATCCATCGGTTTAGCTTTTTCTAGCCAACTATAAATTACAGATTTGTTAGCAATGGGGAATCAGGGAAATTCTGAAGCTCACATGCGATTCTGTTCTATAGTAAACAGAAACCCGCTTATCATAACGTTATTTCCACTATCACCATGCCTAACATCCTTAGATTGAACTGCTAATGCAGATATCCTCCATGGGCACGTGGGCTAGGCTACAGCAAAGTGGATAATTTAACCAGATATTGCTATGAGTCAGATTCGTTGGCTCCAAGATAAACCCTTATTACTTTCTTTTTGTCCACTTCACAACTTCCACGCTTTTCATGTCCATTTTTCAAACGCTTTTAGTCATTTTTTCTTACTTGGCTATACATTTACAAGTTTTCGCACTATACATTGCCATTCTCCACATAAAAACTCGTTACAAAGCCGTTGGTTCGTTGGTTCGTTCGTTCGTTCAGTCTTCGAGAATCAAAAGAATACTTACAATAGGCGGGAGAACTTTTGCGTCCCTTCCCCCCCCCAAAAAAAAATCATCGATATCGAGAATTCAACAGAAATACGTGTTTTGAGATCCCTGAATCCAGAAAGAGGAATTCTTAGACAAAGGTCTGTGTGCGAGTGTGTTGTGTGTCTGTTTGTGAAGATTATAATTTAAAAACGAAAAGTCGGATAAATACCAACCTTGGTATTTAGATCAATATTTTCTAAGGATATCATATAAATATTTTGAAGAATATTCGCAAACTATTCATTTACGCGGAACATTTTTCATAATGTTTTATTTTTTCAAAAATAAATGATACAATTGTCATTAAAAGTACCATATTTTAAATATATTTACATGGCCAATACAATGTTATATTTAAGTTTCTGAGAAAATCTGTGAAGACATCTTCATATGGATCGATTTTGTACAATTTAGTGTTACTGTTAAGCTCTAACAAATAGAAAAAACTTACAAAACAAAAACATAATTTACCGAGCGGGATGTCCACGCCTGTAGCCCGCATTCGGAGGTCCCGGGTTTAAGGCCCACGGGTCGACCAATATAACGTTTTTTCATGCTTTACTTCAGTCCCAAGGGAAATACTGGATAGGATACTTAATATCCTGATCCAAAATTCCACTTGAACTTAAAGCAATAATAAACATGATAATAGATGGTAATAGCGAATTCTATTTTATGAAAGCAGGAAAAGCTAGACGGCACTCTAATTCGATCTGGCCAGCAAGTAGAAGCAGAGATACAGTTGCCTAGCACTAAGATCTCTGAGGACATGTGTCTAAGCCGCTATCTGCCCATCACAAAATCATAGGCACAGTTGCCAAGCACTAAGGTCTCTGAGGACTCGTGATGAAGCGCGCTGATATGGTACAGGGATGAGACCTAGAAGGCTCTCTGCCACACTTCGATCCACGAAGTATCTCCTAAGAGATCCGTTACGATATGACCAGGTATATAAAGCGATGTAATATTATATATAGAGAGAGACAGAGAGAGAGGGAGGGAGGGAGGGAGGGAGGGGGAGAAGCATACTTTATTTCAGATACATTTTTGTGATATCGTTTTACCAAGATATTTCTTATTACTTTTGAATTTTTCAATACTTTTCAGATTTCAGGTATTATGGAAAGACTATGAAATTTCAATGCCAGGATATAAAGCTCGTACTACCACTTTCGTACCAGTATTGCTCTTGTACAGAAAAGCATAATGAAATCATTTCTGCATATTTTTATCTCAACTAACATGAAGAAGATAGTAAAATAACCTTTGTAAAAATAGTTAGCAAATAAACGATAGAGGCTTGAAAAAGTAATTCTGTGTAACACATCTGATTTTTCGATTTAAAGTTTATTTTACAGTTGTGTTTATTTTTGTAATTGACAATTTAAGAGTTTAAAGAGAATGGTTTTGCAGAATAAAATAATTCTCGTTATCTTTGCTCATTTATTTAGTGTTTGGTGCAAACAAAGAATGTAACAGGTTAGAAGCTAGGATTATTGTCATCTATAGTTATTAAAATTGAATTTAAACACTTTCGTATGCATGGTAGCTAGAAATTCGAAATAGTCTGGTTTAGAAATATAGTAGAAATGCTTTTCTCTTATTAGACAGATTAGTAAATGATTTGATATTACTTGTCATTATTTGTGTATAGCTACACCTACATTTAACTAATAATATTTGTGTCTAGTCTTTAAGAAGTGATCATGGAGAGAAGTAAATCCTGTTTGATTATTCAAGTTCTTTCAGTTAAATGCAAATAAGGTAAACGATCGAATTTCATTAAAAAGGGGTTTACGAGATCAGTTGAGGTGATCGTAACTGCAAAGTTTAACATTAATCTGTAATATGAATGCCCGCTATAAAACACTCACACACACAACACAACACAACACACACACACCCCTCTCTCTCTCTCTCTCTCTCTCTCTTTGATAACAAAATATAAGGATGTAACATACAATCTGTAATAAAAAGTTTACTTTGCAGTAAAATTAATGAGTTTTGGAGGAGTTAAGGAGATAATTTTGGAGTTTCATCGAATACGTTGTGGAAAATCGTTCATTTATAGCGTAGAAAGGCCTTAGATTTGTCTATCCTCTGGTATATGTTGACCAATCTTAGTGTTTTCCTATTTATAGTTCATCTGGATTTATTTTCTTTCGTTGCCATGTGATATGGTGGTATACCATGCCATTTACCATGCCATTTACAGTTGTGGAAAATCACAGGAGGAAACTAATCAGGTTTGTTGGAACAAGAATCATCATCATCAACAACATTAACGGGTTAAGTCTTTTAAGGCTTATTCTGGTTTCATAGGTTTTCAATAAAGAAAACTAAATCCATCTCTTTTTCAGTCTACCAACATTCTTTTTACCTTCCGCTTATAATCCAATATATATTTGGTATGCGGTGTCCTTTCATTGTTTGGACATGTTCCCTTCAGTTCTTGCTAAATTGCTTTATTTTATCCATCACTTAAAGATGTAAAACTCTTTCATAATATCTTTATTTGTACTTCTAAACAAGAGTTTACAGTTGGTCACACTTTTCAAACATCTCATTTGGCTGCCTCTATAATATTGTCTTTTCAACTAGTTAAAACGCAAAACTCGCAACCATACATACGGGAACTGCGATCACCTTGTGAGACTTTAGCCTTTTTCTAGTGTTTTTTAACACTTTATTTTAGTGGATTTCTTACACTTTCTGTTTTAGTACATTTAGTGTTCCCATTTTTTTAAATGGGAACCTTCAATTAGGATCAAATTAAATTGATCCTAAAATGACCACTACAACGTCCTCGAAATACAACACGACTAATTGCATTTACCCCCCCCCCATATCAAGCAATTTTTATTCAAGACATTTCTTTCTACAACGCTTAGTTTTAAGTCTCAACTTAAATGGACCACCCTGTATAATCCTTAATTATATAAATTAAAAAGGGACACCAATGACGTACATAGCTGTCTTACACCTCTGTATATGGTTGATTTTACATATTTTTTATTCTGCTTCCGAGTTTCTATTGTTACTTTATTCTCTACATATTGTGGCATGTGCACAGATTATATTAATGGTAATACGCTCTCTGGACGCCGAAGCGTGGCAGTTTATCTGTGAGTAGGGGCGATTCAGGGGAAGCAGTGTGTCATTGGGGGGCATATGGCGTTACTGACGCCAACTTGGCGTAGCTTCATTATTCTGTGAGTAGGCTTCGGGTAAGTCAGTCCGGCAACTGCTAACACACGATGTCCTCGTCGGCAGGCAATGGGCAAAGGTATGTAACTAACTTCATCCAATAAATTGTGTGCCATCCACGCCTTTTAACTTTTAATTATGGTATAATAGAGTTCCTTTCCTCTCCCTTCAGCCAGAAATTGTGTTGGTGTATTAATTATTTAGAGAGATAACTTAGCTGCGTCCCTCGTCGTTGCCTCTTAAATTAACGTTCTTTGTTTGATTAACGATCCCACTCATAAGCAAGTAGCTCTCCTCTGAAGTTAAATAATACTATTAAGTGAGGCATACGACAAATTGGCGGTGGCGCCGAGTAATTGGTTTGATTGTTTTGAGATTTTAAGTGCAAAATTTTTTTTCCCTCCAAATGTAACGGTTTGTGTTTCTCCACGTGGTCGCGAAAAATGTAAAATTTGTTTCTGGCTAAAGGGTAAGGATTTTTATACTTTAATTTGTGATTCTATTATTCTAAATTTTGTTTCTATCATATCTGAAAGTCTGGTTACGAAATTTTAATTTTGAGTTCATTTTTACATTTTTCCCATTGTCTGCCGGCGTGACGCTAAAACTTCTGACTCCATTTTCCCCTTGTTTTGGCTTCATTTCCTTTAAATTATATCACTGTGTTAAGTTCTTCGTGCTGGTCATTTTGAAGTATAAAGTTTTGAAAATTGTGGAAAGTGAATTGTGAAATTGGGTTATATTTTTGTCGTTGATAATGTGTTTGCGTGAGTGAGCTGATTTACGTAACATTGCATTCTAGATTGCGTCATATTGAAAGTACCAACGACTCGAAAGTACAACAAATTAGTTCAAAATTCGTGTGTTGCGTGGTTAAAATTTGCATGTGTATAAAAAGTGTGGTGCATTTGTTTAGAATAATAAAGTAATAAAATGAAAGAGGTCACGTATATATATATTGAAAATTTTGTGCGTTGTACACTCGCGGAAAAATTGAGGAAATGATAATGTTGATAATTTTGCTTCACCGTTACCAAGTTTGGTTTATTTAATTACGCAATGCATATTTTTAGAGGAAAATGCTTCATAATTACTCATGTAAGTAAAAGTTTCAGGAGCCTATCAGACTTGCCAGTATCTGCACCTAATTAGGTTTGATGTGCTTCTAATATGGACCAGTACGATGTGGATGTTGATGAACCAGCTGTACGTGTGTTACCAGATTTTGGAAAATTTGCACTGGAATTTTGTGGTAAACGAGTAAGAGAAAAGAAAGAAAAAACCATAATTTGTAAGTATGTAAACATTGTGAGTGCTAAAGTTTGGACGAATGAAACAGTTTTATAACTCACACAGGTATGCTAAATTTATTGTTTCACTGACTGATGCTTAATTAAGCTTTGCTTTTCAGGAATAATATGTGCTATAAATGTCTCTGCTAAATTAAAAGTGTATTATTATTTTGGGTGTAACTTAAATTTTGAATTATGTTTTGGGAACTGCAAATCATTTGTTTTGTTGTATTTTGCTGCAGGAATGTGTTTCATGTGAACTATGTGCTTAATTGAGCTTTCATTTTCAGGAATGTTCTGTGACAATATTGTTTTGAGTAATGATGTGATGTTGTTTTGTTGCATTCGATTTGATTTGATATGATTTGATTTGACTCGATTTGATTTTGGGTTTCATAATGATGCTGTGATCTTTATCTGCAGAAAATTGTTGCATGAATAGTGTGTGTATTTGAGGTTATGTGAGGAATAAGAGTTGAGATTTGCCTCGGTGGGAGTGCCAAAGAGTAACCCCGACGGCGTAGTGTGAGGTTATGTGAGGAATAAGAGTTGAGATTTGCCTCGGTGGGAGTGCCAAAGAGTAACCCCGACGGTGTTAATGAGATGAGGAGAGATGAGAAGAGACGAGATGATGTCAGCTTCGGTGGAAGTGCCACAGTGTAACCCCGACAGTTGTATGTTTTCAGAGATTTTGCTTATTGGTGTTGCTGTAACGTGCCCAGTATAGCGTGTGTGATGAATTCACACGAGAGATTAAATGGATGGAAGTGATTGTAATGAAAATAATTTTTTTTTTCTGTTTATGCAACAAGTTTATTACCATCTTAGATAGCAAATTTTAATACCACCTGTTTTCCAGCTTAATTTTCATTTGGAGGATGTAGATGCAACAGTATAATGTCATGTTATTTGTGTAATTCCTGAAATTTTAATGTGCTTTCTTGAAGGTTATGCCTATGTTAGATGTTTTGAATTTGCAGCATGCTAAATGAGACACGCAAGTGAAGATGTTTTGTTTTGAAGAGAAAATTGAAAGATAATGATGATTGAAGTAATGATCGAGATTGCACTATTACTGATGATGATTATGAAAGATGTTGATAATAATGAGGTGTGAAGGATAGTGATGTGGACGAGAAGTTGTATTGGTGACAAGAGTAGGACAATAGTAGTTGAAAGCATGTCACGTGGCGTAGTTTAGAGATGTATTGTGGATGTAGTTTGTAGTGATGCATACACTAGTTTGAGTAGATAGTTAAGTCAGTGTTGTGTGTAATTTGGGCCATGGTCAGTGTGAATGAGTTCATTTCATTGTCATGTGTGATTGTCTTGTAAGTGCACTTACTTTCTTTTGTTAGTGATACCAGCTGGTTATTAAGATGTAATATTGGGATCCCAAAATAAGGTTGTTTCATTTCTGTCATGTTCATGTATTCTGAGTCTGTTGTACTGTTTTATTTGGTTTGTGAAGCATTGTAAGTTAAATTTTGGATGACAACTCTGTAAAATTTCGTTCTTATGCCAATTTGTACTAATTTTTTTTTCTCTTTCTTTGCCCCATATCAAAAGAAGTTTTAGTGTAAACTTTTTAACCTTTAAAATATTTAATTGTACATGACATACCATTCTTTTAGGTGTGATTGTTTGTGGGAGCACCCTGTTTATTGTGTGGTGGTTTTGTTTTAGTATTTCTCTGTGGCGGAGAGCGATAAAATTCAAGAGCATCCCAGGGGCACACCAGAAGTCAAGAAACACCACAGGGAAGCTGTCGGGCAGCCACTACACTGCCGTGGCATAAGGAGCCACCATGTCGGGGGGCAGTCCAAGCCAGCGACTGCCCACCCTGTTGTCATCACCAGAGACCTGCGGTGATAATTCTACACCAGGACAAATCGTCGTTGTGGGCACTGTCTAAACTCACCCACAAACAGTTACGGCAGACCATCGCTATTTTGCGCAGTGTAGTGTGCCTGTGAACTGAGGCAGCGTAATGTGTGCGTGTGCGGGATGCTAAAGATAAGTGCATTAACAATACTAGTCGACAGCACTTACGTCTCTCGTATCTCGTTATCGCCCAGCAATATTGTGTCGTCGGCTGGGTGCTTACCACACATGTATATTGTTGTTATATTTTGGTTCATCACACATGTGTATGTCATTTTGTTTTGTTCTTTTCATGTTTATTATATTTATTTTCCTTATGTCGACGAGGACGTCGACTTCGGTGGCCAGGGGGAGATGTGGCATGTGCACAGATTATATTAATGGTAATACGCTCTCTGGACGCCGAAGCGTGGCAGTTTTATCTGTGAGTAGGGGCGATTCAGGGGAAGCAGTGTGTCATTGGGGGGGATATGGCGTTACTGACGCCAACTTGGCGTAGCTTCATTATTCTGTGAGTAGGCTTCGGGTAAGTCAGTCCGGCAACTGCTAACACACGATGTCCTCGTCGGCAGGCAATGGGCAAAGGTATGTAACTAACTTCATCCAATAAATTGTGTGCCATCCACGCCTTTTAACTTTTAATTATGGTATAATAGAGTTCCTTTCCTCTCCCTTCAGCCAGAAATTGTGTTAGTGTATTAATTATTTAGAGAGATAACTTAGCTGCGTCCCTCGTCGTTGCCTCTTAAATTAACGTTCTTTGTTTGATTAACGATCCCTCTCATAAGCGAGTAGCTCTCCTCTGAAGTTATATAATACTATTAAGTGAGGCATACGACATCCCCCATATCAAGCAACTTTTATTCAAGACATTTCTTTCTACAACGCTTAGTTTTAAGTCTCAACTTAAATGGACCACCCTGTATAATCCTTAATTATATAAATTAAAAAGGGACACCAATAACGTACATAGCTGTGTTACACCTCTATATATGGTTGATTTTACATATTTTTTATTCTGCTTCCGAGTTTCTATGGTTACTTTATTCTCTACATATAAACTTCTTATTAATGCTATGAAATGTTGAGGCAGTGTTTCAATATATTTCATAATTTATTTGAGTTATCTATGCCAGACACTTTTTCAAAATCTATAAATAGCATGAAATTTGTTGCATTATATTCCTTATGCGTCCCAATTGTTTTGTTAATAGTAAATATACAGTGTGACCAAGATCTGCCTTACCAGAATGCAGTTTGGACTTCTATAATAATATTCTCTGTTATTTGACTAGGTTTGAATACTGATAAATAGTTTTTAACAGGTATTCAAAACACTTATATCCTGTAATTTCCACATTTTTAATATTAATATCTCTTGAATGCGCACCTCAGCGTTACCACTGACCAGTTTCGCTGATTTAAATGGACCTAGTGCTAAAAATAATCAAAATGTTTTAGACAAATATTTATCTTATTTAAGAAGAATCCTTTGATGAAAATGTGCAGATAAACTATAGTGGATGTTATGCATTAGATTTTTAGATTTGTAAGACCTTCACATGTAGATATTTCGTTGCATAAAAGGAAGTGCTTACTGTTCAGGTAGGAGTCAAGTGACTAGCTATGACTGGCAACGTTTACTGTAGAAACCTTGTCTAACGTCCATGCGTGAGTTACTGTAGGTGCATGTTTAATGCACAAATTTTTGGCATCTATGTTTAAAGAAGGTCTTATTTGTTTCATTCGCACGACTTTCTCGAACGGCTATACCTTCACATCTATTTGTTTATACAGTAGTCGTATAGAAGGTGATTTTTCTATCCACGTGACGTTATACACGATATATTTTATTTTATTTACTCTCTTAAAATATGCGGAAAAAATCATTAGCCGTGATAACGATATGGGTTTAGCGTTGGAAACACGAAAGACGAATGGCAAACTTACAAACATCCGTTCTGGTCACATACTTGAGAAAGTTTAAATATGCAATAAGAATATTTCGAAAATGTTTAATACCACGAAAAAAATGAGTTGTTGCATTCCCATTACTTCCAGTGCCCTCTCTCGTTTATTAGTGAATATACAAACTATTCTTATGAAAGTTAATTTTTTCATCTACCTTATTTCAATTCAGATAAGCATTTGCAAAAATAGGTACATTGCATATTTGGTTATAAGCAATAATCAAATGTTTAAGAACTGGACGCTGGAGCCATTAGTAACGTATATATCGGAAATGGCTTAAGCCACAAAGGTGATCTAAATGTGTTTTAACGAGATCTATATTTTTCTTGTGTGGCATTATTCGTGCGTTGATTAAGAGCTGCCAGTTATAAAAAAATATAACAAAATTCCATACAAACGAAGAGGACTTCACAGGCTATTTTCATAAAATCCATTTCCAGAAAAAACATTTCGAAAAATTGTTATGTAAAGGGTGGTTTGCGTTGGGGGATTTTCTTAAACATCTCTGTGCCTCACCTTTGGAAGATGCATATTGAACTTAAACATCAAGTTTGGATATTTCGTTTTTAAGTTACATTGTTCACGCACACACACACACACACACAAACGAGAACACAGATTTTTTATAAAAATGCCTGTTTTGGATTTAGAGGTCCTCAATATATGTATTTGCGATAAAATCTCGCTATCTGATTTTGGTTGGAATGCAATACCTCCTCTATCTACCATGCAAGTAGCAGCTAAAGTAAAAAAAAATCTGATACGATACACTCACATGACTTCCTCCATCCTCTATCGAGTATAGA
Source organism: Deroplatys truncata (assembly GCA_030765065.1). Taxonomy (NCBI): domain Eukaryota; kingdom Metazoa; phylum Arthropoda; class Insecta; order Mantodea; family Mantidae; genus Deroplatys; species Deroplatys truncata. The sequence goes on from CM060986.1 coordinate 113,008,094, forward strand.
GCGAGCATACAAGCTATTCTCTACTTGTAATCCAAATAAACATTTGCAGGAATAGCTACATTAGACATTTGGTTATAGATACAAAGAAAAATGCGATAGCCAAATGCTTAAGACTTGGAACTATATGCTGCTTAAAATTCCATACTATTTCCATGTATTTGCGAGAAACTGAATTTTGAGAGGACTTTAAAGAATGAACAGTTCGAATGATTAATAACAGACATCTCAGAAATTTTTTATGTCAAAAAATTATTTGAAGTAAACGTTGCGTTTTAGAGAGATTTCTTTATGTGGTACGTTTTCGTTTATCGCTTAACATTTACCACTTATACAAGATTATGCAAGATTCCTTCCGAATGAAGTGGACCTCAAAGGCTGTTCGCATGAAGCTCAAGATATGCGTCTTATTTGCCATGTAAAAATCTTTAATACATGGTATTTTAATCGAAATCTTTAAAGCCATTTCTTAGAAAATTAAAATATTCGAAAAATGTTCCATGTAAAGGTAGCTGTGGTGGGAGAACTTTTTTAAAGATAAATACCTAGTTTGGTACTTATCCGAGTTTTTTTTTATTTTGAGATATGCTGTTCATAGACACTGAAACATACACACACCGCGCCCGCCCGCCCGCCTTTATTCTAAGAATGCTTTTTTATTCATGGGGCCTCAAAACACCTATTTCCGGAAAAATCTCGGTATCGTGTTTTGGTTGGAATGTAATACCTTCTCTACCTATCCTGTAAGTGGCAGAGAAAGTAAAAATATTACTCAATACAAGTTGTGCATTTTAATGAGCAAAATATGTTACCTGCAGTAAGATTCTGTCCCTCTTATGGTTTGCCAATTATACAAAATGCATTCAGAATGAATAATTTATACAGAATAAATGCAATATATACATTGTATTAGCCAGGTGAATATCTTAAACACCTATGTTAATAAAAGTCGTTTCAGTGATTTCTGAGAAATAAAAAGACATCGAAATCTTTTCCATATAAATGGTGGCTTGAGGCGAGTTTAATTTGTAAAACCTGTTGTGGCATTCTTGGGCGATACTGACTTTGATGTACAATTTAGATAAATTTCAAATTTACGAGACGTGTTTTTAAAGTAAGTATTGATAGTTTCTTAAAAACAACAACACATTATTTTCCAAATAGTTTATTATCATTCAGTACCTTATACCTTACACTACTCCACATTGTCAGGCACTTGTAGCAGCAGACCAATTTTTTATAAATACATCAAGGAATCATGCCATTTGTGGTGAACGCCAAATTTGCACTTGCTGTTTCACAGCATCGTCGTTGAAATGTTTTCCACCAAGGAATTTCTTCAGATGAAGAAACAGGTGAAAATCACTTGTTGCCAAATCCGGGCTGTAGGAAGCGTGGTTGAATTGTTACCAACCAAATGATGCGATCAGATCTTGAGTTTCTTTGGCTGTGTGTGGTTGGTCATTGTCATCTCATTATTGTTTCCCCATAAACCTCACACAATTGACGATGATTGTTTGCTTGCCTTAACATTTCTCGCATTCAAAAAACGAATCGCTGATCTGACTTCACAGTAGCGGGTCTTTCGATTGTTTTTCACGTTTAGAAACGCGCTAACAACAGGAAAACACAAAGTGATGGTCGCTCACAGCGGCATCTGGCTTCCTAAAGAATGGAGGAAGTGCACGCATGCTCAAAATGGCGACCGCAGCACTGCAGCGGCAAAGCATTAAAACCGTATTTACCTTAAGAAACGCCTCGTAATTATATCGTTATATTCTTTACGTATACACACATACTGGGATCTCTAAACTCCGTTTACGGTAAACTTTAGATATCAGAATTTTTAGAGGAATACAATACTTCCTCTATATGTGTAAGTCGTATAGAAAATAACAAAGAATTCGGTATAGAAATAATATAAGGATTTACTTGAAAAATAAAAACAAAGTGATACATAGATTTTGCCTCTTATATTGTTCGTTCGTGTGGGTTTTTTTTTATGAAACTCACTGTATAATACTAAGGGACCCACATGCGAAACTGTCTAAACTAAATCCATTCGCGTAAATAAAGTCTTTATTTTTCCGTCTGCTATCGATTCGGTGGAAGCAGTGTTGTGTGTGTGTGTGTTTTCTATGGAGAATGAGAGAGTTTCTTCAGCAACAAGAGTGGGGGTTAACGGAGGTGTGAGGAGAAGGAAGGGGGACCAGAACGATGCTGGGGGCATGGCGTGGGATATGGTGGATGGAAGAAAATAAGGAAGGGGTTTATTTTATTCCCAATACTCACTTCGGTATCGGATATTTCCCTACTTCGTTTAAGCCTTCTTCATCTTCGTCCGTTCTCCGTCCTTTTTCCTACTTATTATTGTTGGAGCCAAAGTTACCGCAGGCCACTCTACCGCAACATCTTGGAACGTAATAGGGTTGATTGTGATTCTTTTACTTACACACACATATATAATCCTGTAGCTGAAATACAAACACGTTTTATGTGCAAGGGAAATAAAAGAAAGAGATTACGAAGGTAATTCCCAGCCAACTTTTCTTTTCCTGCTTAACTTTCCTCTAATTTAGATGCTCACCACGTTGTAGGTGTTATAAAAAGAAAACTAAAGCATGATAGAAAACTTAGAGCAACGGAAAAAACTCTTGTTCAGTCCTCTTTCCGGCAAACATTTGACTCAGAAGAATTGCTACATCGTCTGTCCTAATCTCACTATACTTTTCAAAAGCACTTGACAAGTTATAATGGGGAGATTGAAGAACGTGGATATCTTTACTACTTAATAAATATAAATAAGTGCAATAAAACATTAGTATAAAGCATAAAAATCTGATGGGATACATTCACAATGACTTTCTCTACGTTCTATTGCTTATTAGTGAATATACAAACTATTCCTCCTAAAGCTCATTTTTCTATTACATTTTAATTCCAATAAACCTTTGCAGATATAGCTACATTACACATTTCGTTATAGATACAAAGGGAAAAGCGATAATACAATGTCTAAGACCTGGATACTATGTGTTGTCTTTTAAATCCTATACTGTTTCCATGCAATCACGAGAAACAACTGAATGTCGACAGGACCTTAACAGAATGACCAGAAATGAACAACTCGAATATTAAGTAACGGATATCTCGGAAATGGCATTTGCCACAGAAAAACTTATTTAAAATAAATTGCGTGTTTGAAAGGATCTAAATATCTTGTGCAGTACGTTTTCGTCTATCGCTACGTCTATCGTCCATCTTCTCTAAATAGGCGCTGAAACTACGTATTTAAAGTCTGCCATTTATACATATTTTAACATAATAAAGGGATAATGAAATGTGAATATTTATATATGGTTTATTTAAAATATAAGGGAAATAGTTAACAGAATACATGTGTGCAAAAATATTTTAACATTCTCCATACCTAATCCTGACAAGACACAATTGCTCTCCGACACGAAATACAGCAGCCGTGGCACAATTATAAAATAATAATTACAACATACTAGCACACACACGCACAAGAATACAGATACACGACCATCAGATTCCAGTCTACGTCGTGATACATCACAAGAGTACGGCCATCAAGACGACCTATAGGTACATAATACAGCATCCATCGTCTCCCAACGGTCCATCACCATCAACGTAGTGGGACCCTACCAAGGAGGAACCACTACACATTTTTTATTGAACCTAATTAACAGACCTGAGCAGGTAGGTGCAAAGGAAGGAATTCACCGAGGTTTACATAGCAACGAACCAAAGACTGACAAAATCTCCTCAGCACTTCCACGCAACAACCGAGGTACCAGCGCACCATTGACTAAAAGCTGAATTTCGCCACTTTATATTAACAGTGTTCATGAGCTGCATATTGTCGATACCGAACCACGGATATAATACTGGTCTCTTGGCTTCTAATGAATCACTGTGCATAACGCCCCCCTCTGACATTTAAATTGGTACATTGTAGCTTTCACATGGGAAAGTATATAAAACAATTTCAAACGGATAATATGGATTTACTACCGACATTTGGCTAATGCTAGACTCTCAAATTTTCCTCGGATACTGCTACATTGGATAAGCTAGCCAAATAAGCACTGGAACAAAATTGCTTCTATCGAACTGCTGCGACAGCGTTATATTCGAGACAATAAAAAATAAAATATATCTACTGCAAAAATATATATGTTATTGCAGTATCGAAGCTGCTTTCTGCAGAGTGCAATAAAAGTAATCCCTTTGCTTGAACCTCTCAGAGATATTCTTTCATGATATTACGAATGAAGCTATGATTTTGGGCACAGAAGAGAGCCTGTAAGGAAGACGTCGAAGGATGAAATGATACCATAAGCCTATGTACATACAGAACAAGCATTTATATCACCAATTCGGTGATAAATGTGCAGTAGCTCACAGTTGGTTCTCCGCACTCTATTCCACTGCGGATTAATGTATAAAACCATGACATAAAAGACTTTAAACCATTTGAAAATACGGGGTCAATTCCATGGCGAGCATGGCCCCTCTTTGAATTTTTACAATAATGGGCAGTGCCGCGCATTTCAAAAGGCTAAAGCGACAGGCCATTAACATTTATCCTAGTCATATACAATGAGTAGGTGACGAATGTTTGGCTATATAAAGCGCAATATGGTATAAAGAGCCCGTGTGGCACAAAACATACAATACAGAGCCGGGCATCTGGTAAAAGTAACAGGTTATTACCGCCTGCCAACATTGTTATGAATTGGCTCTCTTAGCCTACTTCACACGATTGCGATGTACCAAAAGCCAAAAGCTCTGTTCACACTATGCACAGAATATAAAGCAAAAGTAGGTACTTATTCAGGCCTTCTTTCTTTCACATTAGCCGTGTTTAGCTGCTAATTTGGAAACTTTAATCAAGCTTCAAAAATTGGATCGGGACTTAAACAATACCAAAATGGATTTTTAATACAGTATAAATTCATTGTGGGTGATATTAAGGTGCACGCTGTCACATTTTATCATATTTATACATTGACGAAAATATATAGGAATGACAAATACTTTTAGTGTACGTTAACTGTTTGTCAGATGCTGGCAGTTTAATACAGGATGATTTAACTAAAGCAGATTTTTACAATTATGTGCTAAACAACTATATTTTTATGGAAATTAAAACATTGTATTAATTCCAATACTATCTTATTTAAAGTAACAAAGGAACTATTTTTAAAATTATGTTCGCAAATGATCTACGAGAATTTTTTATTCTGCATTGTGTACCATCAATCGACCTTTTTCAACAATTCATTTGAAATAGTATTCATTTTGCGGTTTAGGGTACCCATAGGTAAAATTTCTAACTGTTACAGCTTTTATGTATTGTCTTTTTCAAAATTTTGTTATACGTTGGTCTATTACAGTTATAAATGTACTTTAAACTTCATACAATGCCGTTAATAGTCTGAAAAAAACATATTTTTGTTATATGAATTACTCATGTGTTGCATATGATAAAAAATCGTAATTCTAAAAAAATAGCTCTACATTATTTAAACATTAATACAGAAAATTGATATTTAGTATTTGCTCTACTCTTAAGGTTGTTTCAGTAAAAAATTATACATTTAAATATAATGTTTGTAACAAGTGGACCTTGGTTTTCAAATGAATTATTTCATATCTTAAGCAATTTCAAAAGTGTAGCAAAAATCATAATCCAGTTTGTAATTTAATTCTCTCCAAGTTTATGCTGAAAATTGAATAAGATTAACTACAAACCACATCTTATGTAACATATTTGTTAAAGCGCAAAATCGTAAGCATTATCATACGAATAGTCGAGTAAGATGCATTGGAAGTACGAGGGCTGATCAATAAAGATTGAGACTGATTTTTTCTGTAGTTTCCTTGATAGTTGTATGTCTCTACCGCGAATACTTGAAAATAGCAAGGTTTCATGTATAATGTCCATAAGCGACAGCACTCTCGTAACGGTAGGTCGGTTGATAGTAATGCTGTATATTGTTGACCCTACTTGAATTTCGCATACCACAAAATGGAAATGACTCGAGAGGAGCAATACAGGGCAATAAAATTTTATTTTCGTTTAAATCATACAGCCCTGAAACTTTCGAAAAGCTGAAGCAAGCATACGGTGAAGACGCACTACCTCGTGCAACGGTATTTAGGTGGTTCAAGGACTTCAAAGAAGGGCGAGTCCTCTGTGCTAAGCAAGGTGGGCCTGGTGTTTCGGAATGGAATGATTTACCAGCATGCAGTTCCCTCCCTCACATTACAGCTACTACACGTCAGTATTGGATACACTGAGGAAGCACATTACAAGGAAACGTCCAGAACATCATCGGAATGGGTGGCGAATTCATCACGACAACGCGCGGCCTCACGTCCCAAATCAATTCCAGGAATTTTTGGCTAAATTCAACATTACCTGTGTGCCGCATCCGCCTTAAAGCTCCGGTCTTACCCCCTTTTGATTTCTTTTTATTCCCATTACTAAAGGCAAAGCTCCGAGGCATTCGATTTGAGAGCACTGAAGCAATGCTAAAGAAAAGTGAGGCGATTCTCAAAGACCTGACAAAGAATGGCCTGCACCATGTGTTCGAGGACTGGCAGAGACGCTATAAAATGTGCATTCAGTTAGAAGGGGACTACTTTGAAAAAGATCACGTCAACATTGAAATGGAGTAATAAATATCTGTGAAAAAACAATCAGTCTTAGTCTTTATTGATCAGCCCTCGTAAATACAGGCTATTAGGTCGGGTGTTCTCGTGCATTCATTGTCACTAGTTGAAGCTTTAATGCACTCTGAAGGAAAAGAAGCTAACGTTTCATCATATTTTTATCCATAAAAACAGATTTTAAAAAATGTTAACCAAATCTCCGTTCTGCGTACCCTTAAAGGTATTTAAGAATTTCTGGACTATCCTAATAGAAAGCAGTTGCCAGCGAGATATACAGGGATCTTAGAAGCCATACAATGTCTCGTTTTTCGGGATAATTTAATTTACAAATGGCCAGAGCACGGTTGCCGTGGAAAGCTATGGCTCACTTGCTGGAACCATAGTCAAAATGTTTACTCCCTTGTACACATTAAGGACAATATTCACAAAGAAATTAACAGTATTTTGGTTTAAATATTACAAAAATCGTTTGCCGAAATGTGTAGACTGCCAGTATGCCGTCACAGAAAGGGAACCCATTTGCTGGACATCATTTTCAGGAAATGAAACGTTTTCCTGTGTTATATAAAATGCACATATGATTGGACAGCCGAAGGTAAAAGAAGCGCTTTTAACGAAGAATATATTAATTAAAAGTAGAAAATTATGCTACTGAGTGGTATAAAATTACAACACACCAATATATGAACTTTGATACCCTAGTAGATGTAAAGATTATTATTCAATAGGCTTGTATTGTTGATGTAATGGCGAATAATTTGAATTTAGTAATTATGCAATCTCAAGAACCAGCAGAAAATTTACAAGCAGCGGAGTGGGAGCATTGTGTCAAAAGTTCAAGCAAGCAGTATGAAATAAGACTACAACAGGTTTCTTCAAGATACAAGGTAAGAAACATACGAACTATAATAATAGTGAAAATGTTCGCATATTTTGAAGATAAAGCCAAAACATGGATATCTTCAATATTGTGGGAAATTCTCCTTATAATCAAACCGTATCTAAATGACAAGGGCATCTAAGATAATAGTAAATACTAAAAACTATGACACTCTTCGGAGCCTGTACTGGGGTGTCCTATAGACCAGTGATACAAGCTATCAAGTGCTGGGTTCAAGCAGAACACAAAAACTACTGGAACTCCATTGAGGGTTGTAGACATACCAAATTGTTTTTACAGACCTGGATAAAGTATCTGCGCGATCTTAATAGAAGAAGGCTTGCATGGGCAACAGGATTCATTACAGGACACTGTGTCCTAAAGTTTAATCTATACAGAATGGGATTGTTTAACAACCCTATCTGTAGTAGATGCCTAGAAGGAGATGAGACTGTTACTCTTCTGCTATGTGATTATCCTGCTCTTGCGAATCAAAGAGCAAGTATTTTTGGCAATCACTTACCAAAGATAGATGAACTATCGAAAGCCTCGGTTAGCAGTCTGGTTAAGTTCATAACGAGCAACAGACTACTTAGCTGATGAAAGGGGGGTTGCGCAATAGATCTTTGAGATCGTAGTGCTTGGGCACAAAACCCACCCTTTTTTAAATTAGAACGAGAATGACACTCTTGAAACGGATATCTCAAGATTAGAATCCGAATTATTATCATCGTAGTCTTCTTTTTGTACATTTTTTTTCAAACTCATCATGTTGTCAGCACTATGGTGAAAAGAAAACAGTGGCATCACAGCCGTGCTGAGAGTCACAGATATGAAATAGATAAAGAGAATTGAATTCATAATCTATAATTTGTCTATAAATATTGACTGTCTAAAAACAGTTGTACACACACATGTTTAAAACAATTCTATTCTGCTCGCAGAATACATTCTCCCATTCAACTTTGTATCACAAATAACTTTTATTGAATCACAAAGTGTAATGGAATAGACTATGCATCGGTGGGGACTCGGTACCAATCCTATTGTACCTACACCCACGAGGGAGCACCCCCTCGAGGAAGGACGAGGTGAGAGGAGACGCCAGGCAGTGACGGCACAGCAATGACAGATATAGCTTGCAGATATCGACACACCGTCAGTCGGACCGGGACCCCGCCCCCTTTGGGTACGGTCCTTATATCCAGCAACCAGCTGAAGGACGGAGAAATCTCACAGAGATTTACCCTGCCACGCTGCACCGAAATAACTTAGCCGACACTTCCAACCTAAAAAAGATCAAACGGGGTGAAGGATGAATCAAATGATTAATGAAACGAAGTGGAGGGACAGGAAATTCGGAGGATAAATAAACCATTCCAGCATTTGCCTGACGACTCGGAAAAAAAACCCGAAAAGAAACCATGGGTCAAGTGGGCGTTCGCCGGGGATATAACCCGGGACCTCTCGAATGTGGGCCATATACGTTACCGTCTGATCCATCCCTCTCGGCCACTAAGTGTAAAATTGTATTTATGGCACACATTATACAAATGCAAGCTAAATAAGTATGTGCCTACTCAAATGTAATTTACAGGAATTAAAACGTAATTCTCATATCCTGAACTGACACCAAATCGAAAGACAGAAATAAGCTTATGTTTTTTTGTTGATATTATTATGGATATGGTATTACAAAGCGACGTAAATATTTTAATTCTTTTCAAATATACTTGTTAATCAAAATACTTGATGCGTTACATTCACGTGACTTTTGTACTCAGTTTTCAACAAACTGCTCTTATAAAGCATTAATCTTCTATTTACTTCATACTAATCGTGACAAACATTTTCGGATGTAGTTTTATCACATGTTTCCTTGTAGGTACAAGGGGAAAATAGGGAATATCCGTTCTCTTTGCATGACCATGAGGAAAAAATGAACAGAGATTTTGAAATAAAATAGTATAAAGTAACTGACAATTCACACCAATAATAAAGAATATGTCGGGAATGGCTAATGTCATAAACATTGTTATTTGACATCAATTGTGTGATTTAAGGAGATGTGAAAATTTTGTGTAGTAAGTTTTGGTTTATATTTTGCGGTTTAGAAGTTATAAAAAATTCAATCGGAATAAAAATGACTTCACAACCTATTCCCATGTAATTCAAAATATAGCTTTCATTCGCCATGAAAACGTCTTAAACATACTGGAATTTATTAAAATTTGTTAGATCCATTAATTTTCAAAAAATAAACAAAATTATAAGAATTCTGTGTATCAAGGGTAGTTTTTGCTCGGGAGATTTTCTTGAAAATCTTTATGTCAAATACTTAGTGGATTCTGAACTTAAATACCAAGGTTTTTGACTCATGCTAATACAAACACATACACACACAGGCATAATCAGCGCGATCTTTTTGTATCAGGGAACCTCAAAGCTTGTATTACCGGTGAAATCTCGTCATTGAATTTTGTGCGTGGAATACTTCCTGATACCTACTATACGTAGACGTCAGAGAAATAAATAATTAGGTTTAATGTTTATGTTACATTTCTTTTCCTTCTTTCAAAACGGACTAACTTGCAGAGGACGCTGGCCTCTTTTCCTGAGTATAATATGATGTACATTGACAGGATTTGTATGATCGCTTGTAACTTATCTTCCATATAGCTCAACTCCCATTGAGAGAAACCTGGAATTGTAGATATTTGAATAATTTACTTGTTTTCATTTACGGTTTAGGCATTTGCTTGCTCCGATCTATATCTTGATGACAACTTCTTTCGGTCACCCAAATTATGTTACTTCTCTTGATCTATAACATAGGGCTTTTTAGGTGTTTTTGGCTCTCAGTTCAGCTTTTCAGATACATTCATTGTAACTTACTTCTGCCTTTTTCTTTAGCGGTTCATGCTTTATTTCCGTACTATATTCCGATGTTGGCATGACTGCATGAGATCTTAGTTGTGCCTCTTGTCTTACCTTACTTTTTAAGGTTTGTTTGATTCCACAGATTAGTTAGACTTTTTTTTATATCCTAACCTTTGCGCCGTTTTCTCTTCCCCTCATACTTGCTGAAGGACGCAAGTTGTAACATCGGTTCTTGCAACATTTGTGAACGGACCCTCTAAGAGGCGGGGTTGGACTCGTTTGAGAGGGCGCGTTTAACCAACTACGCCGATGACGTCAGCCGACAGCAGCGCCAAGTGACACACGATCAGGATGAGAAGACACTCCCGGGCTGGCCAAGCTCTTAACACAGGAAAGTCGACGACATACAGCGAGAGAGAGAGAGAGAGAGAGAGAGAGAGAGAGAGAGAGAGAGGCAACCTAGCTGTTGAGAAGCACCTGGTGGCAAGTAGTGAGGTTAGGGGAATCACATACTTTTCGGACTATTCCAAATTATTTCAAACCTCTTTTGGTAAGTAACTTTTCAAAATTCCTTTACGTTCCGTTTTTCATAATGGCTTAATGGGAGAGTGGTGCATTTTAATGGCAGTACGGGCGTTTCCTTTCATTTTAAATATTTCATTACGCGAGTTGTACAGAAAGCAATGAGTGTTAAAATTGTTAAACTATTTAAAGTCTATTGCATGAATTTGCAATATACAGAACGTAAAATAAATAATATGAACTTTTAACAACGCGTTACAATGCATTATATAACAAGAATCTCCTGTTAATACCTAACCTTAACTTTCCTTCACTTTAGACCTGTAAGTATACGATTATTTTCCACACTTCATCGGCACACAATATAATTTTAGGGGTCAGCATTATTTAGCTTGGATTCCGCTTTATTATTATCTGCACTAGATAGAAAAAATAACAGTACAAATAAAACAAGTTTATCTTGATCGTAAATTACATCGCACTCAAGGTAATGGAACCTAAGTCTTGTGGTTTGTTACTTTTTTTTAAGAAAACTCATCCACCTACCTCATTGGAGGTATCAGCTATCACTCATACGTATTGGAAAGGTAGAATGAGATGACTGAAAAATTCAATGCGATAGTCTGAATTTGAAGCATGGATCTTCCGGTCTCCACCCGTTTGCTCTAACCACTGAGCTACCATGACAACATGTCGGCATGACATTAAATTCTGCAACTCAATCGCATTTTTCCCTGTAAATCACAAGGAGATCTCAAATTATATTGAGATGACATACCCCAAAGGCAACTTACAATTTGTAAATACTTTAAGCCCCAGGCTTCGTGGCATTGAATTTTTGAGTTTTCTGATTCTACCTTCCCAACCTTGTACAACACATGGCTTGTGTGGAAGAACAATTAATTTCACTCCTACCTATTGTTTTGCACGTTTGTATTATTTTGGTGTTGATATTCATTCATTGTGTTTACATCATCTTGCCATTGTCATCTGAATCAATTCTTATTTTATTTAGACTCTCTTTTTCCAAATCTCTTTATTCAAGTTTATAACCTCCACATATCTCACCTCGGCAACCCCTTTTTTCTGATGTCAGGCAGTCAGTATCCAGTTCTCACATCCATAGCTCAATGTTGAAATAGCCATCACCACATATGTTTCAATATAGTTGCTTTACTATAATTTTTTAAAAGTTATTTTTATTGGACCACGCATTATTTGGAATTTATTTAACTTATATGTTTCTTTATGAAAATATAACACAGTATATACAAGATAGTTAAAATCACTTTGTTGTTGGACTTAATTTTATTGTTTATTTAGATGTTTGCTCTTATCTGGTTTATTCCTCTAAAATCCATTACTTTTGTTTTCCCATTTGAAATTTGGAGATTATATTCACTTGAGTTATTGTAGAACTCGTGTACAGTACATTGTAAATTGTTTATTGGACTTGTAACCATCATCTAATCATCAGCAAACAACAATATATCAATACCTTTTTTAATTATAAATGTGTTTTCAGCTTTACTTATCCTAAATAATAGGGTTAATAGGGTTATTCAAAAAGAGGGAGCAGATTTTAAACATTAATTTGTAACGAACAACAATAGAATGAACCAGACACATCATTGAATAGACGAATGTTCAAAATTTTAAGCTCTCGCCGATTAGTTCCATTCAATACCTACAGCAGCGCTGAGGTTTCTTTACAAGAAAATGGCGACGCCACAGGAAAAGTCGTTTTGTATGCTGCAGTATGCAAAGAGTGAATCCATTGTTTTAGTGCGGTATGCATTTCGTTTTAAGTTCAACAAAGAACTGCCTTGTGACAAACAGATTTAGAATTGATACAAGAAATTCATGGAAGATAGTTGCACATGCAAAGAGAAAAACGCTGGTCCTCCTCGCAAAATAAACGGCACTCATACTGAGTGCATAAAATAAACGTTTGAATTGTCCTCTATCCGGTGATATATCATGTATGTATGTATGTATCTATCCGTTCATTTGAAATGAATATTTCAACTGTTCATTCTTTTTTAACAATGTTTAATTTAAACAAGGTAGACCTTTTTCCTAAGTTAGTTTTTCCATGTTTCACTTTTTCTATTGATTTCTCCAAAATTCAAATTGTGTGTTTGTATACATTTTTTGTGTCTTCCTTACGAGATAAAGGTTTCTTATAGCTTTATCAAGAGCTTTCATGTAATCAACAAAAGGTAATAGAGTCGGCAAAACAATGGAAATATGGCAATTGCTCCAAGAATATTTGGATTATTTAGAAATTGAAGAATATATTATACCAATATCATCATAGTGCGTTACTCGCTGTAGCGTTACATCGTCCTCAGAACAATCTGTTTTTAAGAAATGCCATATTCTGCAGTATGTGGGAAGATAGGGGGAAGACCATGACTAAAGGAAAGGTTTATGGGAAAACCATAGTTGGTGTTGATGCGTTCTCAATCCTCTGCTTCTTCCGTTTGAGCCCTAGAAGCCCCTTATCCCTCATTCTGAGTAGAACACAACTATGAAGAAACTTTATGGTCGCTTTTCAATTTCCTTCCAGACCCCTGCCCCCTCCTCTCACCTTCTAGCGTCTTTACATCTTATATGCCATTAATATTCAGGAGGAGCTCCAGAGACTAGCTGGGCAAGAGAAGACAGGTTTGACTTCTGCTATAAGTACAGTGACAAAATTTCTGCTGTGGTCAGTAAGAGAAAACAGGATTTTCCCTGAATTCCTCCTACGATGTTTCATGACGACTTCTTAGCTTCTCTTTGCTGTTGTATTAATATTGCTAATTTGCTCCATTGTACTTTCCTATATTCTGCTTGTAAATAAAATTAGATATTTTACATTCACATGAACTTCTCTATTCTATATCGCTTATTGGTGCGTATTAAAATTATTCCTATGAAGGTTTACTTCATTTTAGTCGAGAAAAACCTTCCCGAAATAGCTGCATTGTAGATTCCGTTATACATACAGAGGGAAAAACCACAGTCCAGTGTTTTACAATGGATGCCATATACTGGCATTAAAACTGCTTGCTCCTTTCACGACATCGCGAGAAACAACTGAAAATCAACAGGACTATAAAAGAATGACAAAGTAGAACAATTCGAGCCAGTAACAATGTATATCTCAGAAATGGCTTATGCCACAATAAAAGTTATTTGAAATAAATTTTGTGTTGTAAAGAGGTTTACATTTTGTGTGTAGTACGTTTACCGGTTATACAAGATGACACAAAATTCCTTCCTAATAAAGAAGACTTCACAGGCTATTCGCAGAAACCTCAAGATATACATTTTATTTGTCGTGTAAATGTCTTTAATATACGGTATTTTAATCAAAATAGTTAGAGCCATTTTTTACAAAATAAAATAATTTAAAAAAGTATCAGTATGAAGGATAGTTGGGGTCACAGTTTATTTACAATCTTTTTGTCATATTTTTGGAAAATATACTGAACTGGAATATCAAGTTTGGTATCAATCATAATTTTGTTTGAGTTATGCGGTTCAAACACATAAAAACACGAACGCTTTTCTAAAAACGCCTTTTTTAGGTTCAGGGAGCCTCAAAACATATATTTCGGGGAAATTTCGATATATAATTTTTGGGTGGAATACAATACTTCCACCGCTTACTATACTTGGTAGATAAGTAAAACAATGCTTAAAATCCTAGAGGCCACACTTTATAATCTTAACTCATGGGATGGTTAATAAACACTGGTAAAATCATACGACATGGGTCATATGGGTGTGAACACATTAACCCAAGGATCTAATTTGTAGCACCTGCCCCACAATTGCTGTTGCTGTTAATTCCAAGCACACTGTATGAAAGAGTTGCAAGTTCCTTTCCTATTACTTTCTTTTCTTCTTCTTTATCTTGAACAGCACCGACACAATTAGTACCTTGGAAAGAAGGGAAATTATGGAAGGTAGTGCCTTACACTGACATCGTAGCACATGTATCTTAAGGAAATTTGCAAACTAATTGCATTTTACGCTTAGTACAGCCTTTCTCCTTATCTCAAAGGAAGTGTTGTAGTCCCGGGCTTAGCTCCACAGTACCTCGGGATAACTCTTGCCGGTCTTGTCGTCTTCTTTATTTCACGATTTAAAGAGGTAAAAGGAACAAAGGAAAATGAAAAAAAACAGGTCTAAAAGAAATGGAGCATTTAATTGGGGGAAAAAATTCCCAACGAAATTGGCTTTCAAGATGGTGGAAAATTAAATGCTTTTACTTGTGCATCTTTTTGTTGTTGTAACAGCTGCACTGTATTTTAGAACACCCATGAAAGTAAATAAGGACATGCATATTTTAATTTTGATTGAAGTAGTTTCCCTTTTGGCAAAACATTTTATTGTGTGTTTCTTATGCTTCTCTGGTAGATAAATTCAATATTAATGTGTTTTTGTTTATATTCCTCCGAGATTGAAAGAGAACTATTATGCAGAAAAGAGCTGTGGCTTTTACATTTTCACGAGAAATAATGTGCTATAACGTGGCGTGTTGTAAAACTCTAGCTTAGTAACTCGTCGTCTTTTAGATTTCATAGCTTGAAGACTTCCTGTGGCCTGAAATTTATTGTAAAGTTCATGAATTGTTGTACGGCCTGGAACTTTTACACCTGGAAATCCTTCTGCAAATCGTTCTTTCACTTAGCGAGTTGACATACGTATCATAAATAAATACAAAATGTGCAGTAGAAAACATATACTGAGCCATCACATACTTTGTGACTAAGTACAGGACAAAATAATAAATAACTCTAATAACTGAACTACATCACGTCACGGTCAACTCAATACTGCATTTCACACTGCAGAACCAAACCACGTCAACAGCGTGACCTTGTTTATAGCAGCAGTGCGATATCATGTTTCCAAACGCCCAGTGGGAACACACTGCGCAGGCGGTAATATTGTTCATGAAGTACCCCTTCATGACGAAAAAAATTGGTGTATGGTGCCCATGAGCGGAGAAAGTTATAGTGTCAATTTTGTTCGAGTCAACAGTTGTTGCCCGTACATATGTGAATACAATTTTGTCCCCTTTTTTAGAGCATTAATAGTGACGGAGCATGATTTTGCCTTATTTCAACAAGACTCTGCAACAGCTCATAAGGTCAATATTTCCATGAGAACAATTGAAAGTACGTTTGAGGACAGAATTATAAGTAGAGATTTGTGGCCCCTCAGTCCCCCGACCTAAACCCCTGCGATTTCTATCTTGGGGGTAACTTAAAACAAAGTGTACAAGACAAACTCACACACCCTGGAAGAATTTGTTTTGTTTAAGGACCCTCAACTGCTAGGTCATTAGCGCCCTGGAAGAATTAAAACAAAATATCCGACAGAAAATTACCAACATTGCCCTACGGCGATTGATGAATAGTTTCATAAAGAGGTGCCATAAGGTATGGACAACGACGGTGACCAGTTTCAGCATCTCCTTTCATAAAGTTGGTAAGTAAAGCCTTTAAAATTAGTTTTAAAAATGTTGTATCGTTTCATCCGCGTCTTTCTATGATAGCTAGCGGCAGACGTCAACGAGCGCCGAGGGCGCCGACAGATAAAACACTGCGCAGCCGGTTCGTAGTTTTTTGGCTCTCTGTAGTAAGCAGAGGAAGTATTGCATTACACTAAAACTAATCTGTGATACACCCACACGACTCCCTCTACCTTCTATCGTCTACCAATTATTCCTAAGAAAGCTTTTTTTCCTATCTACTGCATTTTAATCAAAGTAACCTTTACAGAAATAGCTACACTAAACATTTAATTATAGATATAAAGAGAACAGCGCACATTCAAATGTTTAAGAACAGGGCGCTATATGCTTAAAATTCCACACTGATTCCATGCAGTCGCGAGAAATAATTGAATGTTGACAAGACTTCAAGAGAATGGCCAAGAAATAAAGAATTCGAACCTTTAATAACGGATATGCCAGAAATGGCTAATGCCACAAAGAAACTTATTTTAAATAAATTGGTGTTTTTAAAGAGATCCACATTTTCTGTGTAGCAAGCTTTCGTCTATCGTTTAACGTGTACCGGTTATACAAGATTATACAAAATTCCTTCCGAAGGAGGTGCACTTCAAAGGATATTCCCAGAAAATTGAGATATACATCTTATTTGTCATGTAAATATCTTTAATATAAGGTGTATTAATCAATATCGTTAGCCATTTTTTAGAAAATAAAAAAAATAGAAACTCTTCCATTTTCTTCGAAATCTTCGTCTTGCATCCTTGGAAGGTACTGAATCTAAATACCAAGTTTGGTGGTTATCCGAGTTTTCGTTTTTGAGTTATGGTGTTTATAGGTGCACATACACACACTGTTATTTTTCTAAAAATGCTCTTTTTTATTCAATAAGCCTTAAAACATACATTTCCGGTGAAATTTCGATATGGAATATTTGTATGGAATACAATACCTTCTCTACCTACTATATACGTGGTAGAGAAAGAAAAAATGAGATCTGAAGTAGGAAACATGTTATGTTACATACACATTAAGTTTTCTAGCTACTATAGCTTCTTTTTATATAGCTTATTCAAACTATTGCAAGTAAGTAAGTTTTATTACTGTAATTATGTTCATACAGAACATCTGACATTGTCATGAGCTATTTACAGTATTTAAAATAATTAACATTACAATGTTTACAATGATTAAGGAGTAGATAGATTTACAGTTCATCAGTATTATACAAACATTTGTAAAGGAGATGCTTATTTAGATTTCTTTTAAAACAATTCCTTTTACAGGACTTAATTTCTAAAGGAAGCTTATTATACAGTATACATTCTTTTTATTTACAGCTACTCTATGAAAATCCATATTATGCCTGGTGTTATGCTGATGTGCATTCCAGTTTGTTAGTATGTCTTTAGAGCTATTTAAAGTTAAGAGTATTGTTTGATAAGCATATAATGAAACCAGAGTTATAATGTTTTCCTTAATAAATACATTTCTACATAGTTCTAATCTTTTAATATTCAACATAATTCTTATACATTTTTTTCTGTAATATAAATATTCTGTTCATATGTACCTGTGCAGATCCACCCCAAAATTCCAAGCAGTAGCTGAGTTGTGCAAAAATAAGCCCATAATACGCAATTTTCATTGTGTGATCATTCATATAACTTCTCATGAATCTAAATATATACCAACTTTATTACAAACATTATTAACTTGTTCTGACCAGGATAGCCTATTGCCAATTTTTAAACCTGGCAAGGGATGGTATATGGTCAGAATAATCCTATCTCCGGGAAATTCTTTTACTTCATCTCTACCACCTAGATTAAATATTACGACCTTGGATTTTTCTTCATTTGCTTTTAGTTTATTAGATTAAAAATAGCATATTAATGAATGGATACTAGATTTAATGGTATTAGCCAAAGCATTTAGTTTTCATTTCAACAGAATGCTCTGGTATCATCCGCATAGCTGACTAGTGAAATTAATGACTTTAGGGATATCATTTATATAAATAATAAACAGTAAAGGACCCAACACAGAACCCTGAGGCACTCCATGTTTTACCTGTAAGAAATTCTATTTTACTCTATTTAGACTGCAACCACTGATATAGTGTATTTCTGAGCATTGTAATCTTCCCGTTAGATAAGATGCAATTAATTTGTGAGGTAGGCCTCTAATGCCATACAATTCAAGCTTATTTAATAAAATATCATAACTTACACAGTCAAAAGCTTTAGATAAGTCCACCATTAGATAGCTACTTTTGTATTTTGATTTATTTTTATGATTACGTCATGGATGAACGTAATTATAGCTGTTGAGGTAGAGAAGGATTTGCGGAATCCATGTTGAGTTGGTGTAATAATGGTATTTTTCTGTAGGAAGTTTTCCAGTCTTAGTAATATTTTCTCAAATAGTTTACCAATACTTTAAGTTAAAGTTATGGGTCTATAGTTATTGACATCGCTATTATTGCCCTTTTTATGAATGGGCTTAATGAAACCTATTTTATGGATATCGGGAAAAACACCTCCTTCAATGCTGGCACTTATTAAATTAGTAAGTGGCTTTGCCAGTACTGTTTTGCACTGTTTTAATATTTTAGAGGATATGCCATCCCATCCTGTGGAAAATTCACCAGCCATAGTATTCAGGATTTTTATAACTTATTCTGAGGTGAGGTCATAAAAAGAGATTTATCATTGTTGCAAAGAGTTATTACTTTCCTACCTATAGCAGCTAAGAAGGAGGAGTGTTGTATTCCATGCAAAAATTCATGTCAAGATTTCACCAGAAATACACGTTTTGAGGCCCCAAAATAAATAAAAAAAAGGTTTTTAGAAACAAATCCGTGTTGTGGATCTATGATCAAAAATGAACAATGGCATTCCGCCCAAAACTTTTATATCGAGATTTCGCCGAAAATAAAGGTTTTGAGGCACCGTGGATAAAAAAACATTTTTAGAAAATGTGTGTGTGAGTGAGTGAGTCTATAAACAACAACTGAAAAACGGGTATAAACACCAAACTTGATATTTAATTTAAGTACCTTCTTAAGGATGTGAAACAAAGATTTCGGAAAAGCCCCCCCACCCCAAACTACTCTTTACATGAAATAGTTTTCGAAATATTTTATTTTCTAAAAATGGCTAATGATTTTGTTTAATATGTCATACATTAATGTTATTTACATGGATAATAAAATGTAAATCTTGAATTTTCTGGGGATGGCCTTTGAAGTGCACTTCATTCTGAAGGAAATTTTTTGTAAACTTTTATAACTTGTAAAGTTTAAGCGATAGACGAAAATGTACTACATAAGGAATGTAAATCTCTTTAAAAACACACAATTTGTTTAAAATAGCTTTTTTGTAGCATCAGAGATTTATTAATCGCTTGATTTGTTCAATACGTTTGTTATTCTTTGTAAGTCCCTTCGATTTTCGGTTGTTTCCTGCCGTTGCATCCAAACTGTACGGAATTTTAAAGACAAGCATATAGCGTTCAGTTCTTTAAATGTTGATTATGCTTATTCCCTTTGTATCTAACGAAATGTGTAATGCAGCTATTTCGTGAAAGTTTTGTCGGATTAAAATGAAGCAGACAGAAAAATAAACTTTCGTAAGAATAATTTGCATACTCACTAATAAAGGCTGGAGAGTAGGGAAAGTTATACGAATATAACTCATCGGATTTTTTATTTACCTCCCGTGAGAGGCATAGATCTCTTGCTAACTTTTCAGTCGACTGGTAATACCATCACAATAGAACCGCCAAGCTTAAAGACGCAGTCAGAAGCTTACACGGTTCAAAGAGACATCCTGTGTGACACTGCTCAAGTTCAGAGAACAGGTGGAATTTGGGTGTAGTGAGGTGAATGGTCGCAGGAAGCTATGTTGCTGAGTTTCTGAAAGTGTTCCATCTCTGTAAGTCAATCGAGCGTTAGGCGAAAAGTTGCTCACTTGGGGCGAAGCAATCTGAAGTCATCAGGAGTTCTGCAGTTTTTTCACATGTTGCCTGCTTATATATATCTGAATGAATGAATCTTAAAGAACACTAAAGGAATATGCTCTACTCCTTACGTTTAGTAAATAGAGGAAGCATTGTGTTCCATCCAAAATTTTGATACCGATATTTCACCTGAAATACACGTTTCTAGACTCCCTGAATCCAAATAAACGACATTTAAAAAACGGTCCGTGTACATGTCTGCGTTTATGCATGTGTGTCTGTGAACAGCATTACTCAAAGCGATAAACACCAAACTTGGTATTTAAATAAGCTTCCAAAGATGCCACATCTAGGTTTTCAACAAAATCTCTCAACCCTAAAGCAGCCTTTACATGGAAAGACTTTCAAGTCTTTTCTAAAAAAAATGGCTCTAAAGATTTTGATTAAAATACCAGATGTTTAAGATGTTTTCTGACCAAAACATTTAACTTCGGTCAGCGACCGAGGGTCCGTTAACAACTAGACACGGTGACAGGAGATTCTTGGCGTAAATCACCAAAAGTGATTCTTTCGGCCTTTCCAAATTATTTTTAACCTATCTGGTAAGCTTTGAAATTCAACCTTTTAACTCTTGGTATTTTCTAAATTATTTTACGGTAGAAACATTTATAATTTTGCGTTTCGTTTTCGAGGGGATAGTAAAGATTTAACTCGGCGTGTATATATCCATAAGTATTCAGGGGATTTGTTGTTTTCATTATTAAGCGGGTTTTAAGGAAAGGGAAATATAACTCAGATATGAATAATTGTAATCCAAACAAACACTATATAGTACCCTCATTTAATGTACTATGTTAACGGGCTTCAGCTTTGTAAGCAAGCCAAATAAAGCAACTATACCGCTCTCAAGTGTTAATATTCAATTATTAATATGTTTACAATATAATGTAACCTATGTTACATTATATATAATTAACCTATGTTGTTACTACGAGGGGCACTATTTATATTTTGAGCCTAATAATTAAAACAAAGTAATTTCTGATTGAAAAATGCTTTATTGTTTTATGATCAATACACTTTTGCATCCGTTTGAACCATATGTGAAAGCATTTATTCCAGTCTTCTTGAGACACCTCGAAAACATGGTTTTTGAAGCCATCAACGACTTCTTCTGCCAACGAAAATCGTTGTCCACGCAATTTATTCTTGATGTTTGGGAACAAAAAGAAGTCATTAGGTGCCAAATCAGGACTGTATGGCGGATGACCCATCAATTAGATTTTTTGAGCCTTCAAGTTAGATGAGATGTGTGTGCGCTCGTATTGCCTTGATGAAGAACGATCCTACGGTTCTTGTTGGTTTTCCTTACTTCACCGAAGACTTCCGGCAAACAAATTGTTGTATACCATTTGGCATTGATCGTTTTACATTCCTCTAAAGGCAGTGTTGCCACATGGCCAGTTTTGCTGAAAAAGCAAGTGCTTCGAGTACGAACAACTTTTGTTGGTTTTGCTTCATCTTGAAACACCCATACAGTCGACTGCTGTTTACGTTCCGGCTCTTACACATAGATCCATGATTCGTCACCTGTTATAATCTTATATACATCTTTTGAGGCACCGCCAATGTATTTACTGAGCATTTTTGTACACCAATCGGCACGAGCATCTTTTTGAGATTGCGTCAAATTATGCGGGAATTATGGTTCATGACAGTGCCCGGCCACATGCAGCCAAACAAACTCAAGATCTGATCGCATCATTTGGTTGGTACAATTCGACCATCCTCCCTACAGTCCGGGTTTGACACCAAGTGATTTTCATCTGTTTCTTCGTCTAAAGAAAACAATCCTTGATGGAAGGCATTTAAACGACGATGATGTGAAACGAGAAGTGCAGATTGGCTTTCATCACAGGCGGCACCATTGTTTCACGAAGACATACAAACACTAGTTTCCCGTTACAAGTGTCTGAATAACGGCGGTGACTATATGAGGAGGTAGTGTTAAGTGTAAGGTAATGAATGGGTATAAAATATTTGGAAAATAATTTTCTGTTACTTTTTAAAAAATGTATCGGTACTTGCTTTAAAACACGCCTCGTACGAGGGCACTATTTATATTTTGAGCCTTTGCAACCCTGAATGTTGTAGGTGACATCTGACATTTCCAATGGAAAGTTTGACATTTTTGACCATAATCTACTTCAAACATTTTGTCAATAGAGCGTCATTTGTTATGTTTACACTAACTTGAAAATTGTGTGTCAACAAAAACATGGAATTAACTCGTGAAAATGTCGTGCAATGATTAATTGTGACTTTTCGACGTGGACTATCAAGACAACATGAAGTTTAATACCGATTGTAATGGATTCATTTATGTTTCAACGTTTGAAGTTTCGAAGCCTTAAAAATAGATAATATATAAAAAGCAATTGAATAGATTCAAATAAGGTATAAGGACAATAAAAGGCATTTTGTCATGTTTTGACAAATTTCACTGATGCATTGCTTTAAATAGCTCCAATGTGTAAAGATTTGCTCGTGTATCTTTTGGTACCTACTAAACATTAACACTTCAAAGGTAAATTACGAGATTGTGACGTTAAATTAATCTCTAATATATAAATTTATCGATGACTTATTTCATTGATCTAAAGATCAAATGGGACATTATTACAATACTTCACCATTGAAAAAATCATGTTCATGTTGATGGGAAGGTTTTCACGCCCGAAGTTAGTTGATACATTAGTAAAAGCTTTCGAAACAGAATGCAGATCTATGTGTAGAATTAACTATTCTTCCACACAAGCTGTGTGTTAGACAAGCTTTGAAATGTAGAATCAGACGACTGAAAAATTCAATGCTATAGCCGGGATTTCAAAAACGGATCTGTCATCCTTCGTCTGGTTGCGCTAACCACTAAGCTATCATGGCAACATGCCGGTACGACAAACTCTCAAACAGATTCGCATTTTTCCCGATAAACTA
This sequence comes from Deroplatys truncata, assembly GCA_030765065.1. Lineage (NCBI taxonomy): Eukaryota > Metazoa > Arthropoda > Insecta > Mantodea > Mantidae > Deroplatys > Deroplatys truncata. The sequence goes on from CM060986.1 coordinate 113,031,556, forward strand.
CAATAATATCTCAAATTGTATTGAGATGACATGCTCCAATGGCGGCTTGCAATGCTGTAAGTACTTTAAGTTCCAGGTTTCATAGTTTCAAGCACTATTATGTGAATTAATAGAAATAATTGTTCTTCCACATAAGCCGTGTATGTTATATCAATAAAATTTGAGATCTTCTTGTGGTTTACCGGGAAAAATGCGAATCAGTTGGTGAATTTAATGTCGTACCGTCATGTTGCCATGATAGGTCAGTGGTTAGAGCAATCGGACAGAGACTGACAGATACTGGTTCAAATCCCGGCTATGGCATTGAGTTTTTCAGTCGGCTGATTCTATGTGTAGATTTGTTCACACTGATATTTTGGTCTATTCTTTGATTGCCATCTTCAAAGGGTAGGCGAGCTAAAACCCGGCCCAAACCGATGGGTTTTAAGTGTGTTTTAAATCTTCAGCTCCATGTCAGTAGATTTACTAGCATGCGGTAGAAAATTCAGGCATACCGACGACGCTAGTATGGTCCTGGAAATTGACAGAGTCGTTAGCAAGCAAAATATTTATTTATTTATTTTCAAAGGGTAAGACTGGACAGCTTAAAACTGACTGTCAATAAGGAGGAAAATGCTTCACAATTAGAAGTGGCTCGTGATTGGTGCGTTTGCAGTGGCGTGCCAACGCTGTTATCCAAGCATGAATGAACTTCAATTTTTCATCTTTTAAGTACTATTTAATCGTTTTATTGCTGTGAAACAGGTTATGCTACTATGGCATTTTTATATATTTTAGTCATAAACGTCATAAATATTTTCAATTGAACTTTTAATCTCAGTTTTATCTCAGTTTAAGTGCAAACTTAAAATAAAAAGTGGAATCAGGCATCCTTTTTCTTAAAATCCAGAGAAAAATTGTTGTAAAAAAGTGTAAAGAGAAGACGCATTATCGCTTTGCACAAAATATTAACAAATTCATATAATATTTCGTGAATCGTGGTTTTTACTAATTTACTACAACATCTGACTAGTTCCTTAAAGATATCTTATACACAAAAGGTGCAGTATATATAAATACTTCTCTCTGCCTTTGCAGACACTCACTATCGGATGAATAACTAAAAGCATTTAAAATGCACGAGAGATTCGTAGTAAAATGCGTCAGATGTTTTAGAAATTCATACTGAAATTATGACTGTAGATAGCCAATAGTCAATTCTGTTGACATACTAGCTCAATGTGAAAGGAACAGAAACTATAAGCATGCAGGAGATCCTATACTGTATCACTGGAGGTCAATGACAGTTTTTTACACTACCACAGATTATGGAAGTAAATGGTTATTGTGGTATACAATTTTTAAGTGCAGAAGTTCAAAGCAGGACCTAAATCATAAATTGTGCAACGACCTAACGTCAAGTTGGTATATGAAGAGTTTCTAATTATTTACCAAATAGACCACGAAAACGTATAAAGTAGTATAAATATAAGAAATACATTTAACATAAGCTTGGAAGCTTTATCCCTACTTAAATCTCAAACATATTTTAAAATTGTATTTTTGAAAAGTGCCTCCTGTAGTAATTTATTTCTTAGTACAATTTTAAGTACGTAAATGCACAAGAAATATAAGTAACTAACTTCGGCACAAAAGAAACCATATCATAAAGAGTGTAACAAAATTATTAAACAAACGTGAAGAATGTTTCTAATTATTTACTAAAGTATTCGCGAATTTTAACGTAAAATAAAAATCACTTTAATATTTAATTGTAAATGTTATCTCCATTTATACCTCATATAATTGAGCGGGATGGCTCAGGCGGTAACGTCTAGAGCGCACATTTGGGAGCTTCTGGGTTCGATCCCCGGTGTCCACCCACTCTGACACATGGGTCGTCAGGCGAATTCTGGAGTAATGTCTTTCATCCCCCAAATTTCGTTCCATTAATCATTTCATTCATCCTTACCCCCTTTGACCTACTTCAGGATTGGAAGCGTCGGTGATGGTGTCTCAGTGCAGCGTGGTAAGGAAAAGGGATGCTCTCTGTGAACTCAGCCTTCGGCTGGTTGCCGGGCGGGGGGCTTTGGGCCCTGTGTGGAGCGGGGTCCCCAGTACGGCTCTCTGACTACCGGGGCGTCTCAATCTGGAATCTGTAGGGACCCTATCATTGCTGTGCGTCACTCCTGGTTCCGGCCGCCCGGTATTCCGCTTCACATCATTCCTCCCACCAGAGGCCTCCCCATTATGGGACAGGTACATTATCCGCATTCTTGGATGGATGCCGAATCCCCTCCGCTTCACAACCCAATCTAATCCAATGGCTCATAGATGTCTTATGCAATAAAACTAGTCCAACAAAGCAACTGTCTAGAGTGATATATAACCTTCTTCAAGGACGGATTCGCTTAAGAACTATTGTTACTGTATCACATTGTACGAACAATTTTGTAGACAATTATATTTGTTGTGAAGTCCAAGGATTTCAAAATGGATTTAATTGGGACTTATTTGGTCAAGAATAAAAAGGTATTTAAAAACTCCATGTAATTGAAACTATAAGATAAAATAGTTGAAATGTTGCATGTTCATTCGCATAGCTTGCAAAGCCTTCATTAATAAATACAGAAGAATGGGAATAAGTCGTAAACTATGACCTGTCCTCTTACATTTTACCAGTCTTTATGCACTGTTTTTCTTTGAAATGTACTCACCTTGTTTCTCTCGACCACCATCGTGACGCAGTACAATGTTTTTACTGTCCTCTCGACGCCACATCACAGTTGGCTCAGGTATTCCAGTTGCTTTGCACCTCAATCTCACCGAACCATTCTCAGGGGCCACTCCACCATCAGGAGACTCGTCGTTCAAAATATCTGGTGGAATCTTCACGTCCAAGTTACCCATCTGTAACAAGTTGTTATTTTAACGATAACATTCTTATTTTCTGGACCGTTGGGTCTTTCTGTGCTACAGTGTGCTTGCGCTGAATATTTTCTACATCAGGGGATAATGCACTCTAAAGACATTAGAGCAGGGATGTAAAACTGGGAAAAATAGAGGAGCTGTTAATCTCCCTGCTCTAGAACATTGTTATTTGGTATAAGCTGGTATGAATACAACATAACACATTATATTAAATATAGATACACTAAGGTTCTGGAGATACACAGTCTGTATACAGGATAAAATTCCTTTAAAACAAAACAAAGGAAAGCGTACCGTTCTGAATATGCTTTATTAACACATTTTACTTTCTCTAAATAAAATCTCCATGAAGATAATTTAAAAAAAATTGACAATATAAGTATTGTGGCGTATTAATAAATTGGGGGTTACATTACTGTTGTACATTGTCACTCCAGACGCATTGTTGTTTACGTCACTCTTGCTGGTAGCTTTGCTAGCCACGAGTAGTGGGGGATAGCGTCACTTTCAGTTACGATTGCGTGAGTAACGGACCGCATGTGTAAGTCGGGCTTTGGATCGGTGGACATCTCCACCCACTTTCCATTTTTAATAATATAGCAACCCCAAACGTTTGGGAAATAAATCTAGGAATGTGTGAGTAGATTTGTGTTATGGATTTTGTACAGTAAACACCCACGCCTTCCTCTGAACCTCCACACTACGTTTCGGTCCTCCGCAGCCGAGCAATTTTACGTCCCCTCAATGTACGTGCTGGGTACTCAAAATTAATTTAATTTTTATGTGCACTTTTGGGCTATGTAACTCGCATGTAACAGAATTAAAACCAAAAGAATAAATCAATTAATTGTTACAACTCCTATTATATAATCTTCTCCATATAAAATCATTAAAGAAGAAATCAACATAAGAAGCTTATAAATAATAATGATATCTAATCCAACAATAAAGTTATAACAATTGAAAAGTATACAATCCTGTGTTCAGGTGTAAACACCAGTACAAAGAAATTCTTTACACAGTCAACAGAGTCCGTAATTTCCATTTGGTTTTACCTCCTCTGTATCAAAGGGAACACGCATAATAAGAGCAATAAGATACGCGAGGTCGTTTATACAGGATCAGTGAACATGAGATCCACTGTTCAAATCCCGCCAGGAACATCTCGCCTGACTGAGGTTTCTTCCAGGTGTTTCACAGTCCTCATAACTGGCAAATTCCTGGAACGTTTTCTTCCCAAAATTTCCTGTCCCAATTATCATTTATTTCATATATCACAATGGCCAAACCTTGTTGTACCATGCGCAATAAGAACGGGCGTTAAACGCTACTAAGGAACCACTTAAATTATAATATTCCTTATATTCAACATGGATTTTACCTCTCATATTTCGAACCAGTATTACTGAATACTGCCTGACCAGTATTCCGCAATAATGCATCAAAGAAACCATTAACATAATCTCCACAGTTTTTCTAAAACAGCCAAAAATAAAGAGAAAAATGTTATCTAATCAAATTTCGACAGATTATATGCTATATCACCAGTGGAAAATTGAAAACGCTTGTAATTAATTTAAAATTAGATTCCATAAGTAAGTGCACTACATAAACTGGCTGCATAAAACTGTTTACTGAACATTTAGGAAAATATTTGTGATTAAGTTTAACCAAAGCAGACTTTAATTAGCTGTATTTTGTTCTTTTTAAAAGATACACAATCTAAAACGAGAAATAAAGTGTATGTAGAATGGTTTAAATTTGCAGAATGAAAAACTGAACATACACATTTCTAAAGCTTTTTATTTATTGATGTATTGTTCATAATTAAGGGCTGACTGTATTTCCTTAACCCGAGATTATCGCCCTTAAAATTTTGCTTATTTTGAGTCGTCAAGTTACGATCCTTTTGACACTACTATTGCGTAATCCACTGTAATCTTTTGACTACTGTGCCGAGATTTCCTACTCTGCTTAACGCAGTGATTGACCTACTTATTTGGCAGGTGTAAAACGTGGTCAGATTATTTCCTTTCTTTGGACGATAAATAGCTACGCTATATAGCCCACATGCGATGTAGCCGCTATTTCAGTTTAAATAGTTCTGGAATCCTCTCCTGTGCTAAACTCATGTGGTGAACTTCAGGCATTATTTTCAGGCCCGCACTTAAATTTCACCGAATGGTGTTATAGTTAAATCCGAGAGAGAGAGAGAGAAAGAGAGAGAGAGAAGTAATGTGAGATTAATTTCCTGTATCCCTACTCAGTATGAACGGTTTGACTCGTTAAGACAGTAAGCGTGACACTAGGTTCCTTGCTTTGGAATATTTTAATCGTCACTTTAAAATTGTCACCCTATAATTCCATTATACATTTAATGTTCTATTTATATCTTCATTTTATGTTCTGTTTGTGAACATGTACCTGTTTGTCTAATTAAGAATTAATGTAATTAATTGATGAGTCACATATGGCCGTACAGTTAGCGCGACTTTAAATAAACTGAAAAAAATTCACATTAAAAACACTCGCAAATTTTATTTTCTGAAATTTCGGCTTTGAAATATTAATTCCTTCTCCTTTTTCCTCAAAAGGCTTTTGTAGAACTTTCAATGTTCTACTTCATAACTGCTGAAATAATTAGTGAAGCAATAATGCGTGTTTAGATTAAAACCCGGCATAATTGACACAAGAATTGTTTGATTTTCAGAATGTTTGCTCATAGAGGTATGTCCGTTGTGTCCAAAACTAAAGACTGTTTCTGTAATCGAGTGGTCAGCATTCTGGCTTCTCAACCCCGATATACCAGTTAGATTCTTGGCCTCTTTCATTGCAGAGAATCTGAAAGTATGAATTTGAGTGTGAACGAAAATCAGTAAAAACCAACGGCTTAAAAACGTACAGTCAAGAATTATTTGTATCTAAGTAAAAACCCAGATATAACCACGAAAGTTAAAGTGGACTACACAAACGAAACACTGAAAAAGCTAAAAAAATAAGTACAAATGCGCAGCCAATGTTCGTCGCGGCCAAACTTTTAATACGCTATCACAGATATGCAGAACTCTGAATTCATCCGTTGCTCTGTGACGCACAACAAAGCCTGCTTGCTTGCTCGCTCGGGCCATCCTTTAAATCCTATAGGTGCAGAAGTGAAAATGGCAGGAATTACAGAACACGACATTCAGCTTTATGTTAAATTGCATTTACATTGTAATCAATTCAATATATATTTTTGCCTTAAAGGGAAAATTTAAGAAATAATTCTTCACTTTGACATTGGATTTACAATCCTGCAAGCATTGTGCTTGTATGTTTACTATGTTAGCTTCAAACTAAATAGCTGCGTCCTTTTGAGTAATTTGAAGATATAAACGTTAATCTGTTCTATAGGGTAATATTATAACAACTGGAACAAAAATGAATATTTGCATCGCACATTTCAAGAATAATTCTAGTATTAATCCGAGATGACTGAAATTATTTATGATAATATATTTTTCACTAAACCAAATCATCTTTACAACTACATCTTACTCTTTAAATGTTTTTTCTTTCCATATAAAAAACCTATTTTTTCTCTCTCAAAAACAGTCAACTAAATTATTTTTAAACGGGTTAATGGACTATGGTAATTAATTGTAATAAATGATGATTTTGTTTATTTAATAAAGCATTTTTTCTTTATTTATATAACAAAAATCCCGAAACACTATTATCTTAATATATAAAAGTCAGTGTATGCATGTATGTTTGCATATTCCTTATAGGATTCTATACCGTTGCATTGATTTCGACCAACCTTGGTACAAATAACCATTAATAAAAGGAAAAAGTTACTATTTATCTTAGAATTAGAAATTGTGCCCCATAACAATAGATTAGTTATTTAATTTTATGTGATACCTACATAAGCTCGCAAGACAATCTATATCTTTCTCAATAATATTTGTAATAGATCGAACTTTGCCAAATTAGAATAATAATTTTATTTGGGCTTTCACAGCCTCACGGAGTAATAACGCAGTCAAATAAATATTTAGAACAGCTATACACCTGTGGCTACGGTTGCGCAAAAGTGAAGACGCTACACTCGCTTGGTAAAAAATTAAGAGCATTTGGAACTTATTATATTAGACTGTGATAACAAAAAGATCATCAAACCAACAAAATGTCACTTCAGGAGCTTCTTGTTTATCTTCATTGTTTATTGTATACTGATATAAAACAACACAAAAGCATTCAGCAAAATCGCATTGATTACAAAAGTCTCTATGTTGTTCAAACATTTATACATATGAGTAATAAATAAGTCAAAGTACATATTTATAATTTTGTAATCATATTCCGATGCTTGGATATTCACTTACTACAATTTGAAGTTATTTTTGTGAGAAGTTTGTGATGCTTTTATAAGCAGAAAAACAAAACGTGAGTGACATGTAAAACCACAGTGGGTATCAATATCAAAAACAGCTTTAAAACGGTAAAAGCACCACTTCTTATTCTTCATTTCCTTTTTGTGTTTATTTTGGACTTAATTTATTTTGTCTTTCGTGTGTTTTCTTAGCAGTTTTGTGTATATATGTTACTGAGAATGAACAAGGTTATATTGAAGTTACTATTATTTCTTCCCAGCCGAGATTTTATCTATAAATAACGACGAGGCAGCCCAAATGTGACAACGTGGAAGCTGCATTCACGAGAAATCATCGTTATAAACTGTGGTTTTTCAGCAGTGTATGCGCATGGTGCTTTCTCAGCACCATGCGCATATTTTAATTAGCGCTTAGTTTTAGTATTTTGTGAAATAATTTTAAATGCCTCCAAATAAATGCAAGGCTATTGGGTAAGCGTAACCTAAGACTAAATTTTGCAGGATAAACCGCCAAACCATAGGCAACGCTGGGTATTTCAGCTTGTTATTAATATTAGTAATACAAGATGTATCTTTATTGGTGTCATATATTTGAGGACGTGTTCCTGATATCAAAACGGTAAAAAAAGTTCATATGTACATGGATCTGAAAATTAACAGCTTCGTTGTAATAGGTCGAAGAAGATGTATTCCATGAGTGAACAGACGGATATGCACTACACGTATGGCCGTACAGACGGCAATGCAGCACGAGCAAAATTTTATGCAGAAATGTACCCTGAGAGCCGTTACCGTATGCAAGAACATTCGCACAAATTCACCAACGCTTGAGAGAGAATGGCGCATTTGAGAGGAGTACTAGGGATGTTGGGAGACCAAGAGCGGAGACATTGAGCTTAAACAAGTTCTTTGTGCTGTGGATGCAGACCCATCACAAAGTACAAGACGTTTGACTGTAAGGGAAAGAGTTAGTCATATGAATATCTGGGGAATTCTGCATGAAAATCTTCTGTGCCCGTATCACTTTCAACGTGTACAAGGATTAAACGAGACGGATTTTAAACCAAGAAGACGTTTCTGTCAATGCATGTTACAGCATTGCGCTGTGTTCATTAATTTCCTAGCCTGTATCTTATTCACGGATGAGGATGGTTTTACTCGCGACGGCATCTTCAATTTTCTTAAAACTCATAACTGGGCATTTGAAAATCTTAATGAAGTACGACAGGACAATCACCAACAGAGGTTCTCTCTCAACATTTGGGGTGGAATCATTCGTGATCATCTTATTGGTCCCTACTTCTTCCCTCCGCGTCAGAATGGACAAACCAATCTCCTCTCAGAAATGAGTTGCATCACTTAACTGGTAATGTGCCTCTGGACATCTTCCAACGAATGTGGTTTTTACACGATGGTGCTTCACCTCATTTCAGTATAATAGTCGTAAGTTTTTGAATGATCGATTTACGTATAGGTGGATTGGTGGAGGGGGACCCACTGCATGGCCTGCTCGATCGCCTGATTTGAATCCAATGAATTTCTTCGTCTGGGAACATTTATCCGACTCCCGTACCTGATGTTGACATTTTGAGAGGGCGTATCCAAACTGGATTTGACCAAATACGAAACACACCAGGAAGTTTCAACAGAGTAAGCCAGAGCATGGAACGCAGGCTTACTGCATGTATCGAAGCAAGACGAAGCCACTTCGAGCAATTTCTGTAACTTTTGTGTTGTAATTCTGAAATAAAAGATTTTCAGACCCATGTTCATATGAGATTTTTTACTGTTTTTATGTCAGGAACACGTCCCCCAAAATATGACACAAATAAAGATACACCTGTATACATTAAATAAATACTTCCTCACTTTTATATTTTTAAATATAAAGGTATTTCTTTCACAAACATCTGTGATTGTTTACAACCTTGACGGAAGTTTCCGTGTTACTATACAACGTAGTTATGAACAAGAACCATAGATGAAATTACCATAGACAAAATTAAGCTACCAAGAATAGCTGCCCTTTGTATATTTCCAGGGTTGTTTGTCATCTAAATTTCTCCTTCAGTAGGAGAAGCCTCCCGCTGCAACTAAGCAGGCACACGAGAAAAAGAGAATAGACAAAAATACATTCGTGGGTACAGGTGTACTTGCAATATTTACGCACCGAAAATTCAGGATTTTTTTTTTAAATTGCTATCTCCTATATTTGTGTTTGCCATTGAGCAATAGGGTAGCACGTTATCAGAGTAGAGAAGGCTTGGACCATTAGTTTAATGCGCGCCACGAGCTGTTCTGTTCCCTTTAGCACCTGCTCCATCCTTTTCTCATTTCCTTCCGGAGTCGCTGCTCCCTTACAGCAAGAAACAGCCTGCTCTGCCCCAACTGCGGGTGTTGCACTTTCTTCCCCTTTTTGATTTACATGCATTTATTTTCCCTAGGATGCCAACACATTTTGTTCGTCTGGAAGCATCTGTCATTGTATAGTTGCCTACAAAAATTCGGAATCCTTTATTACAGTATAATATTGATACCTTCTTTCCATTAATTTTCCCCCTTATCTTCTATTCTCATCCGGAAGAATCACGTTTTAAGATCCGTATAATATCTCACCCTTCAGAGAAAGCATTCCATTCAATACAAAATACTAGGGATCTAGCTATCCAAATATACATGGTGTATTATTATTATTACATATAAATTCGGATCCAATCCTTACTTTACTTCTTCTCAGGCGTTTTCCAGGAGAAATAAATTTTTTTTTGAAAAGGTTCATATATAAATACAGCAAGAAATATGAATATATTTTGAAGTGCACTGAGTGAAAGAAAGAAAAAATAGAGGACATTTCTGATACGTTAATCTTTTAGTGTAAATAATAAACTAGAATTCTAAGATATGGTTAAAAACCTTACTTTTATACACATTTAAATTGTATACACTCATATGTAAGATTTGAAATACCTACACTTACGTATGAGACAAGTGGTCTATTGCCCATTATGGTAATTGTGTATTTCTTTTTCTCCTTCCCGTATGTTTAAACATTTGTCTATTTAACGCTTGACTTCCCACAGTTATCATTTCTCTACGAGATTGGTTTAAAAAAAAGGACAAAGCTGAACTTATGAGAATGTATGTTTTGTTTGAAACGAATGGACAGTTTCAGAAAAATAACCTAAGTGAATTCAGCGAGAGGTCGTCTAGCCCATTATAACATATTTAGAAACTCCTACAGGAATGGGTGGGTGATATGAGTTACCTGTACCTAAAAGCGTAATCCAGCTATGATTCTTCTGAGATTGATATATAGATTACTCTCACACTCTCTCTCCTTTCCTCCCTCTTAACTTTAAAGCCATTGCTACCATTGTACAAGCATTTGACACTGCAAGAATCGTTGAACTATATGACAGTTCAAAGAATCGGAATCCTGTTGTTAGAAGAGTTATCAACGAAGAGATTCTTATTTCCATGAGTATATTAATTTGAATGCTTACGCTGGTCCATAAGATATTAGTTCCAATCTTGTAATACATAGTATTGCTGATAAGCTGATATATATATATATATATATATTAATGCTGATATACAGCTGATAAGAGTTTAGTATTATTATTATTACTATTATTATATTCATGAGTCTGATGTAATTCTGGTGGTCAAAAAGGGTATTAAATAAAGAATATTTTCGGCATTATTGTTATTATTATTATTATTATTATTATTATAATAAGTTGATGTAATCAACTTTATAAGCACAGTGGATAGTGTATTCTTTGTAGCCATGGTTGTTGGTCGAGTTAAAGCCATCCTGTTATTTCTTAATAGAAGCTTATGAATTTTGTATCTTTTTTACATTGACGAATAACCAGTCCGTCACATAGCCTTTCCTCTGGTGGACTGGGTTTGAGTCGGGATTCCTACCGCTTATATTCTGAAGGTAATTTAATTTCTCTATTTGTATGGCTCTTATGGATTATGTAAAAGCCTTCGATAGAGTAAAAGGGGATTCATTATGAAAGATTCAGATAGGCTTTCCTAATCATTTAGTAGGAGCAATACAAAGTCTGTGTTAAAACAAAAAGAAAGAAAAAAGTGGAACTGAAATATCAAAAGAAGGAATAAATATAAATCTCGACCAATATGGAATGTGGCGCTAAGGATTTCAACAGTTAAAGGGCGTCCATAAATAAAACTTAAGTTAATTTGATTTCCTGTTGCTCCAGGTTCCTAGAATCGAGTTCACAACGTGCTTTGCTTATACTAGCATTAATATTTTTTAATCTATAGGTTCAAAACTACACAAATTAGAAATTTCTTTATCTCAGTAATATTAAAATTCGTTAAATTTGGGATCTATGAAAAATACCTTAATTCTTTCAGAGATCCTATGTCTTACATTCATATGACTTTGTCTACCCCCATTGTTTATTTGTGTGTACGTAAATATTCTTACGAACGCATATTTTTCTATCTACTTAATTTTAATTGAGATAAATCTTTGCATAGATAGGTACATTACAAATTTCGTTACAAACACAAAGGGAATACTGATGAAACATTTAAGTACTGCATGCTATATGCTGGCCTTCGCATTCCATACTGTTTCCATGACATCGTGAGATACAACTGAATATCGACAGGACGTTAAAAGAATGATAAAAGTATTTAACAACTCGAACCGTTAATAACGGATATCTCAGAAATGGTTGATGCCACAAAAAGTTATTTAAAATAAATTGTGTGTTTTAAAGCGGTCTGCAGTTTTGTATAATACGTATTCGTCCATCGCATTACGTTTATCAGTTATACAAGATTATACAAAATTCCTTCAGAATAAAGAGGAGTCAGGGGCCATTCCCAGAAAATTCAAACATGTATTCACTGTATACATTTTATTTGTCATATAAATATATTTAATATATGGTATTATTATAAAATATTTAGATCCGTTCTTGAGAAAAATCAAAACTGTAAATTTTAGTTTGAAGTGGGAGGGTTCTTAAAAACATTCATGTAGCATCTTTTGAAGATGCTGAACTTAAGTACCAAGTTTATTTTAGGCTAATTGTCCATTTATAAATTATGCTGTTCACACACGGACATACACATACCTTTTTATAAAAGTTCTCATTTTGGAGGGAGCAGGGTCCTCAAAATATATTTCTGGTGAAATCTTGAACTGGGAATTTTGGATGGAATACAGTACTTCCTGTACTTACTATAGATGCGTAGTAGAGTAAGCAAAAATAACTTATCTCGGATGTCAGTAATGCTTGCAGTGAAAATAAAAGTTTATCCTATTCACATAATGCTACATTACGCCGAAGTACGACAGACACTGGATCTGAAACTACTGAAATTACATTGTAGTTTGAGAAGTTATCCTCTCCTACCGTGATAGTACTTTTATATTTTTTAAATTCTGCACCCCAAACAAAGACAGAACTAGCAATTAGAACACCCTTTCTGCCTCGTTACACTTTGTAAATTCACTGGTTTATGCCAGAAGATGATTCGCTAGTCGTTGGATCAAAACCATCGGCTACCAGTTAGCTTATTCAAAGTTAAGCCTTTTTGATTCCCAATGTTCTTGCGACGTCATGATTTTGTGTGTGATTTCATCGCCCATCCAAACTCAGTATTCATTTGTAAAACTTCTTAGCATTCCATTAAATAACAGATGTTAGTTATCTTCATTATGGTATTTGCTCTGTTATCTTTTTGCAATCTCAATACCTGTAAGACTGGTTGTACTAGTTTTGATTAGGAGTTGTTTTAATATGACAGCTTAACCAATCTTTGTACCTGACAATAGTATGCTTGAAAGCGGCTAAATAAAATAAATTAAAACCTAGTAATCTCTCCAGGAAAAAAGCTACCTGATATAAAACATTCTAGATTAATTCCTAAAAAGCAGATGATGTAGTAATCCTTTCCGGTTTTAATGTTGTGGAATATGATTTCTTGTTATATAGTGTTATAAAATATAATATTCTACATTTCTCTGCTATGTAGAAAGAATAACGGATTCCAAATCCCCTTTTGAGAGACAGGATAACCAAATGCAATAACCTGAGCTTCAAATAATTTTGGATAAATAATAACAGACACCTAATTTACGACATAACCGAAAACATATACCTACCCTAATAAAATAACTTATCTTGAGACTTATTGTTTTCAATTTATGCCAAGAATGGCATGGATTACATTTTTAAGAACACAATTTAAGTTAATATTTCTTATTACTGAGAGCTTCTTGTATTAAAGGAATGTAATCTTAAATTTTTCCGTGTTCTATATTTTATAGTTCAGAAATGACTAACTTTCATCGTATCTTCTCACTGAAGGCCCCCCTCCCACATCCAATGCTCCACACACATCAAAGCTTAAAGCTGAGTTTTTTCTAAAACGCAAAAATCACTTTGTTATAAAACGGTGAGTAGAATTTAGACAACTACAATTTATTAAATGTTCTTATGTTTTCCTTGACGAACATATACCGGTTTTTTTTACAATAAGTTATAAACTGGCATTTGTGAAAAAGCCTGATGTGTTACACTCATATGACGTTCTCTAATCTTAAGCGCACTAATTTTTCAAATGCTTATGATCCATCTACTTGATGTTAATCAAGATAAACATTTGCAGATACTATCTTATTGCTAATTTTCTTGCAGGCGCAAGGGGAATATGGTAGACTTTGAACGATAACCATGTCTTTTAAGGGCTGGTACATTCCATTCTCTTTGCATGTACAGGGCATAAAAACAGGAATAACTAATTCGAATTTGAGAAAAAGTATAAGTATTGGAAAATTCAAACAAATAACATGGAATATCTCGGAAATTATTCATTCGACAAAAAAAGTGTTTATGACAGATTGTGTGTATTAATGAGCTCTACGTTTTTTCTTTAGTAAACTTTTTTCTACCTTTACGGTTTACCAGTTATGCAAAAGCCATTCAGAAAGAAGAAAACTTTTTGGAACACTCCAAGAAAATTCAACATATATATATATATATATATATATTATTTATCATAAAGATGTCTTAAATATATGATACCTTAATCAAAATCGTTAGATCCAATTTTGGGAAAATGAAAATTTTTGCTTTTTTCTGAAAGTGCTTTTTTATTCAGGGGGCCTCAAAACAAGTATTTCCGATGAAATCTCTGTATTGACTTTTTGGGTGGAGGACAATACTTCCCCTACTTACTATATTTAGTAGAGAAAGTAACAAATAAATTAAAAACAATGCACGTTAATAAGCAACCAAATGTATTAAGGTTTTAATTAATATTTTGACATTTCAAAATAAAAAAGCCTTAACAAAATTAAATAGAATCTCTGGTGTATTTGTGTACAAAAAATTTGGAAATATTAAAATAATGAGGATTTTTATAGCTTTTAGTGTTAAAAGAATTTTAAATGATTATATCGAAGTGTTTATATAAACTGATTTACAATATTGAATAAAACATGAATATTAAAAGTGATAAATAAATAATAATAATAAAGGTAATAAAATAATTAGAATATTTAAAAAACTATGTTTTTCATATTTTTACCAAATTGCACTCGTGTCCCACAAAAATTGTTAAAAAGTATGTTGGTTAATCGTGTTTATAATTATTTTACAAACAGAAAGTTATACTATTTTAACGTTTTAAGTTATTTTATGACCTTTTTAAGCCAGTAAATCAGACGCTAATATCTGGAAGCAAAGCGGTTATATCTAAACAACAATAAACTTCTTAACAGTAGATGCATGTTTTTATACCTTTGAATCCTTTGAAGGAAGCATTTACAGTAAGAACAGCAAAGGGAACACCTGACACCATTTCAAACAACTGCACATCTAATGGAATAGTCTCTAGCGCCATTGCTCTTCTGAGAAAAACGAATGTATGTATGAAAGGCGATTATGAAGGAGGTTGGTTACTTCTTTGCCGTCTTTTAACAGCAACTCGAGTGGGCGTTGAAACATCCACAAGACAATCGTAAAAAAGAGAAACTTGAACTGCTTCCGCAAACGTGGGCGTGAGCTTCATAAAAACGTATGAGCAGACAGTCGTATGACTGAATTCGTGAATTTTAATTTGAAATATATTAATAATAATGTAGAAATAGATAGAAATGTAGTAGGGCATTATTACTATTATAATTATTATACTTTGGATTTCAGACTATATTTTGTTCTATATGGTTAAACTGAAATGTCTTAAATACTCGCATATTACTATAATATTAATGCTTAGCAACGATTTTATGATGTTCAAAGTTTCTACTTTGCCACTGCGACTATTTTTTGTGATTTATAGTCTAAAGCTCTGTGACAAAAGAGTTAATTTTTTCCCCTCAAGTTTATTGCAACGATAAAATGATAAATCTTGATCTCCAGAATGGGTATAGTTTCAAAAAGAAGTTCCTGGTAATTTCCTGGCTGTGATTAAGCATTTGTGAAATTAGTGATGTTGCTAAATTTATGAATGGAGATATCCATTTTATTAACAAACAATTTCTGTCTAGCCACAACAAAATTTCATAGCAAACTAACTTATTAAAACAAATTTTACAAGAACTGTATTAATAAAAATTAGCGAAACATGCAGTTAAAACCTTGCTCGCGAGTGATCTGTTGTCGATTCGATGAAAAGTGTGGGTTTCTCAGTCGGTTCTAAAAGTGATTTGGTTATAGTGATGCACAACGAGTGCCATGTCTACTGTTTTGTCACGAACCTCTGTGTTTGACATGCCAAGAGAGAAGCGAAAGGAAGCAAAGGCTCTTCCCGCGTGTTCTGTTACACCGTTACGTGCGAGAAAAAGCGAAGCGACAGTGAAAATTGAACTAAGTAAAATTAGTGAAGTGAAAACTGAATAATTATGTACTATGTTCATTTTTAGGCATGCACCACAGCTCTTCCCGTTATCTGAATATGTGTTAATGACAATTAAACTGAGAATATAATTAATTTAGTATTAATACGGCATAAATGTACTGTAATGTGCAGTTTAACGAAACTAATTAGATAATATTCATATAATTGACTTAATTAATTTAGTATAATTTAAGGCTGAATAAACTGCTGCTTTTCTTATAGCAATTCAGTATATAGGAACAAAATTAAACACGCAAAACGCCGCTTTTAAAAGGCTAAAATTGAATTTTAGAGCTTATTCAATAACTTCCGTTACAAGTCCTAGACGCCAAAAGACTTATTTTAATGATAAAGGTTCAGATATAAGTATTACATACGTATAAAAATAATTGGATTATCAGCAGGCAATTTAGCATAGCTTAGATTTAGAGAAAATGTTCTAAAACGCACACGGGAAACAGGATAAGCAATAGAAATTGAAGCTGGAAGGTTCAACTTTAGAAGTCTGATTCAACCTTCCAACTTCTACACCCTGTTACTGTGAAAGAACCATAATCCAATAGAAATAGAAATTTAAATTTAACAATATATATTGCCCCGAAAAGAGTATTAGTAGAAGTTAAACATTTAAAAATATATTAACGGAATTCTCTTCAATATTTCCTTAAACAGTAAGAAAAAATTATGTTTTGCATTCAATAACCTTCGCTGCTCACTCTTCTACAAACTGTTCTTGCAAAAGCTTATTGTTCTATCTAGTACTTGTTAATGCAGATAAACATTCATCTCATTTACACATTTTGAGTAGGTGTAAGAAGACCAGTAAGCTAAAGAGAATGTCGAATTTTTTCAAAGTCTTTCGCTATGCGATGGCTTTGAAATTCCGTCTCTTTGAACGAACACAAAGGGAAAAGAAAGGAAAAAATCTGTGTTATAGGTATTCATAAGACTTCCTCTATCCATTCTTCAACAAACTATTATTACGAGAGCTTATTCTTCTGTTTACTTCTGAGGGAGGTAAATGGGGAGGTGCGAAGCTACAGCATAACTCCACGAGCACAGTCCCAGCTAAAATGCAGTTCCCAATAAAGGAAACAGAATACAGTAGGCTTAAATGCTAATCAAATATTTTGTGTGTTGGCTTTGAAATTCTATTCCCTTTACATGGACACAATAAAACAAATAACAGCAATTTTCCAATTGAAAAAAATTATAAGTATTTAAAAATTAGCATCAACAACAAAGAAAAGCTTCGAAACAACACATTATGCCACAGCAAATTATTTGGCATAAACTCGGTGCTTTAACAGGATATACATTTTTGTGCACTAAGATTTTGTCTATCTCTTACGGTTTAGCAATTATATAAAACGCATTCAGAATCAAGACTTTACAGACTTTTCCAGAAAATTCAAGAAATACGTTTCATTTCTCATGAAAACTTCATACAGATATAGTATTTTAATCAAACTCGCTAAAGTCGTTTACGATAAAATTAAAATTTTCAAAAATGTTCCATGTAAAGCGTATTTTGGGGTGCGGGGATTTTCTTAAAAATCTTTGTGTTACACCTTTAGAAGATACAGAACTTAAATACCAAGTTTAGTATTTATCGGACTCCTCGTTTTGGAGTTATGATGTTCACAGACCCATCTTGGTGTCGAAATTTTGGGTGGAATCCAACACTTCCTCCACTTGCTTACTATAAGTACATAGAAGAGTAAGAGTAGGCGCGGAAGGTGACTTAACATCTCGACCTGCAAAATCTTCAGTGTGCCTATAGGGGAGGGGTGAATTGAGAGGAGATGGAGAGTGGCCGGACCACGAATCACGACAAGGCAAAAGCAGGGTCCCTACCCTTTATAGATTTAAATAACTCCCCGGGTAGCACCCTCCCCCTGCAGGCTTATAAATCTCACTGGGTCCCGGACACGGAGACGGCCTGCATTCCGGAACACGAAGGGTTACATAGAGAATCCTTTTGCCCTGACATGCAACGCCGAGACTCCTATCGGCATTTTCAACCCTGAAATAGACCAAGCAAATGAAATGGTGAAGTGAAATGAGAATGGAGGCGGAATGGAGGGATAGTAAATTCGGGGGGTGTAATGAACCTTCCCAGCATTCATCTAGCTACTCGGGGAAACCCCCGAAAAAACCCATGGGTCAGGAAGGTCGGCCGCGGTAATCGAACCGCGACGTTACCGCCTGAGCCATTCCGCTCGGTACGTAGAAGAGTAAGTAATAAAGAATGGACAAAACTCATTGCTAAAAATAAAGCTGGTAACTAATGCTAATAAGGTTAAAATGTATAAATTTTAATACATAAGGATTACATTATCTCCAAAACTAAGTGTCTTTAATAAAAGTTGCTTGATATTAAGGGGAAAATGAATACCATTAGTCGTGTTTTATTTGGAGCACATTGTGATGGATATTTTAGGGTCATTTAAATTGAACTAATTGTAGGTTTCCATTTGATAACATTTACTTTCCCCATTATATCAAGCAACTTTTATTCAAGACATTTCTTTCTAAAACACTTAGTTTTGGAGACATTATACAGTCTCAACTTAAATGGTCCAGTGTATATTTCTTGTGTTATTCCAGAAAATATATCGAAATATACGACAACACTACCACGTTAGTGCCTGTATAAACAAACGGATGGAAACCTTTCTCATTTGTTAACATTAGCGCTGTTCAGTTATGCCAGATGTAATTTCAGGAACGCAACCAAAAAACTTTATAACGCAAGTCCTTTTTTAATATAAATGTATTTTAGATTTCCGAAAGCATTGCAAAGGTACTTTTTTTAATTCTCCCGTGGCGGTACCTGTGGACATGGGCCAATTTTCTGCCTCGATGTGCGCCCTTTGACGCACTTAGTGAGTGTAGAAACTCGCTTGTTTACAGAAAACACCACTATGGTGTCCCTAAACGCCAGCAATGTGACAGGAAACCAAATAACATATTTATTCTACTGTGTTTTCTGGTCATGCGAATAACATGAAATTTCAACGTAATCATACAGTGACACACGTTTTAAAACTCTTGACTACAGCTGCTGTAACCTTGTTATACCTAAACTGAAATGTGTAAATGTGTAATAAAATTTATCTAGATTATCAATACATAGAAGAACAAGCTCTTGTAATAATAGTTTTAGAAGAGTGAGTAGAGAAAGCATAACAATGCAACATTAGACATTTTAACTTTTGTTTGCGAATACGTTCCTGGAATTCTATAATAGACTAAGGTATTTTTGGGTTCTAAAGGTCATGGTCAATTATCATATTCAGATCATGTACTGACAGGTGTGACAGCTGTCCGTCAGAATGGGATGTGATGATACGAGTCCGATTAACATTTCTGAATGCTGAACACTCGTTTTGCTTTCTCTACTATGTACCTACTAGGTACAGAAGGTACTGAATTCCACCAAAAATTCCAAAGCAAGATTTCACCAGGAATACATTTTCTGTGGCCCCCTGAATCTAAAAAAGAAAAGCAGTTTTAGAAAAAGGTACGTGTATGTGTGTCAGTCCGCTTTGAGTTCTGAACAGCATAATACCTAAACGAAAAGTTGAATAAACTCCAAGCTTGGTATTTAAATGCAGTATCATCCAGAGATAAGACGAAATATTTTCAAAAATACCCCTCCACCCCAGCACCCTTTATATGGACGATTTTTCGTATTTTTTTTATTTTCTAAAAATGACAAACTATACCATACATTAAAGATATTTATAAGATAAAAAAATGTTTGTCTTGAAATTTCTGGAAATAGCCTTTGAAGTCCTCTTCTTCATTCATTCATTCATTCATTCATTCATTCATTCATTCATTCATTCTCTGTTTATCCTCATCTTATGTAGGACTTACACCCTTGAGGACTTACAGGCGGGTGCCTGGGGTCAGAGGCCCTCGAGGAGCATACAGAAGAACCAGGATGGGTGATCAGCCCGATTCCTGGTATGGGATGAAGGAAGTAGATGAAACGAAATGAAGGCGAAATGGATGAAAGGAAAGATGATGGAACAGTTGGTGGAATGAATGGCGGAGGAAACCAGAGAACCTGGAGAAAACCCGCCCAGACGCCGCTTCGTCCACCACAAATCCCACATGCGGGTACCTGGGGAAGTCCTATTTGGAAGTAATTTTGTATAATCTTGTACAACTGTTAAACGTTAAGCGATAGACGAAAACGTACTACACAAGAAATGTAGATCTCTTTAACACACATAATTTGTTTCCAATGGTTTTTCCGAGATATTCCTTATTAATGATTCGAAAGTCCTGTCATTTTCAATGGTTTCTCGCGATGTTATGGAAACAGTAGGGAATTTTAAGGCCAGCGACTAGCGCCCAGTTCTAAAATATTTAACCATCCCTATTCCCTTTGAATCTATAACGAAATATGTAATTAAGCTATTTCCGGAAAGGTTTATCTCTATTAAGATGAAGTAAATAGGAAAATAAACTTCCGTAAGAATTATTTGCATACCAGCTAATAACGATAGAGGGTAGATAAAGGCACATGAATGTAACATATCAAGTAGCTGTCCTCTTGCTGATGGAGTTGGAAATGTTGCCTTTGAAAATATGTTAAATCAGGCAATCTTATTCGCCCTTGTTTTCATCACGGCTGAAATCATCATCCTCATATCTATATCTGCAGTTTAGAAGAATCCTTTAACAGCATTTCTTAATGGATCTACAGAGAAAAGAACTAGAGAAATAATTATGGGAAAATAAAAAAAATTACAAAATACACACTATTGAAAGTATGTTAATATGCATATGAATACATTTTTGTTAGTGTAAAAAATCTGATTTTCAGTCTTCCTTTAGTGTCATAGTAATTGAAAACCAAGCAATGAAATGAAAGTGTACTCTTCCTACTTACGTTGTAATCGAGTTACATGTTCCTTCCGAAAGAAGTTATATAATTATACACTTATCATTTTTTAGAGTATGAGTATTACTTCCATTAAGATGCACGAGGAGAGACGCAAGTAAATAAACGTTTCTGTAAAACCCAGCTTTTATTCATTGGAGTTCCTGAAACACCCCATTACTTTCCTTTTCCCCGAAAATAAACAGAATCCATTTTAGCCTTGAAACCATTAGTATCTTTCAGAGCAGTTAAATAAATAGACTTCCTTTCACTGATACTAAACGACTACTATCCTTCTGCGCATAGCCGTTTCAGCTCGACAAGTCTAACAAATGAGAAACGTCGCCTTTTCGACGAGAGTGTCTTTTAGTCCACTTCTCGTTCATCCTGTCTTGGTGGAAAGTTTAATTTCCAGCATTCAGTGTAGATAATCTAACCCACCTACGTGTTTTGCCTATTTTACTGCACTTATGCGCATGAACTATATAAAATCCTATAACTTTTGATACATAACATGGAATATTATTATATTTGGTATTGTACTTTGCTATTATAATGTTAACTGGTTTCTACTTCTATTTTATTTGCTAATATTTATTTTCGATTTAATACACGCAGTAACTAAATATGAGCTACAAGATATTATATTTTTAGGGTCAAGAATCGTGGTGGAATAATCGATCGTCAGTTCGCACCGAGGTTAAAGTTTCAACCCTAATTTGGAACCAATGTTCAACAGCTGTTACTAATTTATTTTATTCTCAGGTAAATAATCTTTCTATTAATCACTATCGTCGAATAGATAATATGCAATGTATATGCCTGAAATGCTTTGAAAAATCTCGAAAATAAAAAACACTGGAATTTGTATCGTATTCTCAAACTCTTCCTGGTTCTCCTATAATGCAGTTACCGCACTAGTATCGCAATATACAATTACGCATCAATAGTAGAAGCATCTATGGACGCCACATTGTACATCCAGAATGCACAACTGGTTAAAGTTTAAGACAACGGGATCGCTAAATGCTAAACCTAAGAGGCGAAAACGAGATGTTCTAAGAGAGAAAAAAAATTGACGAAATCGGTGCATCTACTTGTGGGGAACCCTAAAAGTAGAGTTCTTAGGAATAACCCCCACACCATAGACGAAATTAAGGACAATATAAAAATAGAAATTATGAGCATAATGCAAGAAGAACTATGTGTTTGAATGGACATTTCATATGAGGATATTTAAGAATGTCTTCATGCAAATGGACAGTAGGTATTTCCAAGACACTTATAATAAGGTTAGTGATCATTATAATGCATATTACTATCACTCGTGAGTATGTAACCCAGGAGTTGTGGAACGAAAAAACCCCAGAATAATAGACAGAGTGCGGAGCAAGCATACGCGCAATCAGTGGCCTCACCATGAAACGACCGCGCTGTAGAAGCATTAAAACTACACAATAGGCTAATTATGATATTGGGATATTCAGATTAGAACAAGATATTTACAAAATATAAAAACGTAATTATAGGACAGTATATTTGCATATTATATGCCACTATATAGTGCTTTGAAATGGTTTAAGACAAAAATTATTTACAGTGCCTGAAAACATTAACAACAGATTAAAGATAACTGAACTCAAAGCTCACGTACCTCATATAGAACAGGCTTTCGTAAATAGCGAAATATACCCACTTCAGATGGAATGTTTGAAGTAGTTGAACCACTATGACACATTTTTGTGGCCAACATTCAAAACCAAGAAATTCAAGTAAGGCGTACCATTTGTTCTTATGTTATAGAGACAAGGGTTTATCAGTTCAATAAACTATCAAGGGAAAAAAGAAATATTTTTAGAAACAGTTAAAAGACAACGCATTAAAATGTATTCTATTTTCTTTTTATGTTATGTGTACAGCTTATAGAGTAATTCAAGATAGTTATACAATCTTAGAAAGGCTATACCAGTTATATTTTAAAATAATAATAACCAAATAATAAAATAATTCATTTCTCTATTAACCAGTTATGTTTTCTTATTATTATTCTGAGCAATGTGTGGTGTCATCGGCTGGAAGCCTCTTGTGCCACCTTTTCTCAGAAGCAATGCTGTGAATTTGATGGGTTATATTTACATAACCTTGCCTATTAAGTCTTCAATAAGCTATTCTTATATAAGCATATCCTTTTACCTGCTTCAGGTTATTACTTTGAATAAACGTTTGCAGCAATTGTTTGATTACATAATTTCGTTGTAGTTATAAGAGTGATATAACAGTCCAAAGCAATAGTGAAATCTTTACAAAGTGACTCCTTATGCTTTGGCTTTGAAATTCCATTCTTTGCACGATCATCACAAATATACGAAAGGGGATTTAGTACTTCGAAATAGTATACGGGGTTTCAAAATTCAAACCAATAACAAGGTGTATTTTAAATTGTTAATGCTACAAAAAATTATATCCGATATAAATCGAGTCATTTAACGATATTTGCATTTTATGCGTAGTGAGCTTTTGCCTATGGCAGCATGGAAAGAGAAAATTAAGGAAGAGATGGAGAGAAGACAATTAACAGGACAATAGTTGGGCAGAGATTTAGTGCAGCAACAGAAATTTATAAATATCTGTAAATTGATGTTTGGCCGTCAGAAGATGTGAAAAAAGAAATTTTATCTATGTCTTACGGTTTACCAGTTGTACGAATGTATCCAAAATTAATTCAGGATGAAACCAGTTTATCAGGATATTCGCCGAAAATTCAGGATATTATATATTTTGTGTATCAAGAAAATATCTTAGATATATTTCAATCAAAATCATTACAGTCATTTATAAGAAAATTAAGGCCACACAGTGAAATTTCTAAATCTGGCGTTTTTGTCTAAATATTTCCAAAACGCTGTCAATGCTATTCTACAGCATTTATAAGTGTGTTTTAAATTTCATGTAGATAGAGTAAAAAGCTTTACTTTTATCACACTAATTAATTATGATGCAGAAATCGTAATTCCTAAAATAAAAATATTAACACATTAAATACTAATAGAAAGTCCGGGATGTAGAAGTTTTTCAGCCTTCCGATTGTGTCAGAAAATTGTTTAAATCTCTAAATATAACTTTCTAAGGATTTATTTCAGTCGCCGAATTAATTATATCGTATTTCAATCAATTAAAGAGTGTAGCAAAAACCAAATACCTATTTTACAGGTTCGTTCTCTCTGATTTTCTGCTGAAAATTTAAAAAAAATTGTTACAAACTATATCGTATGGAATATTTTAATCAGATAAAGTGTAGGAAAAATCAAAGTAAAACACAAAGTAACTGCTCTATGGCCACGTGTTGAAGCTTTAAAAGGCTCTGAGAGCAAAGACCATAGAATGCAATTGAACCTAAAGTTTAAAGTATTTTTGGACAACTATTTCTTGATTTTTATCTGAAAATATTGACTAAATTTCAGCAATGTGGACCCTCAAAACTAACGAAACCTTTTACATAAATGTAGTATGAGGTGGGAGGATTTTCCTGAAGATCCTCATGTCAAATCCTTGAAAAATGCATAACTTAAATACAAGGTTTGGCAGTCATACAAAATTTCATTTTTTAATTATGCTGTTCATACACAAAAACACAGACACACACAAAAGGATCTATTTCGTAATGTGCCTTTTCAGGTGACCTAAAAACCTTGTATCTTCGGTGGAATATGTATATCAAATTTTTGGGTGGGGTACAATAAGTATAGAAACTGAAACGAGACTATCGATCGAGGAAAAGTCAATTGAAGACATGATGAATTTTAATTTCCAATCACAGTTAAATATTCAGGAGTAATCAGTTAAGGACAATAGAACCAATTTGGCCTGGGCTCTATAATTGTGGCGCAAAAAATACGGGGGAAGAAACAAAATGATAGTCCGAAAGCAGAAATGGTACATCCTGAATCACCCTTTTGGTTTGTGGTCCATAAAGCATTTCATTAAAACAACAAACGGAAACGGAAAAGCCTCGCAGGGTATATACCGTGCTTTTCACGTTCACTATTTCTTTCCTTTCCGAATTCTACGCGGCTCGGTTAACCGACGCAAAAGTCAGACATCCAGAATTTATGTTCCATTTTGGTCTATAAGCTGACATATAAATGACTGGAAAATCCCGCGTAATTAACTCTCGTCCTGTATGTCAACTGGTGAACCAACCTGTCTCATGGCGGACTGTCATCACACAAATACGTAAAACAAGCAAAGACTCAAATTGGAATGAAGTTGGCATTTCTATACTCTGGCAGGTTGAAACAAATTATATTTACAAGCAATGATAAATTGTTTTATTGTAATAAAAAAGCTTAGAATTCACTTTTCATTATCTCTGCTTTGTTAACGTTTCACATATAGGTATGGCAGCAGCCACATCACTAAGCGCACTCCACGTCCTGCAAAAGCCTAATTTACCTATTTTACTTAAGGACACTGCAATACGAGTAATACAGGATTGCATAAGCCAACACAGAAATTAAGTAATTAAATAATAAATAAGATTATCATATAGGAATATTGTTACCTAAATTATACAGATAAAATAATTTAAAAACTTGATTGGTTACATTTACATGACTTCTACCCTCTATCTACTTCATTTTAATCGAGATAAACCTATGCTGCTCTTAAAATTCCATATCGTCAGCATGCAATCGCGAGAAATAACTGAAAATCGACAACAATTTAAAAGAATTATAAGTATCGATCCATTCGAACAATTAATAACGGATATCTCGGAAATTTCAATAGCAACTTCTGCTCAACATAATCACCATCATCATTACCACCAGATATATATATCTGTCGGTCTCTCCCGTCCTATTAGACCTATGCTTCCATCGGAGTCTCGGACGACCAACATATCTTCTATGTTTTGGTCAATATCGGAAACTTATATTTGGTATGCGATTCTCCTCCATTCTGTCAAGACGTTCTACTCATTTCTTTTTTGATAAGTTTACATGTTGATTTATTTCTGCTATTTTAAGTTCGTTTCTTATCTCTTCATTTCTCCTATGCCTAAGACGTGAAATTCCTCCTACTATTCCGGAAACTTCATTTTGGATTCTTCAAGCCGTATTTAGTGTTCTTTTGTTAATAATCCATGATTCTGCGCCATATAGGAGTACTGAAAATCCCACTGATTTATAAAATGTCATGCGTGTTTCTATCCATACTTTATTTCTTAACGATCTTCTTAAGTTTACATACATCCATTGATATTTGTGTAGCTTTTTTCCATATTTATTTTTTCTCTGATAGGGTATTTTAGAGCCTAAGTATTTAAAATTACTCAACTTGCTGTATTACTTTTTACCTTTAAGTTGATTGCCTTTAAAGGCCATTGTGTTTGTTTTTAAAATCTGATATTATTAGGTTGTAGCTTTGCTGTTTAAGTAGTTTATAGGTTACCCAAATTGGCAGGGTTACCTCTACTCAAACCTTCACATAATCCCTAGTATATTATAGTGCAAATAAAAAAACTGTTTCTTCTATTCACTTTACGTTACTTACGACTAGTATGGAGCTATTTGGTTGTATGGTATGATGAATGAAACACTACTCTTCACATAACCAAAGTTAGTTTTTTTTTACTAATTGAACTTACAAGGGAGAAACGAAGAAGCGTTTAAGATATTTTATAAATACCGCAGGACAATTCAGCTTGTAACAATGCTTATTTTAAAACAACTCACTCTATATAAACATTGAATAAATGGTATAATTCAACAAGCTCTACGATTTTCATACTGTAAGCTTTTGTCTATATCTTTAAAGTTTATTATACAAAAAAAATTGGAATGAAGCGCCTCTCACAATATCCTCAGCAAATTAAATATATACCTTTTATAAAGCATACAATTGTCGTAAAAATATCGTACTTTAATCAAAATCGTTAGAGTGGTTTTAGAAAAAATTAAAAACAACACATTTTCCATAAAGAGGGTAGTTTAGGGTGGAAGATTTGTTGAAAAATCTGCGTATCTATTTTGCTGCACATGTTTCTGCAGGGACCATGATTCGTTTTGTTTCTAAAACTAATAATTTCCATTAGATGGCAGCCCAGGACATCTTGCATCATAGCTTTGTTATTGTTTTACAGTAGTTTCAACTTTTTTACTGTAATAACGACTTCTATAACACGGCAAATATAAACCGATATCAAATGTGGGTGTAGCATACTCTCGTCATCATCAGCCCGTTGTTTAGCTTGTCCATGCTCATTATTGATTATTTTATAGGTAAAGCTATTATTGCATATTGTAAGAAAGTATTTAATTCAACATTATTCCTAAAAACCATCAAACATTATTAATCCTATAAGTGACAATTTTTGAATTGATGAAATAATGGGGCATATTCATGAAAGTCCTTCAGCAATTCCGGTTATAAGAACAAATAATAGTCCCACTAAAAGAACACACAGAAAACCTTTAGCGATGAAGATTTGCAAGAAGTGCGTCGCTGTGTTATTATTACTATTACAAGAGACAGGAGTAATCAAATTTTGTTGGACCGCGTTAAACGTATTTGCACACCTTAGCATTTACACGAGGAAATTATTCTGAAGCGTAGCTACACTAGGCAGTAGATTTTCAAATAAATACTTCACAAGAGCAATTCGTCCTAAAATGAACCTGCAAAAACGCAACAATCTGCCAATGTTTAAGGGGAAACTTTTCTGAGATTGTACTAAAAATGTTACAAAACGCTTTGGAAGGATATTTAAGAAAAAGCAACTTTAGACAATTTACCAACCTATGACAAAGATTCAGCAATTATTAAGACCTACCAAGGATACGTGTGTCCCGTATTTTCTTACTGGGGGGGTATATAATATCATGTTATGCGATATTAAGACATACATTAAGGATAAAAATAGTTTTGCATAGGCGGATAAATCTGCACTCGCGGAACATTTAATTATTTCTGCTCATTGGCGTATTAAAATACCAAAATATTAGCAATGA
The DNA here is from genome assembly GCA_030765065.1 of Deroplatys truncata. Taxonomy (NCBI): domain Eukaryota; kingdom Metazoa; phylum Arthropoda; class Insecta; order Mantodea; family Mantidae; genus Deroplatys; species Deroplatys truncata. The sequence goes on from CM060986.1 coordinate 113,059,646, forward strand.
ATAAACATTTCCCTGAAGTGAAACCTTGATATAGAATACTTGACTGAGTGCAATCATTACTCTAAAATTAAACTAAATTGACTTTTATTAATGGACGCTTTTTACAGCTGTGGTCCTTGCGTCCCAATCTATATTGGGCACGAAAGACCGGCAATTTTGCTCGGAAACCTCTTTATCAAACTTGAGGTTCTTTTATGTGTCGTAAATTTACGACACGGGATAATAGGCTTTACATCCCTTCCAAAGGAAGCCATGCTAAGGATTTTTACGCCACTGATTCCTCTGCTTACTATAGGTAAGCAGTAGAGAAGGTCAAATGTCACTTTCTGGTTTTCGGAATTTAGTTTCTCCTTAAGTGCTTAAATACAAGCTAAATGCAGGAAGAAGTATTTTTTACATCGTAAACTGGTTCTGCAGACATAATCTGTAGTAGCGATAGCAATGTAATAGAGATTTTTATATGATCAAAATTTACTCTGTCGATTTATTATGTAGAACACTTAGAAAGGTAGAATCAGACGACTGAAAAATTCAATACCATAGCCGGGATTTGAATAAAAGATCTCCCGTTTTCCGTCCGGTTGCTCTAGCCACTGAGCTACCATGGCAATATGCCGGTAGGATAATAAATTCTCCAACTGACTAGCATTTTTCCCAGTAAACCATAAAGAGATCTCAAATGCTTTGAGATGACGTATCCCAATGGCGACTTACAATGCCCTAAGTATTTTAAATCAACATAAATTAATGAAATAATTGCTCTTCCACATGTGGCGTTTGTGTAAGAAAAGGTTTTAGCTCAAATCTCGCCTATGGCATTTAATTTTTCAGTCGTCTGATTCTACCTTTTCAACCTTGTCCTACACACATGTCAGTGTGGAAGGACAATTAATTCATGCAGAATACTTCTTTTAGGTATTATGCATCAAGCCTTAGCGCTGCTGTCGACAGTACATATGCATATAAAACTTAAAAACATGCACATGTATTCTCAAACTTGCAAAAGTTATATGCGAATAATGTATTTTTATAACTTTTTCAGTAAATATAGATTTCCGCAATCGTTGAAAGATAAATACCAATTCTGATTTCATTAATTGTATTTGCGCATTCCTATATTGAAAACACTACACTGCAATTAAGTTTAATTTGGAGCGCTATTTTTGTGTAATTACACTCAATATTTCTAGGATTAAAACAAAAATAACTCGATAAAAAGCAGCTTGGGTCTACCAGATTCAACGTGACTGATGAAGTTACGAGTTACGCGCACCTAATAAAGTGCTAAGAATTACAATCATGTTTTGTTTACATCTCTAGTGTTGTATTCGTACAGTATAATATGCTGCACTCCAGTTTGTCACATTTTATGAATTTATATCTTGATTTTCTTACGTACATCTCATCTATAGAGTCATTTGCTTTGGAACTTGTTGCTGGCTGAAAATCAGGCACAAAGTAATTTAATACAGCTCCAGAAATTCATTATTACACTTTCCATTCCATGATGTTCTACTTTGTGCCGAAGTTGGGGAGGTTGAATCAACAGGTATGCCTGGTCTCAGAGCACAGCCAAAGAAAGACGCTGGATAATAGATTGGGGTCTTCGCTCGTGGCTTATCGAGTGACCCGAATCTGACCTCGTCCCACGCCATGAGACGGGTAAGTTTTCCGTCTTCATCTGGGAAGAAATCGCAAGCTTTTGTGACCAGAATGCGTTTAAGAGACACGCGGGGAAATGAATAGGGGTGATGTTCCGGACTGAAACAAAAGAGAAAATGATTAAGCTATTCTTTTGTGCGCGGCTGAGGTTAATTTTCTGTAATTCAGTGGCCCATTCTCAGTGTAACATCTAGATTCAAGAGAACAAGTAACGAATTTGGTTGCTGGAATTCCTTTAGGTTGGTATTTTCCTTAACTACAAGCTGTTTTACATGTTGCCTTAATTGTTATATTTTGAGTTTCTTTTTCAGATAGTTCTGAAATATTTTCACGTTTAAATAAAGTACGTGGAGAGAGGATTGTAAAATTTTATAACACGATGACTCTACTAATAATGCTTTACCCAGCTGAGACTTAGACATTAATCAAAAGAGAGAGAGAGAGAGGGAGAGAGAGGGAGGGAGAGAGAGAGAGTGAGATGTTGAAATAGCATAAATGAAGTTAGTAAGACTTCTGGATGGATATTCTCTTCTAGACCTCAAGGAAACCATAACGTTCAGGGAGAACTAAGTATAAGCAACATTTCAGAACAACACAGAACAACACAGAAAGCACACTTTCCGTATTCCAGTAGCATATATAGATACTAGTCCAAAGAAAGCAGAGAGTCAGAAGACCGAGGGAAAGTTGGAATGCTCTATTTTAAAACTTTCAGAAGTAGGAAGGGTCTAAAGGCCTAAACCGTACAGTATTATTTGATGATATTTTCACGTTATAGGTTGCAACAATTTCCTGGAAAACATGAATTTTACGCCTTCTATTATACTGTGATTGACATACTAGCCTCTAGCTCCTATGGACGCGGGTTTCAACACAGTGGAGGGAATATATTTTCTCAAACGTAAATTTCTTTTAGTTGGCTTCTTTCTGGAATGAAGTAAAGCATTTATACCTGTGTGACGTTTATTCGCGCATAAACGAATCTCAATCTTAAGAAATGGGTCCCTGAACATTGTATTTTGCACTCCATAAAGCTCCCCGGTGGCATAAGCGACACTATTTGACAGTTGACTGATTACATAAAACCTAATTACAGATCCGCATATACCTTAGTTGAGGTGACAGACTTGATGATGAATCAGATTAAAAAACGTTCAAGAATGGAAATTTGAGAGCAGAGTTTCAGCATACTTTACTGACAGTCTTACCAAATGTGACATTGTGCCAATCTTCCTAAATGCAACCATGAACTAAGGTTGTATAAGTTCCTCGCAGTTATGGCAACCTTAGACTGCACAAAATCAGATGGCAGCGTTCCGCTGTTTGTACTCACTGACGTTGACAATGAATTGTCAAGCAGAAAATGTTTCGAATCCAGACAGAGAAGTGTATTTTTCAAATTTGCTTCATCGTGTAGAGGCAAAAGTCCTTCCTGGTATGTATGTCTGAGGCTTTTTCGGGGTTCCTTCTTCAGCCCTGAGGATATTGGTGCCCATGCACATTTGTGCATCATTTGATACTTATATATCGAGGTATGTGCGTCTAAGGAACGTCAAAATTACCCTGACTGTGTGTCAAGTGTATGTAAAGAGATATAATTATTATTATATTATTGAACTATGTTTATAAATAATGTGCTATGTAATGAATATTTACAAAATTAACATTGCTACTTTCTTATTGGAGTTGGTGTTCGAACACACTTGCATCCAGACCTCAGGCTTCACAATCACTTTTGCGATGCGAATGCATGTCATTACTTTGTCTTGGTACCGTTTCTAATCTATTTCACTTTAATGTTCCTTTATTTGTGTAAATTTTTTCTGTTTTTGCTTTCATTTTTATTGGGCTTATATTTATTTTTTATTACATGCTTTCCTGTATAGGTTTTGACGGCTCCAAAGTTTTTAATGATCTTAAATCTTGTTTCCCTTTGGAATCCAAAGTTTAGCTCCGTTAAAAAGTGTAATAATAGACATTGTTTCATAAAACTCGAATTTTCTTGCTTGTTCTACGTTTTATAGTGGCAAAAGCTTTTATGTTTGTGAAATTTTTAATTACAACTTCAACTTTGTCACAAGTTAAATCACATCCACTATAGCCAAATGAGCTACATATTATAAAACAAAACAGCGTAAAATTATTTTTGTCCTAACTAGATTATTATTAAAAAAATCAATATCTTACTTTCAATAAATATTTTCAATGTACGAGATCCACAGTACATATATACAGGGTGGTTCATTTTAAATGAACGACAATAGATAGCGACACATATGACACATCATTGAATACAGGAAAGTTCAAATTTTTAAGCCCCACCTATTAGTACCATTAAGGGCCTACAGCGGCGCTGGTTTGTTTACGAGAAAATGGCTACGCCACAGAAATGTCGTTTTGTGTGCTCCAGTATGCAAAGAGTGAACCCATTGTTTCTTTGTAGCGTGTATTTTGTTGTAAGTTCAACAAACAGCCGCCCCATCATAAAAATTACAACTGATACAATGAATTCGTAGAAGATGGTTGCGTATGCAAACGGAAAAGCACTGGTCGTGCTTGCATAACAAATGATGCTCATTTTGAATACGTAAAATAAAATTTTGTACTTATTCAGTGATGTATCGCATGTGTCCCTATCTATTGTCGTTCATTAGGAATAAATATTTAAAGTCTACTTCTTCTTTTTGAAAAACCCTATAATACATATGTTGTATCTAAATTCTAGGGTTTCATGACGAATAATATTACTAATTGTTTCAATGCAAACCATAAATGGTATTAAAACTCCCCGAGTTCCTTGAGCTGTCTTTTGTTAATCTTATTAACAAGTATAGTATGAATGGCAAATCATCAGGAAATAATGAAACATTTATGTGATTGTTTAAGCTAATGTTCCCAACTAAAAGCATTTCGTGTTTATCTGTTTTCTAATCAGATCACCGATATCAGTATTAAACAGGTTTGGTGCTATAATACTTTCGAACTCCTTGTTGAATTTGGATTTCTGAAGGCAGCTCTCTTCCAGTATCAGTTTTAATTTGAGTATTGTCACATTATAACCCTAAGTTTTTTATGTCTAAAAATCATCTTTGATTCAAAATTTTAAGAGATGTGTTCCTTATTATTTATTTGACATTTTCAGTCAGATATTATACTCCATAAAGACTAGGTAAGCTTTAAAATTATTGAAGACCCTTTTATTTTCCGTACGGGTTTTAAGGTAAGATCTCCTTTTCTGAACGCCCATTTACACTTCTAACAAAATATAATGGGAAATATCACATAGCCCTTTAACGTAAGCTTTATCTGCTGCGGTCTCATGTCTTATTCCTCTTCTTTGATGCCTTATTTCCTTAATTTCTCTTGAATGTTGAAATTATTTCGCCTGTTACTCATTCATCTGTTTTTCGCCATTTTCCCAGTATATATTACGAGTTAGTGAGCGCGTTTCTGCTGTGGCATCAAGTGCGGTTCTCCGAGCGAGTTGGTGATGACTGTGTCGTACAGTACTGCGGAGCAAGAGATTGCATGAGTATTTTGTCCGACTCCCCAGCGAGTGAACCGTCCGGAAGAAGAGGCTATGTAACTAAGAAAGTGAAGCGACCGGGAAATTGAAATAGTTCACATTAGTGAAGTGATACTGAGAACTAAGTGAACTACAGTGAAAGATGTACAAAGCCACAAGACCTTGAGTTTATTACATTGCGCAACAGATGGAGGTAGCAATCTAAAACGAACAGCTCCCAGGGTAGGATGAATCTGAACCCAGCGACCTAGCTAGTAATCTGCCACCTTTATCTGGTACTTATGAAAAACATGAATTAAAACTTTTTTGAGATGGCGGAATGTGGTGGTTTATGTGGTGTTCAAGTATTTTTTTGTAAAAAATGCTGCATGTTGCTCATACAAAGACTAGCTAGAATTTTTCACTATTACTTATTACATGTGTGAAATAACCTAAAACAATTCCTCTTAGGAACAAAACGCAGGTCTTGCATAAAGACATGATGAGTAACATTACTACATAAATGGTTAAATGTGGAATTTTCCAATAGAAAGAGGAACGAGAGGAGTTTGCTGCCTCAAATTCTTTCCTAGATACACAGTGCTCGGAAGTGAGCCTACAAAAATATTGCAGCAACAGTGGGTTTAACGTTTGCCAGCAATGTTGGCCTGGCTATCCGTTTTACCTTTATAGAACTAAAATAAAACGTCAAAAGTGTAGCATTCACAGGTCTAACCTGTGACAATGTGTTTCAGAAGTTAGAGATCGCTGACCTTCAAGAAAATTGACTAATACTTATTTGTCTACCTTTTACAACAAATTATGAAACATAAATTACAAGCAAATGTAAATAAGTATCATAATCATCGTCCTCATACCTTAGGCAGGATTTTTGCCTCTAATAGGTTACATTTATTGATACTTCCATTTCCTGGGACCTCCTAAGTTTTTTCTCCCTAAAACTCTCGTTTATAAATAATTATTTTATATGACATTGTAAGTTTGACCATTCTTTGTAGGTTGATATCATTTAGTTCATTCTGTACATTGTCATTTACATGGGTTGTGTTTTTCGGTGTTCTGATATTGCTCTTTAAATGTCTATACGTTTACTCGAGATCTTGTTTTATCTTTCTCCATTAATGTCCATGTATCACCCCCACACAATAATTTTGTAAAGATGCATTTTAAAAACGTTTAATATAGTACATTTTATAGCTTTATTTTGTAATATTCTCCTTTTCGGTTTAGATTGTTTAACAATTACAGCTCCTTTCTTTTTAATTCCAATTCATATATGACGACGTTGTAAATCCTAACTATTTGAATTCATTGAACTATTCCAGGTATTTATTTTCCACGATCACTTTAGATGCTATATTTAGTGCATTTTAAAACCGCAGAACACTGTTTGTATTAATAGATATGCCAAATTATATTCCCTTGCTATTTTGTTCTGTCAACTTACTACTTTTTAAGTTTTGTTCGGAAATGGACCTGAGTTTATTATGTTAGTCTAATTAACAGTTATTATACAGCGCTTAATCACCTCGCTAATTAAAATGGCAAGTATATTTGTTCCATGATTCTTCAAATTGTATACTTACTTTATAAAAATACAACAAATAGTGCGTGTGTTCTCGGTTGAATTATCTGTATTTTCGATAATCTATTGCAAAATAAAAATGTCCCAATATATGCTCTGCCTCTTTGAAAGCCGAATTATTTTTCTGGTAATATATTCTCAAATAATGGCTTCAACCTGTGCTATTTTATATATATATCTTATAGGTCGTATACTGTGACATAAGGGTGATATAATAAGTATGCGTAGCATATTAAGCGTTCGTTGGAGAGAATGTTCAAATCGGAAATAAAATGGAAGTTTTCCGAGTATCCCTCGTATGAACGGCATGACACTGCGCATGTGCGATGCGGAGAATACAAGCTTTCAACGGTTCTTTCCAGTGCCAATTGAGTTTAAGCATGCAGATGTAGCAGTAATGGATGTGAGACGCTTGTCAAGTCATAAGTTTGCCTTCAGGGAGGGGCACTGAATTTATAATTTTACTAGCTAACCTTACTTTTACTACCCTCAAATCGTAGGCAAAATTCCTGAACTTAGGTTCTACGTTCCTTAGGTAGCGTACCACAAATGAAGTGCTTTACAATACATATGGGAATAAAACCAGTTAATATGCAGCCCTTGTGGTAGGTTGAAAACACTCACCTGGCTCCTCATGGGATCGGTGTTGATTTGGCACATGTAAGTGCCCGAGTCGTTCATTTGGACATTGGACACGTGAAGCTTCCACGTGTTGTGACCGTTGTGTGTGACAGAGAGCCGAGGGTTGTGTGCTACCATGTGGGTGTGAATAGCCAGAATGGCTTTAGAATCCGATTTGATCCAAGCCACCTGAAAACAGAAAACATAGTACAAGTTTAAACATTAGACTTTAAACAGTGTTGGTGGCTATAACTATAGAGGGATAAGTCTCTGGAAACATGCGGCAAAATTTATGCTAAATTTGTTTAATTATATCGGAAGCTTTTATAGCATACGAAAAAGAAGGCTTCAGAAAATGTCGATCAACAAGATATAATTTTTCCAGTGCAACATTTCATTTATAAACAGAGACTTTAAGCTTCATACTCATACTTTTGTGGATTATGAAAAAGCATTTGACAAGATTTATACGTTCTAAACTATGGTACATACTGAGATAATGGATATTACAAGAAACTAGTGAAAACTAGTAAAAGCAGTAAACACTACCAAAATACAAATATATATAGAAAGAATATAGTCCAGAAAAAGGTGTAGAAATGAAGGAAAGAGTTTCACAAGACTGCTCTGTATCGCCCTTACTTTTCAATATATATTTGAATGATGTATTTTTCCTTGCAGGCGACCAAACAAATGTAGTATCCATAGTTACAATAAGGTGTCTATAAATCATGGAATCAAACTAAGAATCGTAATTTAAATATATCAGTTAAAAAGAAAAACCCAACATCCGGAGTTGGGTAATATATTATAGAACAAATGTTTCTACTTTAGTTATTTAAAATCTCTTCTATCATAAACGCAAAACATACACATGGAAAAAACTGGGAAAGTATCAACAAAATTGCGGTACAGTTTAGAAGAAGTTTAAACAATAAAACTAAAAGGAAACTTAATTTAAATTCTATAAAACGTATGTTGCTGTATGTTTCGGAGATAAGACTATTTATTAAACGTGTTAACGGAAAATGAAAGCTTCTGAAATACGATATCTGATATTACTTGGAAAAAAATATATCTGAAACTAACATATTTCAATATTGGAGGACAAAAATTTTATACCCCAAAATATGCTACATTATGCACCTCAAGGACCACAACAATGTAGGAGAAGCGACCTGCTACACTCTATAGTGAATAGTGGAACGGACCAATAGACCCACGCCTTGATGCCACGATGATAACAGTCGATTCATATTCAGAGGCAAAATAGTGTTAACAGAAGATATCAAGGAATTAAAATTGTATAGTCTTACGTTAGGGTTTTGCTGATGTAAGCACTTAGTAAATAAGGTACTAGCAGCTGGGGACTGTGTGTAAGCCACTGCTCTTGCCTACAGCTAAATTAATGCATATTTCCGCACAAAATGCACTGACCATAATGTGTTAAAACGAACCAAAAATGGCAAAATATTAAAATTTCACTTGTTAAGTTTTGATTCATTTACGAATCTTACATACGATAAAGGTAGAGTACACGATGTCTGACATAGTTCTAAATAAATGTATGCTTAAAGGAACTTATCGAAGTTTAAAATGTACTCGACAATGAATTTCTTACATTTCCAAAATAAATCCATTTATTGAAACAATGGGCGTTTCAAAGATAAACGTTCTCAAACGTGTTTGGCTCATTGCAGTTCTTTTTTCGTTCCTAGTCTCCTGAGAAGAGAGCCAGTTGTCGAGCTTTCTTACCATCGATAAAATGTTTGCCCTTGTTGAAACACTGCACACATTGAGTTCTTTTCGAAGCGCTCATTGTATTTCAATCAATGAATTTTTCTTTTCACAAGAAAAACACGCAAATTTACAAATACATGTTAGTTTATGATTACAATTGTAGTGACTAAAAATTAACACCACTATTAATAAACAATGATGCCATAAAGCTACAATGGATGGGGTAGACACATCCATACCAATATTGTCCGCCTCCCTGGTCTGAGGGTAGCGTGTCTGCCTAACATTCAAGAGGTCCTAGGTCCAAATATTGTTTAGGGTGAGTTACCGGATAAAATTTTTTCGGATTTTTCCTTATTCTGAGAAGATGAATGTCGGATAACTTTAAGCTCTATGGATCCCGGATTAATCTGAGCATCATTTCACACGTTTAATTCATTCCTCGTCCGATATGACCCCCGAGTTAAAGAGCGATAAACTTAATAAATACCAATGTCGATTTTCTCAGAGCCACTGAGATATTAAACCTCAGGTTCAATTTTTTGTTATTTTTCAGAGGGGAATTATAAAATTTAAAATGCTTCAGTTTTAAATGGATAGCCCTGCATATGAATTTTACGGTCCGTCCGTAGTGGTATGTTTCCCTTCACATTTAAACAAAATTCGTTAAGGTACTTTACCAAAATTTCGCACTAATCAGTATTTAATAAAATCTCATTTTATGAAATCTTTGACTGTTTTGAGCAGCATTCTTTAGTTAACTTTTATGAATGACATAATTCATTAACTTCTTTGTATGTATATCGGTAGTTATGAAATTTGTAACGAATCATCATATTCTTCTTCAGGGATTTCTTCTCAATGAAACTGGTACATCCAACTCACGGGTTTTCCTTTGTCTCTCCTTCCTTTAGGTTTGCATTGCAGTATTTTCTTGGGAATGGGGGATTCTGGTATCCGTTGCACATGAGCGTAATATGTCTCTTAATATTTTTTTATTCTTACATCTAGATTCTTTCCTTATTTCCTCACTCTATTTTTATCTCTCCCCTCTAGTAATATTAATTACTTGCACTTTGGTTTTCCCTTGAAAGCTATGATTTTTTTAGATATACTGTAGATATAGCTAAAAGCTGTGTTTTGTAATTCATATATTATTTTCTGGACTATATTCTGAAGCAGCTATTACCAGTTGATCGTTAGCGAAACGAAGAGTTGTCAAGTCAGTTTTAGAAAATTTCTTTCTTAAATCTAGCCATTATTTGATGAATTGCGCAATATATAAATTACACAATATTGGTAATAATGGACACCCTTGTTGAACCCCTAAGTTTATTAAATTGTTTTATTTGCTTCTTTTATCACCACTTTGTATTCTATTTTTGTTTATAAAGGCTCTAAATAACTTTCATAGGAAAACGTTTTGCTTTAGTATTTCCCATAATAAGTTCTTTGTGCATTTTCAAAGGCTTTGCATTTCCTTTCTCTTTTCCATCAGTTGGGAAATCACAAATACAGAATATGAACAGTTTCTACAGCCATGCTGTTGCTATAGTACAATATATATTGTGTTTAATTGGTTTGTTAACATTTTTGCATACATTTCATACTGATTCCTGTAATTTGAAAAATATTTTATACAGTGGTATTATTATAGCTTTTTCCATATATGTTCTACGAATGGGATTTTTCAGCACATATTTATCAATTTTACAAACCTTTCTAAATGTTTCACCTGCGTATTTTAATAACTCATTATTTTTTCATCCATGCCTGTAGGCGATTTATTTAAAATTGTTTTATGACTTCTTTTAATTCACTCAAAGTGATAGAATCTCTCTGTATGTAGATCACATATCAGTTTTAACTCTTAATTTAAATACATCAGTACTATCCCATTTAATGTAACACATTCTGAATATAAATACAAGAAGAAATACTTTTCTGAAATTGCCAAAAACGTTAACGGCAGTTAAGTTTAGAGCATTAGTTGCTAATGATGGTTATCATCATTATTTATTAACCTTGTTTATAAATCCATTTGTCAACCTGCCATAAAACGAGCTTTAACACTGGGAAAGGGATGGCATATTTAAGTGTAATAGGACTAGCGCTCATTGGTTTTGTTTGCAGAATTCTTACAAAACTTCATATCGAAATAGGAAATATTAGTGAATCAGTTCTCAGCTGTAGTGTGTATGTTACTTGAAGCTTCAGGAATCCTAAGGGCAGGGTGAAAAATGTTACAGTAAATACCAAAATAAACTGCAGCATGGTAGGAAATAGAGACAATGACAAATGAAGGTAGAAGACCACTTTGTAACCTAAGTGAACATGTGTTGCAGCAGACAAAGAGAAGCTGTTTCAAAACAAAACAAAAACTCTGAGGTGTTACACTCACATGTCTTTCTCTACTCTTGTACAAACTATTTTTACAAACGATATTCTCCATATGTTTCATGTTAATCGAGATATCGAGATGTTAATGTAATTGCTAGTTTTCTTTTAGATGCAAGGGGAATTGCTAGGCTTTAAGCGATATTCAAATGTTTTAAGAGCTGGTTGCTATGTGGTTCTCTTTGCATTACCAGGACAAAAAAAAATGAATAACGAATTCCCATTTGAGAAAACGTATAAGTATTGGAAAATTTAAGGGAATAACAAGCAATATCTCGGAAATGGTTCACTCAACAAAAAAAATGTATATGACATAAATTGTGTATTTTAACGCGATCTACATTTTGGCTGTAGTAAAATTTTGTCTATCTCTTATGGTTTACGAATTATGCAAAAGTCGTTCACAATGAAGAATACTTTTGTTGACATTCCCAGAAAATTCAAGATATACATTTTATTTGTCATGAAATAATCTTAAATGTATGAGATTTTAATCAAAATCGTTGGAGCCATTTTTGATAAAATTAAAATTTTCGAAAAATGTTCTATGTAAAGCGTAATCTGGTATGAGGGATTTTTTTGAAAAACTTCGTGTCGAATTTCTGAAAGATACTGAACCTAAATACCAAGTTTGGTGTTCATTCGACTGTTCGTTTTTGAGTTATGCTGTTCACAGACACACACAGACACATACACGAACATGTTTCAAAAAATGCTTTTTTTTGGATTCAGGGGTCCTCAAAACATATATTTTCGGTGAAAGCTCGGTATCGAATTTTTGGGTGGTATACAATACTTCCCCTACTTACTATACTACGTAGTAGAGAAAGTAAAAATCTGATGTGTTACTTTCACATTACTTTGTCTAGCCAGTATGTTTCATTTTTGTATAGCTTCTACAAACTGTTCTTGAAAACACTTATTTATGTTGTTGGAGGTAAATTTTGCAGAAATAGTTTCTATACGCAATATGTTTTCTGTTAGTAGTGTTTAAAGCCCGTCTTACTGCATACAATAAAACAGACAGTGAACACTGATGATCCATGAAATAAAATGATAATTAGGAAGGAAATTTGGGAAGAAAGCGTTCAAGGCCTAAGTTTAGGATACCTCCCCGGCGTACACCGGAGAGGATTGTTGGGCAGGAATAATTATACTAAGTAACGCATATGTGTCGTTGCAAACAGGGCACTACGAATTCGCTCAAACATTATTGAATGTTGTTGGTATGTTAGATAGAAAGAGATTTATTTCCTTCTTCCTGCTCGTCCACTGGTTTTCCTAAAACAAAAACACTTTTGGGATACTCCTGTTACCTCAGTGATAACAGGACTATATCGTTAAGGAATTCATGTGCTTTTGAAAGACCATTTCTGAAAGAACATCGATGTAATATATTGCCAATTCGAGACGGCAAGAGGTCACGTACGCTGACGCAAGTTTGAACGTCTACTTCATTTCATCCCTGAAATAAATGCCCAGTCTGGAGAAAAGAACGACTCAATTTTTGCACTTGTAACATTTCATAGGTTTTGTTTTTAACGTAGATGCTTTTATTATTTTGTCTAGCCCTACGTAGAGCAGGTAGGAGGACGAGTTGCGTTTCATCCGCAATTGGATATAGGGATTTCACAGGTTACATATTTTGAGGATTCCACATAAAAAATATGTGATGTGATACATTCACATGACTTTCTGTACCCTTTATCGTTTATTAGTGGGTATATAAACTATTCTTACTAAAGCTTATTACTCTACTTCGTATAGTAAGTAGGGGAAGTATTGCATATCACCCAAATAATCGATACCGAGATTTCATCGAAAATACATATTTAGAGGTCCCAAGAATCCAAAGAAAGCATTTTTGGAAATATGTCCGTGTGTAAGTCTGTCTGTGAACAGATAACTAAAAATGAAGTCGTATAAATACCAAATTTGGTATTTAAGCTCAGTATGTTCCAAGAATGCTGGCCCTCGTAGCCGCGGTCGCTGGATTGCTCGCTCCGGCGCTCCGCCAAGCTGAGGGACGCGGCTTGGAGTCCCGTCACAGGCATGGGTGTTTGTGTGTGTGTATGTGGGTTGCGGAAATAAGCGGTATCAAGACAGTAAAACGCAGTAGCATAAACTGGGTACAACAAGGGAACTTTGAAAAAAAGAAAAGAAAAGGCTACGATACGAAGGTTTTCAAGAAAATTCCCCTACCCCAACTACCCTTTACATGCAACATTATTTAGAAATTTTTTATATCAAGGATATTTACATGAAAAACAAAATGTATATCTTGAATTTTCCGGAATATCCTCCGAAGTCCTTTTCATTCGGATGGAGTTTTGTATAATCTTGTATAACTGGTTAACGTTAAGCGAGAGACGAAAACGTATCATACAAAAAATGTAGATCTAGATCTGTTTAAAACACACAATTTATTTCAAATGTGCTTTTTTGTAGCATAAGTTATTTCGTAGATAACCATTATTAAAAGTTAGATTTTCCCGTCGATTTTCAGTTGTTACTCGCGATTGCGTGGAAACAGTATGCATATAGCACCCAGCTCTAAAACATTTGACTGTCGCTGTTCCCTTTGTATCTATAACGAAATATGTAATGTAGCCATTTCTGCAAAGGTTTATTTGGATTCAAATGTAGTAGAAAGAAAAATAAGCTTTAGTAATAATAGTTTGTATATCCATTAATAAAGATAGAGTGTAAGGAAATTCATGTAAATATACCACGTCAGATTTTTCTCAAGGCACCGAGACGCCATTGTGAATCGGCCACGGAAACGATTTGGACTTCAACAAATATACGCTTCGACAATCTGCTAATTTTTTTTGTCTTAGTACGTACATTATGGTATTGATTAAAATACTATATTTCCAAAGATATTTATATAGTTAATAAAATATATAACTACATTCTTTGCAAATAGCCTGTGAAGTTCTCTTTGCAATGAACTTTCGCAAACCTAGAGATACATATGAACCTACTAAACCAGGAGAATATCTACTTATTTGAACAAACGGTTTATTTAAATTAAGTTTTGTGTCATTAACCGTTTTAGAAATATTTGTTATTGTTTTTCATTTTTCATACTTTTGTCATTTTTAGAAGTGCTGTTTTCATTCAGTTGTTGTTGTGATGTCATGGAAAGGGCATGGAATATCTAAGCTAGCACATAGGAACCACCTTTCAAAGATTTTACTATCGTCTTATCCTCCTATATTCCATTTGTACCTAAACGAAATACATTAGTTAGTCAAACGCAGACTCGTAAACGATGGGTCTGCGGTTCAAATCTTGACAGGACGTTCTCCCTGACAGATTATTTTATAGGTCCACCCCGGTCCTCATAACTGGTGAATGGAGTGCGCGCTCCAGGTTATTCTCCTAGGATAAACGTGATAATTTAACCGTATATTTAAATTACATAAGTTGAAGTAATTATTGTAAAAGGTAGAGGCAAAGGTACGGACGAACAGAGGACATCGCAACTGGGACAGATCACTGCAAGAAGGCCGCACTGGCCCTTTTTGCTTCTCCGTGACTCCTGGGAGGGAGGAATGAGGGGAGAGACCCGAAGGGTGACCATACCCGAATGACCATGTTCGCAAGCATATACGGGTCCCTAACGTTTTCAGACCGAACGCATCCTACGCTGCTAGGGGTCCACTCTCAAGCCGCCGAATCTCCGGCGCTCCCCCTCACAGGGCCCACTTGGAGGAGAGACCTAACTGAGCAGTCCCGAAACGATGCCAGGGAATATGCCTCTACAAAGCGCTCAGCCACCGCCAGCCGCAACCCGCCGAACACCGTCGTCTGGTCCTGCAACCCTGAAACAGATAACAAGGAAGATGATGGGCACAGGGAATGAGGAGCAGGAAGGTCGTGGTAGAAGATGAACTATCCCAGATTTCGCCTACCGATCCGGGGAAACAACGAAAAATCCATAGGCAAAATGGAGTTCGCCCGGGATCGAACCCAGGACATCCAGGATGCGGTGTCATCCCCCTCAGTAAATCAGTAATATATAACTCACTTAAATTAATCAAGTTGAGAAAAAGACGCGCGTTGTCCATTTAAAGCCAATTTATTTAAATCCGCCTGTAATGTTAACTAATAGCACATCTTCAGGGATATCGTGAGACATTGCTAGCACCTTCTGCATACTTATTTCTAAGGTATTTTGTAATTATCAATTAGGAATAAATCAAACCGGATTTTAATTAGATCATCCTCTTTAATAAAGCTACTTTGATGATAATCAGATTAGAATTAAGACAGACGATGTAGCTGGGTCGCACCAGTATATTATGGATAACTCACTTGACGTAAATTCTCCTAGAAGAATCCCTATCCGTCCATAAAATGTGATAAAATACACAAATTAGAGCTATTCATACATAGTAAAATTGACTCAACATGAAATGTGGAAGAAGTTTCAAAAATAACTTCTGAATTTGAGCCAATAACACTTAAAGATAATGGAAGCGTTTTTTTACAACGAACGTTAAGCAGAAATTATTAAGAATCTACATCAACTCATATACACTGATGAGCTGCAATGTACAATCTTGTGATACTGATAATATTAGCTGCAAAAGCAGGTTGGTGATCCTACCTGAAAATTTTTTTGTAAACTATCGGCAATTTCTTTCCTTATTTGACAGGTGAACATTGGCAAATGATATATCTAGGATGCATTTCTGTGCACTGTTGCTCCAAATTCAAAGGATTCTACATCTTCTTGGAGTACTGGTGAGCTGAGGATGAATAGAATTATCAGCGGAGGACCCTTTAGGAAAAAAGAAAAAAAGAGGAAAAAAAGGAAAGCGGAAAAAAGTCCATTCTGAATGGATGATACAAAGGAGGAGATACCGCTCCCAAAGTTAGTACAAGGAAAGGAAGCGAGGGGCGCCTTTGTGTGATGCTAGTATTGGGGATATCGTACGTGATCATTTGATTTTCTCTTGTTCCCTTGAGCTTCTCTTCACTGACCCTCTCTTCTCATCTCATTCTTCAGTTTCTTGAACAAAGTTGTCAACTCCAACATACACACGTCCTACCGGAAGCAGCAGGGTTGCGAACTTCCTTTCCTATCTCCCCTCTCTTGGCGAACAAACTGAGTTACCTTGTAACTGAATCACAAACCGCTGTTGCTAGGAAGTATATATACGGGCCTTCCTCGCTACGGAATATGATGGAAGTGGTCTTAATAAACTCGATAAGAGAGACGGGGGAAGTTGAAGACTAAGGGGGGGTAGAAGTGTTCCACTTCATCTTCTGCTTCTTATGGAACCAATCGGAAGAGCCGCAAGGTGGGACTGATGAGATATGCAAAACGTTCTGGAACTAGCATAAGTAAATGGTACTCTATTATATCCTTATGATGTTCTGATGCTCTTTCTGTGAAAATAATGCATCCCATAAACCAATTCCACATATAACAGCGACAAAGATCTAAGGAGGTTTAATCACATTGGAAACATAATGGACTTTTTAAAATAGGTTGCTCGAAAAGGGCAACTGGTGAGAATATTTCATTCATTGTTCACCGTCTGTAATAAATCATCAGATCATTGTTCTTAGTGTATGTCCTCAAGCCAATCTTTGAAGCAGAGTATGTGCAGAAACGAAGGGGGGAAAGGAATCGCCGAACATCAGCAGTTTTCTGCTGTACGGCCAACTGAATCGGTATCCTAATCAGTACAAGATAGTTTTACTTCAGAATCACAATACGTAAAGTATTGCGCTTTCGTTCTTATCAAAATACATTGAAATTTTCTTTTCTTTGAGTATATTTGAACATGAAATGCATGCTATTAGCAATATTAAAAGAAAGTGGGAGATAAAGGAACGTCCGGGTCACATAACAAAGAGAAGTTTGAAGTAGCTAAAAAACGAAATAAAGATTCCGATTTCTTTACATCTTAATATCTGTTTATGAAAAATAAATGTTATTCTTTGGTTTGAACAGAAGCGTTTCAACTTGTATATTATAAAACACAAAACCGATTTATAAAGTATTAAAATAAAAACTAAATTTGTTCCAATTATAACTAATACTTTGTAATGCAAAAATTTTGTTATCACAATAAAAGCAAAGTCACGATAAACTGGAATTTCAATTTAAATTTTATTCGGATACATTGCCATAAACAAGGACTTTTAATACTAACCAATTTTTCTGCCTTCTTCATGCATTAGACATTTCTGTTTGTAGCAATCTATATATCTGTTCTGCGAGATAACAAATTGTATGTTGCAAATAAATGTTTGTTTACATAACTTTAACTGCCCCACGTATGGGAGCCAATTTGCAATAGCAATTTTACGTGTTTATAGCACCACGTTGTGGAAGCCAATTTACGAGAGCAAATATGTGTTTACTTCACGCGAAGCCATCTTGTGTGACGTCATTCGTTGGTCTGGTCCATAGTTCCCTCTGGCGTAGCAATTTGTATCAGTTTTTGAAATAATTTATTTTAAATGTCCTCCAGCTAGCTGTTTGGGATCGAACATGTTTCTCTTGCAGGGTGTGAAGCGGAAAGGAATCTTTTGTCTAGAAATGATATTGACGAAGAAATTGGTTTTATAATCTTTATTGCAGAACACGTTCACGAACACTTTCACAGATTTATCTAGATAATCGCCATACTGAAACTGTTTGTAATAACTGCTTATCACTTTTAACTCACGTACTTCAACTTTATATATTCAA
Organism: Deroplatys truncata; assembly: GCA_030765065.1. NCBI lineage: Eukaryota > Metazoa > Arthropoda > Insecta > Mantodea > Mantidae > Deroplatys > Deroplatys truncata. Next base: position 113,077,895 of record CM060986.1, read on the forward strand.
CTGTATAATACTTTATAAGATTTCTCGTACTTCTGCTGCGCGTAACTTTACGAATTGAGAGACCGACATGAGAATCTTGTTGAACTGGGAGCTGACGTGTTATGTGTTGAGAATCTTGTTGAACACTGGGGACCGCTCCCTTGAATCTACACTATTTATAGGCTTGCCTTAAGATATGCCTAAAGATTATAAATGAACTGCTATTGGCTTATAAAACGCGCCAACATTACCGTCTATTTTAACATCCAATGAAAACCACTAATACATATTTCTTTTAGAGAACATTCTGGAAGCTTTTTTTACCGAAAAGGCGCGAAACATTACGTAACTTCCTGGTTCCCGGTAACGATAAACAACTCACCCCTTGCTGCATTATTGTTAACAGTTTCAGTAGAGCCATATATTATTATTTACCAATAATAATTACAATTATTAAACCTCTGAAATCAATGTTACATAAAAATACATATTCATATTAAAATAATTATTTACATTTGAGTAATTTGTGATACAAATTACCGTATCAGTTCATGCCACCTTTTATTTGGTCTTCCAAATTTCTTTTCCCTATTAGTTTATAATTTTAAAATGAAATGCTAGTATCTTTGCATTCAGTCTTTAAATATGAATTATCCACTTAGTTTTATATACTTGAGATTGCATATATCTAATTCTTTTCTTATATCTTAATTTTTTTATCATCTATTCTCTTATATCCTGATAATTCTCTTAAAGCTTCATTTCATTTACTTTGAGTCTTCTTTTGTATTTCTTTGGCATAATAGTGCTTCACTCCCATACAGAAATTTAGTCACTGACATAACTTTATAAAATTTTAATATTCTGTCTCTTCTTAAATGTTTTTCAAACAACCTTTTAGAGTGCTATTAAAGTAATTAAAGGCTCCAGTTTTTATTTTGAATTGCATGCTAAGTAGGTATTTCAATTCTATCAGCTGCTACCATATTATCTTATATAACAATTTTTGAACCTATAGTTCTATTTTTTTTTTTTACTTTGAACTCCATCACTTTTGTCTTACTTAGGGAGATTGTCATATATTTTTTACTATTTTATTCGATGCAAGTTGACTTGTGAACATTTTTCTCTCAATTAGATATAATAACCTGGTCATCTCCGAACAATAACTACAACATACCACTTAACAATCGTTGTTAATTATAAAATCTTTATTTTTGCATAAAAAGAATTGTTTTTCACAACTACTCTAGACGTAACTTGCTTTGTCGTATATCTCCGCCAAACGCCACTGTGAATGTCTGTGCATGCTGCACCAATATTGTTTTTTCAGAGTCTTTTGAGACAGTGAAAGGTGGAGATTTAGAATTCGCGCGGCCGGTGCGATGGCTAGCGCAAAGAGTCGCCACACTACTGCTGAACTGGGCGTGTGCAACTGGTTTTTACCTTCACTTCTCCACTCTCAAAAGAGACTGAACGAAGTATACCTGCGCAATATCGCTGCACAGCTGAGAATATATTTTTCATATTAAACTACCGGTAAGATGACCGGTAGTTTAATACTGACCTAGTAAATCTTTGAGGTACACCTTAAACCTCGACATGCATTAAGAGATGCGGTGAAAAATTTGTTTAGTAGGCGACATTTCTTAATCACAGGGTTCATATGAATCATACTCGAAATACCGCGCTCCATCAACTACAAACATTAACCATTTTTGATGGAATATAATACTTCCTACTATAGGAATGCGATAGTAAAAGAATCTAATATGCTTCATTTACATGATTTTTCTCTACACTATAATTAATTTTCATATCTATTCAGAGAATAGTAAAAGATGACTGTCCCAAAATGTTTTCCGAAATTGTTTCATGCCGGTTTTGTTTTGGCTACATAGAAGCACAACAGTAAATATAATAGATATAATTTGGATCATTTGTTCTCAGTTATCAACCTCCTTAATTGGAAGACAAGTTTACTCGTTATACTAAATACGTATGTTCCTCATCAAACCCTAAAAAAGCAATAGCTAATATAGCTCTAATTATAGGCACCACAGTTTCCAATAATCAAATACTTAAAAAGAAGGTATATGTGTGTACTGACTTTGACTAGGGAGTTTAGCTATGATCTTGTGGTTGGTGTAAGCGAACTTGAGCCAATGCTGTATTGCTCTTCCCTCTCGCTCTATTGTTTTTCATCCTGAACCACAGGTAATTATCCTTTCCTTCCCGGAACAACAAATATTACGCGAAATAGCATCGGTATACATTATATTACCACATCAAACAAAACAATTATGATCATACTTTCAGTAAACAAACCTGTAAAACCTGCATACATGTAAAACAATATAATTATGACGTACACATGTGAAACTGCACTTGTTGACAATACTTTTGAACTGCTGGTGTTACACTATTTGCATCGTAGCAAGAAGCAAAAAGCTCCCTAGTCCACTGCTTGCTTTCAGTTCAAGGACAAAGATATTCTTCTGAGTCACCACAGTACAAATACACCACTCATACACGCATAATGGAAATTAGAATAACAGGAAACTTCTCGTAAACATCCGAAAGTATAAACATTATTTGTAGCTATTTTAAAATCCTATGCAGTTTTTCTGAAGTGATTTTATATACTATGCCTTAATATGATACAAAATTCACTCAGGGTATTCCCAGAAAATGTTAGATGCTTTTTATTTCTCATTTAAATACGCAAACATACGAGTTTTAATAACAAGCGCCAGGGTATTTTTGAGAAACGAAAATATGAAATATTTTGCATATAAACAATACCTTAGGGTAGGAATACATTGAAAATCTCGTCGCTCCCCCTGGTGATATTTTCCCGTTCTTCATTTTTTAGACTTTTGCAGCTCACACATGCACACACAAACGTTTCCTATTTTTTTCATAGTAAGAAGGGGAAGTATTGTATTCCACCCAAAAATTGTATGTCAGGATTTCATCGGTAATACATTTTTTGAAAACGTTCCGTATTATATTTGAATGTGTAGGTATGTGCATGTGTCCGTAAACAGCATAACTCAAAAACAAGAAGTCAGTTAAACGCCAAACTTGTATTTAAGTTCAGCAGCTTCCAAAAGTGCAACACGAAAATTTTTAAGAAAATGACCCAACCCAAACTACCCTTTATATAGGAAAACTTTCGAAACTTTGATTTGTTTAGGAACGCTTCTAACGATTTTGATTAAAATATCATATGTTAAAGACATTTACATGACAAATAAAATGCATATCTTAAATTCTTTGGGAATAGTCTGTGAAGTCCTCTATATTCAGAAGTATTTTTATGTACTGCTGTATAACTGGTAAACGTTAAGCGATAGACGAAAACTTACAATAAATAAATAAATCTCTTCAAAACACACATTTATTTCGTACAACTTTTTTGTGGCACCAGAAATTTCCAAGGTATTCGTTATTAATGCTTCAAATTGTTCAATAATTTGTCATTCTTTCAAAGTCCTCGACATTCACTTATTAATCGCGATTGCATTACAATTGCAATATGGAATTGTAAGGTCAACATACAGTTCCCAGTTCTTAAACTTTTGACTATCTGTTCTCTTTGAATGTGTAACAAAATGTGTAATGTGGCTATTTCTCCAAAGATTTATGTTGATTAAAATGAAGCAAGTAATAAAATAAAGTTTGTAAGAATCCTGTATACACACTAATAAAAGATGGTAGGGAAATTCATGTGAATGTATCATATGCGATTTGTTTTACTTAGTGGACCTCAAAACATAAATTTTATATGGAAATTTTGAATTTTGCGGTGGAATGGAATATTTAATCTATCTACAGGTGGACCATTTAAGTTGAGATTGTACAATATCTCCAAAATTAAGCGTTGAAGAAATGTCTGTGATAAAAGTTTCTTGATATGGGAGAAAGTAAATGCCATTAGTCGCGTTTTGTTTGAAGGACGTTATGATGGCCATTTTAGGGTCAATTTATTTTTTTTAAATGGCAACCTACAATTAGGTCAATTTCTTTAGGGTCAATACCTTCTTAGGGTTAATTTTTAAAGACTTTTTTTCCACAACGCTTACTTTTGGAGATATTGTACAGTCCCAACTTAATGGTCCACATTGTATGTGGTAGGTGGTATAGAAAGTAACAAAACATCATAAGCAGAAAACTTAAAGAGTATTTGCGTTATGTTAACAGCAAAATCGTTATATTTTGACCAATATCTCCTCTTTAAAGCTTTCAGAAAATATATCTGGGACTGAACAGTACGCGGTACAGAGGCACATCTCTGCTAGGAAGAAATGCCGACTTTAGAAGAATTAAAACCCGGTCCTCACACCCCAAAATCCTTGGCTTTACTGCTAGACAGCAACGATGTGACGTTAAAGGCGGAGTTAGAGAAACTTCTATTGTCTTTTCATCCGCTAAGTTAATTCAGTTGGTGATTCAGAAACTGGCTCGCGTAGACAATGTGGGGAACGAGAAAGAGAAGAGGCAAGAAAAGCAAGAACACTTGTCGCACTTTACAAATAGACGTTATTAAGGCTTCCTCAGCTTGGCAAAAACCACAATCGAACATCGCAAACAAAACGGCGGGGAGATGCGGGACGAAGTGTATGGCTGGGTGTGGTGTACCTAACCTCAATCTACTGCAGTTAAACCAGAACCCAACCCAAGCAATACCAACCAAAGGAATGCTGTTTTCCCTACCAGACACGCCCACTAGAGGTAGAGGGAAACAACGCTTCGTCTCTTTCCAACCGACACTCACTCAGATTTACTTCAAATGAATTAAGAAATTAAAGCATTTAGTCACTTTGTAGCATTGTTAAATGGCTTGGAAAATGAAGTTCTTGGCCTCCAGAAGCTCGGAAGACAAATAGCGTTTCTGTTTCCAAGACTTCTTTATTTTTCTCCCTCTTTCTCGCCCCGTTTCTTTCCCCTTGCCCTCTTCCATCTCCTTCGCTGACGCTCCGTTTTTTAATCTGCCGTTTTCTTTGCGAGTAAAATGTTTCTACAAGAAGATTGAGTTAGATATTGTAGCGCCTGAAATAGTTCAGTTTGACCATTTATCACAGTCCCAGTCACTTCTCCTCTGTGACTCAAGAGTAATCTCCAATGTCTAAAATTAATTTGTCCGTTTCTCTTGGGATATGTTAGCGTACATGCAATGAATTGACGCATGGTAAGCGACAGTGAAACAGTTCTAGACACATAGTCTTTAACTGTTCGCTGCTTCAAACCGTCGAAAAGTCTTAGTAAAGATGCATCGAGGAAAATAAACTCTTGAAGTATTCTTATTTCATTTACTGCTAGTAAATTAGTACGTAACATTTAAATTAATTGGTATTTTAAATGTCCTTTTAAAAATGGTGTGCATCTCCAATTTTGTGTTCGATTTCTGCACTCTTTCTCATAAAAAAGACAGATTATTTGGAAAAGAGAGGTACAGTTTAGCTCATTTAAATGATATTTGGTTCTACAACTGTACAGTTAAATATCATAGCTTACATGTACCATGTACTTTCTTTCTACTTCTAGTTATAAAATGACTAGACCGAAAAGTTGTCTTCAAGAATCATAAGGATAGCAAGTGTAAAGCCCGTCTGGGACTAAGAGATATTTAATTAAGTATGATTGATCGGTAGTCACCTAAACTGGAATACTTAACACGTATACATCCAGCGATGTATCCCGATAGGTGATGCGACACCCCAGCCATCTGCTTGGTTCAGTAAAAAATTAAAATGTTTTATTGCACAAATGAAAACAGTGGAGCAAGTGAAGAATTGCAATTATTTAGGATATTAGTTGCCTTAGTACAACAATAAAGCTAATTAACAATGTAGATTATTTTAATATATATATATATATACATATATATATATATGGCAATTAAAGCAGGTCATTAATAAGAAAGTAAGAAGAGAAACTCTTTTGACATTTTACGGAGTATTAGCGGTACCAATGTTGTTATATGAATCAGAATGCTGGATAATACACAAAGCTCTCGAAAAAAGAATACAGGTAGCTGACATGGGATTTTAAGATGCGTAGCAGGGTATACTTTATTGGGAAAAAGCCAAGATATACGACATGAATTAAAAATGTTTATAATGTACAAGTAGTGTTTCAAAGTAGAGATGGGATGATACCACTATTTCTCGTTACTCGTTACTCAATATCGATACTAAATTTTGAGAACGATACTCGATAATTACTTTATAAAAATCTGTAACGACGATTGCTTTTTTACTGAATTATGCTCTTATTAGTAGTTTTCCATGTATAAACACATGTAACCAATGTTGTATTGTATTCTAATTCCGAAATTGTTCCTGTTTGACATTCTCCAACAGCCAGCAATTTTTTATCTTGATAATGCCAAAGGTTATATATTGCTATTGTTAGGGCAGGGTAATAATAATAATAATAATAATAATAATAATAATTTTATTTATGCAACTATATTTTGTGTTTAAAACTTTTTAACCATATTACCTTTCTATCCATGTTATGCAAATTAGTCGTACCGTATACCTGTAAACTACGCCCGTGACCCGAGTTTGGACTTGCATAAACTCAAACTAACAAGAACAAATGTATTCATGCACTGTATTATCTTATGTCTTATGTTCAATTTGTTTCTGCTGGATTCAAGATTTTTCTCACAAGAGAGATAAACGTTATAGCTGAGAGCGGTTTATTAAGCCATACTATTGCAGAAATGTGATTTAGTGCGTCAGTTATATCGGTTTCGTTCACAACGTTGCATGTTACAAAAATACTTCTATTCCTTCCGGTATTGTTTTGCAGGTTATCATGTAGACACGAGATTCTATGGAATGTTGCATTCATTCCCCTCAGGAAACGCATTCAGGATCTCTCAAGAAATATAGTCCAGCAACTCTTTGGATACACGTGCAAGGCAATAACGAAAAATCTGGACTCCTTTTATTCCTTATCTAGCTTAAAGTTAAACGCAACAATTTTCAATGATGCAAAACTTCAAAATGTAAAAGTGTCGCAAAAGTATCGAAGGTATTAGGCATACTTCGATACTACCCAGTAATGACAGAATCGAGGTATCGAGGGTATCGAGGTCCCATCCCTAGTATTAAGAATAGAAAAAATACCTCTGAATATTTTAAACTACAAACCAAAATGTAAAGTTTGTGGCCGACCTAATAAGAGATGGTTCGACCAGTTATTTAACTAAATTGGAGCACTAACGGACTAATAATGGTCTAATCCTTGAACAATGATGATAATTGCACAAATGCCTTGAAATTAAAATACTTTACGTATTCCTCAGCAACTCACAATAGGACTGGCCGGCACCAAAAGCACACGCACACATGTCCAACTAATCTGCCTGCAGCATATGCACCTATACAGCAGAAACGTGTCCCCTCAGAAGTTAAAATATAACCAAAGCCACACATAAATCTTTGCTGCACAAGCAAAACCAAATATTTACAACAAACAACTTCTAAATGTTCTAAAATTTACAAAATGTATTTAATAAGTGACACTTAAAAGTCCTTATACGTTTATATTCATGAGAATCATTTGAGCAAAATATTTCTGGTACAAATATAAATTTTTTTGCCTCAGGATCTCACCCGAGTATTAGGCAAAATATTACAACTTAAACATAAAAAGAGCAGCAAACTGCAATCTGGCAGGCAGATACGAAATAATGCTCAAAATAATTACATGTCTCACGGAAGGAAACAGAACCCACTCACCTGAATAGAGAAGAAGGGGGAAAAAAAACAGAAAAATACTCAGCTCAAAGTCCAGTCGCCAACTTAATACTTGCCGAAAGATGGATTCACAAGATAAAAAAAACAGACAACACTGGAATAAATAGGAATGAGGGAAACATGGGCAGTAACAAACAACAAAAGTAAGGGTATCTGGAAAACAATTAAAACAAGAGTGGAGGACATTGAAAAGCAAAAAATTATAAGTAGTTTCATGGGAAAAATATCATTAATAGATTATAAATATTTTAAAACGGAATGGGGAAAAGGAAGATACATCGAAGTATGCCACAAGGAGGCCAGAGTAGAGTATGCATGGGCGAGGACAGGTGTAATGAATTTAAGTGATCTAATAGGGAGAAGGGGGAGAGATGTGCTGAATGTAGTGGATTACATGACATTATATTCTGGAATGTGAGGACACGGATTGAGGAAGAGAGAATTTATGCTAGAGAGATGGAAAAATTTACCAACAGAACTAAAAGTTAGGACGATTTTTAATGCAAGATTAAATAAATATATGGAGAAAGCAGGAAAATATTTAGGAAAAATTACTTAATGTGTTTAAAAGAGACGTGAAGAAAATTGGAGAAGGTACGGAAAAAGGGTAACAAGGCAACAAAGTAAATAGTGGAAAATTATGCTTCCCCATTATATATAAACAGAATGTTAAATATAAGGGAAAGAGAAATAATATCCAACTCCATTGTATTGTAAACAGTATATAAATTGTGTGTAATTTCAGGTAGGCAATAAATCATTCATCCATTCAATTGTCGAAAGAAAACCCAAATCAAGACCGACAAGTCAGTGATCCTTCAACTACCAGATCAATTTAACAAAAGAACAACTCAGAACAAGTAATGGATACTCCTATAAAAGTACTGCAGAACGTATTTCTTGTAAAGTGCGATGAACAAGTCACCAAGCATTGATAATTTACCTAGTAGCTGTGGACATTCTAGTAGGTCAAATGAAAAACAATATTAATGACAGAAATCGTAACTATAGATATAGGTTGCATACATAAATTAAGATGTTTATTGTCTGACAGGCGGATTCTAAGCGGATCTTGAAACATAGTAGGATGTACGATATGTATATCGGAGGGAGAATCCTCGCGCATTGATCTATTTGACTACACCCCAACCCCCGAAAGGCAGGGATGAGGCGAAGGAGCCGTAGGAGGTCGGAGGTCCCAGGTCCGCAGGCAAACAGGCCCATAGATACGCGCAGAAGTCTCTAATATTTCCAGTTTGAACATCCACATACCAGTGAGCAAGGAATTCCAAAAGGGTGACGTAACAACCCGGGCGGGACAGATCACTCAGGCGTTCACGGGGAGAAATCGTTCCAACGCGCACACATCCATGCCATCTGCCCGGACTACCAGCACCTCAGAGTCTAAAATCACAGCTGAAACTTGAAATGGAGACAAAATGAGAGGAAATGGGGCAAAGGAGAAATCATAGTGGATTTGCCACCCGGCATTCGCCTTGGAAATCAGATGAAAACCACGAGAAACCCCATAGTGGGTGGTGACCGGGAATCGAACTCATGGCCTCCCAAATGCAGGTTATGGAATTTGCCGCCTGAGCCATCCCTCTTGGTTTAAAGTATAGTATATTTCTCTCTATTTATGTTTCGGACAGAGGACGCTTTTACGAATGATATTTTCCAAAATATCCTTGAAAAATATACATGACACGTTTTCTCAGAAACTATTCCAGACAAATGGATGAAAAGAACCTCTCATGCTGTTATTGATTTACCTTAGTAAAAATAAGAGGATTAGAATAAAAAAGTGAATTACAGAAAAGTTTAAAAATTGAAAAATTTAGAGAACATACCTCTATTAATGCATGCTATTGGTATATCAAGTTAATATTAGTGAACGAGATTTTACATCCTGTAAAATTTGTAATCATATTTTGAAAAAGATTTTGAGACAACGGGTCATGAAGTTAGTGGAATACGGTATTTAATCTCCTTTTTAAAATTCTGTAGCGTTACACATCTAGATATTTTTAATTTCTTTAACACATACCTAGTAGGTAGAGAAGGTATTTCATATCACCCAACATATTATCAAGATTTCAAAGGAAATACATGTTTCAGGCCTCCTGAATAAAAACAAAAGAAGCATTATTAGAATAACTTCTGTGTGTGTGTCTTTGTGTTTTCTAAAATAAATGTTGCAGAATGCCAAACTTGGTATTTATATTTAAACATCTTCCCAGGATGCGACATAAAGATTTCCAAGAAAATTTCCTACCATATACATGCAGTGCTTTTCGAAATATTTAATTTTCTTAAGAATAGCTCTAACAAAAATTAAAAACTAAAATACGTTTTATTTATCGGCACTCTTTAACTTCTGTGGTCCTTTATATTCCATTCCATATTGAGCGTGAAAGTCCAATAATTTTTCTCACAGGTCTCTATCAGCCTTGAGGTTTTTTTACGTGCATAAATCTACGACACGGAACCACCAGCTTTACTTACCTTCCGAAGAAAACAAGGATTTTTGCGCCCGAAAAAAGTCCATCAGCCTCCGTCGGGTTTGAACCCGCGATCTCGGGAACTGGAGGCTAGCATGGAAACCACAAATAGCTCTAACTATTTTGACTAAAATAACTTGTTTAATGTATTTACATGACAAAATAAAACGCATATCTTGAATGTTATAGGAATAGCTTCTAAACCCTCTTCATTCGTAAAGATCTTGTATACGCTTGTATACCTGGCAAACGTTAATGAATGAAAACTTATCTACTGCATAAAAACTGTAGATCACTTTAAAACATGTAATTTACTTAAAATAACTTTTTTGTGGCGTCGGCCATTTCCGAGATATCCGTTAATATTGGTTTCAATTGTTCAACACTTTGTAACGTTTCGAAAGTCCTGCCTCTAGTCATCTGTCTCTCGAGATGCCATGGAAAGAATATGGAATATTAAAGCCATAACGCCTGACTTTTAAACACCCCACTATCGATTCGGTTTGTATCTACAACGAGATGTATAATGAAACTACTTGTACAAACGATTATCATGATTAACCTGATATACAGCGAAAAATAGGTTTGAATAGGCACAGTATGGAGAAGCTATATAAAAATGACAGTGGATAGTGAAAGTTATGTGATTATAAATCTTGATTCAAGATTATTTCGGTAATTAAAGGTGGCGCCATGGTAACGTGTGAGACTCGCACTCCGGAGATTGCGGGTTCGATTACCGGCGACCGCCCCCCCCGGGGTTTTCCCGCGTCGTCAGTAGAATGCTGGAGTAGTTTCTTTCAACCCTCGAATTTCCTGTCCCTCCCTTCCATTCTATTCATCATTTCATTCATCCTTCACACCGTTAGATCTGTTCAGGGTTAGAATTGTCAATGATGGTGTTTCGGTGCGGCGTGGCAGCGAAAAAGAATGCTCTCTGTGGAACTTTCTCCATACCTCAGCTTTCGGCTGTTTGCCGTGGTAAACGGACCGCCACTTCGGAGCAGGGTGTTGGACTGTGTACGGGGACAGGGTCCCCGGTCTGCCTGTCCACCCTTCGGTGAGTCTCAATCTGGAAACTGTAGGGACTTGGTCATTGCTGTGCCGTCACTCCTGGTGTCGACCGTTCTGTGTCTCGCCTCATCTCCTCCCCCTTCCAGGAGACGCCCCCTTGTGGAGACAAAGGTATAATGTCCGCACTGGAGCAGTGTCGAGTCCCCTCCGATCGTAAAAAAAAAAAAAAAAGGGACTGAAGTTATTTAACATCTAGGATCAGAGAATCATACTAAGTGAGATCGTGTATTGTAAATATGGCAATAGGGTGGAAATTTATTCGTTTTCCTGTATATAAAAGGAAAACATAATAAATTTGGTGAATTTTGAGTACGCTGAGTTCATGGATTTGAAGTTATGTTGGACAATAATACTAAGGGTGGTGGTGGTGGTGGTGGTGGTGGTGGTGGTGGTAGTGGTAGTGGTAGTGGTGGTAGTGGTAGTGGTGGTAGTGGTAGTGGTAGTGGTAGTGGTAGTGGTAGTGGTAGTGGTAGTGGTAGTAGTAGTAGTAAACCAACCGCATCATCCTAAAATTACGTATAATGAATCGGTTTGAACTAAAGATAAAATATACCAGACACAAACCACCATTGAGCAAACTTGTTCACAGTATGTATGACAAATAAATGGATTATGTGACGAAGTCTATTGCATACATGAGTTATGTGTTTGTCCCTTCATAAGTTATAGTCTAGGCGTTATGATTCCTGAACATTTTGTTTCAGATTATTCGTATATAATAGAACATTTACATCAAAGGGAATGCTAGAAAAGTAATACCAATATTGTTGCTGTTTTTCATTATTTCAGTTAGGTTACTTTTTTTTCTGAAAATGATTCAACACGATATTCTGAATTTACAAATAAAACAGACTAAATCTGGGCAACCATTCAGATGCAAATTAATAATACAAACTAAAGGCATAGTAAAATTATGATTATGAAGATTATAACTAATAAAATTTAATAGAAGTAAGAGAACAAACGATAAAGGCATCAACGGAGGTATAATATGGAGATTAAAATATTAGAGTGCAGAAAGGAAAATACGGATATGTAAAAATTATTTAACATCAATCCTAACATATGCCAAGAAACATGATCAGGAAAAATGTAAACCAATGCTTAATGACCATATAATGCAAATTACAACATAAATGCATCGCGATTTACAGCGTTTACAACAAAACATAAACGAGATATGGTACCGACGCACAGCGAGGGTCGCCTCATGGAGTGAGAGAGCTATGAGGTGAAGGGACATCGGGCGGCCAAAACCGGGAGCAATGGCAAAGCAATGACAGGGACCCTACAATTTCTAGATTGAACAGACAGACCGGGGACCCACTCCACAGTGTCAAACTCCCCTCCCCCAAGGGGCGATTCTTAAACCCCGGCAACCAGCGGAAGGCCAGGGATGGAAAGCCCAGCTAAAAAGTAAAATTAAGTACGTACTTCATTTACATGCAGCAAAGACATATCTGCATCTGCACATGTAAACTTTATAAACCGCTGGGAAATATTTGTATATTTTGTTATTTATTTAACTGTACCTGTCGCACATGCTTACTCTCAGCATTTTTACTTTAATTTATTTATTTTAATATGTTGTATATTCATATTTAGTATTTATTTGTACATGTAACCAAACTGTAATTTCCTTGATATCTTATATGTTCACGGTTCTCTATGGCCACTAGTGAACCCGCAGAACGCAATCCAAACTGTTTCTAATTCTCTTATGAAAGAAAGAATAAAACTAAACTAAACATTGATTTTTGCAATTTGGAGACTTATGAAACATGTTCTCATACTTACTTTACCATTTAATACCGACATACTTGCTAAAATGTGAATAAATTTTGCATTAATAACATATAAAGTACATTGTATATTATAACAATTATGGTTTGTGTTGATGAATGATTGTTCCCTGCGTTATGGAACCGACCTTCGCCAGAGAATTCGAGGCATTTTACGAGTAAAATCTTACCAGTAAACGCTTAAAATTACGGCCTCCACTCTCAAACAGGGAGCGTATCTGGGGCATATGTTCTCACCTAAGCTCGGTATATGTTATCTAGGAGCATCAGAACTATACCTATACACTCCGAGGTTTAAATTATAAATAATAACTGGAACTACAGAACCGTTTTATGGCCCGACCGTATTGCTTGTATGCGTCCTCCGCATGTTGTGTACTACAATGGGAGGTTTTATATTCCAATACGCCTGTGTTACAATGGTGTTGAAAGTGGTATCTATCTGCATTTAGACATTCCTGGCATTCCTTGCCATCAACATTCATGAACAATAATCACTCTGCGCAGTTTTATTTTTGAAAAGCTTTGCAGATGTATGAACAGATGTTTTTGAAACACTCACAACACATATTGAGAGATTTCTTTTTAGAGTGTTCGAATGCTACACCAATTTCGTCAAATAGTTCCTCCATTAGAACATGTCTTTTTCGCTTCTTAGGTTTGGAACTGGGACATTAGGACATCTCTCCTGATATTGTCTACACACCTGTCGACACGATTCAATTTTTATGTGTATCGTACTTAAAAACTCTTTGTTCAAGTGTGAATTTTTCGGTAGGCATTACAGTAGATTAATAAAAATTCAAGAACATAAACAGTAATAAGAATGCTTCAAATTAATTTACGCACAAACAAATATTTGAATAAGCTTTCACTTTTGAGATATACAATGATCAAACTCTAGTGTTCAAAGTATGAACAGAATGCAGCTAGTTAACATTCACAGCCGATAAAAGCAGCCTTGAACGGGTCATTCACCATAGTGAAATAGCGGAATAATACACAAGTGAACCACGCATACACGCGATCTTGACCGGGTTAAAAACCATAGCTCTGTAGTTAGAACGAAGAACTGAAAATCATTAATCCTTAATCTAGATAGACAGCAATGGAAAAGCGTAAGGAGGGAGGCCACAAATTTATTTTCATATTAAACAATGACTATTTTGGGACCTTCAATAATGCATATTTATAAAACAACAGCTGCTCTGCAACATAGTACAAGCTTATAATGATTTCTTCATTGTTAATATTACTTTAAAAAATTCTATGTGTATTTGCTACTTCCACGGTTTCCTTCTTCGTAGTTTTCTGTCTTACAGGAAGCGAAGTTCCCGAAACATTTCTTTTAACATCATGAATACGGGGAACAACGTAACCCGCCTCTACGTGGTATCCCCTGGGTAACGCTAAATGGAATACTACACAGGCATACTTCCCAAACCAAAAAACTTAAAAGAAGAGCACTTCTTAGTGCTATTTTGGAATGGCGGTGGAATGAATCAAAGCAAACAAAACATGATAGACAATCTTTTACCAGACAATGACATAGATGTATCCATCATAGCTGAAGCAAATATAGATCAACAAGCGGAAAAATTTTATCAATTTCCAAAATACAAACATATCGCCAAATATAAAAGGCCTTAAAAGTATTAACTTACAGGCTTTATATGGGGAAGTCAGAGGAAAAATTGTGCGGATCAATTAATCTCCAGTGCCATTGATGAACAACAACAACATCATGAATACGTGTTAGTTACGTAAATATTGAACTACAACGCAATGACAGATACCTAATTATTCATTGATGTGAAATAATTGTGGCGGGAGATTTCCTAAATAATAAAGGTGTTCAACCACAGGGTTTCCTTACATTTTTAAAGACGATTGAAATTTTACTGTTGTAGTCAAAATTGTAATTTCTGCATTTGGCACATATTCGGTACTTGATTCGGCGTCTTTCAACCTCAAGGGCAGAAGTTCTTGTAAAGAAATAAAAAGAAAACAACAAAACCTTATTTTACTCTATAAGAGTACGATAAATCTACGTTAAAAATGTTAATTGCAGCATCTACGAGGCGTGTATTTAAAGTAACGATAATTTTGCTTAAAAATAGAATTATTTACTAAATACTTTATTATCATTCATTACCTTAGACGTCATACTACTTCTCCACATAGACACTTCCGTTATTCAGGCACTTATAATGGGAACCAGTTTTTGTATGCCTTAGTAAAAGAATGGCGCCTGTAATAAAAGCCAAGTTTCACATCATCGTGGTTGAAATGTTTTTCATTAAGGAATTTCTTCAGATGAAAAACCAGATGAAAATCGCTTGGTGCCAAATCCGAACTGTAAGAAGGGTGGTCGAATTGTTCCTAACCAAATAATGCGATCAGATCTTGAGTTTGTTTGGCCTTGTATGACCGGATATGTTCACTCATTATTGTTTCCCCATAAATTTCGCACAACTGGCCATGAATGTTTGCTGGCCTAACATTTCTCGCATTCAAAAGACGAATCATATCTGACTTTACAGTCGGCGGGCCTTTCGATGGTTTTGAACATTTCGAAACGCTCTAACAATAGGAAAACACAAAGTTACGATCGCTCACAGCTGCGTCTTGCTTCCCAATGAATGGAGGAAGAGATCGCGCATACTCGAAATCCCGACTGCAGCATTGCAGTGGCAAAATATTAAAATGGGTTTACTTTAAAAACACGCCTCGTACTAATTTCAAATCCTGATTATGCTGACCCATTTTCTTTCTTCCTCTCCTCAATATGTTGTGATATTCAGTGAAAAATTAGCTATATAACCACTTATGACTTTCCCTAACATTACCAAATAATAGTAATCAATTGTATGTGTATTTATTTTATAAAGTGTATTCCATCCATTTTGCATTACTAACAATAACTTTTTATTCAAAAATGCTTCCAAATTAGGCAATACGTATTTAGTTGTATGATGATGAGAAAATAAACTGTTTAAAGCAAGTAACTTGCTTCCCCATGTAGGAATAGTTTATCCTGGGAAAACGTAAAATATAAACAATGAATATTTTGGAAATTGCTAATGCTTGGAAAATATTTATTTCGCAAATAGTATATTTTAATGGGTTCCGCATGTTTTGGGTCTTAAGCTTTTGTTTAGATCTTATATTTTCTATTGTATAAAATTCAATAAGAATTAGAAGGAACTTACGGGATACAATTCGAGGTATATATACAATCTCTCTATAAAGTTAGATACGAATTAGGAGGACTTTAAAATAAATATATTTATGGTGTTTTTCATGTAAATATCCGAAAACATTTGAATCAAAATCGTTATTTGTTACAGCAATTTTGTTGACATTACATTTAAAAATCGTATCACATAGAAGGGGATTCTGTTCTTAGCATCCTTCAACATTTTCGGATTGAAAAGTGAAATGCATCACTTTTCGTTTTTGATTTATGCTGTTTACTAACATACACGAGGTAGCATAGAAGCGCAAGCCAGAAGTGCGTCCGGAGCAATGATAGATACACTATGTGATTAAAAGTATCCGGACACCCCCACAAACATACGTTTTTCATCTTAGGTGCATTGTGCTGCCACCTATTGCCTGGTACTCATTATGCGTGACCTCAATAGTCATTAGACATCGTGAAACAGCAGAATGGGACGCTCCGTGGAACTCACGGACTTTGAACGTGGTCAGGTGATTGGGTGTCACTTGTGTCAGGTCTGTACGCGAGATTTCCACGCTCCTAAACATCCATAGGCCCACTGTTTCTGATGTGGTAGTGAAGTGGAAACCTTAAGGGACATATACAGCACAAAAGCGTACAGACCGACCTCGTCTGCTGACTGACAGAGACCGCTGGCATTTGATGAGGGTCGTAAAGAGTAATAGACATCTATCCAGACCAACATACAGGTATTCCAAACTGCATCAGGATCCACTCCAAGTACTATGACAGGCGTGAGGTGAGAAATCTTGGATTCCATGGTCAGGCGGCTGTTCATAAGCCATACATTACGCAGGAAAATGACAAACAACGCCTCGCTTAGCGTAAGGAGCGTCAACATTACACGATTGAACAGTGGCAAAACGTTGTGTGGAGTGACGAATCACGGTGCACAATGTGGCGATCCGATGGCAGGGTGTGGATTTGGCGAATGCACGGTGAACGTGATCTGCCAGTGAAATTCGGAGGTGGTGGTGTTACGGTGTGGTCATGTTTTTCCTGGAGGGGGCTTGCACCCGAAGTTGATTTGCGTGGCACGATCATAGCGCAGATCTACATTGATATTTTAAGAACCTTCTTGCTTCCCACTGTTGAAGTGCAATTCGGGGATGGCGAATGTATCTTTCAACACGATCAAGCATCTGTTCATGCTGCACGGGCTGTGACGGAGTGGTTACACGACAATAACGTCCCTTAATGGATGGCCTGCACAGAGTCCTGACTTGAATCCTATAGAACATACCTTTGAGATGTTTTGGAACGCCGACTTCTTGCCAGGCCTCACCGACCTACATCGATACCTCTCCTCAGTTCCGCAATCCGGAAGAATGGGCTGCCATTCTCCAAGAAACCTTCCAGCATCTGATTGAAAGTATGCCTGCGAGAGTGAACGAGGGTGGGCCAACACCATATTGACTTCCAGCATTACCGATGGAGAGCGCCACGAACTTGTATGTCATTTTCAGTCAGGTGTCCGGATACTTTTGATCACGAAGTGTATCTGTATCGTATAAAATAATATACACAAGCGCGCGCACAAGAAACACACACACAACCTAAATATATATATGGATTTTTTCTAAGATGTTTTAATACTATACATTGATTATAAATCTGAAATAGTTAAACTTAACAAAAATTAGGTCTCAGAGCATAGCTTCTCCTTTAATTATTTTCCTCAAAGGGGGTTTATGCGGCGTTTCTTTTTAATTTGCGCTTTTCAAAGACACACACAGGCAGATGCCACATAAATGAATATTTTCTTAAGAATATCTTTTGGTGGTTCACTGGATCTTAAGGGCTTCTTTCCCATAACGATTTGATATCGAAATCTACCTCCATCTACTAGAGATAGGAAGAGTAAGCAACGGAAATACATCTTTTATGAAAAATGTTGCATACTAAAAATTCATAGGAATAATATTTATCACATCACTCTTTTTATTTATAAAAGTTCGATAAGGTGATCATTTAAGAGCTTATATCACTTTTGGTTGGTGTTCTTGCAATAGGAGCAGTCAAATGAAAACTTTCCAAGCTCCAAAACTTACCATTGAGCATCATTAACTCACAGGAAAAAGACTGTTTCTTTTCATGCTTCTAAAAGTGTAACAATTGCAAATGCAATGTCATTAGTGGAGGCATATAAACTATCCGCTCCCCCGCAAAAACAATTTCGCCGAAGCCAGGATTGCAGTTTTTCGACTATAACATCCCAATCCTTTCGGCCTGTTTAGAATCATACTAAGACAAAAATAAATTTGAGATATGACCGAAATATTTATGGATATTCTTTTTAAAACTAGAGTTTTTCTCTTGCAATTTCCTTTAAAACATGCGTGTTTGAACGCTCGAGGAAATGTTCGAGAGTATAAGATTGAAAATACGTTAATGGCTTCAATGATTCTGCAAAAATGAGCCTGACAAGTGATTACTAGAGGATAGTAAATTCTACTTCAAACTTCCATGCTTACAAGGGGCACTGTCACATTGGCGTTATAGACTAAGCTGAGAATTATTAGTGAAAGTAGATTGTAAATAAGAATACCCGTATCACGACTTTCTCACCCATAGGCCCAAGTTTGACAAGAAAAAACTTTTTAGCAGGTGTAATTATTCACTAATAATATATAAGTACTGCTATATATGGTTTTTAAAGGTATTTAACGAGAAAACTTACAAAAGTGTGCAATTTTTATCTTTACAGGGTTTTTTTTATTAGAGGCACCCATCACTGAGGGGAAAAAATGAAACATACATATCTGCGGACAATTTTCTCTTATCTACATGAAAGTTTAGTTGTAGATTATCTTTAGTGACGTCTTGTGCCCAGTAATTATAGCCTCGGTACGGGGCAAAGTTGTTTATCCGTCCCATTCGCGGTTGTGTTGATACATTAACGAAGGAATACAATATTTTCTGTCCATTAGTTTTACGTCTCCATGCAGCGCATGTGTCTTAATGCTTCCTAAACACTAATTGGGGAGTAAATGTATTAACTATGAATGACCCAACAGCTGGAACCTCTTAATTTTATGTTATGTGTATGTACATAGTATATTTACATAAATTCAATACTCGATTTCTTTATGATGATGTATTATAAAGATGTATGTAGATTTGTTCTTGATATAAACTACACTTGAAATAACAATTCTTTAAAATTTGGATCTATATGAAAAGTATTTGTAATAAAGTCTCTTATGTTCAAATTGTGACTATGGTCTCGTATGAAAACGGTTTAAGCATGCATAATATTATACTTTTAATTCATGTGCATTGCGCATTTCATTATCAGCGCCGTATTCAGTATCCCGATTCTTGAGAACTGCGATCTTAATTTCCCTTATGGCATGCTTGCATACATTTACTACAATGTCTGGCATAGTACAAGGCAGCTGGTTGTTGAGTGCAAGATAGACCTAAGCCGGTACAACTTTAAAGTTTATAATTTGTTACCGGTGAATAGGGACCCTAGGGAGACAAAGCCGAATCAGAATGCTTTTGTGTTCGATGTATTTTCACTATAAAAATCGCAGTTCCATCTATGAGATCAGTCCCTTGTTAGTCCGCAACAAGCAAGGCAAGTTAGCTTGTTAGTCCGCAAGAAAACAGTGCATACGCACTTAAACACAGAATTTTTAGTGACCAAATGTAGGTTTCCTTCCCTGACAGGTTTCATAGGACTAGTTCTGATTCCTACACCTGAAAGTATTGTGTAAAAGTATTCTACATATATGGCGTGGATATATCATAGTATGTATGTATGTATGTATGTATGTATGTATGTATGTATGTATGTATGTATGTATGTATGTATGTATGTATGTATGTATGTATGTATGTATGTATGTATGTATGTATGTATGTATGTACATTGCATTCAATATATGGGCGTTACAGACTGCAAGAAGTTTAAATGAAGCAGAAATTAAAAAATTAAGAAAAATAATAATATTTGCAACCAAATTGGACAAAAGCGCAGAATTGCAAAATATTTCATGCGTTTATAAGCAGATTTGAAATACTCAATAGACTACATGCAATATTATTTTAGGCATTTTTGAAGCGGTAGTGAAGGGGAAGATCGCCAAACTTTGAGCATATTTAAAAGTTAGTTACTCAACTTAAGTTTCGTTTAAAATATATATCGGCTATAAGTGTACATATTGTTGTTAACAACTTTTTCAAATAATTATCACCTACGCTACCTTTAGAATTACAAGAACAGGTTTTCTGAAAGGTATCTTGGATATGGGAGGAGGTACGGCAAAGTGTGACATTTTCACAGAATAGTGCATACAGCGAAACAATTTAATGTAAGGTACGGGCGATCAAATATTCGATTAGAATTATGAGAGGGGATGAATCATTTATGAGAACAGTATGCTATAAGGAGCAGCTTAGAATGGGAGGAAACAAAATGTGGGCAGCGAAAATCAAAAGAGGTCTGGAGAGAATAGGGATGTGTAATGTTTGATTTGAAGGACCTGGAAATAGAGCAAATGTGTAGAGAAAAGTACAGAAGCGACTTAAAGATACAGAGCGACAGTAGACGCTGTCACATTGTATTGAGAAAGTATCATTAAGCTTACAGCCGAAACTAAAAATATAATGGGGTATAGAGCAATATATTTTGTCCAGAAATAGAGCCAGTAAGCAAGGGCTTGCTTGGGTCAGACTGGGAACATGGCGAATGGTCAGATTCATTAACGAAGTAGGCATAGGAATCTGTCCCTGGTGTAGAGAGGAAGAAACTTGGATTCATATTCTGGCGCATTGTAGTAAGTGAGAACAGCTGAGAAAGTATGTGCCAGGTTGCTTTGTTAACTCAAGGAGAGGATTACGAGTTTGTTGGATTTTGCTGGTTGGGAGCGGGAGAGAGAAAAATCGTAAATTTTTTACAAAAACGTTTTGCAGATGAGGGTCAAGGGTGGTGGGGGAGGGTGAGTGGCTTAGAAGCGGGTATCTGTTTGATTTATGAAGAATAGCATGTGCTTGTTAAGTTTTTTCTATTCTTCTTTTGTTGTTTTTGTGTGATATTTGTTGTTAATTTGCCACTTTATCCTTCTTGTCGATTGTTCTTTTCTTCATTAATTATACAGCGTAAATACAAAGGATAACTGGACGAAATAAATTTGCCTAACTCAAAGTAATCACTGGGGCTATTGTTCTGGTTAAATAGAAGTGTTATAGTTGTAATTACTAGTTGAGTCGGCTAGTTTGAAGAAGAACGCTTTGTTGCTTCACGTATGGAAAGCCAATTTGAAGTAGGAGTTGTATTGTAGTTCTTATGTTGGGGAGCCAAACTTGAAGTAGTCGCAACCGCACGTATGGTAAAAAGTTTCCGGTAGCCTTCCTCCAAATGTTTAAAAAAATATTAAGTTTGTAATTTCGACTGTTTCTTTAAATATTATATTTATGTTTGCCTCGGCTGCGTCAGTATTTATTTTTTAGAGACATGAATGTCTTAGGAGGGAGTGGTGCGACTGAAGAATGTAGCTTACAGATTTTAAGCTTTTCTTCACTCCATTTATTAATGCTTGTCACGATTTAAATAACACTTCACTGATATAGAGGTCTGTGAGATTCGTTTGTTAATTACTTCCACTTTTTAACACGTAAACTATTTTTGTCTCACACTAAATACGTATTACATTTCTCGAGGACGCATCTCGCGTCCGGTTAGGAAAACTGTCTATCAACCAACTGACTTCTGAATTTGTAAAATTTTGCTATATTTCAGTTTCTGATTGGCTAATCCTAGTCCAATAGAATAGCTTTATTTAATTAAGACTTTTTCTGGTTGTTGATTGGCTATTTTATAAACTGTCACTAAAATTACATTATTGCTTCCAAGAATCACCACTAGCATTTAAACTTTCTAATTCATTGTTGCATCAAGGTCACCTCATTGTTTGCAACTTTTGAGCTATTTCTCACAGCTCCTACATTATTAAATTACGTAATACATTCACTTAACATTATTACCCATGTATACAATAATATAAACATATACAATGACTGTAATATACACTGTTTATATATTGTTACATACACATATTGTTTTAAAGCGTGCTGTTATTCAATTTATATATTATATAATTAGACTAAAATCATTTAAGTGTTAAAAGTACTGCCTCAAGTTACGAGGCCATGTCTACAGATTTTAGCTGCTGCATTTGAAGTTCTTTGTTTACGGCTGCTGTCGGCTGTCGATAAATATTGTTGAGCATGAGACTGTACATGGGTATCTCAAGGGTGTGCCTGATAAGAAGACCTGCTAGAATTAAAGACACTAATTAAACTTGAATTTATGGTGTTTATTTTAGACAAGTTTGCATAAAATTGTGATTCCTTTAAAAATAGCACCTCATAGTGGTTCTGATAAATAATTGACGTTGGACTTTGGATAGTTATTTGACGCACACAATTTGTTCACTGAAGATTATTCACTTTCACATACACTTCTTTGAAACTGCTTTACTTCGCGCACTCGATTCCTCTTTGTTTCCCATGGAACACTTAAATTATATAATATAACAGAATTGTTCCTCTGATTTCGCAATTTTAACGACCGGTGAGTTAACACAAATACTTTCACTTTAAAGCATTTACTGTCGCGCACACGATATTCTTTGTATTACATCTTTACGCTTATAGTTTTGGCGCGGAATGTTTATATTGAGTGTCGCAGGTTTATCCGGCAAGTGAATTTAACACAAAGCGTAATTTGTCTCCCCGACCTCAACTTATATAGATGATAGTAGATCGTTCCGCATTTTACTTCTAATTTTCTTAATAACCGACTTATCGCGCGATTTCTCAAATATGAGAAATCTGGGGAGAGGGGCTTTAGTTCCTCCCTATTGGCCTCTCAGCAGTCACATGACTGAAGACCATGGTGGAATTCCCAGCTTGTGAATTTGTGAAGTTCCCCTTGTGTGGCAACACATGCCTTTCTGGTGTGCACTGTGAACAAAAGCACTTTGTAATTTTTTGAAGCTTCCCCTTGCTTCTGTGTGAAGGAAGTACTTGCTCGTAAAATCGTGTCCAGTGGAAGTGTTCTTGCTTCGTATACCAGAAATATCGATGAAATATATAGTAAACTAACAATCACACAAATATAATTAACACTATGATTTCATCAAGAATACATATCATATGCACATTTATTAATAATTCATTAATATAGCATTAAACAATGGTACAGAAAACTGTCTCAAGTTTCTGGTTTCTTTTTCTCCTTTCCATCTCTTGTAAATATCATTAACTTTAAGTTCAATGTGATGAATATAGTCGAAAAAATTATGAGCTACATGTATTATATAAGCACGCATGTTCTATCTGACACGTGCGATGTACGAGTGTGAACATGCAAAATGATTAGGACCAATAAATACACCACTATCTCAACTTAATATTTATTGGAATTATATTTATTTTTAGTGAAATATATTTTTCGTAGGGATTTTATACAAATACTCTTGAAAAATTTGGAAATGTATTTGTGAAATAATTTCTTAAAATGTCTTAATTACAAAAGCAAAGAATGCACTATGATTGTCAGTAATATAAATATTTGTGAAATAAATAAATAAATAAATAATTTGTATTAACCCTAGAAGTGCCGCATAAATCGCATGCTTAAAACGTGTCGCTGTCCCAATCTATTTAGTCAATTTTGTAAAATTTAATTACTACAAAACATAATATTTAGCATTATAACCACTGTATCGTTATCATCTATTATGTCGCAACAATATTCATGGTGGAAATATAGGACTGGCAATTGACCCAAACGACAGTTCTAGGTAGAAGTTAACAAGATTTAAAAACTTCATTTTTTAAAAAAGTGCATTTAGGAATATAACGTTACATTCTGGATATGGTAGTAAAGCTTACAGCTTAAAACTTTTATTTGCGGAAGCAGTAAGCAGCCAAAGTTTTAAATGGGTTTAAATGACCCCAACTGCACTTCTAGTGTTAAAGAATCCCGAATTAAGTGAAATAGATAATTCCATTTCTCAGTAATATTAATGCAAGAAAGAAAGAAACAATACAACCGAACTGCTACGCTATTTAGCACAGTAAGGACAAAACTTCATGTCGTAGGAAAACATTAAGGGTCATCCATAACCTACCCAGAGAAACAGACTGCAGAAACATAAGTTGCGGCTGCATTACCCGCCTGATATCCATGCAAGCTTACAATGAGCAAGTTAACAACCAGTGTTTCTACGCACAAGGCCCTTACGCAGACGGATTTTCAGATAGCAAATATTCAATAAAACCTTTTTTCTTTATCGCACAGGTAAAGCCGCATTTGCGGCTAGGTACTGTGGCGATCACATTCCGCCCAGGTAAACCTGGGCGACCTGTTTTCGATTGCTGGATTGTTTTTATCTAGCTACCCCTCATACGTAAATCAGTTACCAAGAAATTGTAATCGCATAAGAGTAAGGACAGGCACTCACTTATCTACATTGAAACTTATCGCTTTTGTTTTGATTTTATTAACGCGCTAGCTTTATTCCCAATTTTCAAAATATCGCATGAGGTACACTGAAGTGCATAAAATTGCCCATTCCCTTAAATCACAATAGTGCTTTTATCTCTGTAAAGCTTCCTTCAGGTAACCCACCTTTTGACTCCGCCTAACCGGTAGCAGTTCTTCATGATTTGAAAACAATTTAAGGACACAAAACGAACCAATAAACGAATTATAAACTTGTGAAATGAAAGGGTGTTTCGGACCCCATGTCTATGTAAGCTTCACTACTACTGGTACACAAGGGAAAGGTAAACCAATAAAACATAATTAGAAAACCTACATTAGGTAAACGGTAGTGTAACATAAAAATACGAGATTTAAGTATATTAAGGGTACAAAACTCAAACAACTCTTAACGTGCGTGTTTATTTCTACGTTTTTATTTTTGCAGAAAAATTCAACAAAGCCACCACTTTAACTGTACTCCACTAGTCCGCTACTGAGAACATGAAGAACTATGATAGCTTGTAATGTTATCCTTCAGCAGTTCAACCATTGGAAAAGTTATGTATTCTGCCAGAATTATGCGCGAGGAAAAGAGGCCCTCTCGATGGCAGAGGGTGGGGCTAGATTTGTCAGTACCAACATAAACAGCTGCGTTTTATTGTGGGCCACTTTTAATGTGCGTCCGTATACCTACTTTGTGCAGACAGGAGGAGAGAAGAGTGTGAACATAAACAAACAGGTAAATGGGGGGGAGGGGGAGAGAGAGACAGAGAGAGAGAGAGAGGACTAATAGGCAAGATTGAGAGAAGAATCTACATAGCTAGAGTAACAACGCGAGCACAACTGTGGGATCTACTAGTTTTAAAATAAGACTATCTCTCTATGTGTGTACTGAAACGCCAATGAAATATCTACCTTTAAGTCTTTTCATTAACAGGACACCTTTGAGCACACTACAAACAAGATTCCTTCTGTGACGAGGTTAAGAGTGTAGCATTTTCTTTTCCAGTGGTGTTTCTAAAGAGAAGAAAATCGGATTTCTTTCTTGAAATCCGGGAGCTCTCTTTGAGACGAGGTTCATCGAGAAATGAGATCTAACCTCAGAAAAGACAAGACGAGAAAACGGGTCACAGAAATTCCATCCCAGTCGAAGTCGTAACAAGGTCTCCTCCACTAGGAAGGTTATGACACGATGCCACGCCCCCTAATAAGAGGGTGGGGGTGAGGCAATGAAATGGCCTTCGGGGCTCTTTTCCCGCACTGCCAATCCCACGGAGGATACACTTTGGGACGGAAAATGGCAAAACCTGAGGATTTCTTCATGTCGTTGTCCGGATAGCAGAACGCAACGTCATTTTGCCAACTCCCTTTCTTCTCTAGTAGCATTTTCGTGAGGACAGGATACTGCTAGCATTTTTCAACGGTGTATTTGAATTTTTATTTGTACCTTTACTCTTCCACTCTGGATTTCTTTTAAAAGCTTAAGCGAATTCTGACTAAAGAGGAGAAATGGAAAGACATGGAAGCACTACTTTGTTGCAACTCCTCTTCGCATTTATATGTCGAAAGTTATTTTTCTAAACACTGGCATCCAAGGGAGAAAGGGTATCGAGAAACTGTCCTAACCCCTCCATCTCTTTCTGCACATATGTAGCTTGCGTGAAAGACAGAGATGGAGTCGAAGAGTTTTCCGTTCTCAGACCGAAAGAAAAGAGCATTTTATACTTATGCTAAACGAACTTTAGGCCAGGGTTTGTAGTGGAATGGTCTCTGTGTCGATACTTGAGGATGGAGAAGCGAAATTGCTCTAGAATGAAAGCAGAGAGAAGGAAATACACTTGATTCAATAATCGCATTCATCGGATTCTCTCAAGCAGAAAAAGCAATCACATGTGTAGTGATATTTTCGTTAGAAGATAGTCATCGGCTTTGGCAACGAACTTTTTCCAATAGCCGAGCCGATACATGTCGGCACGCATGCGCAAAAGCGCTTGTACATGTACTCTTTTAAGGGTTCGGAATGTTGAAGGGTTTCTCTACGGCTGTCGGGAAGAGTTCAACAAATTTAAGCAGATGGTTTTCAAAGGGAATTCAATTGAGATGGATTTTACAGGATATAAGCGAAAGTTTATGCAGCATTCTATTTTCAGTTATGAACACAATATTATAAAACCTGACGTGACCAATACTATTTCATAACATTATACAATGTATATCTACTGAAACGGGTCACAGATAATGTAATAAATGTGCTTGTGAAATACAGGGTGGTTATAACCTCCACCTACTAGGATTCAGAGCTGGGCCAGGGTTGTTCGCCGAGTGTTTAGATATACTTCTCGCAATATTTAGAAAAGGTACTAACGATACGCTACTTTAAAGAAGTGAACAACTGAATAAATCTTCTATTCTTCTGTAATGTCCTGACGCCTTGAGGAGGATTGCAGTTGGATGCTACCAATGACCTTGTACCTTGGAGAGAGTCGCTGGTTACATATCTATGTTACCGAATTTACTTTTTCAACTGTGGCATAAAGACCTTAAGCACATTTTTTCTATATTTACTATGTTTTCTCGATCTTTCGACGCACATGCCACAGCTCTCCGCTGAGAGTGTTTATTACAACAAGCAAGGGACATATGACTACTACACTCTCTGTTACTTTGACTGCAGGACCCAACACATACCTACAACAAAGACGCGTGGTTTGTGAGAGTTTGCGTTTATAGACTCTTACAAAGAAACAGCAATTCGTTGTATATTTTCTAAATTTTGAAAGAAGTATATTTAAGTGGACTAGTAATTGCATTTCATTCCTTGAAAACGTTCTCTCGTATATCTTGAAATATGTAGGATATTTTCAGTATGAGGATCACCGCACTCTTTTCAGTCGCATTAGATAATACCTTGATATACACTTTGGTTGAAGATAGATAGGGTTTCCGTTCTGTTTTATAGTCAGCTCAGTCACCAGAAATAAGGCTAGAACTTTTATTCTGGGACCATGTGAAAATCCTTGTTTACCTGAGTGTAATCGATATTCCCTGGATCTGTTTTCTATGCGCTGAAGATATTCCTTGAATGGCGTAAAACTATATATTTGCACAGATTATAGCATATTAGTGTCCAACTCAATACAAAGGTTTTGAAATTATTTTGTGAATGTAACATACAAACGTCTATTTTGTGTTGAAATTAAGGATAAGCATTTGTAATGGTTTGTAATATATATTTACTGTTAATTGCAGTAAATAAACTAAATATTTTAATGCTGTTCTTCTAAAACATAAATTTTAAGATTATTTTGATGGAGGTTTAGCAAAGATACTTAAATATAAATAGAGCATACAATCCTAATCCTATTTCAGGATATGCACACAAGGTAACTACTATAAAATGTTGCATTAAACATTTTAAAGATAAACAGAACAATGCACCTATATGGGAAGTTCTACAGATCCAAACTGGGAGGATAATTTCGTAAACTGAAATTAAATATGGTAAGCAAAATGGTTTGTAAGAAATGAAACTTTAAGAATAATAAAGGCAATAAAAGCCAGAGTCACTGATTTTCGTATTTTTGTGTTCATTGTACGCTTTCAGAGTGTATTCTTAATCATCCTGATTTCATTTGTTTTTAATATTATTCCCTCTTAATATGGTTTAGAAGATTACATCACACGGGGTTTTTACTTGTTATAAGCTAGTACCCAATCATTTACGCTGGTCTATAAAATAAAATATTTTGTGTTTAACAAAAGCAAAACTGCATTCCAAAATTGAACAATTAAATGTGTAACTGGCAATGTCGCTATGGAACTACGGATCTTCAGTTATCTGTGCCATGTTTTTCCATGACAAAATGCCCATGCACACAATAAGCCTTCTGATGTGATTCAAGTCTCCAAAATTATGTTCCGACTATGACTTTGGACTTTTCAAATCTGATACAACTTTTAGTTGCAGGTACTAATAGGGTAAAATGGAAATTGATCACACAAAATGGTTACTGTTGAAATGCCACAACATTTTTAAGTCAAATATATGTTTTAACAGATGCTTGGTCAATGGTAATGGGTAGTAATACGAATTCACGTACACTCTCTCTCATGTAAATCTAGAAACGACAACACCCTATGGTTTCACTAGGTTCGATACGGCCTAACTGGCTCCGCTCGCCCCTTCTCAATTTTCAAGGTACAACTTGCATCCAAAGGATATGCTTGCGACCCTGTCTTGATTCTGTTATGTTCAATTATATTATTACAGCATTACTTTCTATTTGTTATCTCTTGTGTTTAGGAGAAATAAGTTTAGGAAAATGACTTTAGGAATTGCGAATTTAAGAATATTGGACTTAGGAAGAATGGATTAAGAGAAATGACCAGAAACGGTTTCAAGAATTCTGCAAATTTTCTTCAGTAAGCTTCTGTGTCTCTCATGATTTCCCAGAAATTTAAATAAAAAATGAAAGTAACTTCAAAGAGCATACACACAATACTCAAAGGCATTATTGCATTAAAGTTAACTGACTTTTAATTCTTTATATTGTATAGAAATCTAATTACTAAACGTTCCTGTCATTCTGGTAAGAACGGTGTTATTGTGATTTTTGAGCCCGCGATGTTATAAAGGTTAATATACAATACTTCTAGGAAACGTTGTATTATATTTATGTTTTAGGAGCACAAATATGGTACATTTTGATATGCTACTTAAGGGTACTAGGCACAGAAATTGCTAATTGTATATGCCATTTGTATATTTTAAAAGCAATTATAATATAATATTAAGTTCTATGGTATCCAATATCAAAAATTCTTGAAGTTTTAAATGTTTAAACTTTTCATATTACTTCTTGATCCGTTTACATAAGAACAATATTAAATTTTTTGTAAAAATAAGACATTTCCTGAAGAGAAAGTATCTAAAGCCTTTAATTGTCTAAGAATTAATTTTGTATTATGACTCCATAATTATACTTGATATCGAGAAAATGTTCTTTAGATATCTTCATTCATCTTCAAGGAACACTTATTGGAAATTTCAAACAAAACCCAATAAAATGGTAGTAGATAAAACAATATAACGAGAAAATAAAGTTTTAAAATTTCAAGTTTCTTGTGATATTTTACCTGTGCGCAACCATTTAGACCGGCCAAAAGGGTAATTCGATTCTGATCCTACAAAGTTTTGAGGATTTCTTCTGTGATAATTTTTAAAAATCTGATGTGTTACATTCACATGTCTATCTCTACGTGAGAAAATATTTAAATCTCTCCTACGATTTATTATGTTTGCATGTTTGTTGTGTTATTTTATTATATAGCAGGGTTCATTCACATTTGCATTTCTGTAAAGAAATATAACTGTGCACATATTTTATTTTTAGTAACTTTAGCCTCCCGCACCAGCATAACTGTAACAACCGTTGCAAAGGAACAAGAGTGAAGATTCCAGCAGGTTCATAAAAGCCTGTGTTAGTTGGCGTGCAAATAGGACACAAGTAACTAACACTAGGGAAACTCCGAAGTAGATCACAAACAGGGGCTTTTTCACTGTATTCCACCACGTGACCCCGAGGTGGCCAATCAAGTTAATAGAAATTTATTAGTACATAAAGTAAATTCGCGCCAGCTCAAGGACAAATAGAATTAGTTTGTAAGTTTTACATTCGCGCCACTCAGAACTGTATACAGAGTTGACCATTTAAGTTGACACTATACAATATCTCCAAAACTAAACGTTGTAGAAGGAAGTGTCTTGAATAAAAGTTGATATTATGGGGGAAAGTAAACGCCATTAGTCGTGTTTTATTTAGAGACGTTGTGATGGTTATTTTAGGGTAATTTAGTTCTTTTTAATGGGAATGTATGTTTTTTTCTCACTTCTCATAAAAGCCTGCTAAACATTTGTATAAAGCACTTTGCGGTTTTTCCTACACTAACGTAAATAACAATGAAAATTCTGAATGGCTGTGTACGAAGAGCACAATGAATGGTTGGACCATCCATGGATGGTCATTTGAGGGTCAAGTTAGGTTTTGTAATTGGGAACCAATATTTTTTATTTTGTTTCCTTATTCCGCATCACAAAATAAGCAGGTTTTTCTAAACCATTTGCTAATGAGAAAGCAACATACAAAATATAGATTTCTATTTAAAAAATTAAATTGACCCTAAAATGACCATCATAACGTACTCCAAACAACACGACTAATGATATTTACATTCCTCCATAATATCAATAAACTTTTATCAAAGCCATTTCTTTCTACCATTCTTAGTTTTGGAGATATTGTACAGTCTCAAGTTAAATGTTATGTATTGATGCAGTAATTTGTATCACAAATTACTTAAATGTAAATAATGATTGTAATATGAATATGCATTTTTATGTGACATTGATTTGAGATGTTTATTGATTGTAATTATTGTTGAGAAGTAAGTTTATACGGCCTTACTGAAACTGACAATAATAGCGTGCAATAATGCAGCGAGGGGGTGAGCTGTTTATCATTATTGGAAGTTACGTAATGTTGGCGCGTTTTTCCTTGAGAATCTTCTGGAACGTTTCCCTAGAGCATATGTATTCATAATTTTCATTGGATATATAAATAGACGCTAATGTTGGCGCGTTTTATTAGCCAATTGCTGCTCAGTTATAATCTTTAGGCATATCGGTGTGTAGGAGTATAAAAGGTAGGTTAGAGGTAAAGTCCTTCAGTCGGTCAGTTCATCAAAATTCTTTGTACACTACACGCCTTCAGTCCGTCAGTTCGTCGAAAATATTTTGTATGATACACGTCGCCTTCAGTCCAGCAGAAATATTACACGTCGGCTATCGATTCGCAAGTTACGCGTATAAGAGTTATGAAAAATCTCAAGTATGGTAAAGTTAATTATACAAAAGCTTGAAGTACGTGGATTAAAAGTGATCAGTAAGAAGTTGTTATAACACTTTCAGTTTGGCGAGTGTCAAGATCAATGTGTAAATGTGATAGTTAACGTGTTCGACAATAAAAGTGTAAAACAAATTTCTTCATCAGTGTTATCTTTGGATAAAAGATTCCTTTCCGTTTACACAACCTGTATAAAGAGAAGTGCTTGACCAAAAGGATAATAGCTAGCCGGAGGACAGAGAACCAAAATTAAATAAAATAACAGTAGCATTTTTTCAAACAAAAACTAATACTGCCGCAAATTGCTAACACCAGATGGAGCTAACAAACCTAACAAATGAATCACGTCACAAGATGGCTTCAACACGTTGAGTAAACACACATACACAAACAACATTAATAATACCATCACAAATTGGCTCCCAAACGTGGGGCTCAAATAAATATAACATAAATACCGCCGCAGTATATTTGAGGTTCTTGTCAAAATTTTAGCAGTTTTGGACTTCGAGGAACCTGTGCTCCTTGTAACAAAATTTTCGCGCCGGAATTACTTTAAGAATGTAACTGAATTTTGTAACATAGCCGCGCGAGTAATATGTGCTAAAACTGATAAGAAATTCGCACAGAGAGTAACTAAACATGCAGAAGTCTTGTTATGTGCTGTTAGACAAGTAATTAAGTAATGCGCCGGTGGAAGTCGAAGTATAACCATGTACTTTGTTTAGCACACATTTTGAAAGGCTGGTTGTTAGTTCACTGTTACAATAGGGAACAATAAAAAGAAAATTTGTGTTGCATTTTATATGCCATGTTATTTTGTTAGTCAGCTGAGCACTTACACACCACGCCTGGAGATTAATGAAAGCATGTTTCTACCAGAAAAGTATTTAGAACAGGTGTTCGAGACCACACAGCAGGAGTTTCAAGGAGTAGGCGAGCTGATGAGCAACACGTCATCAGAAGGTGACCGGTGGACTGCATTCTCCAGGTAAATATAAACAAAGCTGAAGGACGACGCAGATAGATACCAGATAGTTTTATACAGCTTTCACAAACTGTTGTTACGAAAGCTTTTCTTTCTATCTACTTTTTGTTAATCGAGATATACCCATAGAGGAAACGTTTCATACACATTTCGTTGAAGGTTTAAGGGAACACAGGAAACAGAATAGATAGTCAGATGCTTAAAAGCTAGTTGCTATACGCTGGCCTCGAAAAACTACACTCTTTGTCTTTCGAGAGAAACAACATAGCGACAGCACTTTTAAAGACTGATAAAGTATTGAAAAACCCAAACCAATAACAACGTACATTTTGAAAATAGCTAATGCCACAAAAATGTTATTTTAAATAAATTGTGTGTTTTGAAGAAATCTATATTTTTGGTATTGTACGCTTTTGTCTAGTATTTACGGTTTATCAGTTATACAAAATTATACAACAGTCTTTCCGAATGAAGAAGACTTCACAGGCTACTCCCAGAAAATTCAAGATATAAATGTTATTTGATATAGAATAAATTCATGAACATATTGTATTTTAATCAAAATCGTTAGAGGATTTTCCTGAAAATCCAAAATTTCGATTAACTTTCCCTGTAAAGGGCTGTGTGGGAAGAAGGGATTTTCTTAAAATCATCGTGCCGAAAGGTTTGTATTTATTGAACATTTCGCTTTTGTGATATTTGTTGAGACACACACACACACACACACACACACACACACACACACACACACAAGGATCCTTTTCCAAATACCTTTTATGGTTGAGGGAGCCTCAAAACACTCATTTGCAGTTAAATTGTGATCCATAATGTGACGGATGTGTTTATGTTGGTACTGACAAAATTTACTCTAACCCTACCAGCGTCACTACTTCTTTTTCGAGCATAATTTTATTCTAATCGCTGAATTGGTAGCGTATTTTACTTCCCCCAAAGTATGGCCGAACTGCCAAAAGCTAATATTAAAATTTAAAACTTATATTTTCATGCTACACTACAGTTTTCTTAATGCCGGTTTTCTTATTCCGTGTAGTAGCAGCAGCAACTTAACTTTCGTCTCCATGCTGATAAAGCTCTCACATATGTAAATGTCGTAGCGTCGTTCACTTTAACCACACATGCAAATCATTCTTCACCACTTCCTCTAGGAAGCCAAATTATTTGTAATTGGTATAGCCTTTCCTTTTGTGCCAATCGTAGCGAAACTCTTTTATAGACGTGGTATCAGAACCACCCCTCCACAATTCCATATATATTATAAACATCGTTCATTGATTAGACCAAGTGTGGCGAAAACGCCTTCCTTCCGCGAATCACCAAATATGCAATACGCACTGCATCACTCAACAGCACATGAAAAGCAAATGGGAATGTGACAGAGAGGGAACGGCGCCTGCGAGTCAAAATAACTCGCGAGTCACGTTTTCGCCACCTCTGAATTAGACTTTACAGCCTAAGACAAAATAAATGAGCAATAGCCAGAGAGGGAGTTCGATTCGGAAAACGTCGGAAGCATTCGCTGACGCTGCATTCACAATACACGATTTAATACCACCCTGAGTTCATTTCTAAGCTATGCGATAAGTAGGAAGATGCCTTTCAATTTGGTTATATGCATGGTAGCCGAGCGGTGACATGCATGTGCGTTGCAATTGGAACAACCTGGATTCGAATCCTTGGCGTATGTTTTTATATTATTCAAATTTTAACTGGTATCTATTAATTTTAAGACATTCATACATATAAACACTAGTCTCTCTTTTCATTTTCAATATAAGTGCATGTTAATAATAATTTAAAGCGAAAAGCTAAACCAAATATTTAATTGACATAATATAGGGTGTGCAATCTGTGTGTCTCAATCCTCAGTTATGAATGGCGCTGGCGTGATCATGCTCGCTCACCTCATAACCTTGGAGTCCTGCATAATACTTTAGCAATCAGACTGTCTTTTGCTATGGTTGAGCGCACAAGTAAAGAAGAAGCTACAATCAGATCTCTCCTTACTTAGTGAATGCCGCTGGATACCTACTGTGTGTCTCAGGCTACAATAGTGCTTGAAGTCCCTATATCTACAGCTACGAGGTGGGTGCGGTTATCCAGGGAAGGGATTGTTCGTCATCGACCTGGTTCAGGTTGAAAATGTTTTTCCACTCTTCAGTAAAATACTGCACTTCTAGAAGTGGCAGACAGCAATTCCTTCCAGCACGTGTTTACAATTAGGTGTAATTGTAATTTCTCTCGATTGAACCGCACAGCCTTGCACCATTTGACTACAGCAGAGCTCTTGCTCGATTGGCAACTAAGAAGCAGCGTCTTACAAACAATCACAGACTATGTCATCTCGCATTTGCAAAAGAAAACGTCAGCCGTAACTGGAATGGGGTTATTTTCACAGATGAGGTGACATTTTCACCTACAATTCCGGGAAAGCAATTCTACCACCCCAGAGGAAAACCTTACTCAAATACGCGGAACAAATGAATTACCAAGGTTCGTATATCTGTGTTGTGTGTTGGAGGTGTAGTCACGAGATAGTCTAGGTATGTTTTGGCAGCTTGATGACGCATTAAAATATAGACCGCAGAATAATGACATGCTCGAAAACATCATGGTTCATTCTGTAAGGACTAGACATCCCAATAGAATGATTGAATTCCAGCAGGATAACCACCCTGCCCACAGGTTTCAAGCTGGTGCTCGAAAAGGCAAGATTGACTGCTCTCCTTCCTCATTGCATTTTAATCCCACTGAAAATGTGTGGGCAGAGGTACAGAAGGTTTAGGTGTTAAATTGGTCTGGAAGAAAACACAAGACCAAAGACGTTTTGTGGGATGAAGTGAAAATTTAACTAGGCACTTGATCGTCCATGTCCCATAGAATGAGAGAAGTAACAGAAGCAGAGGAATTACACGCCCAATATTAAGTGAATTTCTATTTTCATTGCTTTTTCATTTAGGACTATAACATCTCCTTATTCCTTATTTAGTTTGAAAACGAAAAGCAGTGTGTTTCAGTTGTTATATATGAGCATAAATACCTTGAAATCAAATTAACCTTAGGAATTGGAAACTATAACATGAGTAGTAAACATTGCACTTTTCTGGAAAATATAAATAAAATTGCGCTGGAGATACAAACCTCGGTAGGACTCATTACTACATACCTGCTTATAACCGCTTGGGTATCAGTGCATATTCAGTAACTGAGACTCAATATGAAAGGTGACAATTAAACAAATT
This sequence comes from Deroplatys truncata, assembly GCA_030765065.1. Taxonomy (NCBI): domain Eukaryota; kingdom Metazoa; phylum Arthropoda; class Insecta; order Mantodea; family Mantidae; genus Deroplatys; species Deroplatys truncata. The sequence continues at coordinate 113,113,923 of CM060986.1, forward strand.
TAAAGGTTCGCTTCCCGGGACACCATTATGAACCGGGCGTGGAAATGATTTGGACTGACAAATATACGCTTCGAGAGCTTACTCATTTTTCTTTTGTCTTAGGGTGTGTGTCTCTGTATTGTTTTTCGGGCCAGACACATATAGAACTGATACCAGCTGGATGGAGCCAAATGTTGGTTACCCGAAGGAGAAAACCTTACGGAGAGAAAAAACTCTATGGCGATCTAGGGGAATGGGCCACTATTTACGCACAATAGCATACGTGGTAGAGAAAGTAAAGCATGTAATTTTTTATTTTGTGGAAAATTCTGTATCGAGTAGCCTTAAGTAATGTTAATCAGTTTTTTAAATAATAAGGATTTCCTTGTTTCGTTTTGCAAAGTTAAACCAACTAAAAGTATTGTTGCATCTTAAAAGTAGTTCGGCATCGTTAAACTCTCGAATTATTAAGGTGATTTCTATCTTCAATATTGGATATGAATAGGGTCCTAATATATTATTCTAAAACTAAGTGGTGTTGATCTATTCGAATACTTTATAACTTAAGTTAAACATACAATGATAAAATGAAACCTTCAATAATATTAATTCCCAGTGGGTGTCTAGTTTTTGTTTAAGAAGCTGTAGCAAAGGCTGGCAGTAAAACATTAATTGCAATTTTATGTTAACAAAAATAAAAGAAATCAAGTTGAAGGGTGAGAATTCAGAGCTGTGTGTTATCATAGACTGCAAAATGACATTAGTTTCCAGTGAATTTTATAGCTTACATTTCTTGCAATATTTGAGCTAAGATTCAGAGAGTTTCATAATTACTTAGAAAAGCGAATGCAATGTTTTTGTCTGTGTAACACAATCTTACTTCATGCCGGTTCAAGCTCCGCATTTTTTAAAACCGTTCCAAGGATGTTAAGTTTCACTGAACTAATTCTATTTTAGTAGAAAAGAGCACAGTCGTAATGGCACAAGGTTTTAGTATTCTCGCGTTAAACTTGAATTTTCTTTTATACTCCCTTCTTAACATTTACTTACTAAGATGGATAAATACAAAAAGTTTTACTTTCGCGTACACAGGAGAGCGGGAGTTATTTATATTTTCATCCGTCCTTCCTTTCCTCCGTCACACTTCTTATGTTTCCTTTCACGCTCATTTTCTTGAAATCCAGGGGAAAAATGTGAAGACAAAAGCTGTTACGTTTAGAAAGAGGAGAGTTATTTATAGCGCTGTCCGTGCGCTCGTTTGTTCTTCACTTTCCGTCACTTTCTTGCTTCCCAAATCACATTGAGGCATTTTGGGACGAAATGTAAGAGCAAGAAAAGTATTTATGGTGGTAATTAATAATACACCTTTGTCATATTTCAAGACGGAGACACTTGCAAGAGAACTAGCTGGGGAGGCAAGGCACTCTAAAATCCAACACGTTTACAACGCATTTATTAGATTGTTTCTTTTACTTAAAATATCAGAAAACACAACACATTTCTTTTTGCGGAGCTCAAATATTATCCCATAAAATCTGCGAAGTGGATACTTGTCGGCCACGATATGAGAGCGCTTGGAGGAGGGTGCCACTGTTTTTGTTGACATAGCTAAGGTAATCAATGTCTACGGAATAGAGGGGACTGAGGGTCAAGGCAACAGGGGAATGTACAGTTGCGCAATAAAATAGTACATTTTCAGTCCTCAGCCACGCTAATAAATGCAACTCGCAGCTTCGAATGCTTGTTTTCCTTACCTGACTATCCTTCCGATGTACCACTCACTTATTCACTAACTGTTTACTTCCTTCTCCCACCGAACGCACTCATATTGTGGTCGACTAGCACACAATATACTGCAGTTTTCAATAATGGTAATAATAAAATAATAATAATAACAATAATAAATACAATAATGGTATTAACGATGTAACACCATTATATAAATCTTAACACGAACACGGAAGTTAACTAAGCCAGTGCTAGCAAGTTCTTTAATTTAGGTTGATCGTTCTGCTATTGGGTCTCGGCAGAATTTGTAAGCATAATTAAATAATTGCATATAAAATAATACATATACGGTGATAGTAATAATAATAATAGTAGTGGTGGTGGTAGTGGTAGTGGTAGTGGTAGTGGTAGTAGTAGTAGTAGTAGTAGTAGTAGTAGTAGTAGTAGTAGTAGTAGTAGTAGTAGTAGTAGTAGTAATTAAGGGGAGTAGATATATGGGATAATTAGGAATAGAAATTTGGGTAGGAAACGCCCCTAGGCTAAGTTTAGAGTACCTCCCCAACACTTGCCTGTAATGAGGATCTGGAAAAAACAGTAAGAGATAACGGTCATGCCTGGATTTTAACCACTTACGACTCCTTGCCTGAACGACGTTTTACCCATGTCGATAAAACATGAAGTACTGTATACTGGCTTAGAAATTTATTTTCGTGTCTGTTCCACAAATTATTAATGAAAACATTAATTTTACTTTCTGTACCACGTATGCTACAGAGATTTCACTGGAAATGCATGTTTTGAGGCCCACAAATAAAAAATTGTTCAGAAAAAGATCCATGTGTGTGAGAGCGTGTATGTGTGTGTGTGTGTGAACAGCAAAACAAAAATCGGATAAATACCAAACTTCAAGAAACCCCTCCAATGCAAGCTACCCCTTAAAAGGAACATTTTTCGAAGTATTTTATTTCCTAAAAAGTAGCAAACGATGTTGATTAAAATAACACATTAAAGATACATGACAAATAAAATGTGCATCTTGAATAGCGTGTGAAGTCCTCTTCATTTGGAAGAAATTTTGTAGAATCTTGTGTAATTGGTAAGCGATAGTGATAGACGAAGACGTATTACCCAAAAAATGTAGATCTCTTTAAAACACACAGTTTATTTCAAATAACTTTTTTGTAGCAGCAGCCATTTCCAAGATATGCTTTATTAATGGTTTGAATTGTTCAATACTAGTCATTCTTTTTTAAGTCCAATGGATTTTCAGTTGTTTCTCGCGATTGCATGGGAATATTATGGAATTTTAAGGCAAACATATAGCATCCAGTTCAAACTTTTGGCTATCGCGATTGTTTTTGTATCGTAGCGAAATGTGCAATGTAGCCATTTCTAGAAAGGTTTATCTGGATTAAAATGAAGTAGATAGAAAAATGAACTGTTGTAAGAATACTTTGTATATCCACCAACAAAACATAGGCGGCAGAGAAAGTCATGTGAATGTAATGATCAGATTTTTCTGCATGCTACTCGCCACAATATATTGCACTTCACCTAGCGGAAACTTGCATTTGAATACACGCGAAAACCAGCCCAGTAAAGCGCATCCTTTTAGGAGGCATAACACTCTGCTATGGATAATCGGACATTATGTGCACTATATATTTGCGCATTTCCTAAATGGATCATACACATATAGTATTTAGACTACATGCGAAGAGCACGATGGAAGATAAACGCTAAAGGCAGTTTTTGATGGACCTTTGGAGGTTGTTTACATGTTTTCTATTCTTAAAATGGAGAGTCGCCAACTTCACACACATTGTTTATTTATTTGTTGTTTGACGTCTTTCTTGAACTATAGTAACAAAAACAAGAGAACAAGCAAATATGCCATAGCTAGGGATACTATTTTTGTGTTCTTTTTTGTACTTGTTATTATTGATTGTTATAAAAATTATACATCCTGTTAAACATGTTAAATTTAGAGAAAATGATTACTATAAACAGTTTGTAGTATGTAGTACTAGTCGGCCGCGATATAAGTGCGTGTGATGGGAAGAGGAGCTAAAGGAACAAGTTTGCGGGGCGTGAGAAGGACAGTCAGGTAACGAAAACATCCCAGTTCCGACTTGTATTTACTAGCGAGGCTGAGGCCTGCAGGACTACGTGTACCACTATTGGTTTGCCCCTCATCCCCTTCTGATCTCTAGCCTTGATGACGTCAGGCATTGTCAACGAAAACACCGGCGCCCTCCTTCAAGCGCACTCATATGGTGGCCTACTAGTAATTACAGAGGACCATACAGGAGGCATGAATGACTGCCAAATGTGGAGGAAGCACGTCGGTATATAGTGGCCTCGATACTCCATACTCTTTGCATAGACTCAAAAAACAAAAGTATATTTCGTATGTATATTATTTAAGGTATTGGACAATTCTATCTAACAACACAAAATATCTCCTAAGTAATTTGAGGCCTTTGGTGTATTTAGCGACATTTTTCCTATAGTAAACCTTTGTTAGGTCCTCTAACCAAAAGCAATTATATGGGGATGAAGAGGACCAGACTATTGGCTGTAATTTACGTCATATACCAGGTGTTTCAGAAACACTTTTAAAAACTTCGAGTATGAGTTCCTCACAGCAAAAGAAGGAAAAAAGTTCATATGAACATGTCCCATAATGCTTGGTTTTCGCGTTATTCCTGTCACAATGAAAGTGCGTGTTCAACGGCCTTCGGGGTCCAACCTCAAAACGTCATTTCTCCATGCATTCATAGAAGGCGTTGACCCATTGTACTACATACGGTAAATGGTGAAGTGTTACCATGGAGACATGTTTACGTTTGTCATTTGTCATTAGTCTGTCTTCAACGTTTCAATTGTGTACATGTAGTGAGTTAATTGCACGTGTTTCGTTCCACCATGGCTGGATATTCATTTCGTGAACAGGCAGACATGATTTTTATGTATGGTCGAGCGAATGGTAATGGACGCGAGGCTGCACGGCTCTATCAGATGGAGTTTCCAGACCGAAAACAACCGAGTCATCCAACCTTTGTCGCTGTTTATCGTCGCCTTGCCGAGACAGGAACCGTTGCACCACGGACTACTGATCGAGGAAGACCAAGAGTTGTTCGTACGCCGGAACGCGACGAACAGATGTTAAAGTGTGTCGAAGACGATTCAGGTATCAGTACAAGACAATTGGCTGTGGCACCTGGTACATCACACGTGACAGCATGGAGGGTACTTCCCGAGCAGCTCCTGTATCCATATCACATTTAAGTGTGCAGGGCCTTTCGCCTGCCGATTATCCACCACGGGATAACTTTTGCCGATAATTTGTAGCACAAACAGCCAATCCATTGTTTATATCGTCAGTTTTGTTTACAGACGAGGCAACGTTTGGGAGAGATGAAGTTACTAATTTCCACAACATACACGTATGGGCAGATCGTAATCCTCATGCTGTATTTCAGGCTAGACATCAGCAACTGTTTAGTCTGAAAGTGTGGGCTGGCATTGTAGGTGACTGTCTGGTAGGTCGATATGTTTTACCAGCACATCCTACTGGTGCTGTATACAGGGACTTTATCCAGCACATCCTTCCCGAATTACTTCACGAAGATGTGCCGCTGCAAATAAGAAAAAACATGTGGTTTATGCATGATGGTGCTCCGGCACATCTTAGTCACATTGTTCGAGATGCACCGACTGGTATCTACCATGACCGATGGATAGGCAGAGGAGGACCAGTTCCATGGCCTGCACGTTCTCCCGACCTCAATCCTGTGGAGTTTTACCTCTGAGGGCATCTTAAATGATTGGTTTATGGAGCAGAAACGCTTCATCGACGTGTCATGGAAGCCTGCGAAACCATTCGTCACCATCCCGGAGGTTTTGACAGGGTGCGACATTCCATGATTCGACGAGTACAGGCATATATAGAAGCATAAGGAGGACATTTCGAACATTTATTATGAGTTTTGTGTGCTATAAGTGTACCACTGTGTTAAACACCTTCTAACGAGAAAACAAAGGATTATGGGACATGTTCATATGAACTTTTTTCCTTCTTGTGGTGTAAGGAACCCATACCGGAAGTTTGTAAAAGTATTTCTGAAACATCCTGTATTAATTATGTTATGTCTGTACCTCAAAATATGACATTTTAAACAAATTCCTTATAACCGTTTTTTAGAAAGCAGCAAATAAAGAACAATTTTGGGGAATTTAGTTTCCTGAAAGGCGCAATTTTACATTTTGAAAATAGTTATATTAAATACGAAGTTTAGTATTTATCTGACCTTTCGTTTCTAAGTTATAATTTTCAAGTCAGGCAGACAGATAAACAGCAATTTTCTGGTGCCTTTTTGGTTTTAGGTCTCTTCAAAACTTGCATTCACGGGTAAGATTATAATGCTTCATCTACGCACAGTACGTAAGTGGTACAGAACATAATAATTAGATTTTTGCTTTTGATGGCCAAGAAAGTGGTTTAAACAAAATATTTTAAGGCATGAATCTTCGGATTCTTGAAGTCTAATCATATAGCGCAGAAAATTTAAATGGAGAAGCAAATCAACTTTATTATGTCTGTAAGGTGTATTTTCATCAAAACCGAGATAACCTTCATTTAAAAGTGTCATGCAGGTATGTCTAAAGTGGTTTGTGGTTTTTGTTTAGAAAAAAAAGTATCCCAACTTGCATGTTGGACCAATCCTCCTGACCCCTGGGTACTTTCGGGGGTTTCTCCGGGTTGCTAAGCGAATGCTGGGAAGGTTTCTCAATTCCCCGAATTTTTTCCCCTCATTTCACCTCCATTCTCATTTCACTTCACCCTTCTCCTGCTTTGTCTTTTTCGGGGTTGAAGGTTTCGGCGGGAGTCTCGGCGTGGCATGGCAGCGGATAAAGGTGCTTTCTATAACACTTCCTCTCCTGGGCCCCTAGTGGGATTGCGAGCCTGCATTGGAAGGGGAGCCGATTGCATCAGCTGTCATTCGGGGAGTTTCATCTATAAAAGGTAGGGAACCTGCCCTTTGCTCTGTTTTGCCTCTTGATCGGCCGCCCTCTGTGTTCTCTCAGCTCACCCCTTCCTCCCGGGGGCACCCCGTCAGGGGCTTAGGCTCAAAAGATCTTTTAGGTCGAAGTGCTAAGTCTGTAGCCCCCCCTTCTTACCTAGCCTACTCCTCCATATTGCACGTTATACTAACACTTTCACTACACAAAAAAAAAATTACGTACAAAGATAAAATTAATTTGTGTTAAGGCTCCAAAACACTCTTTTATTTACAGTTCAAAAGCCTCCGATTTTTCTGCTTGTTTTGATATGTATTTGATACATCTGGATCTCCTTAAAGTATTTAAAATCTAGGTTAAATCATGCTATTATATATAGAATTTTTATACAAGAATATTCAATGGCACGTTAGACATTAATATTTTTTTTATAAAATCCCCATTTACCCATGAATATATGTCTACAATGGCAATTAAATACTGAAGTGGTATGAAAATTTATAATTCCCTTGAATTACATTATGCAAATATTTTTGAAGGGTGTTAACTGGAATAAGACACTTGGTGCCGAAACTGCAGAAATGTTATTTCGCTTCATCCTCCTGTATCTGCTAGTTTAAAATATTTGTAATTCTACAAACATTTCAGGTGAATTCCAAAATTAATATTTTGTATCTTTTTTTTCTGAGGCAGGCAATAGTTCGCATATAAGAAAATGTGTTGCGTTAAATAATTGATTACCTAAAGGCTTCTCTTTTGTAATTTTCCTCAGTTAGGTAACTTCAATTCATTCCAGTAGGTGTCTGGAAACGATTTGCTATTCTATTCGTTTATCCCATTTTCAGATTTTGATTATTATTGGCGAATCCTGTTACTTCCACTAGCATAAAAGCCATAATGTTTCCAATAAACCAGCAATTTTTTCACCTATTTTTCTGGGTTTGCATTATACACCCTTCTACTTTAAGAGTAGTTCTATTTCTTTCCCCTCCCCTTGATAAGACACCTTACATCCCTTTAGATCAATGGCCTCCTACTCTAGATAGGGTAGCTCATGTAAAAAAACCCAAAGTGAGCCAGTCCATGGGAGATTAATCTTTTATTTGACTTTTCACTTAACCCTTTTCATCAAGGTTTAGTCCAACACCAATTAGTCCTTAGTATGCTAATGTTGGTTATGGCTTTAATTTCCCGGCAGTAATTTCCCTCCATAGTTGGCGGTCCTTCGCTAGAGTGCTCCATTTTCTTCCCTTACCTTCATATAATCCAATAATTTTCCAAGAATAAAGAAATGGGTACAAACCCTGTCTAATAAAAGTGTTCCGTTATTTAATCGCATATACTTCCTAGAAAACCTTCAATTGGCTCAGAATAAAATTTCTTGGAAAAGCTCAATTGCCTTTACACCTATCGTCAAGAAATATCTATAACGGATTCCGCTATATTTACGGAGAAAATTCTCTTTATGCTTATTACCGTAGAAGTCAACAGTTTTCCAAGGAAGATGTAACAACTTATATTCCTATCTTTCAAGAGATATACCTAATTCATCGCCAATACGATCCTGTACATTTTAGCTAGATATTTTGTTGACTACTTAAGGTTAAAATAATGAGATTTTCAGAGTGAAAGAAATACTGTAAAACGAAAGAGATTGGTGAAAATACACTGCAATGCATGTCTGCAATAATAATACAATGTTAACCGTCTTTCATAATAAATTATATAGCTTCAATCTTAAATACTTTTTAGGTTCACAAGTTTGACATGCATTCGTATTTCAGTAGAGAGAAAAGCTTTTAATACTTTCAAATATTTTATGGGTATTTTTTGTATTATATGTATTAACATGTTACGTAATAAATGCATTTTATTTGGCATTTATTAGGACACATAAAGCCATAGAACATGTCTATTCTATAAATAAAATACAGAATATCTTACAAGAAATTATTAATTTAACACGAAGGATTCTTCGCCTCATTACATAATTTAAAACCTGGTAGATACTCCCCCTTGAGTTATATACACTTTTGCCACTCTGTGGCAATCTTTCTAAACTTCCTTGTGATATCTTGTTATTGAATCCACTACTAAACGCTACTGGAGAATTACTTATAGGTTTTCAAATTCGCCGATACCTGGCTTCCACACATATTTTCTTAAAGCCCCTAGAATTTGATAATCATATGTGGCCAAGAGGGAAGAAAGCTGTGCTTGGGAGCACCCTAATATGTCTGTCTCGCAAGTATCCGTCACTCTCCTCCGGGAAATGGTCTTCCCCTCTGCTGATGTGCACTTTATTTCCCAACTTCCACTCCTCCATGCTTACTTTCTGTGATTGTCCATGCTACATAAAGCGTGCCGCCAATCTTCTGCAGTGCTCACACCTCTTTATAGAGGGAGGTTATCCTTGATAGTGTCGGCTCATATACTGGCAGCACTTGACAGAATGTGCTCTAAGGTACTCCGATTGCAATCCTTAGTCCTGTACCTTCACCAGAAACTAGACTACAGTACTAGCCATTGGTTTCTAATATTAAAAATTTTACTAGAGTAATTCGATAGTAATAAGAAAATCTGATCTGTTACATTCACACAACTCTCCCCACCATTTATCGCTTATTAATGAGTAAACAAATTATTCTTACGAAAGTTTATTGCCCTATATACTTCATTTTAATCGTGATGAACATTACCGGAAATATCTGTATTGCACAGCTTTCATTATAGATACAAAGGGAATAGCGATTTTAAAATATTTCAGAACTGGACGCTATGTGCTGCTCTTAAAATTCCATCTTTCCATGACATCCCGAGCAACAGCAGAAAAGCGACATACTTTAAAGGAATTACTAATATTGAACAGCTCGAACCATTAATAATTGATGTATCGGAAATGGTTGATGACACCAAAAAGTTATTTGAAATAAATTGTGTGTTTTAAAGAGAACTACATTTTTTGTGTAATACGTCTATCATTTAAAGTTTACCAGTTATACAAGATTACATAAATTTCCTTCCAAAAGAAGGGGATTTCACACACTATTGCCAGAAAATTCAAGATTTACACTCTGTTTTTCATACAAATTTCTTAATTGTGTGGTATTTTGATAAAATCGTTAGAGCCATGTTTCAGAAAATCAAAACAAATTAAAAAAAATGTCCCATGTAAAGGGAATTTACTTGAAAATTTTCATGTCGCATCTTTGGAAGGTACTGAACATGAATAACAAGTTTGGCATTTATTTAAAATTTCGTTTTTTTATTAATGCTTTTCACACACACAAACACCCAGGAACATTTTTCTAAAAATATTTTTTTTTTTATTTCAGGGCGTCTCAAAGCATTTATTTCCTGTGAAATCTTGTTATTAAATTTTTGGCTGGAATGCAATATCTTCTCTACCTACTATGTACGTGGTAAAGAAAGTAATAAAGTGTATATCTACATACCACGCCCTTCATATGTGCTTTCTGAAGTTTCATTTACATGAATTTACATTAATTGCGATACACGACTGCGATTTGAAGTTAGCCTGCAGCATTTTCATATTTGGAACAAACCGCGATGGTTTTCGCGTCTTTAAAGACCAGAAAGGCGGCATGATGCAGAACTATGGTTACACGCAGGGAAATGTGGGATAATGAATGCCTAATAAGGATTTTACATTTACAACAAATGTCCTTACACTCATATAATGTATATAAAAGCTTACTGCCTTGCAATTAAAGCTATTCTGTAAAGTTTGGAACACTTAACAGCAACATTTTCACTCTTTTACCGCGTACATAAAGTAGGCAAGTATTGCATTCGCTTCTAAAATTCCAAAACAAGATTTCATTAGATAGAATTAAAGCTAAGGGTAAACGTATTTTCTGTGTTCAACAATCTTTCTGTTTATTTGCACCGCCAATATTAAAACCAACTCACTGATACATTAAAATCAAGTCTCCAACCTATCATGAAAATAAAGGAGTCAATAAAAATAAGAAATAAGAAGAAATTTGGACATTTTTGTCGAAATACATGTGCGAAGGTGTGTGAACCGACCAATATAAATACCAGTACTCGTGTTTAAGTCCAGCGTTATTTAACTATGCATGGCAAATGTGTTTAGGAAATACACCATTCACCTTTCAAATTCACTATTATGATTGTAATTCAATAATGCTTTTCATTCTTAGACATAAACACTTACTGCGGTAGACAGAGCTAATTAAACCGTATAATTTATGACTGTTTTTTTTTCTCTACTACTCGCATGTATCAGGCCGAGGAAATAGTGCATTCCACCGAAAAATTTGATATCAATATTTCAGTTGAAAATCCCATTTGAAGGTCATTTAACCCATAAAAGCAATTTCAACAAAATGATGTGATTGGAAGAGAGAGAGAGCGCGCGAGAGAGAGAACTTTACTTTGTTAAGTAGAAGTGAAAGTTCGGATTAAAAATAATAAACCTCATATTTTATTGAGACACAGTTTAAGCATGCCACGAGATTTCAATAAGATTCCTCAGCTGCAGACTACGCTTTACATTAGTAGATTATTTTTATTTTCTGGAAAATGGCTCCAACTATATGAATTGAAGCACCATATACTTAGGATATGCTTTATTGATTAACAAACTGTATATCTTGGGTTATCTGTTATGCCATGTTTTCATCCCCCTACAAGAAATATGATCCAGTCCTCAAAGCGAGCGCCAACAGCATTACGCTCATAGATATTACTTTCAACCACTGACAAGAAAGGACACTGGTTCAAGCTACAACGTCTGGCGTTGAAGGCAGCATGATTGGTTATAACGTCATCTGTCCTCCCTCAAGTCAGACCATGGGCTAAAGAGAAGAGGTAGAACAGTCTTTCACCAGGCACACGAGAAAGAACAATCCTGTTGGGTTAAGACACGCCTGGGCAATACCGAGTGTCCAGCTGGTTCGACTTCGCTCAGGAATCTCCTGGAAGTGGTTCCTTCTCGAACGTTCTGGAACATTGTGAAAATTTCCAAGGGCTGCATAAGCGGGCGCTCTTACGAGTGAGTTGGTCAGCGAGTTAGCAGTGCGTTCCTGGAGAGGCAAAAAGGCTGTTCAACTCGCTAGGAGGAGGAGATTGCTGAGACGTGAAATGAGTGCTGCTGCAGAGCGAGGGATTATAGAAGTCTTGTGTTCGACTTACCAAAGAGTGAACCGTTCGGAAGAATAGGCTACATCGTGCGTGTTTCGTTACATCGCTACGTCACGAAGACATTGAAATGATCGTGAAAACAAAGTGAAGTGGCAGGGTGAAGCTGAACTAGTTCTCATTAGTGAAGTGACAGTGTGAACTAAGTGAAGTCCAGTGAAAACTGAATTAGATCAAAATAGTGACAGTGAGAATTGAGTCAAGTGACAGTTAAAAATACTGGACAGTCAGTATTAACATGAATTTTTAGATGAAATTTATCGTATTAACGTATAGGTAAACCAATATTAACTGTGTTAATTAAGAGTACATTGGATGCAATATGAATAATTAATGAACATAAAAACAATCCAGTGTGAGGTTTAAACATAATAATTTGTAATATTTTTAGTATACAAGATGTTACAAAGGGACATAATTTCTTATAATTTAGAGAAATTTTTGGAGAATGAATTAGTTGAAATGGGTAAGAATAAGTAGAGTTTCAAGTTTTTATTTCCTTATTTCGGATTAAAAGAATTTACTTTGAAATATTTGGTTGAGTAACAATAATTTAAATACACCTCATGTTTTCATTACATAAGACAACATAAAAATTATGTGTGATTGCCACATTACCAAGTAAACACTAATTGTGATCTAAGCTGACAACAAAGACACATCTTAATGAAATAAACAATCACGTTAATATCTAACTCAAGAACAAACACTATGTTTTCACATGCAACATCAGTTCCGTCGAAGTAGACTTACCTTGTATGAGCCGAGATGGTTAACCACACAAGTAAAGAAAACATCCCGACCCTGAGTCACAGTGTGATTTTCAAGTGGTTGCAGAAATTCTGGCTCAGGCTGGTCCACTGACATTTGGCCTGCAAAAGAGAAAGTAAAATTCCTTCATATTTTCGCTTTCGCACAAGAGAACTAGCACATATTGCTGTAAAAATGAGTTGGATGGCAGGTTAAACAATCAAAAATATAATACAACATGCATATATATAATATACATATATAATATACTACAATGCGAGCATTTTAAACCCATTGGCTTCTAGAGGGCAGCACCAGATGCGTTTACTTGGGAGAACCGACTCCTCTCTCAATGAAGAAGAAAATGAATCGTACCGGTGCCGCTCACTATCATTCTAATTTCTTGTTCAAAACACGCGAAATAAATAAACCCATATTTACAATGGCGATACGGTAGAGTACGAATAGTGTGGGGGATTTGTCTGTGGGGGACTTAAAAAAGTGTATACAAACAATCCACACACTCTTCAAGAACTTGAAAGTGAACTCAGACGAGTTTTCAGTGAAATTACAGATAGGGTATTGCAGAAGGTGTTTCAGAATTTTCTAGTCAGTTATGATGTTTGCATCCAGAAAAATGGACATCATTTTCAATATATGCTTTGTTAAAAGGTAAGATCAACTACGTTTGATTATTGTCTCCGACACATAATTTGTATCGGATAGTAGAACTAATCTCCGCCATCCATCGCACATATGTGACAGGGGAGATGCGACAGCGCGCTCGCATTTCCCCAGTAAACGCGTGCCATACGACCGGATAAAAACCCGGCATGTTTGAAATGGTCCGCACTGTATAAGCTCAAAATTTACGTTAACTGCAGACAATCCTTCGGTAGAAATAAACTAATTTGAATATATGCATGTTTCTTTCTGCGCTTCACCAATTACTAATTCTCCTTTTTCTCGCTCATTACAAGTATTTGCTATATCTCCTCTAGCAGTGAACCGACACTTGTTATCAGCTCCATATGGAGTGTGGTACAGCTTTGTGAGGTTTGATTATCCTCGAGTACAAATATCGTAAGCCACTAGAGTCATAGTGCATTCTTCAGAAAAGGAATTCAAACATGAACTACATTACTAAATGTATTGATCGTTAACGAGAACAGTCAGCTTATAATACCTGTCAGCACATATTTTGAATATTAGGTACCTAATTATTTACTCAGAGCTGTACGCCCAAACTCAAGATTGCCAAGCTTCGCCAAGTTGTTAGCTTGTCGTATCGCTTCAAGCGAAAGTATTCTATTACTGTGTAAAAGTGAAGCTGCGGCGAAATTTCCGCGCTGGTATTCCGTTATTAAATAAGGCAGCAAAATAGGAAGGAAGTAGACGCTAGCAATTTACAAGTGGATTCCTTTGACATTAGAATTGTGGAAAACAAAAGTATCACTGCCTTCATTTATAATACCTTCAGACACATACGTTTTTGTATCTCTCGACAGTGCTGTGAACGTGGACAACTTAAGCCATAAAAATATATTATCACGTCATGTTTGTAACATACTTATATTTAATTCGTTTAACGGGGAACAAGGAAAAAGAATGCTAAGAAAATTTATATTACAAAGAAAAGAATATAAATTATAGAATTTCAATGTTCATAATGTAAATTCGAGTATACTACAAGTATCAATATGAGAAACAGTGTTGGGAATGGAATGTTAAAATGACATTACTCGCCCTTATATAGTTCTACCAATTCTGTTATGTTGATTGCTTATCACATTATTTTTCTTGATAGATGCATTCTAAGCTCATATGGATTAATGGAAATAAGGCAACCAAAACAGTAAACTTCTGGGTTTAACCAATATCCAGAATTAATCACGTAACTTTATATAATTCTGTGACTGGGTTTTGCCAGGAAAGGAATGAACATGAATATTTTAATCCCTTCCACGTGCTGTAAAATTAGAATCCAAGTATAGCTATAATTTATTTTACAAAATAAAAGTAAATAATTAGGAAACAACTGAAATACCATTAAAGAGGGGTGTACGACAAGGAGGTTCTCTAAGCCCACTATTACTCAACACTTATGGTTAAAATCATCAAGGAAATAAAATTTGAACAAGGTTACCAAATATAAAACGGATAGGTAAATATAATCTGCTATGCGGATGATGTGGTGTTGTTCTTGGAAAATGAGGATAATTTACAAACATTATTAAAGCAACTTTTCATAAGTTGTAGGAATGTTGGTATAGAAAGTTCTAGTAATAAACCAAGTTAATGAAAATAAATGAGGAACCAGTAAAATGCAAATCAGTGATTGAAAATAGTATAATATAACAAGTAATGGATTTTAAGTATTTAGGGATGAAAATAACCGGTACTGTTCTGTTGCAAAACAAAGTAATTTCATAAGTAATAAAAGCAAATCAGGTATCTGATTTCCTGAACGATGTCATATGTAAAAATAAATATCTGCATACCGAACCTAAAGTAAGGACTTATAAGTGTCATTAGGGCAAATTAAGCATACTCTAAGGAGACTAGAGCAGACCTGTAAAGACAAAGAAATTAATGAAAGTGACAGAAATGAAAACCCTAAGAAAAATAGTCCGGATAACGAAACTTAATAGAACAACCACGAAGATATTAGGGACAAATGCAGAATAACGAATGTTTTGGAATGGACAGAGAAACGAAGAGAAGAATGGAGTGATCATATTTAAAAAATGGCAGCTGAAAGAATTGTAGGGATATCTAGATATAATTTTCCAGAAGGGGAGAGATGATCAAGGAAAAGATGCTGCGATTCATACTCTAGATGTAACAGCTAGTAGTCTAATTCAAGAACAAGAAGATGAAGAATATCTGTTCAGATCAAAATTATTGAACATTGTATTTCGAAGCTTTATTCTTTTGTAACCCTGAAAATAGAAACTGACATTAAAAAACTAATATTTTGCCAAACTAAGGCAAATATAATACAGAAATATAAAACCCAGAAGTGTAGTGGTGAGGAAACTGGGTTGCGTAATAATATATATATATATATATGTAATAATATATATATGTAATAATATATATATATAATTGAAGTTAATTTTACTTTCTAGAGACCTTAGCCTGGTCTTGGCAAGTTTCTTATATAGAGTCAACTGAAAAATTCAATGCCACAGCCGGGATTTGAACACTGTTCTCCCGCTCTCCGTGCGCTTGCTCTAACAAAAAAAAAAATTTAAATATTATATACTGTTATGTGTTTGTTTCTTTTAATTTAATTTATTCAAGTTATTTTTGAAGGGAGTTAAAAAATCAAAAGCAGGTTTAACCTTACCTTACAACGTCATTTAACCTGGTAGGTTATATCGGCCGATGAATGAATGATAAAGTAATAGTGAAATGAGCCCGGTGTCTTTAGAGTTTAGAGTTATCTGGTATTCGTCTCCACAGGATAAGGAGAAACCCCGGACAAGACTTTACTTGAGTAACTCATCCTAAAGGAGACGCGAACTGAGGACCTCTTGAATGTGAGGAACACGTGCTACCACCATACCATAACAGGGGTACGGTAGGCTGTTTTGCTGTTGGTCTATAGGTAAGCTTTTACCTATCGTTTCGTCCCGGTAAATGTGTAGGACGTTTTCAGAAGTGTTCATCTTGGAGTGAGTAATGTTACTTTTACCTTGCGATGTTTATTTTTTAAGCATTCACATCTCTAATCATTCTAATTAAGAGTCTCATACTGTTAACTTGAAATTATCTCTCAGGATGGTTTACTTCTGGATAAGAGTTTAGAGAAACTCTCAAGAGTGCTTTTGGAGAATAATATTGTTGACACTGCGTTTATATCAGAACTGTACTGCGGACCCTGTGACAATTTCACTTTTTCTGGGAGGGAGAGAGAGAGAGAGAGAGAGAGAGAGAGAGTAAGCGAGCGAGCAAGGGGTGGAATGGAGGGAGGGTAAACTATCATTTAGATTAGATTGGATTGTATCCTGTGAGTTCACTAGCAGCCATAAATACTTGTGAACATAGAATATGTCAAGGAAATGTACAAAAATTACATACAAACATAAATATTACACAGAATATAGAACATTTGAAATAAAATAGACACATACTATATGTGTGTCAAGGAAATGTACAATAAAGTTACATATACACATAAATATTACATAGTATACAAAACATTTAAAATAAAATAAAGACATATTATATACAAAATTAAACAAATCAAGTGTAATTTTGTGCAGAGTCGAATGCCTCCCTACCGTTATGAGGTTAACATACGTATAGGCAAGAACAGTTATTTTAACATTCACTAGGCTTGTACCTTTGTTCGTCTCATCATTTTGTTCTATTTTATTTGTAACGCATAGCATATACTGTCAGTTCTTAATATACATACATTTAAACAGCTTCATTAATTCTAGAGTAGGCATCAAATATAACTGGCAATTGTTATTAATATTTACTAATACTACTTACAGAGCTATATATGTATTATCATCAGGATAATTTGTCATTTAGATAATCTTGTACAGAATAATATGTTTTTGAGCATAGGTACTCTTTAACAGCAGTTTTAAAGACATTAAAATTGTCACCTTTTCTCTTAAGATCATTAGGGAGAGTATTAAATATTTTTATGGTCTCATAATATACACCTTTCTGGAAGCAAGAAAGCTTTGCACTGGGATGATGGATGTTACCCTTTTAGATGAGGGCTAAGGTTGTTTGGTGTCAAATAACCCTTCGATATGTGGCGCACTCTGGCTGTGACGTTTTCTTCACTGACACTTTAGCCAGTAGGGTGAGGTGGGAAGAGTACACAGTATGCTAAACTCATGCCGCACGTGGCGCATACAGTGGAAAACTGCTAATAGTCTTTCACTGTCACGTGTACCCCTCACTTGCCTCAGACCAAGTAAAACACTACCTCCGTCCATTAGTTAAACCCCAGCTTGGTAGTTCTCCGCCAACCACTACCTAATACGTCGCTGAACAGACAGAAATTACCATCTTCCGCGTAAAACTATATTCAAGAAACTTTTGGAGAAACCGTACGAATACAAGAACTTGAAAATTAAGGTTTTTTTGGGGGGGGTGGCAGCTCATCTCATGAGAGAAATTGCTTGAGAGGAAAATGATTATCTTAAAATACTAAAAGATTTTTTTGTGTAAACAAGAACCACACTTTTAACAAATGAGCAAGTGTTTTGCTTTATTTTTATTTTTATACCAGCTTTCCATTTAACATAAAAGACGCCTCGATTTACTAACTATGCCAAAATTGCTAAGAATTATTATTATTATTATTATTATTATTATTATTATTATTATTATTATTATTATTATTATTGCATGTTTGAAGCCGTGTGAAATTGCGACTGAATCAACAGGAATGAAGTATTAATTCATTGTTATTCATAATGACAAACATATGCCATAAAATTGGGATTAAACACATAAGGAAATGGCATTCTAACCGCTAATGATGGTGATGATATGAATGACCACTATGATGATGATGCTATTATTACTACTACTACTACTACTACCACCACCACCACCACCACCACCACCACCACCACCACCACCACCACCACCACTACTATAACTAATAGTAATAATAATATAATAACAATGATAAAAACAACAGGATAATCGTAGTACTAGTGTTGTTGGTAATGGTAGCGGGTAAGTATTCGTACTCAAATTAGGCAACTATTATTGTTACCTACAAGATACCAAGATCTCATTTTTAACTGTGTTAAAATTATTTAGTTACCAATATATCTTATCACGTATTGCGTATCTCTGTAATTCTTTTTAAGGCGAGCATCAAAATCTTTCTATAAGCAACTAATCACTTCCTAAGATTTGATGAATTGATTGTACAATGTTTATATCTAATCTATAATAATTTGAAGTTCTACTAATTTGGTGTAATTTAGGCACATATCATCTTTAATGGAAAGTTAATATAAAGCTTTAACGTGAACGTTTCTTTCTGTATTTACTAAAATAATGCTTGTTATTATAATGATTTGTATAAGATATCAACTAAAGAATTTTAATCATATGGCTTTGTCCAGTTTTCATTGCACTTCAGTAATGTGATCTAGATAAACTTCTACTGTAACTTCACTTTCACACTGTCACTTCACTAATGTGAACTAGTTCAATTTTCCTGTCATTTCACTTTCTTCGCGACGTAATGGCGTAATGAAATGCGAACAATGTAGCCACTTCTTCAACCCACTTCACTCGCTGGGGAGTCGAACACAAGGCGTCACTAATCTCTCCGGAAGTACCCACTGTACGTCTCAACAGCGGTCACAAACTTATTTTTATAACCGCACTTGATGTCGAATCAGAAACGCACTTTCCAATTCACTTTCTCACCCACTAACTGACTCACTGGCGAGTACGTTTTTTGGAAATTTACATAAACAAGTCTTCTATGGTAAAAAGTTCAAAAAAAAAAAAGATTTCTGAAGTAATAAATAAAATTAGTCTTCATGTAATCCAATTCTTGTATACCGCTGTCTAAGAATATATTTTTAGACAACTTTCTAAATGTAACAATACTTAATATTTCAAGTTCTGGAAGGGGAAACTGACTATACCACTTCTAGTGTTTACGCTGGGCGAGAGCGTTACTTATCTCTATTTATCTCTTCAACTGCCCAGCGACTACCTCCCGAAGCTTGGGTCTCAGTCGCTGTGTCACAGTAGATAATCATCAATATGTTCCATTATTTTCTGATAATATTTATTCTACTTCTATAACTATGGCAGAGCGAAAATGTCCGATTTCATTAGTACACGTTTCGGAGTTATAACACTTCAATCAGTTTATTTTCTCGATAGTTTACTGCTTTTCTGAAGCTCCTCTTCTTGTTTTGATGTGGAACAGGTCCTAATTCTCTAACTAGAATCGCGAAACTCCGAAATTACGCATGAAAAACTGATGCACGTAAGTGGAAATTTCGTAAGATCCCAGGAATATTTAAATGTAGATGGCAACTACTTCAACACCGACTGTAACAAGGTTAGTAGTCATGAAATACAATTATAATTATGTACGTACTCTTATCATATAAAAGGAAGAAGAGCTAGTGTACGCAGGTGTAGATACTCCAGGCCGGCTGCTGGACATACGGCCACTCTCATACCGTGCGTCTACTGGCCGGTCTAGCTGCGTGTGGGAGGTACTGTGTGCTCACTATATTGTCGTCATGATTTAAGGAAATCACAATGAAGGTTCGCCGGGATTTACATGAATCAGACGAGATAAGATCCGAACGCATTCAAAGGCATCTGTCGCAAAGCTGAAATCAAGTGTTGTCATAATTTCTAAAACATCCTGCGCATGGATTTATATAATTTAATTCATTATAACAAAATATTATAATAAAAATTATAACACAGAAAATATAACCAATATTCATGAATACAATAACATGCGACGTTTGTGAAAAAATGTCCATATTAGGGAGTTTTTCAGTAAAAATTGCGTTGTTATATGTCGGCACCTAAAGCAGAACTGAAAACACGTAAACTGGCGATGCTTTTAGTTTCCTATAGCGCTTTTCTTTATTTAATGTGTGCAGGAACTCCTTATAATCTGTATTACACCAGCCCTGGGTGA
Source organism: Deroplatys truncata (assembly GCA_030765065.1). Classification (NCBI taxonomy): domain Eukaryota; kingdom Metazoa; phylum Arthropoda; class Insecta; order Mantodea; family Mantidae; genus Deroplatys; species Deroplatys truncata. Next base: position 113,134,267 of record CM060986.1, read on the forward strand.
CCCAATTTCTTATTGGTCTGAATTAAAGTCCGACATACTCGCATCAGCCTATGAACAAAAGTCAGATCCAGGTGAGCTGCGAAGGGGGAGGAGTACAGAAACATTTCACCTGAATGGCGGAAAGCAAGCTTCGAAACGGCGACAAGTCCGTCTCATATAGATATGATGTCAAAAGTCTGGCATTCAACACTAACATTTGAACACAGGTCGGATTTAGGCTCAGGAGCCAAGGAAAAGGGGGAGTTAGACAATTGGAGTGCTAGAACCGTTAAGGGGGTACTGGGCAGGAGTAGGAATAGGACTATTTGTGGTGGGGGACTTAGCACCTCTACCTATAATATCATTTGTGCCTGAACCCCTTGACGGGTGCCCCGGGAAGAAGGGGTAAGGTTAGAGGAGACAGGCTGGTCGGATCAGGAATCATAGACAGTAAAATGTTAATAAATAAAATATTTATTATAATATTGATATTTTATTCCAGCTAACCCACTCGTTACTCCAGTTCATATTCAACCATACGGCAGGGCAGAGCCCCTACCTTTTACAGATTGTAACATCCCAAAATCAGCTGGTGCAACCCGCTCCCCCTCCCTGCAGGCTTAAACATCTCACTGAGAGCCCGGGACTCGGAGGTCGCCCCCATTCCATGGGGCGAAGGATTACATAAAGCATCCTTTTCCCTGTCATGCAACTCCGAGACTCTCGACGACACGTTCATCCCTATAACAGGCCAAGCAGATGAAAGATGAAAGGGGAAGTAAATTGAGAATGGATGTGAAATGGAGGGACAGGAAATTCGGAGGATGTAATGAACCTACCCAGAATTTACCTAGCGACCTGGAGAAACCCCTGAAAAAACCTATGGGTCAGGAAGGGCGGCTTCGGGGATCAAACCCACGATCTCCCGAATGCGGGTCACAGACGAACCGCCTGAGCCATCCCGCTCGGTGGGTACTGGGTATGTTCAGAGGTGCTTTAGTATTTCCTTAGCAACATAAACCACTGCAGATTATACCGGCATGATTCTATGCACTTGATTATATATACCTCTCTACGTACAAACAGAAAAACAACCCTCCACTCGTGGATGTCTCTGTATACGTCAGAAACACAAACAAAATCTAGCTACAGATATGCATTAGAGCATTTTGAACTTAATTAAAAACAGTGTGTGTAAACACACTGAAAAGCTGTGTACAAGCCGAGTGAATCTCGTCAAAAGTGCGTCATCAAATGCAGCTCGCACTTTGAACTCTTTGCATTTTAAAAAGTCCATATTTCGTGAAAACATGAATGCTACTGACACAGAAGTATTTACCGCCATGGTCACTAAGCATCACTCCTGTTCTAGCCTTGAGCTATAATTAGTAGGTTTTATTTTGACAGCAAAATAAAGTTACATATTAAAACTACCATGGGTTCAGAGGGCGCTCAGAATGTATATTATTGTAATTACCTCTTGAAAGCAGTTTTGCAGATATTTACTTCCACTACATAAATATAGCGCAAAATAAGAGTTTTGTTTCCTAGTAAACTATAACAATTCACTTTGTATGCAGTATATTTTCCAAGAATAAATATCGGGTATTCATGAGATTGAGACGCATATAATATAAATAATGTATTGAACGCGCTCTTAATTAGTTCAACCAGCAAAACATTATGCTTATGACTATCAGTTTTGTGTTGCTATTGTCGCCGGTTATAGTCAAGTGGTGGTTGTTAAACTTCTAATTTTATTGTTTTATTTGGAAGTAAGCGGATGCAAAATCAATCGCTGTACAAAAATCAATCAGCCTTAAAAGCAGTTGTCTGAAAGCATTGTGTGTGTTGTTTAAGTACTTTGCATCACTCAGAATGTTGTCTACTTCTAACAAAGATAGAGGTAAGAAAGAAATTTAGTTTAAGTTCATTCTGATAGAAACACCAATTCGATCATCCGAGTCTTTCATTTTTAGTACATTTCTGCTGTTTCTTTCAATTCACCTGCGATGATCCGTTTTAACTGAATACGTTACATTTTAAAATGTATATAAATTCTTTGTTTCTTCATTTGACTTTTCTTCTTCCTTTGTTCTTCAAAATAGGTTTAGGCATCGCAATTACATCTGACGTATCGCAGTAGGATGACGTATCACAATTTCGGGGTCGTTGACAAGGAATGCGGATGGAAGAACAGGCCAGGGCAGGCAGGACAGGGGCAGGCTTTGTGCCTTACAGCCACTTAGGTATAACTGCCTGACACTTCTTACCGAGTTCTTAGCTGAAATCCAGAATCTAGAAGAGACTTGCTGATGTCACAGGGTATTCAATTCGTTGACATTGCTTTAAGCATTTGTGCCTATTGCAATTTTCATAATACACTATTTGTGTAATTTATCAATAGGCTTTCTATACTCTCATTATTTTTGGTTGTGAAAGTCACTCTGATTTCATTATCTGAGGTATTCGCTTGTCTGAGTTATTTACTTTATTATGTTTTTTGCTTTATCACTCAGGTTATATAATTTCATTTACTTGAAGCGTGTTATTTTTTCGGTCATAATACAGATTTCATTACGATATAGATAAGTGCATTAGTATTGACTTGAATTTATAGAATTTGAATATAGCCTTTGTGGTTCCTTTTTAATAATTTATGGTATTCAAGTAATTAAATAACTCCATTTTGTTTATTTGAATAGTGTTATTTGTGTACCACATATGACATTCTAAAAACATAAATTCGTGTATTACTAGTACTGTATTATTTGCTGTTATTGTCTTCACTCTTGTGCCCTCCTTGCCTACCTTACTTTTTGCGTTTGATATAATAGGTGAATCAGCCGCATCTAAATGCATATTATATGAAACAAACAGATTAAAGCCTTATTTATCATCATCACTTTTACCAAAGACATATGTTACTGCGCTTCGAGTAACAGTTATTTGTTTCTGCAAGTAAGCAAAATGAAAAGGAGCTATAGAAGTCTTAAAAAGAATTGAGTGGTGTTGATTTGAAAGCGGAACGATAGGGTATATAACAGAGGGATACAACTACACTGAGTCCTGGGGAGATCTATTGCGACTATCTCCTCACAGGAGGAAGGAATGAAGTGAAGGAACCACAGAGGACTACAAGCTGTAGGCAGACAGGCCACAGAGACATGCGGATATCCTTAACAGTTCCTGGCTCGAACTACAAACGTTCCACTACAAAAGCCGCCCAGAAAGGGCGATGAACGACCCGTCCAACCAGGCAGCCCTCTAGTGTCCTCGGAGTAAACATCCGCGCCATGTGCCCGAAGTGCTTCACACTGCAAAACCTAGAAGCGCACATAAAACTTAAGGAAACGGAATTAAAAGATGATTGAAAGGAAACCTGGCGTTCACCTATGTACCAGAGAAAACCATGAAATAACTAGTCATAGTGGGTAGTCCACGGAAATCGAAGCCGGGATCTCCCAAATGCGAGCTTCAGCCAACTTGATCGGTTAGCAGGAAATACAGAAATGATTTCTTCATCACCTGTACCGAAGTCCAAACATTCACTATGATCATGTAGTGCGTTGTATCCTGTTGTGTAGAATAATTTGTAATTATTTTATGTCAATTCTATATCAGAAGAATATTACTTTGATTTCATCCACAAAACCTGTCGTCCTCCGTAGCCTGGGGGCACCATGCAAGCCTCTGGTTCCCGAGGTCGCGGGTTAAAACCCGTACGGAGGTCGATGGATTTTTCGAACGTAAAAATCCCTAGCATGGTTTCCTTTTGGAGAAAAGTAAAGCCGGTTGTCCTGTTTCGTGGATTTACGGCACATAAAAGTACCTCAAGCCTGATAGAGGCATTTGAGCAAAATTTCCGATCTTGAACGCCCAATATAGAATGGAACGCTAAAAACCATAGTAGTTAACAAGCGTCCATAAATAAAACATCTTCGGAATGTCAAAAGAAAAAGCAAAAAGAACAACACGCCGAGAAAGAAGTTAGTTAAAATATAATAATGAAACCAGCGTTACCACTTTGTTACACCAAACAACTAGCGTTTATACCACTCAGCCAATTGTTATTTTAAATCTCACTCATTCTCAAATAACTTCAATCTTGTTTTATGTTAGGCAAACTCCCATTTCCACTCAGAAACCTTACCTGTATGTTGGTCTTTTTAAGCACTTTTAAGCCTGAATTAGATATAACTTTATTAATCAAATTATACAAATTTTCATGTGTGGCATATCAAAGGTGTAATACATAGTTCTCGTCATAATTGAAATAGTAATTTAATTTATTTTGAGTAAAATTACGATATAGCACACAGTTTTATAAAGGTGTGTCTCGCATTTCATTATAACCTATAATTTCTATTTTAATTTGGATCTAGTGTTTTAGCTAGGCTGGTTTTAAAACCGGATCCACTTTAATTAGGTCTTACGTCAATTACGAGGTTTTGGAGGAGGATACCAAAGTACACTGTTATTAAACGTTTATAAAACTAGCTACAAAACTGGTTAGTTCTACGTTTTTGAGATGGACTTGAAACGTCAGTCAGTCTTAAAGCGGGCGACGAAGACAGACCTAAAGCGTATAAAAGGCTTAACAGGTTACATATATTAAAAACTCCTAGGGACAATTGATTCGCAGCATTAAATGCAATATTCAGTTCATATATAATTTCTTTAAATTCTTTATAAGGAACAAATGGTAAGATAGCTATCCATAAACGTAAATGGGAAAGCAAAATATATTATTACTAGTATTACTATTATCATCATTAATATTTCACAATAAATCATGGCGCACTAGTTTATTATTGAATATCAATATCTCGGATACGACAGATATTACAGAATTGCTAATATCCTGCTGAAACTTCAGGACTTTCTTACCCGTACATAGCCATAAAGCAATTACCATGGTGGCAATAAAACAAAGGATTTTTAAAGTATTCAATATGTACAGCGTTAAAAGCATTTTAACATTAAAACCATACATTTAAGTAATTTCTAATAAATCGCTCTGCGTATAAACAGAGCCTACAACTTCATTAAGCCCTGTACTCATTATTAACTATAGTTAATTACAGATGGGATACTATTATAGTTATTAAAGGAAGCGTTGATAGTGATGTTTCCAGTAATAAATCCTAAGCACGTTCTTGATTAATACAGAGTTGAGCCCTATATATCATTGGTAGGAATAGAAGTAGAAGGAATTCCTAGTTAAAATCCTAGAAATGTCATGACAAAGCATAGGAATTTCTAAGCATTAAACTCAGGATGGAAGGAAATTAAGTTGTACTGTTGGTGGACTATAGGCGGGGACCTCGCAGTTAACAAACTACCCCTCATCTCTCGTACAGTCTTGGCCGCTGTTGTTTTGTATTATTTGTAGTAATATTGGTTTGAGTGTAGATAACTTAAAACCAATTGTTTAAATATTCCATGCCCTTACAACTGTCTTAAGTGCTCCTACTTCCTCTAACAGAGTTGCTGAAGTTCGTAATAAGCAGAGATCTGTATATCTATCTGCATTAGCCAAGCCCAGATATTCGCTGTTATCCTTGAAACATTTTAAAATATTCTTTCCAAAACCATGTGCAGTACTATGATGTTTCTTGTAACTTACGAAGAACCTTCACTCGGGCATCCATGTGATCGTAACGAAATCTATTTTCTAACAAATGGAAAACTTCATTTCTTTCTCTCGAGAAGGAATTTATTGAAAAATTCTCTCCCTGCAACTGAAGGCTGCTGAACATAAACGTTACTACGGTGCAAAGCATTAAAGTAACAAATACAGACATAAGCAAGTAATTTCTGCTAAAACAGATTCAAATATGTACAAATAGCATACGAGTGATATAAGATCTAATAAATAATTTAATTCATAAATAACAGATTTAAACTTACAACAGCAATCCCTAGAAATAGGCTTAAAATTGTTTAAACGTTTGATATATTAAATGTCGTACAAATTATTTTTTAAAATGAGAAGCGACCCTTCAATCATAGTAAGAGCTTTTGTTGATAAATGGATTTTTAACTGAAACGTTATGTAGAATTGCACAAACTTGGAATAGTTCCTCTAGCTCCTATCATGAGCCCAAATACTTGGATTGAGGTTAATTGATATTTGTTGCAATAGTATCTCAGGCTGGTTCATAGATGTTGCATTTATTCTTTGCACTTCTGCCGGTTGATCTTCGTTTATTTCCCATCTGATGGTAGGCTAAGTTATAGTACCAAAGGGTGATCCAGGCTTTATGGCTATTGTAGCTGCTCTTTTGTGAGACCCCATTTTCCGACAGACCATATACGCCTTCATAGACTTTTTAAAGTAAAATGTCTCTTCTTGTCAACACTTTTCAGGTACATTGACAAAAATAAACGAACCTCTTTATGTTCTGCATGAGTGAACCACAGTCTTAAGTTCTTGCATCGAGCATCTCTAAAAAATAACAGAGATCAAGCTTGATGATCAAAAACTTCGGCAGTTCCTCTTGATCAAAAATTTTGATTTGTTTACTTTATATTTTGAACCCTGAACTCTCATATATTCCTTTAGCTTCCAATTGTCATGTATCTATAAACTACCAGCATGTTTTACAGCAATGAATGCTTTGTCCAAGATTAATTAGGAGGCAATGTTTTTAACTAGATGCCCCAATTAAACCAAATTACCGTTTTATTAAAGCTACTCATGGAGGTTTCTATAAACCCGAGCTAAAATTTAATATATTTCTGCAGGAAGTTTACCAGTTTCCTCCTTTTAATCAGCAATGAATGAAATTTGTTTATTAAATAAGTCCCTAGATACCGCTTCTGAAGCAAGAAATCCATGATCGTATTTCTTGATGTACAGATTTTATACATATTAATTTACTTAATAAAAATTAAGTGCAATATAAAGTATTGAATGCAGTTTTGGCTTTAAGTCCTTGGGGTTGTAACTCTGCTGTTCATATAACATAATCGAGCAAGGGAAGTGGGTTAATGAGTTTTTTTGGTTGATTCGACATAATGTGAAGTTATTCAGTGTATTCTACGAGTGAGTGTGCAGTCGTCCTCCGTGGTGTAGTGGTTACCATGCTAGCCTCTAGTTCCCGATGCCGTCGGTTCAAACCCGGCGTGGGGCGACTACTTTTTTGGGCGTAAAAATCCTTAGCATGGCATCCTTCGGAAGGGAAATAAAGGCGGTGGTCCCGTATCGTAGATTTGCGGCACGTAAAAGAACCTCAAGCCTGATAGAGAGGCCTCTGAATAAAATTATCGGTCCTTCACGCCCAATGAATGGGATGCTAAGAACCGTAGCAGTTAATAAATGTCCATAAATAAATAAAAAACAATGAAAGAGTGAGTGTGTGCTACTCTACAAGCGCCAGCGAAAGATAGAAAGTAGTCCTGTGTTCGACATTCCAGCGGGTGAAGTGCATGGAAAAACAGCTACTTCACGCGAGATTTGTTACAACGTTACGCGCAAGAAAAGAAAAGTCAATTGGCAGTGAAAATTGGAAGTCATATACCCTTGGTAGTATATAACAATAATGTTTTATACTTTATTTGTGAAATGGTCTGACTTTATCTAAAGCGGAATACAACAAAGTCGTTTAATGAGATTACTTTTTTTTAAAGATTTTTCTCTACTTAATTTGTTTATTTCTATTCCATAAATGCCCATTAAGGAGACTAAACAAAGCCTATGCTTTCCTTATACGATTGTGTATTTTATTCTGTTCCCTAAGTCATAGTGACGAGGGTTTAATGCTAATTAAAAGGTAGAAGTCTATAATTGAGAGTTTTTAATGTTAAGAAGTAATTTGTAGGTAGAGTTTCCATCATGTGGTAGTGCGTCAAAGACAGCCGTGGCACCATTTGCAAACAAGAGATACTTCTCCATAGTCACGTTAATTGGCAAAGAGACGGGAAACCACCCGCATCGATCGCCCGTACATCAAAACGTTTTCGCTGGAGTGAGTCCAAACAAATGGTGCGTGACCAATTGGGGCGTTATTTCCTGACATGGTCGCTAGGAAGTGACATTTGATGGGAGAGATACTTAAAAGTTATTGATTTATGAAACGTGTATGAACCAATTAATTGGTCTGGGATCTCACCTGCAGACGCCCCTCTGGCGTCGCCTCGCAAACCTCATAATTTGCATAACATATCCCACGCCAGCATGTAGATGTATCAGATAGTGGACTGCAGATACCACCATGAGATAACGTGTGGTTATCTAACAATGTAGTGTTGGTTAAATGCAGATAACAAAGCTCTTATAAAAGTGGGATTTTTGGTGTAAATAAAAGGTTTTGCTATCCTGGCACTTATTTTTGAATGACCATGCATTCTATACAGAAAGAATAGGAAATATGAGTTGGTTCTAAGCCATAAATATGTTTCCTTCCTCCAATTTAACCCATGCTTGGAAGGGGAAATATTATACTACAATAAAGTATTTGATATAGATATTTTTGTAATTATACAAAATGTTCTTTCCTTCTTTACCGCTTACCTATAGCAAGTAGAAGAAGTACCTATTGTATTTAATTCAAAATTCTACATGGGGATTGCACAGGAAATACATGCTTTTGAAGTCCCCTGAATAACACAAATTTAGAACATATCCATGTGTGTTTGAGTAACAGCGTAACTTAAACATAAAATATAGGATCAATACAAATCTAAACTTTATGTTCACCATCTTTTAAACTTATGACACGCAGATTTCCCAAGAGAATCCTCCCATCAAAAATGACCTTTTATAGAAAAATTAGCTTTATTTTTAATTCTCAAAAATGACTAACAATTTTAATTAAATTATCAGAGGTGCAAGATATTTCCATATCAAATGTAAAGGTATCTTGAATCTCTGTAAATACTCCGTAGCACTTCTGATTTTGAAAGCACCTTGTATACTTCTGTATAACTATTAAACCGTATACCTTCTACAGAAAAGTATAGATGTCAAAATTATTCATCTCAATCTTTTTGTAGCATTAACCATTGCATATGTTTGTTAAAATTTTAAAATACTTTACACCTTTTTGAAACGTTAAGTTCCCTTTCTGTTATTTCTGGTGATAATGCAGAGTGTAGTTCTAAGGACAGCATATACTTACTGGCAAATTTTTAAAGACATGACTATCGCTTCAGCCTACTGTGACACTCTTGTATCACAATAATTTGTAATATAATTTCCGCAAAAGATTATCCCAAGATGAAACGGAAAGAAAAATAAGGCGTTGTATGAACCATTCGTAGAGAAATGAGCAGAGATGTCATGTAAATGTAACATATCAGAGTTTTTGTATGTGTTTCCACAAATAGATCTCCAAAACGAAAATCGAATAAATATTAACTTCCATGTTTTAGCGTATCTGTCTACATTGTCGTGTTGGACACGTTATTGCTGTGTATAATATTGTTGAGCTAATTGTTGTGTTTGTGTGTTAAGTTCTTGTTCATCGCGGGAATTCCATTTTCCTAGATGGGGGGGTGAAGGCAAGTCGAAGGAATAGCCTCTTTGTGTGGTAGCTTGGCGTCTCTTGTAGCCAGTGTCTAATGTAGGTCTTCAACGGGAATGATTGTGTGCCCGTGTAGGGAGTGTATGCGTGGGGCATCTCCCCCAGTGTTCTTCTGTAACCTTTTGCGTATAATGTAGGGCACTTTGTTAATTATAATAAATCAGAGGTAAATGTAAATTTATGTTTTTTTTAATGTTCTAATTATTCCACACCCGCTTAGTTTTGTGCAGCAGGTTTCCGATATCTCTCGTGTGCCTCTGAGTTACGTTCCCCAATGTTTATGCCGGGGTAACTAAATTTAATATTTTAGGTGCAAACCTTTCGGCCTCACCCCGGCGTATAACAATATAGTTTAAAAATATGAAATAAGATTTTCAAGAAAATGTATCTGAACCAAAACCTTGTATGATGAAACCTTCTTTATTTTACTCAAACGATTTTGAGAAAAATGTCAGGTTATTGGGGGATAACAGGAAATTTAAATTAATGAAATTCAGTTATCACGAAAAGTTGAATTTGTAAGAAAGGGGAAATATATTTCTATTATAAAAGCAAGCTAACTCATTTTTATTGTGACGTTTATAGTTTTATTTTACAAAAACGCAATAAATCCAATCTTATATATTAAGTTCGAAATATTCAGCACAAAATGTATTTAAGTAAATCCATGAAATGGTCTTTAGAATTCTTGCGAGGCATTTTACAGATGCCTATGTAAGAAGCTGTTAAGACGTATCATTTATAGGGTAAATGTCACCTCAGGTTCATGGGCAGTTCAATACGTGGAGAGATTCTGCAAATCATTGACACCCGCTTATGTCAGTGCTGTCTAAAGCACTGGTTAGTATACTCCTCGGATATTTAAACCTAATGCTTTTGACGGCTCGCGCACTGCTAGACACGTGATAACATCAACCAGTATTTTAATATTTAAACTACGCTTCAGCTACGCCGCAAGATCGCAGCAACATGGAAACTACAACCTTCTTTGAACCCCAGGTCAACTTGTCTCTGCAGCCTTATCATTAATAGATGTGTTTCTAGTAATGTAGAGTAGCACCTAAATCTTGCTGACATATTTATTGTAGTGTAGAGTAGTACTGTACATAATTAAACTAAATTTGGAACCAAATTTTTACGACAATAATTTGCCACCCTTCACCACTGCTCGTTTTCCGCCATCCCTCTGCCAAGATTTACTCTCCCGTTTGGAGAGTACAAACTGAGCTACATCTAAATTCAAAATTTAAATTATATTTTTCTCCGTAAGCATAAATACATGTGTACTTTTCATTGTTCCTAAGCCATATTGGTTATGGGATTTATCTGTGGGGATTCTCTGCTGAATTAAATAGCACACTACTGTAACCCCTACAAGATTCTACAATTAGACCTTTGTTTGAGAATATAATAAATATTACGTTGTTTTTATTTAAAAGTGTACAAGATCTTACTGCTTGCTCCAAGAGAAGATATCCACCATTTAAGTACAAGGAAAAGATCAGATATTAATATGTCAAGATGCATATTGTCAACAATATAGGATACAGGTTTTTATAACGGTCAATACATACAGTTAATAGGTTGACTAAAAACTCGCCATTATTTAGTTATGAAATTTAAATACCTAGTGTACAATTTGTTGCTACAACACCCAATTTTATTGTATTATTGACCAATGCCTTAAGGCAGTTATATTTACCCAACCATTATATAATTTAATTGTATTACTCTGTATAGCTTTGTATTCTGTTCTGACAATATGTAGTCGCGCATTGCTCTCGGGCAGAGATTTATGTTCTTATTAGTAGTTTTCTGTGTATAAACACATATAACCATTATATATCCCCATTGTCGGCCAAGGCTTATAATAAAAATAATGATAGTTTCTTCGCTTCGCTTTTTACGTAACTATATTTTGTACTGAGAACTTTCTTTTAAAGAATTTTATAACCATAGGAAAACAAATACTAGCAATTAATTATTCTGCAATCTCGATATATAAACTAATATTTATTTTCATGAAACTCAAACAACTAAAAGTAAAAGTACTTCCATGTGCTGCATTATCTGACGTCTTAATTTCTGAACTGCTTCTGTTGGATTCACCTAATCTGGTCACCGGATTAGGTAAATGTAGTGGCTGAGAGCGAGTCATCAAGCCGGGCTATTGCGGAAACGTGATTTAGTGCGCCAGCTAAATCAGCTTCATTCACAACTCAGTTATCGCTGCATGTTACACGAGTATCTCTACTCCTTCCCCCATTGTTTTGCATGTTTTCAATCAGACGTAAGTGTCTATAGAATATTGCATTGATTCACTCATAGGAAACGCACTCAAAGTCTATCAAGAACTATAGCCCAGCAACTCTTTGGGGACATGTGCGAAGCTCGACTCTTTTCTCTTCTTATCTAACATAAAGCTAAACCAACAAATTCCAATAATGCCAAACTTAAAAGATTTAAAGGTATCGAAAAGGTAAGTTTCATTTCTAAGTATTATATATACATCGATATCAACGAGTATCGAATGTATCGAGGTATTGAGTTATGAGGTCCCATTCCTAATTACTATTATTATTAACGCTCACTGACAATCTTTATACTGTGGTATTAATTTCCATAGTAAAATATTCACTTTTTATCTGCTTCACAAGAAGATCGCATGATTATTAGAGGGTTAATGAAGTAGTTCATCCCCAGTAAGGAACTGCAAGGATTTTAAGCTCCTTCTCATAGTATGATCCTTATGCTCAATTACTTGAACGCGAGCTTTAAGGGTAGAGCAAAGATTTTGAAAACATTATGTAGAACAGGCGTCACCTCTGGCATCTTTCTTTATTCCGTTGTAAAGCTGTCTCTTTGCTATTCACGAGTGTATGAAGAAGATAACTCGAATGGTCGGCGGAGCGAGAAATGCTACCAGAAGCGACGGTGGCGACGTCTAGTAAGCGACACAAGAAGAGGAGCATTATCACATTAATAGACTCACCCTCACCCACCCTCAATAGCGGAAGATGCGACACTCTCCCCTTTCGTCTCGCCAAAGCTGTAGGCCACAATGCGAGTGTGCATGGCATCGGAAGAAGGGAAAAGCAATTGCAAAGAATTGCTTCAGTTCTGGAATCTGTAAACAGGCGACAAACAGGTGTCTTTTATTGTGACCCTAAAGAATTTGAAGTATCAGAACCCAGTTTATTTAAGAGTGTTTGACTTAACTCAAATACAAAAGCACCAAAAGTCACTTACCATAAGGATTTGCTGCTTTTAATGGTATCCTATACTGAATTTAGGACAAAATTTCAGTTAAAGATTTGATATGTCGCATTCATTTGACTTTTCTACTCACCTTTCCACAAACTGATCTTGAAAAATCTAGTTACTCTAGCTGCTTCGTATTAATCCAGATAATATTTCAATTTACATTCACACATTTAATTGTATATTACAGTAGGTAAAGTAACAGTCAGATTTTTAAAAGAGCGTGTCGCTACGCCACGCTATTTACATGACCACGAGGGAAAAAATACTTTTCTTTATTTCTTTATTATTTAGCCGATCAGCAAGATTGCTATACAAGCAGAGGTAAATTACTTTAAAACTGATTTACATATAACAAACTGAGGATATCACCTCACACATTTCCAGCAGATAAAATTAACAAATGGATAATCATTATAAGTATATTATGATGACAATTAGATTTCCTTAGTTAACAGTGACAAGTTATTAACAAATATATTAAAGTGATTACAATCAATGATTGAGAACAGGGTTTGATGAGTGAGGTTAATTTTTAGTCTGAAAAATCACTATCTTCGGAATCGTGAGCAGAAAGTCTTGAGTTATATGATACATACACATAGCTTTCTCTACCTTCTATCGTTTATTAGCGAGTATTCAAGTTATTATTATTATTATTATTATTATTAATGTTTATTTTTCAATTTACTAAATTTTAATCCAAATAAAACTTTGAATAAATAGCTACGTTACACATTTCGTTATAGATACAAAGAGAACAGTGATAGTCAAATGTTAAAGAAAGCGAATACTATAGCTTACCTTAAAATCCCATACTGTTTCCTCGCAATCCCGAGAAGAAATTGAATTTTAAAAACACTTTAAAAGATTGACCAAGAAATAAACAATTAGAATCTTTAATAATGGATATCTCAGAAACGCCTTATGCCACAAATATCTTATTTTAAATAAGTTATGTGCTTTAGAGGGATCTACATTTTTTGTGAAGTACGTTTTCGTCCATCGCTTAATGTTTAACAGTTACACAACATTATACAAAATTCCTTCCGAATGAAGAGGACATCATAGGCTATTCCCCGAAAATTTGAGGTATATATTTTATTTTCCACGTAAACGTCTTTCATGTGTGATATAATGAAAATCGTTAGCTATTTTTAGAAAACAAAAGATTTTGAAAAATGTTTCGTGCAAAGGGTGATTTGGCGTGAGGGATTATGTTGAAAATCTTTGTCTCGCATCTTTGGAAGATACTGAACCTAAACATCAAGTTTGGTATTTATCCGACTTTTCCTTTTGAGTTATGGTGTTCACAGACATGTTTCCAAAAATGCTTTATTTGGATTCAGAGGGTCTCAAAACATGTATTTCCCGTGAAATCACGATATCGAATTTTTAGTGCAATATCTCCCCATCTTACTATACGCAGTAGAAAAAGTAAAAGGAAATAACGACTTCCCGCTTTAGGAAATATAAGTATTTTAAAATCAGCCCAATAACAAGGAATAGCTCCAGAAATGTTGTTGTTGTTGTTTTGTTTTTTGTTCTATTTATATGCTACCTTTAACATCTAAGGTCATATCGGCGGCTTTGTCTTTGGAACAATTGCACATTGCAAATGATGTTAACTATTTTACTATTGTATATCCTCGTGTTTGTTTACGTTGAGTTTTCTTTATAAACATTAGATTCCCACACAAACACACACACATACACTCTCACTCATATCTAAAGAAAAATTCCCAGCCTCGAGTCGGAATCGACCTGGGAACTCTGGATTTGGAAGCAGAATGTTAACCACCAAACCACGGAGGTAGTAAAAAACAATTGACAGTAATTGTGTGCTTTAACGAGCTCTTCTCTTCACACGGCTTGTGTGGAAGAGAAATGAATTATTATCAACGGTACAGAAAGTTTAAATGTAAGAAAGGGTTCAACTTTTGTAGGGTCTTAAAATACAAGCATCCATAGTTCGGTCCAAATTATATAATATATTCTCTGATAATGTTCAGAAAAAATCAAAAAGAAATTCAATGATAAGGGCTGGCCCCTAATCGAGTCTCAGCGTTAAGATTTCTCTGAGCAGAAGAGCCAAGATCGCTGCTCGCCCGGAGGGGGGGCGGCTCTTTTACCTAACAGAATCACTCCCTATCCTCCACAGAGTTTGGAGGTGAATGAGAGTTAGAGAATGAACAGCGCCAACAATTGATAGTGAACTTAAATCCTCTGATATGACTATAGAAGTGTAAATGTGATACACAAATGAAACGAAACAAAAAAATGATATGAACATATGGAATGCCTCTCGTCACCCACAAACCCATATATTTGTTAGCTTTGCCTTTTACCCTTCAGGATACTGATGTCATTTCAGGTGCTACTCTTGGTTGAGTAACTCAAATCTATATATAGTAACTCCGGAAAGTATCACCTTCACTTTAAAAAATTCTAGCCCCCAAATTAAGAAATCGAGAACATTCAGCTTTTATGCTCTGAAAGAACAATAAAAGTGCATGTATTCTAAGGATTTTCTCGAAATTTAATCCTAGCTTTATAATTTTTTGAAAAGTGCATACATGTTTCAAAGTTTTTCGTGTACAGTGTTACATGTGTTACAATATTTAAGTTAATCTGATGGAGAAAAAGCACATCAATTATCCATTATTTATACTGAACTTTGAAATCAACTACTCAGTTTATATAACTTAACAAATTTATTTCTTCACAAATTTGAATCACATGACTGTGATATTGTGAGGTACTACATGAAAATAACTTTTCAAACGACACGCATGGATTCTAAAACTATTAAAACTAAAATCCTGAAAAACACAAAAGCCAGAATATATATCGTTTGTGGTTTCTCCTCGTTCAAATTAGAACGTTCTCTTCGTTAGTTAAAACTGATAGAATGTTTTAATAATCATACTTTGATACCGCAATTATCGTCGGGAATATATAAATAATTAAATTAAGAAATAACAAGTAATTTCGATAAATAATTTCCATATATTAAATCAATGTATAATATAATAAGTTTGAGTAGAAAGATTTGCCTGGAAAGAAAAGCGGTCATTAGCAAGCCATGTAAGAAAGCCCTGTAGCAACCGAATACAGAACACATTAGCTCAAACATTTTGGGAATGCCATTAGAGTTAATTTCAGGACGTTTGAACAGCCACGTAGACAAAGAAAATTCTAGGAAAAGTGAAAGGACTCATAGCAACTGTAAAAGAGCTCATGAATATAACGTAGAATTTTGGTGGAGAGCAATGAAGTAGGTGGGGCGGAAAGCAATAAAGGCGAGCAAATTTAGATCAGAGAGTTAATCTCTCTCTCTCTCTTTCTGATACATGCTCCAGTACTTATATTTGCTCGTGCACACATTCGTACACGCAGTTGTACATGCGTTATTCTCCCTCTCTCTCTCTCTCTCTCTGGTACCGTCAGCGGTAGGTACTTGCTCGTATGCTATTTTAAGCGTCAGCATCGCGCTTGTGTTAGTAGCGGCTATCGCGAGGGATCTCGCCGATAAGCACTTTAGTGACTCACGGCAAGTTACTCTTCTAGTTTATTTTATTGCGGAAACAGTTATTTCCAGCCGTAACTTGAAGTTGCAGAAATAAGCAGGTACAATAATTCAGTTGTTACAATTTCGAGTGCTACGGATCGTAATCGGATTCATTCTGTATCGTCAAACAGTCGGAAACTCGCTTCAAAATCTCCAGTATTAGTGCACATTAAATTTCTCATTGAGTTCAAACTGTTGTTGTCTTCACAATATGTCCACGCATACCCTGAGAGAAAGCTCTCGCAGTATACCACTAAGCATCTGGCGCACGAGACAACACAACGAGCTATGAGATCACGGCAGCAGAATTAACAATGGAGCAAGCAAAGTATACTGCTTCAAAAGTGACAATCAACGTTACTGCTTCAACTTCCTGCAGCCATGGTTTACTTGTTGGTGTATTTGAAATTTTTGGTTTAAATATTTCATCTAATACATTTGCGCAATAATGTTGAACGTTTTTTTAAGGTTAAACAATGGTTTTAAAGGGTGACTATATATTAAAGTTGTTAAGCATACCTACTGCGTTAAACTAATGAATAGAAAATATGCTATTAACTCACGTAGTATAATGAGATTGTTATATGTAAAACTAGTATTAAGTTTTATATTATTTCGGAAGTAATACTGCTTATAAAATATATTTCTTTGCTCTCTCAAAAGTTAAGCAGCAGCAGCAACATGCATACATTCAGTACAATATTATACGAATCTCACAAATTTAATTGAGATAACTTCTTGAACAGCAAATAATAATCCAAAGGGCATCGTACAGAATGCATATCCAGCCTAATTCTGTCATATGCACATCATTCACATTTTCTGCTTTGCTTTCCTATGCAAAGTCTGCAGGGAAAGTCACTAAGTTTGGAATACAAAGTTGGCGATTACGCTAATTCTGAAATTGGAGTTCCTTTCTAACAAATTAGTTTTGTTATTAAAGTGTTGGCGAGGGAACTTGTTAATGCCATTCCACCTCCTAACTCGAAATAACACGAGCTGCTGGTAACATTACCGTTTCGCGAAAATTCTGCAAAAAAGAAACCTGAGTCAGCAAAACTCACTTCCTCTACGTAGCTAAAGCATAAACAGTTATATTCTTCTCCTGTTTTCCATGCGACCAGGTTTTTCTTTCATTCAAGTGAAGTCTGCACATTTCTTTTACAGAGAGACGAAACAAATTAATAAAATTGCGAAGGGACGATAATTTGTGTAAGCTTGCTTTTGTTTTATTTCATGGGAAACTGATTGCTCTTAATAAAATTTAAACTTTTTAAAATCCAATAAATGGCAACATATGTAAACGCGAGTCTTTTAAAACTTGCATCACAAATATATTCTTCATTTTTAACTGAATACCCTCCTTTTTTTAGGACTTGCATCCTCAAGGACTTACAAGCCAATACCAGTAGACTATCGAGAGCAAATAAACTTTGGATCATAAGATATCCAGGATGGTGTATGCCTGGTATGGCGGTAAAGAAGAAGGAGAAGAAGGAAATGAAATTTAGTGATAAAAGGCATGACAGGAAAATTCGCGGATCAAGTTAGCGTCCGAGGAAAATCGCGAAAAATCTGTCAGATTGGTTGACCCCGAGAGTTTGAAACCGGAACCTCCCGAATGCTAGTCTCACACGCTACCGCGGCGCCATCTCGCTCAGTCCACAAATACCTCTGAAGCAAAAATAGGAATTGATAAACTACTTTTGCAAGCATGAAGGTAAAGGAGGGGCTCATTAAGGTATTGATATAAATTGTTATAAAACGTAGGCACATAGATTTTCAGCATAAATATATGTTTTTAAATGGAAACCAAGAATTATTTTAATGGAATATATAATATGGAAAATAACATTAAGAATTACATTTGTTGCATCGCAATTATATGTGCATTTCGTTGCATCTCAAGCTCAACTTCACGCTAAACCAATTGTACAAAGAGCACCAAAGAAAGTCTTTGGTGGATTTTGTATCGTTTTCTGGAGTCTTTTGAGGCGTGTCCTTCACCTTACCTATCGCAGAACACAGCAATAAGGGGGGAAAGAGGGGAGGTTTGTGTGTTTGCTTTTTCTGGTGTTATTGAAACCAAACATGTTTATTGTCTCAGAACCAGTCATGCCGTATATTAGCGAAATTACTCGTTGGCGTATCCTGGGTATGTGGAAGGCTGGTCGCACTGTTATAGCAACTGCAACGGCAGTGCATAAACGCGTTTTTATGGTAAATTACTGGATAAAATATTCCAGGAAAGTGGAGAAGATGGTCTACATATTTGTCAGAAAGTGAGCACTACCCGTAAAACATCCGCAGATGATGATATTCGTTTACTAAATGCAAATTACACTTTTTTTAAAATTTACTCTAGTTTAGAAACCAAGGATAAATATGTATATGTATATGGTTTACCGAATATGACATACACACTATGGCAATAAAATTGGGTTATATTTTTGTCTATAATCCTTTTGTATTTCTATGATCAGCAATCATAGGTGTAATCGAATAGTTCCCTACCGTTATAAGACTAACATTATATTTAATTATATTTATAGACAAAAACAGTTATTTTAACGTTCACTAGGCTTGTACCATTTATTCGTCTCATCATTTTGTTCTATTTGATTTGTAATGCATAGCATTTACTGTCGGTTCTTGATATACGTACATTTAAATAGCTGCATTAATTTCTAGAGCAGGCATCAAATGTAACTGGCAATTGTCATAATATTTACTAATACTGCTTACAGTATATTATCAGCAGGATAATTTGTCATTCAGAATGCAATTCTTAAAAGATAAAGTATTATAAGGTTAAAACTTCTTTAGTACATGAATTAATTGTTCTTCAACACTAGTCGTGTGAGGGACAAGGTTGGAAAGGTAGAACCAGACGACTGAAAAATTTAATGATGTAGGTCAAGGTTTGAAACGTAGAATCAGACGAATCAAAAATTCAAAGTGTAGGGCAAGGTTAGAATGGTAGAACCAGGTGACTGAAAAATTCAATGAAGCCCGGGACTTCATTGAGTTTTGTTATTAAAGTGTTGGCGAGGGAACTTGTTAATGCCATTCCACCTCCTAACTCGAAATAACACGAGCTGCTGGTAACATTACCGTTTCGCGAAAATTCTGCAAAAAAGAAACCTGAGTCAGCAAAACTCACTTCCTCTACGTAGCTAAAGCATAAACAGTTATATTCTTCTCCTGTTTTCCATGCGACCAGGTTTTTCTTTCATTCAAGTGAAGTCTGCACATTTCTTTTACAGAGAGACGAAACAAATTAATAAAATTGCGAAGGGACGATAATTTGTGTAAGCTTGCTTTTGTTTTATTTCATGGGAAACTGATTGCTCTTAATAAAATTTAAACTTTTTAAAATCCAATAAATGGCAACATATGTAAACGCGAGTCTTTTAAAACTTGCATCACAAATATATTCTTCATTTTTAACTGAATACCCTCCTTTTTTTAGGACTTGCATCCTCAAGGACTTACAAGCCAATACCAGTAGACTATCGAGAGCAAATAAACTTTGGATCATAAGATATCCAGGATGGTGTATGCCTGGTATGGCGGTAAAGAAGAAGGAGAAGAAGGAAATGAAATTTAGTGATAAAAGGCATGACAGGAAAATTCGCGGATCAAGTTAGCGTCCGAGGAAAATCGCGAAAAATCTGTCAGATTGGTTGACCCCGAGAGTTTGAAACCGGAACCTCCCGAATGCTAGTCTCACACGCTACCGCGGCGCCATCTCGCTCAGTCCACAAATACCTCTGAAGCAAAAATAGGAATTGATAAACTACTTTTGCAAGCATGAAGGTAAAGGAGGGGCTCATTAAGGTATTGATATAAATTGTTATAAAACGTAGGCACATAGATTTTCAGCATAAATATATGTTTTTAAATGGAAACCAAGAATTATTTTAATGGAATATATAATATGGAAAATAACATTAAGAATTACATTTGTTGCATCGCAATTATATGTGCATTTCGTTGCATCTCAAGCTCAACTTCACGCTAAACCAATTGTACAAAGAGCACCAAAGAAAGTCTTTGGTGGATTTTGTATCGTTTTCTGGAGTCTTTTGAGGCGTGTCCTTCACCTTACCTATCGCAGAACACAGCAATAAGGGGGGAAAGAGGGGAGGTTTGTGTGTTTGCTTTTTCTGGTGTTATTGAAACCAAACATGTTTATTGTCTCAGAACCAGTCATGCCGTATATTAGCGAAATTACTCGTTGGCGTATCCTGGGTATGTGGAAGGCTGGTCGCACTGTTATAGCAACTGCAACGGCAGTGCATAAACGCGTTTTTATGGTAAATTACTGGATAAAATATTCCAGGAAAGTGGAGAAGATGGTCTACATATTTGTCAGAAAGTGAGCACTACCCGTAAAACATCCGCAGATGATGATATTCGTTTACTAAATGCAAATTACACTTTTTTTAAAATTTACTCTAGTTTAGAAACCAAGGATAAATATGTATATGTATATGGTTTACCGAATATGACATACACACTATGGCAATAAAATTGGGTTATATTTTTGTCTATAATCCTTTTGTATTTCTATGATCAGCAATCATAGGTGTAATCGAATAGTTCCCTACCGTTATAAGACTAACATTATATTTAATTATATTTATAGACAAAAACAGTTATTTTAACGTTCACTAGGCTTGTACCATTTATTCGTCTCATCATTTTGTTCTATTTGATTTGTAATGCATAGCATTTACTGTCGGTTCTTGATATACGTACATTTAAATAGCTGCATTAATTTCTAGAGCAGGCATCAAATGTAACTGGCAATTGTCATAATATTTACTAATACTGCTTACAGTATATTATCAGCAGGATAATTTGTCATTCAGAATGCAATTCTTAAAAGATAAAGTATTATAAGGTTAAAACTTCTTTAGTACATGAATTAATTGTTCTTCAACACTAGTCGTGTGAGGGACAAGGTTGGAAAGGTAGAACCAGACGACTGAAAAATTTAATGATGTAGGTCAAGGTTTGAAACGTAGAATCAGACGAATCAAAAATTCAAAGTGTAGGGCAAGGTTAGAATGGTAGAACCAGGTGACTGAAAAATTCAATGAAGCCCGGGACTTAAAAGTATTTACGGCATTGTAAGACACCATTGGGGTATGTCAGCTAAAACAAATTTCAGATCTCCTTATTATTTACTGGAAAAAATGATAGTCTGCTGGAGAATTTAATGTCCTACCGGCATGTTGCCATTATAGCTCAGTATTTAGAGGAAGGAAACCGGGAGATCCGTGGTTCAGATCCCGGCTATGGCATTTAATTTTTCAGTCGTCTGATTCTACTATTTTATATCCAAGTTCCAAGCGTTGCGAGTTCAGATATAGACACATGCGGCATTATTCATTACACTACACCCCATCCTTTTTCTCAGAATATACAGCCTGGATCATTTAAGTTGAGGCTATACAATATCTCCAAAGCTAAGCGTTTGTAGAAAGAAATTTCTTTAATAAACGTTGCTTGATATTACGGAGGAGTGTAAATTCCATTAGTCGTGTATTTCTTGGCGGCCGATGCTCATTTTAGGGCCAATTGAATGTTTTTGAATGGGAGCCTACATATTTTATGTTGTTTTGTCATTAGAAAATAGTTTATAAAAAGCTGTTTATTGTGTGATGAGGAATAAGGAAAAAAATAAAAAATGTTAGTTCTCAAATACAAAACGTTACTTGACCCTCAAATGACCATCCTTGGATGGTCCAACCATTCATTATGCTCTTCGTGCACGGCCATTCAGAATTTTCATTGTTATTCACGTTGGTGAAAAATTGTAAAGTGCTTTTAACAAATGTTGTTCAATTGTTTAAGAGGACTGAGAAAACAACATAGAAAATCTGATGTGTTACACTCACATGATTTTTTCTACTCTTGCACAAACTAATGTCTTCAAGGTGAAAAAGTCCAAGAACAAAGTCTGGTTATCTAACTGTACTATAAATGTGCCTATATTGATCTATTTTAGTTTAAGACGACTTAAATTACTGAACCTGTGGCAGAAATTTTAAACAATTCTGTCGCAATTTTATCACAGTTGTTTTTCAAGTTAAGAGAAATGTATTTAATTACATCAAGAGTTAATTTTTGTAGTTCAATGTACTTACATAGCTTTCCAAGAAAATAATTTTTAAAAAATTAAAATGGAGTCATTCATGAAATGCCTCGTTATAAAACTCTGAAGATTTTTAAACTTTTAAGGATTGCATATTATCTCTAAATAATAATTCTTGACAACAATTTATTAAATCTGGTGTAAAATTAAAACTCCCCATAAAAAGCAATAACTAAGTACTTAAAACCTTTAATTTTTTAAAAGTGAATCATATGAAGCTATTAAAACCATAAATTCATTAGAAAAATTGGCCAATGTAGGCGAGGGAGTAAATATGCTAGTAAAATTGTTTGAATGCACAAGAGCAAATTACATCGAAATTAAGAATTTTCAACTTACAAGAGACTGTAAAATAGGTGCAACACGGGAAGGAAAACATGATCAACTTTAAGTTTTGGCAGGGGTAATTAGGTGGGCATAAATAATTCTATAACGCTTTTAAAACAAGCCGTTTGTAAATTAGTTCATCCGACATAAATTTCTACACTCGAAACGAGCCATGCTTACCCCAACATATACAGCAGGCGTAAAACCCACATACAAAGCTCTTCTTAGAGAAACTTAATGGATATTTAGGTTTAATAATATGTACACTTTTACAATACTATAATACGATGTTTTGACGCTTTTATTTTTAATTTTCATTTACAAAGGTAAGCGAAATCATAATTTAATTGGAACACTCAGCAGATGTCAGTTTTTTTACACAAAAGCTAGTAAATTAGTGGTATAACAAGTCGTCACTGTTACTTCTCTCTTCAAAAAGTAAAATTCTACAAAATTCATGCTTAAATAACAGCTAATAAAATGGGTACAAAGAAACTTGTCAAAGGAAGACAGGTGGATGTTTTTATATGGTCTTCAACGTGTTTCTCCACGTTAATTAAAATAGCAAAAACATGTCACATCCTTGCTCGTGGTCTGTCAGATACAGATATTTGTCGCAATATGAAACACAAACGAATCTGAGAGACGTGTGCATCCTTCTCACTGACAATTATGACATGACGAAATCATAACTTCACAACGCTACATGGACAATGGGATTTTGAAATGGAGGAAAGGTTGAAGAGCTGTATGAGTGACGTGAGAGTGCTGTAAAGCGAGATGAAGTTCGAGTTTTATAAGGTGCATAGCTCCCTCTATCAGGTGTATTAACTCGATGAAAGTTATATGATTCATGATGCAACAATGTTGTAAAAGAAATTATAAGCTCTGTGAATGGTGGTGCATTGTAAGTTTTCACTGTGAGCTAGGAGGGGTAGAATTAATATCCTCTAAGCTTTACTACATCGAATGAAAAATGTTAACAGCAATTTAGTTTGTGAATGCTTATTTCAACAGTAAAACAAGAGTTTTCCAAACTATTCGCCTCAGTATAATCCGCATATGGAATAATTAAGGCAAATATTATTGAAGTGTATGATAGATTAGCAACTAATTTACTTTCTTGTTACGTTCGCTTTCTTTCTTAAACATCTCGTTTTGCCACAATTGAGCAATTTGATTTGCACAAATTGTAATCTACGATTAAGTTACGACGTCGCAACAGCGGCCGTAAAACCTATTTCAAACACATGCTTACAATCCGTGTTTATCTTGACACGCTGGCTAACACATATTTTCGGTATAAATATCGTTATATAAGGTGTATGTGGTTTTTATTTCCTCTGGTTGCATGTTTAAGTAAAAATAAAATATCTAATTTTAGCACAGATGTAAATAAAATAATTTACTTTGTTTTATTGCATATCCATAATTTTTTAAATAAAATAACCGTTTTACCTTATTTTTCTCAAATAAAGGGCCAGATTTTTTATGTTTACATTGGGTGCAAAATAACTGAAAGTTAACGTTAAGATCTACTGGAACTCCATTGAGGGTTGGAGACATTCCAAGTTGTTTATTACAGACCTGGATAACAGCCGGGCAAAATACTTGCGCGGTCTTAGTAGAAGAAGACTTGCATGGGATTCATTACAGGACACTGTGCCCTAAAGTTTAATCTATACAGAATGGGATTGTTTAGCAACCCTATCTGTAGTAGATGTCTAGAAGGAGATGAGACTCTTACTGATATACTATGTGCTTGCCCTGCTCTTGCGAGTCAAATAGCAAGTATTTTTGGCAATCACTTTCCAAAGATAGATGAACTATCAAAAGCCTCAGTTAGCAGTCTGGTTAAGTTCATATCGAACAACAGAATACTTAACTGATGAAAGGGGGGATACGCAATAGATCTTAAGGTCGCAATGCTTAGGCATAAAACCCACCCCTTTTCAAACTAGAACTAGAACTAACGTTAAAATAGTTGTTTTCTTTTATTGTGTTAATCAACGTTAATCCTACTTCGGTCTTTGCTGTCTTCATTAAAATTTAACCATTCCACTGAAAATACATGAAAGAAATCTCTTGGGAATTAAACCCAACTAGAAAAGCTAATATATTGTTGTAATTTAGCACTAAATTTGCAGCTCTGTTTTCTGATCCCAGAGGTCTGCATTTTGATTCATTTGGGGTAATGGTAATTTTCTTTAATTAGAATAATTCCAGAGCCTGGAAGGATGCATTTGGGAATGAATATTAACGTGTTTCAGAGTAAAAGAGAATAAAATAAATGTTTTTCATCGAGTTACAAAAACTATCAGTTGTGTAATTCAAAAACCAATACATTACCCTGGAAAAAGCTGTCTAGTGAGATTGTAAAAACAACGTACATTCTGATGCGGATTTGGATTATCCACCAAAATTCTGTGATTTTCGCACCAAATTGCAAATCAAAACACAAGTTGCCAAACGTTTCTGAACTTCAAAACATTTTTACACAAATCTATTAAAGATTGAACAAAAATTTTCATTAACTCTTTCAGCATACCTATTGAGAACTTCTCATTCACCTTTATAATATTAAAACATACCGTTGGTATAAACAATTTGATTTTCGATGTTAGCTTACATCAAGGGTGGCGAAAATGCCTTCTCCCTCGAATTATCAAATATGCAACACGCATTACACCACTCAGCAGCACATGGAAAACAAATAAATAAACAGCTAGAAAAGGAGTGGTGCCTGCGAGCCACACTGCCTCGCGAGTCCCGTTTTCGCAACACTGGCTTACATTACTCTTATATCCGCTTCAGCAACCATACTGAAAACTGCTACTTCTCTATGTACCTACTACCATTTCACTGCTATCCCTGTATAATACAGTAATAATTTTAAAGCGACTCTTCTATCCACTTTAATCATAAAACAATATTTGCTCAGATACGATTGGCTATAGAGTCTCACATTTATTTCCTCAAGATTAGATGCAAAAGGACAGTCAGTTGCCTACATTACAGCTTATACATCTAGCATCTAGTTATAAAGGAGGTATTGTATTCCATCAAAATATTCTGTATCCAGATTTAATCGGAAATGCATGCTTCGAGGCCTCCTGAAGTGAAAAATATTTTTTAGAAAACTCTGCGTCTTACAGGGAAATTTTATATTTATTGTTTATTTTCTGAGAAATGGCTATAACGATATTTTTAACATATAATTAAATATTGTATATTTAATATATTTAACAAGAGAAATAAAGTTTATAATGTTAACAAATGGAAAAAGCAGTTGCTGCTAAACACACTTCGTCACTTACGTGCTAAGCGTAACACAACGTTACACTTGAGGCACCTTTTCTGACATACACTCAGAACAGAACACACTGAACTGCTGAGTTACAACTAACAACTCAACTACACTCGACATTATCCACTCAAACCTTTCGACTTCTTGACTGCACTTAAAGCCGCAACTTCTTAACTAACTCCCGGGCAAGGGCAACACCCTTATTATACGCCCCGCGTACACAAAGCGGAAGGTTCTAGAAGGGGAAGCTACTGGAAACGGCTGAAAGCAATCTTCTGGAGCAGTAAAAGCTACGGGGAAGCGCAACATATGGGTTTGTTGTTCGCTTATTGTTTCTAAGATCGGTTGAGTGGGTAGTCGGGCTGCGGTGTGCTTACCGGCGGCCCGCAGGTATCTTCGCGCGCGCGGTTACAATGTTTTGAAATTTCTGACAATATACTGTGAACTTCCCTTTTCGTTAAAAGGATATCTTAAGGGATAGACAAAAGCCTTACTACAGAAAAAAATCTTATTGATTTATTCACATGACTTTCTCTACCCTCTTCCGTTTATTAGTGAGTATACAAGCTGTTCTTAATAAAGTCCCGGTATCGAATTTTTGAGTGTTTGTAATATCTTCCCTACGTACTATATAGGTGGTAGAGAAGGCAAAAATGAAGAACTCATTAAAATAAACAAATTGTGACACTTTTTTCCTCATAGCTTAGCTTCCTTTCTTTCTTTCTTTGTTCTTCTTTTTTTTAGTATTCTATGTAGCAAGTTTATAGTTTTTCTTACCGTCACGTAATAGACATGCTTGAACGTTTTTGCGTGTTAAAAATTATTAATTTAAACAATTCCTTGGTAAACATGTATCGTGAATATACATGTATACTTGTATAATATACAAGTGTGTGTGTGTGTGTATCAGTGGTGGAGGAGGCCATGTGAAACATCACATTTATTTTAAATTGTTCTCAAAATTAACATATATAATGATTATGATATTGCCACAAAGAACCAGCAGCATCAAAAGCGGTTGTTACATTTCCGCTGTATTCTAGCTATGAAAGACAGAAGGTGCACGCACGGTGCACATCCATTTTAGCCATGTCTTTCAGCAGATAAGTCTGACAGGATGAGGACGCGGCGTTTGCTGTGAAGAGGGATGATGGGTGCTCTCCAACCGTCCGTCTGGCTGGCTTTTGTCCCGCACGCACAACTTGTAATTCAACGAACAATGAAAACATTACTAATCCCTCCCTCTCGTCCAGCGAATATCGCAGCATTTACTCTCATTATGTACACGATGCAAGTTCAAGTAAATTCAATTTCGAGCTTACAAGACTGCTCAGGTCCCGTATCTCATTTGCCAGGCAACAGGTTTAACCCAGTTATGCACTAATACGTATTAATAGCTAATGGGAATTGGCCACTGAAGCACTACGCTATTCACCGACAGCGTTTGTCATGGTTATGAATGATTCCTATGGTAAACATGTGAAATTGCGTACACTTTTGTTATACGGTATGCATCGAAGGGGAATACCTCGCGCATGCTACTATGGGAGATCTATTGCGGCTACCACACTCTACGAGGATGAGATGAAATAAAAGAACCATAAGAGGTTACAGGTCGCAGGCAGGCAGACTACAGAGACACGCAAAAGTTCTAAAGCATCTCACCACTCGAGCTAGCCAGAAAGTAATGAACGTCCTGTCCAACCAAGCAGCCTTCTACTGTCTTGGGAAATATCCTTTCCCTGGAGCAAGCATCCGCGCCATCTCTCCAGCACCGCCAGACACTATGGAGTATAACTGGAAGATGAAAAGGAAGCGGAATGAAAGGAAAATGAGGAAAACGTAATGTGGTAACTGAGTAACCACCCCAACATCGCCTATTACTGCCGTTACCGCTCGAATGGATTCGTGTAGCAGTGCCGTGGGAGCGGCGGGCTGCCAATCGCGTCAACCAAGAGATAACAGTTGTGCCTCACATTGCAACTTTCATCGGGAAACTGAAAGGCAACGCAGCAGGATACCGATACACTTTGCCACACAAGAGCAGAGTCATTCCTTTGGCACATCGAAAAAATAACAGCACTGTCCTTGATGTTCTATTAGCTTTTATTTATTTTCAGGAAATAGAATATTATTTATCTTGGTAAGGCAATTTTCAGTTGTGAAGGAAAATAACGTCTCTTATAGAAGCGTGTAATTCGATTTTCCTTGTAATTACATCAGCCGGAATATGTTTGTTAACTAAAATAATATGCATATCTAGCGAGTTGGCTGCATGGTAACGTGAGAGGCTCGCATTCGATTCCCGTGACTACCATTCTGACCCAGGGTATTTCGTGGTTTTCTAGTCGGTAGGCGAATGCTGTGGTAGTTTCTGTAATGTTACGAATTTAATTCATCTCATTTCCTTGTCCTGTTTCAGGATCGGAGGATCCGGCGAGAGGATGTCGTGGCGGTTGGATTTACTTCGAGGAACAGTTTATCCTGGCGTCCGCTATGTGACGAATCTTCAGCGAGAACACTCCTTGTGGAGGAAGGTCAGTGTGCGTGGTCCTGCCGACGCTGGGATCTGACACCTGGAGACGTTAGAAACCCCGCCTGCTGCCCCTGATCCGGTCGCCCTCTGTGTTCTTCTCTTCATCCTTTCCTACCGGAGGTTTAGTCATTAGACTAAGAATGTGCTTTCGTGCTGAAATACTCTTCTGCACGTATCTACTCCATCTACTCTCAGACCATTGCCGACAAATTCAAGATATTCCTTTGATTTGTCATGTATTTTGTCAAATATTACCATTTTAATACAAAATCGGAGGAGATATTTTCTGGAGAAGCTTCTGTTTGGAAGGAATTTCATGAATACCTTCGACTCGACTTACATCCTTGTAAGTTTTGGTAGAAAGTATTTTTAAAGTTTTTAAAGTGGGTACCGATCGTTTTTTTTAAAAAATGACAATTACTTTCCAAATACTTTATTGCTATTCATTACCTTACATCTTAACTACTTTTCCACATAGTCATCGCCGTTATTATGGCACTTGTAACGGGAAACCAATTTTTGTATGCCGCCTGTAATGAAAGCCAGGTCTGCACTTCTTGTTTTACATCATCGTCGTTGAAGTGTTTTCGACCAAGAAATTACTTCAGATGAGCAAACACATGAAAATCGTGTGGTGCCAAATCCGGACTGTAGCGAGTGTGGTCGAATTGCTCCCAACCAAATGATACGATCAGATTTCGGGTTTGTTTGGCTGCGTGTGGCCGGGCATTAACACTATTATTTCTTTCCCCATAAACCTCACACAATTGCCGATGAATGTTTGCTGGCGTAACATTTTTCGCATTCAAAAAACGAATCACTGCTCTACCTTTACAGTCGGCGGGTCGTTCAATTGTTTTGAGCATTTCGAAACACTCTAATAACAGGAAAACACAAAGTGACGATCGCTCACAGTTGCGTCTGACTTCCTAATGAATGAAAAGTGATCTCCCTGCTCAAGATCGCGACTGCAGGCACTATAGCGGCAAAAAACTGAAACGGTACTTTAAAAACACGCCTTGTAAGTATGTAGAAGTTTGGAATTATTTCGACCTTTCTATTTTCAATAATGTTGCTGTTAGATAAACTGGCGTTTTCTCAGTTCAAGGCAGCTTAAAGCGTGTATTTGCACTGAACTCTCGATAATGAATACAACACCTCTACCTACCATAGGTAAGCTGTTGAGGAAGTAAAAATGTTTGCTGCTCTCCGTACTGTGGTTTTATCGAGAATCACAACTCAAGTGTTGTTTTATTGTTGAGGTTGTCGCAACTGGCAAGACTTGCTTTAGAGATAGTTACATTTGGAGAACAGTGGAGGGTATAAGTTGAATGTTTGAGCTGAATACCCCTGCTTCTTTCGATCCTTATTTTATATTCAAACCACGGGCCATATTTTCTTGCTCTTGTACTTTATCTCTTTTCGGTAAGATGAACATGTATCTGTGGAAGGGAAAGCGTCGGTTGAAGGTGCGGAATACGCACTGCTCATTCAAATCGGCTGTAGCAGACGGAAGGATGAGAAGTAGTATATCTTGTTCTCCGTTTCTGTTTCTGGCGTGTTGCACGTGAAAAGGGAGGATAACGCTGAGAGAGGACATCCGCGGGACGGGAGTGCTTTGTGCCCCGTATCTCTTCTTGCTTTCCCGCACCTGCTCCGCCTACCAAACTCACTGTTGCCAACTTAACCTTGAGCAGCGAAAACATTTGTTGCGATAGCTTTAGTTGATATAACTTACTCTGGTTTAGACGGTTTGTAAACTAAAGAAATGCGCATTTACACAACTTCCAAAGAAACGAATGCCTTGCATTACAAGTAGGATGTTTAACACTAGTAGCGGCTCGTAAGTATACACGAGTTGTTAACAAAATTTTAGTCAGACAGTCTAGAAAATGTGAAACAGCATCTGCTGCGTAATAGTTATGATTAGAACAAATAGATAAAACTGCAGTCGCTCTTAACAACAATAATAATGCATAACTTGTACGACAAAAGAAAAGTTTTCCATCTGTTTGTTGTTGTGTGCATAATTAAGAACACTGTGTTAGGGCAAGTCGAGGTTATGATTGTTATGGAGAAACCGGGTGAAGTTTCCGTGTTTGTGCAGGTTACCCACTTCTGCTACTTAATAAATTCTCACTCAGAAGAGATATAAGCTCCATAACTTGGCATGCAAAGTTCAGAAAATACCTGAAGATAATGGGACTACACCATGTGGAACCCTTTTGAAATCTATGTCTACAAGCCGATGAAACGGCGAAACACATTTAATTAGAATGCGATGTCACAGAACGGGCAAGATACCAAGTTCTTGGAGCTACCACAAAATTAGAAACAGGCACTAATTTATTGAAGCAAAGACTACAAATAGTGAAAAATTTAGATACTGATCCCTAAATTAGAAACCAGGAAGTGCACAAAAAGCCTTTTAGGCTGAGGTGCCTAAAGGGGTACCTGTTTCCTAAATACTACAATACCGTACTAAACTGCTCCTACTCTTAACTTCTGCCGCAGTGTGCTACCACCTAGTAGCACTGACATAAAATTATGGTAACAGTATGGAAAAAGAGTGCGGGAAAAGCTTCGCACACTAGTGCATATCCTCAAGTGTGCACGATCTGTATGTATTTGGCCCCACAAGGTGATTACGTTCAGAACCAAGGCATGCGCAGAAGCTCCTTAAAACGTGCACATATCAAGATACGCTAGCAACTATGTCGCGATGTCGCATCCAGCTTAGAGGAGTAGCGTGGTAGCTTTAAATGCTGTAAATTTTAAATTACTACATATACATTATGCTTAATAGCACTGAAAAAAATAACCAATAAATCCGCAAGGTGACAGACGTTAGAGTGATTATGTGTTGTTATGTAGCAGCTGCTACAGTTTAACGCTAGAACGCCGGGAGGAATCAATTTGATCCCTAAATAGAATCTGGTAAAAACTAATTCAACCCAATTTCCTCTTGTGAGTTATGACCTGTGATATCATTTACCTTAAACGTCTGGAGGGGTCATATTGACCCGTTTATGTAAAACTAGAAATTATATCTACAATACCCATTCACTGGAGATCCCTTTCCTCGCTCAATTCAGTTCTAAGTATGTAGTTGTGTTGAAAAGAAGTAAAAGTCTGTAAGATGAAAAATTATAACAGATGCCCCTTACGACAATAAAATACCTGCACCTCCAATGAATTTTCTTGATAATAACTCGCTTAAAAAGTGATTATAATATTCAAACACTGTATTCTGTTGCTAGGGGTCAAACTGACCCCTTCAGATGTCACAGTGTTAATTCTGGCATCACCAACGGGGCGGAGGAGGTACTTTATGCCCATGTATTTTTAATTATTTTACTAGAGCTATGAAACTAATACGTATTGTCTATTATTGCATCTATTACAGAACTTGTTAGTCTTTTTATGACGTATCTCCCATTATTTTAATTAGCTTTTAGAGGATTTAGCGGATTATGGACATTAAAAAAAACTAATAGGCAGCTCAAAGAAATAATTACCAGAATCTCTAAGTATAAAATACTTAAACATGGATCCAAGAAGTGTAAGGTCATCCTAACTGTGCCTTACGAAGCACGTGGTTTAAGTGTATGAAAGTGCTAAACAACGTATTAGGCCCACTAACCCTGCAATTCACGCGTAACACCCGCCTGACCGCCTACAACGTCTCTTGTTGTCTTGGGAGATGGTATATGGCATCCTCAGCATTCAATGTGTAGATATGCAGTCTTCGTCTATTCTGCTAATATTGTTTATATTTATGTTTACAACCAACGTACGCTTTGAGCTCTCTTGTTTTAAAATGTGTGTTAACGTATCTGTGAAAATCATAACTAAAAATGAGTATTCCGATAAATACCATACCAACCATTATATAAGACCGTAAGTGGAATTTTTCAGATTATTTCCTACTTAAAATATTCCTTAGCATGACAAACTGTTCGTCAAATATCTGAAGATTTTAAAAAACCTTAATTATTATATAACATGATAAATAATGTATGTAACTTCAGTACACAAATCTATAATAATTCTTGTTGAATTGTACAGGACATCATAAGATAGAGACACACACTTACTCACTTACTACAGGTAACATATTGCTGTCATCTACCTTAATTCCTAAAATAATCGCTGTTATAGGTACTTTGAAACGTAAGGTTGGTTACCATTCTTTTCCTTTTAATGAGTTGGTACAATATAAATAATCTTTTTATATATGTGCAATATAATTTACGTGAGGTCCGGAGTAGCGCAGTGGTTTCGTTTCCGGCTCTCGTACCGAGGATCGGGGTTCGATTCCCGGCTCTGAGGTGGCGATTTTAAGTCGGCCTACACCACTTGTGGATTATCCCCCAGGCCCAACAAGGTTCGGAGTCCATGGTAAAAGTTGTAAGCCCTCTCATTTCACCACCATCCCCATTATCACCCTACCATCGTAGGAAATGGTGCCTCCAACTCAGAAATGGGTCCAGTCATCGCTTGATGGAATGAGACATCTCCCGAAGGATATAAGCCCTTGGGAAGAGTTTACAAACGACGATGACATAATTTACGTTTTGTAATATGCGGCATTTGCATCAATGCAAATATTATATCCACAAAGAAAAGCATTTTGTTTAATTAATTTTACTACGGTAATTATTTCGTAAAATAATGAAAATCTTCAGAAACCCATGTTCCAAAATTGGAAATTGGAATTGATAAGGTTTTCGCAGAAGTTGTGAAATGTTGATCTCTGCTACAGGCGAAAAGAGTTTACGTTCACTGTGTTTATATGAACGCAAGTTCAGTACATTAACAAACATTTTAGGTCACAAATATAGTTAAATATGTTGCAGTGATTTTGTTCCCAAAACACATCTTACATCTTGTTATGAAAGTTAGTCGTCTCGAGTAAATTTCCTTTATTATTTATGGTTACAAAAAAGCTGTGGCTTTTCTAAGTTAATGCCTTCACTCGAACTGAAAGAAAAACTATTGTTAACCTAAGTGTAATCAACAGTGCACAAATGAACAGGAATATCAGAAGACGTAAAGGTTTTATTTACTTAACTACACTGTAATGTGTGCAGTATATATAAAAATGATGTATTTTTCCTTTAACTAAGGCTTTCCAGTTTATTAGACTTCATTTTGTGATGTTAGAGGCACATCCAATGTCCAATCTATTAGGTGGATGTATACCTAACCCTGGTTTGCATATTCTTAATAGCCTTCCTGGGAGCATTCGCTTCACACGTGCATTCCACTCTTTCTTTCTTTCTTTCTTTCTTTTCTTCGTCCACTCATTCACATCTGCAGTTCTACTGTGTTAATATTTTGCATTTCTTAGATTGCATTCTTATATCAGGTAACATTAGTTCATAAATATTTTTAATGCTTCACTTGTTCATTTGTTTTGGGAGATTTTTACTTTAATGAAATGGGTGTGTGGTTCATTAATTAAAGGAAATAAAAATTTTATCCTAATTTTATGTAAATAAAATGGTATCAATAAATTATACACGAAATCACTTCAATTCAATGCCAAAAAATAATATAAAATAAATATTGTTGGAAATAAAATATTATGTTAGAAATCAAGCAATTTAAAGGAAAACATTAGCTTTCCGGTATATTATTCAGACCTTCATAGCTCGATTTAGTAGTGGAAATAAACTATTGGGTAAATGGGTTACTCCTACGATATTAATTAGAAATTAGAACATAAAATATCACTCCCTATCTCGAATCTATGGCTACTTTAAGACTCACGACTTAAGGTTTTCAGTTTTTGTATCATAAAATAGATATCTAAATTTTTAAACAACAAAAAAGTGTTTTTAGTAAAGTTTCCAAGCAGTGTTGTATGCAGCTTAAAAATTAAGATACAGGATTTTCATACATAGTTTTGCAGATAATAAACGCGAATTATTTGGAAAAGGAACTGATGGTTCGTATACTTTTAAAAATCACTTTATCCACATCCACATCCTTGTTAATGAATAGAGGAGTAAACGAGTGCAAAAAGTTTAATATATCAATTCTGCTTTATTAAGAAAGTTAGTTTTAAAAATATCTTATACGTCCCAAATAAGTTAAAATTTTAGTAATCACTTCGTATAATTTATAATTTTACTAAACTTTGTGATGCGTAAAACCGA
Organism: Deroplatys truncata; assembly: GCA_030765065.1. Taxonomy (NCBI): domain Eukaryota; kingdom Metazoa; phylum Arthropoda; class Insecta; order Mantodea; family Mantidae; genus Deroplatys; species Deroplatys truncata. Next base: position 113,169,108 of record CM060986.1, read on the forward strand.
AATTCACTAAAACGCAGCAACGAAAGTAATATTTTCCGCAAAGGCAGCGGACGACCGTTGGAGATATTTTTCATTTCAAAATGTCTCTTCTTCTGGTAAAACTCGGATAAATCCCCCGTTAGAGGTGTTATCGCAAAAGACAGAATCTACATTGCTACCTGAAAGCTGCTATCTCCGTAGGCTTTTCTTGATATATATTTGCACACAGGCAAAAAATAAGTGCGTACAACCAGCATATAGGATTTAGTTAGCCTTAACTTCGGATTACATAGCCAGGATGTGTACGGATGTGTAAGTGGGAAAAAAAGAGAGGGAGAGAGAAAATGTCCTAATGTGGACCCACTGCTAATGATTATCGCCAGTGAAGCCGTAACATTCAAACATGTAAAGCGAAATCCCGTTGGACGGGTCGTAATGGCACATTGAAATAAATTCATAAATGCAAACACCGAATCTGGACACTAAGTTAATGGGGATGTTTCAGTAAAAAGCGGACGTTTCGTTAACTATTTAATTCAGATGGCTTGTGCTCCTCTCGGAGAGGCCTTGCTTCACCTCTAGTGGAACTTAATGGTTACATTTTTTACGGGTTATTTCTCAAAACTGAATAGTAAGTTTCAGGAAATTACAGAGAAAATCATAATGTAAACATCACACGAAATGTACAGTTTTTGAAATGTCTTAAGTTACTAGTACGCTGCCTTAAAATGTGTTTTGTTATTTTGGTAGTATTAACATTTATTTCTGCATGATTTTCTAATTTCTAAAATGTTATGCCCAAAAATCTTCTTTTCGGCCACTTAAACCTCTGGTTCTTTGAGGCGAACGAGTTTTTTAACACGTTCGCAGTACACAAATCTATCCCTCTCCTGTTTCTCTCTCCCTTTCCGTCTTACATACACATTCTTACTGTATTTAAGACAAAGCCAATGGAAGATCACTATATATTACATTCCCTACCAGTTACTTACAAGAGGTAGAGGAATTAGTATTCTACACAAGTATTTGATATCATATTTAATCGAAATACTTTCTTGAGGTCTACTGAACCATCCAAGATAACGCATTATTAGAAAAGGATCCGATCAAGCGTGTGTGGTTGTATGCATGCATACACAATCTAACTCAAAAACAAAAACTCTGATTAATGCCGCATTTCATATACGATTCAGACAATACGTAAGTCTGTCAGGCGAAGCTTATATAAGATCCCCCCATTGTAAGACTACCCTTTATATGGAAAATGTTCCACTTTCACAAAAATGGTTCTTATGATTTTTTATTATTTAAAATATTTGGATGTTTAAATATCTTGAATTTTCTTTGAATAGCCAGCTAAAATCCTCTTGATTCTGAATAAACTATTATATATTTGGGTATAATTTTTATATAACTAGTAAAGTATAAGAGTAGACAAAAACCTTACTCAATGAAAATATTTTTTAAATATACAAATTATCACATAACTTTTGACGTAGCATTATTATTTTTTTTCGAAATATTTGTCGGAATTTATCTAGGTTGAAATATCATACGGAAACAATGAAGCACATTTGAAACATGCCATTTTTTTTCTTTCCCGCATGCATCCATTAGTAATAAAAACTAACCTACAGTATGCAAACAGTGGTGCTTTCCTATATTTTGCATGCAACAAAATCCATATAAGTTAATTAGAGATGAATTATATTAAAGAATGTGCTGTGAGTAGAGATGGGACCTTGCCACCATCGATACCTCGATACTCGGTGGTATCTAAGTATGTCTTAACACTTCGATATAAACATTCGATACTTTTTTGGATACCCTTAAAAGGTTAAGTTTTGGATTACTGAAAATTGTTACGTTTAAGTTAATGCTACAAGGAATGAAACGAGTTGAGACTTCAGTTATTGCCCTGCACGCGTCCCCCAAGAGTTGCTGGACTGTAGCTCTAGATGAATCTGGACTGCGTTTCTTGCAGGTGTATCAATGCCACATTCCATAGACTCTTGTGGCAAAATTAAAATATGCAAAATAAGCTGGGAAAATTAGAGATACTCATATAACATCTAGCGTTAACTGAGTTGTGAATGAAGCTGATTTAGTTGACGCACTAAATCTCATTTCTGCAAAAGTCTTGCTTGGTGACTCACACAGCCATTACATTTACCTACCCCGTGACCAAAATCTGTGAATCCAGCAGACACAAATCAGAATTAAGACCTAAGATAATACAACGCATGGAAATAAACGTAATTTCCTTCCGTCTCTTAGTTTGTCTTTACGCAAGTCAAACTCAGGTCACGAGCGTAGCATATGAATATGCTACTACGTATGAAAAGCTGATTTGAAGATGTATTTTTGTTGTGGTTCTTGTTATTAATCCTTAACACAAATTAAATAGCACTTCACTAATAATGTAAGAGCTGTGAGAATAACAAATTTAAGTTGCTAACAATGAGGTAAACTTGAGGCAAAAATGAGTTAGAGAGTTTGAAGGCTACTAATCATTATTAGAGCAACGATAACGTAAATTTTGTGACAGTTTAAAATTAGCCAATCAACAGCCTGAAAAAGCTTTAGTAAATGTAGGTATTTTATTGGACTACGGTTAGCCAATCAGAGACTTGAAAAACAGAAGTTTACTGGTTTGGACGGTTGAAATATGTTTAGTTGCCTGCAGACCTTGATAGTGACCGGATGGAAGATGTGTTCTCTAGAGAAATATTACGTATTCTTGTGGGACGTAAAATAAGTATACGCGATAAAAGAGTGCAAGTATTAAAGAATCTCACAGCTCTTGATATTAGTGAAGTGCTATTTAATTTGTGTCAAGTATTAATAAAAACAAGTAAATTAAAACTTAAAATCTGTGTAAGCCTACATTCTTGTTGCACCACGCCCTGATTAAGAGAGAAGTGTCTCTAAAGTAATACTGACGCAGCCGAGGCAAACATAAACATAAATAATATCTATAGAAGCAGTTTAATAACAAAGTTAATATTTTTTTAATCTTGGAGCGTAACAACAAAAAATACATCTTCAAATCGGCTTCTCATACGTAGCATCATATTACGTAACAAACAATCTCATTCAAATTGACGTCCATACGCAGAGCTAAATAAAAAGACAACTCCAAGAACAACACAACTTCAACCATTCTTGATCAGGATTTTACTGTGGTAAAATATGTATTTTACCCGGTGAGCGGTCATGTATGGTACATCGACGCCGGTAAAAGTTTATCGAGGATTTTACCGTGGGTAAATCTGACCGACCATGAACGTCCGGTTTTCGCCGATTATTTCCAACTTTACTTGTGCTGAAATGTTGAAATGGCGGAACAGTATAGGTTAGAATTTCCGACAAACAGATAGGCTCCATTTTCGCCAATGTTAAAGTTATTTTAATGTAATTCGTAATGTTTAATGCTTAAGGACTTTTATTTTATTTCATTTTATTATTTTCTTTTTGCGACGGGTGCCTTAAATATCCTGACCCAAGATGTATACTTAAATCCACACAATTATGGCATTGCATATCATAATTATATCAGTTGAAGCATATTAACGCTTAGCATTGTTGAATGTTTTTGCCATTATTTTAAGTCCTGTTGCTTTTCAGGCGTTTCCAGCGATTGTACGGAAAGAGTATGGATTTATAAGACCAGCATATAACTTCCGGTTCATAAACATTTCACTATCACTATCCCTTTAGCATTTATAAGGATATGTATTGTAAATATTTCTGCAAAGGTTTATCTGGATTTAAGTGAAGTAGATAGTGAAATAAACTTTTGTAAGAATAATTTGTATACCTACTAATGAACAATAGAAAGTAGAAAAAAATTATGTGAATGTAACACATATTTTTTCTTCTGGTCATTTGAACAGAATGGAATTTTATAATCACATAGCGAGCAGCTCTTAACTGGTTTAATTATCGCTCAAGTCTACTCTATTTTAGTTGTACCTACAAGGAAATATATAATAAAACCATTTCTACAAATAACATGAAGTAGATAAAAGAGTAAGCTTCTGTAAGAATAGTTTGTTGAAGATTAGGTAGAAAAAGTCATGTAAAGGTAACATAAATTTTTGTATATTAATACTGTAATTTACAAGCGGTTCTGTAAAATTGTAATGTGTAGAGAAAAACTTGGTGTGCTGTAACGGAATTTAACATCAATTGGCCATTTGTCTTCCCTTAAAAGTGCACAGTGTACATTTAAGGGAAGACAAATGGGCAACTAATGTTAAGTTCCGGTACAGCACAACTTATTATGTACTTTTAAGGAAATTTTTCTATGAATGTGCACATTTTTATGAAACATTTGTACAGTGTTTCATAAAAAAGCATGCACAGTTATGCATACGAGTATTTATTCCGTGCTGGTTGCATGAATGAAAATGTCAATGAAATATTTATAGACTGGAAGGTGGGCTTTGCAAGGTTTTATCGCCTCTCCTCTGGATTTCCTCTTTGCCCTCGCAGAAGAGCATGCGTTAGCGGACGTTTTAAAAGAGGCGCGCAGGAAAGTCTACTTTTCCTATTATTTTCTGCTTACCGAAAGAAGAAAAAATGACGGGGAGTCGGGTGTGGTGAAAGTGCTTCCTTTTTCTCGCATCATCAGAATATCGAATTGATATCACGAAACGCTTCTTTCACTATCCTTTGCATGCTGAAAAAAATTCAAGCCAGCTCTCTGCTCAACTTCCTCCATCAGCTTTTTCTTCGACTCTTGTTTCTGTACTTGTATGTTAGACGAAGGAGTTTGAAGGGACTGAAAAAATTCTCGCGCTACAGACGTTGCCTATCAAATCCCTTTTACGCCCCCTCTCTTTTTCTTGTCCTAGTCTTTTGGACTGCAAGAGTTTGGCTTATGTCGCAAGGAGCGAGTAAAGACATTTTTCACCACACCCCTACCTACTGAAATGGAGGAATAAGTCTTCTTTAGTCTTACTTCCCCAAGGAGTTTTGTGCAGAAAATCACTCGGATACCTTAGGTATTAAAGAATCTAAGCAACGTCTTTCACACTATTTTAGCGGTATTAGCAAATTAAATTCCAACCAAAGCGAAGAGTTAAACACAGAAAAGTATTTCATATAAATATAAATATTGTATTATTATAATAATGAAGTAATTCCACTGCATGAAAACGTATCTTATCCTCGGCATCTGCTAGAACCAAATATGGTGCCGAAAACAGTTCGCAATATAAGTATCAGTTTTGCTTTCCAGGCTAAAAACTAAACAGCTTTGTATTTCACCATTACTGAGTATTCACGATACGAGGACTCTGTGAAAAAAAAGCTTACTAAGGGAGCGCCGTGATAAATCCGAAGGCAAAGGAGTCCACTTGTCGTCAAGGAAAGCACGTCAGCAATACAGAGTTAGTTATACATTCTGCACTACCTAAATGTTTTTGAAAGCATGAATTGATTTATTTAACTATTTGTGCTTTGTTATGTTTACGTGATTGAATACTAGGAATAAAGTCTAATGTGTTACATTCATATGACCTTCTCTACCCCATCGTTATTAACCGGTATACAAACTATTCTTACTAAACTTTATTTTTCTATCCACTTAATTTTAATCCAAATAAATCCTTGTATAAATAGGTATATTACACATTTCGTTATAGATACAAAGGGAACAGCGAGAGTTCTATGTTGAAGAACTAAACGCTATGTGCTGGTCTTGAAATTTCATACCATTTTTTGCATTCGCGGAAAACAGCTGAATGTTTACAGGACTTTAAAGAATGTCATCCTCCGTGATTTAAGGGTATTATGCTAGCCTCTAGTTACCAAGGTCGCGGGTTCAAACTCGGTGGAGGGCGATGCAATTTTTTTGGGTGTAAAAGTCCTTAGCATGGCTTCCTTTGGAAGGGAAGTAAAGCCGGTGGTCCAGTCTCTTAGATTTCCGGCACGGGAAAGAACCTCAAGCCTGATAAAGAGCTATCTTTCCTATCTTTCACGTCCAATATAAAATGGGACGCTAAGGGCTATAGTGGTTAAAGAGCGTCTATAAATAAAAACTGAATTTAATTTTTTAGACTTTAGAGAATTTAAAGAATGACCGAGCAATGGCAATTCGAACCGTTAGTAACGGATATCTTGGAAATGGCTTACGCAACAAAAAACTTATTTGAAATAGATTATGTGTTTTAAAGAGATCTATATTGCTTTGCAATATTTCCGTCTAACGCTTAACGTTTACTGGTTATATACGATTATATAAAGTTCCTTCCGAGTGAAGAGAATTCAAAGGCCATTCCCAGAAAACTCAAGATACACCTTTTATTTGCCAAGTAACTATAACTAATATAATATGGTACTTTAATAAAGATTGTTAGCCATTTTTAGAAAATAAAAAAAGTCGAAACATGTTCCATTATAAGATGAGTTTGGGGCGATTTCCTTAAAAATCCTCGTATCAACTCTTTAGACGGTACTGAACATAAATACCATGTTTAGTTTCTATCTGACTTTTCGTTTCTAAGTTATCCTGTTCAAAGTCTAACACACAGACACACACACGGACTTTTTTCTCTAAAAGTGCTTTTTTGGGTTCAGGGGCCCTCAAAATATGTATTTCCGTTGAAATCTCGATATCGAATTTTTGGGTGGAGTGAATATTTATTCTTTCTACCTACTATTTACGTGGTAGATAAAGTAAAAAAATTAGTAGGAATCATTTCAGCTACAAATAATTATTTTCATAGCTGTTCCAAAAATTACTCACATAAGAACATAGGACCTAAACATGTTTTAGCTATGGGGTACATATTTCTGCATCAACAGTCTATTCTCGAAAAGTAACCTTAATATTGTATACTCTGTATATTGACTAATGAGAAATCAACACATAGCTTTTAGAAGCATAATATTTAAAACTTTGGAAAATGTAACACATACCGCGGAAACTATCTCATATAATACAAGCTAATGCTACAAATGAGGTTTTTCCGACAGAAACTGCACATTTAAGGATATCCAAGTTATAAACTTTCTTAGTTATACAAAATTCAATAAGAATGAAGACTGATAGGATTCTACAGGCTGTTAAAAGAAAATGCAATAACCTTCACTTGAAAAACATCCGACTTAAATATCTGTTTGGAGTTCATCCGACTTCGTAATTTTTGAGCTGCACTTCTCTCTCTCTTTCTCTTTCTCTCTCTCTCTCCCTTTCCTTCTTTCATCTTTCTCTACAACATTTTCTGGGGAATTGGAATACAATAATTTCTCTACCTACCACATAAAGGCGGTCGGTGAATAAAAATAAGTCATCAATGTTATATTATTTTTATTTCTAGCGGAATTATCTCCAGCTGACTTATTTTAAACAGCCTATACGTTTACACATTAGAGTAGTATTATTTAGTACTCTTTAACAGTTTTTAACAGCTGTACATAATATTTTTTGAAGTACTAAAACATTTAGGGTTATTTCAGTCATATATTATTATTTATGGTGTATTAACTTAGTTTGTTTCAAATGGAGGGTATGTTTCAAAATATATTTATGTAACCAAAAACACGTATTTTTTGAAATTTTGAAGCTTTGAAAATTTCTTACGTAAACGCAAATAGGATGCTCCATTAGTTACTAATTGTAGTAACTTCTAACATTTCAGTAGGTTTTGCTTAAATAGATTCATTTGAAACAAAGGACGGACACTTAACATTTTTAATCGTACTGCTTAAAATATTATAAAATAAAATCTGAATCACCAAAATTAAATGAAATATAGATATAGATATTTTTAAAATACTTGGCTCACGTCTCCAATCGGATTGTTTCGGTAACTATTTGACACAAATATTCCTGTATTTCATAATTTGTGCATTTTATCGTACCCTTATCGGATAGTAAGTAGCGCACTCTCTCGCTTACACACACACACACACACACACACACACACACACACACACACACACACGTTGGCTTTAGATTCTGTTGGCTTCGTAAGCAGCATTTGATATTCTCTTTCATTGGTTTCATATTCACTTACAAACAATTACGTTGCACTTTTATAACATGAATATCTACGGCCACGAAAATAAAGAGTTCATAAGCAATATCCCACAGCTGACACCAGTTGAAACATGTAATTGACTGACCTCCTTATCTGCAGACACATACTGTTAACGTGCTGCGTGCAATCAATCACCCTGCACATTTTATACCAGTCTCAGAATAATTGAGTGCAGAATCCGACTGCAAATACCTACACTCACATCCCCGAAAACTCCATAGCAATGCAAGTACAATCCCCACCTGGTGTATTAAGCTTGTATAGAAGAATAGAAAGTTTAAAAGTAACAAATATTTAGTGGTAGTTTCAAGGATTATCTAGGTTTTGCGCCCATTTTGTAGAATATATTAAGTCAATTTAATTATTTCTTAATGATAAATATATTAAAGCTAAGATAGGTTTCAATGCAATCTTCAAAGAATGGTGAGCCGCCACAATGCGGCTATGCTTGTTGCTTATTGAGCGAGATGGAGCCGCGGTAACGTGTGCGACTCGTATTCGGGAGGTCCTGGGTTCGATCCCCGATGACTACCTATTCTGACCCATGTGTATTTTCGCGGTTTCTCTGGTCGATAGGCAAATGTTGGGATGGTTTCTTCTCTACCACGATTTCGTTTCCCTTTCAATCCTTTTCCTTCTTATCTTTCAGGTGTACTGCTAGGCTTCGTGGAGTATGGCAGTGCCGGGCAGATGGCGGTAGTGCTTGCTCGAGGGTAAAATTGCTTCCCGTGGACACCAGAGAGCTGCTTAGTCGAAGCGTAATTCATCGCCCTCTCTGAGCAGCTCCAGCAGTGGCAGGAACTGTTAGAAACTTCAGCGCGTCTCTGTGGCCTGTCTGCTTTGGCCTGTGGTTCCTTCACTTCATCCCTTCCTCCTGGAGGTGGTAGTCGCAATAGATCCATGTAGATTCAAGTGCTCGAGGTGTCCTCCGTTGTGCAACATAAAATATTCACATTTGAAATTTGGTGCTCAGGTAGGTTTGTGGTTGTGTATTTAATTAGGTTTTCAGCGCATGTTGCAACGGCTACTGGGAAAAAAGTGAGAGGGAAAGATGTTCAGCAATAAATCATGGACTGGGTACAAATGTGCCGATTACATTTGGTGGTTTTATTTAATTAACTGTATTGCTGTGGCAATTATTATTTGTTTTATTCACAATATATTCAATTTTGTAGTACCATCTGTTCCAATAATTGGAATCACTTTGCTCTTATATTGTATTATTTTCGTTTCCTTTTGTTGATCTTAATAATAATTTTCGCTGAGGACTGCAGATAAATTAGTCTAAGCCTCTTACGAACGTATATACCTATAGCAAGTGTACAAGGAGGAAAACGGAATTATTTCTCACAAGCATTACTAACTTTAATGAAGAATTGTTAAATTAAAAATCTCACAGCATAAAAAATATCGTTTACATCATTTTATGGATTAATGATCTGGAATACCAATAGTTTTTCCGTTTTCAAATTTATTCTTTTAGGGACATTTCATGTGTAGTTCTTTCTATGAGAGGACTAATTTCAGTATATTACATGGATGCAAGAATTGCATGGCTTTTTCAACTCGTATCATGTTTCCTTTACGTATTATGTATGTTAGCTATTCATGTAGGAAACCGTTCCTTATATTCATGTTACCTTATTATATTTGACTAAAATCATATCAAATTAAGCTTAGGTACTTAGTTTATGCACTATATTGAAGAAATATGAACTAGGTTTATTTTACGTTTGTTAGTAATAGTTCTTGCAAAGAAAATCAAAGAAAATCAAATAAAATTTTAACAATTATGTATTTCAAACTGTGCAATATCTGGAAGATTGATATTAATTGTTCTTCCACACGAGCCGTGTATTGGACAAGGTTATAAATGTAGAATCAGACGACTGAAAAATTCAATGCCATAACCGTGATCTGAACCACGGATCTCGCGGTCTCCGTCCCGTTGCTCTAACCACTGAGCTACCATGGGAACATGCCGATAAGACATTAAATTTCCCAACTGAATCGCATGTTTCCCGGTAAACCAGAAGGAAGATATCAAATTGTATTGAGGTGACATATCCCAATGGCGACCTACAATGTTGTAAGTACTTTAAGTCCCGGGCTTCATAGTTTCAACTGAATTTTTCGGTCATCTGATTCTACCTTTCCAACCTTGTCCAACACACGGCTCGTGTGGAAGAATAATTAATTCCATTAATCGTCCTAATAGTGGTCTCTATGCCGCTCAAACATTGCTAACATAAGAGTGATAAATAATTTGGAGTTTATCTCCATTAATTCTGCAATCATACTTCGATGTTCGGATACTCATAATTTGTAGCTTCTCATCTTTGTTAAGCTATGGGTTTCTTTCTCTATGCGAAGTTTTGGATGCTTTTATAAGCATAAAAACAAAAACTGAGTGAAATATAAAATGATAGTGGGCATGGATAACAACAGCATCAAAACGGTCGAAGTACTACTTATTATTGTTATTCTTCTTTTCTTTGTACATTCATTTTGGAATTTGTTTTATTTTGCCTTTTGTGTGTTTTATTAGAAATAGCGTATGTTAGTTGCCGAGAATGAACAAGGTTATATTATGGCGCATCTGTAGGTATTAATAGCTATTGTCATGCCAGACACATTATTGCGTCACATTGGAGACAGTATTGTAATAATTCAGTATTTTTTCGGCCTTGTGTTTGAAGTTCAGTCTAGCGTGACAACTCGCCACCCCTGGCTGGCGAGCCTAGCCAGAGGTGGGGGGAGATGGGAAATAGGCGTTACTTTATTTGTGTGTGCGTGCTTCAGTCGAGTCGTGTGAGTTTGTGTAAAAGAGTGTAGATCTAGGTTGTATGTGAAGAAGCATCTCCCATCAATTCTTTTGTCCCCCTGTGTGTGATGTAAGGACACATTTATTTTATTAAATAAACCACAGGTAATGTGAAAGGTGTGAATTTGTGTAATTTGTTACAAAACTCCACACTTGCATCGGAATGTGAACATCAAGGTTCCTGGTCCTCTCGCAGTATCTGTAGCTACACTTCCCCCATGTGGATGTTGGGGCGATTAAAATTTAATATTTTGCTGGAAACCTTTTGGCACTCATCCCAGTATGTAACAAAATTGATGTTAAATTGTTATTATTTCTTCCCAGCCGAGATTTTCTCTATAAATACGACACGAGACATTCCGAATGTGACAGTGTGGAACTGTCAGCAGCATTCGGGGAAATCATCTTCAGTAGTGCTTTTGCAGCGTTTTTTCAGCATTTTTTGTCCCTTATAGAGCCTTGAGAGTTTTAGTTAACTCTTTGTTAAGTATCTTGTGCTAATCATTTTTAAATCCCTCCAAAAAAACGGTAAGGCAACCCAAGGCTAAATGTTGCAAGGATAAATTGTCAAACCACGGGCAACGGTATTTCGGCTAGTCTTCGATAAAATCGCCTGATATAACACAAGTGAGGCGAATGTTTAAGCATTATTGGTTACTCTATAAATAAATTACGATTATATTTAGGGTATCTGAACGTAACATTTTTGTTCTCCACTTTACGAAATGGATGTTTTTACTTGTTCTACCACTTACCTAAAGAGAAGGTATTGTATTCTACGTAAAAAGTCGATATCGAGATTTCATCGTAAACAAATATTTTGAGGCCACTGAATCCAGATAAAGCATTTTTGGAAACATGTTGGTCTGCGTATTTCGTCTGTGTAGCCGTGAGAATAACTCAAAAACGAAAATTTGAATAAATAACAAACTTGGTATTTTATTTCAGCATTTTCCAAAGATGCGACACGATCTCAAAAAATACCCCGACTCAAATTGCCCTTTACATGGAACATTTTTCGAAATTTTTTATTTTGTAAAAAAATGGCTAACAAGTTTGATTACAATACCACATATGAAAGATATATACATGAAAAATAAAATGTGTATCTTGAATATTTTGGGAATAGCCTATGAAGTCCTCTTCATTCGGAAGGAATTTTGTATAATCTTGTACAACCAGTAAAGGTTAAGCAATAGACGAAAACGTACTGCACAAAAAATGTGGATCTCTTTAAAACACACGACTTAATTAAAAAAAATTTTAGTATAATCTGTTTCTGAGATATATGTTACTAAAGGTTTGAATGTTTCATTTCTTGGTCATTCTCTTAAAATCCTGTCAACATTCAGTTTTTTCTTGCGATTACATGCTAACAATATGACATTTTAAGGTCAGTATATGGCGTTCAGTTCTTAAACATTTGCCTGTTCTCTTTATATCTATAACGAAACTTGTAATGTAGTATTTCTGTAAAGGTTTATTTGAATTAAAATGTAGTGGATAGAAAAATAAGCTTGAGTAAGAATAATTTGTATGCCCACTAATAAACGGTATGGGGAAGAGAAAGTCATGTGAACGAATCACACATCTTTTTCCAATGTGTGCATAGCTGTATTAATTTACTTGGTCGACTTTTTTCTAATTCTCAATAATCGGCTCTTATGTTGTTGGCCTAAGAATGTTTTCGGGAAGAATCCTTTCCATCCTCAGCGTTGGATGTCGACTGCTCATATCGCTATTCTCCATATCTCGTATGTGTCCAGCAGAAGGTGAAATCGCTGCCCTCTGTTGTAAGAACTTCATACTTGGCTCGTCTTGCTTCTGTTTTCATTTGGTCTGGCTGAACTGCTCTGTGGTGTAGATGGAAAACACCTCTGTATATTCTCCAGTCTTCTATGAGCTGACTGGTTAAATTGTAGTAAGCAATCAAATGGCGGAATTTCAAAACTCAAAATATTACCAATATTCTGATGAATAGATTTTCTCTCATTTATCCAATTGTGAAGGAATCTGAATGGCTTTAAGTAGCTCAATTTCCCTGCTTATGATTTTAAGTAATACATTATTAGCAATAGCGGATTTATCTGTTTGTTTTCATTTATGGTTTCTTTTATGTTCTCCCAAACGTTTTTTCAAATTTGTTTTAGTTCTCCCAATGTATACATTATCACAGTCTCATGGTTTCTGATATATTCTTGATTTTTCTTTTTTCTTTTTACAGTATTAGTTAACGGTATCTTCAAAGCATTTCTCAAATTAAAATTATTTTTAGATGCTAGTTGAACAATTTAGAAGAGGAGTTCTCCATCTATACCACAGATAGCAGTTGAGCCAGACCAGATGAAAACAGAAGCAGATGAACCAAGTATGAACTTCTTACAACAGAGGGCACCCATTTCATCTTCTGCTGAACACTTAGGGGCTAGGGTAGAGTTGCGGTATGGGCAGTCGACATCCAAAGCTGAAGATGGAAAGGAGCCTTCCCGAAAACGTTCTGTGGCCAACAACATCAAGAGCCGAGTGGTGAGCATTAGAAACCAGTCGACCAAGTAAATAACCACAAGCAGCTGGTCATCACTATCAACAGCTCTACTTATAATAATTTATTAAATGCACAGTGTTTATTAAAGGGTTTATCTCTCTATATTTTTCAAACAATCTCAAGATAAAGCAAAGATCAGCTTCCTGAATGAAAATTTATCGAGATCAATTATATGATGAATAGAATACGCGATGGGCCTAATGGCTTTTACTTTAAAGTTCAGTATCGATCATTTAATCCCATTTAAAAAGTGATACTTTCACTTTCTCTAGCACGTATTTATAGATAGAGGAAGTATTATTACATTCCACCGAAAAATTAGATATCGATATTCACCGGAAATACACGTTTTGAACTCCCGTGAATCCAAAAAAATCATTGTGTCGTATTTAAGCTCTGAAAGTAAGCTTTTATCCAACTCATTGATTTTCCAGTTTTACAACACTCGTAAAATTAATTCAGAATGAAATGAACTTCGCATGATATTTATTAAACATCAAGATGTGAATTTTATTAATTATACAAATATCTTAAACATGTTATTTTAATAAAATGTCTTAAGAGGCATTAATGAGTAATTAAAATCAAGAAAACATATTCCACGACAAATATAGTTTGGTAAGGAGGATTGTTGTTGAAATTCCTTATGTCGTATCATTGGAAGGTGCTAAAATTAATACCAAGGTTTTGTAGCGATTCTTTGAGGTTTGTCCAAATTTCAATTCTTGAAGACTGGCACACTGGTCACTACTGTGTTGATCTGGTAACAATGTGCTTACATTTGGTGATTTAGTGTAAAGTGTGAGAGTAAATCGTTTAGAATGTTATATTTATTCCTGTAAATTTAGCTTTTTAATTTCTGTATTACTTTACTATAGTAATTAGAAGTACTATATTCCCACATTTCGACACAGAAATTTCATTGGACATACACGTACTGAGACTTGTGATTACCGAAGAGCATGTTAGAAAAAGGTGTCTGTATATGTGAACAGCGTAACCTGGAAGTGAAATATGGGTTAAATACCAAACGTAAGCGTCTTACAAGGATGCGATAGTAAATTTTCAGCAAAGTTCCCAAATTCCCTCCAAATTACCTTTTATACGATCAATTTTCATGATTTTTATTTTAAGAAAAACAGTTCTAACGATTTTGATTAAAATTGTACGCGTTCATGATATTTGCATGACGAATAAAATGTGTATCTTGAATTCTCCATGAAGAGCCAGTGAAGTGCCCTTCATTCTGAATTAGTTCTTTTATTTACTAAACGATAAGAGGTAGATAAATTCGTACTACACAAAAAATAGTCTTATTAAACACACAAATTATAGTTTTTTTTCTTTTCACTTGGCGTTGACCATTTCGAGATATTCTACGTTAATAATTTTAATTTTTAAATACTTTGTTATTAGTTTTTTCTCTTGGCTTAAAAACCAAACAATCTCTTTAGTCTACTGTATCCTCCTTATGCATTCAACTAAAGTTGAATGAAAATTTTCTATTTCAACAAGAAGCAGATAGAACAATAAGCCTTTTTAAGAATGATTTGTCCAAGAATACCCAATACATCAAACCTTTATTATGAAATAAAATCGATTTGTTTGTATTTTAAGAACCTCTTTATAGGATTTTAAATCGCCAGAAAATACGAGACTAGCCTCTCACAAAATCAAATGAAACTGCATCTGCTTTATAAATATTTCGCTGAATAAAGTACTAATTATATTTAGTACTAAGACTAATTTAAATGCTAATTAAAATACACAAAACTAAGAGTAGAAGCTCGAAAGCTAGAATCGGACTGAAAAATACAATACTATAGCCGAGATTTGAACTCGGATCTTACGGCTTCCCGTGTCGCTGCTCTGACATGCCATGATAATATACCAATACAACACTAAATTATCCATCTCACTAGCATTTTCTCCGGTAATTCACAACCGTCAAATTTCTCGTATTTTTGAAATAATATACTCAATGGCGACTTACAATATCTTTTTGCACGTGTAACTAATTTGAGAAGCTTATCAATATTGTTGCTATAGATAGGAAGTTGGCATTCTAAAATGTAATGCGGCCGCTATGAAAACGAAAAAAACAAACAACAAAAATCTCAATGCGAAAGACGTGACCAAATGCACTAGTGCAGGAAGTAAAACCATCGCAATACAAATACTAAATTATTGAAACTTCCAATATCTATCCATCATTTAACTTCCGCCAACACACTTCCTGGATTCGTCAACTTACTACTTCTTAGAACAAAATACGCCAATACTTCTTCCCGTTAATGCCTACATCTTTTTTTGTTTTAACCATTAGCAGAATGAAGTAAACGTCAACTCATACCTCTATTTTGATTTCTTCGGTATTAACTCGTCAGATCCGCTTTTCCAAGCCCCTTCCATTTCCACATCATTTGACACTTGTTTGTTGCGTTTTTTATAATGAAGCCAAAAAACGAAATTACTAACAGAACTGTAAAATTGTAGCATAATATGGCGACAAGGCAACACTTATTTACAATCATTCTGTGCTCATAGTAACATTCTTTTTTTACATAATATATATAGATAAATAATTCAGCTAATATATAACTTTCTATAATTCAATTGATATAATTACCCAACGTGCAAAAAATAGAATATAATCACATTTGGTAAGCGCATAGCGGAATCTCAGAAATTGAAAATACCAGGCGCAAGCGTATTGTAGTAAATAGGGGAATATTGTACTCCACCCTAAAATTCTATGAGGAGATTTCAGCGTAAATACATGTTTTGAGGGTCCCTGAATAAAAAACATTTTTAGAAATAGGTCTGTGTGCATATTTGCGTTAGTATGTCTGTGAGCAGCCTAACTAAAAAACGAAAAGTCGAATAAATACCAAACTTGGTACTCGGTTCAGTACCTTTCAAAGATGCGACACGAAGACTTAAGAAAATCATCCCGCCCTAGACTACCCTTTACAGGGACGACTCTTCGAAATGTTTTATTTTCTAAAAAATGGTTTTAACGATTTTGATTAACATACCATATATTAAATACATTTACACGTAAAATAAAATGTATTTCTTGAACATTGTGGGAATAGCATATCAAGGTCACTTCCGATGGAAGAAATTTTGTATAATCTTGTACAACTGCTAAACTTTAAGCGATAGACGAAAGCGTGCTGCACAGAAACTGTAGATCTCTTTAAAGCACATTATTTAAAGTAAACGTTTTTGTGGCTTAAGCCATTTCTGAGATATCCGTTATTAATGGTTTGAATTTTTCATTTCTTAGTCATTCTTTAGAGCTTTACTCTTTTACACTGTTCTAATATTTCTATTCGTTCAGTTGTTTCTCGCGATTGCATGGAAACAGTTAAGGCTAGCATGTAGTATCGAGTTCTCAAACATTCGGCTATCGTTGTTCCCTTTGTATCTATAACGAAATGTGTAATTTCAGCTAAGGTTTATTTAGATTAAAACGTAATAGGTATAAAAATTATCTTTAGTAAGAATAGTTTGTATACTCACTAATAAACGATAGAGGATAGAGAAAGTTATGTGAATGTATCGCATCAGATTTTTTCAACATCTCTTTCCTCGATCCGTATCAAGCGCTTACCAAAAGTATCGCAGTATACTATTAAGTACTGTGAGTTTAACCACTGTTAGATCAATCAGTGCTGTATCTTTCCAACTTTAGGCTACACACGGCATGTGTGGAAGAAGAATTAAAGAGTGGAAGTGCTAGGATAGTAAATTGTTGGGACATTACTTGCAACGATGGCCGCCGATTGCTGGTGGAGATGGTAGCCTGCCAACATGGACGCCACCACTATCGCCGTCACACCGGCTACAACAATCACCGTAAGCATGCACACTTTAACACCCATACCTGCAGCACAACGTGTTTCCCACTACATACCAGGCTTCTGGCAGTTTCCCGCTTCGTGGGGAGGATGCCGGCAATTTACGCACCGGGACCTGATGACACAAGGGAGCCCCTCCCCCTGCACTCACTGCCTCTGCGATAACGTCCCACATTCCGAATCACTCTCTCAAAGTGATTGGAACCAATTTGGGGTCACACAGAAATCACACTTTAAATGTTCGCAGCACCTAGGTAACATTGTAGCTGTCCTGAAGCTAGCATTTAGCTCACGGCGAGAAAAACAACTGATGTGGTACATTCACATATCTTTTCTACGCACTTCTTATAAACTCTTATTCCGTCTATTTCCTATTAATCCTTAAGTGGTGACGTGCTAGAGCTATAGCATTACTGGTGAAGTGGTTTCTGTAGATACCAACTGTTGTGTCAGAATGATTTATTTTTATTACTTTCTCTACTACGTATAGTAAGTAGGGGAAGTATTGTATTCCACCCAAAAAATTGATACCGAGATTTCACAGGAAATACATGTTTTGAAGTGCACTGAATGCATGTAAAGTATTTTTGGAAACATGTCCGTGTGTGAACAGTATAACTCAGTAACGAACAGTGGAATAAACACCAAACTTGGTATTTAAGTTCAGTATCTTCCATAGATGCGACAAGAAGGTTTTCAAAAAAATCCCCCCCACAGCAGATTACCCTTTACATGACACATTTTTCGAAAATTGTAATTTTCTTAAAAATGGCTATAAATATTTTGAATAAAATACCATAAGTTTAAGACATTTTTATGCCAAATGAATTGAATATCTCGAATTTTCTGGAATGTCTCCAAAAGTATTCTTCATTGTGAACGACTTTTGCATAACTGGTAAACCATAAGAGATAAGACAAAATGTTAGTATACAAAAAATGTAGATCGCGTTAAAATACACAATTTATGCTATACACGTTTTTTTGATGAGTGAACCATTTTCGAGATGTTGCTTGTCATTCCCTTAAATGTTCCAAATGTTACTATACAAAAAATGTAGATCGCATTAAAATACACAATTTATGCTATACACGTTTTTTTTATGAGTGAACCATTTTCGAGATGTTGCTTGTCATTCCCTTAAATGTTCCAATGCTTATACTTTTTCTCAAATGGGAATTCGTTATTCATGTTTTGTTTTTGTACTGGTAATGCAAAGAGAATAGCAACCAGCTCTAAAAATATTTGACTATCGCTTAAAGCCTACCAATTCCCCTTGCATCTACAAGAAAATTAGCAATAAGATTAACATCTCGATTAACATGAAGCATATGGAGAATATGCGTTTTTAATCATAGATTGTACGAGAGTAGAGAAAGTCATGTGAGTGTATCACATCAGATTTATTTTTATATTGAAAAGACTGATTCAAGGAATATTTTAATATATTTCATTATACTATCACTAAGACTAAACTTTCATTACAACTAAAATAATCAGTGTATGCCTATTTAAATATGAAACATGTGCACTTTTAGGAAAAGTTCTGTTTCATTCATTATATGCATAATTTGAAGTGAAGAACATTTTTATTGTATTTCCTAGATATTAGTCTTCGAAATAAAGAGTGATTTCTGGAATATTCACTCAAGTAACGATAATGGTCCGTGTCACCATGTTTTATTTGCAGTTTGATTTTTCCATATTTTAAACAATGTCATCGCAGATGGATACCACCTTCAACACTTATAAAAAAAATAGATACGTATTAGTGCACGTTAGTATTACTCATGAGAATTTAACGCGGGAGTATTAGAATGGAGAGCACCCGGTGTGGAAGACAGCGCGAGGAGCATGCATACACGCGATCCGGGCCGGGCCGTAAAACAACCGCTCTGTATTCTGACCGTTGTTTTGTCTCTCATCAGCAATGTAAAGACTGTGCAGTATTAAGGCTTGTATGTTTAACTCGCATTTTAATTTTAGTGTAGCGCCAGCGTCCGCTATATACCCTCATACCTACATCATACTGAGCTCATTTCGGGCGAACATTTATCACAATTAACAGTACTATTAAAATCTCGATTTTGAGTGAATAAATTGTAGCACATCCCCGATAACTGCCAGAGAATATCGTGTGTGATTGCAGTGCATCAGATTTTTCCCAGGTACCTTAACAAGATAAGTGAGTAATTGTAATATCAATAAATTCCTGATTGATGTGCCACGTTTGCGCAACTGATGCTCATTATAGCCGTCAACTGTCATTCATTATAGAAGCATGCGACGTGACATATATCAGCCTCTAAACCTGTTTGTCATTTTGTACCAATACGCATAGATCAAACAAAGCACACAATAATTGGGTTACATCCCAGGAAAGGGCTTTCAGCAAAAATTTAACCTGTAGTGATTATGGAATCGATTCATTTTTGAGTGTCTGTGACCCTTTATTACGGCTGAAAATCGCAAAATAAAAACCATGAAAACACAGAATATAGTTCAAAAGGTACAGTTATTTGGTAGTTATAGATAAGTTATTTGCACATACAGGCTAAGTTACAGTGCATTCATAGCTTTTAAGCAATAGCTCACGACTGCCCTTAAAAAAAATTAGTTGTAATACTGTTTGGTCTAAGGTTTTGTTTAGCAGTTATGATTAATCTCAAGAAATAACAGTAAAACTCGCGCTATTTTTCTAGTAGTTATATATTTATGGAAAGCCTAGAAAATAAGCGCTCCTACCTAAAAAAAGAGACTTGCAGATTCCGGCACAGTTGTGCACTGTTAATGCAGCAAAAAGTAAGAGAGGCGGAAGATATCCTACCAGAAATGTTTCTAGCCAATATCCACCCAAATTTACCATTCAGTCCGTAATGTATTAAAGGCTTTCACTTTTAGAAAATATGTTCCGCGCATGCGCAGGGGTACGATGGCAAGGTGGTTTTGTATGTGTTGCCATTTTAATAATGATGCATAGGAAACCCAAAATCTGGATAAAATTAATTTTTTTTAGTTTTCTGCATTCAGTAATAATTTCATACACCTGCTCAGTCTTCCTTCTGTGTATTATTTAACAATTATAGCTGTACACTCGCACAAATATTGATAAATTTAAACTTTGAGCCAGACATTTAAACTATGCCAGTTTTGCTCAAAGGAAAAAAAGTTGTAATTCTGAGCATTACTGGGTTGTAATAAGCTCACCAAATCTCAAGGGGAAAATTGCGCATAAAAGGCATAAGCATTATTGCACACGGTTTCAATTTTCTGCCGTTATTTTTTGTGCGAGTGTACATCACATCACTCATTTAACACCATGTAATTTTCAACCAATCGAACGCTAAAGTCGTGTTGACTTTGCTGTTAAGTGTATTAGGTGAAGTGAGTTACCATGTTATAAAATTTATAGTTAATACGGCCGGTTTTCTCGCGTGTTACATCTCATTTGAGATAAAAACTGAAACACTTTAAATGAGACACTGATGTTAAAAAAACAGCTTTAACAATGTAAAAGCAGATCTGAGCTGTCATCAGCAGTTTTTTTTGTTATGACTCAAAACTGACTAATAATACTAGACGCTATGGACTTTTGAGTGCTGTGTTATTCTATTTGGAAATGCCTTAACAGTGCAGTAACAGAGTGATGTGTATTACGAATGGGGAAATGAACTATATGGGAAAATTATCTATATTGTGTGTGCGTGTTCCTTATCTCTCTTTTATTGAATTCAACCAAATTTGGCACACATATTCCTTGGAATAAAAGTAATTTGAGAATAGCATCACAGAAAACCACCACAATTAAGAAGTGATGGAAAGTGTTTGGCGGTAGATAATAGAGAATTTTCAATAATAAAAGTATAAATTTTGCTGTTTTAGTTATTTTAGGCTTAGTGATGCGTAAAACCACCCACGATAGAGTTTGAAAAATGTTGGACGGGAGGCAATTTGGAGTATCTTCAATACGAATGGGAGACTCCACAAAAGGAAGGTAAGAAGACCAAACCAAAAGGATTGAACACCAGCAGTAGAGTATTTTCTTTAATTCATTTAAATATAAATATACACAGATTTGGAGAATTTATGTTTTACCGAAACCGCCAACGCCGGGTAGTTATGCTACTGTCAAAATAACAAACGGAATATTTCGTCTAGTGTCCTGCTTAAGTGCACAGGGGATAAAATCCGAACTACAATGGACATAAATAACTCGATATAATAAAATTTTAGTAAAATATGTACAATTTTATATCACGTAATTCGTCATTTCCTAAAATTTCTTCAGATAATATGCGACATTGAAATATCCTAAAATTCGTTAGGTGGACATTGCTCTGCATTTATAATATAAGGTAATCATGTAAACCTAACCTTGTTTTAATCGAAAATAGTCCTTAGCAGAGTACCCAGGTTCGTTCATAGACTGTCATTATGCTTGTGAATGTAATAAAATGAAAATGGTATGCGAGAATGAAAAATGAAAGCTTAAACCTCGAAAAAGGAGTATTTAAGCGATATTAATTGCAGAAGTGGAGATAAAATGCTCGTTCTTCTGACTATCTCTTGAACCATGAGTTATGTGGCCTTCGTGCATGGATACTTATATATAAAATCCCCAGTGTGCAAGAACTAGAGCTGTGAGTTTCAAGCCGTAAGATGTGTTTGCCAGTTTTTATTTATTCATTAATCATCATAATGGCTGTAGAACTAAGACTGCTAAAGTAGAATGTGTGTAAATAATCAGGAATTTACACTTTTTGCATAAAAAGTGGCCCATTCCTTTAGATCGATATAGTGTTTTCCTATCCGTAAGGTTTTCATCTTCAGGTAACCAACTTTTGACTCCACCCAGGGACATTCAAACTAACCAGCGGACGATTTTTATAATCTACGTGGAATTAAGGGGTGATTTGCATACCATCTCTATGAAAGAGCATCACTAGATTGGTACACAAGGAAAGCCTAAACTAGTTACAATATTACTCGGCCTTCTATTTTTTTTTAATTTTTTTTTTGGGGGGGGGGGGTTATCGGGAATAGGAAGGATTAGGCGTGAAGTAGATAGGAGAAGTAAGGTAAGGTATTGGGGTTCCGCTTCCGCACCCCCGTTAGTACGTGGAAGGATAGGTGGCTGCCAGCTTATTGCGCTGGCAGCGGAGTAAGCACATGTCCGGTTGACGACTATGACCGAGACCCTGGCCGGCACCACGGGTAGGTACGTGGAAAGGAGTAGGAAAGGTTTTTGTTCGTTCTTTTATTGCATCTGTCGTTAATTTTGGCGCGGTCCTCGAAAGGAGCCCGCTGGTGGTCTGAAGTGGCTTGGAAAGAAGCGTGCCGCTTCTAGCGACATTAAGTAGCCGTTTGTACGTTCCTGCTCACTCTTCATGCCCGAGAGGGCGGATGTCCACTCGTCAATCGTCGTGAGCAGGGTTGTCGTCGTGTGCCTAACCTCCTCGAGGCATTCCGTCGGAGGTGGCGGTGCTGATGGTGGTGGCAGGCTGGCGATTGATTCCCCCAGGTCTCGGATGGCTGTGTCGGCTCTTTCGAACCGCCGCAGGCAGCGTGCGGTGAAGCTCTGGAAGGCGGTTGTGAAGTCTGTGACGATGGTGTGAAGCTCCTGGATTGCGCTTTCCAATGCGTCAAGGCCACCAAGCTGTGGTTCCAGGTTGGTAGCTTGAGCGGCGGTGGCAAGTGAAGTGAGTGCTTCGTCTTGTTGAGAGATGCTGGATCCGATGTTAAGGACTTCTGAATGTAGATCCTGGATTGCATCTCGCAAGGTGGTGTCTGGTGCAGCGGGTGGTGGCGGTGCTGGTGTCGGAGATGTAGGTGCAGGTGCAGTTGAAGCCGGAGTGAATCGACGGCTTCTGGGATACATAGGGCACTGTGCCTGCCCGGTAAAGTGGCCGTGACCATTGCAGGAGGCACAGTACCGGCGTCGGCGGCGTAGATCGTGACTGGTGCACTGCGCTGTCAAATTCGGTGCTCCACAGTAGTGGCACCTGGGTTGTGCAGCGCAGGTGTTGGCATCGTGGCCGAAGTAGCAGCATCTGCGGCATGGCTGGTGAGCTTCCGTTCGGCTGGCCTCGACGCGAAGAACCTGCCCTAATAAGGGCAGGCCGGACCTGAAGGCAGCCTCTCCGTCGGCCGGATCAGCCAGTACCAGGCGGACAAAGGTGGTTGCTCCTCGAGACGTGATAATGCGTGTGGCCTTCAAGGCAGAAGGCCACCGGTGTTGAGCTGCGGAGAGTACGTATCTTGTAGGCAGGTCTCGAGGAACTCCGGAAATCACTGCGCTGCATCGCAGTGGTGTAGGATGTTGTGGTGGCTGCTGCGATGGAGGTGCTGATAAGAGGTGCTGTGGATGGAGGTGAGGTGTGGTGTTGACTGGCGCAGAACGGTGAGGTTGCTGGCTCCGTGGCGATGCAGTGACCGCTGCCCAAGAAGGCCCGGTCACCGGTGGCGTGGTGGCAGGACTCCCGGCAGATGCCGAGGGAACGGCCGGCGAAACTGCGGCGGCGAGGCTCGGTGCAGCTTCTTCAATTGACTGCTCGGCGATGGCCCCCTCGGCGGGTGCCAAAGGGGCTGCGGCGGGTTCTTCAGCGACTGTCCGGCGTGTGCGTCTTCTTCCCATCTCCGACGAAGGAAAAAAAAACAAAAGGAAGCAATGAAGAATTATTTATATCTGTGGTTAAAATGAATGGCAGCTACGACATTTACTATATAAGACATACAGACGAAGGTTTGAGTAGTTGCCGTTACTCAAAGGCATTGAGAAAACGGTAGTGTAACATGAAAATATAACATTTAAGTTGAAATATTGCCCTTCGGCAGTTAGACTATACTTTGAAGTAGGTAAAGTACCCGGAATATCCAGAGACACGAATTATGCTCAAAAATCAGAGTTGGACACGCTGGTAGGAGTGGCCCTAGATTTTGTCAGTACCAACATAAACAGCTCCTTTTCATTATAGGCCACATTTTATACACACCAGTATACGTTGCAGAACGTCCTTTTCTATGAACTTCACAAAATTTCATTTTGTCTTTAAAATGCTTAGTTGATCACTTGCATTGCATCACATTATGTCTTGCACTAATCAATTATTCGATATGCTGAGAATGCAGAAAATGGTGCACAAATTGATGCGGAAGCAACAAGCGTTAAAAAGAATAAAATAAAAAAACTGACGGCTGGTGCCAATGTGACCCTTTCTGCTCTTTACACTTTCATAGAATAATTTATATTGTATAATATTCCCATAAAAGGTTATTTTTCTGTTCACATGATACCTCTTTGATATAGGCACCGTCCATGGTGATGTATTCATCGGATTTCAGTACATCAAATCAGAAGTCTAATACTGTTTAACAATGTCAAGAAAAGCTTTCAGCGAATTTGGCCAGGAAAAAATTCAGCACAGATGACAATACACCCCTTCACAAAAATCTAAGAATCTAACTATACATCCCGAAGCTGAATGATACTGCCCCATCCACGTTACAACCCAGATATCGCATCCACCTGTAAATCACTAAAATATATTTTCCCTCAAACTCAGGTTGAGAATGGCGATATTCAGAATGCTGATTTACAAAAGAAACTGCTATATGAGCAAGAAAAGAGCTTTTAACACAAAATTTATAAGTTTATGGAGAATTTGAAGCAAAACACGGGATGAAACATTTATTTTATTAAATGAAGTTAAACAAAATGTGTACAAAGATATAAAATGAGGCTCCTGCCACTTTTCTTTTGCATAGTGTGAGATCAGTAAATTCTCTTGGTGCAATGGAACAGGTGATATTGTGTACAGGTTCGGTTTCAGAATTTCCAGATACAATCATTGTCCGCGTTGTGGAAACCTTTCCTGCTACAAATGTGCTGGTGGAAGCTGTGTATTGCCTCTCTGATGTAGATGTGTCGAAGTTCGTAGCCGGCTGTTATCCATGGCTGGGGTGCTGTAGAAAGTAGGGTCGATTTCTGTTACTGTCTGTGTTCGTTCTTCGAGGAACTTTTTGCAGGCTTGGGTTTGAATCAGGCTGTGTTGTACGCAAATCTCCTATAAATTTCGTTCTTTCAGTTGATATATTAGTTAGGTTTGAGCGTATTTCGATATTCCAGGCGCATTCTCTAAGTAACTGGTCTTGACTCTATCCAGAACTTTGATATTTTTATAGTTCAGGTGTGACAATATCTCGATGGCGCAAGATGCTACCGGGACAAGTTTGAACTGTGAAATTGCTGTTTCTAGCGAGAGGCTCTAAAGTCTTCATTTCCATTTTAGCTTTCATTGTAGCGATATTTCTGTCCTCAACGTGTCTTGTGAAGGTAAACCCGCTGACCTGTAAGGTTACACCTAGGTATTTGTATGACTTGATTGTATCTATTGTGTGTAGTTTTCAAATGTGAAGATATCCTCCGAGAAAATGTGTCCTCCTTTGTGAAATTTCATTACCTTTGTTTTGTTTTGCTTTTCAATCTGTTCTCTTTGGACCATTTCTCTAACTCATTGATTGCTTGTTGCACCATCGCCTTTTTTTGCTTAGGATCATGTCATCTGCCTATAGTAGTATTTTATCTCTTCCGTTTGAATGTTAAACAATATCGGGCTAAGCGGGTCGCCGTGTAAGACCCCGTTTGTATGTTGATCGTTTATGCTTATTAATTTGTTTAGCAGGGGACACATTTTATGAGTTAGAGTAAATGTCTTCTTGGCCTAGGACTGTCCTGAGTTTTCAGACGAGAATATCCCTGTTCACTCCATCGATAGGTTTTTGAAGGTCCCGTATGCGCTTTCTCTGGGTTGTTTCAGTGCTTCTGCTATATATTCTAGTACTTGCTGTATTGCCTGGGTCATCGATCTTCCTGGATGAATCCATATTTTTTTTTTTTTTTGCGCGACTTTCATTATTCGTTAGAAAATTCTTTAACGGGAATAAATATTGTTTTACACTTTCACGAAAGTTATAGACTTTTTACTTTCCCTTCCACCTTCCTATAGTTGCTAAGAGGAAGTATTGTATTCCATCCAAGTTTCGACGTCGATATTTCACCGGAAAAACATATTTTGAGGCCTTGAGAATTTCTATAAAAAGGTTTATGTGTGTGTGTATTGTGTGTGTGAACACCATATCTCTAAAACAAAATTTTCAATAATTGGTATATTTGCGCATTATCTTCGAAGGTACAACACGAACATTTTCGAGAATCCCCCCCCAATAACCAAACCTACTCCTTACATGAAACATTTTTCGATATTTTTTTATTCTCTCGAAAATGGCTATAAAATGTTTTATTAAAATACTACATATTTAACGCATTTGCTTAAAAAATAAGACGCGCATATTCAATTCTCTGGGCAGGGCAAGTGAAGTCTTGTTGATTCGGATGGAAGTTTCTATAGTTTTGTATAATGGATACAGCATAATGTATTTAAAACTTGAACCTCTTTAAACCAGTTTAATTATTTCAACCAACGTTTTTTGGCATCACACATTTCCAACATCCCCATTATTATTGGTTTAATTGTTTCAATATTTAGTCAATTTTAAACTTGTTTGTTATGCTGACGTAATGTCTATACCTTTGTACCTTGCCTAATGAAACTACTTCTACAAAATTTTATCTCAATTAAGAAGTAGATAGAAAAATAAATTTTCGTAAGAATAGTTTGTAAAATAAAATATCTCATATGTTACATTCACACAATTCATTCTTTTAAGCACTATACTTACAGGAGCTTACTCTTCTATCTTCTTCTTATTAACACAAACAAACCTTTCTTATCCATTTACACATTTCGTTAAAGGTTTAAGAAGAGTAAAATACCTAAAGCTGTAGTCAAATATTTTCACCGGTCGCTGTCGCTATGTGCTGGTTTTTAAATTCTGTTCTCTTTGCATGAAAATGCAAAAGAAAGAAAAAACAGGATAGTAATTTGAAGCTGAGGAAAGTATAGAGTATTTGAATATTCAAACTAATAACAAAGAACATCTCTAAAATAGGCAATTCCACAAAAATTTTGTTTTATGTAGATAAATTGTTAGCTTTTTTGAGATATATATTTTTACACTGTAAAATTATCTCTCTCACTTACGTTTACCAATTATATAAAAGTTATTGAGAATAAGTAAGACTTCACAGCATATATATAAAGTATGGTATTTTAATAAAAATTCTTGAGCCATTTTTGAGAAGATAAGACCACGAAACCTTTAGAATATAAATGCTAGTTTGGTTTGGCAGATTTTCTTCAAAATCTTGGTTTCGCATTCTTATAGATGTGTTGAACTTAAGTACCAAGCAACGTAATTAAATCAGAAAAAGTCATGCTTTTCACAGACACACATACACAAAATATCCTGTTTCTAAAATTGACTTTTTGGTGTTCTGAGGGTCTCTAAACATGTATTTTAGGTGAAGTATCGATATAGAATTTTTGGGTGGAATACAGTGTTTTCTTTACTTACTGTAAGTACGTGGTGGGTAGAGAAATCCCTGTGAATGTAACATCAGATTGTTAATTATCATTTTTAGGAAAGGATGGGGTACTAAATAATTAACTTCAAATTAGGAAATTTGTATGTGTTTCAACAGCGAAGTGGTTTAAGACATAAAATTTAGGCACTGATCCTCTAAAACCTCCTTCAATCTGAATGTAAACTATATTGGTATGTTTTCTGTAACCTCAGAGTTCCATAAAAGTAAATTACAAGGATTGGTGCATTACCTGTTAGATAAGTTCTTTGTATGTGTCTATAACAGCAACGCATCGCTTTACCATTTGAAAATTGACCTAAAGTTGCATTAAATATAAATATTCTAGCTCTACTGTGTTTTAAGAAAACACGAATTACAGTCTGCATTTGTGTCCGAAAGGTTAGTTACTGCGGATCGTTTACGGCCTCAAAGCATATTCATTATGTGGAGATATTTGTTAAAAGGTCAAACCAACATCACGATAAGCTGTCTGGTTGCAGAATGTCATGCATAGCTGGAAGATTAAATTACATTTGGTAGCTCTGCTCATGGACAGACCTCTGCCCCTTTAACGATCATGAAAACGAACTGTTTTGCTGCTTACCTCTTCTTTCTGTACGGTAATTTTACATTTTGCGTACAAATTGCGGGCCATTTAGTTTAAAAACAACAGCTTTAATGAAGCAGACTCGCATTCCCTGAAAATAACTTACCTTTCAGCCACCGCAAATTTAATAGCATTAATTAACGAAATAAAGTATATGGGATCGCATTTCAGAGAAATGCAAGAGAACGGCTGGTAATTACAATTATTGTAATGAAATACCGCGAGAGTATATATAAACATGCCTATGTATATTAAATCTATCATGTCATGCCCTTATCAGTGCAGTTAAAATAAACTTCTACACAGTTTTAGATATGTTTCAGCATAGCACTGCTGACAAACCCTATGAAATAGGTGCCTAGTCTTTCAGTATTATCAACTAGTGCCTAATTAACAATCCTTGCTTTTAAATTTTAAAATTTATTTCGGTTTTATTTCCTCTACCACGTACATAGAAGGTAGAAAATGTAGATATTGCATTCCGCACAAAACGTCGATACCGATATTGCATCGGAAATACATGTTTGAGTTCCCCTGAATACAAAAAGCTCTTTTAGAAAAAGATTGTGTGTGTCTGTGAACAGCATAATTCAAAATCGGAAGCTTTAATAAGTGCCAAATTAAGTTTATAAGCACAATCTTCCAAGGATACGACACAAAGATTTTTAAGAAAAACCCCTCGCATCCAACTAACTTTATATAAGCATTTTTCGAAAAATCTGGTTTTCTAAAAATGGCTCTAACGATTTCGTTTAAAATATCATATATTAAACATATTACATGATAAACAAAATGTATATGTTGAGTTTTCTGAGAACAGTCTGTGAAGTTCTCTTCATCATAAGGAATTTTGTATAATCTTGTATAGCTGTAAACGTTAAGTGATAGATGAAAACGTACTACACAAGAAACACAGTTTATTTCAAATAAAATTCTTTTTTGTGGAATAAGCCAAATCCTTTATTAATTTTTTCGTATTGATGATTACTCGGTTATTCTCTTAAAGCCCTGTCAACATTTCCTTATTCCGTTATTTCTCGCGACTGCATGGAAACAGTATGATTTTAAGGACATAAAGAATTTCGTCTTCGACGATGTGAAGAAAATCTTGAACAAACTCTGAGTTGTGCATAACCATCTTTAAGGGTGTTGTGTTTGTATAACAGAAAAACAGAAATACACTATGATAGAGGTATTTCCAGTGAGTACAATTGCGGTGAAATTTCCACGGGACCATGCAAGACCCGATGCTTGTAACATGCATGTATATATAGCAGAGAAACTACAGGTTAGTGTAAAACAAGTACTTGCAATTCAGCTCGAGGGTAGAGAAAATACAGTTTATATTAAGGTGTATAATGAGGAAATCTACGAGCGGTTATTACAAATACACCGTGGTGATTCCACTGGACACTGGATGTTCCCCTTCAAGTCACGCATCCGCGTTTTAAAAATGCAGTGTGCCATTGTCTATACCGCTTCAGACGAATTCTGGTCTCGGCGATACCCGTTTCCTGTTGATACATGAAGAAGTTATGTTCTTCAACTGTTGGAGTTTATTGATGTTGAATTTTTACTGTTGTTGTTATCCACACGCTTTGGGCGTTAATTTGAAGTGGTTATGCTCTTGGGGTTTAGTTTATTTATTTATTTAGGCTCGCGCTTTGGAGGCCAACTTGAAGAAGATATTGTATTTACGTTGGGGTTTTGTTTATTTACCTCCACGTATGGACGTCAATTTGAAGTGGATTGCTTGATACGTAATATGCTACTACGTATGTTAAGCCGATTTGAAGATGATGTATGTTTTTGTTGTTACCCTTCAAGTTTAAAAAATATAAATTAACTTTGTTACTAACTGATTCTATAGATACTATTTATGTTAAGGTTTGCCTCGGCTGCTTCAGTATTGTTTTAGAGTCACGTATCTCTTAGACAGGGCGTGGTACGACAAGAATGTAGGCTTACACAGATTTTAAGATTAAATTCAGTTCTTTTTATTTATCCTTGACACGAATTAAATAGCACCTCACTGATATGAAGAGCTGTGAGGTTCTTTAATTTAATATCTTGCACTTTGTTAACACGTATACATAATTTGTTTCACACAAATATGTAATATTTCTTTAGAGGACACATCTTCCATCCGGTCACTACCAACTGAACATGTTTTAACCGTATAAATTTTTAACTTTGTATTTCAAGTCTCTTATTGGCTAATTCTAGTCCAATAGAATACCTAAATTTACTAAAGCTTTTTCTGGCTGTTGATTGGCTATATTTTTTAAACTGTCACAAAATTTACGTTATTGCTGTCCTAATCATGACTAGTAGCATTCAAACTCTCAAACTCATTATCGCCTCAAGGTTACCTCATTGTTACCTCATTGTTAGCAACTTTAAACTTATTATTCTCACAGCTCTTACATTACAGCATTAAATTACGTAATGCATTTACATAACATTATTGAACATGTTTACAGCAATATAAGCATATGCAATGACTATTACGTACATTTTAAAAATTATTACATACATATTCCTTCAAGGCGGCTGTTTTTTAATTTACACATTATACAACTTAATAGAAATTATTCAAGTGTTCAAAAATACTGCCTCATACAGGCAAACGGGTAGCACAGATGCAACTGCGTAAACAGACACCAGCGAAAATACGTATCGCAGGTGCACAAGTTTTGGTTACTTATGAAGGACAACCAGCACAGTGTTTTATATGTAAGAGACTGAACATCTTAAATATGACTCTCCCCGCAAGATATATACAGCTGATGTCACCGTTGGACCCAGAGAGCGTCTGACTTTCAACGACATAGTAGCTTTGCGTGGTATTGCTGATACTGAAAAGTCCTTAGCAATTCAGGATCATGATACAGTTAAACATGATCACAGTATGTTGGATGATCCAATGTGACGATTTCAAATCCTAGTACAAGTGGTACATCATTTGACAGGTCTGAATCCGGTAGATGTGAAACAGTTGCAACTGCTATGGTGGCAATAGCTGAACTGATTACTACACCCATTTCGTCCAGTACTCTTGCACAGTGGCAATTTCATGCTGCATCCGCTTCTAAAAAATGTGTATCCACCTGTCTTTTGGGGATGGCAGAAGTAATGAAACCAAAGCTGCAACTGGCCTACATATTCGAAATCCTAGTGAGTCACAACCATCTACCAGCAATTGGTATACGGAAATGCAAATTGAAACCCAAGACACTACAGTGGGTACTAATGATGATATTCAAAGCATTCTCTCGGATAATGCAGAAGACAGACCGTCTGCTGAATCTGCCCTTAAAGCCAATAAACGCAGACAAGACTAAACCCAGAGAACAATTTAGGAAACCTTACAGTCTCCCTTGGGCAGAACTAAACTTTATTTACCTCCTTGCTCTCAGTTGGTATCATAACATGCTGATCACTCTACAAACCTATGTACACTTAATCTGAATGGTATAAGGTCTGCGTTGGCGCAACACTTATTGGATCAATTTCTTCATGCACATGATACTAATGTAGCTTTCTTACAGGAGGTAAGTACCTTTAATCTGGATTTTCTATTTCGCTATGATTATGTGATTAATCTTGGTGAAGGTGATACGGGCACTGCTATCGTCTATCGTTATGGTTGATACTCACAGAATTGATACATCCATCTGGTCGCATTCTATCAGATTTGTATGGAGATATGGTGCTCATTATATCTACGCTCCGGCCACTAATAATCGAAGAGAACGTGAAATGTTGTTCAGGGATGCCTTGACAATTCACATGTGGTGCACAGCAAATATCTTAGGTATGCTTTAACTGTATGCTTACAGCAAATGATTAAAAGGGTTATCCAGTATTAGCCCTACACTTACTCAAGTTGTCAGACGGTTGCAATTTATAGATACCTGGGACCACCTTGACGATTCCCGTTCGGAATATACCTTTTTCACCGAGGTCCGTCAGCGTCGAGATTAGATCGATTCTACGTATCTATAGCAACGTGCACCTCCTTTCATGAGATTACAGTAGTTCATATTACATTTAGTGATTACCATGCTGTTATTCACCTTCTGTGCCAAAATAGAATTCCTCTCTCCTATGAAAGAGGTTATTGGAAATTATCTAACAGTATAATAAAAAAACCTCATACTGTAGAATCATTCCCTCTGAAGTGGAATGGGCTTAGACCATATTTTAAGTCATCGTTTCGAAAGTTCCACTGATGGATCAATGTAGTGAAACCAGCTATCAGGTCATTTTACAGGCAGGAGGTTAAGGGGAGAGCAAGGGACCGGAGAGTGACCATGGAATTTTACGACAGTATAATGTGGACTTTCTTTTGTAAGCAGCAGAACGGAGAGGATGGGACACGGGCTCATAGGTTTGTTAAAGTGCAGATTGAGAGGGTACAGGAAAAGTGGTTGTAAGACATACCTATTGGTGGACATATTCGCCAAGAGCTGGACAACGAACATCTTTCATTCTTCCAGATGGTGAAAGAACGGACACGGGCCAGTAAATCATACGTTTATCAAACTCATTTTGGTGACCAGGAGATAACAAGGCCAACGTAAATTATAAAGGTATTTGAAAGGTATTCCCCATCTTGCTTGGCACGAGAGCCGCTAACAAACACTCGCTTCACAGGTAATCATCTTAATGTGTAACAGCTGTGGTTAAACCGATCACGCAGCACGAGATTCTTCACATGTTATCCACTGCACGGAAACATTGTACATCTGATTTGGATGCTAACCCTTATGCCTTTTACATACAACACTGGAAACTCCTTCACTGCAGTGCTAAATGATATCCTTTTTACCACATCTTGTCCTGAGCACTTGCTTCATAGGTGGTGTTATAGTGCTGCTTCCTATGACACCCTCTCCAAAATGTATGGTAGACGATCGTCTATCACCTTATTAAATACCGATTATAAGAAATTAACAAAAGTACTGGCTAACTGGACGAAAGCAGCTTTCGCAGAAGTATTGTACAGCTCAGAAACAGCAACTACGTCTAACCTCTATCAAACATTCCTTGGTGGACCTCATAGATACGATATGCCATTTTCACCGTAGCAGAGAAATTACTTCTATAGTTAACCTTGACTTTCAGAAAGCCTTTGATAACGTCCGCATAGTTACATATGGGAAACGCTTGCTGCCACTGGTTTGCCTGAAATGTTTCAGCGTATGCTTCAAAACCTTTATAATGGAGCAATGTCGCGCATATTGTGTAATGGCTTTCTATCTTCTCCTGTGAGAATTGAGCGGTCAGTGCGTCAAGGATGTCCATGCTCGATGGAATTGTTCATATTGACCACTAATCAACTGGTTTATGCTCCGTTAGAACAACTAGATGGTGTAATACTTCGGGGTTCTAAAGTAGTGGTGAGAGCATATGCGGATGTCACAACGTGTTTGCAAAACATATTCATGGTATACATTGAACAATAGTCTCTCAGCTTATTAACTAGAAACTAGTGCAAAATTAAACAGGCGCAAATAACATCTGATGTTGTTAGGCTGTTAGGCCAATGTCCACAGTCTGTTGCTCCTAGACTTATGCCAATTGTTTCTCATACAAAGATTTTAGGAATTGTGATTTACCATAACCTTTAGGAAACTATTCTACATAAATGGACGGAGGAACTTCATGCACTACGCCATAACTTAAATGAACAGCGAACAAGAAGATTAAATTTAGACCGGAGAATAAGGTATGTAAATGTTTATGCTCTCAGTAAACTCTGGTATGTTGCTCTAGGGCTTCCGATATTCAAATGACAGGCTCAGAAATTTAAAAAACTAATTGGTTATTTTCTATGGCATAGGTTCCGACATGATGTGACGAGGAGTCAGCTGCGATTATTAGCCCTTCCGTACAGCTTAAATACTCTTTAACATGGATGGAAGGTTATATGGTCTTTATTCCGGAACTGGTTACTGTCAGTCTTGCACTAGACCAAACACTGTGCAACATCGTTTGCTGTATTGTAAGAATTTGGACCAGATATGACGCTGGGTAGCGCACCGAATGACGGCAATAGGGGACAGACAAACCTATCGTCCGTTGGAGTTATGCTCATTACTGGTTCCCGGAATACCACCTGCATTACCTGATAGCTGTACTTGGCTCATATTTTCTGCATTTTACTGGATACTGGAGGTGAATCGTGATGCTACGAAGATGAAGTTAACGGCTTTTGTCTCTTATCTATAGTCCTGCCGCTAGATGGTTCTACAGCGTGGGTTAGTGGGGAAAGTTCGTCGTCACCTGGTTAAAACGTGAGAGCTAAAGCGTGCGCCCACGAACACACACACGCACACACGAAATTGTATTAAAAATAGAACATTAAAAACACGCAATGCATAAAAAAGTGTATAATAAACCAGAAAAAAATGGCAAAAAGCTAAAGTAATGTATAACCTGGATGAACTTATATAAAATGTTTTTAACGTTACTATTTATTTTTATGCACTTATTGTATTATATGTTATTGGAGTTACTTACTTCAATACTTTATATAATTAATATTTGAAAACAATAAATTGGAAGGAAGGAAAAAGAAAAAGCCCAGCGTATAGTGTCCAGTTCTTAAATATTTTACGATCGCTATTCTCTTTGTATCTATAACGAAAAGCGTAAATTATCTATTTTTCAACGGTTTATTTGGATTAAAATGAAGATGGAAAAATAAGCTTGAGTAAGAAAAGTTTGTATATCACTAATAAACGAAGAGGGTAGAGAAGGCCAAACGTATGTTAAACATGAGATTTTTATATTATTAAAAGTAAGCATGTTTTACTTAAATTCTAATAAGCACTATACGAAGTCGCTTCATAGATCTAACGGGCAGATTCAAGGTTTATGAAGTGGACATGGAGAAGAAACCATCAGTAGAATTCTTCGAAGATTCACACTAGCCATAATTCTTTGTATTGTTATTTTCGTCACGTATTATTTTTGTTATTGCTATTACTGTTATCCGAGCTATTCTGTTCTTTAGTTATATATTTTCTTTGTTTTTAATTTTTGCTTTATATTGTTTTAAGTAGTACTCTGTCTCTGGAAACCGAAGAGGCGTGTACGAAGATTTGTTGCTCCGTTTACGTTATTTCGTTAACTGTGATCTCTCTGTCTGTGTGTGTGTGTCTCTCTCCCTCTCTCTCGACTTCCTCTATCTGCTTGTGACTCCTTTCTCTCTCTATGCCTCTATCTCTAAATTCATACCTTTCTCCCTTCTCTCTGTGTAATGTATATCGTATAATGCTTTGAAAACCGGTAAAGCGTTTCGTCTAGTTTCAGTGACAATTAAAATTTAATGGTTTCATAGTACAGATACTTGTGCCTGTTCTTTATGCTGCTTATGCATTCAGAACAACACTTTTTTGTATGGCAAACAGAAAACGACAGTAGAACATTCGTAGTTAATGTGTGTCAAAATAATGACAATTGTCAATGAACAATACAAATATATACTAGATAAACTCTTAATGTTATATTCATTCTATCTAAATTTGGAAGTGAGAAATGCTATATTAAGTGAATACAACTATAAATTCCAACTTTAGGGGAAGTAATTACAATATCATATGGCCCATTTTGTATTCTCGCCAAATTTCATAAAAATTGTTAACTAAATAAATAAAAAATGAATAACAAATGTATCACGCGCTTTAGAAATACCAGTTCATGTCTTTTTCCAGGGCGGCCAATTAAGCACTTCAATACAGGTTGTTTATTTACAATAAACATTACCAGAAATGTTTTAGCTTGTAAATTTTAAAACGGTGAATGAATCAAATGGGTGAAGTGATGCTCAAATGATCTCGGGGTCCATATGGCTTATATATTGCCGTCCAAATGGTCTTACGAAGATACGGAAAAACCCAAGAAAAAATCTGTGGTACATTCACTTTCTTTCTCTACTCTCTATCGTATATTAGTGGGTAAGAAAACTAGATGAATATAGCTTATTTTTATACCTACTTCATTTTAATCCAAATAAATCTGTGCCGAAATAGTTACATTACACATTTTCTTATAGATACAAAGGGAACAGCTATAACATACAATGTTTTAGAACTGCGCTCTAAACGCTGGCTTTAAAATTCCATACTGCTTCAACCGAATAGCGAGAAACAACTAAATGTTGACAGGACTTTAAATAAAGGCTAAGTATTGAACAATTTCAACTACTAAAAGCGGATATCTCAGAAATGGCTTACGCCACAAAAGAGGTATTTAAAAACTATGTGATTTAAAGAGGTCCGCATTTCTTGTACAGTATACACTTTCGTCTATCACTTAACGTATACGAGTTATACAAGATTATACAAAACATCTTTCGCATAGAGAGCACTTCAAAGGCTGTTCCCAGAAAATTCAAGATGTATATTTTATTTGTCATGTAAATACATTAATATATGGCATTTTAATCAAAATCGTTAGTTATTTTTAGAACATAAAGCATTTATAAACATTTTGCACGTAAAGGGTAGTTTGGGTTTAGAGAGTTTTCTTGAAAATCTTGGTGTCGCATCTTTGGAAGGTACTAAACTTAAATATCAGTTTAGATTGAACCGACTTCTCGGTTTTGAGTTATTCTGTTTACACACACAAACACACATACCGGATGTACGCTTTTTTGTATTTGGAGGGCCCCAAAACATGCAATCTCGGTGTCGAAATTTTGGGTGGTCTGCAATACCTTCGCTACCCTATAGGTACGTGGAAAAAATTTAAATTGAGTTTTATGTATGGACGCTCTTTAACTATTATGGTTCTTAGCGTCCAATTCTATATTGGGCGTGAAACACCGGTAATTTTGCTCAGAGGCCTCTTATCAGGCTTGAGGTTCTTTTACGTGCCGTAAATCTACGACACGGGACCACCGGCTTTACTACCCTTCCGAAGGAAGCCGTGCTAAGGATTTTTACGCCCGAAAAAATCCATCGCCCTCCGCCGGGTTTGAACCCGCGACCTCGGGTACTAGAAGCTAGCACGGTACCACTAGTCCGCGGAGGACGACTGTTACGTGGAAAAAAAGTAAAAACCATTATCTGGTAACTCGGTCTAACGGGCATTCGAACTCTAGAATGTTAGGAAGACACACTACCACTGCAACACGGGAGGGCTAATTTGCGCTTTTTTATAACTTTAGATGAAATGTGTTTATAACTGAGATAAAATTTTAAAAATCCGGTGTGTTACACTAGCACGACTTCCTCTTCACATCATAATTTATTTTTATGTAACTTCCAATAATTATTTTCAGCCAAGCACATTTTTATACCTGCTTCATTGCGATAGATACTTGTATTTATAGCTTGCAAATATAGTTTCAGTACACATTTCGCTACATGATGTCGCTACAGGTACACCGATTTCCATTTATGCCGTTACCGTAACATTGGGAGGCATTTATACAACCTGCGGGTGCATACATAAAAGGGAGAGGTGTGTCCGGAGCGTTCTGCTTTTGTTGTTCGACCAAGCAGTGGTGTGTGTTAACAGTAGCTCACGCGATGTATACACTTATTTCGGAGGTACATTGGGGAAGAATTGTGGGTATATGAGAACTCAATTTTACATTAAACAAATTGCTAAAACAATTCCATGCAGAATTCCACATTTGAAAGGTGGATAATCGCCTGACAAGTAGAAGGGGTGAGGATCTTAAGGGGTACAGAAAAAGAAATCAACGGCCAAATAAAATCAGGTCCGACGAAGGTGGCACTTTTGTAGCAGCATTAAGAGACCAACTTTTTCTGACCATAAAAGATACCGTGGCGCAATTATGACTGCAAGTTAAAAGTTCAACAAGCACCCCTGTGGCTCCACTTGGCACACATTCATTCAGGATTGCTACACGGAAAGAGTTCCTCACTACCCGCTATCGAGAGCGGCGCGTAAGATCCGCTCTGCAGAATTTTTAGAGAACTATAGAAGCATGGGAAACCAACAAACCACCGAAAAAGTTTATTGATCTCAACCAAATCACCGGATGGCCTGATGACTCTCGAATGCTTCCAGAATTTTGACAGGTGACTAGAAAATCAGTGTGCACCACATGCTCATTCTTGTGGTGGATTAAAACTGCTGGTATGATGAGTTCGTGAAGCCCATGGCCAATATTAAAATATGAACGCTCAGAAATATGTGACTATCCTTAGGAAATATTATAGCTAGTGCGTGGGCAGTTTATCCTGCAGAAGAAGTGTCCATTATTCGTATAATGCAGGATAATAGTTCAGTGCACAACTCCTATGCAGTATGAAACTTCTTTGCCGAGCAGCCCGATATTCTTGTTCTCAGCATGAAAGAGAATGTGATTGCCAGTATGGTTCAAGTTTCTCAACCTCTACAAAGAATAACCAAAGTCGCCCTCTGGGATCAGTCATGAAATGTGGGAACATTCCCATTTAAAACCAGAGTTCTTCCAGTGTCTGGGCGGTTAAATCGGGAATTGGACAGGAATGTAGATGGGGCAGATTATTAAAATAATGTTTAGTAAATGTGTCGTCTTTGAGAGTAAGAAATATCATTCACTTCAGCTTTACATTATATTGTTATTAAGAATATCTTTTCCATGGAGAAATTGTGCAAAACAATGTTTTACTTGGTTGTATATTGTTACATGCTAGGGTGAGGGCCAAAAGGTTCCCAGCTAATTATTACATTTTTATCACCCCAACACGCACATGGGGGAAACGTAGCACAGAAGCAGCAAGAGGACCAGGACCTTGGTGTCACTTTCAGCTGAAGGCGTGATTTTTGACAAATTATACACAATTTCACATCATTCACATTACCTTTGATTTATTAATAAAACAATTAGTGGCCCTACATTACACAAAGGGGAATAAAGTATTGAGGAGAGATGCCTTGCACACGCGACCTACTCCTTGCACACTTACTCACCAAATGGCGCTCAAATACACAAAGAAATAACGCTAACATTATCCCCTCTCCCCAACCCTGGTTAGGCACGCCGGCCAGAGTAGTCGAGTGTCATAGTAGACGGAAGTTGCAAGAAGCGGAAAGAAATAACAAATCAGCCCAATAATACCGTTGACAATGTGATGCTACAATGTGTCTGGTATGACAATACACACTCATACACTACAATATTTAGATTATTCCAATAATGCCTAGTAAATTTATCCTCTTTGAGAGTAAAAAGTACAATTTATTTCAGTTTTACATTAGGTTACCATTAAAAATATTTTTTTCGTGGAAATATTGGGCAAAACGGATTTCATTTAGTTCTATATTTAAACATTGGTTATTAAAGTGATAACAAGAGTAAAACTATTGCATAATAATTAAGAACTGTACAGTAAAATAGGACGTCACTGCATGTGCGAAAAGTTAAATAGATACACACATCTCCTCCTTGCTACACATACTCCACCTGTGACGGTCATAGAATGCCGTCTGAAGCTGCGGTGAAAAATTAAATTGAATTTTAATTATGAACGCTTTTTATTTACTGTGGTCGTTAGCGTCCCATTCTATATTGGGCGTGAAAGCTGGAATTTTGCCAGAGGCCGCTATCAGTATTGAGGTTCTTTTACGTGCTGCAAATCTAAGACACGGGACCACCGGCTTTACTTCCTTTCCGAAAGAAGCTTTGCTAGGTGCCTTTACGCCCGAAAAAATCCATCCCTCTGCGCCTGGTTTGCACCCGCGACCTCGGGAACCTGAGGCTAGACCAGGCTAGACACCTAGCCAATGGAGGACGACGGTGATGACGGCATTATGTGGAAGCGAGTGTACAAGAGGGGTAAAGGAAAACGAATACATAGTCGGGTGTTTAAAAGCGTCTGTCTATATCTTTAAATTCCACACTCCTTCAATGAACTGCGTGACAGGACTTTAAAAGTAACAAGATGTTGAATAATTGAAACCATGGGCCAGTAACTTACACATTACTAACAGCCTACCGAGTGACTGCTAGTGTGTAATCTTCCTGTCTGTCAACGGCTTCTTTTGAAAGCGGAAGAACGGACAGGTAAGGTTATCACCACCTTGGAGAATTAAAAAGTCCCTAAAGATAAAATGAAAGGGGGAGATGGACTATCTAGGAGAAGGCACTCCAAAGCCGAACCCGGCCCTCCAGTGGAGGTTTTACTTCGGCCTGGTTACCCGCTCCAGTAAAACCTTACTCCTAAGGCTAATAAAAAAAATCCTGGAACACCCCGAAGAAAAGGAAATATCAATTTGAAAAGTTAGCCTCGGAACAGGTCGTCTGGCCTAAACCGTGTTTTGGAAGAACAGAATAAACAAAAATTAACGTATATGTGGAAATGGCTAATGCAACAAAAAAGTTATTTGAAATAAATTGTGTTTTAATCAGATTCGCATTCTGCAACTCAGATTCTCTGGTCTATTTATTGAGGGTTACCAGTTATACAAAATTATACAACATTTCTTTCCAATGAAGTAGAAGAGGACCTCTTGGGCTATTTGTAGAAATTTTAAGACATATACACTGCCGTTTGTGAAAATTGCAACACCAAGAATGAAACGCATAAATTCAATGAATTTAATACCACAGGTTAGGTACATGACAAGTAACAAATGATAAACTTTTCAAATCTATACAAGACCTTTGAGCCCTAATATTCAGTATGTGGTGTGCCCTCCATGCGCTGCAATTAGAGCTGCTACACGCCGTGGCATTGAATCAAAAAGGTTCTCTATAAGCTCCTGAGGGATTTGCCTCCCCGCAGTTTGTATTCGAGCGTGACACTGGTTACTGGAGGACCGTGACGCTACAGGTGCTGACCAACCATATCCCAGATATGTTCGATGGGTGACATGTCAGGCGAACGTGCAGGGGAAGAATTGTACCCGTCGCTCTTCGAAGAAGGCTTGTGCATTCCTCGCAATATGTGGCCGGGCATTGTCCTGTTGAAATGTGACCTGTGGAGATGCCTGAAGCAGGGGAAGTACCTCAGGCTCTACAACTACGGTTAGGTACCGCTTGAAGCTCAAAGTGCCCTCAATTCGTAGGAGGCGAGATCGGTTGTTGTAACCAATGGCGGCCCAAATCATCACACCTGGTGCTTGTCCCTATGCCGCTCAACAATACAGCCATCCAGGTTGTGCTCAACACGGTACCGCCGGACACGTATGCGGCCATCACTGCAGGATACGTTGAAGCGGTACTCGTCCGAAAAGACTACATTTTGCCACTGAACACCCCAGTGACGGTGTTCACGTGCCCATTGCAGTCGGAGGAGTTTGTGATTTCTGGACAATGGAAGCCGAGGTAACGGCATGCATGCAACAAGCTCAACTTGCAGCAGATGGCGAAGAACCGTTGATAGGGGCAAATTAACAGTTGTTGCAGTGCTCCAGCGTCGAGCTAACACTGTGGATGAAGCTGTACGGTACGTTATGGCCATGCGGACAAGATGACATACATTCCGTGCCGTGGTCATGTTTCGTGGTCCAGTAACTGCTCTTCGCTGCGTACGACCTTCATCTATCCACTGCTTCCCCACACGCATCACAGTCGTAGCAGCATGCGCTGTACGTGCGGAAATGTCACGGTATGACAAACCCGCTTCCCGGAGACCGATCATTCTGCCCCATTCTAAATCACTCACATGCCAATATGGTTCCCTTTGACGTCGACGAGGCATACTGGCACTTCATTTATTGCTTCCATCCTGTTTGACAGCTCAGCACTGACTACACTGGGCGCAACCTAATCACTTATTGCTTGCACACTCTTCAACACTTTCACCAAGCTTGGAGTTATTTGGGAAATTCCTTCTTGGTGCTGCAATTTTCACAAACAACATTGTATTTCATTTTCATGTAAATATCTATGTGTTTTATTTTAATCAAAATTGTTACAGCCATTTTTTTTATAAAATAACACATTTCTACAAATGGTTTACAATGGTTAGTTTGGGGAAGATATTTTCTTGAAAATCTTGTGTCGCATCTGTAGAATATGCTGAAGTTTGGTATTTATCCCACTTTCGATTTTGTGTTACACTGTTCACACACACACACAACCGCGTTCTTTTTAGTGCCTTTTGGGTACATTGGGCTTCAAAACACGTATTTTCGGTGAAATGTCGATATTGAATTTATGGGTGGAATGCAATAACTTCTCCATCGACCAGATATGGGCAGAGTAGGTAAAAATATATTAATACTTATCAGTCTAAGCACGAAAAATAGATTCTATATTCATCTATAACATTATCGCACTTTAAATCCCAAGGAAGTTTGCTATTAGTAATCAAGACTTTAATATTTATTAGAACCTTTGATTCCTATCTCGACCATTAAGAGCTCAATTAGGCAGTACAATTAAATTAACTGGAGATCAGCGGAGTTAAGTTCCTGAGATGGCAGCCTTGGACGTAATTAGCCACCATAATGAAGCTGTAAAATGCGACATTCTTCTGTTCTCGTCACTGGGGCGATGCGGGGCTTGAGAGAAACACAAAAACGCCGTGACACGATGAGAAGCGGGTCCACCACCCCTCTTTTCAACATCTCCCCTTTTCCTCCCCAGCGAATTCTTCTCTGCGGCTTCTCACTGGAACTAACTTCTCTCCAGGCTGCACTAAAATAGAACTTACTGCAGAACCTGTAGTTGCAGACATGCCTCTCGGATGTTTACTTTTTTTTTTGGTCGCTGATATGACTCCGAGATACCCTATAAAAGTTGTGTATTTTCATCAATGAACGCCATTAGCGTATGTAGTGCGCAATATATATCCGGAATGCATAAACGAATTCAGAACTGATTCTCTAGACTTACATTATAACCGCAACAGCGAGGGTTCTAATCTTTAATCATGGCAATTATGTGGTCGACCAAAAATTAATCTTTCGTTTATTAGAACCTCGGCGGCGCGCGCAGCTGCCCTATCGCCCATACTTTCAAAGCGGCAGTCCACTGGGATCCATTTCCCAAATAAACAATGAACTATTTGTATTCAGAGTAAATTAAATGTTATCCATTGTAATTTTAATATTCTAATAAATTGAATTAATTTCCTTTACTTCAATATGTGTTGCTTTCACGTTACCTGCAAAAATTTCTAAATACGGCGTGGACTCAATAGTGCTGCTATTCATTGCGCTACTCACAAACACACTCAAGGTCCTGCCATTATTGCTGCCATCCGAGCAACAAAGACCTTTTTGTAAAAACTCAAAGTTCTGAAATTATAGAGTGGTCGACCGAAAGGAATTGTTTGCAGCAAGACTATAAGACGCTCGTATGAAAATTATGAAACACGCTACCACTTGTTTAATGAACATACTCGCGTCTTAATTACTACCATTATAGTCTCGCTGCATTATAAATTATGCCACATATGGCACGAGTGTAAAATTAAAATTATCCACGAGTTAGTTATACAGCTTTATGTAGCCCTAGCTTTATACATTGTAGGAGAAAATCAGTAACTAAATATACATAGCTGACATAAGTGAGAGCGTCTTAATATATTCTTATCAATTAATTGCAGGTGCCTCTCTCCGAACTTCATTTGTTATTACTTGGCGCGTTAAGCCGAGCAAGACAGCCACTTACATGAACATTGGGAGAGAAGCCAGCATGTGTTACGGATTGTGATGTAGCCAACTATCTACACAGTATGGTAAGTAATGCATATTTTAATTATTCTATATTTAATAACGTTATCGCATATTCATTTCTCATAAAAAAAAGGATATCAGGAATGGCTTCATTTTTTCTAAATGAACCATGACAATTTAGAATATAGGTTATTATTAGTGTGAAATAAATTGAGCTTTTTATTTATGGACGATCTTTAACTGCTGTGGATCTTAGCGTTCCATTCTCTATACGGCGTGAAAGACCGGCAATTTTGCTCAGAGGCCTCTTTATCAGGCTTGAGGTTCTTTTACGTACCGTAAATCTACGACACGGGAACACCGGCTTTACTTCCCTTCCAAAGGAAGGCATGCTAAAGATTTTTACGTCCGAAAAAATGCATCGACCACCGGGTTTCAACCCGTGACCTTGGAAATTAGAGGCTAGCATAGTAACCACTACACCACGGAGGACGACTATTATTGGTGTGTGTGATATAATGAGTCAATTATGGACGATATTAAATATAGTGATAACTTGTTTATATTGGAAGGATTGTATAAAAGAAATAATGCTCGAGCCAGATATGTGCTTTTAGACCTTATTTGCAGTAAACTAAATTAGCTGGCCGGTATTACAAATTTAAGTACGCTATTTTTAGCCGCGTTGCATTTTCCAAATATCCCCGTTTCCCATTAGATGCCCAAAAGACCGCTGGTGTAACCATCGGGGAGACGTGGAGGGGATGAAAGCAGTACTTTCCGCCCGAAAGAATGTAGACGAAGGTAAGGCCGAGTAATTACGGAATGGCGTAGTAGGGGTAGTTCATCAAAGTTAATTTTTATCCTTGTAGCAAACAAATTATTTGAACGAAAGTATTTCTTATTGTGCTCTAAGTATTGA
Organism: Deroplatys truncata; assembly: GCA_030765065.1. Lineage (NCBI taxonomy): Eukaryota > Metazoa > Arthropoda > Insecta > Mantodea > Mantidae > Deroplatys > Deroplatys truncata. The sequence goes on from CM060986.1 coordinate 113,213,982, forward strand.
TACACATTCTTCGAATAATCTGTATATAAAAGTCATACAACACTGTTTTCTTGATTCCTCCCTTTTCACTTCTTTCCCCATTTTAACCGTCCCCCACGAGGCATGAAACTTGAATTCCTAAATACCCTACAGTCCATGAAGGGGTTTCACCTACCAACCTGATTGTCGGTCTCATAGAGGTGGGCGATCATCTAACCGATATGGGGCCAGAATGTAGGCCTCCGCGGCCGGTATCGCAGGTCCTCACTTTTCTCACGATGCTGAGTGGACAGAAGTCCTATACCCGGGACTAAAAACATACACCTCACGTGTGGGATTGAACCCGGACGCATACTCTATGTTCTATCCCACAGTACCACGGCGCAGAACGAATTCCTAAATAGTGACGGCATTTTCGCTGATTCAACCGTTCTTTTCATCTTATTTCCACTCTTTATCCCTACAGAATTTCAATACACTTTAAGTAATCTATTTATGTTCGTTTAAAAAAGAAAGAGTCTAACTACTATGATTCTTAGCTTCCAATTCTATATTGGGCGTGAAAATTGGAAATTTTGCTCAGAGGCCTCTTTATCAGGCTTGAGGTTCCTTTACATGTCTTAAACCTACGACTCGCTACAACCGGCTTTACTTCCCTTCCAAATCACGGCATGCTAAGGCTTTTAAGCACGTCATTTAGTTTTTAAAGTGTCATGGAATGGTGAAGGGGTTCATGTTTTTGTGATTGACAGGTTCTATTCGTGCTTTGAAGATTACTATAAATAAAGGTGTAACAAAGTCGAACTTACACTAACTGTATTACATTAGAAAACATGTACGTTTTTGTTATTGTGTGCATAAATCGAACATGTGTGATGGCATTTATATGAATGCGTGCATCATACTCATCGAGTGATAATCTGCTCCCTGCTTAGCCTTTATATAGCAAGTGTACTGCCCAAGGGCTATGACCCACTTTGCTAATTTGGTAAATCAACATTAGTGACCTTACAATGGACGCGTGGTACAGGCTATAGTTCCCTCATTGCTGCTCAAAGTGTTTCTAATGACGGAATAATTGATGGTCTCGTTCGCAACTTCTAGGTTTAAATCCATGTTTTTATTACGATTATCATCATCTGTGGAGAATATTTAAAAACACAAAGCAAGAAATTCTCATATCTCAACGATACCTTACGTATTCAGCGTGAATTTTGCAATAATTCGGCTGCAGAAACACGTTGAGTGTTCAATGACATGTTCATCAGGACAATTTTTTTAGCTTCTTTTATAACGAAAGGTAAGCTTAACATATTTATATAGTTCACATTGTTAGCGCTTTCTAGGGGAGAAATGGCGGTCCGATCCGCAGCTAATGCACAAAGTGGTTCGTATACTATTGCAATGGATGTGGTGAGCAGGCGGTCGCGTCCTTCAAGGGAAACCCGATATTTTGTTATAATTAAAATGTTTAATTCTTCGTCTAGTTAGTATTATCTTGCATATCAATACTGCTCTCAAAATATTATCCCTAATATCTTTTTCTTGTGATCACCCAAAATAAATAACTATGAGGCAACTTCGGAAACTGAGCTTTAAACATGTATCTTCTGCATTTATTTCTTCTAATTGCATTAAAAATGTTTATATCCACTAAACTTCTTTTTGTACTTGTATCCACTAGATAATACGTGCATCTGTAAGTTATATCTAGTTATATTTATTTTGCATTCAAAGTAACTTTCATCCGCATTTGTGTGATTTGGCTTTGTCTTTTCTACGATAATCCTAAATTATATTCAATATCTACTACACTTAAATCCTTGAGAGGTTTCGCACTAAAAGATTATGTTTGAACGACTTGTTACATGGTCTTCCTCATTATTCGAGTTGTGCCATTAATATACAGTATAACTTCAGTTATACATTTTCAAAGGGAGAGACTAAAATAATGTATAAATGACATAACGTAAATGTGAATTTCTTATGGAACTAACTATGTTTTATATTCTTATATATAAGAAAGTAACAAATTAAACACATAAATCATAAAGTAATTATGCATGCCAGTATTGTTATTCATAATCCAAACTTAACATCAGAATAATGTTGTCTTATACTGCTTTAAATAAATCGTCAATTTTTTATCGTTTCTTTGATATTTTCTCATAGTCATACACTAGTCGATTATATGTAGTATTTCCAAAATGTTGTCATAATTTAGGCTTTGCGATGATAGAAATTGATTGTGCAATTTCTGGACTTGAATTCCTTCTTGCATACTGGAAACAGTTTGACTATTTTCTTCATCACCGCCAACATCAGTATCAATAAGATGCAACCTGGGAAAGAATGACGTTGCTCGACCGTATCTGCGTATCAGTAATGCCTTACGAAAACATTGATACCTCGCCCAACATGCCTAATGTTTTGCGCTGGGATAGCAATGATACTGTAAACAGAGACCATGCATAATGTATGTTAACATAGCATATATTTAACTATTAAATCAGTAAGTGAAATAATATATTTCGTACATGAGAACCACAAAAATGTGCCGTACAATATGAGGCAGTATTATTAACACTTAAAGTATTTCAGTCTAATTATATAATTTTCAAATTCAATAACAGCCAGCATTGTAGCAATATGTGATTGTAATAATTTGTAAAATGTATGTAACAGTCATTGCAAATGTTTATATTATTGTTAACATGTTAAATAATATTATGTGAATGCATTACGTAATTTAATAATGTAGGAGCTGTGAGAATAATAAGTTTAAAGGTGCTAACAATGAGGAAACCTTGAGGAAATAATGAGTAAGGAAGTTTAAATACAACTAGTCATTATTAGAGCAGCAATAATGTAAATTTTGAGACAGTTTAAAAATAGCCAATCAACAACCAGAAAAAACCTTAGATACATGAGGGTATTCTATTGGACCAGGATTAGCCAATCAGAGATTTGAAATACAGAAATTTACAAGTTTAGACGTTTGAAATCAAGTCAAGTGCCTGCAGACGTGATAGTAATCAGATGCAAGATGCGTCCTCGAGAGAAATATAATACGTATTCGTGTGAGACGAAAAATAAGTTTTGGTGTTAAAAAGTACAAGTAATTAATTAAAGAATCTCACAGCTCTCTATATCATTGAAGTACTATTTAATTTGTGTCCAGGATTAATAAAAAGGAGTAAATTTGAACTTAAAATTTGTGTAAGCCTACATTCTTAGTCGTACCAAACCCTGCCTAAGAGAAACGTGTCTCTAACAATAATACTGACGCAGTCGAGGCAAACATAAATATTAAATATTTAAAGGAACAGTTTAATTACAAAGTTAATATTTTTTTTAAACTTGGGGCAAAAGCCACCTGAAAGTACATTTGGGGCGAAGGCTACCGGAAACTGTAACATACGTGCAGTTGCAACTACTACAAGTTCGGTTGCCCAACAGGTGAACTATAATACAAATCCTTCCATACGTGGAGCTTAACAAACCATCTTCTTCAAATTGGCGTCCATACGTGGAGCTAAAGACAATATCCAACTTCAAATTAGAAAATGTAGCATGACTTTCTCTACACTATATCATTTATTTAAATGAATTAAATAGAAAATAACCCTTCGTAAACTATTCCTACGAAAGCCTATTTTTCTAATCAATTTTAATCGAGATAAAATTTTGTAGAAACAGCTATATTAAACATTTCGTTATGAATACAAAGGGAATAGTGATAGTCAAATGTTGAAGAACTGGGCGCTATCTTTGCGTGCAATCGCGAGAAACAGCTGAATGTCAACAGGAATTTAAAAAAATTGACAAAATATTGAACTATTCGAACCATTTATAACCGATATCTCGAAACGGATTATGGCACAAAATGTTATTTGAAAAATAACGTTCTCGTCCATCTCTTACACGATTATACAAAATTCCTTCCGAATGAAAAGGACTTTGAAGCCCCTCTCTGTGACAACTTTGATGCCGGTCCCTGCTTCAAATTTTTATAACATTTAATGCTACCTGCTCTGTTGATGAGTTTTGGGATGTTTTCATTTCATACCTCGTTTTGTGTTAACTTGTGTGCCAGCAATTCTAGTGGTATAGCTATGAGTGTCTCTCGGGGTATCATGAGTGTATTGTGAAAGATAACATTAGTGTAGTTAGCAGAGAAATTTTAATGTTGACTAAAATGTACAGTTTGAGAAGAAAGTCGCCGGCTATTGAATTAAGGAATTACATTGTTTCAGTAGTAATGCGAAATGCCCGTTGCCGTAAGGTACATAAATGTTGCACGGAAGGATCTGTCGCACTAGCCGCTAAATCTTACTCAAGCGAGTCATTAGACGTTACACTACTTAAAATGAAACTCGTATTCACAAGGGTAATCACAAGAGTAAGTCACAGAATTAAATAAACAAATGACTGATTTAGAATCCTCGCTTTTTTTACTTAAGCTCCGCCTAGCTATCCCTACCCCTACCAACGTCGCTTTTCCTGCGGTTCAATCTTCAAGCTCTAAGTATGCAATATGACGCTGTTTCTATGCAGAATCTCCCCGAATCTCAGAATTTCATTCTCCTTTCTAGTTTACAGAATTCTTGACTAACTGTCTTTACAAACATACTAAACCCAATCTCTAACTGCATTCCTGGAATCCTTAAAGTAATATGTACTCTTTTTGCCTGATGACCTTTTACAGCATGACTCGCTAATTACCTCTTTCTCTCTGGACAAATCTTTCAACTCAAGACTTATTACATTGCACATTGACTTAATTTAGATTATTTAATATATATAAAATAAAAAATACGGTATTACCTAACAGGCTATTCCCAGAAAATTCAGGATATACATTTTGTTATGTAAATATTTTAATATATGATATTCTCATGAAAATCGTTGCAGCCACCTTTGGGTAATAAAAAGTTTAAAAAAAAATCCATATAAAGGGTAGTTGGGGAGGAGGAGTTGTCTTGCGTCGTATCGCATCTTTGTAAGATGCTGAAATTTGCCTTGTTTGGTATTTATTCGACATTTCGTTTTGAGCTACACTGTTCACAGACACGCACACATGGACACTTTTTTCTAAAAGTGCTTTGCTTTGATGCAGGAGACCTCAAAATATGTATTATACCGACATAACTGAGCTGATTATTAATGGACAAATTTGGTGGCTAAAACTTTAGGTAGATATATCTCATAAAAAATTATAAGTTAATAACGTATAGAGAGGTTAAAGTGCAATTATGTAGAATTTTCATAAGTAGGTATTTTTCAGGACGAATCATGATGTAACTTGTATGCAACATTTTGTACAGAGATCTTCAGGTAGAGCGTGCAGCGGTTGACTTTCCTGCAGCGGATATTTTAGATAAAGATAATGGTCCTGAAACAGTAGCGTCTCGCTTCTTGCTTCTCATGCATCTTAAGTTTAACTTTTTTCCCCCTATTTTTTGCACGCGGCAATTAAGAGAGGAGCGCACTAAAAACTCGACGTATTCTCCCATCACGATGCTTTAATAATTCTGGATGCCTAGGATTTTTAGAAGCCAAGTTCTGGCGACTAAAACGTGTACATCCTAATTCAGGACAAAAAAGGATGACCTACGGTACTGTGCACAAATAACTTGCACATTTGCTGCCTTCACAGGGAATTCCCAGACAAGAAAAATAATTAAGTTTATGCCTTGGACGTAATGGGAGAATATGAAAATATGTTGTATTCAGCAATAGCTACAGAAAACACAATGCAAAGAATGCATTTGTAAATACATGGCTCTATGTTAAACTAGATGTTAATGTGTATATAGTGTTTATTTGTAAATGTGTTCGTTTGCGACCGTAATAATGCGAACGTTTTATGAGTATGAATATTTTAAAAAATAATCCTATAAAGTGCAACTTTTTTAAGATGACCTTCATTTAAATTACACTAATGTTTTACCGATTTCATCCAAATCTGAAAGGTTTGGATAAATGTACAGTCTCAGATGTACAACATTTAGCAACATACGTGAAAGCGGTTCACCTACAAGCCACATGTTTTTACATAAAATTTGCACTGATTTTAACAAAACACTCAAAGTGCTATATTTAAAAGTCCAAATTACTACTTACACAGGTTGATTAAAACCGTAAATGGGAGTCTCTCCAAATAAACTACACATAATTTGGTAGACTTTTCAAGTACATTTAAAATATTTTGACATAATGTCTTCCTGCTCCTATATCTACAATTTCAATTCACTACATGAAGCGCTTCGACTTATTTCATGAGTAAAAACAGATGGTTAGAAAGTAGGACAAAGTGGGGCTAATACTTAACATTACAGATAGGACTAATTTGGAATATACAGGATGAATCGCCATAAAAGCTTGCTCCGCAAATATTTCGGAAATGGAAAGTGCTATTGATGTGCAGTTTTCACAGCATTGATTGGTAGCCAGGGCTCGTACATTTAGCCTATAAACAGATTTTATTAATACTGAGAAGCTGTATTTTTTGAGCAAACATATAATTTTTTAAGTGTAACAATGCCTAGTTATAATAACAGAATACAGGTAGGGTAAATTAGAATGTCAATGGTCTTTGTTGCAGGATTGTAGTGCAAGTGGTTTACGAGAAAGCTTATTTTGAAAAGTTTCCCCCCCCCCCAACAATTGTTTGCTAGGTACGATGTTATTATGCTTTTTTGCATTGCGTTTTCTGTCATTTATTGCATTGGGACTTTCTGGTCAGTTAATTTGTGACAGTTAAAGCAGCAAGTCGTGAGTGGAAGATGGGGTTTACTAATTCAGAAAAAGCCGAATGCTCATGCTGTATGGAGAGTGTAGGAAGAATGCAGTTCGTTCCTATACGGTGTATGCCCAATAGACCTCAACCATCTCGGCAATTATTTATCAACCTCTTCAACCAATTACGTGAAAGTGGTACTATAACACCTAGAAAACGTAACAGAAACAAATGAGTGACTGGAGAAGTGGCAGAAATTAATGTTTTGGCTACCGTTGCAGTAGATCCGTAAATTAGTTCCCGCATTATCGCACGTCAAAGCGGCATAAGTCAGGCGTGCGTACTGCGCATTCTCCATCGTCATAGGTTCCATCCCTATCACATCTCTCTCCGTCAAGAGCTGAATGGAAACGATTTTGAGAATATTGTTAACTTTTGTACATCGTCATTAAGGCATGATACTCCAGATTCATCATGCATCTTGTTTAGTGATGAGGCAACATTTACTAATCATGGCCAGGTAAACCGCAGAAACATGCACTATTGGTCTGTTGACAATCCCCGTTGGCTTCGTCAGGTGGAACGTCAGCGTCCATGGAGTTTAAACGTGTGGTGTGCGATAGTGAACCATCAGCTCATAGGCCCTTTGTTCATAGAAGGAACAATGAACTCTCACAAGTATTGCAGCCTCCTGACAGACCATCTGCCACTGATGCTAGAAGACGTTCCATTCCAGACTAGAGAGAACCTGTGTTACCAACATGATGGCTGTCCAGCCCATAGTGCACGAGTACTACAACTTTTCTTAACGGATTGTTTCCAAATCGTTGGACTGGACGAACAGGACCTGTACTTTGGCCGGCCCCTTCACCTGATCTGACCACTGAAGGCTCTTTAACTCAGTCATGAGTTAAAGTGCAATAGGCCAACCAAATCTCAACTCCATTGTTTATTTCTGCTTCTATTCCCCTCCATACATGGTCAGAATCCTTCATGAATATCCTACTTCTAAACTTAAATCTCCCGATGTAACTTTAAACATTGCACACCTTCAGCTTACCTAAACCATAAACTCAAAAATATTCAGTAATGTTGGTTGTACTGTTCTCATCAAGAGAAGACGACTTCCTGTCTTTTATGTGGGGAAGGCTGAAAGACACTGTCTACAAGGATATACCAACTACACCAGACGGTATGAAACGACGTATTACTGCTGCCTGCTCAAAAATTTACGCTGAAATGCTAGAACGTGTGCAGTAGTATTTCCATAGCAGACTGGAAGCGTGTATTGAAGCTGCCAGTGGTTGTTTTGAACACAACCTTTGAAGGCTCTCTTTACTGGTAAGAATCCACAGTATTATTGTAATTCCTTTTTGTTTTTCTTTAGCTTGTGCTACCACAGGTTGTACTAGTATCGGTGCGTAAAAGCATCAAAATAAGATTTCTCGTAAACCACTTGCACTAGAATCTTGAAACAAACGCCACTGACATACCAATTTACCCTACCTTTATTCTGTTGATGTAACTAGGCATTGTTCCATTTAAAAATTGTACGTTTGCTCAAAAAATACAGTTTCTCGGTATTATTCAAATCTGTTAGGCTAAATGTACGATTCCCTGACTACCAATCAATGCTGTGAAACTGCACATCAATAGCACTTTCCATTTCCGAAATATTTGCGGTGCAAGTTTTCGGTGATTCACCATGTATATATTCACCGATAGAGCGAACTTATATTTAATTTACTTTTACTTACCTCGTCGGCTTACCCCCCTCGTATGTAGGGCTTAGACCCCTTAAGACTTACAACCGTGCCTCGGTAAGAGGCTATAGGGTAGCAGACGAACACTGAATCAGAGAATGAAGAACCCGAAACGGGAGATCGCTCCATAGAAAGGTATGACAGTGAGGGAAGAAGATGATATGAGATGAAGGCGAAATGCATGAAAGGAAATGAAATGAGGGAGCAACTGGTGGAAAATCCGGAGAAAACCTTCCCAGGTGCCGCTTCGTCCACACAAATCCCATATGTGGGTCCTTGGGATCGAATCCGGCCGCTTTATGGGAGGCGAGCGGTCTGACCACTCGGCCACGACGCCCCACTTTTACTACTACAATTTTAAAATAGTTTCGCAAAATATGTCTGGGGAATGTAGTTTATATTTACGCCAACGTTACTTGTTGAATTGAAGTTCTTTATGAAGTTATTCGTTTAACTGGGTTAACGCAAAAGAAAGCACTGAAGTGTATTCGCAAGTGTTTGGAAGTAAGTACAAATTATGTATTCAAAATCCTGCATTATTTTCCCCAACAGCTTAAACTCAAGTACGCTCTCTTTGTAAGTTAAGGAGATAAAATATGAATTAAATACAATTCTTCAGGCTTCAAAGCCATTCATTTTGCATAACTGAATAAATTACTGCTCGACTTAATATTATTGATGTGTATTGAGAAAATAAGCAAAGACATTATTAAAATAAGTTCAGATTTTAAAAACCTGGCGCGATCTAATGTATTCTTGTTATATCAATTAGGATAAGGAAGCACTCTTCAGAAAGTTTTTAATTTAAAACAAAACTTTTAGGAGCCAAGGATGTAACAAAATGTAACAAAATCACTGATGTTGACTCTTGTAAAACGTAGCTGTTTCATTATACAGTTCATGATTTAATAATAGGAGATTTGTTATGGTAAATAATTAGCTGCAAAGTAGTTTGGAATTGGTTCATATGTGTGTCACTTTGTTTATGTCCTACTGTTTAAGGATAGGCGGAAAGTAGCGACATGTTTAATTTATAACATCAATGTTACTAATACGGTTACAGAAGAAATGAGTACAGAAAATCATTGCTTACTAAATACTGGAAGCCCCGCATAACCGCGGTCGCTGGAGCTTTGACTTCGGGACTCTATGGCGCAAAGTATCACGGGTTCGAATCTCGTCATGGGCGTGACTATTTGTGCTCTTGAGTTCTCATAGATAGATAAAGTGTATTTATTGGTTTCAAATTATTGAAGTTATTACACAAGTATTTAGTGCATGGGTCATTGACCGTACATCATATTTAAGATAGGTATGGTGACAAAATAAACAACAGAAAAAGAGAAAAGAACAAGAAAAAGGAAAATAAAATGAATTGCATTTGACTAACTGAACAAATTTGACCTAGCTTCGCGCACTTTAGCCAAGAAATTGCCCATGTTTTGCCGGTTCCTCTGATCAGCCAGTAGATCCCAACACACCAATCTCTTTCTTGACGGACTTAAGAATTTTTCCTTGAGTTTAATTGTTCGCTGGCTCTCCCACTGAAAGCGTTTCGCCAAAATATGATATTAGTCCTCATCCAAATCGCAAAATGGGCAGATTCTCCTGCCAGAATCGTCAGTCAGTTCCTGCTCCCTCCAGCCCCCAGTCTAAATCATGCTATTCCTGATCTTTCCCTTCTTTCTACGTTAAGTATATATGCCTCTTTATCCCAATTCTATTTTATTTCATTTGTTAGACTTAGAGAAGGTTTAGTTTTACAATTCGATTCTATTTCCTGTTTGTTGATGTCTCTTAGTCTTCTTTTGACACCTTTCCATATGTTTTTGCCATTTATGGGTATAAGGGATGCATAAAGAACTTCTAGTTGTCGAGGTACGAGATTCTCCGAGTCCTCCAACGTCCCTCAAACTACACTACACTACTACTAAATAATGGTTAAAAATGTAAGGGGAGAGAAAGTAAGCAGGTCTCAGAAACGGTTACAAAAGCAACGGTTACAGAAAGTAAATAATGGTATCAGAAACTCAATACTTACTCAATAATATTTAAAACATGCAATAGAGAAAGTAAACAGATACTCAGTAACGGTTACAAAATTAACGACTACAGAAAGTTAGCAGTTACTCATTAACGGTTGCAAATATTAGGTAACGACTACATAAATTGTGCAGTTTTAGGGTAATGGTTAGAAAAGTAACGGCTACAGATGGTAAGCAATTACACAGTAACTGTTACAAGCGTAACTACTACAGAAGATAGTCAGTTTCTCAGAAACGGTTACAAAGGTAACGGCTACAGAAACTAAGCAGTTACTCCATAACGGTTACAAAAATAATGGTATGAGAAACTCAATACTTACTCAATAATATTTAAAACTCGCAATAGAGACCGAAAATAAGGAGTTACTCAGCAACGATTACAAAATTAACGGCTACAGAAAGTTAACAGTTACTCATTAACGGTTGCAAAATATTAGGTAACGACTACAGAAATTGTGCAGTTTTAGGGTAACGGTTAAAAAAGTACAGAAAGTAAGCAACTAGACAATAGCTGTTACAAGCGTAAATACTACAGAAGGTAAACAGTTTCTCAGGAACGGTTACAAAAGTAACGGCTGCAGAATGTAAGGAGTTACTTCGTAACGGTTACAAAAGTAATTGGAGCACAAAGCAAGAAATCTCTAACTAACCTTATTTCGTATTAAAGCATTGCTCTTCAAGACAGCGTAACATTGTTGTTCTGTAGCGACAGTAATAACTAGTGCCTTGCAGCATATAATAAAGGTAAATATTAATTAGACTTGGTAGTAAGTCATTTTCGTAATAACAACCGATTAGATGTTTTGTAGGATTACCCTCTTTCTAAATAATCGTTCCTGTATGTTTCTTGTGCTTAAAACATCCATAAAAGTAATGAATGGTTTGATGCAGAACCATTTTTGTTTTGTATTGCTTATGACAAATATAAACAGGTAGCTGTCATTTATGCATCTTGCACGCGATCGTGGAACAATAGAAACTGCATTCAATAGACTAACCTTTAGCATTTTGGGATAAACAATTTTATCCAGCCTAATGTAAATTGGATAGAAGAATCACTCCTTACAAAAATAGTATTAATATAATATACTGTTATACACCGGGGTGAGACCAAAAGGATTGCAGCTAAAATATTAAATTTATTTACCCCGGCACAAACATTGGGTGTCGTAGCTACAGAGGCAAACAAGAGATACCAGGAACCTGTTGTACAAAGCTAAAGCGGGGTGGGATATTTATAAATAATACATATAAATTCACATTTAACTATGATTTATTATAAAGTCTCCTTGGTGCTGCTACATAATTTCCAAAAGGTTACAAACACCGGGGGAAATGCCCCACACTTACAAGGACCATGCACGCTACATACAACCACACTCTGAAGATTCACACTCGACTGACGCCACGCTTCCAGACTGAACCACGCTATCAAACAAAGAGGCTGTTTCCTCAACTTGCTTTGACCCGCCGCTGTCTAGGAATTGGAGGGAATTGCCGCGCCGGACAAGAATTTAACTCACAATCGAAATAATTAGTTCAAAAAAATCATTATGCACAGCAATAATGTGTCCGACGCGACAATGCACACACTTATGCTACAATATCCTTATATTATATACTATGTAAGACGTGTGGAGTGGTAAGGCATAAAGTCGTGTAAGGGTAGCACATCAGATTTTTCCCTCCATCATTTTATTTCTAAACCTGGGCTTTTTTTTACTTTCTCTGCTGGTTACATAGTAGTTAGCGAAGGTATTGTATTCCACTCAAAGAATTCTATATCAAAATTTCATCGAAAATACAAGTTCTGAGGCCAATGGATTCTACTCCCCACCAAAAAGAAAAATATATTAGAAAAAGTTAGTGTGTTTGTGTGTGAACAGCATAGATAAAAAAAACAAAGTGTTTGGATAATTACCAAACTTAGTATTTCCAAAGAAGCCACATGAAGTTTTTAAAGTAAATAACCCTTCCCAAAATACCTTTTACATGGAGAATTTTTTGGAATGTTTTGATATTCTGAAAAATGGCTCAAAAGATTTTGATTAAAATGCCATATATTAAAGCTATTTACGTGACCACGAAAATGTTTATCTTGATATTCCTGATTGTTCTTCACAGGAATAGCTTATTAAGTCTCCTTTATTCAGAAGGAAATTTATATAATCTAACGTTAAACGATAGACGAAAACCTATTGCACAAAAATGTAGATTTGTTTAGAACAGTTTATTTCAAATAACTTTATTTGTGACATTAACCATTTCTTTCCAAATCCCTTTGATTTTCAGCTGTTTCTCAGGATGCCATTGAAACAGTATGGAATTCAGTGTACAGCGTTCAGTTCTAAAACATTTGACTATGGCTATTCCCTTTGTATTTATAACGAAATGTGTAATGTATATATTTCTGCAACGGTTTATCTCCATTAAAATAAAGTACATAATCGCACTCAATATGCCATTAACCAATGACAGCTTGAGTATGCTAGTCAGCTGACCAATCAAAGTCGTACTACACTGATTCATCTTCAATTACTACACTAATAGTACTTCATGGTGGTGCAATTGTTTTTAATTTTAATGAATGCAGTGAGCGACATTACATAGACTGTGACTACAGTAATAGCAACTGTAAATTCCGCACTTTGGAAGCGAAACTATTGGTAATTAAAAAGCAGCTAGATAATTTAACGCTAGAAAATAAAAAGAAGAACAAAAGTATGGCATGAACCCAACTTTCAGAATTCTGTACGGAGAGAAATTATAAAATTGACGCTCAGGTAATGACAAAGAGATTGCTTTCATTCTACAGGACTAACAAACATGGTTGGCGCTAAACTGGGTAAGTTCATAATAAGTTTTTCGAGTGATTCCTAGCCAAGTAAAACTCGTGCTACTAGTTTTACATGACAATTTTCAAACTCATGCATATTTTCATAATTATTTCTCAACTTTCAGTGTCGAAATGCTTATCATGAAAAGCAGCATTCGTTAATCTCAAATTGTCGTAAAATTATCAGCACTAGTGCTACTACTGTTGATAATAAAATAAAACGTGAAGTTTAAAATGTCGAACGTAGAACGCATCTTTCATTAAGGTAAACTAATAAGTTGAAATGCTATAAAGATTCGATGAAGTACCGCTATGAACATGATCGCTCCGATGCAGAAATTGCAAGGAAAGATGACTTGTTGGTTTGATTTATAAAATCGATCACTGCGAGCACGGTAAATAACCGACATCTTTATTTGGCTTAATTTATTCGGTTTACATAGCCAGAAGTTATTTACTATTCTATAATTTGAGCCTCAAATGACGATAATGGCGATGCAGATTTATTGATTCCTGTATAGTGGAAAAAATGACATTTACATGGAGCAAATATCCGCGTTAAATTGATGGCTTCATTTCGTACTGCAGAAGTGGCATACAAACCAGCTCTACGTAATCGGAGAATCCGCTTTTAGTATGTTTATATAACTGGGCAATTTGCAAATAAATAGCCACGACTGCTGTGATGAATATTCCGTTCATTTGAATGTTGGCTTACAGCTCTTCAACAAGATGGCTTCAACAGTTGAGTGTAAAATAGGTTTATTTCCTGGAAACTTGCCACATCAAAGCGTGAAGCGGTTTCTCCCATGGAAGGAAATACAAACATCGGATCAGTTTGCTGTGCTCGGGGTTCTCTTTCGAAACCCATAGGTGTCACACAACTTACCAAACATATAGTGTCAAAGTGTTGCAAAAGATATTTCTGAAACGTACTCAAAATACGATGCGATGCACGAAACCTTGGCATATACCCAAAAGTAATTTTACAGCAATCAAATTTTAATTCTGAAAATAAAAGCACCTGATAAGTACATTCCCCTGACTTTCTGCACTCTATCATTTATTACTGGATAATCAAATTATTCTTACGAATGGAATTAATTTTTCTTCCACACAATTGTGTTGGACAGGATTGGAAAGGTAGAATCAGTCGACTGAACAATTAATTCACTTAATTGGCCTAATAGTGGTTGAAACTCGGGACTTAGTACTTACTTTCGGGTATGTTATCCCAATACAATTTGAGATCTCCTTATGGTTTACCGGGAAAAATGCGAATCAGTTGGGAAATTTATTGCCGTAATGGCAAGTTGCCATGGTAGCTCAGTGGTTAGAGCAACCGGAGGTAGACTGGGAGATCCGTCGTTCAAATCCCGGCTATGTCATTGAATTTTTCAGTCCTCTGATTTTATCTATTCTTAAGAATGTATATTTTCATATCTACTTCATTTCAGTACCAATAAATCTTTTAAGAAATATCTGTATTAACCGTTTCGTTATAGATACAAAGGGAAAAGCAATATTCAAATTTTGGGGAACTAAACGCTATATGCTGGCCTTAAAATTCCGTGCTCTATCCATATCCTCATAAAAAACCTACTCTAAATCGACAGGGCTTTATAAGAATGGCAAATCGTTAATAACGGACAACTCGGAAATGGCTGTTCGCCCCCTCCCCCGAAAAAAGTTATTTGAAACAAACTGTGTGATTTCAATAGATCTAAATTGTTTTGTGTAGTACGTTTTCGTCTATTTCTTAACGTTTCTCGGTTATACGATATTATACAAAATTGCTTCCGAATGAAGATATTTCACCGGAAATGCATGTTTAGATGCCCTATAAATTCAAAAGAAAGAAAACGTTAGAAAGAGATACTACTTGTTTGTGTGTGTCTGCGAACAGCATTACTCAAAAAGGTGAACTTGGATAAATACCACACTTGGTATTTATGCTCAGGACCAAAGACACGACACGAGGATTTTCAAGAATATTCTACCAAAACTTTACATCGAACCTTTTCCGAATTTTTTTATTTTTAAAAAATGGTTCTAACGATTTTGATTACAATACCATATATTAAAGATACGCTGGTGTGCAAAACCTAAGGACGAGATGGGTAAAGTAACATAACAAATGAACTACTTGGTGGAAATAGTTGAAGATGCGGGGGCATGTTGTCAGAGGTCACTCACACGTACACAGAACGTTGGACGCCACATGGCGTGAGTGTAGCCAAATGGGTCTGGTCCCGTAACACGGGGCAGTTGACGAAATAGGACAAGACGGTGTGTGGCAATTAGCGAGCTCTTACGATGCCCTGTAGTGGTATTATTCTATGCAACATGGCCCGTAGACACCATTTGGATTACTTCACACGAAGAAGAATCATTGGGAAACTGGAAGAAATCACAGCATTGTTTCACGCGCATGGGGAACTTTCCAAACCACAGGCACTGCTGTCCCAAGGAGAGGTGGTGGTCGACCACGCTCAGCTACAGCAGCAGATGACCGCCACATTGAGCAACAGGCAAGAAGAGATCCACGCCAAACAGTGGGTGCAATTGCAACCACATTTAACAGGACAGCTAGGCACGTAATCTCACGATACACAGTGGCAGGCGACTACACAGAGGTGGTCTCTGCCCGGCGGCCAGTACGTTGTGTTCCATTGACATCCGCACAACGAGGACCAACGAGAAATAAGGTCGCGTGCTCCTCTCGGATAAGAGCAGTTCAGTCTAAGTAGTGATTCTCGACGTACCCGAGAGGTGGGAACACAAGATGAACCCAGGAACATCATTGAACATGATCGTTTTGGTGGTCCGGGTGTTATGGATTGGGAAGGCATAATGTTGCATGGACGCACCGACCTCCAAATCTTTGAACACGGTACGCTCACTGGTCAACGATATTGTGATACTGTACTCCTTCCCCATGCGCGTCTTTTCAGGAGTGCAGTCGGCCCCGACTTCATTTTTATGGATCACAATGCGCGACCGCATCGAACAGTGCAGGTGGAGGATCTCTTGGAACGATAGCATATTCGGCGAATGGACTGGCCTGACCGTTCCCCCGATTTAAATCCCACCGAACACGTGTGGGATGCTTTGGGGAGACGCATTGCAGCACATCCACATGCAGCAACGACCATCAAACAGTTGTCAACATCGCTGGTGGAGGAATGGAACGCCCTACCACAAGAACTGCTTACTAACCTTGTGGCCGGCATTGAAGCACGATGCAGAGTATGCATTGCTGTCCGTGGTGATCATACACCCTTTTAAGCACCATGTATCTGTTTCTTTAAATCTAGAGAGCCATCATATGTCGTATTGACTTTAGTGTAGCTTATGCTCTATGAATAAATGTGGCATTTCTGTTCGTCTCATTGCATATTTCGTTTAGTTGTTTCAAGTTTCATCGAGCTACGTTACTTGGCAGCGTCACAACATGCGAAGATTACTTTCGTCCTTAGGTTTTGCACACCAGTGTATTTACATGGCAAATAAAATACATATCTTGAATTTTCTGGAATTAGCCTTGATTCGAAGGAATTTTGTATAATCTTGTATGACTGGTAAACGTTAAGCGATAGACGAAAACGTACACACAAAAATGTAGTTCTCTTTCAAATACATAATTTATTTACTTCTTTTGCAGCATCAGCCATTTCCGAGATATCTGTTATTAATGGTTGGAATTGTTCATAACCATTCTTTTCTATTGATACTGGAAGGTGTATGGAAGTATAAGGCTAGCTTATAGTGTCCAGTTTTCAAATATTCTGCATTCCCTTTGTATATGTAACGTAGTGTACAATGGAGCTATTTCCGGAAATGCTTTTCTGGATTAAAATGAAGAGATAGAACAAAATCTTTCGTAAAAATGTTTATGTCCCTTAATAATAAATGGATTGTAGAGAAAGCCATGTGAATGTAAACGCATTAAACTTGTAGTACATGATTGGTGAGTATCAGATAACTTGACGAACTGAATCAATAATCTTAGCAGTGAAATTTTGTCTTTTTTCAAATGTTAAATATTCCAATTACCCAAGCGATAGAAGATATAGCTGTAAGATCAAGTGAATGAGTAGTGTACTAATAAATGAACGCGCTTTAAAAAAATAAACACTAAACATTTGATTGTAATTTGAAATTTCAGGTACCTATACCTTGAAATGAGGAAGTCTGATACGCAGTTGACTCTGGAATTAAACCTGGTACTGAATAAACAGATTTATTTTGATACCGTAACTATTGACAGGAAGATATAAATAATGAAATAAACAAATAATAGATAGAGAAATAATTGCAATAAATAATTTTCGTATATAAAATCAATGTATAGTGTAATAAGCTTCGTTGAAAAGAATTGTCCAAGGAAAAGGTTATTAGTAAGTTGTGTTAGGTAAAGCCATTAGCAACAGCCGAAGTAGTGAACGTATTAGTATAAAAGTTCCTGGAATGCAGTTAAGTTACAAATTCAGTATGTTTGAATAGTCAGGTAGCTAGAAACTCTAAAAAGAGAAAGGAAATGAAGTTTTGAGATTGGAGCGCATATGAAGGGATATTGGTAGGGGAATAAAATGTAGGCGGAGCTTAAGTTAAATAGTATTATGCATTTTAATCACACACACATTCGTTCGTGCACACCTTCGTGCGTACTTTTTGTGACAATTAATCACTAATTCGGATGATTACTCGTGTTATTTTAAGTGCTTACTGACGCGCTTGTGCGAGTAAGATTTAGCGGCCATCGCAAGGGGTTTTGTACGTAAGGATTTTTAGCTTCTAGTTCTTTTAACGCGGTAGCAGTTATTTCAAACCGTAAAATTAATACTGCGGAAGTTAGCAGGTATAATAGTTTCAATTACTGTAGTTTCGAGAGCTACGATTCATGATCAGTATTTTCATCTTCAAACCGTCGGCAACTCGCTAAAGTATTAAATCGCATTAAATTTCTCAGTCAAATTTAAACTGGTTCCCTGAGAACGTACTACTAGCTGTACCACTGCAGCAGCTAGCGTACAAGACAACAGAACGAGCTAAGAGATAATGATAAAATTATAAACAGGTAAAGTATACTGCTTCAAATTTGTCGCTCCATCGCCCGGATAGAATTAAGTATACATATATAATATGTGCTGAAGAGTTATGAAATAAACATACAGGACTTCGTAGACTATTTAGAGGAAATCTAATGCATACATTTTTCGACATGCCAATAACCAAGACATTTGCTATTTTAATGAAAGTGATTAAATAATTTTGGGAAATAAAAAAAAAAAGAAAATCCTATATGTTACACTGACATGACTTTCTCTCCTCTTGTACAAGCTATTTTTACAAACACTTATTATCCATACGCTTCATGTTAATCGAGATATCGAGATGCTGATCGTATTGCTAATTTTCTTGTAGATGCAAGGGGAATTGCTAGGCTTTAAGCGATAGTCGAATATTTAAAGAGCTAGTTGCTATGCGGAGTATTCCGTTTTCTTTGAATTACCAGGACAAAAAAATCTGATGTGCTACACTCACATGACTTTCTCTACTCTTGTACGAACTATCTTTACAAACGTTTATTCTCCATATGCTTCATGTTAATCGAGATATCGAGATGTCAATCTTATTGCTAATTTTCTTGTAGATGCAAGGGGAACATGGTAGGTTATAAGCGATAGTCAAATCTTTTAAGCGCTGGTTGCTATGTGGCGCATTCTATTCTGTTTGCATATCCAGGACATAAAAAATTGAATAACGAATTTGAGAAAAAGTATAAGTATTGGAAAATTTAAGGAAATAACAAGCAATATCTCGAAAATGGTTCACTCAACTAAAAAATGTATATGACATAAATTGTGTATTTTAACGCGATCTACATTTTTTGTGTAGTAAAATGTTGTCTATCTCTTATGGTTTACCAGTTATGCAAAGTCGTTCACAATGAAGAATACTTTTGGAGAAATTTCCAGGAAATTCAAGATATACATTTTATTTATCATAAAAATATCTTAAACATATGATATTTTAATCAAAATCGTTAAAGCCATTTTTGAGAAAATTAAAATTTTCGAAAAATCTTCCATGTAAAGGGTACTCTGGGGTGAGGGGATTTTCTTGAAAACCTTCGTGTCGCATCCTTGGAAGATATTGAACCCAAATACCAAGTTTGGTGTTTATCCGACCGTTCGTTTCTGAGTTATGCTGTTCACAGACACACAGACAGACACACAGACACACACACGGACATGTTTCCAAAAATGCTTTTTTTGGATTCAGGGGGTCTCAAAACATGTATTTCCGGTGAAATCTCGGTATCGAAATTTTGGGTGGAATACAATACTTCCCCTACTTACTATGCGTAGTAGAGAAAGTAAAAATGAGTAACAAATTTATGAAAAACTATAAGTATTGGAAAATTTAAGGGAATAACAAGCAATATCTCGAGAATGGTTCACCCAACAAAAAGAAATGTATATGACATAAATTGTGTATTTTAACGCGATCTACATTTTTTGTGTAGTAAAATTTTGTCTATCTCTTATGGTTTTCCAGTTATGCAAAAGTCGTTCACAATGAAGAATACGTTTGGAGACATTCCCAGAAAATTCGAGATATACATTTCATTTGTCATGAAAATAACTTAAACATCTGATATTTTAATCAAAATCGTTATAGCCATTTTTGAGAAAATTAAAAGGGTAATTTGGGGTGGGGGGATTTTCTTGAAAACCTTCGTGTCGCATCTCTGGAAGATACTGAATCTAAATACTAAGTTTGGTGTTTATCCGACTGTTCGTTTCTGAGTTATGCTGTTCACAGACACAGACACACTCGTACATGTTTCCAAAAATACTTTTTTGGATTCAGGAGGCCTCAAAACATGTATTTCCAGTGATATCTCGGTATCGAATTTTTAAGTGGAATGCAATATTTTCCCTACTTACTATACATGGTAGAGAAAGTAATAAGGAGTATTTTGTTAAGCAATTTCTAGGCTGAGGGAGATTTCTGTAAAATCAATTTCCTCTTGCACCCTTAAAAACTGTCGGTTATAAATCGGTTTGGCATTTATCCAAGTTTTCGTTATTTTGAGTTATGGTTTTCAGCAGACAAATATGCAGACACATAAGTTTTATAAAATTGGCTTTTTGGTATAGGAGAACTCAAAACGTACAGGATGCGTTCTATATTGTGAACCATACTTCCGTTGCGCTCACAATATGGAATTCTAAGTCAATACCCTTAGGCAAGGATGGAGAAGGTGAAAATCCGTACACGGGATTCGAACCTACAACACCCGAATGTGAATCACAGATCCTCCTTTTGTGCAACATTGATCCGTACTTGCGATGTAGGCATGCTGATGCTTTATGACCTTCTATACTACCTATAGCAAGTAGAAAAGGTGTTGTATTCCGCCCAAAAATTAGATAGCGGGATTTTACCGGAAACACACATCGTTTCAAAAAAATGCTTCTGTGTGTGTATGTGTATCAACCGCATAACAATACCAACCCTAAACATTTACATGGGAAATGTTTATTTATTTTTTATTTTTCAGAATGGCTGAAACGAATTTGATTAAAATGACGTATGTTTAATATACTTTCATGACAATATCTAGAATTTTCAGGGAAAGGTCTTGAAGTGCTCTTCCTTCTGAATGACTTTTACAAAATTGGTAAACCGTAAGCGACAAAATCTTACAACGCAAAGAATGTAGATCTCTTTAAAATTACAGAATGTATGTGAAATACCTTGTGCGTGTGTGTGTGGATGGAGAAACATTTCCGTGGTAACGGTTTGTTAGTGGTTTGAATTTTCAAATACATATCGCTTTTCTAAAATGGCATGTCGTTATTGCTCTCTCCCCCCTCTCGAACATACATAGAGAACGGAACTTGAAAACTATTACATATCAACCCACTCTTAAAAGACCTACCGCTTAAACCCTTGTATGCCTTAATTCCTTTGTACTCACAAGAAAATATTTAATAAAATATTCTCTGCAAACGTTTACCTCGATTAACATGAATGTATAGGAATTTGTAATAATAATCTGAAGAATGGAGAGAGAAAGGCATGTGAATGTAATACATTCGATATACCTATATATATATAATTATGGGCATTACTTTCGACCTTAGTACACCGAATTTGAAATTGATTTTCAGCAGCTATTTACAGGGTCAAATCCTTTGGTTTATATATCCGGAATTTCATGTTACATTAGTACTGGGAAATGTTATAGTTCTAGGATCATATCATGGTTTTGCTGATACTTTCCTTTTTTTATTTTAATTAATCCTATTTCCAACTTTGTGCATCTGCTGTTTTTATAAGTACCGCTCAGAGCGTATCTAGCATTTCCGTTAAGGCTAAAAAAAAACTATTTAGGAGCACAGTGCGTGAATTTTAACCCTTTGCCATTCTGTTAAATACAGGTTTTGTTCAGGAACATTCCCTATTTTTCGAAATAGAGCAGAAAAACTGTTATCAACACCAGGCTTTGACACTCGTCATGCACTTTATTTTTACGAGTTGGGATTTGGCGAGGGAAGGAGAGAGAAGAAAGGGTGCTAAACAATGGACAAAATGTAGCATTCGGAGAGACGGGAGGTGTGAAAGGGAACAGAAGAGGAGGGACTATTCCAAATGGGTGAATTATATGTCATTATCTGGGTAGCGGGAGAGTTTTCAGCCCTATAATTGGACTCACAATGACCCGGGGACGGTGCAAAGCGGGAATTTCGAAATGAGAGGAAGCCATCGAACCTCATCAAACTTCTATTGTTAACCCGATTAACGTCTGCCTTAGAATGGATGGACTATATCTCCACCGGCCAAGCGTCGAGGGAGTTCCTGTGACCCGTTTGGTGATGTATATAATTCCCTAGTGTTTCTCTGACACCCAGCATTGTGAGCCAACTGTCGCATCTATCTATGCACGTAGCCTGCCACACAAGTTTCATTAAAATCTTAATAGTTTCCCTTTGTCCATACCTCTTCATCGATCAATATTAGCCAGATTGGGAAAATATAAATATATATACATATATAGACCAATCAATAACCCTCTTTTGTTAGATTTCCGTTCTTAACTCTTTTCAGCTCCATTTATATTCCAGACCGCATTGAAAGCATACGAACAATTGTACGTTTTCAATAAAAAGCTCACCGAAATAACACTAAGAATACTTTGAAAGAAACCAGCGGAAGGTATGAAGAACGCACTAAATTGTCCACACGTCTACAAACATGGACCGCCTATTGGTAATTCCACCTTGTAAATTAAAATATATGTATCTCGGCTAGAAATTTCAATGACACATTGATATCTATGTGAATTAATGGGTAGATGTGTATTGAAACATTAGGCTCCATTAGTAGTGCAAGGAGTAACCGAGTGGGATGGCTTAGGGGATAGCGTCCGTGCCTGCATTCGGAAGATCCCGGGTTCGATCCTTCACGATCGCTCACTCTGACCCGGGGTTTTCCCATGTCGTCAGGCGAATGCTAGGGTGGTTGTTCTATCATACCCCGAATTTCCTGTCCCTCCATTTCGTTCTATTAATCATTTCATTCATCCTTCACCCCGTTTGATCTTTTTCAGGTTTGGAAGTCTCGGTGATGGTGATGGTGTTTCGGTGCGGCGCGGCTGAAAAAATTCATACCTCTGTGAACTTTCTCCGTCTGTCGGCTTTCGGCTGGTTGCCGAGTATAAGAATGCCCTTTGGGGAGGGGCATTAGACCATGTGTGGGGCGGGGTCTCAGTTACCCGTCCGAGTGCCGAGCGTCGCAATCTGGAAGCTGTAGCGTCCCTGTCATTTTTGTACCGACACTCCTGGTTTCAGCCACCCGGTGTCTCCCTTGACCTTATTCCTCCCTTCCGGGGGCGCCCCCTCGTGGGACCACTGTGCAATATCCTCATTCCTGGATCTGTCCAAATCCCCTCGGCCTCACAGTTCAATCCAGTGTAAGGAATCCGTGCAATTTAAAATATTACTCAACTTAAAATTTCATTAACATACCAGTGGCAATATAGACTGATAGGTGTTGAAGCATTCGGCTGCAGTAGTTGTGCAAGGGGTATGTAAAAGCCCAAATTTCAGGGGAAAGAAACTATCTCTCCCTACGTAGGTTTCAAGAATGTAGTCGAAAATACTGCTAATTATGAAACTCTGACCAGATCCACAACGCTTTCTTAGATATGTATAGAAGTCAAATAAAGCAGTACTCTCCAAAAAACTTGAGCCATTCTTCTACATCCTGTTTACTCTTGTATGTGCAAGCCTACCAATTCTAACCCTAAAATTTACGGTACCAGCTTTGAGCTAAATCAAATTGGCAGCACTGAATCACGACTGAAGGAAATACCTTTTTATTTGGAACATGTGCAGCTGTTTTGAAGTCTAAAATTATACGGTCATGAGCAATTTGATCATTGTAAGAAGAATTAATTGAGCTCTATTTCTTTAACTGCTGTGTCCTTAGCGTCTCATTCTATATTGGGCGTGAAAGACCGGTAATTTTGCTAAGAGGCCTCTTTATCAGGTTTGAGGTTCTTTTACGTACCATCTACGACACGTACTACCGGCTTTGCTTTCCTTCTGAAGGAAGCCATGCTAAGGCTTACGCCCGAAAAAAATCCACCGTCCTCCGCCGGGTTTGAACCCGCGTCCTCGGGAACTACAGGCTAGCAGGTAACAACTACAGCACGGAGGACGACATTGTAGGGAGAGATAATCCGTCTCCTAATTCCATATCTTTTCCAAAACAATCCCATTGCTTTAGATATTTAGGAAACAAAATAAACAAAATATAGTAAAAAAGCAAAGCAATCTCTGAATAACGTCTCCTTCGTAAGACTTACACTCCCAGGACTTACAAGCCAATGATTTTGGTCATATGCCTGTCGGGGAGCTCAGGGTCTATGGATCAGAGAGTGGCAACCGGGGTGGGAGATTAGCCCGGGATTAGATCGAAGGAGATGATATATGAGATGCGAGAGATGAATGACAGAAGAGGTGAAGATGGAGGACCGGTGGAATGACGAATGGCGGGGGAAACGGGAGAACCCGAAGAAAACCCTCCCAGACGCCGTTTTGACCCCACAAATCCCACATACAGGTCTCTGTGATCGAATCCCGTCTTGTTGGGAAGTTAGTGGCCTATCCACTTGGTCACGTGCCGAATTGGAAACAAAATATAACCTGTAAAAATTCCATACTTTTCTCTAATTAATACAGGGAAGTAGTGCGAAAGAAAGGAAAAAAAACAGAATATAACTAACTATTTCAGCTATTTCCCCACCTTATTCCTCTTGTTTGATTTGGAGAGTAACCATGCAAGTTTCTGTAATATAGGGGACATTTACAGCTCACTCATAATGAGTAGTAAGTAAAAATATTAATTCATTTTAGGCTAAATCTGTGAGCCTTTAATGAGCGTTTTCATTGTATCGCAAGCATCATCTTGCTACCAACAATTTTACTAGAGCTATAAGGCAACATATTTAACTTCCTAATTCTGTATAGTTAATAAAAAGTTATATTTGTTTATACTATATTTAAGCAGTAATAATTTCTTAAGAGGAAGTATAAGTTAGAAAATTATCTTTCTTATGGTAAATTTCAGTCTTCAAGGAAGTTTTTGAGTTTGTGTACTTTATGTATAAATTATACTAAAGGTTTAGTTTGTCTATGCTCACCTGAGAAGCAATGAAATCAATGTATACAACCAAAAGGTACTAATGTATATAAATGAGGAATATACGGATATCTATATGAAAGATGAAAGACAAAGCAAGCGAGAGAAAACAAGAACATGCAACCGTATAATACACACGACAAAAACAGCTGGCACGATTTTGACATCTCAAAGGAATAGACAATAAATAATAGCTAAGAAATTATTGGAATGGATGCAGCTGAGAGGAACAAACGTGCCGAGACACCTAAATGACGATATATGAGAAATATGGAACGAGCAATTTAAATATAAAATATTGCGGTATAGGAACCTCAGAAATTGAGAGAATGGACTTGCAGCCAAAGAAATAATATTTGTTGAAGTAGATGGTTTACTATATCAGGTAGCTTCCTATGGATTACTTTAGACGTTTTTAAGGAATTATTCAGGCATTGTTAAAGAAAGAGAAAAGAAAAGCACTTGAATCTATCATGGAAACCACTGCGCCAAACAACAAAAGAAAGAACTTAATCTCTTAACAATAGACGCTAAGTCACATACGGCATATGCACAAAACCAGCCTATTGGAGTTATATATGCTTAAGTGGAAAATATTATATGAACAGAAGAGTATTTTATAGGACATATATGTAACTCTTCATTCTAAAGGGGAAAACGTATAAATATAACGTTAGCTATAAGCAATTATTTTACCCATATTATACATTTGAAAATTTGTTTTAATTTTAATTATAGTGATATTTTGTGTTTTTCGGTTGACGCATAAGTTCGTAGCGTTTTGAACCTTGCCATGAAATGTAAATTCAAAACGAACACAAGTCGTTCACAATGAAGAATACTTTTGGAGATATTCCCAAAAAATTCGAGATATACATTTCATTTGTAATGATAATATCTTAAACATGTGATATTTTAATCAAAATTGTTAGAGCCATTTTTTTAGAAAATTAAAATTTTCGAAAAATGTTCCATGTAAAGGGTAATCTGGTGTGGGGGGATTTTCTTGAAAACCTTCGTGTCGCATCTCCGGAAGATACTGAACCTAAATATCAAGTTTGGTGTTTATCCGACTGTTCGTTTCTGAGTTATGCTGTTCACAGACACACACACGGACATGTTTCCAAAAATGTCTTTTTTTTGGATTCAGGGAGTCTCAAAACATGTATTTCCGGTGAAATCTCGGTATCGAATTTTTGGGTGGAATGCAATACTTCCCCTACTTACTATACGTAGTAGAGAAAGTAAAAAAGCAAATAAAGTTATGGTAATGACCTGTATACTACATATAGGTCACTCGTATTGTGAATAACGTAGCATGCAAGGAAGAACACCGAGCGAAGTGGCACCACAGTAATGTAAGCGACTCGCATTCGGGAGGTCACGGGCTCAAAACCCCGGGGCCAGGCAATCTGACTGAATGCTTTTTCGTGTTTTTCCTCGGTCACTAGGCGAATGCTATGTTGGATAATTTGTTCAGTGAATTTTCCTATCATCCCTTTTCTTCAATATATTTCATTTACCAGGCATTGGGCCGATCACACAACCTGTATATTCTATGAATCCAGAGTTTGCTTACTCCTCGACAGGCTACTGACCCAAGGCATGGTCTTTAAGTCCTTGGGGGATGCAAGTCCTACAGAGAGGAGGGAAAGACGTTAAAGAAGTAAAGAGGAGAATTTGATGCTATAATATATAAAGTATACTTGCTAATTTATAATGGGTACAACCAATTGTGCGATTATAGTACATTATCTTGCTTTTAGGAGTCATACCGGTGAAACCTCGATATCAAATCTTTGGATGTAATACCATACTTCCTCCCTTTAATATGTTAAGCCTTGGAAAAAGTAGAAACACCATATCACTTACGACTTCTGTACATGGAAGGATTTAATTCAATAAAAATCTCATGTTATACATTCCACTCTCTATCCTTTATTATTGTGTATACGATCTATTCTTGCTATATCTCAGTTTTCTGTCTACTACATTTTAATCCAAATAAGCCTTTGCCGAAATAGCTACATTACACATTTCGTTATAGATACAAAGGGAACGGCGATGGTCTGATGTTTAAGAACTGGACGTTATAAGCTGCCTTAAAATTTTGTTCTGTATCCATACAGTCGCGAGAATCCAGTAAATTAAATTAGATTGAGTTTTATTTTCGGACGCACTTTAACTGCTGTGGTTCTTAGCGTCCCATTCTATCTTGGGCGTGAAACATCGGTAATTTTGCTCAGAGGCCTCTTGTTCAGGCTTGAGGTGCTTTTACGTGCCGTAAATTTACGACAGGGGACCACCGGCTTACGCCCGAAAAAATCCATCGGGCGGACCCGATGGACCCACGACATCGGGAACCGGAGGCTAGCATGCTAACCACTACACCACGGAGGACGACAAGAGAAACAAGTGAATGTTGACACGACTTAAGAGAATATCCAAGAAATGAACAATTTGAACCTTTAATAATGTATATCTCAGAAATGGCTAATGTCAAAGAAAGAAACTACTTGCAACAAATTGTGTGTTTTAAAGAATCTAGATCTGTGTTCATCTGTGGCATAAGATTTACCAGTTTTACAAGATTATACAAAATGCCTTCCAAATTAAATGGACTTCACCGATTATTCCCAGAAAATTAAAAATGGGTATGTATTTTATTTGTAATCTACATATATTTAATGCACGACATTTTATTAAAAATCGTTAAGAGCATTTTTTTTAGAAAATAAAACAATTTGAAAAATATTCCAGGTAAAGTAGTCTAGGGCAGGGGGGATTTTCTTAAAAAGTTTCATATTGCATCTTTGGAACATACTGAACCTAAATATTGGTATTTACTGTTTTGTTTTGATTTATGCTGTTCACAGACACACAAAGGCAGTGACACACACACACACACACACACACACACACACACACACACACACACGTTTGTACCGTTTTATAAAAAACTTTATTTGGATTCAGGGGCTTCAAAACATGTATTTCCGTTGAAATCTGCTTATCGAATTTTTGAATGGAATGCAATACTTCCTACTTACCTACTTTACGTAGAAGATAAGGTAAAAAACTATTTGACTAATGTATCTCCATGTTAAGGGTTGATTAAAAGCGCTTTTCAGTGTTACAAATTGCTAACTTCACTGCCTACTATCTCAGAAACTAATGAAGATATCGGATTAAAATTTTGAAGGATGTGGATACCTTTTAAGTTCACTATCTACATTTGTGTCGTAATGTTTAATAAGGAATATAGGATATTTTCTTAATTATTCTATTATTTATTAAAATGTATCAACAACATAATGTATTAAATTACAGAGGGGAGCATTAAAGGGACATATTGTTCATTTGAATTTCGAGGAAAATAAAATGATGATTACAATTTTCAAGGGTGAAGCTAAAAATAACCCAGCGACACGATGAGATCACTTTTCCGAAGCATGAAGTCAAGAATATATTTTTTTCACCAGCGTAAACAGCCCTTCCTAATCCTACATACCTTGGCATTGTAAAGCACTACACACCGTACATTAAATGGCTCTTTATTACCGTGATGTAAAACTCCTAAAAGAAAAGCAAAATTATAGAGAATATTGTTCAAGAAAAAAATTCCACTCAGTATTTAGTATATAGGATAGTTATTGATTAGGTGGATTATGAAACGTATTCCTTGTTATACTGCTACTATGTAAACGAATATCCAGGTGAGCAAAGCCGCAGATAAAAGCCAGTGTTCTATAAAAACAATTGATCGTCATAATGTATCCCCGTGTAAAAAAGAGGAATTGAGTTCTGTGGTTTGTTTTCCCCCTTGCCATTCGCACCGTAACTGTCGCGTCCCTACTGGTGTAGATTAGTGTAAGGGGAAACTTGCGGAAACCAGAAGTTGAAAGAGGACAGCGATTGGCCACAGAGAGCGCTTTGGACAGGTCCATTCTTGCAATATCTATAGTATCTGGATGGCTTTTTGTTGGAGATGTATGCAACACTGAGGGAATTAATGCAAGGCAGCTGATGGAAGGTATTGTCGGTAGTACAACACGACTCCGGGACTGCTGGCAGTTCCAAGATAATTCACCGTCCACGTAGTTGACTCCACTAATTAGTATCGCCTGCACCACTGGGGGTGGGGCGGCGCCCCTAGCGCAACTAA
Source organism: Deroplatys truncata (assembly GCA_030765065.1). Lineage (NCBI taxonomy): Eukaryota > Metazoa > Arthropoda > Insecta > Mantodea > Mantidae > Deroplatys > Deroplatys truncata. The sequence goes on from CM060986.1 coordinate 113,243,233, forward strand.
TCCAAGGGATTACTGTGTTAGAGACCAGGAAACAATGCGACGCTATATCGCTTGTCTTATGCATCCCACCCATTTCCTTCCCTACTCCACCAGGGATTATGTATCCTCATGTGCCCTTTCCACAATCATTAAAAAGAACTGCGTTTTCAGAGCATAGCTTCTATCTTCCGGCTGTAGGGACAGAAGCTTGCCGTGTAGCAGCTCTATTTGAAGGGTTTCGGACTAACAGTGACTAACCCGCCAAGAGGACAATTAACCTTCGAAGGGTGCAGAGCGAAAACGTCACGTAACGTATATAATCGTGTGTATAGAAACATGCCGATATTATAAACAGTAGTTTATGTTGGTAACAGAATAGCATATTCTCTTATACGTTTCTGCAATACCTTTATAATGATTTGCAGCCAATGCCTAACCTTTGTTCGAAGTAGACGAAACCAAATTATATATGGCTCAAGACAGTTTAACCTTAACCAGTAAGCAGAAATTATGACATATTTTCTTTTCATTGTATGCCTAATGCTTTACCACAAAATAATTGAAGGCGAATTTTCAAATCTTTCCATAAGCATAATGCTTATTTTTACATTTTATTGAACTAAAACACATTAGGCTATAGAGATAAACGTTCTAATCTAATGCCATTAAAGGGGAGATATCAAGGAGAAAGTGAAGAAAGGATTTTAAAACAAGTGTTACACCTCCATTATCATGGTTGTGATGTAATTTACATCAAACAAAGGATATGACTATGAAAATAACTGATGTTACATTTACATGATTTTCTCTACCCATACATCTACAAACCAGTCTTCCAGAAGCTTAACTTTTATTTACTTATGATATTTGGTATAAGCATTTGTAAAATGGTTTCATTACACATTTAGTTGTAGTTAGAAGAGGGATAGAGGCAGATGAAGAGAGAGTCAAACCTTTAATAACTGGGTCGCATTACCCTGACTTTGAATTTAAACTTTTTTGTATGACATCACAAGAAACAAAAGAATGGCGACTTAAAATTTAAAAAAACGTAAGTATTGTAAATTTCAAACCAGTAAAGACATAAATGAAAATGTCCAAAGCCACAAAAACTTTCACATAATTGTGTGTTTTAAAAAGATCTACATTTCTTATATAGTACGAATTTGCATTTTATGTTTAAGGTTTTCCAGTTATACAAAAGTGTACAGAATCTCTACCAAAAGAAGAGGACTTCACAAGTTATTCGTGGAACATTTAACAAAGATTTTATTGGTTTGCAAATTTATGAAACAAAGTTTTAATCAAAATCGTTAGAGCCATTTAGGCATGCTATGTAAAGGGTACTTTGGAGAAGGAAAATTCTTGAAAATCTTCGTATCATATCCTTACGTTCGATATCGTTACATGTTTGGTAACTATCTGGCATTTAGTTTTTAAGTTTTGCTGTTCATGCACACAAAGCCTGAACTTTTAATTATTTTTAATAAAGGGGACCTCAAAATGTGCACTTCACGTAAAAACTCAATATTGCATTTTGGGTGGAGTGCAATAATATATCCTTTACTTACTATAACTAAATGGTAGAGAAAATAACATACATACATTCCAAAAAATGTGAAACAAACGGATCTTTAAAAATAATGTGAGACAAGAAATACAGCATAATTCAACTCAACCATAACAGTAGTAGTAATATGAAATGGAAGTTTATCATGTATTATTAAGGAGAAAAAATTGCATTAAAACAGCTGAAATAATATAGTTGTGCGCAATAAAGGGCTGCAGGATAAATGCACATTCGGTCAAACTTAAAGAGGCCGCCCTATTGAGCAGTTAAATTTTTTCAAAGTCCCTTCGAGTGAGCGCGCGGTTCACAACCATTAACCTCTGTGCGCTACTTTGTGTTCCCCATTATAACTATTACAAGAATATACGCAGTCCTGTGAACAAAGCCTGGTTGTCCCCAGCGTTCACGGAAGTACTGTATTCGAGCTCCTCTCTCTGACGCCGGCCAGTTTTAAATAGACCAGTGTACACAAATATGTAACCAAAATTGCCAAAAGTACAAATATATATGTAATGGGGTCATTAAAAGCAAAACCAAACATTTTATTTCTTTGCGAGAAAAGGTAGTCAAACTGACATTACTATAGTAATCACAATTAGTTCACCTCTATTTCAAAATATTGAAAAAGAAGCGTCTCCCATTAAAGCTTTTAAGTTAGTTTGGTACAGAATGGACAATTATAATATGTTTTTCCAAATGCTCCATTCTCTTGCACAGTCTTCTATCTAACAGTATGTTTTTATATGTGTATAGAGAGGGATCACTTGACTTCGCAAGAAGTCGACGGTATGCATTTATACAGAGGGATTGTGCTAAGAATAAAATGCTCAGGGGGGGTTGTACAATTTCACCACATCTTATGCAGCATAAATTTCTGTTTAGTCTGAATTACACCACCCACTTTAGCTGGTACAACATTGATCTTCTGAACTGTATCCTCCATTATTCTCACAGCTTCTTGGAAAGGCATGATGTGGCGTATTAATAATTTGGGGGGTTACATTGTCATTGTCAGACATATTATTGTTCTACATTGTCATTACCAGACACAGTGTTGTTTACGTCACTCTTGACTGGTAGCTTTGCCAACCACGAGTGTTGGGGGATATAGCGTCTATCTTAGTTAGGATTCCATGAGAAGCAGATCGCGTGTGCAAGCCTACATTTGGATCGGTGGACATCTCCCTTCACCTTTCATATTTAATAATGTAGGGACCCCAAGCGGTTGGGAAATAAACCTAGGAATGTGTAAATAGACTTATGTTACGGATTTTGTATAGTGAAAACCCACGCCTTCCTCTTAACTTCCACACCACGTTTCGGTCCTCCGCATCCAAGTGAGTATACATTCCCTCAATGTACGTGCTGGGTACCCAAAATTAATTTAATTTTCATGTAAAATTTTAGGCCCCTGCCCAGCATATATATATATATATATACACCTCAAGTTACTTTATATTCTCGGAAAGACAACTGAAGTAACTTGCGATGTATGTAAATTAAAACTGTTGAATTCTACATGTTTAAATTCGAACAATTAGTACAAGTGTATTATCCCTCTGTTTTTAATAGCCGATTTGCAGCTCAATGTTCTGAGACAGTATTTTATTCCTATCTGTAAGTAAGGAAACTAAGTGATTTTGTTCACATTTAAATCGTTTGTTTAAAGAACCCCGTTCATTATTACTAATATTACTTCCTTCAGTTTGATATTTTATCGTACAATACGTTTATCGCAAGCTTGGCAGAAGACTGTTTTACCATATGTTGTGAAGACATTATCAATAGAAATCATGATTCCAGTTTTGACGACGAAGACGCCATTGGTGCTATGGTTAATTAAACACAACTGAACTGCTACAAACGTGTAGCGTTTTGAGAACAAAAAATGAAGAGGTTTAAAACGAGTCATTTTTTTCCGCTTTAAACTCGTGCAATTAGGCTTTCAGTGTAATTGAAATGTATGGGATTGACGATAATATTAACTTATTGAGTGCCACAATAATAAAACTTTCAAATTATTTTTCCTTTCTTACTACAGTAATAGATAATAAATAATAATTATATTAATAATAATTTAATAGAAGCTCAAAATAAACCGAAACATGTATAATCACTCTGCAAATATATCTAAGTATGTGAAATTATGTAGTATACTATGTCACACATACACATTATACCAAAAATGTAACTTGTACGTCAAGTGTATCCCGTCAAAATTTTCATTTTATTCGTGCATAAATATGTAGCATTAAAATGCGTAATTACATACAATCTGGACTCTAGTAATGACATTTTGAAAAACCTTAAAATAAACTGTTTTCATTTGAGTAACTCGAACGTTTTATAACAATGCGGTAATGTAATAGGAGTAAGAGCAGTTAAGAAACTTTAAATGAGCTATGTGCATTTGTTTCGGAGATATAATTTTTCTGCTCTTGGCTTAGTTATATGTTAATTTAAAGTACTCCAGGTATCAAATAGCTTGTCAGATCTCACACAGCATTCTATTGTGAACCTTAAGAACACATTAAAAGAATAATCACATTTCTTAAAATTATAATGAAGCTGTGTGAGAAAAATAGTTCGTGAGTTCGAGTTCGGGAATGCCAAACTATGAAATTATTTAATAAAAAGCAAAATTACTTAGGTTATAATTTCCGAAGTCTTACTGAAGTTACGTTAATTGGTCATGCACTTTAAGTAACTAAAAGTTCCGCGAGAGGAAACATTTAACACTACGTTCAGGAGTAATTAGCAGACCTTTAATGGCAAAACCAACAATAAATAATAAAGGTTACAATTTTTGTGAGCCATATGGATTGGAACGTTCCCTTTAATTAAATACATATTATACAACTGTATGTAATATGCTTATTATTTATATATATTTTAAAATTTAAGTTAATGTTTTTTACTCTGAAACCTGCACTAATTTGGAAAACAAAACAATAATTCGTACACACTTTGTGGTACAGATGCAAATCTTAGCTCTACAGTTTGGTAACATTGTTATATACGCCAACTTCCGTTTCACTAAGTCGTGTGATTCCTTTCTTTAGGAACGTGACAGTTTTTTCTCCACCTTCACTTTGTAGTTTTCCTCTGAATGGCATTTTCTGTTATAAATAAACCGGCATCTCAAATTATTTAATATGGCTAAATAAATGTTATGGATATAAAAACATCACCTTAATGCTATTGTGGATCTATTTATCTATTTTGGTGTTAAATAAAACAAATTAAGTTTTATTTATGGGCGCTCTTAACTACTAACATCAAAACAGTGAAATCACAATAAAATGTACGAGTAAAACGCATATTTTTGACAGCTCTTCATGGAGGGAAGACACTATTGGGATGTAAAGGAATACGCCATGTCGCCTACGTATTAAAAGTAGTTCAAGAGGCCGAAAGTTCTAAAATTGCTTTGTGTTCGGTGGTGATATGGAATAGCTCGGTTTGGATAGAAGAAGTATTTATAAACTGCAGGTTGCATAAGCGGCGTCGAGAACCAACGAGCTGACATCTTCTAAACGCAGTGTAGCGTGTGTGTATTGTCACGCCAGACGCATATTGTGTCGTTGGCGAGGCATTGTTAGGATAATTTTTTCGGCTTTGTTTGAAGTTCGTCTGGCGTGGCGACTCGCCACCTTCTGGCTGACGATCCTAGCCAGAGGTGGAGGAAGTGACCGTTATTTCTTTGTGTGTTGAGCTTCACTTCTGGTCGAGTGTTGAGTCTTAAAGGTTGTATGTGAAGTTGTGTGAATGTAACCTCGTGTGTGTAGCATCTCCCCTCAATTTCTTCCTTTTTATCTTTTGTGTGTGATGTAGGGGCATCGTGCCTATACTGAATAAACCACAGGTAATGTGATTAATGTGAAATTCTGTGTATCTTTTGTAACTCTCCCACCACCGCTCTGGAATGTGTTGCTTAATAATCTGGTCCTCTGGCTGCCTCTGTAGCTATGTCTCCCAATGTGCATGCTGGATTAACTACAATTTAATATCTAGCTGTAAACCTTTTGGCCTTACCCCAGTATATAACAATAGGACGCTGAAGAGTGTCGCTTGCAAAAAGTTTTTACACATTCTTCGCCGACGTTATAATTTGAAGGAGTTGCCAATATCCTGGCTTCATTAACAAGCAGTGAGAATAGAGAGGTGGTATTGACTGGGAGAGTTTAACTTGGATTTTGGAATCTGATGGGCATTATTAACTGATGCTTTACCGTAACTCTGCCAGTATGATACAAGTTTGAAATTGCACACGACCTTACTTCTCAGCAGACCACTTACATTAGAGAAGTTGGATCACCTGAAAGCGCCTCTCAAGTAACCTCCATAGTTGGCGAGAAAATAGGGAAAACCTAGCTTCATAAGAAAATATTTACAGTAACTTATATAAAGCGCAGTGTCGGATATGTATGGCAGAAGTAGCATATTAGAAATTCTGTAAGAAAACGTTTAATGGTTATGCAGATGTCATTTAAGCGAAATGTATTTCTATTACACCATTAGTTTCGAAGAAAGCTACATATATATACATATATATAATATATATATGGATTCATTTTAATTATAATTGTAATTATGATTTCCATAAATTTCAGTTTTGGGTATGTAACTGACGATAGAATTTAACACATCACATTTCTAAAACTTATGTGTTTTTTTGCATCGTGAAAGCGCAAGCATTTATATAGAAGCCTTCTCTATTAAAATACTGAACTGGTTGATATAACCTTTAACTAAAAAGGTGTAAGTAAATATATGTTACAGTCTCATTGTTAGGTACATAGCTGTGTATCACGACATAATTTTTTGTTAATAAACCTATGTCTAGAACGCTTTGTGTGCGTGCAAGTGTGTCTAAAATATGGAGGTAGACGTAGGTAGTACGCATCACAACATTTAAGAAAGAATGTCAAATAGAACTGAAATAATTATAAATAAATATAGACACTTTAATCAACTATTGAAGGTACTAACAATTTTGTACATCGCCTGGTTATGTGATGGTCACGAGGGTGTATGTTAGGACGTAAGCTACCTGTTTCACTTCAATACTCTCCAGTCTTGGAAACATGGTATGGGTTGGGTGAGGCTTATTGGGGTAAGCTGTTGATGGAGCCAGCAAGCTTGCATTCTTTCGGACTTCCTCGTATATCAGTATTACTTCTGTGTACTCTGCATTTGTGTACAAGGATGGCGATTCTCATTCAAACTTGACGATAAAGTCATAAATAAGCACTGTAAAGATGAAACTACTTATCATAACACTGTAAGAACTAATTTTGGTTGTAGTTATAAAGAAAACTGCTGTGCATTACGTAACAGCCATTGGTAACCAACCGTTAACTATTATATGTTATGTCTACTGCTTCTCGCGGAGTCTACAGATTTTTTACCTACAATCATTCGCCTTCTCGTTTCGGAGAAACTGGCGCATAATTATAGATTTTGTGGACTGGGTTTATTAACAAAATATCATATGGTGCATATCTACCACCAGGTCTTATAACATATGATTTTACACCCTGTATAACATACTTCATGGCGCAATAAATGGAATACGTGTTCATTTCCTAAAGGGGGAGGGAGCTTTAAATGGAATGAATTATAAAACTTTAAATATCTGATGTTTTTTATTTTGTATTCTGAAAATTACTACAAAGTAAAAGTTTCCTAGCATAAGTTATATGACTTTTATGGATTTCCAATTTTTAATAGAATGAGTAAATTAACAATGAGTTAATTTTTCTTTATATATCTGAACCTATATAACTGGTTTAAGGGGTATAGATGTCGACCTCTTAGTGGTGATTCAATAAACAGAAACGAATGAAAAAAACTTTTAATACTATTTTACACATTGAACTCTTATTTGCATAGAAGATACAAGCTCTGCTGTATTTTTGTCGCATTGATAAAAGAGGGAATTATATCCAAAGCACCTGTCGTATCAATATGCCTTCCGTTCCCACGTGGTCTTAAGGTACATTAGCAGAATATATACAATGTTGAATGTTTCTAGTGGTCTGTAGCAGTGTGTGTACTCAGTCGGGTTCGTGGCGCGAGAACTAAGTACACCGAATACGTACCTGGTGTTACATGTGATGTAACAAAAGTTTACCTTTAGATCTTTGTTGAATGTAAAAGTTAAACCAACAGTAATACTTCTGCTGATGTTGATGCCGACTGTGGGAAGTTTTATCATCCAAATACCATTACCTTATTCGTATATTATTTCATTTAATTATAAACAAATGCTAAAAATAGAACACTGTACTTACATATGCTTTAACGTAAGACAGCCAGTAAAATTGACAAAAATCAATGATAATATTTTAAGTATTTTGGACACTTAAGTATACGCACAACCACAATGTAGTCAAAATGCCAATTTTTAGCATATAATTGCCAATAATTTATGTAAGACACTCCCCCTTTTACAGAATTTCCTTTTATGTCTGTATTTCTTCAAATGTAAATGGTAGACATCTGAACTGGCCTGAGGAGGAGCTACTAGCGAACCAAGGAAAACAACTAGAACTCTGATTATGGCCCTCGACACTTCTGAACAAGCCTGTAGGATGAGAAATTTGTAAATGTTATAATAAAATATATTAACGTCTTTGTCTCAGTTTAATAATCTTTGACATTCAGGTACACATTATTTATGCACCAATAAACCTATATGCTGAACGTTTTACTGCTTACTATCGCCCTAATCAGTGAAAATATGAATGGAATTGTCCTAGTTCTAAACAATTGTTTGAAATTAATCTTGAATATCCTTTTTGAAGAAAAGTAATTTTATTTAAAATACAATATTTTCCCAATGGGCACCAGAGTAAAGCAGTGTATCGCTTCCAGCTCTCGTACTGAGGGCCTGGGGTTCGGTTCCTGCCTCCAGGTTGACGATTTTAAGTCGGCCCTAACCACAATATAATTGAGTTTTATTTATGGACGCGCTTTAACTGCTGGGTCCTTAGCGTTGCATTCCATATTGTTTGTAAAATACTGGTAATTTTGTTCAAAAGCCTTTTTATCGGACTTGAGGTTCTCTTACGTGCCGTAAATCTACGACACGGGACCACCGGCTTTATTTCCTTCCGAAGGAAGCCACGCTATAGACTTTACGCCTGAAAAAATCAATCGCCTTCCGCCGGGTTTGAGCCCGCGACCTCGGGAACTAGAGGATAGTATGGTAACCACTACGCCACGGAGGACGACAAAGCCCTAACCACGCCTTCACCTCTAACTTGCTCATGTGAAATATCCCCAAGGCTCAATGTGGTTCGGAGTACACGGTAAAAGCTGCAGGTCCTCTCATCCCACCGCTATCCTCATCCTCACCCTGCCATCGGAGGCAACGGATTTCAACTGCTGGATGCCTCCACCTCAGAAATGGGTCCAGTCATCGCTTGGTGAAATGAGGTATCTCCGAAGGTCATATGCTATATGGGAGCGTTAGAAACGACAATATTTTCCCACGATGGAGCTAAATTTCCGTTATAGGTTACCAATAACAGAGAGAAATATTAACAACTCTACTTCTACAATTTTACAGCGATCTAACATTAATGAATAATGTACTAATTACCTTAATCAACAAATACACGTTGCCATTCGCTTTCGACAAGACGTTCATTCCTTCCGTATTTCCGTAAAACCAACAACAAGAAATTTTCTGAATAAATTTGTAGTTTCTTCTTAAATACCATTTTTTGAAACGAGTGTACGCTCCTTCGTATAATCTTCTTGGAGTTTTTCAATAATAAACCACCAACTATCTTATTAGCAGCACAAGCTAAATCTTTTAGTGATTTCAAAACAAATAACTTTGCTTTTAAATTCACAATGTAAGCCATGCAATCATATAAACAACAAAAGAGTTGCTACGCATATCCTTTCAGCCATTCCAAAGACTCTGATATTTTTTTCATTAATTACAAAATACCTCAATGAAGTTGTTCAAGCGAAATTCAATAAAAATAAATAAAAGGCAACAATTTAGCTCCGATTGCGGAAAATAACAGTATATACACCACAGAGTCTAAACAGATTTTCACCTCAGAATATTTGTTCACCCCTCAGGCTCCAATTATGTACAGTCCGGTGTAAAAAAAGCATTCCGATATTTTTGGTTTCCTATAATGTTTTTCTTTATTTGATGTTGGCAGAATCCCCGTATCAGTTGTGTTCCACACCTACCTGAATTTGCTAATCTCTTATTGATTTGAACAAAGAGAGCGGCGAAAGGGGTAGGAAACGGAAACATTTTACCTTAGGGACTAAAAGGTACTTGCCAGTCGCTCGTCAGATCTGTCCTTCTCTTATTGGTTAGATGTCAAAAGCCTAATACTGAAACCCTAGCTAATAAACACTAGTTGATTTCCGATGCAGGAACGAAGGAAGCTGGGGAAGAAAGTAAGGCAAACATTATGTGGAATGGTTGGATCAAACCGCCTTGTAAACAACGTCCTCTTTATTTTAAATGTCATTTGAAAATTTACAGAGGATATACGCAACAAAACGAAAACTATTGCTGCCCTTAATGAGCAAGGTTATAGTACGTTGAAGGCTGCGGGGGTAGGAGTATCTCAAGGACAGCGTCAAACTGGTGGAAGAAATCGAACGGGTTTACTGGACATGCAAACCCGGAGACATATTTAATTATAAATGCATAATTCACCACATGACACCAAAAGCATAAAAAACATATCATAACGGGATACAAAACAAAATTAAAGGATTTTTTAAACAAATTTAAAGTTTTCAAAAGAGACAAAAAGGTATTTTACTTTGAATAACTTATTTAATAGGTTATGCCATTATGGGGTAGCTATTCTTTTCTTCGTATTGTTATTATTATTACTATTATTATTATTATTATTATTATTATTATTATTATTATTATATTCCCTTTTGATGATAACTGTTTGCAAAGTAGCAATATCAATATAAATATTCATTTTGAATTATAATATACCGCAAACAAGCATGGAACCAAGTTATACAAGATGAACCCATGTAAAATGAAACAGTATTATAAAAAATCGCAAAACAAAACATAGCTTTACTTTAAAAGGGTTGGAAACCTTCTTTATATTCCTTTTCTTGCAAAACTCTGATAAAATTCATTTAAGATAGCACTAACTCTGAATTAATTATGGAAAAGTAGAATCAGAATACAAAATTCAATGCCACGGGGGTTCGAACCAGCGACTTCAACTTAAACTACAGCTAGTACGCCGTCTGAGCTACGATTTCCATATGCCAACTTCATATGCAATGCTCCATGTGACTCCAATGTTCCCGGTAAAACGCAGGGCATCAACTTCTCTTAAGATAAAATACTCCAATGTCGAGTTACCTAATGTTCCAATCTGCTTCTAACTTTCCAGCGGAAGAATAACCTACGCAAGAATAATTAATAAAACTGAATTGATTATGTTTTCCCAATGAATCTAAAACCGCCTTGAATCTTAGTTTCTCGTAAATGTAATTGAAGGAGGACGCCAGTAGTTTTGTTGACAATGCCAGGCTAAGGATCCGAGGGGAGTGCATTGCAAGGCGATAGGGAAATGTATAGTTGCTTACAGTACTACATTTTGCAGACCTTAACCGCACTAGTAAATGCAACTTAGAACTGTGGATGTTTTCTTTACCTGACTGTCCTTCCGATGCACCCCCACTTGTTTCGCAAGTGTTTAATTCCTCTTTCCACCGTACGCAGTTATATCGTAGCCAACTTTCAAAAAGGTAGTGCTATTTCTTAAAACTGACTAATATTGAAACGAAGGCTTTAAAAAAACCTGTATAATTTACAGAAACACAGCTAAACTAGCTATTTATTAAAATACACAAGTATGTAAAAATAACATAGGCGAGATATAGAAGGCGCTCTTAAATTGAATCTAATTTCAGATACACCCGGTATACTTTTAATGTTACTTTATCAATATTTACTGTGTTTGTGTGTTATTAAAAGCTTAAAGCTAAAGTGTCGTTTAACAATATTCCACTATTTTTGTTGGTCGTGTATCAACAATAAAAAAACAACTTATATGTAAAGGCATGACTAATGATGATGGTGCAGTGGTTCCGCTGACATTTTAACATGCCATTCAGTGGGGTACGCTGTCCGCTCAGATGCTAAACTGCAGTTTATCTACCAGGCTTTTAACATGTTAAAAGTTTTAAACCTGATGCATCGCATAAAAAAGACTGGGTTTTATTTACTTTAACCGAATCAATGCCCTGTAATTGGGCACGAGCACGTTTTATTTTTGGCATACAGGCAGCAAAATTTGGAATTTGTGTAGCGGATTCTCCCCACAAACTTTTTTTTCCCCATGTCACGAAGTGACGCAAACAGAATTACATTCTATAAATTCCGAAATGTACATACGCACACATGCCATGTGCGGATCAGCTATGCAGGAATCCCACATGACTTTAATAAACTGTATTGTTTATGTACTCCAGTGCTTACAGTGAGCAAAATAGAGTATTATAATTTATCGCATGACTCAATGATTTCAGAACTAATAATTCATAGCGTGCTAACACAGACACCTCTAATAACGTGTGGGGAAATAATGAAAGCTGTCATATGTGGGTACTGAGCAAATTATCGGTTATTTTAATCAGGCGGAAAAATTGTAAATTTTTTGTCGCGAGTAAATTTTTCCTTTCTACTGTATTTATTATGAACTGCACATTAAGCTGATTATAGCACTCGCAAGGTAAGGACACACTCCTTTCATGCAGGAATTCTACTAAAACTTTGCTTATGCTTAGATATTAAAGCGGCTATTTAACTTATGTGACGTCATCAAAAATGGACCAAAGAAATGGAAGAAAATTTTAAATTTTAAGCAATCACAGCTGGATATCGTAATGAGTCACCAAATCCCTTTACCTCCGCTACGTGCATTTGTCTTTTGAATTGCCGCCGCGACATGCATTGTCTTCTATTTCGGTTTCAAATTAATATGCATTCGTCTGCTGTAATATAGATAGAAAGTGTTTAATATTTATAATAGAAATACGCAATGATTATTATTATTATTATTATTATTATTATTATTATTATTATTATTATTATTATTATTATTATTATTATTATTATTATTATTTTGTAATATTGTTCTCCCTGGTGTAATGGTTACCATGCTAGCTTCTAGTTCCGGAGGTCGTGGGTTCAAACCCAGTGGAGGGCGATTGATATTTTTCGAGCGTAAAATTCCTTAACATGGCTTCCTTCGGAAGGGAAGTAAAGCCGGTGGTCCCGTGTCGTAGATTTACGGCACGTAAAAGAACCTAAGGCCTCTGAGCAAAACTACCGGTCTTTCACACCCTATATAGAATGGGACGCTAAGGAATACAACACTTAAGGAGCGTCCAAAAATAAAACTCAATTTAATTTAACTTAATTGCTTTTTAACAGTCTGAACTCACTATATTCGTGAATTTATCAGAAAACTCAAATCCTCTTCTGATACTACTTGTTGCTGTTTGATTTCAAGCCGTTATGGACAAATATAATTTAAGAACGCCTTTAATATCACTCATTAAGAAATTCAATTATAGGGCAGTTATCAGACCTGAGAATGTGGTAATCATTCGATAATAATTACGCATCCTCCACATTTAAAGCCATCTTTATTTAGTGAGCATTTTCCGTCTTTTGTTAATGAAATACGTTATACTACATTTCATTAACAAACAAGAAGCTGCGCCTGCTTTGCTAGTTGTCTCCTGCAATTCCAAGTTCGTGCAACCTTGGGCGAAATTCTTCCTCTATTAACGTTGTATACAGGACACTTCCAAAAAGTATTTTTATGAAAAGGTTCGTGTGTGTCTATTTAGTAATAATATAATTTAAAAATAAAATCTAGGTTTTACACCAAACATCGTAAAACATTGAACTTACGAATATTCAGATTTCACCGATGTTGAATTTCATTCTTATGTAATACCCCAAAATGAATAAAATTCCTATAGATAGAGCGCAAGCTATTGAAATTCACCAAAAGCCGCTATGACATATTTAGGTTACATTTGGTGATATTCAATCTGTCAGTTGACATCAATGGCAGCAACTATTTCTAAATTTCTCACCTTGTAAAGATATGGTCGTATTATCTTGCACGTACGTTAACATTTGAATTTAAGGCAAAATTTCCTTGGTGTATTAGATGTCATTCTGTTCCACGTGGACGTTTTTTTGGAATTGTGTTAGTCCTTACGTAAGTGCTCCATACTTTTTGTTGTTTATACAATAAAATTTTGCAGTAAATACCCAACCATATTATTTAGTGCTGGGAAATTATTTAATACAGAAGGTTTCTTTCAAAACAACACTATTTTGCAAACTTGTCTACGATACACTTTATTCATGTGTAGTTCGCGTGTGCGAATTCAGCAACACGTCAATACCTAAAACTCTTCTGGATTAAATCAGCTTCTTGTGCTAAATACGTAAAACAGTATTTGCTGACTGGATTGAAACTACTAATTCCTATTATAAAGCTGGCAGCACTTCAGTTTAGTGTAACGTCATCTATTTTTAATTTTGAGAGTTGCCGTTAAATTGTTTCTCCTGTACCATCAGAATTCTTGAAGTTTATAAACGCACAACATTACCAATAAATACATTCATATCGATCTTAAATAAATTAGAAGATGATATTCACTCATGTACAACTCAAAGAATTGGAGTCCAACATGCTTCAGAAATACAGCAGAAATATGTTCATTAAGGATTCGTAAAACCATAAGGAGAAGCTTGTAGGAGAACACCTACACACCATCAATAACATATACATTTGTAAATAATTAAGACTCACAGATATTAATAATCGATTAGCACAGATATGTTAATAAATACAACAAATAATAAGTAACAGGGAGGATTTAAGTAAAGAGAAATAATATATAAATGGAATAATTGTATCAGAATGTTTGTAAATTTCATTATAAATCGTACATATTAAAAAATCAGGATTTCATGAAATAATATTGTTAAAACCTTTTACCAGGGAAAGACGAACTAGCAACTTAGGGACAACTAGTAAGTGAACTTTGTAACATAGGGAGTAGGAAAATAGCAGCTGCAACGAGAGAAAAGACCCATGGTAGAAAGGGCAATAGAGTGAAATTCCTGGAAGCGTCTGTCGCAGAAGAGTGTTGGGTAAAGTAAGAGACTGTACGAGAGAGAAAATCGGCATATGAAAGAGATGTAGATAGAGTGTAAATTCCTCAAGAGTTGCCTGAAGCTCGACTCCTAAAACTTGGACAATTTAACTCTCATACTACGCTAAGCAACTGCCAGTCAAAAGACATGTTACAAATATTGGCGCAAATATTCACATGAGGACATTTCTGTATAAAACCAACCTAGGCCTTGACAATAGTGCATTGCTCCTGATGGTGAGACGAGACGCTGCATGTTGTGAAGGCTGGGAAGAGATAGTGTGTGACGAGGAGAAATATATTTACCAAAACTTATTGAGTTGGGTGCATAGGAAATAACTCAGATACGTAAATAAGGGAATAGTGTTGCTAACCGAACGAGCATCCGGCAGACATCAAACCCAGGACGCTCAGATGACCATAACAGGATTCAGGCTTAAAGTAGCGTGACCAGCTCGTCCCGCCATAACCTTTTGCTTAATTTGAAATTTCTACGTAATATTGTTGCTTGAATAATGTTATGTAGACAGACGAAGCGTTATTTATATGAACGATGCAATACGTAAAGGACTATAGAATGTGCTACTAGTAATTGAAAGTTCTTTGTAATTCAGTGCCGAAAAACTACATGAATGCAAATGAATAGTTTCTCATAAACATTAAAGTATATTCCAATGTAAATATATTTGCTACTTATAACCATAATTTTGTATTCATACAAACCTACTTAGAATGCTTCCTAAATGTTTCGTACCATTTGGAAAACAAATTTTCAAAGCGCATGCTATAGTAAAAATCTATTTATTTAAATTCAGATGACTTTCTCTACTCTCTATATCTTATTAGTTGGTATACAGGAAACTTAAATTTTCCTATCTACTTCGTTTTAATCGAGATAAACCTTTACCAAAATACTGCATTGCACATCAGAGAGAAAATCGGCAGGACTTTAAAAGAATGACTAAGTATTGAACAATTCAATCGTCAATAGCGGATATCTAGGAAATAGCTAACGGCACAAACATTTTAAATAAACTGTGTTTTATTAAACATATCTGCAATTTCTGTGCAGTAAGTTTTCGTCTATCGCGCAACATTTACCAGTTACACAAGATTATAGAACTTTCCTTCCAAATAAAGAGGACTTCACAGGTTATTCTCAGAAAATTCAAGATATGCGTTTTATTACACTAGTAAACATTTTTGATATATGTTATTTAATCAAAGTTGTTACACAATTATTTTAGAAAATAAAAATTTCCAAAAGTGTTAAATGTAAAGGGTAGGTTGGGGTAGAGGCTTTCTAGAAATCTTTGTGTCATATCTTTGGAATATGTTGAACTTATATACCAAGTTTGGTATATAACCAACTTTTCGTTTCTGAGTTATGCTCTTAATAGACAAACACAAGGACATTTATACCAACCTTTTACTAAAACAAACTTTTTTTAGTTCAGGAAACCTCAAAACTTTTATATCAAGTGAAATCTATGAATCGAATTTTTGGGTTGAATGCAATTCCTTCTCTACCAACTTTGTACATGGCAGAGAAGATAAAATAAGGTAACGGATAAATAGGTTTTTATAAGCTTCTTTATACCTAAAAATCTTTCACACTATACCTCAACAGAAAACTGAAGAGAAAAAGACCATCAGACCTTTTGTTATAAGATTCATACCTACTATTGAGATTAACAATTTTTAGGATCTGAAACGCAAGTTTTATGTTAATTTCTGTATCAATTAGAAATTCTGAGAAGAACCGTCCGCCGATTACAGTAATAAAGTGTGCAAGAAACCTTCATACATTGGAAGAACAACAAGAAAACGTCAGTCGAGAAATTCACTAAATTTCGCATATTGAGCTCTCGATTGTAAATGAAAATTTTCTGAGAATATACCAGAAATATGGGTAGAGAAGGAAAAATTTCAAGCATCTCTCATAACGTCTGTGCTATTATGATTATAGTCGTAACTAAAACTGTGAGAATATAAGGCATTTGCAGAAATATTATAACTATTTCGGCGGGATCCGACCTGGGGTGGCTGGTGCGCGAGCCGCGGATGCGCCGGCCAAAGTGTGAAAGACAGGCAGTTTACTAGAATCCCAAATACATAAAAGCAATGTTACGTGGGTCAAGAATTAATCCATCTCGTCACAATTGTGTAGTGATGTGCATAAAATGTGGCTCATAATGAAACGCATCTTATTATGGTATAACCCCACATTCTGCTAGTGTGTTGTCCTCCGTGGTGTAGTGGTTATCATGCTAGCCTCTAGTTCCCGAAGTCGCGGGTTCAAACCCAACGGACGGCGATGGATTTTTTCGGCGTAAAAATCTTCAGCATGGCTTGCTTCGGAAGGGAAGTAAAGCCGGTGGTCCCATGTCGTAGATTTACGGCACGTAAAAGAACCTCATGCCTGATAAAGAGACCTTTGAGCAAAATTACCGGTTTTTCACACCCAATATAGAATGAGATGTTAAGGATCACAGCAGTTAAAGGGCGTCCATAGATAAAATTTAACTTCTAAAGAACTTTTAAATCTGCCAGGGCGACTACCTCTGTTACTTGAGTATAATTCTAGCCATTGGATTGACAGGGTAGTTCACCTCCCCAAAAATGTGGCTGAACTACCGAAGAGTAAAATTACAAGCTGGTTGTCTAGCGGAGCACCATTAAGTCGATGATTTTTAAATATTATCTCCAAAGTTAATTAGAATAATAATAATAATAATAATAATAATAATAATAGTAGTAGTAGTGGTGGTATTTATTAAGTACTTAGTATTACATTAATTGCATAACACAGTCACATGAGTAGTAAGACAGTACATGCTCTCTAGAAAAATACCTGGACTGTATACGTGACTTGCAGTATAGCGTAGAAGTATTGTCGCTGATGAAAGTTTTCATATAAATTTCCTAGTTGCCGTTCACTTTAACGACGCATGCAAATAATTCTTCACTCCATTTTGAAATCCAGATTATGTTGTATTGGTTAAGCCTTTTGTCGTGTACCACTCGTAGTGAAAATGTTTTATAGAGGCGATATCTAAACCACCCCTTCGCTAACTTCGATTAGACCATCGTTTCTTTGGGTCGTTTCAGCTTCCTGAACTGTTTTTCAGTCCTGTCATATAGGGAAGTGACACCGGCTGGTTGGAGTCAAAGGTTGCTTATCTGAAAATGGAAACCTCACGGAAGGATGAATAATATTGCCATCAGGTGAATAGGACACTTTTTAGGGATGTAAATATACACCATTATAATTAAGATTCAATGCTGAAATGTGAGAATGTTATTGGTTCTACATGCAACTACAGAGGAGAATTCGACTCAATGCTTTTAAACCGTTATACTGAAACGCAATACCGTGATAAATGCCTAATGCAGACTAATTTTACTGCATATCTAGCGCTCAATAACCTGTAGAATTGTCGATTACGTTATGAGCATCTATGATACACTTTCACCTTATGTTATAAACATTTTTTCTTTTTTCATCTCAAGGGCTAAGCTGTAGACATTTGTGTGTGCTTTTAGAAGCGTTTAATGCCCGTACTTACTGCATACAGCTCTACAGGCGGTGGACAGTGATGATACACGAAATGAAAATATAAATGCGGAAGGAAATTTGAAAAGGAAACGTTCCAGACATAAGTTTCCTATTTAAGTACCTCCTAGGTATTTACCAGCTATGAGGACTGAGAAAACCCTGGAAAACCTCAGTCAGGGAGGACAGTCTTAGCGGGATTTGAACCAAAGACTTTCCGTTCAAGAGTTCATGTCTTTACGGCCTCGGTTACCCTCGTCGATAGAAGTTTCTGTGACGGGTATATTACCTTGCATGTACACACCGGTAGAAAATTACATCCACTAAAGCGAAACACGTTATAGTGACACATAGGGATGGACTCCTTTCTGCGTTTGGTTTGACGAAAACACCAAAATTGGAGTAATGTTTATAGTGTATTATGAAGTATTTATAAATGTGTTAAGCCGTATCTATTTTAATGAGTACAATATTAACGTTTAACCACACAACTATCCAGTCCCTTAATATTAACGTTCATACAAATAAAACATCGGTCGAAAGAAGCATAATTGTACAAAGGCTTTAGTTATTATACGAAAGTTCCTCTATAAGAATTAAACTGATAACATAAATAGGTTATATTATTAACTATAACGCCCAGCATGACTCCTACGACATAAAATACTCGAGCTCATGTTCTAGTTTCTCTTTCGTCGATTCTGCACGTAGATTTTGTCAGCTGTGCATTTACGTGTAATTTTGCATGTACTTTTTCAGGCAAGTTCATTAACTATAGACCCCTGTTTAACTACAAGTTCTTTTAATTACCCTTTTCTTCTTTAGCTCTACGCTGAATTTGTTCCGAATAAAGGAGTTTGTTATTTGAATAAACTTTCAAACAGTTTCTATTACTAAAAGCGATTGAAGTTTGTAAAAGCAGGTTTCAATTCAGGCTTTGTTTTCTGAACCCTGGGAACATGTAGTAACAATGTGATGCACTAAAGGTTTAGATTCACGTTTCAGTATCACAGTTGAGGCTTGCCTTGTAAATGATAATGAGGTTAATAAGTACATCCAAACTCCATGATAATCAGACTGTTGACGTGGCTGTACATGTAAGCAGTTGGAAATAACTCGTTGTGTGTGACATCTAACAGGTTCACTCTCTTGGTCTGTAGTAATGCATACGTTCCACTGCCGTAACACTAGGGTACAGAGAAACTGAAGAAATTTCCAAATATTTCGACATTGACTAAACCAATTGTAAGCCTTAATCGTATCATTAAAAGTTATTTTCAAAAGCTATGAATAATATTTATCAACAAAAACTCTGAAGCAGGATTGGTGTCCCGGTCACACCGGTGTGAATGAACTCGCGTTCTAAAGTATGTTTAAATAAAAATAGTGATAATGTTATACCAATTGTTCAAGTCATTACGTTTATTTGTACGATATTTAGAACGTAGAACAATAATAATATGAGCTGGTTTCAAGAAGTCAGTGGATATTAAGTATTTCCTCACTTATATGACAAGAGAAACAAGGAATTAAGGAAAATGTTAGTGAAAATTTCCCTGAGGAGTGTAGCATTGTATAGTGCGGAAAACGTTATGTTGCGACAAAGCGAGAAAGATTACTTTATGGAAGTAGAGATATAGAACAGCAATGCGGAATGTGAAACGCTTGTGTAAAGTAATAATGAAGTAAATAACTAAAACAATGGAAGAGATGCTGAAACTGATGATGAAATGACATGCCGTGATCCTGAATAAGAAACTGTTTGCAGAGGTCTACTATGAGGAATGATAAACGGGGAAAAGAGTAGGGTATGAAGTGAGTAACAAATAATAAAGCATGTTGGGATATATGGATAACAGTGAAACAGGGAGTAGAAGCATCGTTTGAATTTTACACTGCCGTACATACGCAGAATTTCACCTTACACCCACCTTCTGCTCTTTCTTTCCTATATTTATGAATCTATCTTCTGTTACCAACACTGTGTTTTTCCTAAATTACGTCTTTTAGCCTTTAATTTCTCTATTTTGACGCATTTATATTCCTAGTTATCTTTTTTCGAATGTTCTTCTTCCCTTCCTTAGCTGATGTTATCATTGGTACACTGCTTGTAGCACATATCTCAATACATAGCTTATATATTTTCTGGAAACTTCCTAATCATGCTTATAATTCCTAATGGAGAATTAAGCCTAACACGAGCACAGCAGCTCAACTGCGCCTTCCAGAACAAATAATTAATATTCTATGCTTCCTGAAGAGTTTAATTTTAAACTTTTACACAAACTTTTTTTAATTGTTTCAGAATGTATCTAAAATATAATTAAAATGCAAAACTCTTGAAAGGTGGATGGGCAGTAAACGCACTTCATACCGTCCACTGCAATTTTCTCCTATTGAAAACTTGTAAATGACCACGGGGCATTTCATTTTCCTCGCAAATTGTTTTATGTGATATAATATGCTTGTTTTTAACCTCCCTGTATATTTATAGTACGCGAGTGTAATTAAATGCTAAGCTTAATTTAATCATGCTGTGATGTGTGGGTAAAATGCTTTAAGAAAATTACAAAACACAAAGCTTATAAATCCAATTTCTAGTAATCTATAAAGTGGCGATTTTCTAATAAAAACAGCCAGCGATTTTCCTTTTACTGTAGCTGAATATAAAAATATAGGGAGTTTGGTTAGCGAAGTTACAAACTTCATTCCTTAAATATAAAGCTGTACTATCTGCTTAGGGCGTATACTTGAAGAACACACCCTAGATAGTTCTGTCATATCGTCTGCCCAATTATTTTCTTGAGTATCTAAGGGCTACAGAGATCAGGCGGTTATTCTGTAACCCGCATTCATTATGTCCCGGTGACTGTCCACTCTGGCCTATGGGTTTTTTCGGGGTTTCCCGGATCGTTAGGCGAATGCTGGAGTGCTTTCTTTCTTATCCCGAATTTCCTGCCCCTCAATTTTGTTCCATTTATCATTTCATTCATCCTTCACACCGTTTTATCTATTTCAGGATTGGAAGTGTCGGCGAGGTGTTTCGGTGCAGCGTGGCGAGGAAAAAAAAATACTCTTCGTGAACTTCCTCCGTCCCTCGTCCTACGGCTGGTTGACGAAGTATAAGGACCGTCCCTTGGGTGGGGAGCGTTGAAACCTGTGTGGGGCGGGGTCCCTGTCTGCCTATCCGACTGCCGGGGGGGTCTCAATCTGAAAACCGTAAGGACTCTGTCATTGTGGTGCCGTCATTCCCGATTCCGGTCGCCCGGTGTCTCCCTTCATCTGAACTCTCCCTCCTGGGAGCGCCCCCTACAATATTCTTATTCCTGGATTGGTGTCGAATCACCTTCGCTTCACAATACAATCCAAGGGTTACAAAGGACAAATATTGAAGCAGGTATTAATTCTAAATCTTAGCCTAGACTCACATATTAGGAAGGCTATTAACATTTCTCCAAATTTATTCCGCTTTTAGTGGCTGCTGTAGCAGTCGCTGAAATTCCATTTATTCATTTGCATTTAATGGTTGTCCTTTCTAGCACCTTAGAATATAAAATATGTGAATAAATAACGTACTTATCGACGAAAAGTGGAAAGGGAAAAAACTACTGCCAGTTCAGAGGGAGTCCGTCTTCGGAAGGTCAGTACCAAGCAGACCATAAAAGTGTCTTCCCAAACAACATTAAGACAACCTATCTATAGAACAAATGCGGAATATAAGATTCCCCAGAGATCTACATATAATAAAGATGAAAACTGAATACCTAAACGATAGGAACAGTAACAGACAAAGGTGTAACAATATTTTAGCTTACATTATATCCATCCTCAGAATAAGAAAAGCGGCAATAAACTATTTTTATGTCTTCGTAAATGTACTATCAAGCACTCTTTGGAAACCCAGATAATGTTCGGGTTGCAACGGTAGCTGGTTGAGATGAAGTGCTTCTCATAAATTGAAATGGCTTGGTTCAAAACACTCAACAGGGCACTAGACTTTCGCTCTCTGATTTTGCAGGTTTCTTTTGTTCCGGAGAGGAGTACAAGATCGACCGCTTTATAATTCAAAGCTCAAAATTTCATTCGGGCCGATTTCTGATAACACAAACTCAATCACCTAACCCTGTAATCCGAAGGAGATACAAGTTTAGAAAAAGCAGAGTGGTCCTTGTAGAATGTCAAGCAGCAATGGAATCCAATACGAGAGCTACCACAGCACCTTCCAGAAGACACACATGCATAGAATGAGTCACATAAATCTTGGATTTAATTGTTCTTCCACACAAGTCGTGTGTTGGACAAGGTTGGAAAGGCCGAATCAAACGACTGAAAAATTCTGCGCTCTTACCACTGAGCTACCATGGCCCCCTTGGGTGGAATAACAATTAATTCCATTACCTAATTGACCTAATAGTGGTTGAAACTATGGAGCCCGGAACTTAAAGTACTTACAACATTGTAAGTCGCCATTGGGGTATGTCATATCAATATAATTTGAATCTCCTTGTGGTTTACTGGAAAAAATGCGAATCAGTTTGAGAATTTAATAGCGTGCCGACATGTTGCCATGGTAGCTTAGCGGTTAGAGCAACCGGAGGGAGAACGGGTGATCCCGGCTATGGCATTGAATTTTTTTAGTCGTCTGATTCTACCTTTCCAGCTAAATCTTGCTCCTAAAATATCTATGAAATAAAAATTGGAGTTGTGTTATTTCTAGCAGAACTGATAAGAGATAAAATTAATAGACTTTGGAGAGCTATACGCTATTCTTATCGCAATTATCTACAACGTGAAGTCCGCGCTTGAGACTCAATAACAAGAATGAACCTCAGGATGTGCAAAGCTGGTGTGCTTTTAGCTTGTATCTCAAGCGTCAAGAATATTCTCCATCATGCTCTAGTTGGAAAAGATGGCATTTAGTTATCCTCCTGTACATAGTCAACAGTTAACGCCATGTTGTTCTAGCGTTGGCAGAATGGCGTTGATATTCTAAATGGGATAATATTATATAACAATGGATGAGAATGACCAGGGAACAGAGAGTAAAACTCGCATTAAAAGACCTAACGCAATATTTTGTGCTTACTACTCTCAGGAGGATCGAATGAGGTGAAGGAGTAATAGGAGGATATAGCCCGCAGGCAGGCCGGCCAACAGGTTGCGCAGAGGTCCATAACCATTCCAAACTTGATGATCCAGTCACACCAGGGGCTGTTCAAAGAAGACTTCTTTCTGGTGCAACCGGGAAATACTCCACCAGCCTGAGGCGGCTCAGATATGGCTGACATTTAGCAAGTCGTAAAGAGCTTTCCAACTAAATTAAATTGAGTTTTATTTATGGACGTTCTTTAGCTCTGTGGTCCTTAGCGTGCCATTCTATATTGGGCGTGAAATACCAGTAAGTTTGCTCTGAGGCCTCTTTATCAGGCTTGAGGTTCTTTACGTGCCGTAAATCTACAACACGGGACCACCGGCTTTACTTCTCTTCCGAAGAACGCCATGCTAAGGATTTTTACACCCGAAAAAATCCATCGCCCTCCGTCGGGTTTGAACCCGCAACTTTGGGAATGAACTTTCCAACAAGCAAGCATCTTAACCATCTGTTCGACACCGACCGCACTGCACAACCCTTCTGCGGCTTTGAAAACTTAATGAAATTCGTGGTAAAAGAAAGCCCACTCTAGTATTTTCTTTGCCAACCAGGGAAACCCACGAAAATCTATGGTCTGAGTGGCCGGCCCCAGGAAGCAAATCCATGACCTCCCGAATGTGGGCCTGGCACGTTACGCAGAGCTGTCTTGCGTGGTAGAAAAATGGATAGGCGGCAAAAGTGCACGGTACTGCTGCTTGTAGCACAATTAGAGCTGCTGCCCGAAGATAAAATTTTTACAATTGGCTTTACTGATCGCTAATTTAGTGCCTCCCCAGAAGGTAATAAATTCAAAAAATAACCTGAGCATGCTTTAAAATGAAAAATGTTGTTCAGGTAATTATAACGCATTCACTGTTTTTGAAAAATAAAAGTTGCATTTCTTTGTTGAAGAAAATGACACATGCGGTATTGTGTTTATCCAAGAGGCTGGACGAGTAGCAGCGAAGATTAAACAATAGTTGCAAGTCTGTGCACTGGATACCAACATATCACGGAAGAGGAAGGCTTGGCAGACAAGACCTATCATAGCCGCCGGTGTTGACAGTTACACCACACTCCGCCTCCATACAACACGACAGTAGCGCTACAGGAAACAAAAGACACCCAGGAGCTGATACTGTAAACTAATCCTCTTTAAGAGGCGCCATTGTGTGCACGCTGCCGTGCCTGCTTCTCAGCAAAGAAAAGAACCGGAAGAACATGCACACGTACGTGCGCGCGTGCGCATTGATGGCCTGATTATCGCTTGAGGGGGGAACAAATGAAAAGATCTGGAGCGTCTTCTCTTCAAAACAATACGCTATCGCTAACGTCTTAATGGTTGTTGAAAGCATGTCCTCTTTTGTGATGCTCTATTGTTCTGCAGAGCAAAAAAAGAAGTCTTTAAGAAAGCGGGAATTCTTGGAAGTTTCACTACATTTTTTTAATGCGAAGAAGAATCCTAGGTGCCCTTCAAAACTGATATAAACCCTTTCACTGAATTCAAGCTGGTAGGCAGTTTCAGAAGGGTTACTCCCTTAATATTGTAGCTTCGAAACCAACATCAGATTTGGTTGAGATTAGTTTTGGTGCATTTAGCCATGTAGCTGTCTGAGAGACTATAAAATAATACATTTCCAGAACAGTTATTTTACGCTGAAGAGAAAATTGAATATCTAAATGATGATCTTCGTCTGTGTATATAGTACAATCATGAAAGACCCTAGTCAGCTTAGCCGGAATAAGGGTTTCAACCCTTAATGTGTGTATTTAAACATATATACATATCAGATTCACCATCAAGGTTTCAAAAATGTTATGTATGTGAGCAAGATGAAAACGACTGAAATAACCATACTCTTCAATATTCACTGGTAGAAAAGTAGTTTCTATTATTTATGTAAATAGAATCATAAATGAATAATTTCAAAACAGACTGGCTTATTAATCCTGAACTGAAGCCTGAAGATGGGAAGAAGGTTCTTCCCGAAAACGTTCCTGAGGCCAATGACATCAAAAGCCGAGTGATGAGAACTAAGAAAGCTCTACCAAGAAGGAGTATGATAGTACCTATCATAAAAATTCCAAGACTAAAATAATTCACGCTAACCTCTAAATTCGTATTAGTTTGTAGTTATCAACATTTATAAGGCAGTTATTGTGAGGAATTAGTACAAAAGAATACATATTCCTAAAATAAATTGACATAAAACCCTCCAAAGCGAATTGGAGCAAAAAGAGGCGGCATACAATTAGTGGAGCATAGCTCAAGTATGTGGACCATAATTTGAGAAAGGGACGAGGCAAATGTCCAAAGGGATACCAGATTCGAAAACGGTGCGCGCTAAGCGAAGGCTGTTTCATCTACAATGTTCCTAATACTATAATAATATAAAAAATAGAACCTTGTATTTTTTTCCTGCGTATGTTTCGATATGTTGTCACTAATATTTTGCCGATTCACCCCACCCAGGGAACGGTCGTACTGTTTGCCTATGGTTTGCTCGTGGGCTAGGGGTTGCGCCAACGTGGTTTCCTGGAGTTTGGTCTGGCTTGTCCAAAAATCGCGAAGTGAGGGTGCTCTGTTAGAAAGAGCGCTAAAGAAAATCTCACTGCACCTCGCGTCTATGTTACAATATTTATCGTTATACGTAGCCTTACGAAGCTATGGTCATTTAATTGCTTGCTTTACGCCACGGTGCAAGGGTGCGCCACTCCTGCTAAACAGTTACACCAATAACCACAACAAATGTTACAAAATGGCGTAGAAACGAAATATATGTTTACACTCTCGATCGTATTGGCTAAAAGAGGTAGAATTAGTACATTCAGTTTGTCATACAGACCTCTTAACGTGATTGGTAGCCCATACCTTATCGGGCTAGTGCAGGACACGCCTTTGAAAGGATTAAAATCTAAGAGAAAGCTTAATGAGCGCCCAGATTAGCGAAATGTAGAATGTTTAGGTGAGAAGATTTTCAGTGCGTGCAAGTTAAAACTTGAATGGTATTCATTAAATACATAGCAAGACAACACTTTATAACAAAAAATAAACATAGCTGTATTCTCACAGTGGTATCAATGCTTGTTGTTGCTTGGAAGCAGACACAACTAAATAAAAAATAAATAAAGCAGCACATTTTCCCTCCAATTCAAACCATAATTGGTTAATATACCTTTAGCTGATCATAGGAATACAACAGGATTATACATAAAAATATAACCCATTTTTATTGCCATAATATGTATGTCATATTCGGTAAACCATATACATATTTATTTCTAGTTTCTAAACATGAGCAGTCAATTATAACAAAAGAGTAATTTGCATTTAGTAAACGAATATCATCATCTGCGGATCTTTTATGGGGAGTGCCCACTTTCTAACGATATGCAGACCGGCTTCCCCACTTTCCTGGAATATTTTTATCCAGTAATTTACTATAAAAACACTTTTATGCACTGCCGTTGCAATTGCTGTAACTGTGCGACCAGCCTCCCACATACGCACGATATGTCCACGAGTAATTTCACTAGTATACGGTATGACTGGTTCTGAGGTCGCATGTTTAATGCAGTAATTAATAATTACTATTTTAAATGTGCAATAACGGATATTAGTCTTAGCCGGGAGTTTTAGGCAATTAGGAAGTATCACTTTAAATATTTATTATGGTATTTATGGGAGGTTGTATAACAATAATTTCTATACCTATTATTGTGTTATTGTGGCAAGACGAAGACTAGAAATGAAGATCTGAAATGTTCAGCAAGATGCTTCAATATTAGAATCTGTAAACCTTATTATTATATTTCTTTGTTTCACGTGCATTTGCCGTGAGGCGGAAATGTATTTCATAAATTATATTTTCCGTGTTATTTGTGTGGGCCTGTGAGTGAATTACTCCCCCCCTTAATTATGACACAAGGGTAGGGTAGTGTGGAGGCGGTACAAATTCCAGTTAATGAATGAGTATTTTCACAAACGAAATGAGTGAAGCAATACATACAAATGCAATTTAATTTGTGAAGCCGAAACTAATATTCGCAGGCTTATAAATATATTACTTAGTCACTATTAGAGAATTAAACCAGTTTAAGGTATCAAAAGTTCACATTATGCATTACACAGTTTGAAATTTCTATGACAATCGAGATGGTTATTAAATGTTATAGAAGAAGGTGTACGAGTAGATTAGATTAGATAGGATTGCATTCTATGAGTTCACTAGCAGCCATAAAGGCTTGTGAACATAGAACATGTAAAGGAAATGCACAAAAGTTACGTATAAACATAAATATTACACAGAATATAGAACATTTAAAATAAAATAAGACATATCATATACAAAATGAAACAAAGCAGGTGTAATTTTGTGCAAAATCGAATACCTCCTACCGTAAAGGCGCAATTCGCCATTTCTTTGACTTGCTGCGCATATAATCAAATACAGGGAACCTTAAAATTATACGGATATGAAAAACTTAGTTCTAATTACCAGTTCTATAAGAGCTATCCTAATAATTCCATCGCATATCTTCCTCAAGGTTTATAGGGAGCCTGTTGCTATTTTAAATTAAAATCGATATTCTTTATGGATGCTTTTTAACTACTATGGTCCTTAGTGATCCATTCTGTATTGGGCGTGAAAGACCGGAAATTTTACTCAGAGGCCTCTTTATCAGGCTTGAAGTTCTTTTACGTGCTGTAAACCTACTACACGGGACAACCAGCTTTACTTCCCTTCCAAAGGAAGCGATGCTAAGGATTTTTACGCCCGAAAAAATCCACCGTCCTCCGCAACCTCGGGAACTAGAGGCTAGCAGGTTACTTCTAGACCGTGGAGGACGACATTGCTATTTTATTATTTACTGCTAGGAAAGAACCACAAAAGAAGATACATTGTATATGTATGTTAGCTCCATTATCTACTTACGCACATAATCCGTGTTCGTGTATTTTCGAGACCATAGTCCAGGATCGATCATTCATTCATTCATTCATTCATTCTTTCTGGACTTCACTTTAATTTTGACTATAGTGCTTTAGGCCAGGAGAAATGTTGTGCATTTACATGGGGACAGCTATTGGGGAGACGGCTTTTGTTTATAATGGGGGTTGGCTGACGTGTTTAAGCTGGTTGTAAAAACAATACTTTTTATTTAAGATGACGTTAGGTTATAAATAATGATAAACGATGTATTATTAATTTGGTATATTATTTATTATTGTAGAATAAACGTATGATAAAGCTGTTTAGAAGCAAAATTCGTGCTCATGGTATCTTATGAATGGAAATTTATTAAGATATAAACAATCTTTCTATACCTGAAATAGTAATTAGCTATTTTCAAAGCTTAGATGTACGTTTTAATCTGCTTTGGTGAAAGGGAGAATACATATCAATTTTATACACAAGTAATTAAACACCGATTAAATTTGGTATGCTTATTTTAACATAAGGTATTAATTTTATCATTATTATTTCATATTTTATTTACTTATATAACTATTATATTAGCCTAAATATTCTTCTAACTCCTAGTTTAGTATTAAGTCCAGGAAGGATTAGCGTTTTCACACTATAACCGCATAAAACAAATAGACATAAATAATCAATATCGTTGGCATATATTTTAAGAGATTAGGAATATCATGCTTTTATTTTATTGTATTATGTCAATTTAAAACTGAAAGTAATGTTGTCTTTAAAATAAACATTTTTGTCTATTGGTTACAATACCGAATGTTTGTTCTGTACGGCATAACACCGCTGTTGTTCCGCAATTACTTTACTCCTTTCTACATAAGGAACATTCAAATTGTCGGAAATAGTTAGAAATCGACCTTGAATTTTTTAAATGAAACGAAACTTTTTGCATTTAAAGAAAAGCTCGATTTAGTGTTTTGTGCAGGCTCTAAAAATTCGTAAAATCATAGTTTTTCAATTAGAATTGTTCAAATGCATCACATCTTTCTAAAATTCCAAACTTCAAGCTGTTGCAATTCTGAAATTTGTGAATTTAATTATTTTAATCAAGCTTTATTTTGACTCCCTAAACTGTGATTTCATATTTTCATTTAAGTTAATAAATTTTTGTTTTTTCAAATGTAGATTTTTTTCGGATTAAGAAAAACAATATTATATATATGATAATAAGAACTAAATTACTTTACGCGCTCATGTTCGCTCTCGCATGTTTGTTTTGAATTGAAGGTCAAGGAAGCTTCTCTACCTAAAGTTAAACAATGAGAACGTTTACTAATCGTACATGCACATTCCACTGCTATCTTAAGACATACCTTAACTTGATAACGGCTTATTTAGATTTTAATTTTCCTACCTTGATGATGGACTCACAAAAACATCTCACTAACCAAAATATAATTAATAATCACCTGCGCATATCTCACAATATTTTTATTAAAGTTACCAGGTCACGGAAAGACTGCAGCAAACTGAAATAAAGACGAAGTGCTATTATGTATTGTGCCAGGTTGCAGAATCACGTGGCTTTCTTGCATGTGTTGTCCTGCTGTAGAGCGCTTGGTGATCATCGTGCAACAACCATGTAACTCACTGCGTTTATTTACTTTTTGTGTTATAATTACGAACACCCTAGCATAAGCACTTTAGCAGCACTGTCGGATTTTCTTAATGGTGCTATGGATTATTCTCAAACTAATATTTTAATTTTTTTAAAATCCGGAGACGCTTAAAATAAGTAAAAACTGTATATCAATTTGTCTGAATATTATAAGAATAATTGGTATATGCTGTAATGCAATGTCGACTTTTAACCAAAAACTGATATTTGGTACAATATTCTGAAATAAATGGTTCTGGAGCTAAGCGCATTTAAAATGCCACAAAAATGAATTAATACATTACATTTATCGTTCAATAACGTGACAAAGGTTGGCCTTTAGATGCTAATATTTGATAAATATTCTTTCCCCTTATTAATAGGAAAAATTACAACCAAAACGAAAAATGCTAGTTTTTTTGCCTTTCGATTTCACATACGCAAGCTGCCTCCCCGCGGATCAGCGAACGCTGTGTATGCAGGTTATCAATAATCTTCTCCAACCTTACTGCTTAACGCAAGAAACGTCTTATAAATTGTACATCTAAAAATGACATTTGGTTAATCTTTACCCAAGTTTAATATTTTGTAAAATATAGTTATGGCAAATCATAAAAAAACTAGCATCAAAGCTGCTGCTGTGTTATCTTTTATTTAGTGATTGAAAACAACCCAATAGGATTAAGAAATAAGGAGCATATTAATATGTATATATTTGAATAAAGAACCTGGTGACATGTATTTCAACTACAGAATATTTAATGAGCTTGCTATCATAATGAAACATTTTGACGTAAGAACTAGGGATGGGACCTCAATACCGTCGATACCTGGTGGTATCCAAGTATGTCTAATACTTTAAGGTAAACCTTCGATACTTGTAAATTTTTAAGTTTTGCATTATTGAAAGTTGTTTCGTTTAATTTTATGCTAAATAAGGAATAAAAGAAGTCGAGACTTCGCGTTATTGCCTCGAACGTGTCCATAATGAGTTGCTGGACTACAGCTCTCGATAGACCTTGACTGCTTGAATCCAAAATAAAAGCATGCAGAACAATGGGGGAAGAAGTAAAGTTATTCATGTAACGTGCAGGATTAACTGAGTTGTGAATAAAGCTGACGCACTAAATCACGTTTCTGCAATAGTCTGGCTTGGTGACTCAATCTCAACCATCACATTTACCTACTCTGGTGTCCAAAATCTGTAAATTCAGAGGAAGCAGATAGGAACTTAAGTCATAAGATAGCATAGCGAATAGAAATATTTGTTTTCTCAAGAATTTTCGTGTTCTTAAACAAAATTTTGTTTATTTTATGTCTCTGCATTTCATATAATAGTCCCTTGATTTTTTGCTTTAGATGTTTAATTGTATCCAATATGCTGTTGTGTGAAAATGTATATGTAATGTATGTTGGGATAGCATAGAGGCTTAATCCAAAAACTTGCTATGTTTCCGAGAGTTATACGACTAATTTATTATTACCGAATGAAAAATTACATGTTAACGTTAGTTGTGAACAGTGGTAAAATGGTGTAACACACACATTAGTTTTAGTTGTTTTTGTTTGATATAAAATGTGCATTAGCTTGTATTTTCAAGACTGCAGAATAAAGAAATGCTGGATTTGTTTTTCTATGGATATAAAATTCCTTAAAACAAAGTTTTCAGCACAAAAGATAGTTACATAAAAAGAAAGGCATAGAAAGTATAATTATTATTATTGGAAGTATATAAATATTTAACCTGAAAATATTACAGGAAATATATAACCTATGGCAATATCAAAATTAAAATCTTGCTGTCAATTGGAGAATCTCAAACAGGACAATTTTGGAATTAGTATACAATACACAATTGGTTACATACGTTTATACAAGAAAGCTACCAATAACAACATAATTCAGTGAACAAGTCCTACAGTTTTTTACAAAGTGAGTATCGAGTATCGGTGTTCAAAAATCAATATTGGTTTCGAGTATCGAGAAATAGTGGTATCGTCCCATCACTAGTAAAGACCAACACCTGTTTCATATTATGCCTATTATTTGAATATTCCTTACAAAGCTAACGTTCCAGTGCTTTAGCAGTGCATTTTCTACAAACACATTTTGAATACTCATAAATCTCACATTATTTGTATTACCATTACACTTATTTTCCAGTAGCTTGTTTTATTTGTTGTGGAAGTGCTTGAACTCTCACCGGTAATTCGGGGTCTGTATTCTTTTCTCACGAAGTCATCTTGCGCAACAAATGTGCGAAAAATTTCTGTTATATACAATATACTTAAAAATGCAGGAATATTTGAGATCAAAAAGCTCCAGATACGCTTACAATGCAACAATATGCTTCACCAAGCACATCAACCTTAAAACATGTCACAATATCATTCTTGTTGGAAATCTATGACAGCTAATTGAATTTGTTAAAATGATCAGAGGTAGAAGAGGGAAAGTCTTACAACTTGGAAGTGATTTTAGGATCCATTTGGATCCATTGAGCTGGTGAAAATACTAATGGAAAGAGGTTTGACATTTGTAGGTATTCTGAAGAAAAACAAGAAAGAGATACCGAAGAAATTTCTACCACATAAAACTAGAAAAAGGGATTCAGAACTCTACGAGTTCAGTAATAATATGAGGCTGTTTTCCCATGTAGGTACCACAGAAGAATAAATCGGCAGTGTTGGTATCCTTCAATCCTCCATGCATCACTATAGGGGCATAGATAGTCCAAAGGTAAGCCAAAGATCACTGCTTACTACAGAAAAACCAAGGTGGTGTTGATTCCCTGGATGCAAAGTTTAGCTGTGGTCGTCGAACTTGCTGATGGTAGATGTCCATCTTTTACGGAATCATAGGCGTTAGTGCATATGTGATGTATGGCTATTACAAAAACAACCTGCCACTTTTCAGATTAGATTTCATTAAAATACTTGAAAGGAGTTTGTTAGACCATTTATGGAAATCGAGTCACCAACACGCACTTCACTATCGAAACTTGAACCTACATTACAGAGTTTTGGGTATTCAGGAGAAACTACCATGCTTTCAACAGATATGTCCTTTCAGGAAAAGAAGAAAAACTGCAAACATGTGCCGCTTTTTCAGGAAGGCTCTAAAAACATGCCAAAATTGTCATACATTGAAATATGTCTGTTTGTGTAGGTTTGATAAGCAATGCAAGGAAGAGTTTTAATTATGTGTAATGGAAGTAAGAAATATGTTTAATATGCTGTTTCTAGTTTTATTGAATAAACTTATTTATTCTCAAATTTTTACTTGAATTCTATTAATGTGTTCCTAGACTAACAACTTCTTAGTTTTTGTCACTTATGATTATTAGCATTTCCAGCTATTCAGTTGATTTGTTTTGGAAGTTGATTCATGTTGTGTGTACTTGAAGTATTAATAAAAATATGTTTAAACATTCCATAGCAGTTATTTAATTTTCATGTAATAAATATTTTTTAGGTATTCCAGACCACATTTGGGTAGTTACACGAGTAATGTTATACCTGGACAATTAAGGGTTAGAGTGTCTTAAATGATATTATTTGGAATAAAATCGCAAACACTTTTAACCCTAATGCAAAGATATACGACAGAAAAAGAAGAGGTAAAGGAAGAGGAAGAAGAAGTAGAATGGAGAGTGAAGAGAAGAGGGAAGAGAATATGTCGTTCTAGTCTTGAAGAAAACCGCAATTTAGTTTAAAATGTTTTCGTTTTATTGAAAAGGGAATGCGCTTGAAGCCCATATGGCAGCAGTTGCCTGATACTAATATATTCCGCTGTAGGATACATTTGCGCACGGCATTACAGTCCGGCAGCTGTGGGGGTTGGTACGACTGCCA
The DNA here is from genome assembly GCA_030765065.1 of Deroplatys truncata. Lineage (NCBI taxonomy): Eukaryota > Metazoa > Arthropoda > Insecta > Mantodea > Mantidae > Deroplatys > Deroplatys truncata. The sequence continues at coordinate 113,277,121 of CM060986.1, forward strand.
CACCCTCGCACGCACGCACGCCCATTGTTACTCCGGTTCGCTCAGTTTATAGCATCGTAAAGTAGCGAAGCAAATTATATGTACAAACCTAACTGGAACTGCAATAATTATTCTCTTTCCCTGCATCTGCGAAACTTAGACATACTATTACAAAGCTTTCTCATTATTGTGTTTCCCCCAAACTGGCATTCATTGTTTATGTTTCTTTCTGGAAGCAATAAAGCGAAATAATATTCCCGTTGCTTTTAAATGAATTCAGAGCGATAATAACTCAAGTAATATAGCAGTAAAATGAATTTAAAATGGCATTAATGGTCTTTGCCACAAGTTCAACAGAGAACAGTATAGGTTATAATTTCTCCTTGTTACATTAGCATTTCGGGAAAATTAGATACCTAAAAATAAAACGTTTGTGTTTTCAAGAATGACACATTTTGGTCATTATTTAAGCGCCTTGGGACCCAGAACAAAAGTTATAGCTTTAGTCAGGATGGTGATAATGACATCAGTTGTGCACCGTAAAGTCTCACCACAGGAAGGCAGGGCAAGAGGAGTCACTTTATATGGAAAAGGCTTTTTATTTAACCTGTATTTGATGCAGGCTGTTTTGAAACCAATTTTTAGACTTCTAGCATCAATTTAACTTCCTTAAAAATGCATATTACTGGTGTTTGTATATCTTGACATGCAAAACTTCTGAAACATCAATCAAAGATTCCTTTTGTGCATATCATAGGTAAAGGGAACCAGGGTTTAGAGCAAAATAATCCTAAATAAAAAGGTGGATAGCAAATACAAAGTTCATGATATCATAGGTAAAAGGAATCAGGGTTTCTGGCAAAATAATCTTATATAAAAAGGTGGATAGCAAATACAAAGTCTACATTATATAGGATTATTTAAAAAGAAGGAACAGACTTTACATATTTATTTCCAATGAACTAAAATAGATGGCGACACATGCAATAGAGAAGAGTTCAAAATGTTATTTTATGATTTCAAAATTAGCTCCATTTATTATGCGAGGACGACCAGCGCTTTTCCTTTGCACACGCAACCATCTTCTACGAATTCATTGTATCAATTGTAAATTCTTTATGACGAAGCGGCTCGTTGTTGAACCTAACAACGAAATGCACGCTGTAATGAAACAATGCATTCACTCTTTGCATAATGCAGCACACAAAATAACTTTTCTTGTAGCGTCGTCATTTTCTCGTAAACAAAAACAGCGTCGTTTAGCACTCAATGGAACTAATAGGTGGGGCTTAAAACTTTTAACTTTCTTCTATTTAATAATGTGTCGCTGTCTATTGTCGTTCATTAGAAATAAATATTTAAAGTCTGTTCCTTCTGATTGAATAACCCTGTTTTTCCTAAGTAAGACACTCTTTATATTAGTTCAACAGGTTTTTTGGGGGGGATTTAAGTCCCCTCCTTCACTGCAGTACTTAAATTCGTTTTGTACTGGAAAACTGAACATCTTCCAGGTTTTCTTTAATTTATAATCGACTTCAAGGTGTATTTTTCCTGCAGGTTTTCTTAGTTGGAGTTAATCTTATGAAGAGAATTTTCGGGTAAAAGAATTAAGATTCCTCTTGCCTGAGTTTTAACCTCAGAATAATATTGGTAACAATGATAATAAATTTCTGTCAAAACCACACACATGCTTAATGAAAAGTTAGCGGATACTAGTGCTGTAACAATGAATGTAATTGATTACAATTTAAAAAGTCATTCCAGTTTCACATTGTTCAATTCTAACAATCAGGGGTGAACAATTGTGATGATGCAGGAATTTCAGATAGAGTATAAACAACTCTCGTCGTCCACGCTCCTCTCAACTAACACCAGCCACTGCTGTCCCCTCTTGCAGTAAAATAAAGTTCAATTTATTTAGGCGATTGCCTTTTTTCACATGATTCGCTTTTCCTTTCCTTCCCCTATTACTAATTTACTTAGGATGAGCGAGAGACTGGTGCATTGACAGGTTTAATTAAGTGGGCATTAAAGATAGACAAATTGATCGAGATCAAAAGGAGTTACCAATCATGTATTGTCTAAAATATTTCCGTAAGTTTCAATACATTTGTCCTATTAGGAGTCCCTCTCATGTATAAGATTTCAGACTGCTAACTAATTAAATAAAATATCCAGATTCACACCAACTTCCATTAATGGTCTTCTTTGCAATATGGAAGCCCTAAGGTTCAAGGATGTTGATGTATTTCTTGAGATCGATTGCAGTGTTTCGATAATCAAAATCGACGAGTGTTTAATATTGCAGGCAAAGAAAATCCTTTGACCTTGTTGGAAATTGTTTTTAATAATTTAAATTTCTTCCAACTTACAGATTTGGTTATAGGTCGTTCTAAAGCACTTCTTACATCTGTTCCATAGTGTATTTAATTTTTTCTGGGGAACACTTTATGTGTTTTCATTCATTAATAATTTTACCTTTGCAATTCTAATATCTTTAAAATATGAAGGAGGCATTCTTGGACATATAATCTTATGTAAATCAGGAGAATTATTTAGTAAATTTACGACGTTACGGAATTCACCAAAGCTTAAAAGCTTTTATAATAATTATACTGAAAGTGGGAAAAGTTACATGTTTACAGTTCCGCGCTCTAAGTTATGAAATACATTTTCAATACCACCTGATGGGGCCTGACTTAATTTTATTCGACTTTATCAGAACAGGTAGGTAGTTGGTCACAACCAGAATTTGTGTGAAGCTTTTACTGGTTTTACGGACATGTGATGATATAAAAACTATTTGTGTTCTTGTAGAACTAATCCTTGAAAAAGAGTTTCACTTTAAGAGTTAGTTTCAGGATAGTTTGAGGTATCTATGAAATGATTCTACATCTTGAATGAAAGATAGCAGAATTTGGTTCTTGAGGTACTGTATTCTAGTTATTTATGTCAAACATTTTTAAATGAAGAATTCGATGTTGCTTTTCTTGTACCTCCATAATATACAAAACGTACATCCACAATTCTATAAGCAACATGAAATAAAAGCGCAGCTCCTATGAAGTTAGAAAACGTAATAATTAGAAATTTGTGAATTGTAATACAACTTTTGTTATTGTAAATTATTCGTATACGTTCTTAAGGTTTGTCGGTTGATGTTTAGCTGCATTAAGGAAGAATAGAATTTTAAATAGCATCTTACATATTTGTTAAAATAAGTTTTAAAGCTAAACCTTGTATTTACTATTAAGTCAAAATATTTATTAATATTTTGTCTCAAACACTTGAACTCACAGAGTTCCAAATTCCCTAAATTATATTTTTGGGATATTATTTTTAAAATATAAAATTAGATCACGGGTTTTTAAATTTTTATAAGAATGAGCATATTAATGTTGTTTGAAATAATTTAATGAATGAAACACCGAATTCGCTTTTAAATTTAAAGTCCTTGAATATTTTAATTCTCTTCAAAATTTAGGTTTCGATGTTCATTGTTATTTATAGCGTTACAAATAAACTATTCCATTAATAATACTATAATAAAAAAAAGATATCATAAATATTATTACAGCCATATTCCTTGTTTCTTTACTGATAGCTTGTTTTCTAGGTTTCGATAGGTTTTCAAACTTAAGTTTCAAACCAGATTACCAAGATTCCTTGATCGATGTGTTTTCCCTCGCTTGATAATGCCATCTAATTTTGAATGTACTAAAATGGTTTAGCAAGAGGAAGAAGAAAGGAATAATTATGGAAGACTAATGAAACAGAACCAAAATGGAAATTAAATGTAAATCCTCTTTGGAAGCAAAGTGACGAAAACATATTCAACTTCCAATTAGTGTTCAGCAAAACTAGAGCAGCAGTTTATGCGTACTCTCTAAGAAGCAAGAGTTCTCTGCTCTGTATACTTAATTTTCGGAATGAGTTAGGCTTTTGTAATAGACAAAAACTAGTTCATGGGAGTTAAATGATAATGAAACAGAAGAATTTTCATATAATTATAACTATAATGTTGGATATGTTATTTGCTTCCTTTCTATTGAGGCAATATTTTACATCATAACATGCTGCGAATGCCAGAGTGATTGTAGTGTAAATTAATATTATTGTATGTACAGGATTTTAGATGTTTGTTACCCATAAGTGTTGTTAGGAAATAAGTTTACATGGCCTAACTGAAACTGACAATAGAAGTAGGTAACAATAAACCAAGGGGGTGAGTTGTTTATCACTAAGAAGAGATAAGCAAATGACGTCAGGGTAGCGTTAGGTAGAAATGGAGGGAATATTTTCCCTAGAGTATATATGTTAGTAGTAGTGATTGGCTGACCAAAACAGACGCTAAAGTGAGCGCAATTTGATAACCAATAGGAGCTATATTATAATGTTTAGGCAATTCTAGGTGAAGGAGTATATATTCCCAAGCCATAAGAAAGTGTCGCAGAGTTCTGAAGAATCTCTCACGAGGTGCACGTTGCAGAATTAGTTATAAAAATGCAAAGTACGCGAAGTAATTAGTGCGCGGCAACTAAAACGACTGAAGTTACATTCGGAAATATCACAGTTTCAGTCAGGCGTGTATAAAGATTAAATATGTCAATTATTGTCAATATGTTATCTTTTAGCAACAGCTCCTTTCCGTTTACACACCCTGCTTAGAGACACGTGCTCGACTGAGTTATAATAGCTAGCCGGAGGACAAGGAACCCAAATTTAAAAATAATTAAACAATAAGTGCCCACAAATAAGAAAACACAAGACATTGAGAACTGCGACACTATTCATCTGTTACAGGTGAAATAGGGTTATTCAATTTGGATTAAAAGTAAAATGAATAAACTGCATGTAAAAATGGTACCAGTTTTGTAAAGCTTATCAAAATTTATGTATAAATCTAATGTGTGTAGTTGTGATACGAGTGTAAAGTTCAAGCGACTTAAATAAAATAAATTCAATGCTAACAGCGATTGATTAGAAGCAGAATCGAGAAAGTGATTTTCACCTTCATCTCCTTAAGAGAATATAAGCGCCTGAATAGAGCCGCAACTTCTTCACCTCCTGTGCGTAGTGGGAAGTATCTCGTTCGTGCAAGTTCTCTTGGGCTGAGGGAAGTACAGGAACCCAAGTGCGTTGGTAGGTAACCCTTGCACCAGAAAGGCACAAGCATCTGATGCCTACTAAGTAAAACTGCAGCAGTGTAGCAGCAGTATTTTGTTTAAGCGCCTGAAAGTACCATGGTGGCGGAAAACATAATTTGCTCATGTTTGGGTAGCAGTTAATTATTTATCCACTTGAATTTCATATACGCGTTTTATTCTTTTATAAATTGAAACTATTAAAAGTTGCATTCTCAAATCATAATAACACTATAATTGGATGCATCTAAGAGAAAATGTAATTTATGCGGCAAAAAGTTCTGTGAGATAGGCATAATGCATCTAGTGTGATCCGTCCTGTGCAAGTTGACAATATGTACATACCTCAAATGCATCCAGGAGTATGTGGGGTTGTGATTTTGTATATCCTGTTTATCATCATCATACAAACAGGGATTAGACCACTGGTGATCTGTTCCGACTCCAAACTAAACCTGCTCCATCTATCTTCTAGCAGGTCTTCCCAGGCTTCTTTGTCGTCTTGGATTATAATTTAGTGTTCTTTGGAGATTTCTACCACATTCCATTCTGCAATCATGGCTGTACCAGTTTTTCCTATATTCCGCTAAATTGTACGTTGGTTTAAATATTCCCAGTTGTACTCTGATATCTTCACTTCTCTGTTTGTCCATTAGAGTATAACCTTGCTGCAAACCTTAAGAATTTAAGTTCCGTAACTTCTATCCCTATCAAAGAATCTCTTTTTTAGAGTTCAACATTCAGATCCATATAATAGTGCAGGAACAGCTAAAACCTTATAAAATTTCAGTGGAGTTTATTTGCGGACTTTCCTTGATAAACTTCTTCTGACTCTTCCACATATATGTTGGAATAAATTTAGTTTTCTATTTAGATCTTTTGTTCCATCCTTGCCAAACAAAACTCCTAAGCAGTGAAAGTCCATAACTTGCTCAATAGTCCCCTATTCATGTAAAAAGAATCACTCATAAACGCCAAATTAATATCCGAACGGATTCTACTTATTATAGTGATTTAAACTTACCTGAATATGCACTAGATAAATTAAAATTAGAGTACTCTTTTCGGTATGAAAGCAAGTAAATTCGACTTCATAAGAAACAATTCACAGATTATTAATAGAAAGTGTAACGTTCTTACCGACAATAGAATTTAAATCAGAGTTGGCTGTAAAAATATAGAAACAAGGGAAAACATTGCGGAAAATCCAATATCCCTTCAAGAAAACTGCGTTCTAAATAAATATGCGTAAGTAAAGCCATCATAAAACCAGCAAACCTTTAAAATTCTAATACCTCAATCAACCCATTTTGTTCATCCTCATGAATAAATTTGTAAACGCATAATATACTACAGCAGCAACAGCATGTCAGATGCGAGCTGTGATAACAGCGGACGTGTTTATACGTCCTGAATAGTTTGTCACGGTTTGTGTACCACTAGAGATAATCCAAAGCCTCAACTTCCAACGCTTATGGAAAACTTAAGACCTATTTGTGAATGTAATTTCCATAAAACTGTAGCAATAAACATTTAAGGGTATAAGAACTTTGGATCATTTGGACCCCTAAAAGTTGAGCGGCAGCTGAAAAAATAAGAACGACTAGTTCCATTAGCCTGGGAACAGGTCTAAGGGCCTAAACTTTATTGGAGAATAATAATGTTGGATAAAGAAGAAGAAAATATCTTTTTTAAAGTGGAATAGAGTATAAACATTCTCTTGTAACTGAACAGACACATAATCTCTGTTGAGACTTTTAATGACCAGGATGTGGGGCTGATAAAATGTCTAGATTTTATTCATGTTTAAGACCCATAATAATTTAGGAGGTTGTAGGGAGAGGATTTTGGTGGAGAAGCAAGTTACGATGCCAAGGGTTTTGGTGTTATTTTGCGAGAAATAGGCCATCCTGGCTTAACCTCTGTATAGCTTCACGTAACTACGGTTCTAGTTTAACCTACAAATACACGGCTGCAATGCAAGTTTCCAGTCGATAAACTCCTACAGCACGCCTTCCTTCGCGCGCATATCTACTCCTTATTTAATGTCTATAAACCAAAACTCCGGGTCCCCTTCTTGCACTGCAGAAGCGATGATTGAGGAAACTTAACGTTTTACTACCTGGAGATTAAACGCATTAGGGAGGTCGTTTCACACAAATAGAAAGCTGTTAAAATCAAAGCTAAAATAGGAGTCAGCAAAGCTGGAAATTACGTGGAGAAACACAGTGAAAACAAATGCATTATAATAATTATATCTATATATCTTATATATCATATTAATACATAACTTATTTTACAGGCGACTTTCCTTTGAATCCAATATTCTCTCATTCTTTGTCTGTGGGCTTTCTTTCTCTCGTCTGTGCATGTTGTTCCAGTATTTTTCTTCAGTTGGTCCTTTTAGTCAGTTTGAATTTTCACTCTAAAGATATCTGTTTAAGATGTCTTCTTGAGTAATTATTGCCAATATTAAGACATTTTTTATTTTCCCCGGCAGAGGGGACGGAAGAACCGCGTTTTAAGCTAACAATTTCAATCCTATGCCACTGCACCTCGTGATAAGATATTTTAGGTAAGGAAAATAGATCTATTTTAGTCAAGATATTCCCAGTAACTACTAAATTATCCTTTTAGTTATAATTTATCCAAGTCTGAAAATCTTGATTTTAAAGCATTAAGTATCTAAAATAACTGCTAGTTTTTAACTTCGCCCTACGTAAAATTAAGACCGATAATTCAGTTTTAATTATACGGCTAGCAGAAAGACAAACCAAAGAAAGCTATAGCATCATGCGAAGAGGTTGTTAATCTCCATAGAATCTACAGCACTGCATATACAGGCTTAACTTTATATTTGAAGTTTTGAACCAGAGTATAAGCTTAAAAGTCATAATTTAATAAAAGAATGATTTTCAAAGCAAAAATTGAACAATACTTCGATGAAAAATATTTAATAATTATAACTTTAAAAGTAGAAATAATTTAACATACCAAATCAAACAAAGTAGTATTAGTGATTTATGACCTATATGAGTACCTTTCCTGTATTTAATGTGTAAGATGATACTGCAAATTTATTCTTTAACATGCAGAAATGGAGATAAACTTTACAGCAATGGAAGATGAAGCAGTTTTTATGAAGTTGCGATGTTGCGACAGTTTTGATAAGGTACTCGTTATTTGATTATTTTAAAGGCGCGCGATGATGCTTATCTACATTTCTTTTGAAGTACGTTTTTGTCTATCGCTTAACATTTACCAGTTATAGACGATTATACGAAATTCTTTCGAACCAAGGACGACTTCATAGGCTATTTCCCAAAAAAAATTGCATTGTATTTGTCACGTAAATATCTTTAATATGTGGTATTTCAATCAAAATCATTAGAGTCATTTTTTTTGAAAATCAAAGATTCCTAAAAATCTTCCACGATAGGGTAATTTGGGCCCGGATATGTTCCTGCAAATCTTTGTGTCGCATATTTGGAATTTGAATACCAAGTTCTGTGCTTATCCGACTTTTCGTTTTCGTTATACTGTTCACCGTTCCGCAAACATGGACGTTTTACTGAATGGTTCTTTTTGGATTCAGGGGGCCTTAAAACATGTATTTCCGGTGAACTCTCGCATAGAATTTTTAGTGGGATACAATACCTTCTCTACTTACTATGCTCGTGTAGATAAACTAAAAAAATCTGATATGATACCTTCACATGACTTTCTATACCCTCCATCGTTTATTAGTGAGTATATAAACTATTCTTACTAAAGCTTATATTATGTATACTATATTTAATCCAAATAAACGTTTGCAGAAATTGCTACATTGCACATTTCGGTATGTATACAAAGGAAAATCCATGCCACAAATGACGTATTTAAAATAAAATATTTGTTTTAAAGAGATTTTTGTGCAGTACGTTTTCATTTATCGCTTAACGTTTATCAATTATACAAGATGATACAAAATACCTTCTAAATGAAAAGGACTTGAAGGGCTAATTCCAGAAAACTCAAGATATATACTTTATTTGTTATGCAAATATTTTTAATAGATGGTATTTTAATTCAAATAACTAGAGCCATTTTTAGAGAATAATACTTCGAAAAATATTCCAAGTAAAGGGAAGTTTGGGATAGCGGCATTTTCTTGAGGTATGCTGTTCACACACACAAACACACACACACACACACGGACATGTTTCCAAAAATGCTCTATTTGGATTCAGACGCCCCAAAATACATATTTCCGGTGAAATTTCGGTATCGAATTTTTGGGTGGAATGGAATACTTTTCCTACTTACTATACCTGGTAGAGAAAGTAATAGGTCGTTGTCACTATCCACTGAGCTTAGTGAACTAATACAAAATGGTTATTAAAGACTAATTAAATTTAAGAAAGACGTTGCTCAAAATAATTAGACGTTAAAGCCTCTTCTTCATTTTCGAGAGCAAAGATCTTTTTCGACAGCTATCAAAATACTTCGGTAGCACCGCATGCCATGTCTGTTAAGGAGAGTAGCCGCAGTTAAAGAATTCGACAAGCGAACAAGGACAACTGACCGTTTAAAGAAAATTATTATTTTACTAATCCAAGTGGATGAGGAACAACAATGAGAATATGAAAAAAACTCTAGACAAGACTCCCCACTCCAAATAAAAAAAATCAGAAAACTAAACCTCCGGAAAGCGGTATAAGAAGTCAAGAGAGCATGCGTGTTGGTAGACATCTTAAAACTAAAACAGGGAAAGGCTTGTGAGTTGCAGCCGTATATGTGTCCATTATGTATCATCGGCAAATATTATATATAACCATTTTACATACATATGAGGTTCATTCAAATGAAACCCGGTCACTTGTGTAAAGTAACGGTAACGATTTTATTAACTCAAAAATAGTCGCCAAAACTGTTGGCACATTTATCCCGTTGCGACACTTGCCAGTCGATTCCATCTTCATCGCATTGGCAGTGTGTGGGCGGGCATTATCATGCAGCAGAATAACGCCATTGGACAATATGCCTGGGCGATTCGACTTGATGGCTCGTCTAAGGTTGTGTAAAGTGGCTTGATAACGTTGGGCATTGATGGTGGTTCCCCGTTCCAGGAACTCGACAAGCAGTGGGCCCTTGTGGTCAAAAAAGAAGGACATCAGGACCTTACCAGAACTGGTGTGCACATTTTTCCACTGCTTGCCCTGATGCTTGCTTTCCGATCCAAAATGGTGACATCATGTTTCGACACCAGTGACAATATGCGACAGAAGGTCGTATTCCTCCTCATGATAACGTTGCAGATGACTCAAAGACAGCGCCATTCGAGTACTGCGCTGTTCGGCAGTCAGTTGGTGGGGAACCCACTGCGCACAAACTTTTCGAAATTTCAAGTGTTGATGCATTATGGTGTGAATGGTGTCTGCGCTAATACCCAGTAACCGATGGATCTCGTCCACGGTGATTCTGCAGTTGCCCAAGACTAAAGCATTCACTTCCGCAATCATTTCAGATGTGATGACACGATGAACCTGTTCAGGACGAGCATCATCTTCCAGTAACTCGCGCCCCTCAAGGAATCTTTTGCGCCATTCCACCACACTTGAACGACACAGACTGTACTCACCGTACACAGCCTTCATCCGTCGATACATTTCACGGCCTCCAACTCCCTCCGCTGTTAAAAATCGAATCCATCCTCGTTGTTCCTGCTTGCTCGACTTCATGTTCAGTAGTGGACGATATCTTGTGTGACCATCATCTCTTCGGCGTGAAACCACACTGTCGCTATGCAACGTCAAACGTCGCGCGCGCTGCAGTCGCTCTACCAATAGATGGTGCCACCATACACGCAGTTATGGTGCCACTTACGTGTAATGCAAAGTTAGACGCACTGACCAGGTTTCATTTGAATGCCCTTTATACAATGAAAAATGGCATGTTTCTAATGAAATTATGGCAATAACTTCAGAAAGTATGTGTCTTTGTGATCATTTTTGAGGATGTCATAATAATGATTAAAAGGGACGTTAAACTCTTTATTAATAGTACATATCTAATTTACATTTTCTCTTTGAGTTAATTCAATTTAAAAACAAACACAAATATCTTATGTAACAAATAAAGTATAAAAAAATAACATGGTTTGGTTTGCACATCTAAGAAACTATTTAAAAAAAACTTTTTCTTCAGCAATATAGTGCAGCACATTAAATGGATACCTGCTCCGAATTCCCTTTGTTAAAGTTATGCATGTACGAAATGTGGAGAATGCACGGTATGTAGATAATATGCCTTATTGATATTTATACAGGATATTACACGCAATAGCATTAATATTTTCGCTATACTTCAAAATTTTAGCTTGTATGGTTATATATAGTCACATGACAAATTCAGGTTTTACGGTAAATGAATTTGCATACATTCATTATATTGATGCTCAAGTATTTTATTGTAATATACAAAATTTTTTATTTTTTAAAAGTTATACTTTGTTTCTCAAAATTTGAGCATTATTTAAAACAAATCTGATGTCATACATTCACATCACCTTCTCTAAACTTTATAATTTACTAGTGGGCATAAAAACTACTTTTACTACATTTCTTTACCTACTACACTTTAATCCAAGTAAAAATTTGCACAATTAGCTATATTGCATATTTCTTTACAGATTTAAGGGAATAGCGATAGTCAAATGTTTAAGAACTGGACGTAATACGCTGACCTTAAAATTCCTTAATGTTTCCATGTAATCGCGAAAAATAACTGAATTCTGAAAGTACCTGGAAGAATGACCAAGTAATGAACAATTCGAACCTTTAATAATGGATATCTCAGAAATGTCTTATGCCAATAAAACTTATATGAAGCAAATTGTGTGTTTTAAAGAGATCTAATTTTTTTGTTCTACGTTTTCTGCTATCGTTTAGCAGTTGTACAAGATTATACAAAATTTCTTCGATCCGAAGTGGACTTCACAAGCTATTCTCAGAAAATTTAAGATATACAGATTATTTCTCATATAAATATCTTTAATATGTTATATTTTAATCAAAATCGTTAAAGCCGTTTTTAGAATATAAAAATTTCGAAAAATGGTTAGTGCAAAGTGTGCTTTGGGTTGGATGGATATTCTTGAAAATAATCTTGTCGCATTCTTGAAAGGCAGTGACCCTAAATACCAAGTTTGGTATTTTTCTGACTTTTAGTTTTTGATTTATGCTGTTCAACGGCACACACAGAGACGGCCGGTCAGACAGACAGATTGACACACCCACACACTCACACACACACATTTTTATAAAACTATTTTTTTATTCAAGGTGCCTCAAAAAATGTATTTACGGTGAAACTTTGATATGGAATTTTTTGGATATAATACAATACATCCCCTACTTACTACGCCTAGTAGAGAAACTAAAAGCATATGGTCATTTCCTTTAAAGTACGTTTGAGAGGCAGTGCAAAAAATTGAAACAAATGAGAAAAAGAATGGGTCGTGTAGAGCTTTTTTAAGTGCGGAAGAATACTACTAAAAAAATGTTTACGAGAAAACAAGGTTTAAATTTGGGGTTTCTATTAATAAGCATGCACCTGTCCCTTTATAGTTTAGTTACTTGATACTTCATGTGCGTTAAGTGGGAAAAAAGCTATGTTTTCTGAAACTTCAGAAGCTATATGGTTTTATTACGAAAACAATCATTTTTTATTAATTTAATTTTTGGTTAAATTTGACTTATGAATTGCATTAAAATTAATATTTTAAAAAAGTAGTATGTAAGTATGTTGTATAATACGGTCAGCTTCTCTCCACCAAACAGAACACATTAGTCGTCTTGCATCCTTCAGAACCTTGCCTCAGTTATATGCACTTGTAATATTTGAATCCGCATGCGCAGTTGATTAGCATGCTACGGCAATCCTTCAGAATCATCTAAGAAGTATGTTTGATTGTTCCTTTAAGTGCTGAGACGGTAAAGTTATTAATATAATCTAATTGCGGGTAAGTTTTCAATTGCCAGTAAAAATACCATCCCTATTTAAATTCGACTCTACATGTGTCTAAATCGACTTTTATAACCTAAAATTCAAATGCAGTAAATTTGAAACATTCCCAAACCAAGGATTGCACCAAACATGTTTAGATTCATGCAAGTATTTTTGATTAATAGTCCATTAAAACAAAAGCAAATTCTGCAAACGAAATATTTCTGTATCATACTATTGTTGATCTACACAAAATTATTGCTTCAATTTTTAATTTCTTTACAACTATAGTAAGTAGGGGAATATTGTATTCCATCCAAAATACCGACGTTAATATTTCATGGGAAATATTCGTTTTAGGCCCCTTGAACACTCAAAAATTCGCTTTTAGAAGAAGGTTATTTTATGTATCTGTGTGTCTGTAATTACTATAACTCAAAAAGCAAATTACTGGTTTTAATTTCAGCACCTTCTAAGGATGCGAAAGAAACATTTTCAATAAGATTTCTCCACTCCAAACTACCCTTTATAAAAAAAACATTTTCCAAATTTTAATATTATGAAAAATGTCGTAACGATTTTGATTAAAATAACATATTAAGGATATTTATATGATAAATAAAATGTTTTGAATTTTCTGGAAATAATTGTGAAATCCTCTTCATTGAAACGAAATTTATATGTTACCTGTAAAGTTATGGGATAGACGAAAATGTACTACACATCATAGTAGATTTCTTTAAAACACACGTTTTATTTTAAATAACATTTTTTATGGCATCCGCCATTTCACAGATACCCGTTGTTAATGGCTCGAGTTATTCAATAGCCATTCTTTTAAACTCGTATTGATTTTCAGTTGTTTCTCGCGATGTCACGGAGAGAGAGAGCAATTTAACGCCAGCGTATACTATCCAGTTCTGAAACAGTTGACTATCTCTACTCCCTTGTATCTATAACGAAATGTGTAATGCAGCTATTTCTGAAAATGTTTATCTCGATTAGAATGAAGTAGATGGGAAAATAAACTTTCGTAAGAATAATTTTTATTCCAAATTTATGGGTTGAGAAAGTCATGTGAATGTAAAATATCGTAATATATTTTTTAAAAAATTCTTGCCTTTTGCGTTTAATGCTAATGGTGTTAGACATAATGAATATAAAAATCTAATAAGATACCATGCAGCTTTAAAATGTTGACTATCTCTATTCCCTTTGTATCTAAAACGAAATGTGTAATACAGCTATTTCCGAAAATGTTTATCTCGATTAAAATGAAGTCGATAGGAAAACAAACTTTCGTAAGAATAATTTTTATTCCAAATTTATCGGTTGAGAAAGTCATGTGAATGTAAAATATCGTAATATTTTTTAAAAAATTCTTGCCGTTTGCGCTTAATGTTAATGGTGACATAATGACATAAGTATCTAATAAGCACGGGTGCAGAAGAAACTAAATGAGGAATAGGGTTTTCATGTCTCTGTGGGCTGTATCGAGACGAACACCCACTGTTTGTGAATAAGGGAAAGTGCTAGAGAGAGAGAGAGAGAGAGCGCGCAAAGGCAAGGGAAACTGCAACATGGGGCGTGGATCATCCCCAGAATTGTTAGTTAACACCTAGCTTTATAAGGTACCTGGGAAGGAATATCTTGTGAGATTCTGTCACCAGCCGTTTAGCAACTTAAGCCACTTGACTTTCTGTAATGCCCTCTTCTACCCCTGTCTAGGCGCAACGATACTTCCATGTAATCTAAATACAGGTGTGCTGAGCTGCAACATAGCCGTGTACTTATGAAGCCAGCTTACTTAATCTATATCCTCGGTATCATTACTGCGTTGTGTACTTAGGCTGCGCATGTACTGCAGAATTATCTCTGAAAGACAGGAAGAAGGTAAACATTTCTCCGAATTCCAAACAGCAGAAGTATTACTTAAAGGAACATATTTTAGTTTTTAACGTAGGGTTATAATTTGGAATTTCCTCTTTAATTTTACTTAAAGAGTATTTGATCACTGTTTGCACAACAGTTGTATTTTAAATATATTTTTACTTTCTCTACCACAAACATAGTATACAGAGAAGGTATTGCATTCTACCAAAAATTCAATACCGATATTTCAACGGAAATACATGTTTTGAGGGCCCCCTGTATAAAAAACAATTTTTAGAAGCATGTCCATGTGTGCGAATTTGTATCTGTGAACAACATTGCTCATAAATAAAAAATTGGATAAGTACCACACTTGGTATTTTAGATTCAGTACCTTCCAAATATGGGACACGAAGATTTAAAAAAAAACTGATGTGTTACACTCACATGAATTTCTCTACTCTTGTACAAACTATGTTTACAAACGTTTATTCTCCATATGCTTCATGTTAATCGAGATGTTAATCTTATTGCTAATTTTCTTGTAAATGCAAGGGGATTTGGTAGGCTTTGAGCGATAGTTAAATATTTTAAGAGCTGGTTGCTATCTGCAGTATTCCATTCTCTTTGTATTACCAGGACAAAAAAATCTGATGTGTTACACTCACATGACTTTTTCTACTCCTGTACAAACGCTTATTCTCCATCTACTTCATGTTAATCGAGATAAACATTTGCAGAGTCTATCTTATTGCTAATTTTCTTGTAGATGAAACGGGATAGTATATTTACAAAGGCAATTTGGATATACAGTAGCCTTTAAGCACATACATATCTCTTAATAGCTGGTTGCTAGGTGCAGCACCAATCCCTTTCCCACAGATTAATACTCTTTGCATATCCAAGAGAAAAAAATGAATAACGAATTCCCATTTGAGAAAATAAGTATTGAAAAATTTAAGGGAATAACAAGCAATATCTCGAAAATGGTTCACTGAACGAAAAAAATGTATATGACCTAAAGCGTGTATTTTAACGCGATCTATATTTTTGTGTAGTAAACTTTTGTCTATCTCTTATGGTTTACCAGTTATGTAAAAGTCGTTCACAATGAAGAATACTTTTGGAGACATTCCCAGAAAATTCAAGATATACATTTTATTTGTCATAAACATATATTAAACATATGATATTTTAATCAAAATCGTTAGAGCCATTTTTGAGAAAATTAAAATTTTCGAAAAATATACCATGTAAAGGGCAATCTGGGGTGGGGGATTTTCTTGAAAACCTTCGTGTCGCATCTCTGGAAGATACTGAACCTAAATACCAAGTTTGGTGTTTATCCAACTGTTCGTTTCCGAGTTATGCTGTTCACAGACACACACACACACACACACACTGAATGTTTCAAAAATGCTTTTTTTGGATTCAGGGGGTCTCAAAACATGTATTTCCGGTGAAATCTCGGTATCGAATTTTTGGGTGTAATACAATACTTCCCCTACTTATTATACATAGTTGAGAAAGTAAAAATGAATAACGAATTTCCACTTGAGAAAAGGTATAAGTATTGGAAAATTTAAAAGTATAACAAGCAATATCTCGAAAATGGTTCACCCAACAAAATAAAATATATATGACAAATTATATATTTTAAGGCGATTTACATTTTTTGTGCAGTAAAATTTTGTCTATCTATTATGGTTTACCAGTTATGCAAATGTCGTTCACAATGAAGAATACTTTTGGAAACATTCCCAGATATTCGAGATATACATTTCATTTGTCATGAAAATATCTTAAACATATGATATCTTAATCAAAATCTTATGGCCATTTTTGAGAAAATTAAAATTTTCGAAAAATGTTTCATGTAAATGGTAATCTGGGGTGGGGGATTTTCTTGAAAACCTTCGTGTCGCATCTCTGGAAGATACTGAACCTAAATACCAAGTTTGATGTTTATCCGACTGTTCGTTTTTGAGTTATGCTGTTCACAGAAACATACACAAACACACACACGGACATGTTTCCAAAAATGCTTTTTTTTAATTCAGGGTGTCTCAAAACATATATTTCCGGTGAAATCTCGGTGTCGAATGTTTTATTGGAATACAATACCTCCCCTACTTACTCTACGTAGTAGAGAAAGTAAAAAAAAAAAATCCCCCACACCCAACTATCCTTTGGATGGATAATTTTTTTATTTTTTATTTTTTTTATTTTCTAAAATATTACTCTAACGATTTTGATTAATATGTCGTATATTAAAGATATTTACATGACATATAAAATTTGCATCTTGAATTTTCTGGAATTAGCCTGTGAGGCCTCTTCATTTGAAGAAATTGTGTAATCTTGTGTAACTGGCAAACTTTAAGCGGTAAACGAAAATGTACCATCCAAAAAGTGTATATCTCATTAAAACACAAAATTCACTTAGAATACGTTTTCCTGTGGCATAAGCCACTTCTGAGATATCCGTTATTAAAGGTCCGCATTTTTCAAAACTAATCATTCTTTTAAAGGTTCATACATTTACAATTCTTTCTCACGATTTCGTGGAAACAGAATGGATTTTAAGGCGAGCATATAGCGACCAGTTATTAAAAATTTGACTATCGCTGCTCTGTTTGCATCTATAACGAAATGTGTAATATAGCTAATTTTGCAAAGGCTTATTTGGATTAAAATATAGTAAATAAAAAAATGATCTTTAGTAAGAATAGTTTGCATACACACTAATAAAGATAGAGGGTAGGAAAAGGCATATGAATGTATCACATTAGATTTTTTATTTTCCTTGCTAGTGGAGGAGGAGGAGTAGGAATATGGTATTCTATCCAAAAATTCCATGTCGATATTTCAGAGCAAATACGTGTGGTGTGACCTGTAAATCCAAAAACGATTTTTTTAAAAGGTCTGTGTGTGTGTGAACAGCATAACTGAAAAGCGAAAAGTCGGATAAACACCAAAACTGATTATTATTAGTAAACTCCACAGCTGCGACATGGAGATTTTCAAGAAAATCCCCCAGGCATTCATTATTGACCGGTTCAATTTACATTTATTGTCATTTTGAACCAATCAGGTAAACAGAAATCTTACCGAAATGAGACTGTCGTATTCTGATATAATGGTTTGTTGCCATTGTTTCCGATTTTTACTCTAAAACAGAGGTGGCGAAAACGTGACTCGTAGGCGTCTTTCCCTCTCCGCAACCATCCTTTGTTTTTCACATGCTGCTGAGTGATGCAGTGCGTGTTGCATATTTGGTGACTCGCGGAAAGAAGTCGTTTTCGCCACCCTTGCTCTATAGAAATTAAAAAAATGTCTTAAAATAATGTAAAAAACAATGGTGTGGTATAGGTATTAGTAAATATGATATTAGTACGCAACAAATCCAATTGAATATCATATAAACCTTCTATACTGTTTTCACTTTATTAAACATAGTGTTAGCAAACTGCTAACAATCCTGATTTCATCTTGTTCGTATAATTATCCTCGCGCTGCGTGCATGTTAGATTAAACGCATTCATAATGTTACTATTATTAAAGTGCTATTCCTTACTCCTAAATATATTCTAGTTATTTCTCATCTTTAATTATTTTGATATGACATGTTGTGTAATTACTAAATAATTTTCTCTTCTTGATTTCGAAAGGTGTTACCGGCAGTCTGTTAACTTAATCTTCGTTTAAGGGGACCGATCCGTGAAATACTGAGTGTTTTAAATTACTACTACATTTTGTGGCCGCATAAAGAAGGAAAATATTTATAAGTATACGTTAAGTCCTTTTTTAATTACGCATCTTAAAATATACTTAAACTATTTTACAGAAAATATTCCTTGCTATGCAAATTTCAAAAACAAATTTAATAATATTTCGGATTTGTGTTGCTTATTGAGCTCGAAAATAAGCTTGCTAATAAATATACTTTTAAATATACTTTTAAAGAATAATTTTTGTTTAGTTGTAGTTTTGGCTGTAGCAAAAGGTATAGGTTTATCAGTTTGACGGCATAACACATTTGCCTTACCGTCTGTTCAGCGACATTTTAGCTAGTTAGTGAGGAAGCCCTTCTAAGAAGGTAGGGATTTAGCTACTGGAAGGAGGTATGGTTTACTTGGTATGAGGAAAGTGAGGGGTAAATACCGCAACAGTGAAATACTTGTTTTCAACTGTACGCGCCACGCGCGGCAGGAGTTCAGCACGTGTTGCCCCTTCCACCTATACGAGAGTTAAGCCACCCCGCTCCACTAACTAAAACATCACGAACAGACAGTACATTAATAACCGCGCAGTAAGTTTTAGTTAGCATATATTGGAGAAACTATTTCGAATGTTTCCTGATAACTTAAAGAACATTAATGCAGAGAAATGTCTAACATACTATAACCCAGAAATAGGCACCGGAAAATTGTCCTGAAATTCTTCTTAAACATTTTTATGAATAGTGCATGTTTTACTTTAAATATTCTTTTTTCTAATTCAAGGTTTGGGCCAAAAACCCGTATCCAAGCTAATTACTAACTTCATGTTGGCCACTCCATCTTTTCCGTTCGGTCTGTTTAATAAAGCTTGCTTAGGGAATTTGCAAGGCGGCCTTCTTATAACATTCTCTTTCCGTTTTTTTTTAAACTTTTTTTGTTGTAATCATACTTTTCCTCCACTATATTTCCCCCAATTGCGCACGAACATATTGATTTCTTATTCTAATCATTCTTGTTTTTCAATCAATGATGTCATAAAGTATATCTGTCGCGATCTTGAGTTCGTATAATCCATATTTTGCTACCATATTTCAAGATTGGTTTAGAAACTATGCTATATAATCTCTCATATTCTTACCAAAATACTTTTTATATATCCATTTAATTGATTATATTTTATCATGTTTGCTTCCAGGAGAGTGTTAATATGCTCCATACTGATTTGAAACTCTAAATACAGAAACAACGACATCTGTTGTATAAATTCATTTTCTATTACTCATTTTACTCTTCTTTGATTTCCACCCCAAAGAGCCACTGAGTTTGACATTAAGTACACATTTTATGACATCATTAACAGATGTATTGTTTTTTGCAAAATGCCTTCTGAACATTTTGTAAACAAAGGTTGGTACTGACTGTATCAATACCAACCCAAATGGGGGAAGTCGTGTATTGACAACGTTACGAACATACCGAAATATCAGATAAATACTTTAGCTTTTAAACTTAATAGCTTCTGATCATAATAGTTTAGCAATATCACTTTGTAATCCTGACAATATAGTTGCAAATACATGCGAAATAGTTAATATTCGTAATTATCAGGATTCTAATAAACACATATTTTTGAAATCCATTGGAATCATCTTAATGGGAATAATGAAAATAACTCCAATATTAGTTGTATTTTCGATACATTTTTAAAAGAATTTTAGATGGGTTTAGTGAGTGTTTTCCACTTAAATATACTAAACAAAAACTTCCAAACTTAGCCCTAAACGGGGTTGGTATACTAACGACTACAGGTGCAAAAATGGGCATCTCGTTATAATATTAACACAAATTAAATTACTGCTTTATGTAATATAACTAAAACAGCTTACGCAGAGCCATTAAACTGGCCAAACAGGCATTCAATGAAGCCTACATAAACAAGTCGACCAACAAATCTAAAGCCGCTTGGGAAGTTATAAAGAGCGTACCATATCAGGTACAAAACATAACTGTAATTTCAACCTGATGATGTAAATAACCATATTGTTAATTCAGTTAAAATAATCGCTGATACTGTAAAGCATTACACTCAGGAATCAATTTATTTTCTTCATAATACAAGCGTGGTTGTGAATACAGTTTACTTTGCAGCGTGTAACTTATGACGATGTTCTTAATTATGTCTTTAGTTAAAAATTTCTAGATACAGTGATATCTAAGGCATGGATAGTGACTTGCTTAAATTGGTGATTCCCTATGTAATTGGACCGTTAACTTATGCTATCAATGAATGTTTTTCTACTGGTGTTTTTCCTCAGTCTTTAAAGAGCACTAAAGTGATACCTGTTCTTAAGAAGGGTGATTTTGGCGATGTGGCTAATTATAGACAAATCTCTATTATTCTGATTTTCTCAAAAGTAATTGAAAGCTTAATTAGCAAGCGATTAACAACGTATTTTGAGTCTAAATCACCTTTTACTAAATATCAATATGGTTTTAGATCAGGATTATGTACAATTGATGCTGTTGAATACTTAATAGACTTCGTTTTAACTCCAACCTATGTCAGTACCTTGAGACTTCTCCAAAGCTTTTGATTGTGTGAATCATGTAACTATCTGGTCTTTTATGGAATATGAGGTAAAACTCTCAATTTAATTAGGACTTATTTATCAAATCACATTCAAGTAATTTCCATTAATGGAAAACTATCAAACTTTGTGAAAATAGATACAGGGGAGCCACAGGGATCTATTTCAAGGTTCTTTGATTTTGATAACGATTAATGACTTGCCTTTAAACACAAGCTGTGATTCAGTATTATTTACGGATGAAACCTCACTCTCGACTAATGGCTTTTCTTTAATTGATATTAATCAATCTATTGATTCCTCTTTTCATGAAGTTGCTAGATGATTTGGTGCCAATGGCTTTAAGCTTAACACTGACAAGACCCAGAGTATATATTTTACACTTCAACAAACTTCTCATGATGTGTTCTCTGAAGTTAAACTATTGGGCATTGTTTTAGATTCCAAGTTTACATGGGATATTCACATTTCCTATGTCCGCAAAAGGTTGTCTCGTGTACTATTTTTATTGAGTCATTTGAAAAAATCACATCCCGGAACACCATATTAAGCCAACTTATTAAGCTTTCTTTCACTAACATAATTTCTTATGGTATCCATATCTAGCCTAATGGTGCCAATATATACAAAGTATTAACACTACGGAAAAAGGCTTTAAGAATTGTATCTGGTTTATCGTTTGATGCCCATTGTCGATATATATACACACAATTTCTTAGTAATTATTAAGAATAATTTGAATAATCAAGTATTTTACCATCAGCCATATGAGCATTACACTAGAAAGAATTACTTTGTCAAACACAAAGTAAGGTTGACTAAATACAAGAAATGGTGTAATAACATCGGCATCAATATGTTTAACAGGTAACCAAGAGCTGCCCATTCAGCCTAGGCTAGATAGATTTAAAGTTTATTTAAATGTGTGGCTTGCTGCAAACCCATTTTATAGTCTTAATGAATTTTTTCAAGCCAATATTGACATTGCATTTTAAAGTGTCCTGTTTTATACTTTAGTCTGTTTTACTGATCCAGTTTGACTTATGTTAATAACTGCTTATGATGCAACAACAATAAACATTCAACTTAATTGAGAAATATCAGAAACAGTCTCAAATTTGCTACCACGCCCTCCAATTAGGTTTATTTAACTTGTCACGAGTAAAACGAAAACGTTCCTAAAGAATCAGACGTAATAATAAGTTAAAAATCCTAAATTGTAACTTAAGATAATTTTTATGCATTTCCACCAATGGCTACCATTAATTTATGTTGTAAGCGTACGCTTAATATGGTGCTTAATAAGCACGAATGTTTGAATGATAATTATGGCTATGAGTGAGTTAGATATGCGAGCATACGCCTGCTATATAACTTTCTCTTAGGTTCGGATTCCACACCTCGCTTACCTTATGTACCCGCAATGGGAATCCAATTTATGCACTAAGCAGCGATAAGACATTCGCTAGAGTGCATATAACGTTAGCACTGAACACACACACATGGCATGTTAAAGCAAAAGCTGCCCTCGTATCGTACATTGCTGGGCAAAGCTGAACAGAAAAGCTGACCTCAGCAGATAAGTGCTGGGCGCCAGCGCGACTGATGTTTGTATACAAATGCGCTTTATCGTGGACCGAGCCGGAGTTCACATGCACTTTGCAAACTTTTGTAAATAACGGAATTTGTGTATACACCCACACAAACTCGCGCGCGGAATTAATGTGCTGTGAAATGTTGAGGTGTGTGGAAACAGTTTCTCATATACATTACAAACGAACCAAACCACACCAACGCAATATGTTGATTCGGGGATCCGATGCTTTTTTTATTCTCTATCTCTTTTTAAAACATTGTTTTTCATAGCGTGTGTTTGTTCATGTTTACCAAACATTCCAGCCCTCTAAAGAAACTGCCACGGTGCAAAGCTCCGTAAATATTTTGTAGAATTATGGCAATTTTAGCTCGTGAATTGTGTGTATATTTTTTTAGCGTTGGATGTTCAAACAAACTAAAAATAACAATTTGTTGAAGCGTTTGGACTGTAATAAAATTTTAGAAGTCAGAGAGAAGTTATTGCACAGTTTTAACTTTTTGATACTTCATTAGAAGGCGGTTCACACTTCTGGTTTTACCAGGACTCCCTGTTTCCACTTATTTCTCTTGAAAATTTTTCTCGAAACGAACTCAAAAAGTCCTCCCTTTTTAACAATAACGATTTATACTAGAAAATAAACAAATATGTAGCGGTACGCATATATCGTGCCGACTAGTACATATACATGCAAACATCTACGTGTGCGTTTCTAATTTAGTTACTTGATTTTATTTTTATTATTTTTAAGGGAAATATTTTTCGTGACTCTTAATGTTTCATTTTTCTCTTTTTAACATGTTGAATCCAAAGAAACGATAAATGACGTGAGGATTATTTAAGGTTTGCTTACAATAAGACTTCCGAAAATACTTTAACACTGCTATCATTTATGATGGAATTTGTATGATGAGGCAGTATTTTTAACACTTAAATAATTTCAGTCTAATTATATAATATATATAATTCAATAACAGCCCCCTTAGAGCAATATGTGTAGGTATGTAACAGTATATAAAAAGTTTATATTACAGTCATTATATACGTTTACATTATTGTATACATGTGTAATAAAGTTATGGGAATGTATTACGTAATTTAATAATGTAGGAGCTGTGAGCATAATACGTTAAAGGTTGCTAACAATGAGGTAATGAGGCAACCTTGAGGCAGTAATGAATTTGAAACTTTAACAATACTACTTGTAATTCTTGGAGGAAATAATGTAATTCCTGTGACAGTTTATAAAATAGCCAATCAACAACCAGAAAAAGCTTTAGTTAAATGAAGGTATTCTATTGGACTAGGATTAGCCAATCAGAGACTTGAAATACCGAAATTTAAAAATTTAGGTGGTAGAAATCAAGTCAGTTGCTAGTAGACAGCGATCATAACTGGACGCGTTGCTTGTAGACAGCGCTCATAACTGGGCGCGTTTGTTGTAGACAGTGTACCTAACCGGACGCGAGATGTGTCCTCGAGAAATTTAATACGCATTCAATGTGACATAAAAATAGTTTACGTTTTAAAAAAGTGCAAGTAATTAAAGAATCTTACAGCTCTCCATTTCAGTGAAGTGTTACTTAAATCGTGTCAAGAATTAATAAAAAGGAGTGAAGTAAAATTATAATCTGTGTAAGCCTACATTCTTCAGTAGCGCCACAACTCTGCAAAGCGAAACATGTCTCTAACAATAATACAGACCTTGCCGAGACAAACATAAGTATATAATATTTAAAGAAACAGTCAATTACAATGTTAATATTTTTAAACATTTTATTTGGCAAGGGCCACCGGAAAGTACATTTGGGGCGAAGGCTACCGGAAAACGGGTACTTATACGTGTGGTTGCAACGAACTTCAAGTTCGGCTCCCCAACAGTCGAAATATAATGCACATTCTTCAAACTGGCTTTCCATACGTAGCAGCAACAAACCATCTTCTTCAATTATAAAGTCCAAACATTTTAATTAATTAATTAATTAATTAATTAATTAATTAAGTTCAATTAAAGAAAAGTATTCCGTATAGCGCTGTTGGTATAGAAATGTTGTTACCTTAAACCCCTTAATCAGCTTTATTTGTAACGTTGGTTGTTGAATTTGTACAGCAGCGATCAAGTGCAATGCATGATAAACGAAGGAGTATGATTGACAGTTTTAAGTGATTATTGTTATTCTTTCTATTAAAAAGATAAAGGAATAAAATGCTATTAACTCTCGGAACACCATGGAGCCGAGTTTTTGTACACACGTTTTAATAGCATTACCAACGTAGGAAGCATACAATCAATCCTTCAAAACTTAATTTTGTCAAAAAGTGAAATTTGTCACAGAATAATGACTGCTTTGTTTTATATGTTCAAAATTCAGTTATTTGAGTGTAACCTAGAAGCAAGCAAAAATATACCTCTCATAGACCATCTTGTGTTAACTTTTAGTATGAAGAAGTTAAATACAAAAACCAAAACTGTAATAAAATTAGCCACTGTGTACGCAAATGTAAAATGTATAGGAGTAACGATAGTGAGAAGAAACAAATATATGCTGCTAGTATTTACATCTGGGATAAATTTGAATAAATATGGTAAATTGAACAACTGAACAGTATGTAGGAATAATTAGTAAAATTGTTGTATGCGGAATTTCTTCACTCTCTTTCTCCCTCCCCCCTCTCTGTCGCTTTAACTACTCGTCATATCGCAACAAGAAAATAATAAATTAAACCTAATCCATCTCAACCTAATAAAATTGTAATTAAACTTGGACAAATAATTTAAAATATTGTTGATAATACAAATATTAAAACTAAAAAAATAAATCGATTTATATGATACGAGACACCTCGCGGCTTGGTATGTGATGGACAGCTAGTCTTCTAGGTTTCGTCCCTGTACAATACCATCTTGTTTCGTCACGTGTCCACAGAGGCCTTAGTGCTAGGCAACTGTACCTATGCTTTTATACGTGCCGGTCAAATGGCATTAGGGTGCCTTTCTGTCTACCGGTTCTCATTATCTGTGGACAGATGGCAGACCATTCGCCATTACCGTTTATTTTCAGTTTTACTATGGTTTTAGACTTAAGGTGGAACTGTGGCTCTTCGTATTAAATTTAAAAACCGGTATTTACCTTGGTGACTGAAGAAAATGATGAAAAAACCCAGTCAGATTGGTCAAGCAATGAAATTTGAAACAGAAACCTCCCGAATGCGGGCCACAGACGCTACTGCCTGAGACATCCCGTTCCAAGTAAGAATATATATGAGATTTTTGTGTATGATAGTTCTTTCGCCGCTCGTCCCTTGTTTTGTGCTCCAAATTAATAATAATAATAATAATAATAATAATAATAATAATAATAAAAGAACACGCTGTAACTTAAGAACTTGCCTCGGACTTTACCTATGTTATCCGTAAGCACGGATATAGACGCACACAGTTTTGCGTAACTTTCCCTAGAATACAATCGTGTCCTTAAGCAACAAGTTTGTGGTTCTACTGTGCTTTGCATCCAGTGTTTATATTATCACGTAGAGGGAGTTAGCCCTAATTGGTGTTACACGTGGTTAATGTACTCCATTTTCCTGAACCACAGCGTATATAGGCTACTGTGTAAATTTCCTGTAGGTTGCTTATAGCTTTAGAAAGTCAATATGCCAAGTTTACTAAGTCGCCACACCTTAGCAACGCATTAACCATCACTTGTACTAGGGAAAATAGTCAAATTTTAAATCCTTGAGATGTGGAATACGTTTTACAAACATACAAAAACTTGTACCAGCATATGTTATTAATATGAACTAACATAAAATGGCAGATTATGTGCGAGATATATCGGGTGGAAGGGGCATGTGTGTAATTTTCTTAAGAGGTGCTTCTATGTAAAGAAGAACGAAAAACGATGCTATATTATTCAGTGAAATCTTATTTTAGCAATTTTGTCGTATTATAATTCACTTAAAAAGTAAGACAAATCTTGCTAATGTATACATTAAGCAGCAATTAATATACGTTTTTTATTATCTTTACTTTCCTTTCTAAGCACCAGTTATGGGCACAATTTAGCAATTTCGCTTTGAAAACATTTTGATTTACACTGAAGTTACGTTGTCTCAGCAGCGGCCTGAATAATGACCCCCGCCCACACACACACACACACACACACACACATACACATACACCCCTTCGCAGAGTTATGGTATCTTTCACCCTCTTATTATTAGGCGTTCAAATCCTGGATATAAAGATCGTTGCAGATAACTTTTGTTTATTTCTATTTAATGTATTAATAAAATGACAGTTAATTTTGTTCCCTCTTTAAATGTTTATTGAATTCCCTTGAACTATTAAATAAAACACTCAGTTTGCAACTGAACTTTCACGGTAGGCGCTTGTTTTGTGCATTAAATGCTTAAGTAAACGTTTACGAAGTTGATAAATGTGTTACTTCAAAATTAAGACCGTTTAGATTTTAGTTACTTTCCTTTAACATAAAGCATTTCGCTGACTCCGACATATCCTGGTAATCAAACGCCACTAGCAGTGTTATGTTGTTTCAGTAAACAGTAAACTATTCGCAAGCGAATCGGAGACATTCTACTCTTCGGTGGATCTAACCTTGATCTCAAGATGATTTTCCCGCTCTCCAAGTGAAAGCGCGTCGCTGCCAAAGGTCTCTGTATTTCAAAGCGTATTTCTACAAGTCTATAAAGATAGAGCAAAGGTATTCATAAAGTTTCTCAGTGATCACATCGGAATCTGTCTTTGATTTAAAGATTGATATTATATGACATGTATAAATAATGACAGTGATCCAAGAACTAAAAAATAAAGAAAAATAAGCTGTGCTGTAAATAGGTTGCAGAAATTAACGGGACATTGGCACGGACTATTTATGTGAAAATGATATTTTAGATTTTTTAGTTATATTAAATAGCAAATGGAACGTAACGTCACGTTATCTTGAGGAGCAGTACAGTATTACGAAGTGGTTGACTATTACAGTCAGCGATAATAAAAGGGTAGGTTTCTTGACTGGAAGGGAATGTAATTACTGAGAGTGAGTAAGTAATTACTTCCGATCCCTATTAACTTTCAAATCGTCCGTGAGTAAAGTTATGTACCACCAATTTTTCTAAAAATTAAAATAATGTAACTGTCGCATAGTAATGGATACTTTCTTATCTATCATTATAGGTTGAATGAAGATAATTTAATCTTAACTGCTCAATATCTGTTAAGTGATAGTAAAACAAGAAACAGAAGAAGAATGCAAAAGTTAAATCGCTGAAATAATTAGAAATAAAAGAAGGTGAAAGGCTCACAAGAATTTCCCTATCACAAATTCACAGTTATCACTTACAAATTTTACATAATATTCATATGAAAAGCTATATTTTTACCCATTCCTATCTGCTAACTTGGACAAATTTTGCATATACATTATTTGAAATTAGGCAATACGGATTTAGTTATACATATAATACAGGAATAGCACTCAACAATAAATTGTAAGGATATTTTCGTTAACAGCAGCAATCCAATGAAGGACAAATCAGGAATTGCACAGCTCCCAGTACGTTTACAGATGTAAATAAACGAAACGCAGTAAAATTGAAGTATAAAAATAAATTTTTTGGAAAAGTTACGACAAATTTAGTTGGCAAATATTGTACATTTTCGTGACCAGTGTGGTTTTCTATAGTAGTTTTGTCTATTCACAAAGGGTTTAGTGTTGCTCCTACTCTTTTTAATATAAAATAGGGGATGATCCACTATGAAAATGGAAGCAACTAATGAATCCTGGAGTTTAAAACATTAGATGGTATAAACGTAAATTTACTTTTATTTGTCGATGATATTAAAATAATTAATTCAACTTAAAAATAGCTCTTTAAGCTTAATAAATTCTCTCAACAAAACAATATAAAAATATCTACCGGAAGAGAAAAGTAATAGCATTTTGGGCAACAGAACCTGCATAAACTAAAATAATTAACAATTAAATAATACAACGAATTTTGACTGTATTCGGCTACAGATTATGGTGCATGAAATAAACTGTTAAATTCCAGCATATCCGTGGAACCATTCATGGAACCTTCAAAAACAAAGTATGCTATGTTTTACATAGCCATGGCTGCACTTTCACTTTTCTATAGAAGTGAACTGTATACTTTAATGAAGAAATAAGATAGTAAACTACAGACTTCAGAAATAAAATTGTTAAGAGAGTTAAAAGATGTACAAAATTCTACTCCTGACCATGGCGAAAGAATGCCTGGTCAAGTTTTAGTCATTTATGATTTGTTTATAAGTGGTTTTAAAGAACTTGGTTAAAATGACCAATGTTTAAGATATTTACATGTTAACAAATCCAAAATTTACTACGAAAAGCCTAAGAAATCCTCCTCATATATGCATTTGTGTAATTTTTTATAACTGGTAAGCCTTAACAAATAGATAAAAACTTTCTACATAAAAAGTGTAGATCTGGTTAACACAATGTATGTTAAATAAATGTTTTTGTATCACTAACCATTTTCGAAATATTAGTTTCTATTTGTTTGAAATTTCAAATAATTTATGCTTCTTCTGAAGTGTTTAGTCGTCATTTGGTCTGATGGAATTTCAAAGCTTTTTAAAGATTTGACTACCTTCAACGCCGTATCCTTCATATCTACAACTAAAGGTGTAATGAAACCATTTCTGTAAACATTTATCTCGATTAACATCAAGTACAAAGAATAAGCTTCTGTAAGAATAGTTTGTAGAAAAAAAGGGCAGATAAATAATGTGAGTATTAATGATAAGGTTTTGTTTAAGTGTTACACGCTCAGTTTTTTAGGTCTGCAGAGATGAATAAAATGGTTGTTTAAAGGATGCTTAAATGACCTTAGGCTCCGCTGAGTTGTGAGTTACCCGTGATTTGTGCTAAGGAAAATGGGAAACCTCGAGAAAGAATAATAAATGAAAAGCAACCCACCTTGCCCAGCAACGCAGCGTCTGTCATTTGAAAGGCAGACACGTTCCTCCACACCACAGTGATGGATTTTTTTATAAGCTTGTGTATTCTGAAACTTTTTAATAACTTTAACTACCTATTATACTTCGGTAAGTGTTTTAATATACTGGTTTTCCAAATTCGACATGACATGTACGTTGCATAAAACAGAAAGGGAAAGAATGAAAGGATATATTGGTATTAGAGGAAAGAGAGGAGAAGGGACAGCAGGAAGAACCTTGGAGAGAAAAAACTGTGCAATATTTTAATAACTTGAGTAGAATTACTGGTTCTGCTATGTAACTATAAGAAACTGACAGGAAATACTTAAACTATGAAAATGTGGAGTTACTGGAATTTTTATCACTTTATTTATCTCGTCTTTCTCCCAAAAGAATGTGCTCTCTGCTGACGACAATGGTCCTTTTGTGAAATCAAAGTACATAATTTAATCGCTGCGATTATTAAAAGATTTAAAGCGGGAACACTGATGATGCATTGCACTTCTCTGTTGGTACGTTGCTAGTACGTACATAAATCTGGAATATTTTGATAAAGTCCTAGACACAGAGGATTACACATTCCGCGAGCGGGCCAGCCGGGAGAGAGTGTTCTCAAACACGAGGCTAGCAGTAATTAAAATCCCCATGCCGCATAGGGATGATATGTGTAAGGCACGTGTTGAGGGAAGGGCTAGCTGCCCAGAATCTTATTAGCGAGTGGTTTGTACAATTCAAGACCCAAATGAAATTAACTCTGAGTCGAGTGCTGCGCTATTCGACCGTGTGCCAACTCCACTATATTCAAATACTATCTTAACGTCGGAATTCCTCAAAGCCGGAACTTACGCTCATTTCAACACAATTATGGAGTATTTCCACCTGAGTTGTTTCGTCCCCGTGGCAGCCTACATTACTGTATGATCTTCATCTGTCATGGTCTGTCATCAGCTCTTCAGTGTTTCTCTCAGGCATGTCTGAAATGGCATAACTGCAAGCAAAAAGTATATATTTTTCTCCGTTAACGTTTTATGCTCATTGAGCATAAACAACAAAATGTTTTACCCTGTGTACATTCTCAAACAAATGTATTCAGCCGTATATTTTATTAGAACGTTTATTGTTATTTACGATTATATAAATCACTTTAAAGTGGTGTAATACTAATTTATATAACATGTTGTATACTGGGGTGAGGCCAAAAGGTTTACAGCTAGATATTAAATTTTAGTTACCCCAGCATGCACATTGGGAGGTATAGCTGCAGAGGCAGCAAGAGGACCAGAATTTTAAACAACACATTCAATAACAGGCGTGGGATATTATAGCAAAATACACAGAATTTCACATTAATCATATTTTGAAGTTCGATAAAGACGAACTTTAAACTCCAAAGCCAAAAGAAGTACCCTACAAATGCTGTCCCAAAGACACAATAACGTGTCTGGCGTGACAATACACACACATACACGCCACAGTATATATTTAATATTGATAATAATTCAATAATTAAGCCATTGTTGGTTCGTACTGGTCCAATTATTACAGCTGCTGTATCCATCAATTCCATGCAGGTCTCTGGTTTCCTTTTTATGCTTTCGGTCATTCGTTCAAATTTCTCCAAGTCATTCAATTGGTATTCATTCTGCAGACAATCTCATACCATTGTCTCCTATATACCTATATTTTCTCTATAAGGCTAAATTATCAATTGCTTATGGATACATTCATTGAGTTTTTTTATCCATTTTCGTGTACACAGCTACAAATGGTATGGATTTAATTTCTGCAGCTTGGAGTTTCTGAATTGTATCCTTATTCAGAGTCCATATTTCTAAGCCATACAATATTGCAGGTACTGCTACCGTAAAATTTTAAGCGTATTTCCTTTCTTACTTTCTCATCCAGTGTTCTTTTTAGCGTGCCAGGAAGGTATTCGAATATTTTAAATGTATTAATAATTTCTCTAATAATAATAGTTTATTATACCATTGAGCATACAATGCGATAGGTTTCGTTACCAAGCCATGAATTAAGTACATCTGTGTTCAAGTATTCTTGAACAATGTAAAAATTAAGCCGCTTAAACATACTTTAAATCTACTTTAAAACTACTTGTTTTGCTATTTTGTGTTACAATTAAAGGTAGCGTATCATATAATTTCACTTCAACATACAAATGAGAGTCAAGGGATTTCTATACACGAAATTTAGGCGGCATCATATTATTTCTTTCCCTCGTAGAATGGAGTAGAGAAGAGTGGTGTATTTATTGGTCTTGAACCTTTTACATGTTCAAACTCATACATCGCACGTTCAAATAGACAGTACGTGCTTATATAATACACCGTAGTTCATATTTTCGGACTACACTGAACTTAGAAGATAATGATATCTACAACATAAAAACAAAGAAAAACAGATAAACTAACAACAAAAATCACACAAACAAAACATAAGAAGAAGAGAAACACTTGTTAACAAGCATACGCTATTGTTTATAAAACAAATACCCGCCCCTAAGCCACTATCCCTCCCCCTCCCACCCTTGACCCTCTTCCTTACACTGTGATCTAAGCTGCATAACCTTTTGTAAAACTACTAATTGCTTCCCCCTCCACTCTCCCAGCCGGCAAAGTTCAACAACCTTGTAAACCCTCTCCTTGAGTTAAGAAAGGAACATGGCAAATATTTTCTCAACTGTTCCGTCTTAGTAGAATGCGGCAGAATATGAATCTAAGTTTCTCCTCTCTACACCAGGGAGAGGTTCTTCTTCGTTAATGAATTTGATTGGTCCCATGACCCCAGTGAGAGCCAAGCAATCCCTTTCTATTTCTGGACAAAATATGTTGTTCTTTACGCCATTCTGTTTTTAGCTTGGAATGTGAGCTTAATGACACTTTCTCATTACACCGTGACAGCGTCTACTGTCGATTTAAACCTTTCAGTTGCTTCTGTACTTTTCCCCACAAATTCACTCTATTTCCAGGTCCTTCAAACCAAATACTATCCATTCCTATTATCTCCAGTCCTCTCTTGATTTTAGCTGCTCACGTCTTGTCCCATCCAATCTAAGTTGTTCCTTATAGCATATTGTTCTCATAAGTGATTGATCCCCTCTCCTAATCCTGATCTTATGTTAGATATCCCGTACCTTAAATTCAATTGTTTCGCTGTATGCACTATAATCTAAAAAAATGCCAAAGTTTGCCGTACCTCCTTTGCACATCCAAGATACCTTTTAGAAAACCTGTTCTTATTTGACCTTGCCTTTCCGTGGGTTCAGACCCCCAGATCTCCTCACCATGTGTCATTGTGGATCTAACAACTGTCCCAGATATTGTCTCTAGCAATTTTACCAGTACATTTAGAATTCTACTCCGAGTACTCAAGAGTTTCTGCAGCTCTCATTCCTTCCTTCCCTTAAGTTTCGTAACCTTAATGTCTTTAGTTCATCTTCCGTTCATTGTAACAGTCAAACCTAAGCATACAAAACTCTTTACATTCTCCAGGTTCTCCCCTGCGTAAGTCCAGATCTCTGTTCGGCTGTATACCGAGCTGTTTTATACTAATTGTTTTCGTTTTATTTACATTAACGGTCACTATACATTCGTCACAACAAACGTCTGTCTAGTCCCTTTTGCAACCCTTCCAGAGTAGCAGAAATCTGTGTTATATTGTCACGCCTTTAATTTGAAGGGGGTTGAGGACGTGCATTTGGGAGCGTAGCAGGATTAAGGGTTGGTGAGCAACTCTGAATAGCAAGACACAATTAACAAAGACGATAACAGATTTAATATAATATACGAGTAGACACAAAGATAGTGAGCAAGCAAGCCATTTTTAGGGTTAAGTGTTTAAGAAAGATCAGTTTCTAGTTACCTAGTGCCATTGAGAGATGTTACGCTGGTTGCCATACCCAAAGGTGAATGTTGATCTGAGCAGCGCCTCCGGCCGCACCTGGGTTGTTCCTATTATGACTGCCATGCCCATAGATTTATGAAAGGGTTTTTATATCATAGATAGACGCCTCCACACAGAGCATGACCATATATGGAGTGTTAACCTGTTCTCTATGAGTTGGCATCAATCCACATAATGTAACAAGGATATGACTGGCACTGAATGTGCAGCTCATGTATCCTGTGTTTCACCATGTGAAGTAAGAATGCAAGAAATAAGCTTCACATGAACTAAGTTCTAAAGAAAAGTAATTTTTAGGAAAATAATTTAACTTAGCTTGACCCATACGTTACAATATCGTCTACATATAAAAGTACTGGAATCTGAAGGTCATCAATCTCAGACGTCTCCACATTTTCTCCTAACAATATGTCCACTACATCAAGCACTAAGAGATAAAAGAGAAGGAATGATAAAATACAGAGCCTTGCCTAATACCTTTATGGTACTCGTAGCTCTCTTTATAATGTGTGTGCAAGGGAAAAAGAACTCTTTTTTGAGATGCACAAAATTCAAGAGTGCAAACACATGCAAAGATAGAGTAAAAACGCCATCATTAAAAAGGTAGGAAGAATTATTTTATTTTATATAAAATTCCATACAGATGTTTCTCCATAAATATTTATTTTGAGGTACATTGAACCCACAAAAGTATTTCTTAAAAAATTCCACACGTATGTGTGAACACCATAACTCAAAAACGAAATGTAGGATATAAATATCAATTTTGGATTTAATATTTCCTTTCAAAGATATGATACAAATAATTTCAAGATGATGCCGCTACCTCAAATTAAACTTTATATGGAAAAGGTTTTTTTATATTTTTATTTTCCCCCAAATTATTCCTACTTATTTTTGGTTTAATTGATTCACCCACATGACTAATAAAATGTGTATCTTGAATGTTCTATAAATAGCCCGTAAAATTGTCTTTGAGTGAATTTTGTATAAATAGTAAACCATAAGGGATAGATACTTTACAAAGCAAAAGTGTAGAGCTAATAAAAAATAGAACATATGATATACACTGTTTTGTAGTGATATCGTTTTCGAAATATTCCATGTTATGTTTACAAAATACATGTGTGTCATATGACAGAATACGTTATAGATTATTCTTGCTTCTTTTCCTTTGCAAGATTACGGTTCTGAATTGTTCCTATATGCTTCCGATTAAACATCTGAATATGATGTAAATAACCAAGAACGCATTCATTAATTTTAAGCAACCATTAGACAACGTAATGTAATGAGGATAGAAGAATCAATACTTTAATGCATAACTAATTTATATAAACTTAATTTGGTTACAGAAAGCTATGGGATCATACCACATTCTTTTTTACCTATATTATTTATTTATAAAATTTCAGAATTATAAGTTTAAGTTTTATAATGAATAATCTAATGATATGTTGTAATAACGTGGATTTTTTCTTTTTAAGCAGGGACTTTGTTACTACGTACAATTACCGATAAATATAAATAATTCCAAAAGGTGTAAATAACACCTTTTATTGACATATTTGTGACTGCCACTTTTTTTGCTAAAATATAAAAATACGTTGGTTACATGTATTTTCGATGAGCAGCGCAACGGAGGTAGTAGGTTATATAGCAATACTTTAGTGTGCGCTCATTTTGTGTTATGATATTCATCAAAATATTTTTCTTTTTTTAGACGTAACATTCGGGTTTTAAGCTGTTTTATTTTCATTTATGAAGGGACATAGTCATAGCTCAATATTTTACAAATGATTGTATAAATAAGAATCTTGTTCCAATCTTGAGTAAAAAACGGGAAAATACTATTTTAGGAGGAGTTAGGCGGGAAACACGTATTATAAGTAAGGTTCTTCTTCTTTCAAACATAGGCTAAAATTAAAATTAATTTTAGTACAGATGATTTTGGAGAATTTTGGTTTAACTTCTAAGGGTAAACACTGCAATATTGTAAACTAAATTGGCCCTGAGATTGAAGCTTTTGCAAAACTTAGCAAACTGACTAGGATATCCCCAACCATCAGCCCAATAACTTCAATTGGTGATAAATTGTACATTTCATCATAATAGTAATAATAATAGTAATAATAATAATAAATTAAATACCACTAATAAAGGGATATAGCAAAATATACACTTGTCAAGCACCGACCTAGTGCTGACTGCTCATTGTGTGAATGATGTCTGTCTTCGTTCATAACACATTGCATGGTATCTGTTGCACATTGTGCCGCACCACGCGCATTCCCATCCTGGGGCGGTTGGTGATGATTTCCGTTCTTGTACACCTTAAAGTAGGAGCCATGTATCGTGAACCCGGTCACGACATGTAGAAGTTTGTACAGGCCTTACAGGTCTTTGTACACCATCGCGTCAACATTGTAGAATTCGCTCCGTATCTCGTTCTCCATTTCTTGCATGCCTTAGTTTCTAGGCTGGGGGTTGAAGATAGGAATATTTTCCTCCTCAGGTGTTGTACGAAGGGTATTTCTACCGTCAGTACATAGGTGAGCCGGGAGAGTGTGAACTTTTAAGGCACATAGTTCGTTTGAGATAGGTGCCCTTGGCTTCTCTAGTTCTACCAGTTGCTTGGATTGCATGTTCTCTAGCACACTGATACTACTTTTGCCTGAAATAGTTTCGGGGACTGTCTACAGCGCCGTCTGACGGAGGTGGGTTTTGTCGCTCATGGCCTTTATTGCAGCGTTCACTCTTTCCTTAATGTGGGTTGTGAAGACCGTCCCTGTTGTCTGGAGTATAACTCCTAGATCCGTGAGTTGTGGCACTGACCTGAATGTTTTTTTACTTTCTCTACTACGTATAGTAAGTAGGGGAAGTATTGTATTCCACCCAAAAATTCGATACCGAGATTTCACCGGAAATACATGTTTTGAGATACCCTGAATCCAAAAAAAGCATTTTAGAAAACATGTCCGTGTGTGTGTCTGTGTGTCTGTCTGTGAACAGCATAACTCAGAAACGAACAGTCGGATAAACACCAAACTTGGTATTTAGGTTCAGTATCTTCCAGAGATGCGACACGAAGGTTTTCAAGAAAATCTCCCAGCCACAGAGTACCCTTTACATAGAACATTTTTCAAAAATTTTAATTTTCTCAAAAATGACTAACGATTTTGATTAAAATATCATATGTTTAAGATATTTTCATGACAAATAAAATGTATATCTTGAATTTTCTGGGAATGTCTCCAAAAGTATTCATTGTGAACGACTTTGGTAAACTGGTAAACCATAAGAGATAGACAAAATTTTACTACACAAAAGATGTAGATCGCGTTAAAATACACAATTTATGTCATATACATTTTTGTTGTTGAGTGAACCATTTTAGAGATATTGCTTGTTATTCCCTTAAATTTTTCAATACTTATTTTCTCAAATGGGAATTCGTTATTCATTTTTTGTCTTGGATATGCAAAGAGTATTAATCTGTAGCAAAGGGAATAGTGCTGCACCTAGCAACCAGCTTTTAAGAGATATGTATGTGCTTAAAGGCTCTATATTGCCCTTGTAAATATATAGGTATTCCCCTTACATCTACAAGAAAATTAGCAATAAGATAGAGTCTGCAACTGTTTATCTCGATTAACATGAAGTAGATGGAGAATAAGCGTTTGTAAAAATAGTTTGTACAAGAGTAGAGAAAGTCGTGTGAGTGTAACAAATCAGATTTTTCTTTGTGGCATAGGGCTGTCGCCTTTCCTCTCTCTCTGAAGTTCATTCTGACTGTCTTTTTCTGGTGAAGTGCAAGTCATTTCGTTCTGTCTAACTGCCACTCTGCTAAAAACCAATTGTAGGTCTTCAATAAGAACTGACATTGTTTCAAAATGAGTTATGCTAGCGACAACTTACTATACTTGAAATGCAGAGCACTTTTGGTAGATTGTTTACATCTATAGCAAATCTTGAACGTGTCCTCCATCCTGCATAAGGCACAACTCAACACGTCGTTCCATGTTACTGGACACTGGTGTCAATAACTTGAATGCCCTGTGAAATGTTGTGCTTCAGATCGTCCAATGTCTGGGACGTGTGGCATAAACCCTGTATTTTAAGTAACCCCATAGAAAGAAGTCCGTGATATCAAATCCGGAGATCTCGGTGGCCACAGGTTCTTGGAAATTATCCGGTTGTCAAAGAAACTTGCAATTAGTGGAATGGATTCATTTGATGTGTGGTAGGTAGCGTCGTCGTGCTGAAAATATCCTTGAGTCAGCTCTACATCGTCTAATTGCTCAGCAAACTCCATGAATATCGGTACTCTGCGGTGTTCACATTGTTTTAAAACAAAAATTTGTCCTACTATTCTCTGTGTGGATATTTCACACCAAACTGCGATTTTAACCGGGTGCATAGGTGCTTCATGAGTAACATGTGGATTTTCGCTGGCCTAATAGCACGAGTTATTTGAGTTCACATAGCCGGATAAATTGAACCATGCTTCATCTATGAACCATGTGACGGTCAATATGGCAGGATTTTCCACAATGAACGCCTGAAACCAACGGCAATAATTCAGTCGTCTATCCATATCTGGTTCCCATAACTGATGGACAACCGTAATCATATACGGCTTTAGGCCTGCACTTTTCACAGATCTCTGACACATTGAGTAGCTGTACCCTGTCTTCTGTGACAAACGTCTTAATGATTTCTTTGGGTGACTGATCCAGTCGTGCTCTTACATCAACAACAACCGTGGGAAGCCTATATGAACGAGTTGTTTCCAATTTGTTTACCAGTCCCAATATTGTGTTTGCTTGGGGAGGACTCCGAACACCAAATTCTTTCCGGTATGCCCTTTTAGTAGCTGTAACTGAATTCGTAATCCAGTATTCCTTTACAAGGAAGAGCCGTTCATTTAATATGTACTCCATTTTCACGTTGACTAGAACAAAATCTCAAAAACAGTTTCCGACAATAAAACTAACAATTACGAATAAAACATGAACATCTGCGCATCTAGTGTCTGGCAATTGAAACTCCAGAACATTCTGCTTAATTTGATGCTAAAGTTGGGGCATTGGGTGAATTTTGAACAGAATAATTAAATAAAGAAGTGTGTCAGTTCTTCATAAATCACCCTGTATATTGTATTATGTAGGTTTTAACTCTTTAATAACTCTATCCATGTTAATCGGTAGACTTCATTTCTCAATTTAAGATTTTATTTTATACACCGCTAGTGGTGCCGTATGTGGTAACAACGGGCGTTAAATACTATTAAGACAGACTTTCTAAAGTGAAAAGCATTGCCAAGATACACCTGCACACACGTTTTAAAAATAAATGTTTACTTTTGTTTCAGCGTAGCCCTTTAACGTCTCTTATATATCGCAAACTAAAGCATAATATTAAAAAATTGGTTACAAATACATATTATATAGATACATTTCAGTATGAATGCAAAGTAAGATACACTAAGAAACATCACTTAACTAAAGCTTAAAGCTTCATTAGAGAAAGTGGAGCTTGCAGATGTTAATTTTAGGATGTCTCTGACGTCCTCATTTCTCAGAATGAACTGAGTGACACATTTATCTTACTGCATATATACAGGACCAGGATAATCGCTCAGTAGGATATCTCGCCTTTGCTGGGTTATGGTAGCAACAAAAACAGTGAGGCAGATTCATAACCTAGTGGAATTTCTTGCACCTTTAGGTAGACATCAAGATACAAGACAGCAAGGGACAACGTTTGCCTCAGGAAGCACAAAACAGCAAGTCAACCCTTGAGGGAAATCAGCTCCCCTCGTTTCGTCTCATCCGATGAGAACTGTGCACCAAAATCCTACGTGCAAATTTACCTTAGTTGAAGTACCAAAAGTAGCTCTCAATCTAAGCTGCTTTTTTCCCATCAAGATCACTTGCTACGTCTAAGATTAGAAGTGGAGTGGAATTTCTGAGAATGATTCTACCTTGCTTAGTGTAAATATTCTCAAGAAAAAAGTGTACACATAATTTTTTATTAAATCATTTCATTTGCATTCTCAAACATGTGACATCCTCGTTTAAAAACAACAGAATATACGAATACCTACACTATGTAGAATTAGTAACTGCAGTAATACCAGTGCTGATAGTTTTCTGGTAACTTAATTGAATTCGATGCATTTCTATAGAATTAATTATCTTACAACACAAACATACGTTTAAAAGTGAAATTAAATTACCAGATTTTATCAGTTATGTTTTCAGAAAATGTTTCTTTCCTACTTTTATATACTATGCGGTCAGGTTATGTTTTGGCCGCTAGAGCGCAGGGCGTGACGGAAGTTTGAGGTAGCGACATCGGATTACCTTCGACAGTGAAACGCCAACTCTAGCCGAGCCCGAGCTATGGAATTATTAATAATTCGGGTAATTACCTTTTAGCGAAATTAAATTATGCTAGGTACAACTATTTTTCTTTTTACTGCCTGTGTAGTTTATGAAGGGTGATTTAAGGATATGTTTATATTTATGTTACTAATATTAGTGGAGTAACAAATTGTTTAATGTAAATAATTTAAGCGCTATGTTAAAATACGACGAGACATGCCGGAAAAGTGTCTCCGAAAGCAACAAGCGAGCTTTACGTTGTCTCCCTGGTAGCAAAAGCATTCTTCGTATAGCGAGGTTGTAGAGCCATTTTCCTTTTGTACGGTAATTCGACGTGACCGGAGTGTGAGACAACAAGCTTAACGGTAAAATTAGGGAAAGCCGCGATTTCATGTTAAAATTGAGCAAGAAGGGGTGGAATAGTACCAATGAGATCCAAGTAAATCGATATGAAATAGTGAGACGCTTTGAGCGGCGCAAAAGATGCACCAATAAGAAATTAAGTAGCCTAAGAAGTCCGCGACCATAAATAGATCTGCTAAGACCAAATATCGAGGAGTTACTTCGAAACTACAGGCAGAGAATGATGCTGCCGGATACTTAAGAGATGTCGCGCCAAAAGTTAGTGAATTAAGACAGGTTTCGCTACACACATAAAAATCGCTACAAGTAAAGAAATTTGTTAAATATATAAACTTCGCGTCATATCAGCGCCGTGTTTCAGCAGCAGTGGACAGTGTTTTAACGGCGACAATCTCAGTGTTGTGAACTACCAGAAGTAACGAAATAAAGAAAACAGTGGGGTCGTCTTTTTGTAACTGAAGCACGTCTATTTCTCTCCGTTACCGAACCCGAGATCTACGTTTCCTTTACCGAGGAAAAGTCCTTGCTCTTACATATTTCAGTAATTACTACAGCTAGCCGAGGATAGAATCAGTCCACGTCGAACATCCGGAGTCTACGCGGAGGCTGAAGAAAGGTAAGCCACGAGCTACGAGCATTACGAACTAGAGCAACTTCGGACAGGAGGTGATACTGCCGCAACAGGTAGACTCCGGAAACTGACATTGCAACAGTTTAGCACGATTGTTCTTATCGTATGGTTTATTTCATACGTAGACCTCACTGTGCAATTCCAGTCATCCCATTGATCTTCGGAGCGGAAAGATTGCATAGAACAAAGGATTTTCATGTATCATAAATATATGAAAACTGACTCATATATAGACAGTTTTCGCAAATTTCCCAGCAGTAACATTCTAAACAGAGACACAACTTAGCCGTTTTTTCCTAATTTTAGAGAAAATGTTTCTCCTTTTTTGTTTTTTATGTCCTTTAATAGAATGGTTAAATTCGCACTTTGAATGAACGAAATTGGTTAAATGTTGCTCAAATAAGCCCAGAGTCCATAGAGTCCTATTTTTTAAACGTTGCAGTAAGTGATTAATGGTTTTATCTAAGAAATTTGAAAAAAAACAAAAAACCCCGTCTGTCTCATGAAGTCGACGTTTCAAAACGCTTAAGCTCATGTAGCAACCAAGGTTAATACTGAATTCGTACTGGGTTAATTACAGTGCAGGAATTACAAACGCATGACAAGATGAGTCGTTTGAATTTCTATAATTGGATAAGTTCTCAATTGGCAATAAATTGTTCACATATAAGTGAAGCTCACGGGAGTTATCGCTGTCATTCTGTGTACCACTCCCGCTCAAGATAAACTGATCTTCTAGATAATTATGATCATCATGACTATGGCTAACTAATTCATTTTTTACTTTCTCTATTACGTATAGTAAGTAGGGGAAGTATTGCATTCCACCCAAAAATTCGATACCGAGATTTCACCGGAAATACATGTTTTGAGACCTCCTGAATCCAAAAAAAGCATTTTTGGAAACATGTCCGTGTGTGTGTCTGTGTGTGTGTGTGTGTGTGTGTGTCTGTGAACAGCATAACTCAAAAACTAACAGTCGGATAAACACCAAACTTGGTATTTGCGTTCAGTATCTTCCAGAGATGCGACACGAAGATTTTCAAGAAAATCCCCCCACCCCAGACTACCCTTTACATGGAACATTTTTCGAAAATTTTAATTTTCTCAAAAATGGCTCTAACGATTTTGATGAAAATATCATATGTTTAAGATAAGGTCATGAGAAATGAAATGTATATCTCGAAATTTCTGGGAATGTCCCCAAAAGTATTCTTCATTATGAACGACTTTTGCATAACTGGTAAACCATAAGAGATAGACAAAATTTTACTACACAAAAAATGTAGATCGCGTTAAAATACACAACTTATATCATATGCATGTTTTTTGTTGAGTGAACCGTTTTCGAGATATTGCTTGTTATTTCCTTAAATGTTCCAATAATTATACTTTTTCTCAAATTCGTTATTCATTTTTTTATGTCCTGGACATGCAAAGAGAATGGAATGCGCCACATAGCAACCAGCGATAAAATATTTGACTATCGCTTAAAAGCTACCATATTCCCCTTGCATCTACAAGAAAATTACAAATAAGATTGACATCTCGATATCTCGATTAACATGAAGCATATGGAGAATAAGCGTTTGTAAAAATAGTTTTTACAAAAGTAGAGAAAGTCATGTGAGTGTAACACATCAGATTTTTTTTGCAAGAAAACACTGAACTGTTTTTACTATAAGCCGGTCAGATATCTGAAATTGAACCACAGTAATTAGTATAGAGGATTTGAGGTTATAAGAAAGTGAACCACAAATAGAGGCAAATGCATGCTTTCTCGTTCCCTAATCGAGTCAG
The DNA here is from genome assembly GCA_030765065.1 of Deroplatys truncata. Taxonomy (NCBI): domain Eukaryota; kingdom Metazoa; phylum Arthropoda; class Insecta; order Mantodea; family Mantidae; genus Deroplatys; species Deroplatys truncata. Next base: position 113,320,119 of record CM060986.1, read on the forward strand.
AGAAGAATACAGCAAATAAATCAGAAAAAAGTCACTTATAAGTTTTAAGAAAGTTTAACAGTACTACTTGTGATTCTTGGAGCAACAGTAATGTAATTTTAATGACAGTTTAAATATAGCCAATCAACAACCAGAAAAAGCTTTAGTTAAATGCAGCTATTCTATTGGAGTAGGATTAGCCAATCAGACTTGAAATGCAGAAATTTACAAGTTTAGACGGTTGAAATCCATTTAGTGGCCTCCAAACAGTGCTCATAACCAGACGTGTTGCCTGCAGACAGTGATTGTAACCGGATGCGTGATGCGTCCTTGAGAGACTTTATACGTATTTTGATTAAAAAATAGTTCGTATTAAAAAGTGAAAGCATTTAATAATAAAAGAATCTCACAGCTCTCTACATCAGTGAAGTGCTATTTAATAAAAAAGGAGTGAATTAAAACTTAAAATGTGTGTAAGCCTACATTCCTAGTCGTACCAAAAGCCTGCCAAGACTTCCATGTCTCTAACAATAATACTGGCGCAGCCGAGGAAAATATAAATATAATATTTAAAGAAAGAGTTAAGCTACAAAGTTAATATCTTTTTTAAACTTGGGGAAAAGGCCACCGGAAAGTACATTTGGGGCGAAGGCTACCGGAAACTGTTTACCATACGTGCGGTTGCAACTACTACAAGTTCGGCTCCCAACAGTTGAAATATGAAATATAATAATACTCCTTCAATACAACTACTTCATCAAAAATAATTCTATTTTAATTCGACAGTCGAGTAACAATGAGCTCGTTGAATTTTCGAATATTATCTCCATTATACACATCCTAAAATATCGTCATTCTTGTCTACATTAGATGGCCGATTCGGATTGAATTTGTATAGGACTTCCTAAACTCGAATACCTGAGCTCGTGACAACATGCCGACACGACGTCAAATTGGTCGGGCAACAGCACGAAAAGCTAAAGAACTTTGGTTGAAGTCCCGGCTATCGCATTGAACTCTTCCGTATGATTCTACTTTTATAACTTCACACACACACGCGTATTCAACAACCATCATGTTCAATAGGTTTTGAGAAAACGAATCATTTATAGAAAATGTCATTCACAGAAAAAACTGTTATAATCAAAAGTAGAGAAAATAAACTCGCATAAAGCCTCGTGGCTTGAAAACACAGAAATTGCTATATTTAACAGCAGTAACAATTTGTAGAGAACAACTTCCTCTAAAATATGGGTTTAAGTTGGCCTCTCTACTCCAAAGTGTGTAAGACTAATATTTTATTTCTGTGAAGTTGTGTATATTCACATTAATGTACCTGAAAATGCTTTTAAAACATACGTAATGCGCCTAAAATTATGTTTAAATACTGTATAGGAAAATCAGATTTTTCAAGCTAGTAAGATGCTGAGGCCGGAATATCGAAACGAAATGCCTTTCCTGCATTTAAGTACAATACTTTGTTTCATAGTATGTCAAAACACTTTATATATTTGTTTAAACATTGTACTTTACATTAGTTGGACATGGACGTAGACATGTTTCGTATGCTCATTGAAGGGCCAACAGTTAAGTTGTGGTGTTGCAGTACGAAAAGTAACTGAATTGAAAGGTTTAATTTTACATTCTGGTTTTGTGGCGGAAAAACATGAAATTGCAGATGGTATGAAACAAAATATGTATCAAATGAACTATTAATGGGACTACAAAAAATTCTGATGTGTTACACTCACATGACTTTCTCTACTCTTGTACAAACTATTTTTACAAACGCTTATTCTCCATATGCTTCATGTTAATCGATATGTTAATCTAATTGCTAATTTTCTTGTAGATGAAAGGGGAATATGGTAGTATTTAAGCGATAGTCAAATCTTTTAACCACTGGCTGCTATGTGGCGCATTCCATTCCCTTTGCATTTCCAGGACATAAAAAAATGAATAACGAATTTGAGAAGAAGTAATAAGTATTGGAAAATTTAAGGGAATAACAAGCAATATCTCGAAAATGGTTCACTCAACAAAAAAGTATGTGACAAACTGTGTATTTTAACGCGATCTACATTTTTGTGTAGTAAACTTTTGTCTATCTCTTATGGTTTACCAGTTATGCAAAAGTCGTTCACAATGAAGAATACTTTTGGATACATTCCTAGAAAATTCAAGGTATACATTTTATTTGCCATGAAAGTATCTTAAATATATGATATTTTAATCAAAATTGTTAGAGCCATTTTTGAGAAAATTAAAATTTTTGAAAAATGTTCCATGTAAAGGGTAATCTAGGATGCAGGGATTTTCTTGAAAACCTTCGTGTCGCATCTCTGGAAGATACTGAACCTAAATACCAAGTTTGGTGTTTATCCGACTGTTCGTTTCTGAGTTATGCTGTTCACAGACACACACAGACATGTAACCAAAAATGATTTTTTTGGATTCAGGGGGTCTCAAAAAACATATTTCCGGTGAAATCTCGGTATCGAATGTTTGGATGGAATACAATACTTCCTCTACTTACTATACGTAGCAGAGAAAGTAAAACAAAAGTGTTTAATTTTGTTGGCAATTTCTGCCCCTTAGTTTTTCCTTAATTCCGGAGTTTTCCCAATGAGAGCCTGTTACTCAACTGCCTGAGGCATCCCTTAGGGTACTTACTGCAGTCCGTTTCCCATGGGTAGTATTTTGATTATTTATGTGGGTTAAGACCCATCCCTAATTTCTTCTTGAATCACTGAATTATGGTTTAATACTGAGAGTTGCAATGATGAATGGCCTCAGGACCCCTATCCAAATGCTTACCCTCAAATCTAATTCAAAGAAAGCATTGCAAGGAAAAGAAGATACACCAATGAAGCCAAGCAAATGGTCCTGGCTTTCTTCACCAAAGCGCTCATAATTGCTGCAGATAAGATTACTCTTTTGTCTTAAAGCAAACTGTGACGTCCCCACGGTATGTGAACGGACGTAATCCAAGTCGGTAGTCTTAATGTAGGGGATTGGGCGAAGCTTCACTCAGGAAGAGTATTTACTTGACTTGGTGATATCTGCTTGGATCTGAACGCTGCTTTTAATCCCGAGCGCATCTCCCCCTTACCTCCCCAAACCCCGCCCCAAGCTTTGAGATAAAGTTTCTCCACTGCTGAACCCCACCTTCTCAGAAAACACTGAGAGGGCGAGGCTTGAGAAATGCTATCATCATTGACGGCGAGTGGCATATCTTTATTGCAAATCGTGGCCTGACAATATGAGAAAAGTTTCCAGCTATTAGCAATAAATCCTTAAGAATGTGAGAAAAGCATTTCACCACTACTATGAAAAATTAAGTCACAAAACGAGTGCTATCTCTTAAACCAATACCAAAGGTGGGTTTCAAACATTAAAACCACGTAAATGCCAAATTTTGCATTGATTAGAATTTTATTGTAAGTCAATGCATCTTAGAAAGTGCAAAAATCTACACTTTTCTTCTGATTGCCTCAATTTTTTACCACATATTCAGAATATAAAATATGTATAGTGCAAATAAAGCTTTAAAGAGTTATATCAAATCGTTGAAAATATATAAATTTCTGTATTCATAATTCAACACATTTTAACATTATAATAAAGGTGCTCCTTGCTTCCTACGGCTCATCGTATTGCTCCCAAAATTTTAATTTGAGGTTAGTATACGAATATAAATAGGTAATTTGTTGTGCAAGAATTTCTCAATTTAATTAGAATAAGAGGAAAAACTTTTTCAGGGACATGTTATTGAACTTTCAAAGTTTTTCAATGTACGACTGAAACATAATTAATTTCAACTTAACTATTTAGTATTCTTAATTATTGTATAATAATTTTTAAATCCGGAATTCCCGAGGTTATTTTCAGAATTTCAAGTTAATAAGCTATAAACTATGGTCCAAGCACATTTTGAACAGTACAAATGCTGAACAGAAGCAATTGAGAAAAATGGACTTTAAGATTCAAAGCCAAGGTTTACCTAAATGGTTCACAATCAATTAAATAGCCATTTGTGCCTTCATAATTTTTTATATTAATAACTCAAAGGTGCAGCGTAAAAATACAGGAACAATAAATATGTAAAAGAAGAAAATATAAAAAATTCATCTATTTCACAACAATTTAATGATGCATTGGCCTAAAGTACCTATGCATTTACAAAAAAAAGAACTACAAAAAGCTAAGCTTATTTAAAATAAAATTATCTTACCCCATCAAAGGTTATGAATTTATCTGCTAAAACTCTTAACCACTAACTACATTAATTAAGATTAATTTCATTATAAAATGCAACAGAATATAGATAACACTTGTTCCATTCTTCTTACTTTCTCTACCGCATGCATAGAGATAGAGAATCCATTCCTTTACACCCAAAAATTAGATACCAAGATGTCACAGGAAATATGCGTTTTGAGGATCCCTGAAGAAGAGCACCTTTAGGAAAATGTCCGTGTGTATTTGTAAAGAGCATAACTCAAAAACAAAACGTCAGATAAATGCCACACTTGATATTTAGGTTCAGTAGCTTCCAAAGATGCGCCTTGAAGATTTTCAAGAAAAACCCTCACCCCAACTACCCTTTAAATGGAAGAACTTTACATTTTGATTTTTTTAAAAATGACTATAAAGAGTCTGATTAAAATATCATGTATTAAATATATTTATATGAGAAATAAAATGTATATCTAAAATTTAATGGGAAAGCCTGTGAAGTCATTTTTATTCCGAAGTATTATTGTATAATATTTTATGATTGGTATACGCTAAGCGATGGATGAAAACGTACAATAAAAAATGTAGATTTCTATGTCGCACACAATTTACTTAAAATTATTTTTCTGTGGCATAAGCCATATCCAAGGTATCCGTTATTAAAACTGCGAACTTTTCAATGCTTGTCATTGGTTTAGTCTCAACGATTTTTAGTTGTTTCTCGCGAATGGAATTTAAGGCTGGCATATACCGTCCAGTTCTTAAACATTTGAATATCGTTGTTCTCTTTGTATCTGTAACAAAATGTGTAATGTAGCCATTTTTGGAAAGGCTTATTTGGATTGTAATGGAGCAGATATAAAAATAAGCTTTAGCAAGAGTTGTTTGTATACATTAATAAAAATGGAGAGTACAGAAAGTCATGTGAATGTATTAATTTCTGTTTTGTTGAAGTTTGAACATTTCAGCAAGCTCGTAAAGTTAACTAAATAACTAAATCATTTATAACAAATACCTAGTTACTTATGTCGTAACCAAATGTACCAACAGCGGAAATGGTAACATAAAACCAGAATAACTAAGAATTATAGCACAATAAAGACATATTTTTTCAAGACTATAATCTATATGGAAAATGATATCTGAATGTGCGATGATTAAGCATGCACTTGGATGACGTAGCCTATTAATTTACTGCCTACTGATACTATGGTTCAGTAACAAGCTGACGTTTTATCCGATAAAATCGCATCTTTGCAAGCATGTTATAAGATAAACGACCATACCCGGGGCACTGATAAACCTTACTGTATCAAATCCACAGCGTATGAATGAAATAGTCAATGAAAAGGTGCGTACTAAAGACTGTGTTGTAAACTTTTGGTGACATGTACATTGGCGCATCACTTCATATCCTGGTATCCTGGTGTAAATCTTTTAAATGGTGTGCAGAAATTAGTAAATCTTCTGATGTGTTACATTCAGATGGCATTTTGTACCCTCTGTCGCTTATTAATGGGTAAGTAAATTATTCTTACGAAAGTTTATTTGCCAATCTACTTCGTTTTAATCCAGATAACTCTTTCCGGAAATAGCTGAATTACACGTTTCGTTATAGATACAAATAGCGATAAAATGTTTTAGATCTGGACGCTATACAAGGCCTTAAAATTCCATACTCCTTCCATGAAATCGAGCAAATCCATTGAAAATTGACAGGAATTTAAATGTATTTGAAATAACTCTGTGTTTTAAACAGATTCATATTTCTTTGTGTAAAAACTTTTCGTCTACCGCTTAACATTTACCAGCTATACAAGATTATACAAAATTCCTTCCGAATGAAGAGGATTTCTCAGGCTATTCCCATACAATTCAAGATACACGAGTATATTTTATTTGTCAGGTAAGTGGTTTTAATATACGAAATTTTAATCAATATCGTTAAACTTTTACAAGATACACAACTTCGAAAAATGTTCCATGTAAGGGGTAGCTTTGTATAGATGAATTTTCTTGAAAATGTTCAGGTTGCATTTTTGGAAAGTCCTCAACCTAACTACGAAGTTTGTTCTTAACGTACTTTTCGGTTTTGTTGTTCACAGACACACATATACCCATACCCACATAGAGCCGTTTTCTAAAAAAAAGTTTGTTTTTGAATTCAGGGGGCCTCAAAACACATATTTCTATAAAACCGCGGTATCGAATTTTTGGGTGGAATGTTTTACTTTCTCTACCAATTACGTTCGTGATAGTGAAGGTAAAACTGTTTTCACCTATAATTTATATAGTGTGCAACACCACATCTTTAGATTGCTACAGAAGCCCTCACATCACAACGTCGTCCAGTATTCCTTTTTTTTTTTTAAAGTTCCCATGTTTACCCAATTTGTTCTTACTGTTTTGCATTACCACTTATTACCACAATTACACACACAAACACCCATGCTCTTGGCGTGACTCAAACCCGCGACCCTCATCTTGAGGAGCGCCGAAGCTACACACTCCAGTGGCCACGGCTACGAGGGCCGACAAGTATTAACTACAACTGCTGCAACGAAGCGCCACCATGAATATTCCATTATGAAAAGCGTCTTAAATTTGATTTATGTTTATAAAAGTATTAACATGTTCAAATCTACAGTCGATAGTTATAGTTTTGTGCACTCAAATTTCCTTTGTTGGAAGCACAAGCATAAGCGGATTTGTACGAGCACTATTGTTTTCTTATACCATTTGTCTTCGCTTCTCTTAACATTTCAAAAACGGATTCATCCAGCTTAATGCCCTGCTCCCTTTGCACTGTGTTTTGCTAATGACTCTCCACCCTTCCTTAATTGTTCTTATTATCTCCAAGTTCCCTGTGCATTGATTTGGACCTTCGTGAGGGTTATATGTATGTGCTACAAATCGGAGGAGTTAGAACCTTTACCATTCTCCTAAGCGTAATGTACTGTAACTTCCCCTAGCTACAGATTACCCTCTATCCATCCCTGCTGCGGTGATGTAAAACGGCTTTAATCTCAATGGATATTGAAGAGTTTAGTTTTGTAAAATTTCCGGGTATGCGAGAAAACCCATCTGAAGTCTCTCTAATGTAATTTAGGATATATTAAACACATAATTAACTCCTCTGACCTTCCTCATATGCACTAATGGTAAAGTTAACTAGAGTCAGTGGGGGTTTGCATAATTCACTGTGTATAATCTTTGAGGTTATCACAAACATTCCGAGTTCTAAATTTAATTTGGTATATCAATGCAACACTAGATTAAGGATTTATTATAATTATTTATGGGAATTACAAAACATAAGAAAAAATATAGCATGTGAATAATGGGATATAAAACTAAAGAATTACTGAACAAATCATGTGTTCCTTACCTCGGTTGCAATGTATAATTTCAAGATGAATTGGATGTCAAAAGGATGATTTTATCGGTGTATATCACGTTGAGAAAAAATTATTAAACACAAAATAAGCAACGATTCAATGAATGCAATGCTATGTTATGACAGAAAGATTTGAAATTTAAAGAAGATACTTTTAAACAGAATACCAGCAACCAAATAGGAATTTGTAAGGCCAATCATCGAATCGCAAGGGGGAACAGAATAATAGATGAAACAATAAAGAATTGCGTGTATACAGAAAAAACAAAACAACAAACAGTTTTGGAAAGGATGACTATAACACTTGTATAGGAATATTAATAGGAAAATCCCAGAAGAATGTTAAATTACATACTATGGGGTTGAAGAAATATAAGAGGACTAAATACAATTTAGAGCCACAATGAGCTACTAAACACAATGCTAACAGCTACAATAGGCAGAAGAGGAGAATAGGTATACCTATATTTCTGTTATTGTTTCTTCATACCGGTTCTTTGTAGCAAGCGTATGAACGCAAGACTTTGCATCCATGTTACTTAATGGGAACAGTCACATGGGGTCACGTAACGTAAGAGACTGCTAACTCTAAACCTTACGTTTAGAGTGTAGAAAAGACTTCTGAGAGTTTACGTCATCTAGTGATAACACTTGCTGCTCTTCAATTTAAGCATGCCTCGCTGTTTTAAATGTTGGCACCTTAGCTGGTGTGTTGTTTGCTTGTTTCAACCCCTTCTTTGTTAATAATGACTGGAATTTCTTTTATATTGGACTATGTTAATAATTTTGAAACTTGCGGTACACTGAAAAAATTTCCTATTCAATTTTTGCAATTAGAAATCCGTGCCAAGTTCCCAAGTCGCTATACTTACCACTCTATTGTGGTCTTGTCTTACGTCTGGACCAATGCTGTATATGTTAATGTTACGTCATCATTAGAGACGGTTACCAAAGTAAGGATTACAAAGTAATAGTTACCCAGTAACTGTTGCCAAAGTAACAACTGCATTGTAAATACTTACTCCGTAACGGTTACCAAAGTAATCAAGTCAACTGGTCATCGTGTTAAAGGTTATTGGAGACTGTTACCGAGCCTCGGTGACAGCATTGACTGCATGTGCATTGGAATCGCTTATCGGAAACTAGTATGCTCATCTTTTTTATAACCTGAGTCGTCGTTGCAAGAAGTTGCAAGTACATATTAGTTTATTACAGCGTTTGCTTATTGCTTCTACCGACAGTGCTAAATCAGTATTTCCCAAATCAAACCTCAAATTTGAAAGGGTTACCTCATTACCATATACCCCATAATTTTTAGTTGAATATTATTTATTAATATTGCACAAGTGCAAGCTTCCGACCTCGATTTGTATGAACATAATGATTTTTCATTTAATCATAGCTGCTCCCATCTGCACGTGCTAAGAGAGGCGCACGTACGCGGGAATAACTTAGCCAATACGAAGAAGGAACCGCGGAACGTACGTGTGTGTGTGTGTGTACGCACGTTGAAATGTAGAAGTAATTGCGAGTGCATTTTGCGATTATAAACCACCGTAGTAATCAAAGTGTTGACAACTAGAGATCAGATTGTATCAAAATAAAAAAGTTAGTCTGTATCGACAGCGTTGATCTCTATCAATAGCTAATCGTTACCGGTAACCATTGATGTACTGTAACTGCGAACGTGATAACCATGAAAACAAATAACTTAATCGTTACTGGTAAACGCTACATGTAACCGTTAAACACAGTAAATGCGACAGTTATAACCGTTACTCGAAAATAATTGTTTGTTACAACCCTAGCCATCATTATGAATTGCCTGTCTGAAAACGGTGGAAAACAGTGCGCTGTCAAGGAATGCCAAAGATCTGTGATTCGAGTATGGCCATTAAAATGAGTTTTTCAAAACTGATGAAACCATCCATAAGAAATGTTAATCACACATCATACATGCGTCCAGAACTTTGCACACTAATACTCCAAAGTTATGTTCTACGGATTAACCGGAAATAGGGGCATTGAAGAACTGTGGTGTTATAGACGTAAAAAACTTAAACAGCTGAAGAAGATCAAGAGGGATCAGATCGCATCCTGCTAAATAGTTAACTTGTTACTCGTATAACTCGAGAACTGTATATAACACTTATTTTTGTATGTCGGTGGTATATTTTGCTGCACTGTTAGAGCACGAACTGTTGGTTGTCCTGTATGCATATGTATATACATATACATATACATTCGTGTTAACCTGAACAGAATCCACAGATTAAATAAACAGTTCTCTAGATTAAATACCCTCTGGTAACCGAAAAGCGCTTCTTGTGCGAGGATAAAGTTATACAAAGTAAAATTCTAAAAAATAATTGAGCAATGAAAACTCAGTTACTGCCTATAGTTAAGTTGTAAGAAATCTTAAAACTTTCCTTCTGGATTTAAAAAACGGTAAATATACGAAGTGTTACAATTTTTAAGCGGGACAAAATTCAGTTTAAAGATAACAGCTTTAAAACAGGAGTGTTTTATTATTGATAATAAAGTATGTTTCTACAATACAACACATATCCCATTTGAGTCTAGATCGACCTAGGTTCTGGAATTCATTTGGGCGTTCATTTCGTACTTTCTTTTGTCATCGGATTTGATCCACCTGCTAAAGGACGTTAAACTTAAAATGAAGAAAGGGGACAGGAAAAAAATGCAATTTAAAACAAGAATATAAGTAGCCCATATTCAAAATGTGTAATGTTCACGGTAAAATTTGCTATCTTTTTGTGCATTATTAATCCACCGACTACTTCTATGGGTAGTGCTACAAATAAAATTATTAAGCATGTTATATCTATGGTCTTATTGTCTGAGAGTTATAAGCAATTAACCTAAGGTCATAAATAATAATCTTATTTTTGTAGAGTTAATAGATATGCTAAATGAAAATAAGTTTCAGCTAAAAGTGTATAATAATAATAATAATAATAATAATAATAATAATAATAATAAAGCCGTGATCGAATATTTTTGTTATTTATTGTCTTATTTATAAATTGTGCTGCTAGACTTTCCCAACAAGTTGTTTTAATAACTAGGCTTTTACAATATTATATTTTAAAATGCGCAAATTCTTTATATATTTAAACAATTTTAAGTATTTTTAAGCACTTTGCTTCGATTTAAATTAATAAATTTTATTTAAAAACAATGTTACAAAACTTTAAAAAAAAACATATTTCTGTCTACACTATATGACTACCAGTTTCCCATATTTAACTTTCCACCGAAAAACTTTGCAAATTGACTATTCATGTATTACTACACTGGAACATTACAGCGATAATTACATATTGCGACCGCTTGCGCGAAGATATGTATAAAACGGCGGTGCGAGCACCTCCCAACTCTTCTGCCTGGCCGCGGATAGGGCTAATGGCGGTCCCCTTCAGAACAATAGGCATTATCTGACGCTTCCGCGCTCCAGAAGAATCCTTTGGTCCATTTCGAGTAAGTTCCTCTGCTAGAAAGTTTCGCTTTTTATGTGGGGCCTATATAAGGAGCTCCTCGGACTAATGAGCTCAGTTCTGCTAGTTAAGTTAAAAGTGGACAGTGAAAGTAGACAGTGCCAGTACAGCTCAGTTTAGTTGTGAGTTGTGACTCAGCATTTCCGTTGTGAGCGTGAATCCGCATTACAATTGTGAGTTGTGATTCGACGGATTAGTTGTGTTGTGCTCCGAGTGTGCCAAAGGAAACTCATGTGTATTGTGTGTGCCACTCTCAGTACCTAAGTGATAATACAGTGTGTTTTGGTGTTCTCATTTGTTACAATACGTTTTTTTTCCAATACTTTTTTCTTATGGACTTTACTTTGTAAAATAAATACTCATTTATTAGAATTTAGTACAAAGAAACTTGATTCAGCACTTCATTCCATTTTAGTGTATTGTTTCTATTACAAGTTGTAAAACAAGCAAGAAATTTCTGTCTAAAATGTAGTTTGATAGTAGACTCTACTCCAGCACTAATCTAGCTCATTGATACTAAAAGTTAGACCTGTACCATATCCTCTTCTTGTATACCCTAGGGCTATTCTGAAGCTCCCTCATTTCTCCAACAAAGTTTTAATTATATTGATACGATCAGTTACTGTGTTCCCTCTAAGTGAAATACTGAACTGTTCCACCCAGCAGTAAATAATTTCACTCGATATAGTTACGTAGATTTTCCCACTGGCTGCTAATGAAGCAAAGCCCCTGTACGACAAAATAATTAATACGCCTTAGCCCCCTTGGAAGGAACTTATCTTTGGTACAGTTGCGTTTCTCTTCCTCCTGTTTTATTATCTCTCTACTTCTGTTTTATTTTCTTCTTTAAATGATAACACTTAAACGAAACGCCTCTGTGTGCATAGGCCTAGGTAGTGTAGTTCTTTAAATACTGTTTTTGTTTTTTTCTTTTACCACAGGTAGGGGGTTTAACTCTAACCCTGAGACGGCAAATCCGTTGCTATTTTAAAATTATTCACAAAAACCTCACTTTTCTTTCTCCTTCCTGTAATTCATTATAACTGTTTGCCAGAAATAGAAAAATTTTCGGACACAAAAGAGTGCATTGAATATTGAGATGACGATCAGCTATTTAAAAAGCCTTGGAATTAGAGTTAGAGAAACTTCCTAAAAACCATGCTTTCCGATTTGGTGCAGTCTTTCGTCATGGTATCCAATACCATAAATATGTGTTTTATGCCAAATAATTCCTTCGCCCCATCACTGAATAATACCGATAAAATAATAGGTAAATGGAGGACATACTTAGATTGCCGAATTTGTAGACATCAAAAATGATTTGCTAAAGGGTGTGATTATCCATTTAATTAATACATGAAGAGTAATTGAGGAATTAGAGGATGACGCAGTATTTTATGTCACAACACTGTGAATGCCAGAGTGATTGTAGTGTAAATTAGCATTATTGTATGACAATGATTTGAGATGTTTGTTAATTATAAGCATTGTTAGGAAATAAGTTTACACGACCTCACTGAAACTGACAATAGGAGCGGATAACAATGAGCGAGGGGCTGAGTTGTTTATTAATTAGAAGAGACAAGCAAATGACGTCAGAGTAGCGTGCTTTTCTTTAGAAATGGAGGGAATATCTTCCCTAGAGCATGTGTTCGTAATTTTGATTGGATATAAAAATAGACGCTAATGTTGGCGCGTTTTATTAACCAATAGCAGCTCTGTTATAATGTTTAGGCATATCGGGGTGAGGGAGTATAAATTCCGTGCCAGAGACGGGTAACGCACAGTTCTACAGAATAATTCACAAGGCAAACGTCGCACAGTGCAACAGAATCATTCGCGGGTTACATGTCACACAGTTCTACAGAATCATCCACGGGTTACACGTCGTGCAGTTCTACAGAATCTCTCGCGTCGTAAAGTTAGTTAAAAGATGTGAAATACGCGAATTAATAATGTGCAGCAAATAAGTGATTATAGTAACATTCTAAAATATAATAGTTTCAGTCGGGCGTGTATCAAAATTAAATATATGAAATTAATTCAGTGTGACGGCAATAAAAGTGTAAAAACAAATTCTTTTATCGGTGTTATCTTTTAGTAACAACTCCTTTCCATTTACACACCCTGTTTAAGAGATTTGCTCGACTGAGTAATAACAGCTAGCCGGAGGACAAAGAATCCAAAATTCAAACTAGTAATACAATAACAGGCGCTCAGCAATAAGATAACACGAACGATACCGCGACAAGGATTTAAGTAACTTAAGGAATAATAATGGTCTCGTATTTCCGTTTTAAAAACATGTAACTAGAGAGATTATATTATGATCTAATCTCACCAGCCTCACTAATCTTAAACAGCTTGATGACCAGCTATAGTGTATAACATAGTATTAAAAAGTTTGATATGGTACTTGCACATGGCTTCTCTCCCCTGTATCATTTATTAGTGGGTATACAAACTATTCTTACTAAAGCTTTTTTTTCTATCTACTGCATTTTTATCTAAATAAACCTTTGCACATTTCGTTAGGATATAAAGAGAACAGTGATAATCAAACGTTTAAGACCTGGAGGCTATGTCTTGGCCTTAAAATTCTATACGGTTTCCATTTAATTGCGAGAAAGAACTGAATGTTAAAGGAACTTTAAGGAACGACAAAGAAATGAACAACTCGAATCACTAATAACAGATATCTTAGAAATGGCTTATAGTATATAAAACTTATTTGAAATAAATTGTGTCTCTTAAAGAGATCTACATTTTTTGTGCAGTACGTTTTGGTTTATCGCTTAACGTCTACTAGTTATACAAGATTACATAGAATTCCTTCCGAATGAAGAGGACTTCAAAGAATATTCCCAGAAAATACATTTTATTTGTCATGTAAATATCTTTAATACATGGCATATTAATCAAAATCGTTAGAGCTATTTTTTAGAAAATAAGAAATTTGGAAGAATCTTCCACGTACAGATTTTCATTGTTGAAAATCTTCGTGTCGCATCTTTGGAAGATATTGAACCTAAATACCAAGTTGGTATTATTCCGACTTTTGTGTTTGTGTTACCTGTTCACAGACACAAAGACCCACACACGGACATGTTTCTAAAAATGCTTTATTTGGACTCAGAGGGTCTCAAAACAAGTATTTACGGTGAAATGTCGGTATCGAATTTTGGGGTGGAATGCAACACTTCTCCTACTTACTACTCCTACTTTTCTGTAAAGGTTTCTACATTTTTATTTTTGGAAATAAGCATTTTATTAAATTTCAATCAGAGGTATCCCATACCATCACACCTTTACTTGAATTATATGTAACATTTTTATTGTGATAATCCTGGTAGTTTCTGAGAAAATGGCTAATTTATGTTAAAATGTACAAATGGCGTGTAAAATATAAAGGCAACACTGTGAGAGCAGCATCAGGAGGTCAGCGCCAGACAGTCGGAGATTAAGAAATATAAGTCGCGCTGTCACCCAGCGTAAACACCGGAAGCGTTATCGGCAGATAACCAGAATCTTCTGCAAGTTTTTTTCCACCGCCTTTAGAACGTATGTCCAGATAGTTCTAGAATGTTCTGTGGAATATTCTATTGGCTATATAAGCAAGCGTTTTCGCGAGAGGAGTTAATTGAGTAGGCCAGTGAATGAGTAAGCGAGTCAGTGAGCACGTTTCTGCTACGACAAAGTGCGGTTCTCCGAGCGAGTTGGTTACGACTGCTGTGACGTGCAGCGAGTATTACTGCGGAGCGAGAGATTGGTAGAAGGCTTGTGTTTGACTCAGCGAGTGAACCGTACAGAAAAATAGGCTACGTCACGAAGAAAGTGAAGTGACTGGGAAATTGAACCAGTTCACGCAAAACAAAATAACAATGTTAACTAAGTGAAGTCCCACGAAAGATGAACCAGATCAAAACACTCACAGTGAACACTGAGAAAAGCTACAGTTGAAAAACAGGATAAAACTCACAATATTTTATAGTATAATATTAAAATAGCAAATATCTCAATATTTTAACAAATTAAACATCAAAATATGCAGAATGGATTGGTTTCATCAAGTGTAAAATAAAAGAAAAGGAAACACAGCTGTCAACTTATTTTTGTCATTTTGAATTTGACGACTAGACCTGTGCGTTTTCGATTTCATTAATTTCCTTCCATAAGCTATTATGGTTAAGGTTTCCGGCAGTACCTTTTCACTGGACAAGCACATAATGGTTTTTGTTGAAATGAAGTGCTCCTTAATTCTCTTACGTCAGAATATCTACCGTAAACCTCACGCTGTCAGTCAGAATGTCGTGATACATTATTGGTGTTTTCATTAACGAAAAGTGACGCATGTGCAGAACATGTCATATTATAGTTTACGGTTACATTTTCATTAAGGTACCAAAAGATGACGTGCTGAATTTCAATGGACTCAGAAATGACTGGAGTGCCCTAAAGTAATTCTTTTGCAGTTAATAATAATAATAATAATAATAATAATAATAATAATAATAATAATAATAATAATAATAATAATAATAATAATAATCGTCATTCAGTGGCGTTATAGTCCACTAAGGGCCTAGTCCTACTAACCCGACTGCAGGCCTCATGTCCACGGACGCACGGCAGAGGTGGGCGATCATTCAACCGATATGGAGAGATGCTACGGCCTCTGTGGACGGGATTGCTGCCTGCCGTAGCTCCTCACTTTCCTCACAATACTGAGTGGCCACCTGTTCAATGCTCGGGACTTAAAATCCGCACCCTGGGCGTATTTCATGGCCGGGAACGGGATCTCCACTCTCTAGCTCACAGCGCTATGGCGCGGGACATGTTATAGTTGCTACCTCAAAAATTGTCTCCAGTGTAAATATATTCATACCACTGTCTTAAAGCTATATTTATTCATATAGTTTTGAGATGACTCTGCAATTAAGGGGCCGAGAGATGATAAAGTGTATAATACTAACCAGATCATTTGATGATTGTGTCATCTTCTTTGTAATCAAATCGTTATTTCATTTATGTTTGCTGCTCAATAGTCAGCGCAGTAATGAAATTTCTATGACCTCGTAATCTAATGGCGAAAGGTGCATGTCGATAGGTGGACAATTCTTATTTTGTAATGAATGCATCACGAAGGCGCTCATTTATCGGCCCTGAAGGAGAGGGAGGGAGAGAGAGAGAGGGCCAGATTATACGTACTACATTTAAAATTGTGCATCATCTCGAACTACAGCTGGACCACGTTACACTGAGTGATTATAGCGATGAGAATGATGGTGATAATGGAGCAATTGGCGGTGTGACTGATAGGGGAAACCGGAGTATTTGGGCAAATTTGCTTAACGCAGTTTCGTCCACCAAAAGTTTGACCTCATAGCGCCCGGCTCGAACTTGGATCCCGTTGGTGAAAGAAAACCGTCTATAAATCTGGCCATAATGCTGCCTTTCACGAACAATGTCCTTTTCGGTTGAAGGGTTCAGAGAATTAAACAAGCAACAGAATTAAATATTGAATTTACAGTTAGAGAGAACCAAATGAATTGCTGCTTTAAGTTTGAAATGTAAACAATATAAAGAGATTAAAAATCCAAGCCATATTCCCAGTTTTAAGAAAGACATCAGTTATATCACCCGAAAGTGTAAGGCAACCAAGCATGTTAGCTCGAAGGGATTTAACTGTTAGCTAGATGGTTTTACTAAATATTATTTTAATATTATTAATCCCTGTCATGAAAAATCAGATGTTATAAGGGATATGTTTGAGGATATCTTCGGAGTGATTAGGACAACTATAAAAGAAAATAACTGACTCCTGGTAAGAGAGACCGGCCCCAGGAATCGAACACAGGACTTCCTGAATGCGAGTCTCACACTACTGCGGAGAAAGCTGTTATTTAGTTAAATTTTGGTTTGTTAAAATTGTTACAGGATTTGAATAAAAACAGTCATAATCTTACCATTTTGACATGGCGGATAAAATGAATATCTAGAATTTTCTGTAAATAGCCTTAGAAGAACTATTAATTCTAATTGTGTTGTATACAACTGGCAAAACAAGAGATGTTACTCCAGGAAAAGTTCTCTCTTTAAGATGTGTAGTTTATGTCAACAAAAAGACTTTAACCTTTAACAGCATTTTTGCTCTTTTCGTATACGTGTTCCAATATTATAAGCGGTACCCGTTGCAATGGTAAGTTGTTACAGTGTGTACCATGAGCTGAAGTAAAGACTACTTAATATCAGGGTTATTTTGAAACAAAGCTTGTTCTCTGAGCCCTGCTTATAGTCGTGCGTCTGCAGCGAAACATGTGTTGAAACAGCTTCTGACTGAGACGATATTTTAATTTGTCTAGGTACATAATTTATATATTGAACTATCCGAACAGAACACAAACAAGCACGCAATCAGATATCAAAATAAAAATGCATATTAGATTATATATGCAGAATTAACAAGAAAAAAGATTTCAGAAAATAGCTTAGCATAATTAGCTTCAAAATGTATCAAATCGTAGATTTACCACAAGTAATGGAAACTCAAGCTTGATAAAGAGGCCTGTGAGCGAAATTTCCGGTATTTAACGTCCAATGTAGAATGGAACGCTAGAACCATAGAAGTTAACGAGCGTCTATAAATAAAACGCTTTTTAATTTAATTTAAAACCTCATTGTAATCAAACCTGCATTTAGGCGAGCAGGACTATAATAATGTAAAATAATGGACAACAAACTGTTAGCTATATATTCACGTAAAGTAAACTGCGCCTAGACACATATTCAAGAACCAATAGGATTGTGTCAAATTACGGTGCTGTAGGAGTGTGTGACGTAAGTACGCAAAACTAGAAGGAGACGCCAAGCCATGAAGAACACACTGTAGCTGGTAGTCAGAGGGACAGGTTGCGTTAACCAGGTGGCTTAATTACTATACGCCGCAAATTGTGAATATTTACACTGTGCATTATACATAAGTATTAGCAGTGTAAAGCTAATCGCTTTAAAATCATTTAAAGTGAATAATTATGCCTTATTTTGAATATTTATCCTTATTATTATTATTTCGAGAGTGAAATAATATGTTATACGAAACCGCATCTTTTCATTCTCGACCGGGGCCACGCACGAGATACCACAGTAGAAATAAGAATATTTTTACAAGAGTCCATGACTGCAATCTACCGCTGAACTAAGCTACGTTGGAGCACATCATCTAGTTAGCAGATTGACGAGTCACATTGTACTTCAGCACCAAATACGTGAAAAACGTCGCAACTGCTACAAGTAGTGAATACATTCCCATTCCGCTACACGATGAATACGTATTGCGACTTTGTCCAGATTTTAACTGCCACTTCACTGTTTTGATCTGTCTCCCTGTTAATGTGATCCAGTTAAACTTTGAACTATCACTTCACTTTCTTCGTGACGTAGAGGCCAAACGAAATACACACGAATTGCCTCATCTTTCGGACGCTTCACTCGCTTGTGGGTCGAATTCGAGACTTCTCCAATCTATCGCTACGCAGCACTCACTATACGTCGCAACTTGCAGCCCTACACTTAATGTAGCGTCAGAAACGCAATCACTAACTCGCTCATTAAGCGACTTATCGACTCACTTTCAAGAGCGCTCGCTTAAATAGCCATTGAGAGTTTCTAAAGAGTTCTAGAACGTTCGAGAAGAAGAAACTCACAAAAGATTCTGGTTATCTAATGATAGCGCTCCGATGTTTACGCTGGATAGCGTTACTTATCTCTGTTTATCTCCAACTGCTTGACGCCACCATTCGAAATCTTAAACCATAACTACTGTATCACAGTATTATGATCAATTTGAAGCAGAGAGACAAATTTAAGCTTTTATATGAATAATTTGATGGTACAGCTTTAAATATAAATTATTTTTCCCTGTAGAAGTTTTCAACAATGTTACATTTCAAGTCTTTTCCTTTACCACTTCATTAGCAGTTGTTCACCTACTATATAAACAGCGGAAGCGCGACATCCACAGATCACTAATTAAATGTCTTTAGGGTTGCCCTCAGAAATGCCAATGAACACAGCAAGTTTACAGTAATTTCCCAGTAAACCGCGAAATTACAGCGCGTCATGCTAAATGCGGTTACCCCAGTGTTCTGTCGGTCACGTAGGCAGCTCATGGGCACTGCGGTTGTTCAACTCCATGGCGAGATCTAAACCTCGGCTATCTTCCCATTACGTTGGATGGCTACCCGAAAATGTTTACCACCGCTTAAAATTCAAAGACGGTCCAGGTAATCTTGATCGCCATTCGTACCATTACCAACATCGTAAAATCGGCCTCGGTGGGATATCTCGGTTTAGGAATTAGTAAGAAAACTTGGCCGCTGTGTGGGCGCTGCTCACATGCATCCTACAGGTGCCGAGAACTAATTAAGACACAAATGCCATTTTACTCGCTTCCTGCAAGACGATAGAAGCTATTAGCAGTCATTATAGGATCTAGCTTAGGAATCATAAGTTTATATTTAGGGTCTGTATTCCGCTTTTATATTTTTGTTCTATTATTACTTTCTCCGTCGTCTACCTGTTGTAATATTCATGTTTTATAATAATGCTGATACTTCCTACATATTTTTCTGCTGATCTTGATGGGGAATACGTTTTACCTTTCTTTATTCTCTTCTTGTATACCTTCAACGTTATGCATTACACAGAATTATTAAAAAAAGAAAGGGGGAATTTTAAATATTAATTTCTAATAAAGGACAATAAATAGCGACACATGTGCTACATCCCTGGATAGAGGAAAGTTCAAAATTTTAAGTCCCCAATTATTAGTTCCATTCAATGCCTATAGTGGTTCTATGGTTTATTTACAAAAATGCAGGCGCTAAAGGAAAAGCTGTTTTGTGTGCTGCAGTATGCAAACAGCCGCCTCGCCATAAACAGATTTACAATTGATTCAAGAAATTCAGAAGGTTACATATGCAAAGGGAAAAGCACTGGTCGTCCTAGCATAACAAATTATACTCGTGTTGAATGCATAAATTATAATTTTAACTTCCCTTTATCCAGAGATGCATCATATGTATCTTTGTCTATTATCGTTTAATATAAATACATTATTAAATCTGATCTTTCTTTTTGAATAATCCTGTAATTAGATTGTCAGATTTTACTAATATATTACTAGAAGAGGATAAAATGAATTATTAGGATGTTTCATCACCATTACTCTTCTTATTCACTGCGCCCAAAAAAGACCAGATCAGCTTGTGTATACACCAGGGGGAAATTCGCTGTAACTGTATATTACTAGACATTATCTGCGATAAAAGACACCGAGAGGAAGGTTGTATGACAAGTTCATGTTGTAAGTGTTATGCATAGCTCTCTGTAATTTTTATGTATGGTGCTTAATGTACCCGTCGCTCTATATCAGCGACACATTCGGGGGTGTACGTCTTGGCACCTTACCCCAATCTGTGTAATGTATATAGTTTACTTAACCTCAGTTGTAATAATTTGTTTTTCAAAGAGGTTGTATTACTCAGGAACCTGACAATTATCCACCAACCTCTACCTTAACAACTTGCTCACTAAAAATAGATAAGAAAACCTCTGTCCTGTCTAAGATCTTTGAGATATTAGGTAAGAGAAAGTGTTTCAACTCACCCAAAAATTTGATGTCGAGATTTCATTCGAAATAAATATTTTGAGGACACCTGAATTCAAAACAGTGTTAGAAAAATATCAGGTGTGTGTGTCTTTGAGTACCACAACTCAAAAACATAATACTCGATAAATACCAAACTTGTGATATTTAAGTTCAGAATCTTCCGAAAGATGTGACATTAATATTTAAAGAAATATTCTGAGCTAAAACTACCTTTCACATGGATCAGTTTACGAAATATTTTATTTTCTTAAAAATGCCTTTAAAGGTTTGGAATAAAATGGCAAATAATTATGCCATATCTTATAAGACAAGTAAAATGTACAGTCTGTTCAATGATTAGCTGGTGTGGTGAGGAGGCTTATCTCAGAAGTAAAGCTTTAGCTGGTGGTAGGGGTACACAGTTTACTGAACTGGTACCGCGCGTAGCGCGTAGTGTAAAAGAGACAACAGTGTTTCACTATCGCGCCGCCTTACACCTTAGTAACCTGGAACCAAGTAAACACTACCCCTAAACACTAAACCCCTATCTGCTGAGAAGGACTCCCCCATCCACTAGCTAAAACATCACTGACCAGACAACATATCTTCAATTTTCTGGGAATTGCTTGTGCATTGCTAATATTATAGAACTATAAATCTTTCTATAACGGCTAAAATAATGAGGACAAAAACTTACTATAAAAAATGTGAACCTATGTAAAACATACAACTTATTTCAAATAACGTTTTTTGGGTCCTCCAGCATATCTTACATAATCGGTTATTATTGGTTTATTTATGTTCTATACTACTTTCTCTACCATGTACATAGTAGATAGAGAGGGTATTACATTCCACCCAAAAATTCTAGAAAAACTCTTTGTGTGCGTGTGTCTTAAATACCAGACTTGGTATTTAGGTTCAGAGCATACCAAAGATGCGACACGAAGACTCAAAAAAATCCTCCCACCCTCAACTATCCTTGACATTTACACATTTTCGAAAGCTTTTATTTTCTCAAAAATGGCTCTAACGATTTTATTGGAAATACCATATATTAAAGATATTCAGTTGACAATTAAATTGTATAGCTTGATTTTCTGGGGATAGCCTTTGAAGTCCTCGTTACTCAGAAGGAATCTTATATCTTGTATAAACTTTAAACATTAAGTGATAGACAAAAATGAACTACACAAAAAACGCAAATCTCTTTAAAACGCACAATTTACTTCAAATAATATTTTTATGGCATCAGAACATACGGGAGATATCCGTTATTAATGGCTCTACTTGTTCAATACTTTGTCATTCTTTTAAAGTGCTGTCGACATTCAGTTGTTTCTCGCGATGCATTCAAAGAGTAACACCAGCATATAGTGTTCTAGTTCTTAAACATTTGACTGTCGCTATTTCTTTGTATTTATAACGAAGCGTGTAATGTAGCTATTTTTGCGAAGGTTTATCTGGATTAAAATGAATTAGAAGTATAAGTTTTCTTATGAGTAGGTAATTTTATAGCCACTAAAACACGATAGTCGGTAGAAAAAGTTACTTGAATGTAACACAGAAAAATTTTTTCTTAACATCTACGGTTTATTTTTACGCAGAAGTAGCGTTTACAATAGAGCAGTGACTCTGGTTTAGCATGTCAACATCAGTAATTATAAAAGTGCTTTAAATCCGTTAAAGAACCACCAAGATATTAGAGACATTCTCCATTCACATGGCATTCAGTTACCATGAAATTAAAATATAAATCACGCAAGCTTTTCGTCGTAGCTGCGTTAGCTTTCTGAGCACGTAACGATTTCACTCAGCCTGCAAAGTAACTCTTTTCTAGCTGAAGAAAGAGTCAACTGCAAAAGAATGATATTACTAAGTTAAAAGAAGGAAGACAGCAATAAGCATCAGCTCAGTTTAATTTCCTAAAGGAGTTTTGTTGTTTAATGAGTTACATAATACTGTCTCGAGGCAAATTTAACATAATGCCATTCTTGTAATATATAAAATGTAAGAACGTTACGCCACTTTTCTCTTCTGTGTTATTCAAAATTTTGGTACTTTTAATGTATACGAAAACATAATTAATTGGACCTTCGCAATTTAAAAAGCTGAAAGAAGCAGCTTTTAAGAGAGATAAGAGCGGGAGGAGGAAGAAGAGGGAAAATAGAGAGAAAACATTAAGAGAATCACTTTTACTTAATTTTACGAGAAAGGGAAATGGAATGTAAGGATAAAACGAAAGGAAATGAAATGTTTTAAGACCGATATGTCGAATTGTTCAGAACAAAATAGCTACCTACATTAAGTCTCGAAAAACGGTGTACTTTACATCTCTATCGTGTATGTGTAGAATGCATGTTTTGAGGTCCGATGAACCCACGAAAAAGGGTTATAGAAAAAGGTTTAAAGGCTTCTCTTTCTCTCTCACTCTCTCTCTATGTTCGGTGCGTGTGAAAAGCATAATTCAAAAAACGAAAAGTGAGGTAAATACGAAATATCATACTTGAAGCAGACATTAGTCTCTGTTCATGACTTTCAGCTAGTAGGGTGGGGTTAACTTGTGGGACTTTAATTATTGTTGTTGCAGCACGTGTGGACACCAATTTCAAGCTGTTATAGACCACGCACGTAATGGATGCCAATTTTTGGGAGATTGTTTATAAGAGTGTTCGCCCCACGTAAGGCACAAACTTTCCGGTGGCCTTCGCCCCACGTTTAAAAACCAACTGTTTATTTTTAATGCTTATTTATTCATTTATATATGTGCCTCGGCTTCGCCAGTAGTATTTTGCAGAACACGTATCTCTTAACAGAGCTGGTACGGCTAAAGAATGAAGTCTTACACAAATTATAATTGTATTTAACTTTTTCTTATTAATCCTTCACAGGATTAAATAAAACTTCACTGATGTATCCCACTATAGGGCTGTGAGATTATTGTTAATTGCACTTTTAACGGGTAATGTTTTATTTTATATTATTCTCACCGAATGAATTTTCATGTCTCACATACAATCACTGACCCGTACTGAACCGAACTGCTTGGTACTCTTTCTTATAGCGTCTATTGTCTGAATTTGTACATTTTTTTCAATTTCAAGTCTCTGATTGGCTAAGTCTATTCCAATAGAATACCTTTATTTAACTTTTAGCTTTTCTAGGTTTTGATTGCCTTTTTATAAACTGTTTTAAATATTACATTATTATTGTTCCAGGAACTATTAGTAGCCTTTTTAAACTTTCTAATTTATTTTTGTCTCAAGGTTGTCTTATTATTAGCAATTTTCGGCTTCTACTTTGTAATTCTGTTTGCTACGAAAAGCAGGTTCTTTCTATTCTCACAGCTCCTACATTGTTAAACTATGTAATACATTCACATAACTTTATTATACGTGTACATAATAAAATAAACATAATACAATGACTGTAATATTCATTTTATATATTATATACATATTGCTTTAAGGTGGGTTGTTTTTATTTTATATTATATAATTGGACTAATATCATTTGAGCTATAAAAGTACTGCCTCAGCTTATCTCTCAGCTAAAGCTTTAACTGATGGGAGGTGTTTGCAGTATACTGAACTCCTGCAGCGCGTGACGCGTACAATGGAAAGCAACCAACAGTCTTTCAATCTCGCGCGTCTTTCCTCTCATTTGTCTCATACCAAGTAGACGCTACATCCTTCGAGTAGCCTTACCTGCTTGGAAGGGCTCCCCAACCCACTTGCTAAAATGTCGCAGAACAGACAGTATACAAGCATTAAAGGTGAAGATTTTCTAGAAAATATCCCCATCCATGCATTAAATTAACATGAAAATTTGTCATTGTTTTCATTTTCTCGAAAATTTTTCCAGCGGTTTGGATTTAAAAAGAGCATCTGAAACAATAATGTGACAAACGAAACGCTTTTATTCGAATTTATATTTTATGTAAACAGGTTAGAAGTTCTCATTATAACTAAATGTTGCATAATTTTAGTAACTGTGAAATCAAAAGAAAAAATTAAGCTCATTAAAACCCAAAATTTGTGTACTATGTCTTAATATCACGTCAGATCCTGGCGTGGGTGAAGTGCAAATTGCCAATCGTAGTTTGTGCTTAATTGACTGGCACCTGCTTCTTCTTAGTCTTACTCACCATGATTATTTCTACGAAATTAAGGAACGCCACAACTTCCTGGTGCTTATTTAAAGAAATAAAGCGGAAA
Organism: Deroplatys truncata; assembly: GCA_030765065.1. Classification (NCBI taxonomy): domain Eukaryota; kingdom Metazoa; phylum Arthropoda; class Insecta; order Mantodea; family Mantidae; genus Deroplatys; species Deroplatys truncata. The sequence continues at coordinate 113,345,118 of CM060986.1, forward strand.
GGGACCTGCTATTAAACTCTCAATTAGTTTTCTCCACCCATTATATGCATATTTAGAAAATTCCTTTATAAATTCCAATGCACAACAGTTTCGAATATCCTTGATCCATATTCATAGACCACTATAATGATTACAACAACATGAAGGTAAAAATCATCCTAAGTTTCTCAACCTAAATAAAATATTTAAAATTTAAAGATAAACATCAGAATTCCGTTCATGTTAAACATATTATGGGTTATCATATTATTTATAAAAATTATTCCTCTATAAGCACCCTGCATAAATTAAACATAATTTTTTATATTAATCACAATTCTGGTTCTTAGAAATAGCCGCAAGTTATAAAAGGAGAAATATTTTAAAATATTTTTCATAGATGCCACATCATGGTATAACAAAATATCACAAATATATAGTATTTTAATGACATCTATAGGATTAGCTGCTAGGTTGTTATATAAAGTTCAATTAGAAAATAATGGGCTTCATAGACTACTCATAGAAAATTTAATATATATTATTTGTCATACAAGCATCTGAAATGTATATTTTAATCAAAACTGATAGTCTTGTTTTAGAGTCCCTAAGGTAACAAAGATTCTTTCAAACTCGTTTAGCGAAATATAATAAAGATGAATGGTTTAAGCAAACTTAATGAATAAGACTAACTTATTTTAATTAAGCATTGACTCGTAATATGAAAACCGCGTACGGTGTTCGTAACATTTAGGTGTGTGTATGGTAAGTTATTAGGTTCGCTGGTGCCCTGCAACAACTTCGTATAAATTAGGACCGCTTAAGAAACAAATGGAGGTAGCAATGAAAAAAGAAGTTAAATTGAGTTTTATCTATGGGTGGTCTTTAACTACTATGGTCCTTAGCATCCCATTGTACATTGGGCGTGAAAGACCGGTAATTTTGCTCGGAGGCCCCTTTATCAGGCTTGAGGTTCTTTTGCACACCGTACATCTACGACACGGGACCACCGGCTTTACTTCCCTTCCAAAGGAAGCCATGCTAAGGAGTTTTACGCCAGAAAAAAAAAATCCATCGCTCTCCCACGGCTTTGAACCCCTTGGTGGACTTATAATGTCAAAAGAACTGCGGATTTTTGTTTAATTTTTACGCTGAAAAAAGCGTTTATAAAATAAAAATTATTTACAAATTTTCATTTCTCTCTATACACAGAATTGCCTTTCTGGAGAGCACATCTACATCCTGACGCTGACCTCTGACACATCTGTGTTGTTCCTGGCAGTTGCTTCAGGGGACTCAGAGTCCCGGGTTCGATGGTTGGATGGCAGGGATTTGGAATTTGTTTTTGGTAGAGCTGAGGTTCTTGTTTTCAGGGGTGGTGACACTGCCTTGATGATATTAATAATACTGCCGGCGAAGTTTGAGTTATTTCTTTATTTTGTTACGTAGATTCCTATCTGGTCGACCCGCCACCTTCGTCGTCGAAACCACTGTTATTCTTATCACTTTCGAAGTCGCTACTTATGTGTTTCTCCGACTAGCCCTCGAGTTGCCTAGATTTCACAACTTCATTTTTACACTATAAATTTTCTGATTATTTTCTTCTAATTTTGTTTCGTCGACCGTCCTCGTGGTTAGTTTGTACCGGAATGTGTCTCGGCGTTTCTTTTCCTCTTTCACGCCTTTCGCCAAACTTAGAAATTTCCCCACCTTTCTTAAGTTTCGTTCCGTCTTAAGTTCAAACGTATCATGTGATGTATACGCGCTCTTTCGATTGATTATCATTTTGTTTCATGATTTTTATTATTGGCTACCCCCACTTGACAACTTTCACATCTGCTTCTTACAGCTTATTTTGAGTTTTAAAATCTTCCCACGAATATTCTTAGATCGTAGATAAGGCACATATACTTCCTGACCCTTCTAAGCCTTGAAACCGTTGTAAACGACCTGTCCGAGCCAGATACAAAGGCGAAACTTCCGGTATGCATGTCGTTGACCATCGCAGGTAGATACATCCTTGGAGGACAACAAACTTTGTTTCTCTGTCTTCCCTACAAAACCCATTCCTAATATGAATTCAGCACATTTTCGTCGCTATGTTCGATCCTATATTATTATTATTATTATTATTATTATTATTATTATTATTATTATTATTATTATTATTATTTCTTCTGGGTCTCGATAACCAGCTTCAATCCCTTCCATTTGGTGTAGAGAATTAATAAATAATATAAATGATTGATGGTTGGTTGTATTTTCCCTTTCCTTTTAAGGGAATAGCTGAAATTTGTGCAACAATTTCAAAAAATTAAGTATTAGTTCATATACCTACAAAAGATACATTGAAACTTAGCTTCAATTACGTACTATGGCTTTTGCTCTCAGAGATTTTCAACATACGATCATTTAAATGCCTATGAGCACACGGCTGTACTTACTCCCAATAACTTACTCGACTTTGATTTTCTTACCATTTCACTCATTAAAAACGTCCCATAGGATGTAATGTTTAACAAAACTTGTTCAGATTTTTGTCAGAAACTCCGAAAGAATAAACTTAAACTAGCACAATATGGATCTTGCTACATTATTAAATTAGTCCAAATATGAAATAAATTAAATCGACCACTGAATATAAGTTGTAACAAACTTGCATTTAATGATGTAAATATCTGAGATAACTAGAATGGCGTTAAAAATGCTATAGGAAAGTTTAGTGCATTTTTATTAAATAACGCATTGGAATTTTATTTTTTTAATTATCATTTCTGCATCGTGTGAAATACTCGATTAATTAACATAAAAAGCATAAAGTAAAATATTTTTCTTCTCAGAATAAGATAAGAAATTTTTACACTCACTGAAATATGTACAGTGCATGACATTTTTGCACTCTTATAATTATGTTAGAGCAGCATAAGGCAACATTTTGAAAACATTTATATAAAATCTGCTATGCTTATAAATGTTGCCTATGAGTGCTCTTAACACGGGAAATAAGATGGCAAAAATAAATAGTTTGAGATAGATCATGTTAATTCCTACGCAAGAAATACCCCTCGTGTCAATGGCTTCCATTTTCGCTAAACAAAAACGCTAATGTTGTGGCTTTCCGCGTATCAGACTGGTTTAATTCGATGTCCATGGAGGACCCCCACAGTTCAGAAACAACAGTTCAATGGACAATCCTGGCGTGCTTTTGCGTTAATCAATTGCCGTATTTCATCACCTAAAAAGGCCACATGCGTAGAGTGCTTTTCCCAATTGGCGCTGCACTCGCCTGGTCTCGCCGGACTATTTTTTTATTTTGCTCGGGAAGCTCACATCACATTATTTTAACGATGCGGTTCCGTAATAACCAGAGGCGAGCAGTGAGTGGCCCAATACATAACGCGATTTGGAATTAGTGCACGTTTGAACTTATGCGGCGGGCTGCAGTTAATTCCCAAATAATGTATACCCATTGGTATGACTGTATACCAGTAGTATTGAAGCTATCAGCGTGTTATTAAAGGTGGATGATTCACGCGCGTATTACTCCGCGTTTCGTTTCGGATTTGCAGCGATTTGTCACGTAATGAAATTCATTACATTAACTGGCATATAAATTTGTACGTCGGTCACGCAATCGCAGGAATACTCTCGAAAACAATTCAAAATTTACATAAATGTATGTATTTTCAGCACATCTTTTTGGCTTATCTATTGCCAAAAATGTTCGTAAAATATTTATCTCTTTAGTTTTTACTGTTCTTAACACACAAGGTATTTGCGGGACAACGTTGGAAAGGTAGAATCAGGCTGAAAAATTCAATGCCATAGGCGAGATTTAAACCACAGATGTTCCGGTTTCCATCCAGCTACACTAACCAACTGGATTACTTTGGCAACATGATGGTACGACATTAAATTCCCCAACTCGCTCGCATTTTTCCCGGTAAACCAAAAGGAGATCTCAAACTCATTTTCAGTCCCAATGGCGACTTACAGTGTCTTTTAAGTACTTTAAGAACCGGGCTTCGTAATTTATTCAACTATTAGATCAATTAATTCCGAAATTTACTTTTCAATCTTATCCTAAACATGTCTACTGTGAAAGAACAGCTGATTACTATTGATTGGCCCAAAAGACAAAATAAAATAACGAAAAGAGTCGATGCGGAGGTTCTTTTGGGGGCAGGAATTCTCATGAAAACCTTCTTATCAGACCTTTGGAAGACCTTCCGAATCTCAATACGTTAATTTCCGATAAAAACTTCATATCAATTTTATTTGATGTAATGCAATACTTCCTCTAAGTGTTATAAGCATGTGATAGAGATAGTAATAGCTAATGATTCCTGTTGCATATAACTAAAACCCTGCGGATGAATTTGTAAACCTTTCTAATAAAATATTTATGAACCGGTCAATAAGATTTTATTCTCATTTAAATTGTGTAGTATATAAAGGAACTTTTGAATTTGTAATTAGTGGAGAAATTTGTGCAGTTGTAATACACCAGTTATCTCTCCCCTCGACACCTTAGTATTTACCCAGGTCTAAAATAAGTATGAATTATATTTAACAAAATCGGGATACAAAGTTGTGATTCAAGTGTATAAATGTTGTTTCTTTTCTTCTCTATTTTACGACGTTTTAATTACCAGTCCGCCACGATATGAGTGCGTTGGTTGTGAAGGGGAGCTAAACAGTTACGGAAATAATGAGCGGGTCACCGGAAGGAAATTAAGATAATGAAAACATCCCCAATTCTGAGCTGCATTTACTAGCGAGGCTGAGACTGGAAAATGCAGTACTGTTTTTATTGTACAATTTTATCTCCCTATCACCTTGCCCATTACTTCTCTCTGATACCTAGACTTGATGACGTTACGCATTGTCAACAAAAACAGGGGCGCCCTCCTATCGCGCTCGATGAGTACGTGGTCGTATCGCGATGAATCTGTTAGGCAACATCTCGTGACTCGGTGTGTGGTCGACAATTACACTCTAGGTGTCATCCTTCCTTCGTCACGTGTCCACCGAGGATTTATCGTGAGGCTGTTTCCATGTGTGATGGGCAGATGGTTGCCTCGGCACGTGTAAACAGAGACCCTAGTGCCAGGCAACGTATCTCTACCTCCACACGTGCTGAACAGATGGCATTAGGGTGCCGTCCAATTTACTGATTTTCATTATCTCTGCATAGATGGCAGAGCATTCACTATTACTATCTAATTTCATTTTTACTGTTGTTTTAGACTTAAGGTGGAACTTTAGGTTGTGGTATTAAATGTCCAATCCGGTACTTACCTTGGCCGCCGAAGGAAACCACGAAAATGCTAGTCTGATGGTCGGCCCACGGAATTTGAACCGGGACCTCCTTATGCGGCCCACACACCTTACTGTTTGAGCCATCCTGCTCGGTTGAAAACATTTTGACAGTGGAAAATAGTGAAATATTTAACAAATAATCTCAAATAAATAATATATCATAACGATACTCCTTGGTAATAACAAAGCCTAAGTTTCAACCAAATGCAATGTACGGAAGGTTCAAAATGGGACCCATTAAAATTAATAATGGAGAAAATTTTAGAGAAGAATTTACAAACAATTAGCTGCTGTTGCTCCGATTTAGAATATTTTCATTTGGTAAACAAAATTCACGATGCAAATTCATGTGCATAATTAGCCAAGTTTCTTAATGGCAACGAAAGGCCCTTTGGGGGAGGAACAGGGGAGAATTTTCTAAAAGCAAAAAACAAGAAACAAGCAATTAATTCCAGACGGGCATCATGAAGCACAGCTTGCAATTTGTTTCCCAGGATCACAAAAGAATGGCAAATGTGCACGCATAATCAGCTTATGATTTTAGAGCATTGTCATTTCATTTTATAATCACAGTGCTGAACGCCGACAAAAAGCAATTTATTGGTTGAACTCATTTAAGGAATTAAATACATCATTTATAGTTGTGATTTTTATTTTCTGAACAGAATGCAATTTCAATGCATGAAAGCATATTAATTGCACAACAAAATCCCTACAGTTGTGTTGTTATAATTATGAATCAAGAACGAAATCCGTTATATTTACATCAACGAAGCGTTAGATATGCTAAAAATCATGATTTTTATTTTTCAAACTTTGAACATTCCAATTTAATGATATTAAGTCTTTTTATATTGGCTTTAATTAACTGAAATATCCAAGTTTTTGTTTACTGAGTTTGATATCTTCTTTTTACTTTTTCTACTAGTACAGTAAGTAGGGCAAGTATTGCTTTCTACCCAAAAATTCGATAGCGATTCACCGGAAACCATGTTTTGAGGTACGCTGAGTACAAATAAAGCATCTATCTGTGTATGTCTGTCTGTGAAGAGCATCAATCATAAGCGAAAGGTCGGCTAAATACCAAACTTGGTATTTGAGTTTAGTATGTGCCAAGGATACAACACGAAATTTTCAAGAAAAACCTCCCACCACACACTACCCTTTGCATGGAACACTTTGATTTTCTTAAAAATGGCTCTAACGATTTTAATTAAGATATCGTACGTTTAAGATATTTTCATGGCAATTGGAATGTATGTCTTGAATTTTCTGGTACTGTTCCCAAAAGTCCTCTTCATTCTGAATGACTGGTAAACCGTAAGAGATAGACAAAATTCTACTACACCAAAAACCTAGATCTAGTTAAAACACACAATTCATGTTATATACATCTGTTTTTTGTCCAGTGAAACATTTCCGAGATACCATTTCATGCACCTAACTAGTAAATCGTAAGAGATAGACAAAAGTTTACTACACAAAAACGTAGATCTTGTTAAAATACACAGTTTATGTTATAAATATTTTTTTTGTTCATTGAACCATCTCCGAGACATTTTCTGGTTATTTGTTTGAAATTCCCAATAGTTATACTTATTCTTTTTTATGTACTGGACATGCAAAGAGAAATGCTCCTTATAGAAACCAGCTCTCAAAAGATTTGACTTTCGTCTGAAGCATATCATATTCCCCTTGCACCTCCAAAAAAATTGCCAATAAGCTTCTGCAAAGGTTTATCTCGATTAACATGAAGTAGATTGAGAATTAGCGTTTGTAAAAATAGTTTGTAAATAAGTGGAAAAAAGTCTGAAGTGTTACACTCACATGACTTTCTCTGCCCTTGTACAAACTATATTTACAAACGCTTATTCTCCATATGCTTCATGTTAATCGATAATCGAGATGTCACTCTTATTGCTAATTTTCTTGCAGATGCAAGGGGAATTGGTAGGCTTTAAGCGATAGTCAAATCTTTTAAGAGCTGGTTGCTATGTGGAGCACTATATTCTGTTTGTATTACCAGGACAAAAAAAATGAATAACGAATTCCCATTTGAGAAAACAGTATGTGTTGGAAAATTTAAGGGAATAAAAAGCAATATCTCAAAAATGGTTCCCTCAACAAAAAAAATGTATATGTCATAAATTGTGTATTTTAATGCGATCTACATTTTTTGTGTAGTAAAATTTAGTCTATCTCTTATCGTTTACTAGTTATGCAAAAGTCGTTCACAATGAAGTATACTTTTGTAGACATTCCCATAAAATTCGAGATATACATTTCATTTGTCATGAAAATATCTTAAACATATGGTACTTTAATCAGAATCGTTAGAGCCATTTTTGAGAAAATTAACATTTTCGAAAAATGTTCCATGTAAAGAGTAATCTGGGGTGGGGGGATGTTCTTGAAAACTTTAGGGTCGCATCTCTGGAAGATACTAAACCTAAATATCAAGTGTGGTGTTTATCCGACTGTTCGTTTCCGAGTTATGCTGTTCACAGACACACACACAGACACACACGGACATGTTTCCAAAAATGCTTTTTTTTGGATTCAGGGGGCCTCAAAACATATATTTCCGGTGAAATCTCGGTATGGAGTTTTTGGGTGGAATGCAATACTTTCCCTACTTACTATACGTAGTAGAGAAAGTAAAATTCATGAGAGTTTAACACATCAGATTTTTACTTTTTCCTTTGTTGTAGTGCCATTTGAATTATCATAGCTGCTTCTTGAATCCATAGCAGCAACCCTTTAAGCAGAACAACAACCTTCAAGGGATTAATGCAATTAGGATTTTCAAAAGTATTAGCAAATGTTTACTATAGGATTGGTTTATTCACTGAAATTATAAAAGCATGTATTCTTGGAGATGTAGGCGAACTACATTTGGACAAATTAAAGCTGAGAGTTTTAGTATGCGGACTTGTACTTGTGTTTAGTATAGTTTTTCTCTCTGCAGTTTCTTGTGGCAATCTAGGAAGTTGAACTGGAGACTAATTAGTACTATTGGCATCACCATGCTGGGCATAAGAAGAATGTCGTTTAGAAGAACTGAAATTAGCAAAATAAGATTATTATCTTGTGAAATTGCCCTTTTTGTAATATGTAATAGAATGATCTGCTTTGGTACTGATAGCTTCCTATCTAGATATCCTGTGTACATATGTCTTCTTTACGACCTCTTGTTTAAATTTGAATACTGACTTGATTCCCAATTCCCAACTTAACATAGAATGTAGAAAAATATAAACACCACATTTTGTAGTATTCATAAGGAGTAAAACAGATGAATATTGACTTAATTATTCTTAGAATGTATAAAATATAAACAATCCATTTTGTTATATTCATACAGAATTAACTGTGTCCAAATTGTTGGCAACTTTTGCTTTAGATAGTAGACTCCCTAAGTTCATATATTTGCTGCTATATATTATATAGACAACATGTGTGGAAGAAAAAAGTCCATGAAAATTGACTGTTGGAATTAATAAATCTTGCAGAGTATACACATTTTCTTTACAATCCAACACTTCCACTGGTTTTTTCGATCTCGTTTATTTCTTCTAGCATCAAGTATCGATCAACTCCTCTTAATATATCCTTAATTAATACGTAATATGTGAGCACAATGAATTTACTCAGTACTTTGAGTCTTCAGCTATGAGGAAATTGTTAGCTTCTTGAAAAGCATTAAAATGAATTCAGACTTTCATATGGAAAGTACTGATTTAAACTTTAGCTCATTTTCAGACATAATTTTGCCATATTTCATCGGATGCATCAAGTTTGTATTCTTACTTACTCTCGCCATATTAACATCAAGAGGACAAAATCTTCGTAATTATGAAATAATTCCCTGTTATGTATGATTTTTCATTACTTTCCTATCGGTTTCAACACTGAATCTTTTATTTTTTCCCCTTGTTTGTTTAAGTTCTTAGCCATTTTGGATTTCCATTAAAGTCTCGGAAAGAAGAAAAGAAATTACACAGGAAAATATTCCGATGTCAAAAGAAAATAATATTATAGGACTATACAATGATCATACACTAACAGCTTAAACTACTTAGTTTTAATTCCCATTAAAATAAATTTCACCCACGCCGACTGATGACCCAACCAGAAATGGATCCAAAATGCAATATAATAAAGAAGCCTTAGGCTGGAAAGTTGCCAACTTCTACTATAAAATCTAAGTTTCTTCAATATTTAGCAGTAGGTGAAATAATTAAATGAAGATAACTGGCACGATATGAATATCAATTAAAACACAGAAAACAAACATTTACAAAAAGGGCTAACGTACTATTTAAAACTTAAATCCGGTTACAGGATGGTTATTGTATCCGTGAGTTAAAGTTTCCCGAGGTTGCGGGTTCAAACCCGGCGGAGAGCGATGAATTTTTTCGGGCGTAAAAATCCTTAGAATGGCTTCCTTCGGAAGGGAAGTAAAGGCGGTGGTCTCGTGTCGTAGATTAAGGGCACGTAAAAGACCTCGAGCCTGAAAAAGAGGCATCTGAGCAAAATTACCGGTCTTTCACTCTCAATATAGAATGGGACGCTGAGGACCATAGTAGTTAAAGAGCGACCATAAATAATAAAAGGAAACTTGAGTTAAGTATACAAAAATCATATTTGTGTACTTCGATCTGACAAATTTTTTTGTGTGTATTTGCAATAATAATTAGTTTATATCTTGGATATTATTACTAAATGCAAATGTTTCATAAAGTTTAAGGTGCTCACTTATTAACCACTTTTAACTTAAATTAATTGAGCATTATGAAATTAAGTACTTAATTCAGTAACACAAAAACAAGCACAAAGTTCTGTGCCACAAAAGTCACAGAATTTAATTACTGAAAGTATTATATTATTCGTATTAAGTAATATTCGAGGTAAGGTTCCACATATACTTCCCTAACAAAATTCTGAAGGAAAACCCTTTAAGTAACAAAATTGCTTATATCGTTAAGTTAAAAAAGGGATGTGAATACTTTGAAAGCCCATAACCCAACTCCTCTTTTTAAGAAATTTTCTTATACACGAAACTCGTCGCTAAATATCAACAAATACTCCGCTTTGTTACTACTTCGCAGACGCAGAACATGCTAACCTAAACAAAAGCCAGTCCGTGAAAATACATATATTTGAAGTCAATTTACACACACAACACAAAACTTAACCTAACATCGCGCAAATCTCGAAACGATCATCAGATTCCAGTCTACGAGAACGTAATGATACATCACAAGAGTACGGGCATCAAGATGACCTACAGGTACGTAACACAGCACCCATCATCATCAACGTAGTGGTGGCCTTCCAACGGAAGCGCTATAAGGTTAAAACATCATTTGTCGGTTTTGCTTTAAAAATAAGTTTGCGTTTGTGCTATACAAAAATAGATGCATTTTGTTCCCGCAACTGTTGAAAAGCCGTTTGTTGGGTAATTAAATGTATGTGTGTAGCTTATTTAAAAAATCTGATTTGTTACACTCACATGACTTTCTCTACTCTTGCACAAACTATTTTTACAAAATATTACTCTCCATCTATTTCATATTAATCGAGATAAAAATTTGTAGAAACGATCTTTTGACATGCAAAGAGAATTACATTTTATACATAGTGACCAGTTCTAAAAATATTTGACTATCGCTTAAGGCGTACTATGTTCCCCTTGTTTTGTATTTGCAACGGCAATATAAAAATACAGTAGCCTTTAAGCATCGACATATCTCTTAATAGCTGGTTGCTATGTGCAGCACCATTCTCTTTGCCACAGATTAATACTCTTTACATATCCAAGACAAAAAAAATGAATAACGAATTCCCATTTGAGAAAGTAAGTATTGAAAAATGTAAAGGAATAACAAGCAATATCTCGAAAATGGTTCACTGAACAAAAAATTGTATATGACACACACACGCAGACAGACAGACAGACAGACATACAGACAGAACACACACACACACGGACATGTTTCCAAAAATGCTTTTTTTGGATTCAAGGGGTCTCAAAACATGTATTTCCGGTGAAATCGCGGTATCGAATTTTTGGGTGGAATACAATACTTCCCCTACTTATTATACGTAGTAGAGAAAGTAAAAATTGCGCACGAAAAATGGAACAACATTTAAGTTAGTGCCTATAAAATTCTTATCAGCCCTCAAAATCATTTTAAAAGGGAAGAGACAGTCTATTTGTGGAGAAATTTCGAGTAATTCTTGATGATGCAATGCTATTAATTACGAAAAATATGCTTTTCTTGCGAGGGTCATAATCAGTCTAAGACTTTATTACTTTAGTTCTAAAACTAGCGCCTAATTGGAATTTGTAACTTATTTTACTTACTTTCACGCTTTAATTCCCAAAATAATAGTTATAACTGATAGTAATTTACTTAAGTGATTCACGTGCATATCAGAGGGACCTAAAGTATAATATATTCAGTTAAATTTGCTTTACAAAAGATTTCGGGCATTGTTTTGCAGTAACAAGATGCTAAATAAACAACATGTCAGGCCCAGAGACGCTGTAACGTTTCATAAGAAAACTAAGGGACATTTATCTATGTCTCTAGCTGCCCAGGACGTGTTTTTGTGGCAAATTTTCTCACCTTCGTGTAGCATCCTCTCGTTTCTTGTAGTCTTCTCACCCTCCCTTCCTCTGCAGGACACTTCCAAGCACCGCCACTCTGAGACAACTTGCCCGGTTTATCTGTCTCTGACCTCAATTTATTTCCGGATTAAAAGGCTATTGGAGAGAACCGAGTTGCGAAATGGGAGGCAATAGCCATCACTGTGTATTGGATCTTAACTAAGACAGGGCTACATTGCTTCACAATAGACTTTTCCCCCTTCTACGGCCATTGTTGTCCGCAATATACCACTGCTAATTACAGCTGCCCTAGATTTTTTATTAAGAGATAAACCTCGCGCTTGGATACGACGTGGGTAACAAATCAGAGAGCTTTTATGCTTCTAGACTTTAAATCTATACGTATAATCCTTTAACCGACAAGTTGCTATGGGGATTTCTGATTATGCGTAATAAATGACACCGACGTGTATGATGAGCTCCTCAGAGGCAAAAAGTGTCAATTTAATTTTTCTATTATTATCTGTATATTATCTCTGAAGTAGATAATATCTTTGCGTTAATTGCACCACGCTTTGGGCGTCAATTTGAAGTAGGTTGTATTGAAGGAGTTGTATTATATTTTAACTGTTGGGAGCCGAACTTGAAGTTCATTGCAACCGCACGTATAGTACCCGCGATCCGCGGCCTTGGCATAAAACGAAGGCACTATAGTACAGGTCACAAATATGTACATAAATGTTTTGTTTTTACCTATTAAAATTTTACTTACTAACCACCAAATACAAATTATATCAAAAGTGGATGTCTATATACAAAAGTTCTTCCAATCTTATAATACATTTTAACCATACAGGACATAATTATAAGGGCATGATTTAATTCCTTAACAGGGTATATGAATGAGCTAAGGGGACTAAAGTGAAGAATCTACTTATTATTTGCCAATTCTAAGGGTTAAGGGGAAACCTCGCAGATAAAAAATTCAAACTGCAGCCCGAAGATAGAGTTAAGTGCATTATCCAACACTTAGGTTATGACTATTTAACTATCTTTTTCTCCATGTATATTCCATCTTTAACATACCAGGTTACATCGGTGGTTTTTTAATTTTGGAACAAATGTTCATCAGCAATGATTTTAACTGGTTTTACACTTACGGGTATTACTTTGTTGCTGTTTTTTAATTTCATTAATTTATTTAACAACATGCTCCATTACTTTTACGTAATACTCATGTACTTAATTAATTTTATATCATTTTGACAATAATAATTTTACATGAATTAATTAATGTAAGCAATTAATAATAAATAATTAATTACTTTTAGTAATTACATTAAATTCACACATTCATTCACACATACAGACTCTAGGGAGAATGCGGAATAATCCTGGCTAAGGAAACATTCTAGGGATCGTCCCCGGGATGTTAATAATATTATATTAGAATGTAATTCTGATGGTGTAAAATAAATAAACACTATGACTTAAAGATGGAATTTCTTTATTTATAACTTTGAAGGGTATTAGTTTTCTTAATATGCTGTATGTTGGTAAGATGAAAGTATAAACTATCCTTTGATATATATTTATTATTAAGAATCAGCTTAACTCTTAGAATGTAGTTCTTTTTAATCTAAAGTCTTAATACGAGGATAGTCCCAGAAGTAACCGACCTAACGTATAGATAGCGGTTGTTCTTTCAAACAAATGACTATGGTAGAAAGCATCAACCTTATAAAGCTTAAGTTTGAAGTTTGACGAAGCTACGTTGTTTAATAATTGTTTAGAAGCCATCAATAGTGAACGCTCTCAGAAATTTGTAAACATGGATAAAACTGGCAATCCTAGTGTGACACAATACTTTCATTTGAAAGGTCTTAGTCCAACTAATATTAAAGCTGAACTAGATTCTACTCTGGGGGAGTATGCTCCTTCATTTACAACAGTAAAATATTGGGTAGCAGAATTTAAGCGAGGCCGTACGAGCTGCCAAGACGAACTTCGTAGTGGTCGACCAAATGAGGTCGACGCCAGAAATTGTGAAGAAAATCCTCAAAATGGTATTGGATAACCGTCGACTGAAAGTGCGCAAGCTAGCAGACATTGTAGGAATTTCAAAAAGTAATTTACATTTCATACTGACTGAAAATTTGGACATGAGAATGCTGTGCACAGGATGGGTGCCGCTTTTACTCACAATGGAACAAAAACAGCCTCATGAGGACGTTTCAGTCCAGTGTTTAGCGATGTTTTGCTGCGGTAAAGCGGAGTTTTTGCGTCGATGAAACATGGGCCCATCACTTCACACCTGAGACGAAGGAACAGTCAAAACAATGGATTGAAACGGGAGAATTGGCTCCAAAGAAGGCGAAGGTCATGGCGTCAGTTTTTTTTGGGGGGATGCGCGTCGGATAATTTTCATTTATTATCTTCAAAAAAGAAAAGCAATCAATGTTAAGTATTATGCAAACTTATTGCATCGTTCGAATTGCTTCCTCGTGCACCCTATTTGCCAGGTTTAGCCCCCTCTAAATATTTGCTGTTTGATGAAGTTGAAGAAATGGCTTGATGGTAAAAAATTTGCCAACAATGAAGAGCTGGAGTCTGCAGTTGATGGCTGTTTTGCAGAACTCGACGGTTCTCACTATAAACGATTGAACATCACTGGGAAAGGTATATCGAGCTGAAAGGAGACTATGTAGAGAAATAAATATGTTTTTCCCCAAAATGTTTATGTTTTCTTTGTCAGGACAGGTACTTCTGGGACAGCCCTCGTATGTTGTATATTGGTAAGATTAAAGTATAAACTATCTTTTGATATATACCTATTATTAAGAATCAGCTTAACTCTTAGAATCACTTTTCGACTCCGGATTCGAAGACTAGCATGCTAACCACGTGGCAGTCTATTTCACTAAATTATCTTCCTTTGTTTTGTTATAATACTTCTATCATTTTTAAATCAGAAGTGTGACATGCTTCCTGGATAAAAACCTAGCTTCTTGCGAGAGAGTATTAAGCATATAATCCCTTTGCTTTAAAATGAATATATATTTAAAGTTAAACGCATAAATATGAAACTTGGCTCATAAAACGTTATTAAGAGCCCGACTCACGAAAAGGAGACACGAGCTCATATTGCATGATGTGGGCACTCAAAGAAACAGCGGGAAAAGTGCTTTTTGCTGTATCCGCAGTCGGCAGTTAGAACGTCTTGTGTACTCAGTTGTTCAGGGGAACGTGTACAGCTCTTGAAACGATGCAACTCATTCACGTCGGTGCGTTAACTACCACGGTCGGTAGAGCAGTAAAATAAAGACTGTGTGTTCTTGATATTAACACAAAAGGCGAGCACTTTCCCCCAAGTTCCCATTGTTCGATCACAAAACCCTCTTGCCGGAACTGCGAGTGGATTATGAGTCCGGGAAGAAACAAGGAGGACTGTCAGCCCGGAAAATACAGCTGTGGTTTCATCCTTGCTGTCCAGCTGTTTCTGTAAAGAAGAATCTATTTATTTTACATTCCTAACTGTTTTTCTTTCTTTTACCGGTTGGCGTTTATCCGTGGCCTTGCTTTGAATTCCACGCGTTAGATAACATGGTCTTCCCAAATAGGTGATAAGCGAAAATATCTCAAAGGTTGGTTCACAAAGCCGAGAACGGTAACCAGAACGAGAACTGAGGCAGTATTATTAACACTTAAATGAATCCAGTCAAATTATATAATATGCAAATTCAATAACAGCTCACCTTGAAGCAATATGTGTATGTAATAATTTGTAAAATATAATTAACAGTCATTGCATATGCTTATATTATTGTATCCAGTGTAATAATGCTATGTGAATATATTACGTAATTTAGTAATATAGCAGCTGTGAGAATAATAATTTAAACGTTGCTAACAATGAGATAACAACGAGGTAACCTTGAGGCAATAATGGGTTTGATAGTTTAAATGTTATTTGTGATTCCTGGAAGAATTAATGTATGTTTAGTGACAGTTTATAAAAATAGCCAATTAACAACCAGAAAAAGCTTTAGTTAAATGCAGGTATTCTATTGGAGTAAAAATGGCCAATCAGAGACTTAAAATACAGAAATTTACAAGTTTAGACGGTTGAAATCTAGTCAATTGCCTGCGGACAGTGTTTGTAACTGGATGCGAGATGTGTCATCAACAAATTAATTACGTATTCGTGTGATACAAAAAATAATATGCTTGTTAAAAAGTGCAAGTATTAAACAAAAGAATCTTACAGCTCTCGATATCAGTGAAGTGCTATTTAATTTGTGTCAAGGATTAATAAAAAGGAGTGTATTAAAACTTAAAATCTGTGTAAACCTACATTCTTGTCGCATCACGCCCTGCCAAGACTTCCATGTCTCTAAAAATAATACTGACGCAACCGAGGCAAACATAAATATTTAATACTTAAAGAAACAGTTTAATTACAAAGTTAATATTTTTTTAAACTTGGGCAAAGGCCACCTGAAAATACATTTGGGGCAAAGCCTACCGGAAACTGTTTACTATACATGTAAACAGTTGCAACTGTGGTTGCAACTAATGTCAAGTTCGGCTCCCCAACAGTTGAAATACGATACAACTCCTTCAATACAAACTACTTCAAATTGGCTTTTCCATACGTAAGGAACAATACTGCTTCAAATTGGCTTCCCAAACGTGGGGCTAACATCAGAACTACCTACTTCAAATTGACGCCCAAAGCGTGGTGCAAACAACGTAAAGACATTAACAACTTCAGAACCACAATGTGGAAATACATGTATTTTAATAGGAGCATTCTTAATTGACGGGAAGCTTTCCCGGGTAAGAAGACTTGGCCAAGTTTTAACTGTCTCGTTCTCGGATACGGCATATTATTTCCATATTGTGCATACAAACTAAATTTAATATCAAAAACATACAGCATGGAAATTTCAACTGAAAAAACTAAAGTTATGACATTTACAGGTAGATTACTCGTCCGGTCTAAAATAATTACAGAAAATAAATGTATAGAACAAGTGTCAATATTTAATTTTCTAGGATGCGAAATAATATATGGGTCTGAAATAGACGTTAATAAAAAGCTAAATAACTTCAGTTACATAACGAGAACAATATAGAGTACTAAAGAATAAAATTAGAAAGGATTCAATAATAAAATTATATAAAGCAATGGCCATCCCCACTTTAACTTATGGGTCTGAAACATGGACAGTGACAGCATAAAATACAAGGATACATACAGCTGAAATGAAATTTCTCAGACCTATAGCAGGATACACAACACTGGATAAAAAAACCTAACAACGAAATAAGGAAATAGTTAAAAATAGAAGTGTTAAATAAAGTAATAATAGAATATAACTGGAAACAACACTTAGAAAGAATGTTATTAAATAGTATACCCCGAGCTAACATATAACTACAGACTCCAAGGATACAGAAACCCAGGACGAACAAAAAAGAGATAGACACAACAAGATTTTGGAACCAGAAGAGGCTAAACGACCTAAAACCGTGAAATAGAAGAACAGAAGATTGTGCATATTAAACTCTTCACTGTAGCGATTATTATAGGTAACCGTGGCATAAAATATATGCTAGTGCTCTCTGTAGTTGCAAGCTGAAACATAAAACTGGAAGAAGTTATAGCATGTGAAAGTCCTATCTCAGGTCGTCATATCCTGACTCCATTTAGCTTTGGTTCTTCTAGTGAAAGAATAATCTGTTATTTCTTTAAATGCAATCACAAATGGCTATTGTCTCTTAAAAAATAAAAATAAGGAAAAAAAACCGAAACCAGTAGAAATTAACAAAGCACAATTAATAACTTTAATGTACGCAATTAAATAAAGGAATGAAGTCTTGGTACGACTAGAGGAATGGAAAATATAAAGATAGCATTTAGATAATGTTTAGTCTATCGAATTTTGACATTGAGTAACCCGCATTATGTTGGCTGAATTGATAGCAGGTAAAAATATCCTTGCTCAGTTAACAACAAACGAAATTCCAATGCGCAAAATCGACTTTCATTCGGCAATCGATATGATATCGATATGCATTGCCGTTCTCGCTACTGGGCAGTTGTGAAGCAAAATCTTATATGCGGCAGCTTCCTTTCTCGTGCTCGTTCTGGTTCTGGTTACCGTTCTCGGGCTATTATGAGTCAGCATTAACTCCTCACAATGACAGAGGCTGGACAGCCATGTTTAATGCGAGCAGATTGTGTAGATGGAGATGTTTGAAGTCAACGGGGCAATATTTCCTTTATTTGAACAGTCATCAATCCTGTTGTCCCAAATTTCCCAGGTGTATTGTGTAATTAGCTTTGTAAGTAGCTGTTGTGCGCCACTAGAGATCGCAGTGATTAGCTAAATTTCCATCAAATAGCATTGGGTGTGAAATAACTGCATAATTTGCTCAAGGGTCACTTTCCTGAGGAACTTGTATAAGACAGTCGCTCAGGTTTGGAGTTGCGAGGTTTTCTGTAATTAGTAAACTTTCTAAGAAGTTTCTAGTGCTACTAGAGACTGCAGTGATTAGCTCAACGCTCACTAGATAGCATTAGAGAGAACCTAAGCACGTGTGGAGTGTGAAACGGTGCGGAATTTTTTTCAGAAACACTTGTTCAGGATATAAATTTCTTTTATATGCAAATAAATATCAGACAGTAATTACCTTACGAAGAAAACCACGATTAGGGGTATTACATCCAATAAAATCCATCATGCACCGTCTGTCCGTGACCTTGGTAATTGAAGGATACGAGGAATGTTTTGAAACTACAGTATTTGTTTAAAAAAATATCAGAACAATATTTTTGCAACACGTTATAATCATTCATTACCTTACAGCTTACAGTACTTCTCCACGTAATCACCGCAGTTATTCAGGCCGCTCGTCGTAATGGAAAACCAGTTTCTATATACCTTGGTCAAAGAATGATGCCGTCTGTGATAGAAGCCAAGTCTGCACATTTTGTTTCATAACGTCGCCGTCGTCGTTGAAATTTTTTCAGAAGAAAAAAGGGTTAAAAATTGCTTGGTGCCAAATCCGGACTGTAGGGAGGATGGTCGAATTGTTCCCAACTAAACGATTCGATCAGATTTTGAGTTTGGTTGGCAATGTGTGGCCGGGCATTGTCACTCATTGTTGTTTCCCCATAAAACTCACACAATTGGTGATGAATGTCTGCTGGCGTAGCATTTCTCGCATTAAAAATAAACGAATCACTGATCTGACTTCACAGTCGGTGGGTCGTTCGATTCTTTTGAACATTTAGAAACATTCTAACAACATGAAAACACAAAGTGACACTCGTTTATTTTTGCGTCTGACTTCTTAATGAATGGAGGAAGTGATAGCGTATGCTCAAAATCGTCAGTGCAGCGGCAAAATATCAAAATGGTACTTACTTTAAAAGTAGTATAATAACCACTATAAAGTGAGTAAAACACATAGAGGCATAGGGCACTACTTCATTGAAAGGAGCATTTTAGTGTCAAAGGGAAGCATTTTTTATGGATCTTATAGAATAAACTAGGGAAGAAGTTAGAGTTGCGTTTTGGGACAGTGTGGCATTACTTAATGTAAAAGCTTGTAGAATGCGACGAAGTGAGTAGAAATGAAAGAAGATTGAAGGATGTGAAATTGAAAGACAAAATCAGTATTGGCATTGTTTAACATAGAGCATGCTAAAGAATAGGATCAAAGGTCTTCATAAGGATTAAAGACCCTAGATAACAAAAAACTGCTTATTAATAAGTAATCTTGAAGGAACAATGCTGCCCAAAAACTTTGGAAAATAGGACCACATCAAGTGACAGACAATATGTAAAATATACATATTAAGTTTTGGGGGTAATATATCTATGCACTACTTAAAGTCTCAAGCCAATTTTCCGAAGATTGCTGAATGCGGAACATTATAACGCAATAAGGATGTAAGGGAAGTTATAAGAAAAAAAAGTGTTGAAGTGTTTTCTTTTGAATTCATAATGGTTTTTGTCCCTTAAAGGGCTCTGTGACATCGAGGAATTGTAACCGATTTCTAACTTGAGCCTCCTAGAAAGCGAAGCTATACCAATACGGAAAGATGAGGACGAATATCAGAATGAGGTTCCAAGGAAGGTCTTAAAACTTTGGGACTAAACCTAACAAAGTTATGGTGGTAATCGTCCCACCGAGAAAAAATCACATGATAGGTCCAGAAAACGAACCCGGGACCAATAAATGGTAGCTAGAGGCCTGATCACCGATCAAAGAACTCATGTTAAAATCTAAACTGAAGTGTTGTGTACAGAATATTTTAGGGGTCACATGGGGATTCAGATTACCCCTCTGAAAGAAAGAGAAATGCCTGTATTGAAGTTTAAACTGCAAACTAAATCTAAGGTCAAATGTCAAGCTTTTTAAAGGATATTTTTACCCTTCCACACCGCAAGGTTAGACCTAGAATTTGAAAGCGTGATTTTACCGAAAACACGTTGAGACTAAATAAAAAATGAGGCATTTTTAGTGAAATGGTCAATGTTTATTAGTACAACAGTGCTGTGTCTGTGTCTGTGTCTCTGTGAAAATCATAACACTAAAAGGAAATTACAGAATTTCATAATTGAATTAAGCACGTTTTTTGCATACAAGGTGAGAAATTCCATTCTCTCTCTCTACACCAAGCACTTATTTGCAAGCAAACATTCCATATTTTTTTTTTATTTTCTTAACAAAGACTTCAGATTTAACTAACATGTCAAATGCTTGAGACATTCACGTGATTAATAAATTGCATATCTGGAAATGTCTGTAAGGAGAGCGCGAAAATCTCATTCCCATTGGATTTTCTACACTTACGGATAAAAAGTAACTATAGGAAATATATTGATCCAATCATTACATCCAATTGATGAGAGATAACTTCATTCGTTACGTAAGCATTTCCCGAAATAAATATTTTCTGTTCCCTTAATTTTGTTTCTGTGTATTAAGTATTTCACTTTGTTTCTAATGAATTCCTGATGCGTATGATCATGTCCATATTTAATCCCTCCAATTTAAAAGTATAAGTATTTTTTGCCCGTTTACTCTATATTTTCGATTTATATAGGTGTCTTTAACTCCTTCGATAATAGCAAAAAGTTATTTACTTTAAACGCAATTTCTTAATAATATTGTCTCTTTGGAGTTGGGCTTTTAACAATACCTTACAATTCATCACACTCAGATTCATACTTCCTCGGAGGGTACAGAATGATGGTTTCTGTGAATTGCCACAAATTTATATTTTGTATGCGAATTTCTAGAAATATAAAATTGTTCCTCCCAATTAGCACAGTGTACGAATAAATAAGACCACATATATGTTAGGAAAGTACATTCTCTGCTTGCATATGCTACATTCCTACAGCAACACTGCTACAACTGAAATTGACTGAGTTACATTTATTTCCAGGTTCTTTGAAAGGGTCTCTACCGAAATGAAAGAAAATGAAATCGCCATGTTTTAATCGGCTTACGTAAGATAGCTACACGAGATAGTCGGTGTTGCAATTCAGGATATTCTGTTAAAATGACAAATCAAACCTTTCAACTACAATTATCTTAAAATTGTGCTTTTTGAGTTATGGTGGTTGTAAAGGGGCATATACCTAATATAATAAAATATTGAAAATAACAGGTGTAACTAATAATGTGAGATAATATTAATAAATAGCTTCAATATAAGATAACTTGTACCACGGGATGTAATTAACGAGAAAGCAAGCATGTAAGGAACGTTGTAACGACCCAGGCGAGCTAGCAACAGGGGTGAAAGTCCATTGGCACACCCACGCCAATGTACACAGCGGTTAGACAAAGTCACAGAAAATAGAGAGAGTAGTCCGAGGTTAGGGTGAGCAGAGATAGAGGTTCAATTCCTGGAAGCCAATGGATTTGAGAAAAAGAAAAGAGAAACGAGAGTTGTATAGCGACAGGAGATAGTGGGTTTCACCAGAGAAGTCAAAGGGAAGCGTGACTTCTAAAACTTGGAGCATTGTATTTCCATAGTACGCTAAGAAGATGACCAATGGGAATAGTTGTTACATATAAAGTCGCGAAATCTAGCGTCATAGTAGGAAGTATAAAAGGGAAGAGAGGCCCCAAGCTCTTCATTCTCATTCTGACTCTGATTTTGCTCTCACTCGCACTCCCTATATAGCAGTCTTGATGATTGTCAGCGATGTAATAGATGCGAAGCTGGACAGAAGATTCTGTTCGTGTATGTGGTTGGGAAATATCGTGTGACGCAGTTAGATAGGTGCGCATAATAATTCACAGTAGTGGGAAGATTAAATGTACAGCTTTTAATATTATTTTAGTGTTAGGCAGGGAAAGTTGCTAGCCGCCTCAATGGACAGTATATATGAATAAATTAAGCTGTTTAAGGGAAAGTCATTTTGTTATTTTCCTTCACCTGCATAATATGAGAAATATCAAGTTAGCAAATTTTCCTCAGCTCTACCACAAGCAGCCCGGCAGAGAACTTCAAGGGAATTTTGGAGATCCGAGACAGCATCTAAGTGAGATAGCACGTGGTATTCATCTGTGAGTCCTACCATCCCTGCTGCATAGTGTTGCTTTAAAGGTGCGATGTCAACAATATAATCACAAAATTCATCTAATACTTGATCCTGAGGCTTAACAGATATCAAGTCATACTTCCATCGTAATGAAGGTGTGAATGGGACGGCTGGCTGATTGTAATCAGAGTGCAATGACCTCAAACTCTAAGAAATTTGTTGATGAGGGCGAAGTAGGAAAGGGGTTGACATACTTCGGGTTACCTTTCTTGGTAAAATGTTATTGAAAATTTAAACTTGATATATACATTTTAAACTTTTATGACCAAGCGTTAATGCCTAGTTGTTTAACATCGTTATGATGTTAAACTAAAAACAAAGAATTTCGATCACGCCAAGTTTGCTCCGAATGTTTCAGACTTCATCAACATACAAAACTTAGGAACTAGCATATCCCATTTCTCTCATATTTCTACTAGCTATGATTTGTAGGAATTCACAGCGGCCCGGAAATTATTTCAATTAAAGATAGATTGTTACCTTCCAACCAAGTCTTCTAATATGACCAACAGCTCCATATACTTAGTTGCATGATTTTGTTTACATACTAAAATGTTAATGAAAATGTTTCTAGTAAATATTTATCGGGTATAACATTAAAATATCTTAAAATAAGCTTCTATGCAAATACTTTTCACTTCCTGTGTAAAATAAGTGTCAAAAGTTTGAGTTAATGATATCTTCTTGACTATATGTATGCTTTTAGGTCATTTATGCTTTAGTTCTAGCTTGTCACACTATTTGGGGTTACAATACCCAAAATTAAGTAATTGTAAACATACGGGATGGGAAATTTCACATTTCAGTACTTACCTTCGATTGAAAAATGCGAAGTTTGACGATATTGATCAATTTAAATATAAATAAAGTCTTTTGATTCACCACGGCGTTCTTCAGTTTTTATATTAATATATGTTTTTTCAGCTAGAACACTTCGAATATCCGTGTTTTCAAGCAATGTAGTGAAGAATCAGATTCTTTAATGAGTTGCGAATACATTTAGACTGAAAGAGTTATTGTAGACAAGAAAAATCCCATACTATTTTTCTGCAAAAGCAGGAAGTTAAATTTAAAAATTCCTATGTTCTGATTCATACAGTAAATGATACGAAAACACTGAGCGATGAATCTTGCTTAGTCATAAATTAAACTTAAGAGGTAGGGTAGATTGGGTGTTCTACACTAATATATTCTTTGATATAACTGGCGCAAAACTTCTGGAATCGTGACCTTGATTGCCACCCCAGCTGCCGAGCCTAGGAATGGTTTATGTTTAGCTTAATCAACGAAAGCGATATTACCTTTGCTTACTCACAGTGCGTAACACATACAGTCTGCATAGAAAGTGTCAGCATCTGGTTGTAATTTCAAAGAGAGCAGCACCTAAATAGTGCTTATTTTATATTTGTTATATTTATAACCATGGCTCCTCCATTTTCAAAGTTAAGTGTAAGGTATTACATAGTCAAAGCAGGAAAAATTGCAAATGTCATCGACTTCATGAAGCAAGAAGCAGAGATGAAGGAAGAAAATATATGTTCACCCGAATTCCACAAAAGCACTCTCTTAAGAGAGTGAAATAAAGAGTAGCCAAAGCAACTGGTTTTTACCTGAATTTCGTTTCCAGAGTTCTCAAAGATAAGAAAAAAAAACACATGGATGAAAGAGTATAATTTGACACACCTAGGAAGAAACATAACGTCCCTAAACGTATTACAGAAATAGACGATACGCTCATTTGGCGCACGATTCACGATTTCTATGTGGAAGAAAAAACTGTGCCAATAATAAGCAGATTGCTCATTAAGCTGAAAGACAGCATAAATTTTCAAGGTGGTGCTACAAATCTCAGAAAAAATTATAAAAGGTTCAGGATTCAAGTGGAAGAAAACGAAATCAAATAGAAAGCATTATCATCCAGGATAATGGTGCAGAAAGTAACGACAGCAGTGATGACGGCAATGATATGATTCCGCTGAAGAGGAAGGGCTGTCAAATGTGGAAGAATTGGAAGCAGATGATTGACAGGTTTTTATATTAAGCGCTTTTTACAGCGGTGGGCTTAAATATACTGTATATAAACTATAAGTTTACCAGTGCAGTGCATAACCCGTGTGCGGATATTTGACAATGACTATACCACGCGCTCCTGCAGCATGCAGACGACGGTCACCTGCTGATCTGGTAAGCAACTCGCTTCATAGCTGTCATTAAGATTTTCACATGTCTAGAACTGTTGCGCCAATTATAGCGTTGTTCATCTAAAAGAATGTAATCCTGTTCTAGCAGCTGCAGGTGTGGTGCATAACTTTAGACACGTTTCTATGATCATTACCTAATAGCTATCAAACAAGTTGATTTCTTCAGGCACTGAAAAGAAGCGTACACAAATTCCTTCTACGAAACAAAAGCAAAGGAATCAATTAGCTTTCTATAGACTCTAGTGGATTGATTTTGATTTTTCTTGAACTGTTCTTAAAATAAACACAGAACGTACATTTTATCGTTCCTCGCTCCCTTATAAAACCCTTGCACCGCATCGACAAGTGGCATATGCGCCAGTCAAGGGCACGAATTCCCACTTGTAAGACGATTGTCGAGTACTGTGTTCAGTAGTGACTTTAGTTTCAGCACGCTGTGTTCAGTTCTGTCATGTTTCTCTGAGTCACAGCATAGTATTTACAGCATAGTATTTTTTGAGACTTTTTAAAATGAATTCATCTGCTTAATGTTAAGGATAATTTTATGAACGCTGTCCTGGTATGTTTATGGGGTAGTTAAGAAAACAAATTTGTATAAAAAAATCCAGCTGGCTCCATAGCTCAGTCGGTAGGGCATCTGCTGCGGTGTTCCTGCTTCCAATCCCGGCTGGGGGCGCGGGTGGGAATTTTTCTCTAACCAAGATTATTCCCTATCTTCCCCAGAGTATGGAAGTATGAATGATGTGTGATATGATTAAAATCCAGAAAGTGCATTAAACCCCACGACAAAGGAATACGACTTAACATCATTGCCAATAAGCAATAAGTTCCAATGAGGCCGCCGATAAAACCAATGCAGTTAAAGGCGGTGGAACTTAAAAGAAATCCACGAATACTTGATGAATTACAGAAGAGCATACGACATGAAATAGCCTAAATTTTGGAAGCTGAGCTGCAATAATTGCAGCTAAATGTGCACCTGTCTAATAGCACCTGGAGTCATTTCCAATATCCTCTTTAAAAAGATAGGCACGCTATACGTATTCCATCAATCGCGCGGCGTGCTGAGTTGTGTGTATCCCCGCTATGTATGACCGCTTCCACTTATGTTCGCGAGCAGTGGAAGATAAAATGTATGCAGTGTAAAATGCAATGTTGTTCTTTTAAGAGTGTTACATAATGTGTATTATTTGAAATGCAGGTACCAATAGAGCATTCGCGCTTTAAATAGCTCCGTCTACAACTTGTTTAATGACAAGATTCCAAAAACCTCTTGTATCTCTAATAGCTCTAAAGATACCCGCCACTCCACCCGCTATCATTATTGTTATTAGCCCTATCCTTGTACTCATACAAGAACTCAGCCCAAGATTCCATGGCCTAACCTTCTATACCAGAAAACGCGGCTCATCCTCGCTATGCTGCTGTTATTACGGTTCATATAATGTGTGTTTATACTGCCAAATTCGCCCTAAAACGTAGCTACAAGTACTCTTTAGAAAGGATAAGTTGAAGTGGCTGTTCCGCCAAGTTTGATTGGAGTCCCCTAATTAGAAGCAGAGAGCTTTCTTGTTCGCTGAGTTTTTGGTTTCCTTAAGAGTTCTGAAGGAAGGCGATTGGGATACGGGCGCCTCGTTCCCTAATAAGAAAAGTTAACCGCGTCTCTTTATTATAAACCCAAGTGGCCAACGACGTCGAGACAATTTGTTACAAGCCTATACAGAGCTTCACAAAAAACCTCACAGTGGAAGTAAAAAACCAATCTCCATTTAGGTGCATCCAGCATAAGACTTAATCATGCCGTAAAAGCTCCACATTAACCCCCGTTTCCTACGCTACCCCTTTAAAGCCTTGTTTAAAGCCACTCAACAAACAAGTTAATCTGGGAATATTTTCGCTATCTCTCTATTTATCTAAGAAACAGGAAGTGGGTACATATTCCACATATTGCAAAATATACTACTGTATTCAGCTTAGATTTGAGTACCAACAATTTTTACTTTATCTACTGTGTACCTACACTAACATTTCAACCAAAATTTCGATATAAAGATTTCATTGGAGATAGAAGTTTTGAGCGCCATGCATCTAAAAACAAGTATTTTTAGATAAAGGTCCGTGTATGTGTGTGAGTCTGTGCGTGTGTATATGGGCAGCATAACTCAAAAACGAAAATTTTGATAAACGCCAAACTTGGTATTTAGGTTCATTTTCCAGAAATGCGACACGAAGATTTTTCAAGAAAATCCCCCGCCACAAACTACTCTTTACATGGAAGATGTTTAAAAAATTATGTATTTTCTAACAAATGTCTAACGACTTTGATTAAAATACCCTATGTTAAAGATATTTACATTTCAAACAAAATGTATATTTTGAATTTCCTGGGAATAGTCAGTGTAGTCCTCTTTATTCGGAAGGAATTTTGTATAATGTTTGGTAAACGTTAAGCGATACACAAAACATACTACAAAAGAAATGTAGATCTCTTTAAAACACATAATTTTTTCGTGACATAAGCTATCTCTGAAGTATCCGTTATTAATGGTTCAAATTGTTCACTACTTGGTCATTATTAAAGTCCTATCAACATTCAATTGTTTCTGACGATTGCATAGAAACAGTATGGGATTTTAAGACGAGCATATAGCGTCCAGTTCTTAAACATTTGACTATCGCTGTTCCCTTTGAATGTATAATAAAATGTGGCCATTTCTGCTAAGGCTTATTTGGGTTAAAATGTAGTAGATAGAAAAATAATCCTTAATAAGGAAAGTTTGTATACACAATAAACGATAGGGGGTAGACAAAAACATTGAATGTATAACATCAGATTTATTTATTCATTTTTTACTTTCACTACTGCTATCTATAATAGGTAAGAGTATTTAATTTGTATTACACCTAAAAATACGATATAGAAATTTCACCGAAGTACATGTTTTAAGGCACATGAATATTTTTTTTGAAAAGCTCCGACTCAGGGTGGCTGCGTTTGTGAATAGAATAGCTCTGATAAGTACTAAACTTGGTACTTAAGGATGCTACACGCAGATTTTCAAGAAAACCTCCGGAAACTACCCATAGAAAATGTTTCGATATTCTCTGTTTTCTCAAAAATGGGCCATAATGATTTTAATTAATATATGTACTTCAGACATTTGTAATGGCTAACAAAATGTATGCTTCGAATTTTCTGCGAACTCCCTGAGAACTGCCTTCATTCCGAATGAATGTTGTGTAATTTTGTATAGCTGGTAAACCGTAAGAGATAAACAAAGAATCAGTACACAAATGATCTAAATGTGTTTAAACCCTACAATTTATTTCCAATAGTTTTCTTGTGGCATTAGCCATTTACAAGACCGTTACTATTCGTTTGAATTCTCGAAAACTTTTCTGGTTTTCAGTTGATCCTCGCGATGTAATAGGAAACAATATGAAATTTCAAGGCCAGTATATAGCGACCATTGTTTACTTTCTCTACTACTTGTAGTTAGTAGGGAAATATTACATTCCATCCAAAATTTCTATACCGAGATTCCATAGTGAATACATGTTTTGAGGCGCCCTGAATCCAAATAAAGCATTTCTGGAAACATATCTGTGTGTATGTCTGTGTGTGTAGGTGTACTTTTGAATAGTATAACTCAGAAAGGAAAAGTCGGAAATATTAACCTTGGTAGTTAGATTCAATATTTTCCAAAGATACGACATGAAGGTTTTCAACAAAATCCCCCATTCCAAACTACGCTTTATACGGAACATTTTTCGAATTTTTTTATCTTCTAAAAATGACGTTAACGATTTTGATTCAAATACCATATATGAAAGGTATTTACATGATAAATAAAACGTTTATCTTGGATTTTCGGGGAATAGGCTATGAAATCATTCAGAGGGAATTCTGTATAATCTTGTGTAACTGATAAACGTGAGGCAGTATTTCAACACTTAAATAACTTCGGTCTAATTATATAATATGTAAATTCAATAACCCCCCGCCTTGAAGCAATATGTGTATGTAATAATTTGTAAAATGTATGTAACAGTCATTGCATATGCTTATACTATTGTATCCATGTGTAATATTGTTAAGTGAATATATTGCGTAATTTAATAATGTAGGAGCTGTGAGAATAATAAATTAAAAGTTGCTAACAATGAGGTAACCTTCAGTCAATAATGAGTAAGAAAGTTTAACAGTACTACTTGTGATTCTTCGAGTAACAATAATGTCATTTTTGAGACAGTTTAAAAAAAATGCCAATCAACAACCAGAAAAATCTTTAGTTAAATGAAGGTATTCTATTGGAGTAGGCTTAGCCAATCAGGGACTTGAAATACAGAAATGTACAAGTTTAGACGGTTGAAATCAATTCAGTTGCCTCCAAACAGTGCTCATAACCAGACGTGTTGCCTGCAGACAGTGATTGTAACCGGATGCAAGATGCGTCCTCGAGAGAAATATAATACGTATTCGTGTGAGACGAATAATAAGTTTTCGTGCTAAAAAAATGTAATTAATTAATAACAAGAAATTCACAGCTCTCTCTATCAGTGAAGTGTTATTTAAAATCGTATCAAGCATAAAAAAGGAGTGAATTAAAACTAAAAATCTGTGTAAGCCTACATTCTTAGTCGTATCACAACCCTGCTAAGATATCCATGTCTCTAAAATAAATACTGACGCAGCCGAGTCTAACATAAATATAATATTTAAAGAAACAATCAAATTACAAAGTTAATATTTTTTTAAACTTGGAGCAAAGGCCACCTGAAAGTACATTTGGGGCGAAGGCTACCGGAAACTGTTTACTATACGTGCGGTTGCAACTACTACAAGTTCGGCTCCCCAACTTTTGAAATATAATACAACTCCTTCAATACAAAGTACTACAAATTGACGCCCAAAGCGTGGTGCAAATAACGTAACAAAACATCTTCAATCGTTAAGCCATAGACGAAAACGCACTACATAAAAAATATACATCCATTTAAAACACACAATTTATTTTAAATAAGTTATTTGTGGTGTAAAAGATTCTGAGATATCCGTTACTAAAGGATCCAATTTTTCATTTCTTGGTCATTCTCTTAAAGTCCTTTCAACATTCGGTTGTTTCTCGCGATTGTATGAAAACAACATGGAATTTTAAGGCCAACATATACGTCCAGGTCTTAAACATTTGATTGTCGCTGTTCGCTTAAAAAACATGTAATGAAAACATTTATGCAAATGTTTATCTCAGTTAACTTGAAGTAGACAGAACAATAAGCTTTCGCAAGAATAGTTTGCAGACACTAAATAATAAGCTATAGTGGTTTGAGAAAGCACACATAAAACACATCAGAGTTTTTAAGTAATTTCATATAAAATGCGTAACACTTCTCAAGCTGGCGCATAGAAAAATTAAGATTGTTACAAACATTAAAATATATATGTATCGATATATTAAAACAAATATATATACCGCCTTTAGATTTCCGTATCTATACAACACGCATAATTCTAACGTATAAATCATTTGCCTTTGCAATAAAAAACCGCATTTCTAGAACATCTATTCTTTTCTTATAATATCTTTAATAAGCATTCATATTTCTAACCGATATTAATTGCTTATTAATTGCTTACAATTGCACAAATACAAAAAATCTCAAGAAAACTTAAACAGCAAAAGTGTTGCATTTAGATAAATATACCTGAAAATGAAAATAGTGTTCTATAATCTTGTGTATCAAACCTTAACGTTTTAGGTTTAGAGCACGTCCCTGCCTTTAATAGCAAATTGGAAAAACAACGAACGTGCAAAGAATAAGTTAAGTGTACATTTAATTCACGATGAAAATACATTCCGAGTTCAACAAAAGGGCTTTCTCCTTAAAGAATCGCTTATTTCTTGTTTTCACATTGAAGCTTATGCAACCGTATGTATAAAGTTCAAACATGCTGGTGAGTTATCAATCACTTCCTTTTTTCACGACGATTTGAACTTCGCATGGTTTTCTATTAAATTCCTAACGTAAATAATGCGTAATGCTTTGCATCTAACGATTTAATATAATTATAAACCAAAAAATTAATGTATCAGAAATGAGACATGAATATGTTATAGTAATATTTTTATACTGTAACAAAAATTTTAATTAAATATTTTGCAATTTACGATTTTCCTGGATGCTATGTATTTGATTTTGCACTCAAGAATTCCTAGATTCTTTCCTGCTTTGATTTATTCATTTAAAATTGCTAACAATGTTCCGGCGAAATAAATTGGTTTAGTGATCAGTAACATGTACTACGCTGAGAATATACAAACTTTCCAACAATGATACGAATGTAAAAAAATTTGTTGCAGTCACCCGACTTTTTCTTCACCTATTATTTCTTCACATATTCCCCCTTCCGTAATTAGTCATACAAGGGCTTGTTTTTCTATCGAATTCTTATGTAAACTTTGCATAGAAACAATATTTTAATACAGATTTTGTAATAGGTACGCAAGTGTATACAGGGGGCGCGGTGAAATTCAGATGTTTTCTACATTCCTGCCTTGTTATTACATACGTTTACATGAATTCAATGAAAGAAAAAAAAAAACATCACTTGAAATTATATTGTTTAAAACATTAGAAAATTCAAACATTCAGTGAAAGCTTTCGAAAACATTATTGATGTGGAAACACTTACTTTTATGTTTTAATGAGCCCTAAACATTTCTTAAAGCTCTCATAGTTCCTGTATATACACAGTTATACTTAATCATATAAAGTTAATGAAAATAAAAGGGACCGCTCGCCTCTCACCGAGGCGGCCCGCGTTCAATCTCAGGGACCCGCATGTGGGTTTGTGGTGGACAAAGCGGCGTGTGGGCGGGTTTTCTCCGGGTTCTCCGTTTCCCCCGCCATTCATTCTACCAACTGCTCCATCATTACCTTTCCTTCCATCCATTTCACCATCATTTCTACCTCCTTCCTCCCATACCAGGCATGGGGCTGATTGCCCATCCTGGATATTCTGTCTGATCCATGAGTGTCTGCTCCTCGACGGGACTCTGACACCAGGCACCCGCCTGTAAGTCTTGGAGCGTGTAAGTTACACATAAGAGGAGCTTAAACAGAGAAAGAAAGAAAAGTATAAAAGGGAATTCACGCTATATTGACAAAAAGTTCAGGATATGCATTTCATTTGTTGTTGAATATCTCATACTCATGGAATTTTAATCAGAAACACTAGAGCAATTTAAGTAAAAATAACAATTTACTGCCTTAAAGGATAGCTTCGGTGTGGAAATCCTTACTGCTTGACTCACTTATTGACTTTAAAGTTATATATTTAGGAGATAGAGCAACAGGCATACAGTAAGACAGAAGATTTTCCAAAAATACTATTTTTGTATTCATTGAACTTCAAACTCTTCTTCAGCTTCACCTCTCTTTATAATCTTACATCCCCAAGGACTTACAAGTCAATGCCTTGGATCAGTATCTTGTCGAGGAGCAAGCAACCTATGGATCATAGCATATCCACGTTGGGTGATCAACCCAATGCCTGCTATGGTGGTGAAGAAGTAGGATATGAAATGTAGTGATGAAAGGGATGATAGGAAAATTTGCGAATCAAATTATCTAACCCAGCATTCGGCTAGCGACTGAGGAAAACCACGAAAAAACCTTCGATCAGATTGGTCGGCCCCGGTGGTTTGAATCCGGAACCTACCGAATGCGGCCCACAGACATCGCATGAGCTACCCGCTCACTGGAACCTCAAACTTGAACACATAAAATTACAATATCGCATTTTTTGTGTGGAATAGATCAATTTGCATTAACCATTAGTGGTGGAGTATTATTTGAGCATTCTACTGCCATCACGTTTCTTGAAAATGTAATAAGATAAGGACCTGCCCAACCGGCAGCTTCTTTGTGTATCTTAGTTTGCTTAGATTGTTTTTTTTATGTGAATAAACCTCGACGTTAATACCAGAACATCTAATATACATTACATTCAAGCAGCTCCTCCTCATTTTACATTCATAGTTTAATTAAATCACTTGTACTAATTCCATTCGGCTAGTTTATTTAATTGTATAAATCCTCTATGAACTTTCAATTTATCGGATGTGTATATCTGATTCAGCTCGTGCTCATTCGGTTGTATTATCCATAATTACGCTATCTTCCCCAATATCTCTATTGGCGGTGTAACCCAACGGATTTAGACTGCTAAATGAAACTTTAACGCTATGTCTGTAGTCGATATAAACGAGTGACTTATTTTATTGCTTTATGACCATAATTGGAGTTAATAACGGCAGCTTCTCACTTTAAAAGCGTTGATAACCTTAACATTTCTGGTCAAAGCTAGTTTTATTAAATTCACAAGTTAAACTCAAACATAACATGTTAAGAAAAATGATCCTCTATATACAGGATGTAACAAAGTTAAACGAAAAAGCTTTAAGTGTAACGAGGAATATTAGGTGAGCACTTCAATAATGTCTGTGTTCATGGATGTTTGTAATATTGTAGCGTGTATGTGTGTGCATTGTCACGCCAGATACATTATTGCATCGGCGATAGCATTCTTGGGGATAATTCTTTTGTGCAGGGGTATTTGAAGATCGATTGGCGTGGCAACTTGCCACTGTCTAGCCCGTGAGCCTACTAGCGGTGGAGAGTGGGGGTAGTAAAGCATGATTCCTTTGTGTGGTGTGTGGAGAGCGTCAGTCGCTTCGCGTTTGGTGTCTTTGGTGTCTTCCTTGTGTAAGAGTGCGTGGATCGTGTGTGTAACATCTCCCTCCAATGTATTTCCTTTAATCTTTTGTGGGTGATGTAGGCGCACAGTGTGCATATTTAATAAACCACAGGTAATGTGTTAAATGTGAAATGATGTGTATTTTGTCATAATTATCCCACGCCTACTCTAAAATGTGCGGCTAAGATCCTGGTCCCCTCGTTGCCTCTGAATCTATATCTCCCAATGGGGTATCTAAATTTAACTAGCTGCTAAACCTTTTGGCCTTACCCCGATATATAACAATATATCAAAACCATTAACGAGCAAGAGCTCCACTGATGAAACTTTCCTGGATTGCTGCTACCTGCAGACAATCGTGCCATGTTATGTTCAAGCGTTTCATGTAATTACCTGATAACATGGACTGAACATCTTAAAGAAACCCGAGAATTTAAAATTGGGTTTACTCCAAACGTACACCATTCATCTCTTTGGAGAAGTAAATATTTAACCGCTTGTGCGGGGTTAGAACCCAGCACCATCAGAGTGGCAGCCGAGTGCGCTAATGACTAGTCTCTCTCGGATACGTATAATCAGAGAAAGTATCAGTGATGTACTGGCCCATCGGAGCATTCTTCCAGATAAAGCAAAGCTCCTAACTTTGAAAACACCGCAAGGTTAGCTATTTTCACGCTTGCGGAGGAAACATTACCTATTTTATAGTGAACATCACTACCGCATTCGTATTAAGCCTTTTTTTTTATTTGCATACATCCGTACAAATATTCACATGCAAAATTATTACGCAATTTCGAATCTTGTAGTCACAGATCATACCGAGGTGTTGAATCCTGTAAAACGCGGTATACAAGTATATAAAGGAGTCCAAAAACTGTATACACCGTTTGATGTTTAATAAGTTTGTAATGAACTAGATAAAAGTCTCAAATGTTGTGCAGCTGGCATTAAAAGTGGAAGGTGAATATTCTAGATTGCTGAATATAATGAATGAGGATGGTACAATCAATGAATTAAGTACTGCCAGTGGTTTGAAAGCATGGTGCGCGAAAATCGAGTTTCAGCAAATAAGATTTTCTGGTCGGATGAGGTACAATTTAAACTGAAAGGGACTGTAAACCGACACAATTGCATGTATTGGCTCCCACGTTGGAGAAAGTCGTGAATTTATTTGGGCTTAATGTGTGGTGTGAGTTGTCCTCTTGGGGCGTTATTCTTTGAAGTAGTAGTTATCCACGCAGTTTTTCCATAAAATTCTGCAAACACGATTTCACCTGTGATCTGAGAGTTCTATGGGGACTAGAGTATTTATAAGATGGTGCAGCTTATTGACCAGCTCAATGACCATTGAGTCGTCAGAGTACCATTATGAAACTCCCCGTAGGCGATGGATAGGCTGAAGAGGCGCTGTCGAATATCCAGCACGGACCTCAGACTCTACATCTCTTGTGTATTAGTAGTCACGCACGCTGTCTGCATTATAAAACATTGAACTATCGTGTGCAGCAATTCCATTTGACACGTAAGTCAGGTTGTTTGTGGCACTTTGAAGGCATCGACTGTGAATAATTGTTGATGGTGGCCACTTCGAATACCCCAAGTAATATCAGTAAGTTAAACCTTCACCAAATTTGTGCCTTGTATCTCATCTTATTACAAAGTTATTGATGATCAAACAGTGTATAGGCTATTTTTGGACCCTTCTGTATGACTATTACATTACTAATATTATAACAGAATGTACGTACTATTTTCTTTGTAGAAAGCAGATCCATCCATCCATCCATCCATCCATCCATCCATCCATCCATCCATCCATCCATCCATCCATCCATCCATCCATCCATCCATCCATCCATCCATCCATCCATCCATCCATCCATCCATCCATCCATCCATCCATCCATCCATCCATCCATCCATCCATCCATCCATCCATCCATCCATCCATCCATCCATCCATCCATCCATCCATCCATCCATCCATCCATCCATCCATCCATCCATCCATCCATCCATCCATCCATCCATCCATCCATCCATCCATCCATCCATCCATCCATCCATCCATCCATCCATCCATCCATCCATCCATCCATCCATCCATCCATCCATCCATCCATCCATCCATCCATCCATCCATCCATCCATCCATCCATCCATCCATCCATCCATCCATCCATCCATCCATCCATCCATCCATCCATCCATCCATCCATCCATCCATCCATCCATCCATCCATCCATCCATCCATCCATCCATCCATCCATCCATCCATCCATCCATCCATCCATCCATCCATCCATCCATCCATCCATCCATCCATCCATCCATCCATCCATCCATCCATCCATCCATCCATCCATCCATCCATCCATCCATCCATCCATCCATCCATCCATCCATCCATCCATCCATCCATCCATCCATCCATCCATCTTTCCCAGCTAAGCAAGACAGGGACATAGTAATCCGTTCTTTATGAATCTTCGATGAATATCGCATTTGTTTGACCTATACATCAATATTTACGTTTCAATTGGGCAAAAAAGGAAGTCAGTTTATAAATGGAACGTCGAGTATTTGTTGCAATAAATAAAGAAAGAGAAGGTAATCAATGTAGGTGTCCTTTCCTTAAGGAATTTCGAATTACATTCCAGGATTTCGCAACAAGCTTACCAACCATGGCATTACATAACTTGCCTCCGTATTTCTGGCAGAAATAGTACAACAGCGTTGTTAATACATAATTCAGAATGTTTTGGAGATAATAGCACTCGTTCCATTAGCCAATGAGAGGTAGAGTATACTACAATGATGGCAACGCACTTTCGACTACTACACCGATAGAATTTCATCGCAATGAATTTGTTTTTAATTTAAAGTAATTCATTGTGAGAGGTCACGTAGGCGTGACTACAATAATTACAATTCAAACACGGCGTACTTTGAGAGTCAAAATATTTTTAATATAAGAGCAGCTGCAGACAAGTTAACCCTTACAAAATACGGATAGTAAATAAATAACGTTTTCGTATTACCATCAAGCCAAGTAGCACTTATGATACAGTTTTCCACAATTTATTTTGGCTTCAAATTCATGTATCTTTTCAAGGATAATTATTACACGAAATGTTATCATAAAAAGAAGCATTCATTAACAATAAAATTGTCTGAAAACTATCAGCACTTGTGCTGATTGATTGTTCCATAGCATTGATAGTTCCATAAACGCTAGAATGATATTACAATCCTCACAATTATTAAATTAAAATTACAAGCTCTTAAGCTAGAAATTACTAACAAACATTAAAATAATAAACTTCAAATAGTAAATCTACAGTTTTTTACTTTCTTTATACGTACCTAGTAGGTAGAGCAGGTATTGCATTCCACCCAAAAATTCGATACCGATATTTAAGCCGAAATACATGTTTTGAGGTCCCCTGAATCCAAACCCCAGAATATGATTTACATGGAGTATTTAAAAATGGCCTTAACGATTTTTATTAAAATATCATACATTAAATATATTTACATGCAAATAAAATTTGTATCTTGAGTTTTCTTGGGTCCTCTTCATTCGGAAGGAAATGTATAAACTCGTATAACTGGTAAACGTTAAGCGATAAACGAAAACGTAACATACAAACAAAAATATAGATCTCTTTTAAACACACAATTTACTTAAAATAAGTTTTTTGCGGCATAAGCCGATTCTGACATATGCATTTTTAAACGTTCGAACTGTTCAGTATTTGTCACCATTTTAAAGTTTCAGCGATTTTCAATTGTTTCTCGCGATTACATGCAAACAGTGTGGAATATAAGGCCGACATATAGCATCTAGCGCTTAAACAATTTACTACCGCGTACTCTTTGTATCTATACTGCCGTTTGTGAAAATTACAACACCAAGAAATAATTTTCCGAATAACTCCAAACTTGGTGGAAGTGTAGAAGAGTTGTGCAAACAATAAGTGATTAGGGGGGCTCAAAACGTATTTCCGTTGGAATCTCGAAACCAAATTTTATGTGGAATACAATACCGTCTTTACCTTCTATGTACGTGGTAGAGAAAGTAAAAACTGGAATAACATGGACAGACGAGAGAAAGAAAGCCCACAATCAAATAATGACAACATTATGGACTCAAAATGAAAACAAAGAAATGTCTGACCTACATGGGCTCATTCGCAATAAAAAATCTGATGTGTTACACTCGCATGACTTTCTCTACTCTTGTACAAACTATTTTTACAAACGCTTATTCTCCATATGCTTCATGTTAATGGAGATATCGAGATGTCAATCTTAGTGATAATTTTCTTGTAGATGCAAGGGGAATATGGTAGGTTTTAAGCGATAGTCAAATATTTTAACGCTGGTTGCTATGTGGCGCATTCCATTCTCTTTGCATGTCCAGGACAAAAAAAATGAATAACGAATTTGAGAAAAAGTATAAGTATTGGAAAATTTAAGGGAATAACAAGCAATATCTCGCAAACGGTTCACTCACAAAAGAAATGTATATGACATAAATTATGTATTTTAACGCGATCTACATTTTTCGTGTAGTAAAATTTTGTCTATCTCTTATGGTTTACCAGTTATGAAAAAGTCGTTCATAACGAAGAATACTTTTGGAGACATTCCCAGAAAATTCGAGATATGCATTTTATTTTTCATGACAATATCTTAAACATATGATATTTTAATCAAAATCGTTAGATCCGTTTTTGAGAAAATTAAAATTTTCGAAAAATGTTCCATGTAAAGGGTAGTCTGGGTTGGGGGGATTTTCTTGAAAACCTTCGTGTCGCATCTCTGAAAGATACTGAACCTAAATACCAAGTTTGGTGTTTATCCGACTCTTCGTTTTTGAGTTATGCTGTTCACAGACACACAGACAGACAGACAGACAGACACACAGACACACAGACAGACACACACACACACGGACATGTTTCCAAAAATGCTTTTTTGGATTCAGTGAGTCTCAAAACATGTATTTCCGGTGAAATATCGGTATCGAATTTTTGGGTGGAATGCAATACTTCCCCTACTTACTTATACGTAGTAGAGAAAGTAAAAACGAATAACGAATTCCCATTTGAGAAAACAAGTATTGAAACATTTAAGGGAATAACAAGCAATATCTCGAAAATGGTTCACTCAACAACAAAAATGTATATGACATAAATTGTGTATTTTAACGCGATCTACATCTTTTGTGTAGTAAAATTTTGTCTATCTCTTATGGTTTACCAGTTTACCAAAAATCGTTCACAATGTAGAATACTTTTGGAGACATTCCCAGAAAATTCAAGATATACATTTTATTTGTCATGAAAATATCTTAAACATATGATATTTTAATCAAAATCGTTAGAGCCGTTTTTGAGAAAATTAAAATTTTCGAAAAATGTTCCATGTAAAGGGTAGTCTGGGGTGGGGGATTTTCTTGAAAACCTTCGTGTCGCATCTCTGAAAGATACTGAACCTAAATACCAAGTTTGGTGTTTATCCGACTCTTCGTTTTTGAGTTATGCTGTTCACAGACACACAGACAGACAGACACACAGACAGACAGACACACAGACACACAGACAGACACACACACGGACATGTTTCCAAAAATGCTTTTTTGGATTCAGTGAGTCTCAGAACATGTATTTCCGGTGAAATCTCGGTATCGAATTTTTGGGTTGAATGCAATACTTCCCCTACTTACTATACGTAGTAGAGAAAGTAAAAATATTTTAATTTGCGAAGATGAACGCTATGACAGCGCTCCCATGTTCTGTAAAGTAGTATCAAAATATGTTGCATCCTCTTTACAGTCCCTGAATGTCTCTACCAGTGG
The DNA here is from genome assembly GCA_030765065.1 of Deroplatys truncata. NCBI lineage: Eukaryota > Metazoa > Arthropoda > Insecta > Mantodea > Mantidae > Deroplatys > Deroplatys truncata. The sequence continues at coordinate 113,384,501 of CM060986.1, forward strand.
TTCACAAACTAAATTAATCTTCTGAAAAGATGTAATTCTGGAGGTTAATATCAAAGAAAACTGAGCTATTTACCGACATCTGTACTTCAAAGGGAAACATACACGCGGATAATTACGAATAATAATTTTGATTTACTTTGACTAAAAGGAACGAAATGATATTGCCTGTGGCAGATTAGCGGAAATCAGCCCCGTACATGTGGGGTGCCGTTGGTTGGACATGTATAGAGGTAATTACGCAGTAATCTGCACTGGATCCTGGGAAGTCCCGGTAATGCACTACTCCACAGAGGGGGGTTTGAAGGGACAGGGGATACCTCCATAACCTAACAGGTACGTGTCCTTCCCGTATCCAAACCATACCACTTGATTCCTCTCTAATTATTCATTTAATTAGATATAACCTATGTTAGGAGCAAGGAAATTGCTAATTTGGCAGCGATGATAAACGGTAACTTACATTCAAATCATCAATTGCAGTCATTGTCTCGATATAAATGTCGTAATTAGTAAGTAACGTGCAGATATAAATCTCTAAGCACTCCTCACGGTAGAGTTCTGCAAACTAGATGAAACGGGCCAGAGAAAAGAAAATTATTCCGCTTTTGCGGAACTTGTATTTTTGAGCGAGATAGTTTTTCTGATTCATTAAAGAGGATTGCGTTGGAAAGAAGTGGTTTAACGTTGATATCTAACAATACAGAATCCGCCGAATGAACTAAGATAGCAGGTTCAGATAAATTCCAGGGAGGAGGCCTGAGTGTTTTATCCCAATGAAGTGGTTTCCCTTTGGGTATTGCATCAACTGCCCTGAAATGATCAGAATTTTTGGCTTGTAAATTTGTCAATTTGGAATAAATTTCTCTCTTTATTATATTTAAAAATGTCATAAGCTCGAACATGAGCATATAATTGAGGATTGCCCCTTCTCTAAGAATATTTGGGTGAATGGGAGCTTTCAGGAAGCATATCGCAGCTTGGCAGCTGTTAGTGCCAGAGGATAACATGTAAAACAGGATAACCTAGAGAGTTGGATCTTTTTATTCGTTATATAAAATTTAGGTCAATGAATAATAAACATATTTTCATAACTTTAACCTAAAACACTGAAATTAGGTTTTGGGCCGATGTAGTTGTTCAAGTTTAAGGGCTGTAATGATGAGAAAAATTTGTGTTGGTATTCAACAGTTAAGCCTTATAGAAATTGAAAATATTTAAAGCCAAAAGAAATTATTGTGATTAGTGGTTTATAAGCTGCGAACGAAAACTTAGTGCCTGGAAAGATTGGGGTTTTACGGTTTAACATAAACAAATCGAGTAATAGCTATTCGGAGTATTGAAATCTCTGGTGTTTAACTAACTCCAAATACTTAAAAAGATACTTTTAACCAGGATTACATTACATAAATGAATCAACATTCTAATATAATTTTCAAGGGATATTTCATGCTATATGAAGGAATTTGCGGGCTATTCACAAGATTTTCATAAATATTTGCAGAGCCTTACATTAAAAATGCTTTCCTCTGGAAATTTTTGAGAATTGTTTCATTCTGCAGGAAAATTTGCTTTAATATACCAATTAATATTATTAATACGGCGATACACGAAATATCTATTCAGCTTAAGTTGGAGTAACTCATGCTGGTAAAGGAATATTGTTTTATTAGTTATTGTTTTAAGTTTTTTTTAGTTTGTTTGAAATTTGATTTATGCTTATAAAATATGATTTTATTTATTTCGTTCCTTGCAAGAAGGAAATCAATGAGAATGGTAAATTGAGTTGCAAATTTAACCACATAAAACTAAACTAATTAAGGCTATCGCTTATATTTAAGGTAGATACAATGCAATCTATACTGCGATATAACTCAATTACCCTTTAAGTTAATTCATATGTTTTTGGCAGATAAGAGTTCGTACTGACCACTATCGCTATATACATGGTACGAGCAGCCAGATGTGACGTCATCAATACATCAAAACAAAACTACTCATGGACAGCAACCTAGAGTCGAAAGGAAAACAAAATCGTCGTCGAAAACATTCCTGTTTCCGGAAAAGAAGACATGGGATATTCGTAAATGGACAGATATTTACATAATCATGCATCTTCAGCTAAACAAATGGTTGAATAGATAGACACTGATTAAACTATACATATGTATGTATGTATGTATGTATGTATGTATGTATGTATGTATGTATGTATGTATGTATGTATGTATGTATGTATGTATGTATGTATGTATGTATGTGTGTGTATGTATGTATGTATGTATGTATGTATGTATGTATGTATGTATGCATGCATGCATGCATGTCCAACACACCCACATACACTTGTACATTATAACACAGGGTGTAACAATGATACAATAATAGAATAATACATGTTCTAAATATATTTAAACGTATACGTTTACTAGGTAAACAATAAAGGTAAACACTATCTGTATATTTAATCATCTATTGCCCTACTACTGAAAACGAAAATGTGCTTCTGAAGCCTTTTAAATGAAAAGCTCATTCGGCGTTCAGAAACACAATGTGTGTGAACATTGTTTAGAATGTGAACATGCGAAAACTCCACTGGAATATAAATAACGATGAAGATAAATAAATAAAGTGCTAGAAAATGTTTCATTGAATTGCATTGTTCTTTAACATGATATTTTAAACGTCCTTTGAAGTCTATGTGACATACGTTACCTGTCGTAACTTATGGTGGTTTCACTAACTGTGCTGAAATTTTTCATATCGAATATCGCCACAGACATATTAATAATGGTAGTTTTGTTGTGTGATTCTTCTTTACTTTAGGCATACTGTCACAATTTTACACTGGTTTGTATGCAGCGAATAAATGAAGCAGTCGCAACAAAACTGGGTGTTGTGAAGGGAAGAGAAGGAGGATGTCCATCACAGTACCTGATGTCACCTGTATTCCTTGCGGTAACAGAATTTCTCTGTTTACTTACTAAAACTCCTACCTGATAATCGTCACACAAGTTTGAATGCACATGGGTTGCACGTTTTGTTAGGACTCCTTCTCTATCATTTCACTTCTGTTTTGTGTACTTGTTTTCAAATTATTGCCCCTCTTTCCTTCACCTATAGTTTTATTGTCTACGATGACTTTCTCCGATTCATGTTTAAATATGTTCATAATCATGCAAATTGTGTAAAGTGGACACCGGAATTCCAAAATGCAAATGATTCAATAAAATAATTACAGTGGTACGTTGGAAATTCACCACGCTAAGTATTAATGGGTCACATACTCTTCTAACATTACAGAAATAAAACCATTTGTCAGAATAAATGTGATAATAAACGTTTGTATCTAACACTACTCAGAGCTCGATAATAAACTATGTACATAAACAGAATTTCTTTTAAATGCTTCACCCTTGAAGGAAATAATTCATATGTCAATTTCTCTAATTGAGATCTAAGGAATGTTGAGTACCGAATTTAATAGTGTGGCATGTGCACAGATGATATAATGTTAAGACGCTCTCTGGACTCCGAAGCACGGCAGTTTGTCTGTGAGTAGGGGCGAATCAGGGGAAACTGTCTAGGAGGGGATAGCGTTACTGACGCCAACTTAGCGTGGCTTCTTGTATCATTCAGTGAATAGGCTTCGGGTGAGTTAGACGGGAAACTGCTAAGCAATGTCCTCGTCGGCAGGCAATGGGCAAAGATATGTGAGTATGTGATTTAATTTAATAAACGGTGTTCCATCCATATCTGCAAGTTTCAATTATGGTAGAATAGAATCCTTTCCTCTCCCATGAGCCAGGCATTGTGTTGGAATAGAAATTATCCTTTGATTTGACTTAGCTGCGCCCTTCGTCGTTGCCTCGTAATGTAAAGTGCTTTGTTTGATTTGACGATCCCTCTCGCAAGCGAGTCGCTCCCATCTGCATTTCTAAGTTAATCTTAAGTGAGGCATACGACAATTGGCGGTGGCGCCAGGTATAATTGAATTTGTTGTGAGATTTTCAAGTGCAAAATTTTTTTCTCCCTCTAAAATGTAACGGTTTCTAGCCCTCCACGTGGTCGCGAAAAATCTAAATTTGTTTCTGGCTTAAGGGTAAGGATTTTTATACTTTAATTTGTGATTCTCTTATTCTAAATTTTGTTACTATCATATCTGAAAGTCTGGTTTCTAAATTTTAATTTTGAGCTCATTTTTGCATTTTTCCCATTGTCTGCCGGCGTGACGCTAAAACTTCTGACTCCATTTTCCCCTTGTTTTGGCTTCATTTCTACTAAATTATATCACTGTGTTAAGCTCTTCGTGCTGGTCCTTTTGACGTATCTATTTTCGTAAATTGCGAAAAGTGAATTGTGAAAATTGGGTGATATTTGTGTCGTTGATAATGTGTTTGCGTGTGTGAGCTGATTTACGTAACATTGCATTCTAGATTGCGTCATATTGAAAGTATTAACGACTCGAAAGTACAACAAATTAGTTCAAAATTCGTGTGTTGCGTGGTTAAAATTTCGTGTGTATAAAAAGTGTGGTGCATTTGTTTAGAATAATAAAGTAATAAAATGAAAGAGGTCACGTATATACATATATTGAAAATTTTGTGCGTTGTACACTCGCGGAAAAAATAAGGAAATGATAATGCTGATAATTTTGCTTCATCGTTGCCAAGTTTGGTTTATTTAATTCCGCAATGCATCTTTCGCAGTTACTCATGTAAGTAAAAGTTTCAGGAGCTACCAGCCTTGCGAGTGTCTTCACCTAATTAGGTTTGATGTGCTTCTAATATGGACCAGTACGATGTGGATGTTGATGAACCAGCTGTACGCGTGTTACCAGATTTTGGAAAATTTGCACTGGAATTTTGTGGTAAACGAGTAAGAGAAAAGAAAGCAAAAACCATAACTTGTAAGTATGTAAACATTGTGAGTGCTAAAGTTTGGACGAATGAAACAGTTTTATAACTCACACAGGTATGCTAAATTTATTGTTTCACTGACTGATGCTTAATTAAGCTTTGCTTTTCAGGAATAATATGTGCTATGAATGTCTGCTAAATTAAAAGTGTATTATTCTTTTGGGTGTAACTTAAACTTTGAATTATGTTTTGGGAACTGCAAATCATTTGTTTTGTTGTATTATGCTGCAGGAATGTGTTTCATGTGTACTATGTGCTTAATTGAGCTTTCATTTTCAGGAATGTTCTCTGACAATATTGTTTTGAGTAATGATGTGATGTTGTTTTGTTGCATTCAATTTGATTTGATATGATTTTGGGTTTCATAATGATGCTGTGATTTTTATTTGCAGAAAATTGTTGCATGTATAGTGTGTGTATTTGAGGTTATGTGATATATGTGAGATTTGCCTCGGTGGGAGTGCCAAAGAGTCACCCCGATGGCGTAGTGTGAGGTTATGTGAGAAATAAGAGTTGAGATTTGCCTCGGTGGGAGTGCCAAAGAGTAACCCCGACGGTGTTAATGAGATGAGGAGAGATGAGAAGAGACGAGATGATGTCAGCTTCGGTGGAAGTGCCACAGTGTAACCCCGACAGTTGTATGTTTTCAGAGATTTTGCTTATTGGTGTTGCTGTAACGTGCCCAGTAGAGCGTGTGTGATGAATTCACACGAGAGATTAAATGGATGGAAGTGAATGTAATGAAAATAATTTTTTTTTCTCTGTTTATGCAACAAGTTTATTACCATCTTAGATAGCAAATTTTAATACCACCTGTTTTCCAGCTTAATTTTCATTTGGAGGATGTGGATGCAACAGTATGTCATGTTATTTGTGTCATTCCTGAAATTTTAATGTGATTTCTTGAAGGTTATGCCTATGTTAGATGTTTTGAATTTACAGCATGTTAAATGAGACACGTAAGTGAAGATGTTTTGTTTTGAAGAGAAAATTGAAAGTTGAGATAAAAATGTTGATGATTGCAATACTGCTGATGATGATTATGATTGAGTTGATGATAATAATGAGATGAGAAAGATAGTGATGTGGACGAGAAGTTGTATTGGTGACAAGAGTAGGACAATAGTAGTTGAAAGCATGTCACGTGGTGTAGTTTGGAGATGTATTGTGGATGTAGTTTGTAGTAATGCATACAGTAGTTTTCAGTAGCTAGCTAAGTGAGTGTTGTGTGTAATTTGGGCCATGGTCAGTGTGAATGAGTTCATTTCATTGTCATGTATGATTGTCTTGTAAGTGCACTTATTTTCTTTTGTTAGTGATACCAGCTGGTTATTAAGATTTAATATTGGGATCCCAAAATAAGGTTATGTTTCTTTTCTGTCATGTTCATGTATTCTGAGTCTGTTTTACTGTTTTATTTGGATTGTGAAGCACTGTAAGTTAAATTTTGGATGGCAACTCTGTAAAATTTAGTTTTTATGCCAATTTGTACTTTTTTTTTCTCTCTCTTTCTTTGCCCCATGTCAAAAAAATTTTAGTGCAAACTTTACATGTTTAAAATATTTAATTGTACATGACATACCATTCTTTTTATGTGTGATTGTTTGTGGAAGCACCTTTTTTATTGTTTGGTGGTTTTGTTCTAGTATTTTTGCTGTGGCGGAGCTCGAGAACATCCAAGAGCATCCCCGGAGCACACCAGAAGTCAAGAAACACCACAGGGAAGCTGTCGGGCAGCCACTACACTGCCGTGGCATAAGGAGCCACTATGTCGGGGGGCAGTCCAAGCCAGCGACTGCCCACCCTGTTGTCATCACCAGAGACCTGCAGTGATAATTCTACACCAGGACAAATCGTCGTTGTGGGCACTGTATAAAATCACCCACAAACAGTTCCAGCAGACCATCGATGTTTTGCGCAGTGTAGTGTGCCTGTGAACTGAGGCAGCGTGGTGTGTGCGTGTGCGGGGTGCTCAAGTATAAGTGCATTAACAATGTTAGTCGACAGCACTTAAGGTTCTCGAAACTCTACTCCGCCCAGTAACATTGTGTCATCATCTGGGTGCTTATCACACATGTATATTATTGTTATATTTTGGTTCATCACACATGTGTATGTCATTTTGTTTTGTTATTGTCATGTTTCTTATTATCTTTATTTTCCTTGTGTCGACGAGGGCGTCGACTTCGGTGGCCAGGGGGAGATGTGGCATGTGCACAGATGATATAATGTTAAGACGCTCTCTGGACTCCGAAGCACGGCAGTTTGTCTGTGAGTAGGGGCGAATCAGGGGAAACTGTCTAGGAGGGGATAGCGTTACTGACGCCAACTTAGCGTGGCTTCTTGTATCATTCAGTGAATAGGCTTCGGGTGAGTTAGACGGGAAACTGCTAAGCAATGTCCTCGTCGGCAGGCAATGGGCAAAGATATGCGAGTATGTGATTTAATTTAATAAACGGTGTTCCATCCATATCTGCAAGTTTCAATTATGGTAGAATAGAATCCTTTCCTCTCCCTTGAGCCAGGCATTGTGTTGGAATAGAAATTATCCTTTGATTTAACTTAGCTGCGCCCTTCGTCGTTGCCTCGTAATGTAAAGTGCTTTGTTTGATTTGACGATCCCTCTCGCAAGCGAGTCGCTCCCATCTGCATTTCTAAGTTAATCTTAAGTGAGGCATACGACAATAGTATCGGTTTTTCCGTTATTAACTGAAAAGATTATACACATAATTTTGAAAACGGGGGTTTTGATTTTAGGGTAGCCCATTATACGTTTTTAACATCGTCAATTTACACAAAATCGAAATCAGTATAAAAAGTGTGCTTATATATCTGTACATTTCATTATTTTTAATTTATTCTAGGAAGTCTAATTTTTCCAAAGTACACGGTAATTCAAAAGAAGGAACAGAATTTCAATATTCATTTTTAATGAACGACAATAGATAGCAACACATACGACACATCATTGAATAGAGGAAAGTTCAAAGTTTTAAGCTCCCACCTATTAGTTCCATTCAGTGCCCACAGCGGCCTGGGTTTGTTTACGAGAAAACGGCAACGCCACAGGAAATGTCGTTGTGTGTGCTGCATTATGCAAAGAGTGAATCCATTGTTTCATTGCAGCGTGTATTTTGTTCTAGGTTCAACAAACAACCACCTCGTCATAAATATTTACAATTTATACAATAAATTCGTAGAATATGGTTGCATAAGCAAACGGAAAAGCACTGGTCGTCCTCGCGTAACAAATGGTGCTCATTTTGAACACATAGAATAAAATTTTGAACTTTGCTCTATTCAATGATGTATTGCATGTGTTGCTATCTATTATCGTTCATTAGAAATAAATATTTAAAGTCCATTCCTTCTTTTTGAGTAACTCTGTATATAGGTATACAACGGAGGAGGATACCTCGTATACTGCGACATACAGGAGATCTATTGCGATTACCTACTACCCACCAGGAGGAAGGGATGAAGAAGGATTCACAGGAGTGTACAGACAGCATGCAGACAGGCTACAGAGACGCACGGAAGTCCCTAACAGTACCTAGCTCGAAGACCCGACCCACTACTAGAGTTTCCCCTTGGATGCCCTTTCCTTTGAGGAAGCATTCGCGCCATCTTCCCGGCGCTGCCATTCATCACGAAACCTTGAGACCCACCTGAAACATGAGAGGGGAACACAATGAAAGGGAAATGACGGATGGTAGATGAGAAACCATCCCAAATATCCCCTACCGACCAGGGAAAACCACCAAAACCCACGAAAAGGTCACAGTGGGCGTTAAACGGGAATCAAACCTCGGACCTCCCGAATGCAAGATTCACGCTTTACCGCAAAGCCATATAGCTGATTCCAAAGTATATAAAGGTATACATTACCTAGCTAAGCTTTTAAAGTGGATAGTCCCAATTGTATAACCGCATATACACTGAGAGCCTTGGTCCAGGAAGGGAAAGCCAGAACCGGGTCAGGAAGCCATGCACTCACGCACCGGCACGCGTAGTGGGGGCCGCTTCTTCACGCTTAGTAATTTAGCATCCAACCAGCGTCCCATAGCAAGCTAATGACGGAATCGGACCCGCCATCCATGACGAACCACATCGCCAATCCACACGCAAACATTACATCAACATTTCCCTGTCCACTTTACAGCATGGATCTTCATGGAATGCACAAACTTACGTCTCACATAAACTATGTATGTTTCGGGTAAAAGCACAATGCGTTAAATGTGTTGAACACTTAAAAAATTAAATAAGTTATAGCAACGTTATCGAGAAATAATACAGTGGCACTATATACGATAAACAGGAACATTTAAATGGAATAACGGAAACTGATGAAGTAAGAGAGACAAAATCTTACTACACAACAAATTTGGATCTCATTAAAGCACAAATTTATGTGGCGTTAATCATTTCATTTAATTGCTTAGAATTTTCAAAGAATTGTATTTCGAAGTGGTAAGTCGCTATTCGTCTTTTTTTCTTGGCCCTGCAAGGAACATGCAATTTCAGAATCATTACATATCAATTCGCTTTTCAAAACTCTTATGTGTTTTACTCACATGACTTTCTCTACTCTTGTACAAGCTAGTTTATAAACGCTTATTCTCCATCTACTCCACGTTAATCGAAATAAACATTTGCAAAAGTTATCTTATTACCAATGTTCTTCCAGGTGCAAGGGGAATATGGCAGGCTTTAAGCGATAGTCAAATCTTTTAATAGCTGGTCGCTAAGTAAGCATTTCATTCTATTTGCATGTCCAGGACATAAGAAAACGAATAATATTTTTCCAGATTTTTTTTTATTTTCTCAAAAATAGCTCTATTGATTTTAATTAAAATGCAATATGTCTAAGAAACTGTTATAACAGATGAAACGTCATCTTGAATTTTCTGGGTCCCCAAAAGTTCTCTTGGTTCTGAATGACTTTCGCATAATGGTAAACCGTTGGAGATAGATAAAGTTTTACTGCACAAAAACTGTAGATCTCGTTAAATCACACAATTTGTGCCATATACATTTCTTGTTTTTGACATTTGCTTTGTTTGAATTTTCCAATACTTATACCTTTTCTTAAGTGGGAATTTGTTATTCTTTGTATGTGTGTGTGTTTGTGTGTGTGCTGGACATGCAAAGAGAATGGAATGCTCCACATAGCAACCAGCTCTTAAAAGATATGACTTTCGCTTAAAGTCTACCATATTCCCCGTGTACCTACAAGGGAATTAGCAATAAGATAGTTTCTGTAAATGTTTATCTCGATTAACATGAATTAGATAGAGAATATACGTTTGTAAACAGTTTGTACAAGAGTAGAGAAAGTTATGTGAGTGCAACACACAATATATAAATACTTTTTGGAAATATTTTATGCATAGCATTTTCTAACAATTTTGATATTTATAACACAATGTATTCAAAATAATGATATATATTGTGAATCATTCTCCATTTCTTGGATTTATAAATGCAATATACCTTAGTAACGTATTAAATACATCCATTATTTCCATTTAATTAAAAAACTGAATCGAGCTTAAGCCTCCGCTTAAGCCCTATTCGAATCTAAAACCGGCTCTTACACATGCAACGAAATGTTTATAGGTATCGGTATAGATTATACAACAGCGAGGGAACACCTTGCGCACTGCAATCTACATAGATCTATTGTGGATAACAATCCCCAGTAGAAATGGATATAGTGAAGGAACCACAGGAGGCTACAGAGACGCGCCGAAGCGCCTAATAATTCCCAATGCTGGAGCTGTCTAGAGAGGACGATGGACGATCCGTCGACCAAGCAGCCTTTTAGTGTCCACGGAAAATGGTCTTTCCGTTGAGCAAGAATCCGCGCCTTCTGTTCGGCACCTCTATATGCCATGACACCAAGAAGCACACCTGAAAATGAGAAGGAAATGGAATGAAAGGAAAATGGTGGAAAGAAAATAGTGGTAGATGAGAAATCAATCCAGAATTCATCTACCGAGCAGGGCAAACCACAAAAAACACAAGAACAGAATGGGCAGTCGGAAGAAGTTGAACCAGGACCTCCCGAATGCGAGCCTCACACGTTATGACGCAGCCATCTCGCTCGGTAACGAAATTTTTAAGTGTGTAATGAAAGTTTATATGGATTAACAAGAAGTAGACTTCTACTTTGTAGAAGAGTGAGTAGAGAGGATCATGTGAATACGAACATATTTCTTTCTTAAGCCTTCCACTGAAATTTAATTGAATTTTAATATCAGCTCAAGACAAAATGTTACTTTCACCATAAAATGACTCATAATTTAATCTATATTATCAAGAAAAAAGGGGGAAGAGGCAAGAAATGAAACAGAGATAATGTAGGAAAGAAGAAAAATAAAGTAGCAAGGTGGAATAGTGTTTCCACAGGGAGGCAAGTTAAATCGCACAAATGCGCGTCATTAGTAAGGCCATGAACCCCAAAGTTTACCCATCCTTTGTGCGGAAGTACTATCGCGGCGTTCTCAAACTTGAGTTCTAAGCGATATTCTCGCTGGCTAATCGAGATAGAAGCGATCCCTGAGGCAACATACTGTTTTCTCTACCTCCTCATTTCCTGCCTTACGCGCATATCCCAAAATCTTTCCATTCTGGTAGGCCCCCCAGCTAAAACCCCTCTATATGCTTACAGACCAGGGAGAAGAAAAGAAGCGGTGCATTCTGTAATCTCGCCGCGCATCAGAATTCGAAATGTCACTCATAAGCAAAACTTCGCGACCTCCGAAGCAAGAAAAAACCAAATGTTATGTCAGTCGGGACCGCGGAAGGGAAAAGTTTTTTTAACCCTAGCGTCGTGACATTAACAGATGTAGTAGCTATATCAGATATTCACATCCTGACCAAGAATGACATTTTCCCTCGTGCCAGTACAGAATTCACAATTGTCTCGGGGGCTTATCTTTCGAAACATGGCACATTATAGGAAAACAAGGCTTGGGAGACAGGAGGAATTCCCTTCGCTTCTTTCCGTATTTTTTTCCCTACCAACCCTTGGACTACAGTGAAACCGATTGAAGCACTCGTAAAAGAAACTAATTATTGTTTCCAGTATGCTACAACATGGGGTTAACCGTGCCTGCCGTGCATAAAATGACGCTGTTAAAGAAAAACATTTGGATTTATTAAAGCACAGCGGTATTCCATACGAGAGACGCAATTTTATTCTGCGGCACTAAGAGTGTTCTGTTTATGATTGGCCTCCTTTCCAAGACAGCGAGCTAGGGCAGAATTACGGCAGATGGGTCCTCGGGTATATATCAGGTGCGTGAGGTAAAGTTTGTTTCAGGGAGAGGCTTTAGAATTAAATGAAACTGACACTGTTGTCTCAGGATACGTAAAGCCACTTAGAGTATTGGCATGTACAAGGAAGGGATTCTCTGCGGATTGTAATATCATTATTACCCTATTATAATATCCTACTTAAGCATATCTACTTTTAAAACACAAATTTTAGCTTTTAAAAAGAAAACCCCCTTGAGAACAAAGATAATAGTACACAACATAACTGACCAAGTACAACATTTCAACAAACTAGGCAGTAAAACAAGAGAATGACACTCAAAAGAGGATAAAAAGTTTAAGTTAAATATGTGACACAATCTAACGAAGACTATTAAACAAAAAAGATACTATAACAAAATTGTATCCAGTGCTAGTACCATCGTTTTGTGTGGATGTGAATGTCCGACTCTAACCAGAAAAGAAGCCAGAGAGAGAGAAGTTGCAGAGAATAGATTTCCAAGAACGGTGGCGGCTATGAAAGAATAGATAAAATGAAGACATCAGAAAAGAATTAAATATATACAATTTGAATGAAAGTACAAAAGATCAAATAAACTACTTCCAACATATACAATGGATGGAAGACCGGATTCCAAAACAGCGACTGAAGAATAGACCAACAGGAAAAAGAAATCGAAGTCTTCCAACAATGCGATGAAAAGATCCCAGTTCATAATTTGAGACCGGAACAGGCAAATAGACCTAAACGATGATATCAATAATAATAATAATAATAATAATAATAATAATAATAATAATAATAATAATAATAATAATAATATCATCTCCTACCTATACAGCTCCAAAAGTAACTAATAAACAACTCTTCCACATTATTTTCTGCTTCATTTCATAAACATTCTGTTTCTTCCCAAGTAGCGAGGTATTCACTGGACAATTCTCCAATGAAGAACAATACACATTTGAGGAAATTCGAGATGGAATCAGAATTAAGGATATGTATCTACCAAAAAACCCCGAAATTTGCCAAAATTCACAAGTATGAATTTAACTGTTATAAAACACTACAAACCTTCTACTTAGTTTTATGTAGGTTTCTATAGCTGCCATATAGGGATTTAAATGTCTGCCTATAAATCAAGTTTCCTATAAAATTGTAGTAAAAAAATCTTATGTGTTGCACTCACATATCTTTCTCTACTCTTGTGCAAACTAGTTTTGCAATCTTTTATCCTCCATCTACTTCTTGTTAATCGATATAAACATTTACAGAAACTGCAAACTTATTGCTAATTTTCTGTAGGTGCAAGGGGAATATGGTAGGCTTAAACGAATAGTCAAATCTTTTAAGCGCTGGTTGCTATGCGGAGCATTTCATTGCCTTTGTATGTCCAGGGAAATAGAAAGAAAAAACAACGATTAACGAATTCCCATTTGAGAAAAAGTATAAGTATTGCAAAGTTCAAACAAATAACAAGGAATATCTCTGAAATGGTTAACTCCACAAAAAAAACTATATGACATAAGTTGTGTGTTTAAACGACATCTAGATCTTTTTTGTGTTGTCACACTTAACCTATCTCTTACTGTTTAGGAGTTATGCCACAGTCATTTAGAATGGAGAGAACCTTTGGGGACATTCACAGAAAGTTCAAGATATATATTTCATTTCTCATTATAGATATTCTTAACATATGATATTATAATTAAAATCGTTAGAGCCATGTTTGAGACAATCAAAATTTTCGAAAAATGTTCCATGTGAAGTCTTGAGTGGGGGAAATTCTTGAAAATGTTCATGTCGCATCCTTGGAAGATGCTAAATTCAAATACCAAGTTTGGTATTTATCCGACTTTTTGTTTTTGAGTTATGGTACAGATAGACAGACCAGACCAGACAGACAGACAGATAGACGCACATGTTTCCAAAAGTATTTTACTGGATTCAACAAACCTCAAAACATCTATTTCCGGATAAATCTCGATATAGAATTTTTGGGTGGAATGCAATACTTCCCCTATTTACTAAACATAATAGAGAAAATGAAAATATGTTGTCTAAATTAAAATGATCGAGCCAATCGGAGAAGCATCAGGAATGTTCAAATCTAAATTAGCTAAGGAGTATTGTTTTAGCATTATAATTTTTAAATTCGCTTTTCTCCAGTTTGTATTCGTCGCGAGTTCATTTCCAAATTGTGAAACATGATGTACTTTTTAATATAAATCAACTAAATTTTGCATAGCGCTATGTTAATAACAGGATAAAAAAGTTGGGAGTTACATTTTTCTAAACATTTTAGTTGTGATTTTATTATATAATAGTATTTCATATTGAGTAAATTTTAAAGCAAAACAATTGAACTATATATTTAATATTTATGTTCTCACTAACTAGTGGAGTAATTAAAAATTCGTATTTCAAGTTTACTAATACCATTAAGAAGTTGAATTACAAAATATTAACTTTTAATTAAATAATTGCATCATGTGAAGCAATTTTTCTGAACAATAAAAAACAAATCTGATGTGGAACATTCACATTACGTCCTCTACCCTCTATCTTTCTACGTGGGTATACAAAATATTCTTAGTAAACATTTTGTTTCTATCTATTACGTTTTAATCCAAATAAACCTTTGCAGAAATACCTAAATTACACATCTCGTTATAGATACAAAACGAATAGCGATAGTCAAGTGTTTAGGAATAGAACGCTATACTCTGTCCTTAAAATTCCATGATGTTTCCATGCAACCGCAATAAATAACTGAATGTTGTAAGGCATTAAAGAGAATGACCGAATGACTAAGTAATGAAAATTCGAACCTTTAATAATGGAGAGCTTAGAAATAGCTTATGTCGCAAAAGAATTTAATTATGTATTTTAAAGAGGTCTACATTTTCTGTGTAGTACGTTTTCATCTGTCGCTTAAGGTTTACCATTTTATATAAAGCTTCTTCCAAATGTCGTGGGCTTCACAGGATATTCCCGCAAAATTGAAAATATACATTTTATTTGTAATGCAAATGTCTATAATATGTAGTATTTTAATCAAAATGTTAGAATCATTTTTAGAAAATAAAAAATGTCGAAAAATCTTTCATGTAAATGGGTAGTTTGGGGTGCGGTATTTTCATCAAAATCTTCGTATCATATCTTTAGAAGCTACTGAGCCTAAATACCAAGTTTGGTGTTTATCCGACTTTTTTACTTTCTCTAGTACGTACAGTAATTAGGGGAAGTATTGTATTCCACCAAAAATTCGATATCGAGGTTCCACCGGAAATATATGTTTTGAGACCCCCTGAATCCAAAAAATAGCATTTTTGGAAACATGTCCGTGTGTGTGTCACTCTGTGTGTCTATCTGTGTGTGTCTGTCTGTGTATTAACAGCATAACTCAGAACCGAACAGTCGGATAAACACAAACCTTGCCATTTAGGTTCAGCATCTTCCAAAGATGCGACACGAAGGTTTTCAAGAAAATCCCCCCACCCCAGATTGGCCTTTACATGGAACATTTTTCGAAATTTTTAATTTTCTCAAAAACGGCTCTTAACGATTTTGATTAAAATATCAGATGTTTAAGATATTTTTATGACAAATGAGATGTATATCTCGAATTTTCTGGGAATGTCTCCGAAACTATTCTTCATTGTGAACAACTTTTGCATAATTGGTAAACCATAAGAGATAGACAAAATTTTACTATACAAAAAATGTAGATCGTGTTAAAATACACAATTTATGTCATATACATTTTTTTGTTGAGTGAACCATTTTCGAGATATTGCTTGTTATTCCCTTAAATTCTCCAATACTTTTTTCTCCAATGGGAATTCGTCATTTTTTTATGTTCTGGGCATACAAAGAGAATGGAATGCGCCACATAGCAACCAGCTCTTAAAAGATTTGACTATTGCTTAAATAATACCATATTCCCCTTGCACCTACAAGAAAATTAGCAATAAGATTAAAATCTCGATTAACATGAAGCATATGGAGAATAAGCGTTTGTAAAAATAGTTTGTACAAGAGTGGAGAAAGTCACGTGAGTGTAACACATCAGATTTTTTTGAGTTATGCTTCTCATAGACACACAGACGCGCGCGCGTACCTTTCTCTAAAGTTTTTATACCTTTTTTGGGATTCAGGGAGTCTGAAAAATGTATTTCCGGTGAAATCTCGATGTCGAATTTTTGGGTGTACAGTAATGCTTTCCCTACGTACGTGGTTGAGAAAGGACCCAATAAATTGCAATAATTTAAAAATCAATATGAAATTGGTCTGCATAATTATAAATCAAACCTTGATTGCTAGGTATGTTCACATTTCAAATGAATCGAACTGAAATTGTGGAATTTTTAAATTTCAAGGTTAGTTAGACTTAAGGAAAATTTTTTGGAATAGCCAGAAATGTGTAAAAGATAAAGCATTTTAGAGAAAAGGCACACTTTTCTAGGGAATCGTAAAGAAAAAACAAAGAAAATTGCTATTCCTGTATTTTGGTGTCGAACACTGGACGAAGTGAGGAGAAACGATCGCGAGCATTGCGGATATGGAGGATAAAAATAGAATTTACTACAAAGTACTTCGGAGCTGAGTAGAAAGGGAAAAGTAAACTTTATCAGATGGATAGACGTACGAGTGGCTTGTACATAGAAACGAAGAGGAAGTAGGAAAAGTGTGAAGTATGGAGGGAGTTTAGTTTTGTATTGGGTATCTGCTCTGACTATTTAGAAGGGCATTGTCACAGAACTACGCTTGTTGCAGAACAATGGGCTTATATTTTGTATCAGGCTGTAGGCAGTATTCACAGTTTGGAGTACACGTAACTCTGATAACAGTAAATGTACTTCTAATGACGACGGGATTAGTGACAGAAGCTGTAACTGTGCGATTCACACGCGTCCGTTTAACTTTATTAACGTCTGTATGGATCGCGTAGCCGCTCATCTCGTTGCACAGGTTATGCTTTCAATTATATCAAATAAAGCTCGTGCAATATCACTCGCGTTCATTATCCACCTATAGTACAATAATATTAATGCATTCGAACCGACAATGTCAAGCGTCGCCTACCTATGTGTTGTAAATTGCACTTACAAAGTATAATTTCCTTGCTTATTTGGGAAATGAAATAAACAAAAGCCTGCACATAAGCGGGGTTCCCAATAAGTCAACTGCATTGTCTTGTTACGAGTACACTACCATAATTATTTCTACACATCCCCCCTTTTAAATATTAAGGAAAGCTGAAACGATTTACCTGCCTCTTTCTCTGCTCCGATCTCTAGATCGAAGTTCTCGATGCTCTGTAGTCTCGGATGCTGTAACTTGGAAATCCCGATTTGAATTTACCGCACTGATTAAAGCAGTTGATAGTACACGTGTTTGCCTGGCTTGGCAGAAGTGATTCTTGGTGGACATTTACCTTACTCAGTTATTGTTGGAATATACTCACCGTTTGTTTTGCGTGGTAATTTTGTTAATATTTTATTTTATTTGTCCGCCGTATTTTAAATTATTTAAAATACACGTAGTTCAGTTGATAGTAACTTCTCTTCTCTAGGCTGTCTTTGTGTGTTTGTAAGGAAACACAAATACATAATTATTGCAATAACTTAATTTCACTGAAACTTAATTTTATTTGACGTACAAAATGAATGCTTATAGAGGTGGCGAAAACGTGACTCGCGAGGCATTTTGACTCCCAGGCGCACGTTCCCTCTCTGCAACCGTCCGTTTGATTTTCACATGCTACTGAGTGATGCAGTGCGTGTTGCATATTTGGTGACTCGCGGAAGGAAGTCGTTTTCGCCACCCTTCTTTACGATGAACAATATTTATCTTTCAAAATACAATTCTCACAATTTTATGAGGTTTGTTGACTTTCTTTTTGTGGTTCAAGAGTTAATTTTTTACCCTTTGTTGTATACAGTACAATGCAATATAATTCGCCTTGCGAACCGATATGAGAATTTAGTTTTTTAGAAAGCGTCTTCTTCTTCAGACAAATTTTAACAGTTTTTTTAAAGTTGAATGTTGTTTACTTTTCTGAATTGTTGCTAACCATTACGAAAAAAACGCATTTAATTTACATTTTCTTGTACTTAAATAAATCGTGTAGCAATACAATATTTACAATTCTAATTCCTTTTAAAACCCAATTCATTTCAGATTTTCTCTTTGTTATATTTATTAGGTTTTACGATATTTGTTTTGTTGCTAATGCAACATTTTTCGTTCGTTCTTTATAACCTATTTCACTTTTGACGTTATTCATCTTTCTTTTTCTTTTTCTTATATAGAATTAATACATTTTACTTGATCTTTTACAAATACACATCCTTTATGCAAATGTTATGATACAAATTGCATTTTCAAAGAATAATAATTTTTTGTGACACAATGCATTTATAATGATATATATGTATGTATGAATTCTTATGCACTCATTGTGATTTTAGTATGGCTTAGCAAAAGTATTTAATATATTCATTCCTTTCATTAATAACTGCGTCAAAGTGCGTAATGCAATGGGGCAACAGGGTAGCTCAACGATGTCGTTCGCAACTTTATTCTGAAGATCTGTGGTTCGCTTCCCGATTTTGAAGTGGTGATATTAATTTGGCTCTATCCTAGCCCTCACCTCTCACTAGCTTTTGTGAAGTGTCCCCAAGCCTCAACGTGGTTCTGAGCCCACGGAGAATTATAAGTTCTATCGCCACCCACATTATGACTCTTAACATCGGAGGTAACGGACATCGACCGCTAGATGCCATTGCTAGGTGGAACGAAGTTTCACCGAAGGTTATTGACGATAATGGAACATTGAAGCAACACAACGGAGTGGTATAAATTATATTCATTGGAAGCATAGACTACATATACTAAATCTGTTAATTCAACATTTTATAAACACATGTCCGAACATCTACTTTCATCCGCCAGGGAAGCCACTACGTTATCCGCCTTAAGGTTTATTAAGGAAAGTATATAAAGTATACAAACACCTGACCAATTAATTAAATACAAATTCTAAGAGTACATGAGTAAATTCTAAGAGCGTATGGCGAGCTGAGTAGTCATTCTATTCATCGTGGTTTGCAGCAAAAACTGAGTACATACTGTATTATATATGCATTTATATACACTATGCGATCAAAAGCATTCCGACACCCCACAAACATACGTTTTTCATCATAGGTTTGTGCTGCCACCTACTGCCTGGTACGCATTATCCGCAACCACAGTAGTCATTAGACATCGTAAAACAGCAGAATGGGACGCTTCGTGGAACTCACGGACTTCGAACGTGGTCAGGTGATTGGGTGTCACTTGTGTCAGAAGTCTGTACGCGAGATTTCCACACTCCTAAACATCCTTAGGTCCACTGTTTCTAATGTGATAGTGAAGTGGAAACGTGAAGGGACATGTACAGCACAAAAGCGTACAGGCCGACCTCGTCTGTTGACTGACAGAGAGCGCCGACATTTGAAGAGGGTCGTAAAGAGTAATAGGCAGACATCTATCCAGACCATCACACAGGAATTCCAAACTGCATCAGGATCCACTCCAAGTACTATGACAGTTAGGCGTGAGGTGTAAAACCTTGGATTCCATGGTTGAGCGGCTGCTCATAAGCCACACATCACGCAGGAAAATGCCAAAGGACGCCTCGCTTGGTGTAAGGAGCGTCAACATTACACGATTTAACAGTGGAAAAACGTTGTGTTCGGTGACGAATCAAGGTACACAATGTGGGGATCTGATGGCAGGGTGTGGGTATGGCGAATGCCCGGTGAACGTCATCTGCCAGCGTGTGTAGTGCCAACAGTGAAATTCGGAGCAGGTGGTGGTGGTGTTATGGTGTGGTCGTGTTGTTCCTGGAGAGGGCTTGCACCCCTTGTTGTTTTGCGTGGCACGATCACAGCACAGACCTACATTGATATTTTAAGCACCTTCTTGCTTCCCACTGTTGAAGACCAATTCGGGGATGGCGATTGCATCTTTCAACACGATCGAGCACTTAAAGAGCAAGAAGAGAGAGTGAGAGAGAGAGAGAGAGAGAGGGAAACCTATGATATTTGGCTTACTACAGAGAACCTCTTTGCATTTATTACACGTATTTTATTCAAGCAATCGAACAAATTAATAACCGCAATAAATCAATGTCAATAGCATAAGGCCAGCATACCTGATCTAAAGCAGATATAAAATGTTATATGGATATTAAGAAGGAACGAGGTAACATGGATATTGCCGAATCACTTATTGTTACACAATTGTTATACCTGCACATGATAATGCAACTCCAAAAGGTGCACATTATACCAGCTGCATACTGGAATGACATCATCTTTACAGTTCGTAGCGCCACGCTGAGAACAAGTGTTGAAATGTATATCCAAGTCATACCTGAAAATGATGTATTTTGTGACCAGTATCCAAATGCTTGCCATGTAAACCTTAACATGTGATAGATATATAGAGAAGATTGTAAATAAGTAAATGAATTCTTTACTTTCTCGCCTAACATATGCCTCAAACCTTCTTGCAGATAACCTTCACTGCCGAAATAAATAAACGTCAAGTGACTAGAAGCAACGGGTGATTTTTATGGGATTACTTTGATGCGTAGATGCATATCACAGTAAAAAGCTGTTGATCGATAAGTGACATTAGTTTGAAGCGATCACAACCAAAACGAAGCTGTCAGTTTACATACAAAGCGTGTTTCAAGACATTTCACATCCACGTAATGATGAGATTAGTTGACATGTTACCACTACTAGTATCATGCACATTTTTGAGTAGTAGGTATGAACTAATGGAGTCTACACAAGATTTTGCAAACTTTTGTTGTGAATACTATTACGGAAATATTTTACGGTCATTTATATATACACGAATGCCGATACTAGTACATTCCCGACTTGAAAGTTCAGGTTGTTCCAACCTAAATACTGCTGAATGTTGAGTTGCAGGTGACCTGGGCGCTAGCAGCGGGATGGAACTCGTAAAAAATGCTTATTTATAACGTACCAAACGTTAACGAAATTGTAAGGCACCGTATAAGCGAATGTTATCATTTGCTAGGTTGTGGGAATTTCCTTGGCATTTAAGTGGCATTGTCATGTGGTTTCTTTGTAATTCAAGTACTCAGCTGTCATTGTTGTGAGTCGTACACTTGACCCCTGGGAACGCAGATATAAATATAGGTTCTGGTTCTATTTTGCCTTTTAATGATATTTCTGGATCTATAGAAGTGCATAAAACTACACCAGATGGTTGTGGCTATGTCAGAGGAGTTTATATAGACCCTGCATCAGCTGCCAGGTTGTACTTCTTTGGGTTCCTGAGCAACTTGGTATTAGAGGAAATGAGATAGCAAACACTCTTGCAAAGAGGGAATTTGGGCTGGATTTTAATGGGCCTGAACCCTTCTGCGGGGTTTCGACATCTGTCAGGTATGAGATGCTTGCTCAGCTTGCGGCAAGGGCTTATATTGAAATTTGGAGTAAACAAGCTGTTGCCAGAGAAGCCCATGCTTGGATATCGGGGCCTGACCCGAAAGCGAGTTTCTCCTGTGTTTGACCATATCTAGCCTCAGAGGAGTTGTGGGCTACCTTATGGGCCACTACACTCTGTGAATGGGACTTACACAAGATCCTTTGTGTCGGAAATGTATGAGGAATTTTGAGGCCTCACAGAATATACTATCTGAATGCGAAGGTTTCGTTACGCATAGATATACATCCCTGGGGTCCTCCTTTTTGAACCTGAGGAGATAAGGATAGATATCAAGACCTGGTGCGTTTTATACGGACCTCGAACTTGAATATAGCCAATAATAAGAGGCACAAAGGGTCCCATGAGCCTATGTGCAGACCTCTTTAAGAGACCACTCAGTGATAATCATTATCATCATCATAATGGATGAAGAACTGATTGCAAAACAAAGAAACAGTGAGAAACTGACGGAAATTTTTAATTGCTGTAAGCCAATTTCTATTTAAGATCTATTGTTAGTTCCAATTAATATAAAAATTTATAGCTCTTTTAGGATGCAAACTTGCGATTCCTCTGAAAGTCGAATCTGAGTTGAGAACACTCGTATACTCATATTTAGAAAAAGACACCAGACCTAACCATTTATAGATTTCATTAACGAAACCACCTATTCCAGACAGACTTTCTCCTTTATTTCCGTAAGAAACAGACAAATGGCCCTGCTTTATGAACCATTTGATTAAACTCATCCCCTAAGTCAAACCAGAGGGTACTTCTATCAACAGAACCAAGAATATTTTCCCTAGGGCATGATCCAAGCACCCAGCGGGTTTGACTACTCATTCGATGCCACGAAACAATCCTCTTTGCAATTTCAGTATATCGACTTCATCTGTGCACAGTTCAGGAATAACAGTATCGAAATGGTTTAACAGTAGAATCGGAAAATAGCTTTCCAGCGCTTCTCTCCTTGAAGATTTTGTTTTATCACGTACACGTCAATCCCCTTTACAAAAGCAGAGGAAGGACATAAAATTGTCACTCATATTATCGTTTCGTTCGATAAAAACAGGCATTTTCGTGATTGGGTATAATTTATTTTTATTTCAAGAGGATAATAGAACAGAAGTCCTGAAAAATAAGGTCTTACTCAGTTAAATGTAAAACAGGCTGTGAAATATGCATGACGTTGAAAACACAACAATGAGAATGAATATCATTGGAAGTTGTTATTGGAAGAAATAAGTTTTTTTTTATTTTTCATAGGTTTACGCAATTTTCTGTGTGTAGAAACTAAATCTTTGATGATTACTGTATACATAAAAGGTAGCGCCTGCAAATAATATTATGACCAAAACTGAACTACAGCAAATTCAAAATCTGAACAATGGTTCCTGTATGAAGGGTAACTCATCGAACAAGTGTTTTAAATGAAAAAGTGTAAAGTATGCCAATTTAGTTGCTCGTCAAAAGAAATATTTTCATTTATTCCGCTCATATAACGTATGTTTATGCTGTTGGGATGCTAGTGCGCCGTGTAGTAATTCTTGATAATGGCGTTGGGTTGACTGCTGACTACCGAGGTGTGTGGAGAGTATTATTAGAGAGAGACTTCTGGGCGATAGCCGTGAGCAGTTCGTGCCTCTCTTCCGATAGGTCCGGGCTTCAATCCCGGGCGGGTTTATTAACCCAGGTATGTGTTATGTCGTAGCTTTTATTTTGGCATTTGTGGGCAGTGTGATATTTAATATTAACTCTCCGGGTCTGAGTCTTACCATCGCAGTGCTCGTTTAATAATGTTAAGTAATCGGTGATGAATTAACGTGGTGAAAGTTGCGGCGGTCCACTCACTGGGCGGCTGCAGTTTGGAGGGTGGAGAGAATGGAGAGGAAGGCCAAATGAAGGTGTGGATTCTAATTCCCTTTTTCTCTGAGAGATGAGATCTTGGTGTCAGGTCGCGCAGGCGTTGACTTAGACAAATAAATTCTTATTCTGGCTTTAGAATTATGGTTCAATTTATTGTGATCAGATTCGCATTCTCCCATTCCTAGTGAGTTCGCCACAAACCACTACGATATAACGGACACCAAATCTCTGTTTCGGCACTGTATGTTTATATAAATGCAGCAAATTTCCATTGTAGTGTTACTTTTTAGCGCAATTCACTACTCGGTTTTAATGCACAACAATTCATATGACGATGTTGAGACACTGGTGGTAAGTTTTCGACAGCCTGCACATGATTTTCGGACCTTCTCCACATAGGATATTTGGCCACTCTCTTTCTTGGTCACGTGTTACTTTTTGGTAATGTGACATGCATTTTATTTCCTATGGGTGGTTTTTAACATTTTGGAAAATTATGATTGGCAGCTCTCAATTCTTGGTTCCCCTCTTCTGTTTGGTTCCGTTATTTAACTACCAAAAATATCTTGTGCATCGGTTAAGATTAACGTAAGACAAGTCGTTTTGGTATTCATTTTTATTGGAATAACCCCTGAAACTGTTTTTATGCACATATCTTGTAGTCTTGAAAGAGTTTGCTTCCCCACAAACTGGCGTCGGTCTTACCCCGAGACAAGGACACTATTGCGGTTTCCCGGATACCCACCTATTGTTAGACTAAGTGAAAGACCTGGGCCAACGGGGCATCCGCTGACCTTTAGCTTCTGCTTCCAAGAATATTCCACAATTTTCCTTTTCTTCAGAATGCATTTATATCCTCAGTGTATATTTTACTTGGAGATATCGTCTTAACATTTAAACGTAAGTTAAGTAATAATTTAAGTAATAATTATTAGGCTCTCAGCGCATATCCTTAATTAATTACTGACATGAGTACATATTACTACTTAACTAATTATTTATATGAATGCATAGACTTAATTAATTACTGATATAAATGCATGTTATTAATTAATTACCGACAGGAATGTTCGGTTTGAGTGTGTGTGTGTGTGTGTGTGTGTGTGTGTGTGTGTGTGTGATTGTGTGCGCGTGTTTGTGAAACAAAGCCCTATTGACCTTAACCAAAATTTTGCTTTCTCTACCACGATACCGAAGGTTCACCGGGAATGCATGTTTTGAGGCTCCCTGAATCCAAAAAAGCACTCTTAGGAAAAGGTCCACGTGTGTCTAGGAACAATACAACTCAAAAACAAAAAGTATGATAATCACTAACTAACCTTGGTAGATTCAGTAGCTTCTGCAGATGCGACACGAAGATTTTCAAGAAAATCCCCCACCCAAACTAACCTTTACATGGAATACCTCCCGAATATTTTTATTTTCTAAAAAAATGGCTCTAAGGATTTTGTTTAATATGACATATATTAATGAAATTTGCATGACAAAATGTATAGCTTGAATTCTCTGGAAATAGCCTTTGAAGTCCTCTTTATTCGGAAGGAATTTTGTTTGATCTAGTACAACTGGTTCAGCGATTTACGAAAACGTACTACATATGAAATGCAGATCTCTCTAAACCACACAATGTATTTCAAATCACTTTTGTTGTGGCATCAGCCATTTCCATTGTTAATTCGTTGTTGGTTCGAATTGTTCATTATTTGCTCATTCCTTAAAGTCCTTTCAGCATTCAGTTGTTTCTCGCGATTGCATGGAAACAATATGGAATTTTAAGGCCTGCATATAGCGTCCAGTTCTTAAACATTTGACTATCGTTGTTCTCTTTTTATCTATAACGAAATGTGTAGTGTAGCTATTTCTGCAACGGTTTATTTGGTTTAAAATTAAGTAGACTGTAAAATAAGCTTTAGTAAGAATAGGTTGTATACCCACTAATAGGCGATTGAGAGTATAGAAACTCATGTAAATCTAACACATCAGGGTTTTGTATTTATATTAGTCTTCTGTGAATGTCTAATTACCTAATACAAGTAGTATTTAAAGTATAAAGTTGTAGAGTGTGCTGCGAGGAAATTTATTCTTAAGCAGGAAATTATAAGTTGTTGAGAATAGAATAATAATTATGGGATTTTATCCACCAGGTTAACACAAAGAAATCAGAATGATAGCACTTTAAACATAAAATAAGCATAAGAGAATAGAGTGCTAATTCTTTGCTTCAGCCAGAATCAAGGTTACCCTTGACAGCTATCTCGTCTTGTGAAACTCCTCAAATATTCAACAATCATAACGTAGCTTTAGATTTAACAGCTACACGCGTGCGTAAACCGTTAAATGTAATGTCCTCAGCCTGAAGCTGCTTGGCGAGTGTTATTCAAGCTAGGAAAGTGAAACCAAAAATAAACTTTATTTCCCAGAGAAAACAAAATTATAAACAATGTTAAAGGTGATTTAACACTCAGAATCTTTGTTAGCCTGAGTCTTGCACCTAGATGGACGCCTTAGCAAATTATGATTGAAGTTAGGTTAAAACGTGAGGTACATTTAAGCAACTTGATACTCCGGCAAGCAGCGAGCCTACACAAACCTGCTACCGATTCCTGGAGAGGAAAGCCGTTCGTAAACACTGTCCAGCCCTAACACTTGCTCTGACTTCCCTTTATTGCTTTCTGTCCTAGGGTTGACGCGATGTGGCTAATAAAACACACCCTCTCTAACGTCACTTCCTCTTTCCCTTCGCTCACGTCACCCTGTGACGACACACCCCTTCCTGCTCAAGACAATGGGAATGTGCCGAAACAATATAGCAGGCGAGTTGGTTCAGACAAAGTATGCACAGAGTAGATATGTCCTGGATGGCACAGCAGCAGAAAAGATCGACTATCTCCACCTCCATTTGTAATTTTCCTCTCTTTTTTTCGGGTGTAGCGATTCTGTCAACGTCCTCAAGTGCATTTTCGACATTCACGGCATTTAAAGGAAGCGCGAGATTGACACCGTGACATAATTCAGCGCAGAATAACGTTTAGTGAATTTTAAGGAAGGCGGTTAAGCTATGAAGCTCTGTAAGAGCGTATTGCTGTATCCAAGAAGGTAATGAGGCGTGGTTTACAAAGGCATAATACAAGATACATATCACGTTCAATCATTAGGGGAGTGGTGTTCACACAATTTACATGAAATGAAAACCTGACTATAGGAATAAAAAAAATAACTCAATTTTATTACGGAATAAATACAAGCGTATATGCAAATTCCGCTGGGGCACGTTGCTCTTCATTTCCAACAGTTTCCGCAGTGATCCCGTCACAATCTCTTTCTCCTCTCGCCAAAGAGATAGAACTTCGCTCCTTGAGGACCACGCAAGGCAGGTAGAGAGGTTTCCTAAAT
This sequence comes from Deroplatys truncata, assembly GCA_030765065.1. Lineage (NCBI taxonomy): Eukaryota > Metazoa > Arthropoda > Insecta > Mantodea > Mantidae > Deroplatys > Deroplatys truncata. The sequence goes on from CM060986.1 coordinate 113,411,483, forward strand.
AATCACCGTCTGCAATAAGAGCTTGAGGACACCTGCGATATTCCATGAGAGGTAATAATTGGCCACGTTATGAATGCGCTTGGAGGAGGGCGCCAGTCTTTTTTCTTTGACATTGCCTAACGTCATCAAAGCTAGGAATAAGAGGGGAGTGAGGGTTAAGGCGGATAGATAGTGTACACATGCACAGCGAAAACAATCCTACATTTTGCAGGCTCGCTAATAAATGTAACTCGGTAAAGAAAACATCTGGAGTTCTAACTGCTGTGCGACTGTGTAGTTTTTCCTGCCAACGCATGCATTCATATCGTGGCCGATTAATACAGAAGTTAAATAAACAGAACAGATCAACTGGGTTCGGTTTTTTACTTTACTAATGGAATGGGTTGTTGTTTCTGAAGCATTAATTTATATCTATGCGTATCAAGGATTTATAGCGGAGCAGAAGCTAATCGGGCTAACACTGCTATTGAACAAAATAAAACATATTGACAGTTCTGGTTTTTTACTCTTAGTACATTTTTATTGAAGTCCAGAGGGGCTAATTTACTACCGAATTTTCTACACACCTATGGTGTGAGGAAAGCAATGAGAAGCAATAGCATTCAATTTGCCGTAGAAAAACTAAAAATATCGTATGATGATTGGATTTACAATGCAGGATATACCCTTGGAAAGAAAATTACGATTGGCTGATAGTTTAACGATAAATTGGAATATAATGTTTTTGAAAACCTACTAGTATTAAAATTCTTAAATACTTTTTAGTGTTTAGCTTTATTCTTAAATACTTTATTATAAGTGAAACGATGTATTTTTATTCGTACTGTTTTATTGGAGGAATTATTTTAATAATGCAGAATAAGGTACTTTAATATACCAGGTGACCCAAGCGCACCGTATTTCAAGTATATAGATAATTTCCGTGCGTTAAAAGATTTGCAGAACTCAACGCGGCAATTGCAAGTAAACACAGATCACTGGCGAAATGGCGAATTAGCATGAGCCAGCTTGGTATTTCTAAGTTCCAATTTCCATACCCCGACTTTATCTAGGCGGCCTTTCCTTAGGAATATATTTTTGCCTATAGGCAATGGTGTTAACTCGTAGTCGCTTGTCGTCGGGTTTTTAGTAAACAATCATAATCTTGGCTAGAGAAAAATTCTCACCCACTAGCCGGGAATCGAACCCGGGACACCTCTACCGACTGAGCTTCGGGGCTTTGCTCGATTCCTCTTGCTTATAAGCAAAGATGATGAGCGGATTGTGCTCACTGGGAGGCACATTCTAGGTTTACAATAGAGTATAGTCATGATGTAGACAAAAATATACCCTTGCACTAGAAAGTACTGTCCGTGATGATAGACAAAAATAGACCGAAAAGGTCTTAAAATATTTTCACTTCAGCTACACAGTCTTTATTTTCGAAGGAATAAACTCACTTTTTAGATAGATAAGTATTTAAAATGTCTTTATTTGACCTATCCGTATCAGCCCAGAGCTATTTTTTAGTTGTATTTACGCTGTTCTTGTCTAACATAACAGACTATAAGCAACAAACACGAGAACACCAAGTGTTTTGCTTGCTATTGTAAGTGTTATTGTTACGTTCATCATCTAACAGTACTGTCATGCTTACCTCGCTCATTGAGTTGGTGTTCCAAGTGTTTCTCCTGTTGATTGATACGATGCTTCACCAGTTCCTCACTTGTTTACTTGGAATTGCCCCGTTGATTTCTGCAACTCTTTTAATGAAGGGTTGTCAGAAAATTTAAATTACGACGCGGTTGGGCCAACTGGTACAACCATTAATGTGTCCAACTTTCAGGCTTCGTTTAATAACTATAAGGAGTGAAACATAAGGGCGTAAGACAATGCTTTTCGCGAATAACAGTGAAAATTAATGTGAAAACTAACAAAGACACATTAGTGAAGCGACAGCGAAAAGTGACTAAATTATATAAGTGATTTGACATATATGAATGGAGGAGGAATTTCCAATTTATAGGAATGTATACCAGGTGTTAAAAAAAGAAGTATTCCATACATTGAGAGGTGGTAGTATGAACCAAAACAAGTAAAAACGTCCAGTAAGCATGCGTACTAAAATGCACACATTAAGAGCGTTGAACCCTTGTTCATCTTCACAACTGTGAAACGACATCTCTCCTACTGCAAGCTCTTTGCTATTACGCACGACCTACAGCAGGCAGTAAACAAATGATGACACATTACTCCTTAGCACGGCTTCTTTCGGAAGGGAAGTAAAGCCGGTGGTAAAAGAACCTCAAGCCTGATAAAGAGGCCTCTGAGGAAAATTACCGATCTTTCACTCCCAGTAGAGAATGGACCATAGTAGTTAATGAGCGTCCGTAAATAAACCTAAAAAAATGTATTCACAGTTCCGGATAAGTGCAATGCATATTCTTATTAGTTCTAATGAAATCAGTTTGTGTTTTGATGAGTTTGTGAAATGGTTTTACATTGCAGTTTTTATCTTTAAATTTTTGGTGTATGCAAGCCACATTAATGGTGTACAAACTGTACAGGAATGCGTGATCAATGCTTGCCAGAGCATCTGTGACCAACCTGGAGTGGTGAGAGTGCGTGATTCCCTAAGACGTCAGATAGAAGCATGCCCTACTATGAATTGACACCATATTGAATACGATTGTTCACAAGTACCGGTCGTATGTAATGGCAAACAGGTTGCATTAGAAACTGTGTTGTTTTACTGTAAAAGAATGTGTCATCATTTGTTTACTATGTCGTACGTAATAGTAAAGAGCTTGCAGTAGAAGAGATGTTTCACAGTAGCGAAGATGAACAAGTGCTCATAGCTCTTAAGGTATGCATTTTAGACTACATGTTTACTAGACATTTTTTCTTGTTTTGGCTCATACTACCACCTCTCAAAATATGGAATGTTTTTTCTTCAACATCCTGAATATATAGTGCCTATTATTGTAGGCACAATAGTTATAATTTAATCTATCTAGAAATGGCATTACATATGCCATTTTGTACTATAGAATTCCGGACCACTTCACAGCAGAAGGTGTTTGTTTCACAAAATGGTACTACTGTTAGGTATGGCAGCTTCTGCGAGTTCAAGCTATGTGGTTTCCTTCTCTGCAGATACATAAGTGTTTGCTTTATTGCTTTGAAAAGCTTTTTCTATGACGATACTTTATGGTATAACTGACCCGTTTTCTCAGAAACTATTGAAGTTCCTCTATCATGCGTAATAAACAAACTTTTTGAATAAAAGTAGATCAGTGAACTTAGAAGGCTTCTACATACTTTATAAATTTCAGTCTGTAATCTTAAATAATATTTGGGTCACGCTACAAGTCCCAGTTCACCAGCTTTACCTCGAAACTGTTGACTTCCGCCACTTCCATTCCTCTGGTCCTTTACAAAGTCATTGGTGATGAACTCGCTTCAACGTACTGACGTCATGTTCAGACAATAGACTAGTGGCAACTGCCGAATAAATTTGAAGACCCCGAATTATGTATGTTGGCTTCCTACAGTGTGGACCATTTAAGTTAGACGAACAATATCTCCAAAACTAACCGTGTAGAAAGAAATGTCTTGAATAAAGATTGCTGGATATTATGGGGGAAAGAAAATGGAATTAGTCGTGTTTTATTTTGAGAACGTTGTGATGGTCATTTGAGGGTGAATTTAATTTTTTAAATCCGAACGTAAATTTTTATGTTGTTTTCCCACTCCTCATAAAAGAAATAAACGATATTTGTTTAAAGCACTTTGCAACTGTTCTTACCCAACGTAAATAACAACGAAAATTCTGAATGGGTATGTACAAAGAGTACAATGAATGGTTGGACCATACATAGATGGTCATTTGAGGGTCAAGGTACGTTTTGTGATTGGGAACCAACATTTTTTATTTTGTTTCCATATTCCTCATCACAAAATAAACAGCTTTTTATAAACGATTTTCTAATGCGAAACAACGTACAAAATTTAGGTTCTGATTTAAAAAAAATTACCCTAAAATGACCATCATAACATCCTCCAAACAAAATGCGACTAATAGTGTTTACAATCCCCCATAATATCAAGCAACTTTTATAAAAGACATTTCTTTCTACAACGCTTAGTTTTGGAGGTGTACAGTCTCAACCCAAATGGTTCATCCTGTGTATTGAATTAATTTCCTTTGCAAACTGATAAGTGGTTTCACAAGCAGAATCCAAATTGTAATAACATTTACGCTTAGGAACGCTACGAGCTTAGATCAGTTTACAACTTTAGGAATATCTGTAGTCTTAGAAAGGGTCATTATACGATATAAATGAAATAAGCTTTCTGTGTGTCAAAAATTCTTCCATAGACCTGCTTTCTCCTCGCGCTAACAGCTATCAACCTCCTATGCCGTGGCGTTAGTAGCAAGCATTGTGCTTTGTGTCTGGTCCGGTAAATAAAGATGGCCTTGGTTTAATCGAGTACAAATCGACCACGATATGAATGCACTTGGTGTGGTATACCACTGTTTTGTTGACAATCAGGAAGGAGCGTTGAGCAACGCTATAGGGAAATGTACAGTGGCACAATAAAAACAGTACTATTTGTGCAGGCCTCAGGCTCGCTAGTAAGCTTTTATTAAAAAAAGACTTTCCTTCCAATGCTCGCCCACTTGCTTCGTAACCGTTTCTTTTCTCTTCCCACCACACCAGTCATATCGCGGCCGACCAGTGATTTTTACTACTATTTCTTCTATTATTATTCGCTAATAGTGCTGGTGAATACAAGCATAATTTTCACTAACATAAGCCTTGCGTACTATTTGCAACTGTTGTAAGATCCATTACCAGTTCGTTAAAGAGACGATAGCTAAACCAAATTATTATGAAGGGCCTAAGAAATTGGCACACATTCTATATGAAACAGATAATGGCTATATTCTCACTATAACTTCATTAGTGATCGCTGCGGTACTAATGGAACTAATTGGAATTCTGTGACGTTGTTGATGGGAGCGTTACTAAATTAGGCTTTTAGGATGTCGCGTACAATGTGATCGTTATTTTAACGGCAATGAATAACTAAATGTTTCAGTGGCTTTGCCTATGTAATCTGTTGGTTTGGGGTTCACCTGTTTTAATCCAAACGTTTCACTGCAGCTATTTGTTGTGGCCTAAACATTTGCTGTTCGACTAAGCGCTAAAGATTAATTGATTCGTCTTATAAAACTTAAACAAAATGGATGGTCGTCCGGGAAACGGCCAAGTTTTGCGAAACAGAGAAGATGCGCTATCTTCCTGTCGTATTTTATACATCGTGGTAAAACGGAAGTAAAGAAATGCTCGGGGAGGTGAAAGAGGAAAGGCGCCCAGGGGGAAAAAATGAGCGAAAAAAGTAAGTGAAAAGTTTGTAGTAAATGAGAATACAGTGACAACGCCGAACTTTTTCACTAACTCCATGCAGGGTCCATAATGCTTCTTTGGGAAAGTAGAAGGACAGTTTAACCCTGCTTGAAGGCTTAGAGCGTAACGCAGAGTGAAAATTTTTATATAAAATCTGGCAGCGCTGAAAAACAAAATAAGCTTCTTCAGTAATAAAATATTTCGCTTAATATGGCCTCAGAGAAGAAAGTTATATTTCATGTTTAAAGTTACTATTTTCTCTTATTTCTACAAGACATGTGATACAATTTGACATTTATTTTAGTTTTTTGGTGTATGATATAGTAAACTATCACTGGTTATTACCTTCTTTAGTACGTATAATAAGCAGGGAAGTATAGTTTTTCAACCAAAAATTTGAAGTCGAGATTTCACCGTAAATGTATGTTTTGAGGTCCCCTAAACCCAAAGAAAAAATATTTTTAAAAGGTCCGTGTGAGTGTGTTTGTATGTGTATGCGCCCGTGTGCGTATAGGAACAGCATAACCCAAAAAGGAAAAGTCGGTTAAACACCAAAAATGGTATCTAAGTTCAACATCTTCCAAGGATGTGACACAGATATTTTCAATACATGCCCCTCACCCCAAATTACTCTATTATGGAAAAGTTTTCGAACATTTTCACTTTCTTAAAAATGGCCGTAATAATTTTAATCAAAATACCATATGTTAAAGACGTTTACACAACAAATAAGATGTATATCTTGAATATTTTGGGAATAGTCTAAAGTCCTATTCATTCCGAAGGTATTTTGTATGGTCTTGTATAACTTTAAGCAATAGACAATAACATACTTTACAAAGAATGCAGATCTCTTAAAAACAAAGTTTTTCAAATCACTTTTTTGACATTGAATATTTTAAAAACATTCCTTATTAATGGTTCCAATTGTTCAGAACATTATATTACTTTTAAGTCGGCATGTTGTCACAGTAGCTCAATGGTTAGAGCAAAAGCACGGAGAGCGGGAGAACCCTGTTCAAATCCCGGCTATAACTTTGAATTTTTCAGTTGACCGGCTAAGGTCTGTAAATAGTATAAAGTCAATTAATTATATAATAATAAAGTAAAATGTTAATTATTTTTAAACAAATTAAATATACTTTAGAAAATAAAATCTAAGTAATATTTATGTTCTCTACAATAAAATTATTAATAAGAATAAAAAACTTGATGACTTTTTTAAAATAACATTTTGATGTTACTGTGAACACTATATAGTCAGAGTCAGGAAAACAAACTACCGTGTAGCTTCTGGATTGCACTGTGATATTCAATTTTACATAGCATGCACATTTACGTGTAGTGTATCAAATATTAAGAGCTCCAACATAGGCTTAAAAACCGATAACCTACAGCGCTTCCAATTAATAATAAATTCGACGTGCATTTAACTGGTTTACAATATTTTAATAGGCATTGAGCTACAGACTTGAAGATCACAGCCTGGAATGATAATCATTCTTTAGAACATGGCAGCAGCGATTAAAACTCGGACTTGAAGCTTCTAATCAGGAAGGTTTGCATAAGCTGTAACTTTAACTAATTTTGGCTAAGGTAGAAGCGTGATATTTTTCCTATTCTGTTTATTCTATAAAACAAAATACTATAGGTACTAGTCAGCCACGATATTGCAGCGTGTACATGTGTGCATTGTCGCGTCGGACACATTATTGCTTTGTAGCATGACATTGTTGTGTATAATCATTTAGATTGGGATTTTGAATTCCGCCCGGCGCGGAATTTCTCCTCTACCTCCTAGTCAGTAGGTGGGTCAGTCTTATGTGTGTCTTCAGGGCGAGTGGATCTGTATGTAGAGTGCGTGGACCGTGTGAGTTTGGAGCATCTCCCTCCAATGTTTGTCCTGTAATCTGTTGAGAACGATGTAGTGGCACCATGTCAATTCTTTAATAAACCACAAGTAATGTGTTAAATCTGAATTTAAGTGCATTATGTTATGAATATCCCACGCCTGCTTCAAATTTGTACAGCTAAGTTCCTGGTTCTCTCATTGCAACTGCAGCTGTGCTCCCCAATGTTTATGCCGGGGTAACCAAATGTAATATCTGGCTGCAAAACCTTTTGGCATCACCCCGGTGTATAACAATATGAGTACGCTTGGAGGAGGGCGCCACTGTTTTTGTTGACAATACGTAACACCATCAACGCTAGGGATTACAGGGGAAAGAGGGGAAGGCGATTGAGGAACGTACAGTTGCACATTGAAAGCAGGACTGAATTTGCAGCCCTCAGCCTCGCTAGTATATGCAACTCGGAACTGCGGATGTTTTGTTTACCTAATTGTCCTTCCGATGACCCGCCCAGTTGTTCCATATTTGTTTAGTTCCTCTTCCCACCGCACGCATCCATACCGTGGCCGAGAGTAATTATTTTGATGAATTACTAGATGTATGGGTATTTAAATTATGATGCAGAGAAAGTGTGTACATATAAAATCCATTATTGTGATTCTAAATAACCAAATGATACTTATGTTCTGAAATGTCTGTTTACAATATGTTGGTCGTAATTTAAGTTTCCGCAAAGCATGATGATTTGAAAAGAATAAAATTGGATAGTGCCATAACTTGCAACTATTAATACACTTCTGATAGACACAACATTTAAAAATTCATAGGGAGTCGAATATTGCGGCGTATTTTGACTCATGTGTTTCCTTAATGTGGATTTGTCCTGTGTTGACCAATTTTTGTTTAACATGAAATAGAATGTTAGATACGTACACTGCATGTATAAAAATGACTCATGCCCCTTGGTCGCCATATTGTTTTTCCCTCCGTACGGTTTACATTTTCAGGTAACCAACTTTTGACTCCACCCAACCGGTATCAGTTCAGTATGACTGGCCTGAGAAACAATACAGTGGCATACAAACTAACAAATGGACGATGTTTATAATCTATGTGGGATGGAATTCAGATACTATCTCTATGAAAGAACTTAACTACGATTGCTACACAAGGAAAGGCTAAACCAATTACAATACGATTCGGTCTTCTAGAGGAAGGGGTGATGAATTACTTACATGTGCGGTTGAACTGAACGATAATTACGACATTTACATATATGAGATCTTTCATCAGCGACATGGAAACAAAGGTTAAAGTTGTTGCCGCTATTAACGGTAATAACAAAATCAGAATCAAGAAAACGGTAAGGTAGCATTGAAAATATAAAAGTTGTAATGTTAACCTTCGGAAGTTCGTCATACTTTGGTGGAAGTGGTATCCAACTAGTAGTAAAAATTATGCTCGAAAACCAGAGATGGTTGCGCTGGTAGGGGGTGGAGCTAGGTTTTCTCAGTATCAACATAAGCAGCTCTGTTATATTATGGGCCACATTTTGTGCACAACAGTATATGTCAACAAATCAGAGAAATAAGCCTGTCTGAATTGAAAATCTCTGTATAGCATTTTAGATGGGATGGGGTTACTATAGAATTAGTTCTTGCAGTGTTTGAGTGGCATGGTGCTTTAATTCCCATCCTGTATAAACTTCCTTACGCATCCTCTCCAACTCTAAGACTCTTTCTTAAATCCTTTACCCATTTCTTCATTCCCTCACGTTTCGCTATTCCCAAGTGGCCATGGAACATGAAAACAAGATCGCTGAACAAAGATTGTAATCCTTTCTGGTACAGAGTTAGGAATCCATCCTTTCTGGAAGTTGGGGAGAATCGTATAACGATGCATAAGTTGTAATAGATTAAAATTACGATATGTTTATGATCTTCTATATCTAAAAGTATAATTAATTAGATAACTACATGAGAGCGTATTTGGGATGCTGTTACACGGTTGACAAGAAGGTTGTAATCAATAGCATGGTGATTAAAAACGGAGCGACATTTTCTTCCTACGTTCCAATGTTTTACTCGCCTCATGCCTGCTTCGTTTCAATTACGAAGTGAACAAACATGGCTTTTGTCAATATCAGCGATTCATACTTTATCACAACTATCACAACTTTATCATACTTTATCACATCACATATGTATGGGTGTATTTTCAATGTACATACCTACGTATATATTTATGTATATATGTAGTGTGTATATTATTGTTTACAATGTACAAACACTTTTCTAGAACCCAAAACTACAGTTTTTAACGTCTTCTTATCACTTTTCTCCACTTGCCTTTTGGACCATATATGTTGCTCATTTCTCAATTCATCATTGCCCCTCTAATTCCTTGAATCCACGTTCTAAGCGGTCTTCCTATTCTACTCCTTCCTGGTGGCGTCCACCCTGCTATACTTTTGGGTAATCTTTCATCTTCTATTACAATTGTTTCTTTTGAATAAAATCTAAAACTGAATCTTGAACAGTCATATTATCTTTTGTAATCTCATTTCCAATTTTTTCTCGTTTAGATATCCTAGCAGGTCACCTCCAATAATCCATTTATGTTGCCAATAATGTTCTTTTTAACTAATAGTTCGGAGTCCATACGTCGGAACCATAGGTTAATACTTCTAACTATTGTTTTAAAAGTTATAGTTTTAGTTTCTTTTTAGAAGACCTGTTTATCCCATAACATGCCATAGTTATAGCATACTTTCCCAATTTTATCTTTGATCTCATTTCCATTTCTTGTTTTCCATCTTGTTAAATATTACTACCATATATTTATATTCCCCTGCGAGTTTAATTATCCCCTTTTCTCTTCTAGTACCAAATCTTAATGAAGATTTCCAATGGTCATATACTTGGCAAAAGAATATAGAAGCGAAAGAATACGTGTTTAAAGAATAACTAAGTTTCAGCTAAGATTTGGGAAAACAGTGTAGTCAATGCTGTGGCGTGGATTTTGGTTTAAGGGCAGCTATATAACCAAGTTACAGCTAAGAAATGGAAAGACAGTGCACGTCACTGCTGTGGCGTGAATTTTGGTTTAAGGGCAGCTATCTCTGTTTCATTGCCGGTGAAATTTCCCCCTAGAAACACATCACATGCTTTACAACTTCCTAAACGGTCAATATAACCGACGTGCTATGCTTTATGCGGCAGTCCGTTTAGATTTTTGTCATCGACGTGTCAAAGTTTATTGCAAAAGACTTCCTTTGTCAGATTGTACTCCTACAGAAATCCAGATATATGAGAAACATATTAGAATTTCTCAAGCACTGACCGCTCTGTTTGCTGTAAGGGTTTCAATATTAAATGAGAATGCAGATGGGTAGTTCAATGCAAATAGGACGTGCAGACTAAAAGCGAAGAATTGTGGTTATTTTTGTGTTATTAATATGTAATAATAAATATAAACGTAAATTATTTAGAACTCTTCACGGTAAGGAATAGTTTGATGTGGCTGGTGAGCTCACCAAATTTAAAATTTTGTTAAATGTTACAGAAAAAGAAACCCTAATATAATTTCCATAAACTTAACGTCTTATATTGTCCTTTTAACAAAATAAGAATGTTATATATTTACAGACTGAGCAGAAACGAATAATAATATACAATGCAAAGCTGAATTTATCTGTTAACTCTTTAAGAATAATTCTATGAGGGGAGGGACATTTAATCAAATTTTAAACTTGATGCTAAATTTGACAAAATTTCGAAAAAATCTTTTTTTTTTTCATGGAAAAAATCCTAAAATCTTTAGAGTTAGAATCTAATAGTAGGTGCCCTTTTGGCCATTTAAACGTCTAATTGCGATGTTTAAATGGACGTGCGCAGATGTAGAGTAGTGTAGAGCATTTATTGATCTTAAACATATTACATGTTCAAACTTATACATCGGACGGGTCAGATAGACTGTACGTGCTTATATAATGCACTGTAGTTTATATTTTCCAGATTACATGCATAACATTGAACATTAAAGTTAATGATATTTACCAGAAATGAAATGAAAAGGAAAAAGGAACAGATAAACTAACAACCAAAATTACACAAACAAAACACAGGAAAAAGAGAAAAAGCTTATTCACAAGCACACGCTAACGTTTAAAAACCAAACAAATACCCACGCCCAAGCCAATAAACCTCTCCCTCTCACTCTTAACTGTCTTCCTTACACTCCGATCTGAGCTGCATTACATTTTGTAAAAATGTACAAATTGCTTCCCCCTTCCCTCCCAACCAGCAACGTCCAATAAGCTTGTAACCCTATCCTTGAGTTAACAAAGGAACCTGGCAGATACTTTCTCCTCAACTGTTCTGTCTTAGTACCTACCATGCACCAGAATATGAATCCAAGTTTCTTCCTCTCTACACCAGGGACAGAATCTTATGCCTTCTTCGTTAATGAATTTGATCGCTCGCCATGATCCCAGGCTGAGCCAAGCAAGCCCTTGCTTGCTGGCTCTATTTCTGGACAAAATATACTGTCCTATAGCTCGTTCTGTTTTTAGTTTTGACTATAAGCTTAATAATACTTTCTCGTTACATTGTGACAACGTCTGCTGTCGATATATATACTACAGTAGCTTCTTTACTTTCCTCCACACATTTGCTTTATTTCCAGGTCCTTCAAACCAAATATTACTCATCCCTATTCTCTCCAGCCCTCTCTTGATTTTTGCTGCCCACGTCTGGTCCACTCCCATTCTAAGTTGTTCCTTATAGTACAATGTTCTCATAAGTGATTGATCCCCTTTCATAATTCTAATCCAATATTTGATCGCCCATACCTTGCATTCGGGTGTATGTAAAGAGCACTTGAAAATTTAAAACTTAATTTTATGACAATCATGCGTCCTTACATTTATGCTACTTTAAAATGTTCCACATAATACTATTTTAGTTATTATATTATAATTTCAGCAAGCATTCTTGAGGGAGAATGAAGAGAGCCGATAAGCCTGTTCTTAATATGAAGTGTAGGTTTGGATTTAGGGTTTCAATAATTTAATACAAGATTGATATTTATTAGGAATTAAAGGATTTAAATACTTTATTGTATAGCATAAAGATTTTATTGTATATCAAAATGCAATCTTGGATTGCAAAGGTCAGCTTTGGAAGAATAATATGACGAATTTAAGGGTTTGGAATTTTCATTACTTGGAGATTTCACGTATGAGACTGGATAATCAGTTTTTAATACTATTTTCTTGGAAATGTACGACAATTTGTTTTCTGCTATAATTATGTTGAAATAATCTGCGATGTGAATAGATAAATTTATTGAAAATTTTAGATATTAACAGTTTCAACACCGATTACGCTAAACATGTTAAACATTCGTATTTATTTTGAAATAATTACCTATTTACGCAAGTGCAAACTTCCTGTTCAAAAAATATTATGCTGATAAACTGTATTTATATACTAAGACGTTTGAAAACATGCACGTCACAATGAAGGTTAAGAGATATGCTTACTTTACTGTAAGCATATATCTTGCTGCATTTATGCAATTAAAAAAGTTCTGATGTGATACATTTATATGACCTTCTCTATCCACTACTGTTTATTAGTGAGTACACAAATTATTCATACTCAAGCTTATTATTCTATCTACTACACTTTAACCGAGATAAACCCTTGCAGAAATAGCTACATTACACATTTCGATATAGATACAGAGGAAATAGCGACAGTGAAATTTGTAAGAGCTTAGCGCTATATGTTGGTCTAAAAATTCAATACTGTTTCAATTCAATTACGAGAAACAACTGCATGTTGAAAGGACTTAAAATGACCAAGAAATGAACAATACAAAACTTTAATAATGTGCATATCAGAAGCGGCTTATGGCACCAAAAAGCGTACTTGAAATAAACTGTGAGCATTAAAAACATTTACATTTTTTGTGTAGTACGTTTTCGTCTATTGCTTAATGGTTAGCGTTATATAACATTATACAAAATTCTCTCCAAATGAAGAGGACTTCATAAGCTATTTCCCGAAAATTCAGGATATTCATTCTATTGTAGTATAAATGTACTTAATATAAAGTATTTTAATCAAAATCGTTAGAAACAATTTTTAGAAAATAAAAAATTCAGAAAAATATTCCATGTAAGTGTAGTTTTGGGCTGGGGGATTTTTTTGATAATCTTGTGTCGCATCTTTAAAAGTTATGGAATATAAATACCAAGTTTGGTATTTCTCAGGCTTTTTGTTTTTGAGTTATGTTCACAGGCATACAGACGGGTAGACACACGCACGGACATGTTTCCAAAAATACTTATTTGGATTCAGGTCGTCTCAAAACAAGTATTTCTGTATTACCGGTGAAATCTCGGTATCAAATTTTTTGATGGAAGACAATGCTTCCCCTACTTACTATACGTAGTAGAGAAAGTAATAAAATGCTTTGTTTCAAACAAAGTGAATTGTAGAGGGGAGAGAATCAAGAATTTAAGTTTGTTAAATTATAAGAGTTGAAATAATTGTTTATACTTTTCCCCTTACGTTATAAAATACTAAAACATACATAATTGTATTTGTAGCATAAATTGAACTATACAATCACTTTTGCATTGTTAATTATGAAAACACTAGTCTGCAGCAGAATGTCGACACTATCATATGCATATTGAATCCCATTCCCTTGCAAAACTCAATAACTTGCAAGTTCTGAAGAGATTCCGAAACAGCTACATGAGACTTTACAAGTCATTTCTACAACATATCAGCCCTTTACGACTGCAGATACCAGAAAACCCTACACCTAATTATGCTAACAGAAGAAAAGACAAAAAAAAGGGAAATACCAATGGATGTAATGTCATAATACAAAGGCTTCGTTTAGATACGTGGCCGGTGTAATGGAGATTTCTTAGCACGGAAAGCACAGTGTTTGGCGGTGGAGTCGGTTATTCATAGGCCCCTAAATTCAATAGCATGGATTTCGCATAGAAATTACAACTACAATAACCACATACTTTCGTCATAAATGATGATAGAAACGATGTCCTTTGTGTCTCCACAGATAAGAATATTTCATTAAACCCATTAATTCTTCATATTCATGTACATAAAACTATACTTTGCTCGCAAAAAGAAAAATATTTTGGGGTTATTATAAATAAACATACACCTAAATGTATAAATTAGTTCTACTCACATTACCGCGTGGTTGCGATTGCTGAACTGCACTTAGCTTTTGGGGTTTTCATTTTAAAAGTTTAATGACATTCCAAGCCGAAGTTTTCGACATTCCTGATTTTTATACAAGCTTTCTCATAGATACGAGTACATTCGTACTGCGTTCTCCGATGTCGCCAAGAACATGGCGATTTACTTTCGGTGTCTTATCAAGGATAGATGTCGTTTCCCCAAATCTATTCAGAAGATAACGAACCGTATCTCTGTAAGGAGCATGTACAACAGAGAATGTGTCTATATATGTCTTGTCTACAAGTTTGTTATATATGAATTATACATGATGCTGCTGTGTGCTAAAATGTATGGACTTTTTGGCATAACAGCACTAACACACTATAACAATGAAACAAGTGCTCACGACGTATCAACTTCTGTATAAAGACTTCGCGTCAACTGATTATCCGGCACACGGAGAGGAGTGAAACTGGAGGGGGAAAAACCGGTTAGAAACAGCGCAGGGCAGGGCAGGGCAGGGCAGGGCAACAAATTCCCCACGAAAACTCTGTAGGGATTGCTAGTTGGTAAAAACCCACGCATGTGTTACATTAATTTTGTTTTAATGTTAATGTATACATCTATGTTGTACAAACTATTGTTCAGCAACGTTTCCTTAGTTATTAAAGAAGCACTTAAGATTTTATTAACGACTAATAGCGTTAATGAACAGTCAGGTTTTCCATTTATTAGTTTGGACCACAAAAGTAAGTTATTTCTACGACATATTGCAGAACTATAAGATTGTGTATTAACTCGAAGAATTTTTTATGAACGTTCCAAGTTTTGTTGTAACAAAGCTTTTATCAGCTATTTCAAATGCAACTCTGAAGCTTCCAGATGTTTTCCTTAGATTGCTGCCAAATCAACGTGCTTGCTCTTTGAAACAAATGACTTACGAGAACTTTTGGTTTCTGTTGGAAGCATGTAAACGAAAGAGGAAATCATTCTAAAGGAAGCAAATATTTGAGAGTGTTTCACTTGTTATTGCTACTTGGCAAGGTGATAAATGAAGGCTGGATGTTGCTACCGATTTCTCAAGATGTTCTAGGGTGCATCTCCTTGCCTTGGCTTGTCGCGCCACGTAACGAGTCGTAGAGACAAACAAATGAATGCCGACCATACATCACGCTACTTCATGCTGATCCTTAAACATGGAAGGGGGGGGGGCGAGAGAGAAAGAAAAAAAAATGAGATGGAGATGGAAGTGAGGTTTCGGTGAAAAGTATCGCCACAGACTTTTCCATTGCAAATGGAGAGGGCGTAGTAACGCGACCTGACTCTGTACGTGTTTCATTAGCGAATTCAAACTGAGTTATTTGCTTTCTCGCCGGACGTAAATTTGCCTTTCCAGACTTTATTAGGTTTTTGCGAGAAAGAGATGAAAGAAGCTTTAGTATAACAGTGGATGTTTTGTGCTAACTTGTCCAAACCGCACGCAACTGCAGCGAAAGAAACAGAAAGGGCAGGGGGATGATCTGAACATTGGACCCACCCATGCGGAATCTTAACCAGTACGCGCCTACTGGCTTTTGGCAAGGGGCACGAACACTGAGCTATATTCACAGAAATACTGGGCTGGCCAAGGTTTATCGCTTAAAGACCATGTCTCCGAAAGTTGCTTCCTTCTCAGATCAACCGGCAGATAAACCTGGCCGTAGATATAAGCCTCTGAAGTAATTATTGTGCCTTATTTGCTATAATAAGTAATGCAGGAAAACCTAGGTAAAGCAACGTATATTAATTGTACTTAAGGCAGTTATTATATGTTTTGTGTATGAAATTAGAATAAGATACTTTAATTATTGTCTTGTTGCTTGTCAGTGCATAATTTCCAGTCGCATGCCAAAATTTAGAATTCTAGAGTTCTTAGTTAAAGTCGCAAACAAACAACACTTTATTGGCAGATAAGAACTCCTACAGAAGTACAGTCCCATTCCCGTAGACAGCAATATGTTTTCCCCTCCATAAGGTTTTCATTTTCAACCAAACCAGTAACTCCACCCAGCCTTATCAATACTCTAGTTGACTGGCCTGTAGAAAGTCCAGGAACAAACCAATAAACCATGCATAATCTTTGTGAAAATGAAGGAGTGATTCGGATACCGTCTCTATGAAAGTGTTTCGCTATGAGTGGTACGCAAAGAAAAGCTTGACCAATAAACATAACTCAGCCTTCTAGAGGAAGGGGTGAAGAATTCTTTGCACATGTGGTTAAAGTAGCCAACAGTTACGGAATTTATATGAGAGGTTTCATCAGCAACATGGAGTCTCAAGTTTAAACTATTGCTGCTATCGAACAATAGGAAAATCGGTATTAAGAAAACGATAATGAAAATACAAGGTTTAAGTTATAACGTTGTCCTTCAGTATTTCGGCCATATTTTGGGGAGGTAAAATAACCTGTCAATTCAGTGGATAGAATTATGAGAAAGAGTGTAGTCACGCTGGTAGAGGGTGGGGCTGGATTTGTCAGTACCAACATATACAGCTGCATCGGTTGCATTTTATGCATGTCAGTATATATATATATATATATAATTATCAAAAAATAAATAATTTAAATTTTAGTATACAGCAAGTGGTTATTTGAAAATGTCTTCTTGAAAAACTCTTATTTAATCTTTACTGTGCACGTTCTATGGTTTAGCCTCGTCCACTTCGCTCTTACAGTAATCGTTCTATGTGTACAAGCTGATAATAATAAGCAGCAATTCTTTATTCACTTTTTGGCACTAGCTAGTGAACATTACCAATACTAAACAGCTAAAATTATTTGAGATAACAACAATTTAATACATAAGACACAGCTTACCGAATTGAATACAACACAAGTTCCGCATTAGAGTATACATTTGAACACAGGTATTAAATCAGAGGTAGGAATCCTTTCGCTTACCATTCAATACAATTTGTTAAAATATAGTTAAGTATAGTGTAATGCCTGTTAATAAAACTTCTATGCTTCGCATCTTGAATGTTAAAGAAAATAAGAATATTATCTGCATTAGTGAAATTGGTTGAAACAAGGTGAAGTTGATGTCTGGGTCACAAAGATGAAATCATAAGCAGTTTCATTCATCTTGCATATTTATCAAACTTTTAACCCTTAATTTGGCAATGTATCCTATATGATACATACACTTTTGAGCTTCACAAGGAAAAGATACATGGCAACTGGTGGTGAGCATAATCCCTGGCTAGATTGCACTCTAGAACTTCTGTATAGAATTTGCTCCCCACTTAACTACACAGTGAAGAATATGGCCTAAAAAGACATCAAAATGATTGCTCAAATAAATCAACCATGTGTTTCCGAGGTAAGTAAATATATTTTTGGGAATAAATATGCCTGAAACTGCTTACATAAATTGTTAAATTACATTTTAATGTCCACTCATTCATATATATATATATATGTTTGTTTTTTATAAGGCTACATTGGTTATGCTGGTCTTATAAAACAGTGTATCCCCGGAGATACATTGCCAAGACCTCGGATGATGATGTAGACAACTCAAACTCTTCCTTTTTACTATAAGTATATAGGAAATATGCATTAATTACCGCTATGATTTGCTTACAGCTCCTTATAGTCATACATTTATGTTTTAAAATTAATACTTTTCAGAAAACCTCGTGTGAAGGGCAGAAAAAATTACGTCTTTGGCGCTGCTGCCCAAACTAGGAGAAGAACCGAAGACAGTCGGGGCACAGCCTTTTATTCCATCCTCTGGTGATTATCTTCGGAATTGACTGTTTTTGAATCTGCTATAGAAGAGATAGACAACCAGAACAAATGGACAAACAAATGTTGCGTGCAGAAAGTGTACTGTAAGACTGTGTTTTGTAGATAATCTAAATTGTTTCCTATCATACGATATTAAACAAATAAAATCAATAGGTATATATTTTCTCACTTAGTGTGAATTTAGATTATACTTTTAACAAAAATTTACACATACACTATGTGATCAAAAGTACCGGACACCCCCACAAACATACGTTTTTCATCTTAGGTGCATTCTGCTGCCACCTACTGCCTGGTACTCATTATCCACGACCTCAGTAGTTATTGGACATCGTGAAACAGCAGAATGGGACGCTCCGTGGAACTCACGGACTTCGAACGTGGTCAGGTGATTGCGTGTCAGTTGTGTCAGAAGTCTGTACGCAAGATTTCCACACATCTAAACATACCTAGATCCAATGTTTCTGATGTGATAGTGAAGTGGAAACGTGAAGGGACATGTACAGCACAAAAGCGTACAAGCCGACTCGTCTGTTGACTGACGGAGAGCGCCGACTGAGGCAGTATTTTTAACACTTAAATGATTTCAGTCAAATTATATAATATGTAAATTCAACAACAACGTGTGTATGTAATAATTTGCAAAATGTATATAATAGTCATTGCATATGCTTATATTATTGTATACATGTTCAACAATGTTTTGTGGATATATTACGGAATTTAATAATGTAGGAGCTGTGAGAATAATAGGTTAAACGTTGCTAACAATGAGGTCACCTTGAGGCAATAATGAGTTTGAGAGTTTAACAATACTGCTTCTGATTCCTGGAAGCAGTAATGTAATTTTAGTGACAATTTATAAAATAGCGTTTAAATAAAAAAATATGTAATAGAAGAAAATTCCATTGAGAGTAAGAAAAACATAATAAATCTGAATAGTAACAGCAATTATATTGTATAAGGTATAAATTGTTATAAATTTTAAGAAATAAGTAGTAAAGAAGGGGTAACAAGTGTTAATATCGCTAATTAAATGTTAAATCTATAGCAAATAAAATGCTTAATAATGGCTGTGTTAGTGAATAAACAAACCTAACACCAGGGTCATTGACCTCAAAGTGTCGAACAAGTGAAAGAATAAAATCAAGTATTCTGCTATACACGAGTGTAGTGAAAACCCAGTGAGTGTTAAATAAATGTGACAGTGAAAAATAAGAAGTGCAATAATAAAAGGTTATGTTTCTTTCTTTCAGGAGACTTTTAGAAAATATTTAAAAAATTTAAAGGAATAAACCAAAAAAGAACAATTTTTAAATATTTCTAAAAGGGGGAAATTTGAGGCAGTATTTTTAGCACTTAAAATGATTTCAGTCAAGCTGTATAACATGTAGATTCAATAACAGCCCGCCTTGAAGCAATATGTGTATGTAATAATTTCTAAAATGTATGTAGCAGTCATTGCATATGCATATATTATTATATCCATGTGTAATAATGTTATGTGAATATATTACGTAATTTAATAATGTAGGAGCTGTGAGAGTGATAGGTTAAAGGTTGCTAACAATGAGGTAACCTTGAGGCAAAAATGAGTAAGATAGTTTAACAATACTACTTCTGATTCTTGGAAGCAATAATGTAATTTTAGTGACAGTTTATAAAATAGCCAATCAACAACAAGAAAAAGCTTTAGTTAAATGAAGGTATTCTATTGGAGTAGGATTAGCCAATCAGAAACTGAAAAGGAGAAAATTTTACAAATATAGAGTTCAGTTGCCTGCAGACAGCGTTACTAACCAGATGCAAAAAGTGTCCTCAAGAAATATAATATGTATTCGTGTGAGACGAAAAATAGTTTACGTGTTAAAAAATGCAAATAATTAATAAAAGAATCTCACAGCTCTATATCAGTGGTGTAATTTAAATCGTATCAAGCATTAATAAAAGGAGTGAAGTAAAATTATAATATTTGTAAGCCTACATTCTTGCTAAGAGAAACGTGTCTCTAAAAATAATACTGACGCAGCCGAGGCAAACATAAATATATAACCTCTAAAAAAATGTTGTAAATAACGTAACAATATAACCTACTTCAAATTGATGCCCAAAGCATGGTACAAATTAAGGTAACAAACCACCTACTTCAGAACATTTGAAGAGGATCGTAAAGGGTAATAGGCAGACGTCTATCCAGACCATTACACAGGAATTCCAAACTGCATCAGTATCCACACCAAATGCTATGCCAGTTAGGCGTGAGGTGAGAAACCTTGGATACCATGGTCGAGCGCCTGCTCATAAGCCACACATCACGCAGGAAAATGCTAAACGACGCCTCGCTTGTGTAAGGAGCGTCAACATTACACGATTGAACAGTGGAAAAACGTTATGTGGAGTGACGAATCATGGTACACAATTCGGCGATCCGATGGCAGGGTGTGGGTATGGCGAATGCCCGGTGAACGTCATCTGCCAGCGTGTGTAGTGCTAAAAGTGAAATTCGGAGGTGGTGGTGTTATGATTTGGTCATGTTTTTCCTAGAGGGGGCTTGCCCTCCTTATTGTTTTGTGTGGCACGATCACAGCGCAGACCTACATTGTAATTTTAAGCACCTTCTTGCTTCCCACTGTTGAAGTGCAATTCGGGGATGGCGATTGCATCTTTCAACACGATCGAGCACCTGTTCATGCTGCAACGGGCTGTGCCGGAGTGGTTACACGACAATAACATCCCTGTAATGGACTGATCTGCACAGAGTTCTGCCTTGAATCCTATAGAACACCTTTGGGATGTTTTGGAACGCACACTTCGTGCCAGGCCTCACCGACCTACATCGATACCTCTCCTCAGTTCTGCACTCCGTGAAGAATGGGCGGCCATTCCCCAAGAAACATTCCAGCACCTGATTGAAAATATGCCTTTGAGAGTGAACGCTGTCATCAGGGCTAAGGGTGGGCCAACACCATATTGACTTCTAGCATTACTGATGGAGGGCGCCAGGAATTTGTACGTCATTTTCAGTCAGGTGTCCGGATACTTTTGATCACGTAGTGTATGTTGATACAACGTATTGTTTATATTACTTTGTTCGTTGTCCTATTCTTGGCAATATTCCTGTAGGATACAACTGAAAATGAGTTATCAGTTTTTTTTCATTTATAGCTTTCTTATTATGTTTTCCTTTGCGTTATGCTAATTTTATTATTATTTTATTACTTTAATTCCACCAAGTTAAAGGTTAACATTTTAGCAATTATGGCTTATGTAAGCTATGTAAAATGAGTACAATACACGCGAAGCACATAAAACTAATAGTTATTTACCCAACTGAGGAGGAAACAATCAAAAGGCAATATCTTCATTAAATGCACATTTTCAGAAAACTAAGATAACTTATTTCTCTTTAATGATGAATAATATGGGAGCCGTGTGAGAGAATATAGATTTTATATGATCTTCTATGGAACCTATAACACGCCGCCACAATTCTAGAGCACGATCATTTCATAAAATTTAACTTTAAATGTTGAAACAATGTAGTAAATACCATGTGATTGAAATAGTCCATTGAGTTCCACTCACTATGTAGGTCGTCTCATTCCATCGCCACCTCATCATCACCCTACCCTCGAGGCAAAAGATTCCGCCCGCTGGATGCCTCCACTTCAGAAATGGATCTAGTTATCGCTTAGTGGAATTAGTTACCGCCGAAGGTCATAAACCATATGGGAAGGGTCAGAAACGACGTCGTTTTATTTTCGGAGCTATTTATCAAAGCATTAAAACACTTATCCTTCTTGATGTAAGGTATAATAAATTAGTTTGAAGCAATTTCAATATGTTGAGACAGAATGTACCCGAGGTAATTTTATTATGTGCTAAATTATTCAGTGTTTAATCTTATATATATATATATATATATATATATATGATATATGTTTACAATGTGAAAACCATGTCAATAATAATTTCTGTATAATGTAATATTTGTCGTGTACATAATGTTCCTGTTTAACTAAGTTTAGAACTACTTGCACTCTGCAGTTAGGGTAGAAACGTGATGTTCACATGGTCAGCGAAAACGTGATCTTTTGTGTAAGAATAGAAGGGTAAAGTTTTATGACTCTGTTTCCGCTCCGGAAGTATGGAGCGAGGCAAATATAATATAACGGCAGTTTCACCGTTGACTTTTAGGTTAAGCAGTTCATAATTGACGTTCAACAGTAAACAGTACACAGTGGAAGACAGTTGAAGTTGTTAAGCAGTTCACAGTCAACAATTGGCGCGCAAATGGTGATAAGTTAACCGGAAAATTATGTAGTGTTAGAGTGAGGAAGTAACAATAAATAGCCATAAACCAAACATCACAGTGTGTAGTCAATTCCTCTATAAGCTCCCAGTACCACAACTGAGATCGACGAGCTTGTCAAATATCATGATAGGCAGAGTCCATGCAAACATCACCGCTGAGAACCAACTAGCCAGGGTAGCAGTGAGGACAACAAGACGAAGCCACGTCGAATGGAGAAAACAGGTACAGTGAATTTCAGCATTACTTCTATCTCTACCACTAAACCGCGTTCGACTCCAACCCGAGCGGGCATCGAACCCGGGACTGCCACCAACGGCGCAGTCTTCGAAACAATCAGACAGGGGTACCAACGCAATATTATACTTTATCGTGGCTATACACTGGCATATAAGAGACTGAGATGATAGTTAAGTATTTGAAAGACAGGAAACAATGATACATCATACATTTTGCACACATTATAAGTAACAAAAGACACGCTGAAAAATTCAAACGAACCATAGGAAATATTCCTTAAACAGTTAAAGCTGGAAAACAGCACTTAAAATAGGCAATTTCGTTAAACGAATTCTTCATTTGTATCCAGGAAATTTCTTTTGAGCTCTTATAGTTTTAAACAAGGCGGAATATCCCAACTGGGCAGGACCCTTCCCTTCGTAACGCCCACTTGAACCGAGGACTCGCACTCCCCAGGACGTACGACAACGCACTGGACAGACGCCTGGCGAGGTTAGAGGGTTTATGGATCAGAGTGAGAGACCGGGATGTGTGATCCGGCACAAGCCCTGGAACGAGGAGCGAGGAAATGGGTGATAGAGGCATATGAGCGATGAATAATAGGAAAGGTGATGATGGAGCACCGGTGGAATGAAAAAAGACTGGCCAAACTGGAAATCCCAGAGAAAACCCGCCCAAAGGCCATTTTGTTCACCACAAACCCCACATCGAGTCTCTAGGATTGAACCCCTGACGAGAGCGAGCGGTCTAACCACTTGGCCACGGCGCCTTCCCTCATAGTTTACAATTCCAAGAATAATAAAGAGGATTTCACAGACTATTCAAAATTAAATTTAATCGAGTTTTATTTATGGACGCTCTTTAACTACTATGGTTCTTAGCACCCCATTATATTGGACGTGAAAGATCGGAAATTTTGCTCAGAGGCCTCTATCAGGTTTGAGGTTCTTTTACATACCGTAAATCTACGACACCAGCTTTACTTCCCTTCCGAAGGAAGCCATGCTAAGGATTTTTACGCCCGAAGAAATCCATCGCCCTCCGCCGGGTTTGAACTCGCGACCTCAGACCAGAGGCTAGCATGTCACCGCTAGACCACGGAGGATGACACAGACTATTCACTATTGCTTTGTCTCAAACATAATATGACATTTTAATCAAACTCTTTAGGGTAGTTTCAGATAAACTAAACAGTAACGAAATATTTGCATAGAGTTTGTTCTCTCCCTCTCTCGCTCGCCCTCTCTTTCTCTTGTTTTGCTTTTCTTCACGCCTTAAGTATATTGTATATGAACATGAACAATTGTTTTATTTAATGACGTTAACCTTTTAATGCCAACGATGAATTTTCATACTTTTGAACATAATGAGCTTCATACTGCTTAATTTCGAACAAATTCTAGACGACATTTTTAATTAATATAAGGTGCATAGATAGGAATATTCTTTTGACTACATAGTAGCTATAGGCTAACTGAGAATTGATTATCAGGCACATTAGCTTTTCTTATACCTTTAAAGGATGCTGAAAAACAGGATACGCAATTATTTCATTTATTTTACTGACATTTAATTGTTATTTACCGAAGTTTATAAATAGGTAAGTAATTCAAATAAAAAGCCACTACAGGTATAGTAAACATTGGTATCTCCATTGCACGAATTGTTTTGCAGCATATGCTGCTGTTCCTCTAATTTCTAACTGATTCGAGTAGTCATGGTCGTTAAGGCAAGACGAAATGGCCTGGCCATCCATTCCAAGGTTAACGTCTAGAGTTCGAATCCCAGCCTATGGTAGAGCATGGGGAAGGTCCACGTAAAATAACCGGCGTAGTGGCACGCGGACTAATGAAGTTATATTTAATTGGGTTGCATGGATTTTTCTTTATGCCCTAAAAACACTGCAATTGTATTGCAATAAATAAGAATAGTTATGATACAAATTAGAAATAGTTGTATTTTTTTATGTGAAAATAACACAAAAAGCACTTAAATACTCGAACAACCTCTTAATAGTCGACTTGTACATCTGCAAACCAGTATATTGGAGGGTTAAGACATCTACCTCTGTCAGTGCTACCTTTAGGATATTGCTCTAATCCTATACCACAGAGCAACCCAAAAGGTTTGGTTGAAGGCCAACTACCGCCAGCGGCATTAGCCTCCAAAATACCCTTTCTAGATAGGCACATGTGTATGTGCTTGTGTGGAGTTAGAATAAATCATGCCTAACTGTGTGCGCTTGCGTTTGCAGTCATAAATTAAAACCAGAAAGCGGAAACTTTATTACACTGTGGGTAATCCGATGTTTTCCATATTTGTTTTGCATTGATTTACACGTCCCTCTTCCTTTCATCCTTCCTACTGTTTGTGCTTTGTTATCTGCTTGAACCGTGAATAAATCGAAAACATGCTAAAAGTAAAAGATCATATAAAATCCTGAAATACAAAACAGCTGGACTTTGGCCTCTCAGAAATTCGCATCGTATATGGGAGGTGAAAACATATACAAATACGCGAAATAAGATAACAGTGAACATAATTTGAAGTAGTGGGGTTTTCTGAACCATTAAATTACAAAGTTATAACAATTTGCAGTGAAGAGATAAAAAACATGACTTACAAAGCTTAAGGATTTCTTTCTACACGTATTTACAGGCTAATTTTTTCGTACTGACGCGCTTGTCTGTATGCGCAGCACAAGAAAAAGTCCATTTATCTGCTGGGAGGAGCGTTGGATCAGTAATATCAGAGCAATAGGCGCACACACAACGTGAGATAAGGAGACATCACTACGCGTTCCGAGTGATTGTTGTTCAACTGGGAAATACAGCCAGCCGTTCTGCCTCCACCCTATACTACCTTCTCCTCTGCGTTTCTGCCCTGTCAGATCGAAAAAAATCACCTGTACATATAGAAGTTTGATTTGTTTCGGTGTGCAACTGCAACGTTAAACCCGAGGACTTAAACTTCTTGGCCACTTCATTTCATTGTTTTTGTAAGCTTGATGAATTCATGCGTAGAGATAATGCAGGTTGTGATACAAAGACGTATATTTTGATGCGACTCCAACTTTCTCAATCCACTATAGAAAATCACATGTTCGAGTGCGAAATATGACTACTTGTATATGATGATCCACCAAAATTAATTGGTTAAAAAAGTTTATAGTTGCTTCAGGTCATACCCACTTACCTAAGTATACATCAAGTCGTGGTTTTTCACCACTGGGTTCCTTTGTTTCCACGTGAACAGCATACATGGTTATTCGTTTGGAGTCTAC
Source organism: Deroplatys truncata (assembly GCA_030765065.1). Taxonomy (NCBI): domain Eukaryota; kingdom Metazoa; phylum Arthropoda; class Insecta; order Mantodea; family Mantidae; genus Deroplatys; species Deroplatys truncata. The sequence continues at coordinate 113,437,583 of CM060986.1, forward strand.
AATGATGTCATCCGGAGGCAAAGAGTACATGTTAAACGTATTCTTGTTTACTTGTAGTTACCTAAAAGGATTACAGTAAATTGTAGTTTCCTAAACTTAGATTATATCTGTCAATCCTTGCAGTATGGACAATTCTGTAATTATTGGGTGAATTTAAGATATTTTTAAACAAAGTCAAACTCACTCTTGACACATAAAAATATACACAATTTAGATAAGATATTGGCTTGTAAATTGATATGAAACGGATAATTCGTTTTGTTATGGCAACCTTAATATCAATTCTGACTCATCCAATAACAATTATGATTTTGATGAAATGTATTAGTTTAAGATATTTAGATGATGAATAAAATGTATTTTAGATTTCCGCAGATATTGTGCAAGGTTCTCTTACTTCTCCACTTTTTTTATACAAATGTTAAACACAAAAATTTTTTTTTCATGAACCACATTCATAATACAATTTCTTTCATGTTTTCCCAGATTTTTACTCCAGTGCATTTCGAAATTTTTCTTTTATTTACTATAAAGCTCGTGGCCGATTTATTTAACTAAAAATGTGCTTATTGTGGCTTTAACGAATTAGAGTTACTTGCAGATGGCTATTTATCATCACTAGTATAAAGTGGATAAAAAATATTTTTATTTTTTAAAGGATTACACTTCTCTTTGCAGGACTTACAAACCAATGCCTTGGGTTAGTAGCCTGTCGAGTAGCAAGCAAACTCTGGATCAAAGCATATCCAGGATGGGTGATCAACCTAACGCTTGGTGTGGAGGTGAAGAAGGAAACAAAGGTAGCGATGAAGGGGTGATAGGAAAATTCGTGAATGAAATTATCCAGTATTCGCTTAGCGACCGAGAAAGACAGCGAAAAAATCTCTGTTCAGGTTGGTCCTGAAAGTATGCAAATTAGAGGAAGTAGCATTAGCGATACAAAAGTACAATTACACAAATACACGTTTTAAGGCCCACTGACCGCTAACAGAAAAGTACACCGTATAGTTTTGTCTTTCTGTATCTGAAGAGTATAACTCATAAACGAAAAGTATGATAAATATCAATTTCAACTGTTTTATAAGGATAAGATGAAACCTTCAGTAAATTTTTTCACCCCAAATATATTGGAAGAAGAAAATTCCAGTTTTGTTATTCTCTCAAAAATGACGTAAACGTTTATTGTTCAGGTATGGATTTGTCAGTAAAATAAACACTAACATGGATTTACATCACCGCGAGTCAGGCGAGCTAATCCGTGAGCTCAGAATGCTGACTGTTCTATCACTTTTGAACCAATGAAGAAGTGCATCGACATATGCCTTTCATTTCATTACATTACGCCTCCTTAGATCTCTTTCTCTTAATACTAAATCATTATTGATTTATTCATTTCGAACAATATTATTGGTTTAGTATTTGCATTTATCCTCCCATAAATTGTTCCTTTCCCTTACCTAAATGTTGCCGAATGTGTCTACAATGATTGACTAATACTCAGAAACTCTAATCTGTCTGCTATTACCTAGAATTTAGAACCCTTACTTAAGCTACAAGCTGACCCCGGCGTGAGCCACTGATTACTTTCCGTTTACCAAACTGTTAAACTTTCCTTCTTTTCCGGTTCCAATTCTTGCACAAACTATTATATAAACGTTTAAAAAAGAATTATTACACAAATGTTTAAATTTCTGCAAACAGATCATATATCAGTATATATTTCCTTTCCATTATCATTCTGCGCTTCTGTTTTTTATGAATCACTTGATGAATACCTATTTATTTATTTATCACTTAATATTAACTCAATATTAATTGCTACTGTAGTACACATTTACTGTTCCAAGTGACGTAGTTGTGTTAAAATGTTTCTATATATGAATATTTTAGATCTAGCAGGAATCTTCCCTTTGAATGTTTTAAGTTCGTTTTATTTGTATATATTACCTTCTCTAATACGTATAGTAAGTAGGGAAGTATTGTATTCCACCCAAAAATTCGATACCGAGATTTCACCGGAAATATATGTTTTGTGACCCCCTGAATCTAAAAAAAAAACATTTTTGGAAACATGTCCGTGAGTGTGTCTGTGTATCTGGGTGTCTGTGAATAGCATAATTCAGGAACGAACAGTCGGATAAACACCAAACTTGGTATTTAGGTTCAGTATCTTCCACAGATGCGACATGGAGGTTTTCAAGAAAATCACTCCACCCCAGATTACCATTTAGATGGAACATTTTTCGAAAATTTTAATTTTCTCAAAAATGGCTCTAACGATTTTGATTAACATATCATATGTTTTAGATATTTTCATGACAAATGAAATGTATATGTCTGAGTTTTTGGAAATGTCTTAAAAAGTATTTTTCATTGTGAACGACTTTTACATAACTGGTAAACCAGAAGAGATAGACAAAGTTTTACTACACCAAAAATTTAGATCGCGTTAAAATACACAATTTTTGTTGTTGAGTGAACCATTTTCGAGATATTGCTTGTTATTCCCATAAATTTTCCAATACTTATACTTTTTCTCAAATTCGTTATTCATCTTTTTCTGTCCTGGTAATGCAAAGGGAATGGAATACTCCACATAGCAACCACCTCTTAAAATATTTGACTATAGTTTAATGCCTACCAATTCCCCTTGCATCTACAAGAAAATTAGCAATAGGATTAACATCTCGATATCTCGATTAACATGAAGCATATGGAGAATAAGCGTTTGTAAAAATAGTTTGTACAAGAGTAGAGAAAGTCATGTGAGTGTAACACATCAGATTTTTTTAAATTATGCTGCATTGGATATAGACTTATAATATACGCGATCTTTGTAGATGTTCCAAGACACTAAAAGTAGGAGAATGACAAGGAAAATAGTTTTTCACAAGTATGACATATGAAAAATTAATTCCCATAGATCCTGAAAGAGAAATCTGGCACCATGGCTTTTGAACTCTCCTATACTGCAGGGCTCTCGAATCCCTCCTGAAGTGACTCAGCTGTGCCACCCCTATGGGATATGGCCAAGAAAATGTTCTCTGTCGCCGTCTAAGTATGTGCGTAAATAAATACCCCGCCGACAAGGCACTATTAGTCCATGTAGTATTAAGCCGGGCAAGACAAGAATACTGAAAGCAAACAAACATCTCTCTAAATGTGCATGTCTGTGCTATTGGACAAGAAAACATACCATAGAGTTTGTGGACCAGAAAGTGTAATTTTCACGTGAAGTGTTAGTAAAGGCACTACTAGAAGTTATAATAAGTTGGAGGTTTTATTATTATTATTATATTAATCTGGTATATAATTATTCAATAGTTCTTAGCACCGTGTACAAAACTCATTCATTTCTATTAGCTCTTAGGATGTAACCGATTACCAATTTACGACTTCAAAGTATTCATTTTATTCACTGAAAACGTAAATGTGTAACTTTTGGTTTCAAAAGTGATTCATAAAATAAATAGTGAGAATTTTAATTGGACATATGACCTTACTTTTCAACGTTAATTATAGAAACCTGACACTTAATTTATTATCTGGTGTTTTCATTTCAAAACCTTCCACTATTTCATTGTAATATAATTGTATACAAAAACATATGTTTTAAATACTCAGTGGAAGTTAAACCAGGGTTAATCCAATTTTAGTTTTCACTTCATCAAGCCCTGCAAATTGAATTACATTATTTTCATACTCAATATATATATTTTTAATTGTTTCCTTTGTATAGCGCACTTCAACTTGTATGATCATATCGAAATAAATTATGAAGTAGGCGTTTTTGCTCGCTCAACTATAGGTATCAAAACGTTCAGTTTTGTTACTTTTTAATCATAGGCACGCATTCACTCCCACACTCATATTTCCAGAGCTGCAAAGGACAGGGAATTATTCTATTTAAACAAATATTCCCCCTTCAGCCGGGAATGAATAATTTATTCCCGCACCTTTCGTCTTCTATCGTTTTGCTAATGTGTACTGTATTGCTTGCTAGACAAAAATACATCCCGTTCGGGCCTCTTCGCGAATACTTCGAGTTGTTATGAGACAATATTCTATGGTTGTATTCTATTCGGCTTTTGACAATAATAACAACGATATCCCGGTTGCCAACATGATGCAAAACAAGTGAATTAGAAGTACAAAAAATGAATGTTGTTTCAAAAAGAAATATGTAAATATACTTATAACTTACAAATAATTGGTGGAACGTTACGAATACTCCAAAAAAGAAGTATTAAACCCCTTCAAAACAGAAATAACAAAGAATAGAAAATGGAAAACAACAGGCACTTCATTTTTATTTTCAATCTATATTTATTTTCACGAGATTATCCGAAACAAATTGCGTTTGATACAAGACATAGGGAATTCAAGTTCCAAATTTATTCAATGATGTAGTTCACGAAACAAACACTTGAATGTTATTTCTGATTTATAAAATATACTTTTTAGAAATAGCAGCTGATGTTCCTATGCTTTCTTTTAAAATATTTAAATTCAGATTTAATTAAGATTATTATTGTTTTCTTATGAAACATATTTTATTTTCCTAACTTTTCGTCCTTTGCTTCATAAAACTAGGATATGAATATAAACAAACTTGGTTTCCTCCAATCCCTGATTTGGTTTGGTGCTATTAGAATGCACTAGGAAGTTAAGAATTCCAAATTAAGGAATACAAAAATAGCAGTTTAAATATAAAATAGTATTACAAATAAACCATTATTTTATTTCATAGATTTCAAATGTCATTTATGAATATTGGCTTTGCATTTATTAACATTCTTTATTTAATATCTTCACTTGTTCTCTAGCCGATTAAAAACACCGTAACGCAGCGGCTGTGTGCCATGCTTTGGGAGAACAGCGCCGGGCAGTTGCAGAGGTAAATAGGGATAAGTAGCACATTCGCTCAGCGCAATCACAAGAGCACACGGTAATCAGTATCTTCTGGAAATTTCTCTTCTCTACGCATCTAGAACATTCTTACCAGCTGCTTTATAAGCGAGTGAGTCTTTCAGTTAGTGAGGGAGTGAGTGAGTGAGTTAGCGAGTACATTTCTAATGCGACTCAAGTGTGCGACTACGAGTGTGGTTGTGACGGCAATGTCTTGACATACAGTGAGGGCTGAGAAGCGATAGATTCAAGACGTCATGTGTTCGATTCCCCAGGGAAGAGGCTGCTTTGCGCGTATTTCAATGCGCGGTTTCGTCACGAAAACAAGTGAAGTGACAGGGAAAATTGAACTAGATATATTAGTGTGCTGACAATGTGAACTAAGTGAAGTCATGGTGAAATTTAAACTTGATTACATTTAGGCAACAGTAAAAGCTTTGTGAAGTGATAGTTAAAAATTGGAAAAAGTCACAACACTAAGATCGCCAAAAGTATTGTTTAATTACATATATCAGTGAGCAATTCCCATTTAATTGCAGTTTTTGTATTGTTTTATTTGTGAAAGTGTCTTAAAGCATTCTCAACAAACCTGGTATTTCCGGGGGAATGTTGTTAAACCTGAGGTGTTTTAAATTACTAGAATAGCTTTGAAATTAAATTTTTAATTATGAACTTCGGTCAAGTTACAGATAACTAAGGAAACGTTTAATCCATTTACGACGTAATGAGCTAAAATATTAAAATGTCATATTCTTGATGGAATTAAAACCGGCGTTCCGTGTGGCAGGCTGTATGAATAGAAGTCTAAGAACACGTTAATATCGCTTAGGCTACATTATTTGGTTGTTAGATTCAGTTTCTATTGCCAATAAATGTTACTAAAAACAAAATAGTGTGTTTACTCCTCCCTGATTTTTGCGCCATTACGCATATATTCATTATAGACTTTCTTTTAGTTAGATCATGTGTAAAACATCGTGACAGTCCACTCCTGAAGCATTGACCAGCCCACTTGCATAATAAGAGAGGTGGGATCATGCTGTAAAAACTGAGTTTTATTTATGGACGCTCTTTAACTGCTATACATATTTTTCGTCCCATTCTATATTAGGCGCAAAAGACCGGAAACTTTTCTCAGAGGCCTCATTATCAGGCTTGAGGTTCTTTTACGTGCCGTAAATCCGACACGGAACCACAGGCTTTACTTCCCTTCCCAAAGAAGGTATGCTAAGGATTTTTATGCCCGAAAAACAATCATCGACCTCCGCCGGATTTGAATCCGCGACCTTGGGAACTAGGGGCTAGCATGGTACCCCTAGAACAATGGAGGACAACCCAGCTGCTGTGATTGTGACATTGTAACCTTGTACATTTGTTTGAGTTTCGTTGTGTATGTGACTGCCTTGGAGTTCTGATATCACTTCTGGTCCCTTGCTCCCCCACCACTTCGAATTTTTCCTCTCTTGTGAAGCCGGAATTATAAAGGCAATAATTATCATAATAACCTGAGAAGGATAGCAATATAAAATAAGTAATAATATTTAAAATCAGTGTATGTATAAAAAGGAGAAGCATTGTGAAAATTGTTGACTGTAAAAGCGACAGAAAGAACAGACAGGCACAGTTGTGTTAATTAGGGACCAGCCGCAGGTAGAAAGGGTAAATACCATTGAAGCAAGTTTTTCCTGGTAACCAGCAGAGTGCACTGTAGGCATCATGGCGCTAAGTTTGAGGGGAGAGAGGGGAAGTTTAGGCGTTGGTTTTTCCTTGTATTAGCGTGGGTAGATCAGTCTGTCCTGGGTGCCTGCCGAGGACGGGACGCCGTTCTCGTCGAGTTGTGAACATTGGCGGTGAACATGCTAGAGGGTAGAACGCTTAGCCGTAGTTAATAATTCTTCGGTCTTGGTAAAGACAAAGTAACTTCGTATGCATTTAATAGTGATCGGCAAACCGCAGTATTATTTTAAATAGTGAATAAAAGTGTTCCAAGACAGCGTTTGTGTGTTTCTCTGTACATACCCACGCATACCCTAAGGTTAAGATTTCATGCTGGAGCAGCCGTGGCAAAAGAAGAACCATCTAGGAGGAGACAATCAGCAACCATGAGGCAAAGGCATTGCTTCTGTGGTTGGAGGACGGAGCGTGCCTGCGTCATATTGCGCCTAAACGTGGGGAGAAAGAATTACCTGCGTCACTTGTGTCAAAAAGTTTTACACTAGCTGTAGCAAAAATTCAAATCCTTTAGCCCTGGATCACAAATATTCAGCTGCAACTTCATTTGAATATACTTTATCTCAACTATCCTTAACTTTGTACCAACCTCAACCATTTATTTACTGTTTCATCTTCAAAACTCTGTGTTTAAAATGTCAACCTCATACATTCAGTAGTTTGCCTAAAACCTGACATTCGTAGGAGAACTACATCTGAATTATGCTTACTTTTCTGCCAACGTCTGCCATATATTTTCTTCAAATTCCTAATGTAATCTGAACTCTACATTTTTAATGGTTGGCAATATGTCTTACAAACCCTTAATTTAAACTCCATTACATATGAAAGCTACATAAATAGAGTAACATACAAAATCCAAATCTAGAAGAACATTTTTCCTCCGGTTTTAATATAGTGTATCTATAGATTATAGATACATATGTCTCGGTATTACAGTATATGCATCCCATAAGAGTAAATAATTCGTGTTTGGTTTGGCAAGACGAAATCGAAAGGCGTCGAATTGAGGAAGATCCACTAGCAAAGCCTTTCTTTGAAGCAGGAAATCTTGGAGCTCTGTGGTGGAATTTCATTCCGGCTTGCTTCCGCTCTTTTTCCCCCAGATTCTGATTCAATGTTCACATGACTTTTCCGAGCCGAGGCGGTTGTGTTACCGGGAAGGGAAAAGGATAAGTGGGAAGAATCACATTGTTTGTTGTCGAAGCTTTGGATTTATAATTCCATCGCAAGCGAGGGGTATGAGACATCGCAACCGTGCTTCTAGAAAAGGCTTGAAAGAGATGATCCTTGGGGTGATATTCGGAAGCTGCGGATTTGGAATCGGGAACGTTGACAGAGGGAAGGGAAGAGAGAAGAAAAGCAGCTTCCCGGAGGAGTGAAGTGGGAAGCGTCTCTCACTTGGAGATAATCAGATTGTCTTCTGCTGTATGTGAGAACCGGAAGGTGCAGCGAAGAAAAGAGATTACCGGTCGAAGACGTTGATTGAAGCCACAACAAGACATCACAGCCCAGATAACTTCATCTTTCAAAAGAACAATTCTGTCGATTCTTCTAGTTTCCGTCCTTTGAAATGAAGGATGTTGATCAAGGGGTGCCTCGCAATTCTTGAAACTCCAATACCACATAGAGTTTAGAATTTATATGAAGAAAATTTTGAAAAGATACAAGGACAATCCAAACGATAACGAACATTATTAATATTCTCTCGCCTCCATAGAGACGTTCGGTTGTTACATTTCGCCTTATTAATCGAGTCATTCTGAACAAGTTTGTGATGCTTAAAGCTTTTTTGTTTACAAGTTACTGAAATTGACAAAAATATATGGTCACGTTAGTATCCTTACTGTACCCTTAATCTGTCACTAAAACCGAAGTTTTACGTGCATTTGTATGACAGAAAACAAGCGTGTGGTAACCTCTCTAGGGTGTAACCTTGTAGTAACTTCCAAGATAATCAAAGGTGTGGAAGATCAAGAATAACAAGTTTCATTCAAAAAGTTCACTTTTTTTCGATGATCTGGAAGAAGACAGAGAATTAATTTTGAACAGATAGGCCTTGAACGTGGTAAATGGAAGTCGTCAGCACTTCGGAACTTAACACAGCATTTTCGAAAGAGAAACTTCACTACTTTTCCACAAAAATATTGTACCATACACCTACCATTCTTTGAATGATATGCATATCTGCATCTACATATCTTCAGAATAGTAGATGCTTAAGGATAATCTATTGCATTTAATTTTTTGTAGTCAACACGAAATACCGGGTAGGAGCAGCAAACACTTCACTTTTTAAATCATAGAGCGATCTCAAAAATAACACTGAAGATTTTCAATGTTTCATAAATTTTATAAAAACACTTTGAAATACAGAGACGTTTAGAAATAGTGTGCTTCCCCTCGCAGTTGGGTGGGAAAACCAAGCTTGATGGGCAAGTCAAATCCTCAAATCCGCCGCAGAAAACAATACGTGCAGTGTCTCCGATTCCTCTGCGAAGTTTTTTCTAAATTACAAAAATGATATTAACCTTGATAATGGATGTTTCATGTGCCTTCAGCATTTAATGAAAGTGAGTAAAAGAATACACTTAGGTTTCAATGAAAAAGTAAAGTACCATAAATGTTTCAAGTCAACTTTTTACAAACTATGCTCATAATCTCAAAACCAAATAAAATAATATTAAATTAAATAATTTAATAAATAATTTTAATATTAAAAAAACATTTTACTCTTAATATGTTCATCTGGTATACCACAGAAACGAAATTGTAATTTTTTAAAAAAATAAAAATGGTATATTATTTAAATACTACAAACTGGCGTATAGAATTTTATTTACTCTTCCGGTTTTTGATAAAAAGTTTTAAACCTTTAACTATATTTTTACTTTCTCTACTACGTATAGTAAGTAGGTGAAGTATTGTATACCACCCAAAAATTCGATATCACCGGAAATACATGTTTTGAGACCCCCTGAATCCAAAAAGCGCATTCTTGGAAACATGTCCGTGTGTGTGTCTGTGTGTGTGAACAGCATAACTCAGAAACGAACAGTCGGATAAACACCAAACTTGGTATTTAGGTTCAGTATCTTTCAGAGATGCGACAGCAAGGTTTTAAAGAAAATTCCCCCACCCCAGATTATCTTTTACATGGAATATTTTTCGAAAATTTTAATTTTTTCAAAAATGGCTGTAACGATTTTGATTAAAATATCATATATTTAAGATATTTTCATGACAAATGAAATGTATATCTCCAATTTTCTGGGAATGTCTACAAAAATATTCATTATGAACGTTAAGGGGTAGACGAAAATGTACTTCACAAAAATTTAGGTTTCTTTAAAACGCATAATTTATTTCAAATAACTTTATTTTCGCATAAGCCTTATTAAAGATGCAAACTGTCTACTTGGTCATTGTCTAAGTCCTTTCAACATTCAGTTGTTTCTCGCGATTGATTGCAAACAGTATGGATTTTAAGGCCAGCATATAGCGTCCAGTTCTTAAACATTTGACTATAGCTGTTCTCTTTATATTTATAACCAAATGTGTAATGTAGCTATATATGCAAAGCTTATTTAGATTAAAATGTAGTAGAGCTTAAAAAGGTTTAATAAGAATTATTTGTATACTCACTTATAAACATAAATGGTATAGAAAATCACGTGAATGTATGATAACAGATTTTCTCTATTTACATGTGGAATATAACAAAGCACAAATGAGATATAATATTCTGTTTGTATCGAATACATAAAAGATTAAGAAGATGGTCACTTATTTAGCCACATCCGATGTCCTAACTTCAGCGTAAGTGTACGATTTATACAAACAAATCATTTCAAACTGTGGCGAAAGAAAGTACTTAAGAAAGAAAGCGAATATAAGTAATTATGCCTAATAGTTACTTTACCTCAGTTCTTAAATAAGACTTGCCTTAATCCTTTGGTATGTGAATTATAATACCACAAAGTGTTGTATTATAATTATTTTACTATTTTATTTTAATACAAGTGTTACAATTATAACTATAAATTTAAACCAGGTTCCTTATAGCTTCTAATCACCCCTGTTAATAATAAAATTGAGTTGTATATTCCAATAAAGAGGTGTATTCTTCTAATAAATGACATTAATCAGGTGGTTTAAACCCGAAAGTTTTTCCTCTTCTTCCTCCTCCATTGCATTCATTAAACTTATTAGTCTGTTGTGTTTCTAAACTGGTCTGCCCATCTCTTGGTAGGTCTTTATGTATTTCTCTAACCCCTTGGATTGTACCTCAAAGAATGTTCTGACTGTAGACCAATTTATTGTGAGTTTTCTAACACACACATACACACAGACATCCACACATACAAGCAAACAGAACAACTTTTACTTTCTCTACCCGAACAGAGTAGGTAGAGAAGGTATTGATTCCGCCCAAAATTTCAAACCCGAGATTTGAGGCAGTATTTTTAACATTTAAATGATTTCAGTCTAATTATATAACATAAATTCAATAACAGCCCGCCCTAAAGCAATATGTGTATAATATATCAAATATATATATAACAGTCATTGTATTAATGTTTACATTATTGTATACATGTAGGAGCTGTGAGAATATAGGTCAAAAGTTGCTAACAATGAGGTAACCTTGAGGCAATAATGAATTGGAAAGCTTAATAATGCTACTAGTAATTCTTGGAAACAATAATATAATGTTTTTTAAACAGTTTATAAATAGCAAATAAGCAACTAGAAAGGCTAAAACTTAAATAAAAATGTTCTATTGGAGTAGGATTAGCCATTCAAAGACTTGAAATAGATGAAATTTCAAATTCAGGTGGTAGAAGTCGGTTGCTTGTAGACAGTGTTCCTAACCGGACACTAGACGCATTCCCGAGCATTTAAATACGTATTCAGTTGAGACACATACAATTCATAACGGCGAGAATATTATAAAGTTTACGTGCTAAAAAACTGCAAGTAATTAATAAAAGAATCTCACAGCTTTCTATATCAGTGAAGTGTTATTTAATCGTGTGAAGTATTAATAAAAGAAGTAAAAAAATATAATATGTGTAAGCCCACATTCTTTAGCCGCATCACCCCCTGCAAAGAGACACATGTTTCTACAAATTAATACTGACGCAGCCGAGGCAAACATAAATATATAATATTTAAAGAAACATAAAATACAAAGTTGATTCCTAAACTTGGCGCGAAGACCACCGGAAAGTAAACTTGGGGCGAAGACCAGCGGAAGGTAAACATTGAGGCGAAGGCCACCGGAAACTATTTACCATGCGTGCGGCAGTTACTTCATGAAGTTTGGCTCTCCAACTGCAGGAATATAAAATTTTCTTCAGATTTCACCGGAAATATATGTTTCGGGCACCTGAATCCAAAGTACAGCATTTTTAGCAAATGGTCTGAGTGTGTTGTCTGTGTTCGTGTCGGGAAATAGCATAACTCAAAAACGAGAAATCGGATAAATACAAAAATCGGAAGGTTCAGTACCCTCCAAAGATGCGATACGAGGATCTTCAAGAAATTCCCCCACCTCAAACCACCCTTTAAATGAAAAAAATTTCCAAAAAATTACTCTAAAGAGCTTTATTAAAGTACATATATTAAGGATATTTATATGACAAATAAAATTTCCATCTTAGATCTTCTGGGAACAGCCTGTAAAGTCTGCGTCAATCGGAAGAAATTTCGTCTAATCTTGTATAACTGTTAAATGTGAAACGATAGACGACAACGTCCTATACAGAAAATTATACCTCTTTTATATACAGAATTTATTTCAAATTAGATTATTTTTGCATAAAACATTTCTGAGATAGTTCGAATTGTTTATTTCTTAGTCATTCTCTTAAAGTCCTGTAACATTCAATTGTTTCTCGCTACTGCCCGGAAACAGTATGGAATTTTAAGACTAGTTTGTAACGTCCAGTTCTGAAATATTTGACTATCGTTGTTCTTTGTATCTGTAACGGAATGATTAATTTAGCTATTACTACAAAGGTTTATGTGGATTAAAATATAGTGCATAGGGATATAATGTTTATTAAGGATAGTTTTTGTACCCGCTAATAAAGATAAGGTTAGAGATTGTCATGTGTGTATCACATGTTTCCCAATTGATTAATATAAAGTTATTACTCGTGCATACCTAGCCATACAGTTGAGGCATATACCAGCATACTTTGAACAAGCCTTTTGTATAAAATAAGCATTATTTGAGTATATTTTAAGGCCTTCGAACATACTTATGAGCCTGCTTGGTTACTTAATCATTTTGTATTTTCTTCGAGTTAATATATAGAGGATTTTACAGATATTACGAGCAGCTTGTCATTTCCTGGCCAAAGCTCTTGCTTTGAAATCACCTTGTGCCCCAAAAGTACTCGAGAAGATTTTTAGATTTCAATGAATAAAGTCAGGTACTTCTTTGTTGAGAAAGGAGACAAAAAAGTGATATAGTGAGATGAATAGAAAGGAGGGGAAAATAAAGAGGATAATAAGAGCGTGAAAGGGTGAGAAATGAATCACCGAGGGTTCTTGTGAACGACGAGGAATTGGGATTAAAATCACGATTCTTTACTTTTCTAACTTTTCCATTTAATACTCTATTTAAAAGAAGATTAAGGTGTAACAGGGCTAAAGAATGACTTTATCGCTGATGAGGTAGACATATTTGCTTTTTTGAAGACAGAGAGTGCAACGGAAAAAATGATATCCTGCGCAAATTGGGGTCTTTATTTACGATAACTTTCTCAAAGTGAAACATTGGTTTATATACTTATTAACATTCTGCATTTTGAATGCAAAACTTAGCTGATATGCATGCTGTAAGCAATTTCCATATACCAATGTATGCATTTATCTAAAGTATTTTATATAAATACTTATAATGACTAGGCCATATTTATTTTAAAATCCTACTACACAAGAAAATAATAGGATTGTAAATAAAATTTGATGTGTTACATTCTCATGGCTTTCTCTACCTACTATCTTTTATTGTTTACTGTTTCGAATAATCTTATAAAAACTGATACTGCAACTATCATTTTAATCTGTGAATTCTGCATCACTTTACATAAAAAATGAATAACTCCTACACAATTTGGAGTAGGGATATGAATTTTAGCCCATTTTTAGGGCAATGCTTTCTCTCTAAAAGTCGTCGTAGTCGTATTACGAAATTCAATCTAGTAATTTATTTTAAAATTAAGAATGTGTTTTTTTTAGATACAACTTTGTTTGCAGATAGCAGGTTCGAATATGCAACTCAGGACACAATTTACAGAAAGCCATATAGCGACCATATAATTTACATAAAGAATACTCACTAAATATTAAAACAAAAGGCTTTTAATTTCAAGGGTCCTATACAATTAGATAAAACATAACTTTAGAAGGAAGAATGATAGAACAAGTTAATAATTCCAATTACTTCTTAGGCTGCAACGTTTCATATATTAAAAATCAGTATGGAAAAATAAGATTAGCAAATACATTATATATGTCATGCACTAAAACGAAACCTCAAAAGTACTAGGAAATATACCAAAGTAACATTTTATAAAGTAATGGCTATACCCATGTTGTTGTATGGTTCAGAATGTTGGACATTTCGGAAAAATAAAGGAAAAAAATAGAAGCCGCAAAAATGTGGTTCCTCAGGAGCGATGTAGGCTACAGTTTAGTACATAAAACGAAAAATGACGATATCAGAATGGAATTCGACAGTTTTAAGTTAGTAGAAAAGACACACCAATACAGAACAGAGTGGAAAGAACATGTTGATGGAATGGGAGAATACCGCATCCCAAACGTGGTAATAAATTATAAACTTATAGACAATAGAAACATTGCAAGACCGAAGAAAGATGGTTACAGTAAAAATTAAATTCATGAGACAATTGGAACAAGCCTATCGAGGCTTAATCCCTGAAGGTAATGGAACTGGCACTACTGTTATACGTGGCAGAGCTTTTATGTACTCAATCCAGGCGGTTTCATTCTTTGTAAATACATATGAGTTTGTTTTCCCAATTTGTGCCTTGCAGCGTTTTTCTTTTTTTTGTGGGGGGGGGGTAAATTGATTTTTCTAGTATGAATGACCCGTTTTCTCAGAAACTCTGGAAGATAGCTAAATTTTTAGGATGATAAAAACAACTGCTAAGTGCGTTTGTGCAGCTACTTTTTGTTATTTTTAAAGCAAATAATTTCTGATAGATTTAATAATCATAAATTGTCCACCTTGTATATAGTGCAATAGTACACTGATTTTGTGCAACATTTTGATAGCGAGACTTAAATGGGAACAGTGTTTTTAAGAAACCATATGAAAAGACTGCGTGTGTATGTGTGTGAAAAGCATAGCTGAAAATCGAAAAGGCTGATGAATAACAAACTTGGTATATTGTTCTTCGAAGAATGGAACACGAAGATTGTCAATTTTTTTTTATTTTCTCAAAACTACTCAAATAATTTTTATTAAAATTCTGCATAAAGATAATTACACAACAAATAAAGCGTATAAGTGTTATGAATTACTTAAATAATTATATGTAATTTTGTATAATTGGTAAACCCTAAGAAATTGACAAACTCTTCTGCACTCAAAATCTGTTCTCTTTAAAACATTTTGTGTAATCAGTCCCTTCGGAGATATCTGTTATTTGTTTGAATTTTTAAATACTTGTCATCGTTTGAACTACCGTTACCTTAGAAATGTTTCTCTGGATGTTACGAAAAGAGTGGGTATGGAAATTGTAGCCCAGAAATTAATGAGCTACTTTTACTTTCTCTACCGCGGACATAGTAGGTAGAGAAGGTAATTGCATTCCATTCATATATTAGATGCAGAGATTCACTGGAAATGCATGTTTAGAGGTTCCTTCAGCCCAGAAACATTTTCATAAGAAGGTCCGTGTGTATGTGTGTCTGTTAACAGCGAAACTCAAAAACTAAAACTTGATATGTATGTTCAGCATCTTCCAAAGATTTTCAAGAAAATACCTCCTACCCCTAACTACACTTTACATGGAACATTTTTTATAATTTTTTCTCTTCTCAAAAATGTCTGTAACGATTTTTAGTAGAATATTACGTAGATATATTTAAACGTCAAATAGAACATATACTTTGAATTTTCTGGTAACAGCTGTGAAGTCCTCTTCTTTAAGGATTTGTGTGTAATTTTGTATAACTGGTAAATCATAAGGAATAAACAAAGTCTTCGGCACGAAAATCCAGTTCTCTTTGAAATACTTACTTTTTACTTCAAATAACTATTAGTAGGCTGAGATATCCGTTGTTATGGCTTTGAATCTTTCAATAATTTGTCATCTTTTGAACTGATGTCACGTTACAATTGTTTTTCTTGATGTGGCGGAGAGAGTAGGTATGGAATTTCTAGGGCAGCATATAACAAACCATTTTTAAACATTTGACTGTCGCTTCTCTTTTCTGTATCTACAGCGAAACATGTGGAATTGAACTTCGTGCCGGCATTCTGCTTATGGTAGCTCAGTTGGAGCAACTGGACGGAATCCGGAAGATCCATGGTTCAAATCCCAGCTATTGTGTTGAATTTTTCAGTGTCCGATTCTACCTTTCCAACCTTGTCCTACACGGGGCTTGTGTTAAAGAACAATTAATTCATTTTGTAAGAATAGTTTGTAGAAGCTAGTAATAAACTATAGTTGATAGTGAAAGGCATGTGAATGTAAAACATCCATTTTTTTTATTTGCACAGAAGCGCTGTGAAGTCCAGAAGCTACAACGCGGATTCGACTTCACAAGGATATGCGATCCTCTATGGCTAGCCTTCAAAAGCCATGGCTCTGGTCTAGGTTTGAATACGACGATACAAATCTATGATGTAAGTTCTATGCGCATAGGTCAGAGTTCGTCTGGGATAATTCAAAAGCATTATATCTCCGTATATGTCTTTTCGAAACGGAAGTATATTCGGAAACCCTGGTAGCTGAAACCGATGTTAATAGTTCTATGGTAACGCGTCGACTGCCCACCCTGACCTTGGTATTTTCGTGGTTTTCTATAGTCGGCAGACAGATGCTGTAGTAGTTTCTCATCTACTATGAAGCAGTATTTTTACCACTTAAATGATTTCAGTCTAATTATATAATATATAAATTCAATAACAGCTCGCCTTAAAGCAATATCTATGTATATGTAACAAGATATAAAAAGTATCTATTACAGTCATTGCATATGTGAATGTATTACGTAATTTAATAATGTAGGAGCTGTCAGCAATAGGTCAAAAGTTGCTAGCAATGAGGTAACAATGAGGTAAGCTTGAGGCAATAATAAATTAGAAAGTTTAAATGTTATTGTAGCAATAATGTAATTTTAGCGACAGTTTATAAAATAGCCAATCAACAACCAGAAAAAGCTTTAGTTAAATGAAGCTATTCTATTGGACTAGGATTAGCCAAATGGTTTACGTATTAAAAAGTGCAAGTAATTAACAAACGAATCTCACAGCACTCTATATCAGTGTCAAGCACTAATAAATGGAGTGAAAAAAACTTAAAATCTGTGTAAGCCTACATTCTTAGTCGCACCACTCCCTGCTAAGACATTCATGACTCTAAAAATAAATACCGACAAAGCCGAGACAAACATAAATATATAATATTTAAGGAAACAGTCAAAATTACAAAGATAATATATTTTTAAACATTTTTTGGGGCGAAGGCTACCGGAAACTTTTTACCATACGTGCGGTTGCAACTACTTTAAGTTCGGCTCCCCAACAGTTGAACTACAATACAATTTCTACTTCAAATTGGTTTTCCATACGTGAAGCAACAACCTACTTCAACTACGATTTCCTTTCCATTTCCTTTTCATCTTTCAGGGTCTCTCGGCGTGTGGCCGTGCCGGACAGATGCTTGCTCAAAGAAAAGAGTACTCTCGTGGACACCAGAGGGCCACTTGGTCAACGTTCACTCAAAGCCCTTGGCAGCTTAAGCAGTGGGACGGATCTTCGAACCTGGAACGGTTAAGGACTTACGCGTCTCTCTGTAGACCGTCTTCCTACGACTGTAGCCTTCTGTGGTTCCTTCACTTATCTCTTCCTCCTGGGGAGGGGGGTAAAATATAAACTGAGTTTTATTTATGGTCGTTCTTTAGCGTCCCATTCTATATTGAGCGTGAAAGACGAGACATTTTGTTCAGAGGCCTCTTTAACAGTCCTGAGGTACTTTTACATGCCGTCAATCTACGACAACTGACCACCCGCTTTACTTCCCTTCCGAAGGAAGCCATGCTAAGGATTTTTACGCCCGAAAAAACAGCCATCGCCATCTGCTTGGTTTGAAACCGCGAACTCGGGAACTAGGGGTTAGCATGGTACCCCTAGATCATGAAGGACAACCCTGTGGGGTGACAGGCACAAAAAAGATTATATATACATTATATATATGACCTATATATATATATATATATATATATATATAGGTCACAGTGCGTGAGGTGTCCCCCCGCCATCACCGTATAGTCTATACCAACGTTTGGTCTTTTAAATAATTTTAGGGAGGATTAGAAGTTCTATCCCGCCAATATTAAGTCTACTAAATTCACAAACCATTATCTCAAAAACAGTTGAAGATAGCATGCTGTAATGTTTACAGAATGTAGATGCATATCTTCCCAGTTCACGTATCTACTTTTATACAATAATTTTGTTTAGTAAGGGAAGTAGAGTTGTTTCTATATTATACCATTTTGACCCTAAAATGACCACCATAACGTCCTCTAAACAAAACACGACTAATAGCATTTACTTTCCCCCATAATATCAAGCAATATTTAAGATATTTCTTTCTACAACACTTAGTTAGATGTGCATCTCAACTTAATGGTCCATTTGTATTGTAAAAGAATCAATAGCGATTCTTACTTATTAATTTTAATACTTCAATTTATAAAACACTTTTATTTTTTCTTATATAATAATTTTAATGTTGTTGCCTAAGTATAGCACGATTTTGTTCTGTATTTATCACGGATGTCTTATGTTATATTTCTATGTTTTATTGTGTTATATAGACATAATTTGACAAACAAATCGAGTCATATTACTAAATAAATAAGATATCTACCTACTAGGTAGTTGTGGAGAAAGTAATAAGTAATTCTTCTTTTCAAAAAATTACTTCTTTCACGCAGTTCTAGAAAATAAGTATTAAAATAGGAGAGTATTGCTCTTTTCCTCATTAGGCTTCATTTTACATGGTTCTTACACATTTGTAGCTTTATTCCATGCTTCCTTAAAGGAATTAAATAGGCTCTTGCCTTAAAGCGCGACGTCTATTTATAATGTTGCTCATGTCAATTATTAGCATGCTTAACAAAGCAAGCCTTGCTGTGTATAATGGATTGGGTGTAACAGTTATTCCCTCTACATCTTGGAGAACTCCGAAGTTCCTGGATAAGTGGGAGAGGCTTCTCTAAGGTGTGCAAAACGGGTTCATTCAATGCACATACACAGGGGGGAACTTAAACTATAGCAAGTGGTTCTGATTGCCGCCCTTCCTTACTGAGCGACTGTGCTTGAAGCTTAAGGACCAGCACTCTCTGCAATTTCAGTGCTACCGGAGGAAATGGCACGAATTGCAAGCACTCCCATGGAATCCAATACAGAAAACTTGGTGGTGTGCATATGCCACCCTCGGTACAGTAGCTAGCAGCAGTGGCGTGCAGTCAACGCGATAAAATTTTCACTCTGTTTCTTCCGAAAGGTATATTTGTATTAAAAGTTTATTTTGTCCCCAATTCTGTTAATCGTAATAAAAAGCTGCAGTTGTTTTGATCATTCTACATTCTACTATTATTTTAATCATCAAGAAAAAGAGCCCTATTTTGCAAAGATATGTTAGGTCAATAATTAAAATACCTCAAAATTCAAAAATAAAATACATACAATAAGTAACCTATACACTATACATATTAAATGTTACGTAAAATGCAAGAAATATCAAAATTCAGAAGTAAACAAATACAATAAATGAAACCATATATGTACCTATTAAGCACGCAACTAATACAATAAAAGAAATAAATAATAATCCTTTGAAAACATTATTTACAAAAGTTTTGAGTTATGTAAAGCAACACTGCTTTTTTAAAACATTGCCAGCCCTCGTAGCCGTGGTCGGTGGAGCGTATAGCTTCGGCACTCCGCCAAGCTGAGTGTCGGGGGTTGCAGCCCCGCCATGGGCATGGCTATTTGTGCTTGTGTGTGTTGTATGTGTAATTGCGGTAAAGTAAACAGTAAAACACAGTACTCATAAAGTGCATAAACAAGGGAACTTTAAAAGAATGACAGAAAAACATCAATTGTTGGATAACTCAAAATTTGATTACACTTATTTAAATGAGCATTAAGAACGTAAGCTTATTTCCATGACATGAGCTGTATAAAAAAGGTGCTCGACAGTCTGTTTATGTCCACATGAACAGGTGCGTTCAGAGAATGAATGCGAAACCATTTTAAATAATGTTTACACTTTCTATATCCATCATAATTTATGTTAATATAAAAGCGGATTCATAATGTATCACTGACAGCCTTTCATGAACTGCAACTAATCCAGTGACATAATTTTCCAAAGTAAAGAGTTTTCTAGAACGTTTCGACTCTCAGGTCCTGTTTTATTTAAGAAATAGAGCAGCTAATATTTTCAAATTAAATTTAAAATGACGTAGCTATTTTAAGAAGCTTATCGTCTCTCTCATTTCCTTTATTTCCTACGTGAGCACGAACCCATACCAAGCATATTTATTTTTCATAGATATGATGTGCCTAATTTCTAGTGGTATTCTACATTTTAGGGTACAGATTTGTGGCAATATAAGAAACAGTGTTTTGTACTGGTAATGAAATGTTAAAACGGCTCCGAGTAGTTATAAACGTTTATGTATTTCAAAACTTCCTTTGCATTGATTGGCAACCTATTCAATATTCGCTCCTTTCGGTGGATAGAAGTTGCATATGGTCACCTTAACATTTGAGTTTTAGTAACTAAATGACTAAGAAACCTCGATTAATATTTAAATTAATAAATCCATCTTTATAATGCAAGTTTCATAGAAAGTGGATGAACGTATAAAAAATTTATGTATAACCCAATGCATAATGCCGACCATCTGACCGAAGGTTTTTCATCGTTTTCCTCGGTCGCTAGGCGAATGCTGGGTTGATAATTTGATTCGTGAATTTTCCTATCGCCCCTTTCATCACTACATTCATTTCCTAATTCTTCACCGTCATATCAGGCATTGGGCTGATCAGTTATCCTGGTTATGCTATGATCCACAGTTTGCTTGCTCCTCCACGGCAGCTGACTCAAGACGTTTTGTAAGTCCTTGGGGGTGTAAGCTCCAAAAGAGGAGGGTAACCCCTTAAAGAAGCAGAAACCCATTGAATATTAGTGTGTAAATGTAAATTCAATTATATATTAAACACCATTTTGTGTATATTATTATTATAAAGGTAGAAAAAGCTTGTGTATGTGGGCGTGTGCGTGCAGGTTAATATCGGAAAACACTTAAATTCGACAATTAGTTCAACTTATAAGAAATATTCTAGTTTGAAGTTCTAAAAGATTAAAAGGACAAATGTTGCTTTAATCGGCATCTTTCATTCATAAAGTATAAAAGGAAATAAAAAAAAGTATCTAAATATTAGAATTCGAGCATAACGGTGCTGTAATATAACCCATTTACTAGTACAGTTTTAACTCTTTCAGTTGCTTTACTCCATAGAGATGCGTGTGAAAATAAGATCCGATTACATGTTATTCCAAGCAATATATCTATGTAAGAGCCTAAGCTTTGGAGGATTGCTAAGCAAAGGGCAGAGTGATACAAACGTCAACTGGATCTACGGCACGATTTTACTTCTCTCCCACTTACATTTAGTGCGTAAGAAAGGTAATCCACCGAAAAATTGGATTTCGAGATGTTGCCAAAAATACACGTTTTCGAATCCCAATCTCTCTTCCTGTGTTTGTGTGTGTTATGTAGACTATATGTGTGGTGTATATTTATCTGACTGAGAACAGTATAATTCAAAAACAAATAAGAGCCGGTTAAACACCAGACTTGTTACTTCTAAATTTAGCACCTTCCAAGCATAGGATATGGATCTTTTCATGAAAATTTCGCAAATTCTTACAGTTTTATTTTCTTAACATTTGGGTATAATTATTTTGATTAAAATATATTATACGTTTAATATGCTAACATGAGAAATAAAAACCATATATATTATTTTTTATGATTACTTTAACGTCTCTGTATTTTGTTTTTGTACAATTCTATAAAACAAAGAACACGTAGAATCATTAAAATAAGCAACTTATTTGAAACTTATTTATTAGTAGAAAGTATCACAAATTTAGACTTTCTTAGCGCTAACTAAAGGAAGTGTAATCCTAGCTTTTTCTTTATCTTTAGTTTTCTGTTTCTGTAGTCTAGGAAGAAAGCCAGGTGTATAGTAAAAGGCAAAAACAATAAACACTCGAATTAATATAAAGCTTTCTGCCAACAAAACAGGTATTTCACATTTGTTAACAGCATACAAATCATATTCAGTAATTGTAAGGATGTTCTACCTGGTGATATGAGAACCATTTTAGAAGAATGAATTTCTCTCGGGGAACAAACATCACACATTTGTGCTATCCTGTAGTAAAAAGATTGCTTAAAAGAGAATTTTCAAATTGTGTGAATTTTCCAAATTTAGAATTTAGAGCATTATAGATTACATTTAAACATGTGAAAGGAAAATAACAATGAACTTTTGAAAAAATACAATTGTATCAAATATTTTTAGTTTAGCTTAGTTAAAATACGTTAAATCAACAATATAAAACTACAATAATAATCAATAAAACAAATGTAGACACTACTAAAGGACCGATAAAGGACTGGGGCGTATCACCATTGCATTTACACTTAAATAGAGGTAAGTGTACTTCCGTGGTTGCAATCTGTTTCTTGAAGTGTGACTACAATCCTGGCAGAGGACGATGGATATTTTAGGGCGTAAAAATCCTTAGCGGAAGGAAGTGAACTCGCTGATCGTGTGTAATATTTATTTTCACGTAAAACAATTTCATAACTTGAAAGAGAAAGCCCCTGAGCAAAAATTGTCGCCCATTTCACGCCCAAAGCTTCCTGCTTCTCTCTCGTGGTGCCATTTATGGAGTTGGGCTAATCAACTGCCACCATGCGCGTCTAGTGGTGGAATCAGTGACTGGGGAGATTTATCTGATTAGAGAAAGCGCCACTAGGGTGTCCCTATACGCCATCGGCGTGGAAGGAAACCAAATAAACAGCGTTTTAAACTAAAGTAAAAGCGGGAAAATAAAAATAAATGACAATAAACAATATAAAAATACATGATCTTCTACATCATTCTATCAAATAATAATAATAATAATAATAATAATAATAATAATAATAATAATAATAATAATAATAATAATTTAAACTGCCATACAAAATCAATTCAAAGCTAAAAAAATAAGATGTATACGGCACATAACACGAAATTATTTAGTAAAGAACAAAATCTAGTTATCAGAGAGAGAGAGAGAGAGAGAGAGAGAGAGAGAGAGAGAGAGAAACGGTTAAGATAGTAACAGATAAAATAATTATTGAGGAGGTATCCGCAGCTAAATACTTAGGATTCATAATTAGTTTAGAATTTAAAATAAAAAAAATGAAATAAGCTAGGAAGGGAGCATTTTAATTAGAATTTAATAAAGGAGATAAAACAAGGCAATATAGCATTCTAATAAAGCAACATTACAATACTGTTGCATCATCCGAACGCTAATAACTGTAGACAAATAATAACAGGAAGCCCATATGCGACTTTTAATTCAACTACTTGCAAAAACTAGATCTAATTTAATTCACCTATATGAAGGTAAATTTAAAAGAAGAGTGCAGAGAAGAACAAACAGAAAAAGGCCAACATATCTAGAGAATGTCCATGAAGATATCCAAGAAGAGATTTGTTTTTAAAACTTACAGAAATCAGAAATATTGAACGCCACATTAAAGGCGGAATGGGAAATCATTGGACTCAGAACCTTTGCCGTTATAATCCTTTTATTAATCCGTTTATTATTATTTTAGTTTATCATGTTGCCGTCTTATGCTGTGTGTTCGGGCAGCTCCATGAGTTTCTTATTCTCGCTTTCACAGTGCCCTATTCCCGTACTTAGAGGCAGCACATTGGGTAGCGTCCTTTCGCAACTTTCAGCTAGACAGTCTTTACTTAAGGTACTGAGTATTTATATGATATAGTTTTACAGTGGTGACTCAGATGCTGTTTTAACGCATGTGTTGTTCAATTCTAGTACTACATTGAATTCATATGCTCACTTTAAATTTTTGCAACTATTTGTTATTTCTAGGCTACAGTTTGTTAAGTTTGATGTGTGCTAATGATGAGATAAACGCTTGTGTTGTAGGGAAACCAAATACAGGATGTATCCTTATTGGTGTCATATATTTGGGGGACGTCTTCCTGACATCAAAACAGTAAAAGAACTTCATATGTACATGGGTCTGAAAATCAACCATTTCGTTGTTATAGGTCAAAGAAGGTGTATTCCATGAGTGAACAGATGGATATGCACTACATGTATAGCCGTGCAGACAGCAATGCAGCACGAGCAGGGGAACTTTATGCAGAAAGGTAGCCTGACAGGTAGTTGCCGTGTGCAAGCACATTCGCACGAATTCACCAATGCTTGAGAGAGAATGGCACATTTGAGAGGAGTACTAGGGATGTTGGGAGACCAAGAGCGGTACGAGCCATTGAGCTTGAAGAACGAGTTCTTCGTGCTGTGGATGCAGATCCATCGCAAAGCACAAGACGTATGGCTGTAGGGGAAAGAGCCATTCCTATGACTATCTGGAGAATTCTGCATGAAAATCTTCTGTACCCGTATCACCTTCAACGTGTTCAGGATTAAACGAGGCGGACTTTGAACCAAGAAGACGTTTCTGTCAACGCATGTTATAGGAGTGCGCTGTGTTCAGCAATATCCCAGCCAGTATCTTATTCACGGATGAGGCTGGTTTTACTCGCGAAGGCATCTTCAATTTTTATAACACTCATAACTGGGCATTTGAAAATCCTAATGAAGTACAACAGGACAACCATCAACAGAGGTTCTCTCTTAACGTTTGGGGTAGAATTATTCATGATCACGTTATTGGTCCTTACTTCTTCCCTGTGCGTCTGAATGGACAAACCTATCTCCAGTTTCTCAGAAATGAGTTGCATCATTTAACTGATAATGTGCCTATGGACATCAACCAACAAATGTGGTTTTTACACGATGGTCCTTCAGCTCATTTCATTATGATAGTTCGTAAGTTTTTGAATTATCCATTTCCGCAAAGATGGATTGGTCGAGGGGAGACCTATTGCATGGCCTGCTCGATCGCCTGAATTGAATCCAATGGATTTCTTCGTCTGGGACATTTGAAGTCCTTGTTTTATGCGACTCCTGTGCCTGATGTTGACATTTTTAGAGGACGTATCCAAACTGGATTTGACCAAATACGAGACACACCAGGAATTTTCAACAGAGCACGCCAGAATACGCAGGCAGGCTTTCTGCAAGCATCGAAGCAAGAGGAAACCACTTCGAGCAATTTTTGTAACTTTCGTTTTTGCGTTGTGACTGAAATAAAGGATTTTCAGACGCATGTTCATATGAACTTTTTTATACTTTTTTGATGTCAGTAACACGTGTCCCAAATATATGACAGCAGTAAAGATACATCTGGTATACATTTCGTGTTATGTAAAACTGAAATTAGACAAATGACCTCTCTTTTTTATTTACTGAATGAATAAGTTACAGGATTGGCTGTATCACAAAATCAGTATTTCAATATTTTATTTGTTATTAACAGCCATCACCGGAGAAGCATTACATAGAAACGCTTTATAGTCTATAAAGAGTGCCAAAATTTCTAGAACAGTCTCTCCAGGCTTGTATTTTTGGACTAAACCGAAAACAAAAAATTTACGGAAATTATCGTTTAGTAAACTAGTTCTCGTGCGCCGCAGAACATTAACCAGGCAGAAGGCACCAATCCTATTGCACGCTTACCGTAGGAGCATTCCAGTCTACTACTGTTTGAACCTACTGTAATTCGTCCATCAAGGAGGCAGGCTAGACAGGCTTAATTAGAAGACTAAAGCGCGAGGGAAACTCTCGAGAGACTGTCCCACTTGGGGGTAGCTTGGCTAGGCGGGCCCAAGGTTCCCTCTGGCCTCAGGGAATTAACCTGAAAGGGTGGGGTGCAGAGAATGCCTTAGCTACGTCGGAGACTTGCCTAGGGAAGGATAGTCCGAAAGAAAATACCCCATCATCTCGGTAAACACGTTATGCATTTAGAATGGTAGCTCGATCGGGGAGGGGCAGTAATCAATTCCCTCACAATAGACAGCCGGATGACCGAAGAAAATATGTAGTTTTCAGCTATGAGACTGTGAGACAGAACAAGCAAACGACTGTGATTTAAAGTGAAAAAAACAACAAGGCATTGTGGCAAGTTAACGTTTCGCCAGTTAACCAGGCCGGTTAGCTGTGGTTTCTGCTTCAAGCTAGCGTGTGACGGAACTGGCGGCTTTGCTGCAAATAAAAGATTGCATATGTAACGCATTTACCTCATATTTATCCTACAGAGTGCGCGAATTCGCGATCCGTATCATGCAAGTCGTTTTATTTTCTCTAATCCTTAACTATAGCACATAGAGTTCTGCATCAGGCTGTTTTGTTTTGTTTTAGGTCTCTTAAACACAAAAAAGACTGGATATATTCGTGAGAGAGAATGAAAGAGTGAGAGAAATTAAGAAAACGAAATTAAAAAATGGAGGATAAGTAAGAATGATGATGATATGGAATTTAAGGTCGCTAAACATCTAGGGTCATCAGCACCCTTACAATGTATGAACTTTAAAATCCAAAAACTAAAATATGGGACACTAACCTGCGGAGTCGAAAACACTAAAAAACATAACAGCAAATTCTAAAAACCAACACACTAAAAGCATGGGCAATAAAAGAGTTAAACAACGTGTCAAAAATTGTAGAATGCGAGGGACATGAGCGCCATATGTCCGCAGGGGAGAAGAACCCCCATTAAAAAAGACAATACACAAGCACTAAACTAAAAGACGCTCAGCACATCAAATGCGCCGATTAAAATCGCTGTTACGATTAAAAGGTAAAAGACATTCTACAGCATGCGCGTCGTCTGCCAAAACGTTGGCCATGCCAACAGGCAGACACACACGAACGCGCAATGGAACTAAAACTGTTAAAATGTGACGCACCGTTAAGGGCGCATCACACTGCTCACAAAGTGGCGCGGGATCACCAATGAGCAGGTATCTATGACTAAAAAGGCAATGTCCGATTCTTAGATGGGTAAGAAATGTGGTGCCTAAGTCCAACATCTTCCAAGTATACGATACGAAGGTATTCATGAAATTCTCTCCCCCTCCTAAACTACATTTTACAGAAATATTTTCGTTTCCTTTTATTTCCCAAAATTAGCAAATATCACATGCATGACGTGTGGTTGTGTGAGTGTAAAACAGCATTTTGTAACGTTTTCACCAAGAAATTTGCATATGAACAAATTGTTGCACAAAACTAATTATAACAACTCCAATTAACAGTTGTGAATACAATTTTGCTATATAAGCGGCAATTCGCAACAACTTTGATCAAAGTACTTCAAGATAAAATTTGGACTCAACGGATGAATAACTATTGTATACCTTAAACATTTCAGGTAAAATTAAAACTGGGTTTTAATTTTGGACGCTCTTTGACTCTGTGGTTCTTGGCGTCCCATTCTACATATATTGCTCAGAGGCCTCTAACAGGCTCGAGATTTTTTTGCGTGCCGTAAATCTAGGACACGGGACCACCGGCTTTACTTCCTTTCGAAGGAAGCCATGCTAAGAATTTTTACGCCCGAAAAAAATCCAACGCCCTCCGCCTGGTTTGAACCTGCGACCTCGGAAACTAGGAGCTAGCATGGTAACCACCACACCTCGAAGAAGAGTGCGCTTGAGAATTACTTATAGATCCTATAAACATTTTTAGTGGTAAATGAATGTTACAACTGTAAAAAATTAGTATGCCAACCAAAGTTCACTTAAGAGAGTACTTGTTTGTGAATAAATTTCTATATACGTTTACAGGGGCTAAGAATGTTACAACTGTGAACATTTAATGTGCCATCCAAAGTTCATTTAAGAGATTACTTGTGAATCAGCCTCTACAAAGGTTTTCAAGGGCAAAGAATGTTACAACTATATAAATCAAATATGCCAACCAAAATTCACTTAAAAGTGTACTTGTGAATTAGTTCCTATAAACGTATTCAGGGGTAAATAATGTCACAATAGATTTTGAAAACTAAATGTTCCAACCAAGATCCTCTCAAGGGAACCGGCCCAGAAAAATCTGAAAAAAATATCTTATTTGCTTAAAAATGCTTTAGGCTTCCCTGTTTATTTTAATATATAATATATAATACATTTTATGAATACACTAAGCTATTGAAAAAAGCGTATCCTGCACCTCATGCTGTAGGAGTGTTCACTGGTTGGATATATGCTTGACATAAAACTAAAAATAATTGGTTTTGAATTTGCCGTTTGGAAAATAAGCTCGTAGTTTCTGGGGACATGTCAAAGGGAATCTTGCAGATGAGTTGCAGAAAGATCTAGATAATCTATTAGAAAGCCAGAAATATAATAGAAAGATGACATTTTCTTCACACCAGGTGTTCAGTAAGTTAAATTTTTACTATTTCAACGTACCCTTTTACAGTAACTATTGAAAAGGATGAAACGTTTATCAGTTATTGTTGCTATTGCCAAGAATATTTCAATAGGGATTTTTTTTTCATTTTGAATATTTCAGAAAATTACGCTAAAATATTGCAATCTTTCTTGAAAAATAATTTTATTATAACATATTTCATTAAAAAGTTAAATGATGTGACTCAGCGGCTATGACAACAGCTTATCGGGAAGCTGCCGACCGACCAGCTGACCGACTGGCCGGGAAGAGAGAAACTGACGGTATAGAGCTCTCACCCAGCATATACACCAGAAGTCTAGAATTGTTTTCGAACCCTCTTTCTCCCCACCTACAGAACATTGTAGAACTCTGCGGAAAAGTCCAGCAGTTATATAAGCGAGAGTGCTCACGAGTGAGGGATGAGTTAGTGACATAGTGAGTTGTTCTTTATGTGACATACAGTGCGTTCTCAGAGTGAGGTTTCAGCGACAGTTCTGACATACAGTGAATGCTGCTACCACAAGAGGTTAAGAGAGGTCTTGTGTTTAACTTCCCAGCTGGTGAACCATTCGAAGAAAAGGTTCCGTCGCACTTCACTGCACCACTAAGTCGCGAAAAAAAGCAAAGTGACTAAGAACATTATACTAGATTGTATTAATGAAGTGACAATGAGAGCTTAGCGAAGTGATAGTGAAAACTGCACAGTCACAATATTCAAAGTTCGCCATGTTGATGTGTTCACAACGTATGCACAGTGCTTTTCCTTCAATTGTAGCCACTGCACGCCGGCTCGCGCGCCGCCGCCACAACTCGGACTCCCGCCGAAACAGTTACAATATCCCCGCAACCACCTAGGTTCTCATATTTACAATTGTAATTACAATGATAATAACCACCTAACTTATCATAAGATTTGTTGAAAATGTGGTGCTTCTCTATCCCCGTATTTGTGACATCTTTCCAGGAAACTTTCATTCACACTGGTTAGTTCAATATCCAAAATGAGTGGTTTCTCGACTGTTTTCTTTTAGTTCGTTCAATGCATTGCCCTTATTACATACATCTTATTTTTCAAGTTCTCATAAGTAAAAACCAGACACAGTTAAATCAGAGGATCGTGAAGGTCAGAATTCTTTACTAATTACCTTCATATATCTTCAAAAATTTATTTAATTAAATATAATGACTCATCAGTTGCATATGCAATAGTAAAGTCTTATTAGAAAAACTCCAGACAGATATTTAAAAGTCGACAAGCTGCTCAAAAAAAAGTGTAAATTATTGCTGCATCACTCTGAATTTATTGTGTTTTCATAAAATATAAGTCCTATTATTCTGTGTGCATTTACTGCACACCACTTTTTGTGTAATGAAGGGGAATCACGTGCATAAAATCGGGTTTCTCTGGAAAAGTAAGGTGTATACAACAAACTCCATACGTTAACAAATACATTAGGGAAAAAATTCACGGAATTTGAATATTGAACTCTCCAATGTGAATGAAAATTTCCCGACAAGATAGCAGAAATATGCGAAGAGAGAAGGACATCATTTCCAGCATCATCTCCTGTGATAAGGCATGTGCTTATTATCATTATAATTGTAACTATAAGAACGTGAGGCGGTTGCGGAGGTATTAAAAGTGTTTTGGCGGGAGTTCAAGTTGAGACGCCCGGCGTGCGAGCAGCCGTGAGGTGGCCACATTGTGAAGGAAAAGCTCTGCAATATGTTGTGTAAAAAAATCAGAGTCCTATAAACATTCTTTTTAGAATCGGTACATCACATTCGTCAAATTTAACATTGCCAAGATAAGAAGGACCTTCTCTTCTTAAGAGAGTACACGTGAATCAGTGAATATATTCAAGGATAAAGAATGTTACTTTTTCCCAGCTGGATATAAATGATATAGGTGTTGCTGTGGCGAGATGCACATCACTGATAGCAACTCGAGGTCAAAGCGGGGTAGAAAAGAATAAGAAGCAAGCGCTCGACTCTTCCACATTTTTATTCTGCCTCCTTCCACTCGCCACTTCTTACCTAAGCTTTTTCCTATCCTCACTACTCCTGACTTTGTTCCTTTTTTACCTCTGTTTTCCATGCTGTAGTGTGTAACTACTCGCAGGGGGCAATCCACGTGTAAACAACACTAGATATCGGTACTCGGCGCTCTCTCTTTGCCTCAGTGGAAGAAAATCCAGAGAAAGGGTGGAACGGAAGAAAAGACGCGGTGTAACTGAGGGAGGGATAGGGTTAGATGCTCCATGAGATAGGTGTCTACGACGGTAACCAGATTTCTTCTCTTTACTTAAAACTCAATGGCATCTCTCTTCCCGCTATCTTCCTCTTTCTTTATCGCTGCTTTTAATTCTCTTCTCTTCCCGTTTTTCCTTCCCAGATTTTCGTTGTGAATGGTTTAAAAAAGGATATGCGGAAATTTAGGGTACGGCTCTGCTTATCAGAAAATGGAATAGTGAAGTCAGGCACAAATTCAGTGATATTCCTCCAGGTAAAAAGTATACGTTGGTAGAATCTTCAAATTTTATTTTGGAAAAATTGTGTACACTTTTAATGCCGCTTCAATGAGCGTCCCTTTAGTGCAGCATAACTCACTGTGGTAAATTTCGGAGCAAAAGATAAGAAAACACCAAAAGAGTGCATTCCTTGTTCAACTTTATTCACCATATTGTCACAACCGGTGTTGGATACCCTGGTTTACCTAATACCTCCTATGAAAAGTTAGGATGAACCCTTAAGGCCATTCGGAATGCCCTCTAAAAATAACAGTATTTATTTAACACTCTGTCCCATATATGAGATTGCTAATGGCACATAGAATAATAAATAAGTTAGTCACTTCAAAAACGAAAACAGATTCATCAAGCATAATTCGAATAAAAGAAAAATATGTATTACATTCACATGACTTTTCAACGTTCTATTATTTATTTATGCTTACAAAAACTCTTCTTACGATAGCTTATTATTTTCTCCGCGTGCATTTAAATTTAAATAGCATTTCAGCTAAAAATTCGATACAGAGGTTTCACCGGAAATACATAGTTTAAGGCACCTTGAATCCAAAGAAAGGGTTGTTATAAAAATTGTCCACGTCTGTGTGCGCCTGTGTCTGAACAGCATAACTCAAAAACGAAAGGTCAGACTGATACCAACTTGGTATTTAAGTTCAGTATGTTTCAAAGATGCGACACGAAGATTTTAAAGAAAATTCCCCCCTCTCCAACTCCGTTTGCGTGTCTCTAAAACAGGTATTTCCGGTGAAATCTCAGTATCAAATTTTTGGATGGGATGCATTTCTATCTACCGTGTATGTGATAAAGAAACTAAAAAACGAACGCAGTCATAACCGCCATAATAATAAACAAAATAATGAAGCAATTTATGTTAAAATCATAGATATGTTTCCTGAATATGACCGAAGTATTTAATAATGTTATACTACGTCATCTTGAACTGTTTTATATTCTTATCTCCAGTCAAGAAAAAAAATTGGAAAAGACAGTAGTAACATTTGTGGATTTCAGACTATAGAATATGGCAAAGTGTACGGGTTCGTAAATTTTTCTCTTTTCACCGTCAATTTCTTAGGATTGTTTAATTTCTAAATCAAATATTATGTTCAGATCAGTTATTTCAGAGTATAAATTTATTGACTATTAGGGATTGTTTATAGATTGTTTATGGCAATTGTATCTTTTCTTTCTGTGCTTCCTTCTTCTGATAAGACAACGGACTTCATCATGGACATCTAAGTCTTTTCCAGGTAGGTAGTGAATTTACAAGTAGGAATTGTACAGATTGTACGCACTCGGAAAACAGGATTTACTGCATCTGCACTTCGGTTTCAAGTGGCGTTCACGCGAGTCCATTTCCAAGCGTTCCAACGGTGGTAAAAAGAATATCCATGGTGATACCGTCTGACGAGCGCATAAATAGGAGGCGTCTTAAAACACCTTTGCTCTTCTGTTTGATCTTTGACAATGAAAGAAGGGTGATGTAGCAGGTTAATTCACTTCACCTCTTTCTTTGAAGGCAATGTGTAACTATAACTAACGCATGTATGTCTGATGCCATGCTCATTCGTTGTTGCACAAATAAGAAGAGAAATCAAAATTCGGTTGACGAATACGGCCAATGAACTGAACCCATGTAAGCCATTGAGTACCTGTAAAACGAGAAATGACCTAACCAAGAATTCCATTGCTATTTTTATTACCTTACTTGCTAATTTGACGTGGGAATAATCTTTGAAAGGTAAGAGCAAATAGTTCAGAGTCAAACCATGTTGTTCGTGCAATGGCAACACGTATTCAAATCTAGGAGATTGCCAAATCACCCACCCATTTTGTATTTTCCTTCTTTTCACATCGACATCATATATCCTTACGGCATGGTTGGAAATACGCTAGAATCCTCTTCCTGACTGAAGGAAGAGCTATTCTAAGTTTTTCCTCAGTCCATTTCCTCACCAAGGCAAATTCAATTTTGGCCTAGAACATTTCTTTCCCAAAATTCTTTCCCAATTATAATTTAATTTTTCATCAGTGTCCACGACCTTGGTAACGTATACTATGTAGGAACGACCGTAATACATTATTCAGGAAATTTTCACACCCATATAATACTTTATAGATTGCGTCAAACAAGAGATGAACATAATATTCCATATTATGGATATACCAGTTTATTTTTTAAAAAGATGGATTTATTTACTGGTCTGAAGAGTTTAGCAGCATATTTAAACCAGAGAAACCTTTGAGCAGATGAGAGAATATTTCTGAATTATCAGCTTCTCAGCTAGATAAAATTTTTAGGAAATATAAAATTGTTTCTGCAAATAGGGAGTCGTCATAATAAATGCAACTGCGGACGTTATCAAAAATAAACTGTAATATAGAGTTCCGTTGTAAATCAATAAATTATTTTAAGTACCGGTGGAGTTGTTATAGAACCTTCACTTACGTAAAATCCATACATTCTGTAGTTTTTATGTTGCACATAAACAGGCTATTAGATTTCACCGTTGTATCCCTAGAACTAATAAGGAGGCACATTTTCCTCTCTCTGGTCATAACTATATTTCTCTTAGTTTTGTTTTCTGGCCAATTTGGAATAATGTCAGCAGTTTTCGGGTCTCCAATATACCGTAATTGCCTGACTGTCAAAAAGATAAGTGGTGCATATTTCAGCAAGGGAAAAGAAATGGGATGTGTACTATAGCACATTACAAGCAGAGTTAAGAACCTCTGCGGTTGAGACGAAAAAAGGCAGTAATCATTCCCATGTCTTCATCGCAATTCTT
Source organism: Deroplatys truncata (assembly GCA_030765065.1). Taxonomy (NCBI): domain Eukaryota; kingdom Metazoa; phylum Arthropoda; class Insecta; order Mantodea; family Mantidae; genus Deroplatys; species Deroplatys truncata. The sequence continues at coordinate 113,471,450 of CM060986.1, forward strand.
ATACGGATAATAAGCTCTCGACACGAAAGGGGGTACTGCTACGTTCGAGGTATACCATTGTGAGCTAAGAATAAGAAGTTGAGAATTTTTGGTAGACAAGTCAAGAACAGCTATCTTCGCTTCATATAACACGGTTTAACTGTTGGGGTAGCTTAATCATAATAAGGACAAAATGACTTTTAGTTTATCTAGGAGAATTGAAAACCATAAATCACATTTACTAATATGACCCCTGGGAGAAAATGAAAATAAAGAACTGTAAATTTTACAGGACGACAGCCCATGAGGCCAAGGTCTTGATGATCCTCGTCATGGGCAAAGGAACACCCAAGCTTGAGCGTTGGCTTCTTTGGTTTCAAAATTATACAGGATGAGTTACAGGTCGTTACATCGTCGTGACACAATTATCTGTATGTGCAGTAGCTGGACAAGTCCATTTATCTTCTGGGAGAGGTGTAACAGAGCAACAGGCGAGTACATAACGTGAGATAAGGTGACATCACCGCGTGTTTTACGCATCCCCGATCTTTCACGCAAGGGGAATACCGTCAGCTGTTCTCTTCCCTCCCTAGACTACGTTCTCCTTCTCTGTGTTTCTGCCGTGTAACGACGAAAATATCGACCTGTACCTAAAACGTCCATTGAAAATATCTCTGAAATTAAAGTAATTGAAAAACGACTTTAAAAAGCACGAAGGCAAGGAAGAATATTGTCATGAACGTGACTGAGGAGATCCGTATTGTAATTATTTTGTATTAATTGGCATTATTTTATTAACCTGTTACAAGTTTCTGAATTCATATAGAATCATATTTTATATTCTTAATTCTGCTCAAGTCTTAGTAAATTGTATATATGACAGTAAATAGTGGCTTGCTACTTCCCTTGACATTTCCAAAGGATGTCATTATGTCATACGTGTCTTTCTGCAGGCTCTTAGCTGCACCTTAAACCGCATTACGTCACATAGAATGTTCTATAACATTGACGTATCGAGTTATGATTGGCCGCTATATTTCAAACCCAGGGCGGTGGCAGATCATATTTGATAATAGCTGCCACGGTATCAGAATGAACCCCTCTAGGGTATTGAACTCTATATAAGCAAGCCCTCAAGCTCTCCTCGCGGGGACTTTGTGTTGTAACTTAACCGGGACCACGATGGTACCCGTCGACGGCCGCTGCACGGCCGCTCCGGATGGTTGACAAAGTCGTGTTGAGTATTGGCTCTCCTCATCCACGACGAGACATTTCTCAGGGTTAAGCATTTTAAAATAAATTGTTAATAATAATGTTAGCTAGCACCACCATCATCCCTGATCTTGTAAACCCAACTTTCGCACGTAGAAATGTAACTCTTTAGAATATAGTCAGATCGCTCTAGCCAAGCGTTTTAATGATTGTCTCTACCTCTGCAATCACTCGTTTAGCTATTCCCCCCATTGTCACAACTTAGCACGTGACAATATAGTATATTTGAATTTAGGCTATTCAAAAGTTTTAGCAAATATGGGCTTCAACATAAACATTTGTTTATTTATGAAAATCCTGTAGCATTTCTGACGCAATTGATAATACGTAAAATAACATTAGAAATTACATTTGTTGCATCGCAATTGGTGTAATTACAACCCGAGAAATCGTAACGTGAAGCTGATACATGAGATGCAAAGAAAGGCACGACAGTTGCACATCCTGAGGTTCTTTGAGTCCCGAGCGCGAACTTCAAGTTGCACTTAATCGCGAGGTGATTGACGTATTACAATATGACTAAAACGGTTCGTATTATTTTCGCCGTTATTAATTGCGCTGAAATATCACAGCGTTTCCGATTAAAAAGGAAATAAAATATGGTTTAATTTCGTAGTATCTCAAGCGTCAACTTCACATTACAATTTCCCGGTTTGTAATTAACCTATATTAGCATACATCAAACACAGTTATTAACGTTATTTTCCGTGTTATCTAATGCGGCAAAAATAATACGTGGTTTCCATTAAAATAGTTCACAAGTTTCTATTGAAAATCATATTTGATTACATTTTTGGAAGGCTTGCACCTAGGTATAATCCACTTTAATGAGACCCTCCGCTAACTTCATGTCTGTGAAAGTTGTATTTCTTTCAGAGATATTTACGGCGGAAATTTTAAGTGATTCACCCTGTAAACAAGATGTGAATCATTTCAATAATAAACAATCTTGGTATTCATATTTTCATTAGGTTCTCCATTTTCAAATGCGTTCCAGCTATTTATTGTTTTATCTAAGCCTTTATTGGCCTTCCCGGGTTCATTTTCCTTTAGGCTGGCGAATGTGCTGTTTTATGAATTCTAGTAGTTTGTGGTAATGTATATAAACGTGTGGGTGCAGGCAGTTGTCGGTGCTTCCTAGATCTGGGCTAGCTGCTCAGTTTACATGAATACACTGTAAATTCGTTGTACTAAACAAATTTATTATCAAAGCTTGTTGTCACACTGGCCACCACGTGGATGTGTTAAAAATTATCTGACTGTCTTAACTAGTGAAACTTTTCTCGTCGTGTTGGCCCGTACACGTACGATAAAACATTTACAAAATCTTAATTGTATCTTGCCACGATGACAGTAAGCCAGGCAGCGTAACGAATTTAATAGTATACTTTTCCTGGTCATGAGCAGCGCGTGACATCTTTAAATCCGAGGTCCTCCCTGTGTTGCACGTTGTCTTCACTCGCGAAGGTGTTTTAGTGGAGTGATGTGTCCAAGAAAATTTTCTTTCGTTCCTTTGCTAGCTTTTTCTACCCACGCGACTTTTCCAGCTAATTTTATTTGCTTCTCCAAATCATTAAACTTATTCTGATTGGACAGTTCATATTTTATTATACGCCCACGGACAAGTAAATACGGGACCGGGTCCGCCAACGCAGGACCACACCCTCGCAACCCAGGAGAAACTCGTGGGCCTTTCCATTAGGAGCGGTGCCTATTTTATATACCAGGCAGAGGGGGCTGATCGAAATAGGGCAAGGACACCTACCGCACCGACCCTTCCAAGCAGGGACGGAAGTTGATACGCCACTTACGCGCGTCAGGCCAGCAGGGCGAATCCTACTGGGGGAGACTACCGAACAGCCTCGGTGGGGCCGACAGTTTCTAGCTACCGTCTACCAGCTATCCCTCATGGCTGGTGCCGGAGAGTCTCGAGGCGTCTCACAACCCCGCCTGGGTGGAATTAACATAGCCAGGCGTACCCAATCACCCATGGGTATCGGGAACCACTGCCCCGACGAGTCCAACCCAATCCGAACAACTCCCTTTCGGGAGCGGCTCAGATGTTCGGCCCAGTGTACTTCTGGTAACGTCAGAAGTACCACGAGTGCTAAGGGTCCGCAGCGCCCGCACCACAAAGCTGAATTCCTCACGTTGGTATTTCTGATCTAAGATATGGCACGCAGGTTTCCAACCCAAGTTAATCTGTGTACTTTTTGGTTATGCCACGTAGAGGGTGCTGTACAGAGGAACAGTGCCCAGACATACTGGTGCCGAAGGTAACTTTCGAGAAAGGTGTCCTTTTGTATACTGTAAACTGACTCAAGTTCCCACGCGCATGGTACTCATATATAATTATTAAACATACATTATTTTACAATACGGGCAAAACTTGTTTTCCATTCATTATTTAAATGCCATTGTTTCTAATTATATTAGTTTAATATGTAATGATATGTTGCGTGTTAACAGACAGAACAAACGGTCTCAATTTTAAAAGGAGCAACTGAGTCCCTAACATTACCTATTACGGCATGATATGAGATCAAAATACATTGTCGCTCAACAGCACACTACTTCTTTTGTTACTACAATGGCATGATGTGGCATATCAGTAAAGCATTGACATAGCAGACGCATTATTGATGTTAATTTTCTTTGTTTCACAACATTATTGGGTGACTGATTATTTCTTTCGGCTGAACGAGCCTTCTACTTTGGCGCGGAACACGCCAGAGAGAGAAGGCTTTGTTTGAAATTCACCCGATATGACGGCAGCCCTAGCTTGTCTAGACAAGGTTGGAGAGAGGGGATATATAGTTAGCGTTACTTGAATGTGCGCGTCACTTTTTGTGTGTGAGTGTGTAAGAAGCAAGTTGCGTGTGGCCAGTCCTCGATTTCGAGACATCTCCCTTCATCCTTTGTTTCCTTAAGTACAATATGGAGCCGCAAAGTGTTTTATCAATAAATTACAGGTAATGTGAGTTATGTAATGTTTTTTTAGAATGTAAAACCGCACGCCTTCATCTAAATCTAAACGCCAAGGTCCCGGCCCTCTAGCCGTTTGTAAGCTACGCTTACACCATGTCCGTGTTGGGGTGATCAAAATTTAGTAATTTGCCGAGAACCTTTTGGCCCTCATTCCAGCATGTAACAATATTTTGTACAAATATTTGTCGAGTGTTGCAGCAGTCTAATTGTTGGTGTTACCAAATTATTGCGTATCAAAAATCGTCATATTCTGTACCCAATCCACTAATAATATAGCTGAATATCTTAAGACAGTTTTTGTTAGATATACCAATTTGCAAGGTTTGAACAAAATATTTCTGTTCGCATCAAAATCCTAAAGAGATTTAAGAATATTTTAAATCGTTGTTTGCATAAATACGTTATGTGAGTAGTGTGGATATCTGGTTCAATATTGTCATAAGATCCTATCAAAGAATGTAGAATTCCTTGTATCGGGCCAGAATAAAACCAGCTTATGTCTTTTGACTTTTAGGTTAAGCTTAAAATGATTACATTTAAATTCCAGGCTTAATAAAAGAACGCACAGGTTAAACGGGCAGGAATATAAGGTCCGTAAGACGTAACTGAGGTATCTGACAGAAAAAGTAAACGGATGTAAAGGAAAAGTGAAAGAAAGTGCGGGATGTTAGGAAAGGAAGGGAAATGTGAAAGGGTCAGTTTTTATTCCAGGGAATCACAGCGTGAGAGAAACTGCTTGAAAAGAGGAAACGACGTCAAGGACCGAGAAGCCTCTGCACAAATTTCCGTGCGCCAGATCAAATGGACTACGAAAAAAGTTGGAGGATAAAAAAGGGCAGACAAAACACAACAGAGAGCGCACGAAAACCAGGACAAGGACTTCAAATCATCGCTCCATAATAAAGGTTGACATATCCAGGTCTATGGGAGGAGGGGTGAGCACTTTCAATCTGCATGCTTGCCCGTAATAGCCGGGGTGTATTGAGCGCAGGGGTGGCTACCCCCTCCTCTGCGTGATTGCTGCGATGATCTGGCCGCGAGCCAGAATTCTCCGCCGGTCACCACATACCTTCCTTCCATGTTTACCATGGCTTATTTAGCACACCAAGCAATATTTGTATTTGATATGTCCTGTATGTAATTTATATGAGCGGGGCTATATCTGCCGAATCGGCAGCATACGGATATTGCGTGCGTTTAACACCAACCGTGTCTGTGTGTAGTTACAGAGGCCCTGGTTCGACTCCTCAGCTTCATATTTATGGTTCCTGTTCCTTTCAGCAGTTTCCGATGTTAAGAGATGTGTAGTTGTTTTGTATATTTGAATAAATGGGCCATTAGAGACCCTTCAAGGCTTTAGAAATATTTTAACCCTATCACAGCTAACGATCAGATTCCCGGAACGCTCCCCAATACAGTTTTTCTAATGGTCTTATTTCCAAAACCTTGAGCTTAAAATAGGTCTTATATCAAAGTATAGTGCTTTCAAAAGACGTATTTCCAAAATTTAAAATTTGAAAAGTATTTTGGCCTCCTATTTCTGTTCCAAAACCTTTTTTCTGTAAACCACAGGCTTTACTTGTAAAATATTTTCATTGTTTTATATTTATTCCTAAATACTGTCTGAAGTTTTACTGAACGTGTTCCTCTTAGGAAGGTCGTAGTTATTTTATTCATAGTATTTCCAAAACTCACTAGCAACAGTTCATTAACGTGACGTCATTCTGCTTTCGACAAACGAAATGTAATGCAGTGATGAATTTCAACCAATCACAGACGCACCTATAACAGTTTTCGGGGTCATTATTTTGTTTTAAAATTATCGCTGCTACCTTATTTCGTTTTCTACTCTAACAATGCGCAATGTTAAATATACATTTAGATTTTAGTTTATGTAAATTAATTTCTTACACTTAATGATTGAGAAAATCACAGTACGTACAATTACGACTGCTAAATCCGTATTTTGCTTTTCTCTATTGGCAGTGATGACAGTAATCCTCTTTCGTCCTTGAGGGTGAAGTACAGTGCGGACCATTTCAAACCTACCGGCGTCTAGCGGGCTGTACGGAGAGAACTGGCCGCTTCATCACGGGAAGAAAATCAATCGCCACGCATGCCACACCGCCGTTGAAAACAAATTATTTAAAGTAAATCACTTGTTTATAATAAATTAGTATAGTGTCGAGGAATAAATAATGTGATTTTTATCTTGAGGGGCATTTAAAAGAGATACTGTATGTAAGTAATCCACAATCCTTCAAGATTTTCCGAATGAAATTAGGCAAGTTCTCAGTGAAATTATAAATAGATGGAGGTGTTCAAAATGTTCTAGATGTGATCTCTGTCTTCAGAAAGATGGACGTCACATTCAATACATGCTTTGATAAAAGGTAAGATTAATGTTACATTTTTTTATTACTGGTTACTGGCGCACTGTTTATACGGGATGTAAGGCCTATCAATGCCATTCATCACACATGTGTTTTTAAATCTTGTGAGAGCGCGCTCACATCTCCCCAGTAAATGCGCGCCGTACGGTCCTAAAGAGCACCGGTACGTTTGAAATGGTCATATATTTACAAATATGCAATTATTAACAATTATTATGCAAATTTTAGGTAAGTTAGTTTAAATTCTTATTTAATTCCTAATGAATATCACCGGAAATTTTGAGCTTTCCAGATAACGTTATTTCAGAGCCTCTGGTCATATTACTTGCGATAATTTAGTTTGTATCTTTTATCTGCATACCGAACCTATCTACATTCCCTATTCAAGCAACTAGAGTCACTCCACTAAACATTCGTATCCATTAAAATTCTAGCCAGAATGACAGAGAGAAAAACTCACTTTAACATGCAGAAAGAAGTAGTATACCATAGTTTGCACGTTCTGCCATTCATTAGTTTTATTTTTTGTTTAACTGCATCTCACACGCAAAACCTGAAATAACTCGACAGTTTTTAGCCAATTTTTACCCAATGGTTCGCATTAACCTATATTTACTACATTTATTACTTAATTTAAAAGTTCAGTTAGGGCAACAAAAGACGTATTGGTTCAATGGACTGAAAAATGTTCAGAATATAATTAAACGAAAATATGAAAATAAACATAAAACTCATAGTCAAACTGTTTAGTCACATCCCCAGTTGTGTCGGTTTATATTGCACACAGTTCATCATGATTGCAATGGATGATATCAGATTTATGCTGCTTGTTTATGCACTGATGATGATTATGATGACGATTATTATTACTACAAATACGTTAAGCGATACTTGATTGATAGCGGCGTCGATCTACAACCCCATATTTGCAGTTTAGAAATTACATCTAAATACATATTTCCAATCACACATTGTACTTCTTTCTTGTAGTAATAAATGCCCAGCTGATAAGTATTTTTGTTCATTTGTATACGACAAGTTTCTAGGATTACTTCATTTCTTTCCTTCTTGGTGAATGTTCCCAGTACTTAAAATGTTATTGCTCTCTCTGCCACTTACAGGAAGTACTGCATTCTACCCATTAAGGAAGCATAACATTTCCACTGAATAAAAATATACGTATATTCGCATATACGTACATAAGAATACTATATTCCGGAGCTGGTGCACCTGTCTATTGCGCGAGAGAGGGAGGGAGAGATTGAGAGAGATATTGACCTGTGAACAGCATCATTCAGAAATGAAAATTTAGATGAATGCGAAATTTCATACTTAATTTTGACAATGTTTAAAGAAGCACGGGAAAGTTTATCAGGAAATTTCTCCCGACACAAAAAAGCCCTTATATGAAAGATCTTTCGTTATTATGAATTCTCGGGAAAAATAACAAATATTTAATTATAATGTTGTATACTCGAGAAATTCACAAAAGGAATGAAGGGTAACATTTCAATTTTCTGTAAATAGCATACAAGTTTCTTTAAATATTCATTGGCTTTTATAAAACTGGGATCCATTAAGATATTGACAAAATCTTCCAAGAAAATTGCAAAATTTATAAAATATATGATTTCAAGTACTTTTGTAGCATTAGACATTTTCTCACTATTCGTTACTGATATTTAAGTTTTCTAAAGCTGTAATTTACTTCGGCGAACTGAAAAACACTCGAAAAGTGCGATTCTTTACCTATCTTATCCCATTATTGCTATCGAAATAAGAATGTTGCGAGATTATGTTGTTCATCTTGATTTCCGTCGGGGAGGGGTGCCGTGGTGCGAGCACTGCGAATCCCTAGCACCCGTGGTACTTCTGACGTTACTAGAAGTACGCTGGGCCGTACGTTTCGAGCCCCTCCCGTTGGGGAGTTGTTCAGATTGGGTTGGACTCGGCGGGCCAGTGGTTTCCGAAACCCATGGGTATTGGATACGTCTGTATTGTTCTTCCATACAGACGGGGTTGTGAGACGCCTCAATGTGCCCCGGTACCGACCTGGAAAGACGGTAGACGGTATACTAGTTGCTGTCGACCCCACCGAGGTTATCGGTAGTCATTCTTTTAGGGTGACGCGCTAAGTTAATTATACTGGATATTTTAGTACGAGAGGACCAAATATTTAAAATAATTTTTGTGAAAGAATAGAATCTTATTAATAAGACAAATAGCCCCATTAACATTTATTTCCTATTTAATCATTAATAATTTCTTCATCCAAACCGGCGTATCCACTTCCATCTTCCCGCGCAAGCGGGAGGGGGCCTTTTTAGGAAACAAGATATAGGCCTCATGGGAAACTCCCCGCGGTTGGAGATCCGCTTGGATAGCGCTAACCTTGGGTTATAGGAGGGGGCTTGAGCATAGGTTCTTGTCCAGGTAGACCTTCGACGGAACCTGTTCATCTTGATTATCATATTATTGAGAGAAGAATCGATTTCTAAGTTTTTAGTATACAAGGGTTGCTTGGAAAACGTTAGTAAGTAGAGAAAAGCGTGGAAGAGTTGAATGTGGTTGTTTATCCAAAATTGTTACAATGATGTAAACAGACCTAGGTTTTAGTTTTTATTGATATATTTCATTTATCTTCTAATTTGACACCTTCTTCGGACACACTTCCTCCTGATGTTAATACTTCAGTTATTTCAGAAGATTAAAACGGAGCGAATACGTATTTTTAAAATAAATGGAGCGCGTTAATCTCCCGATTTAATATTTTTCAAAGTAAACATAAGCTACTGTGGGTAATATTTTTCTTCAGAGATCCTTATAAGTTATATTGCTTCTCCACTAAAACGGAGCGGAATCGATTACAGCACGCCAAGTGGCTAATGAAATATTTGGAAAGGACTATCCATGCAGACTGTTTCATTTCGCTTACGACTGGTAGTAAGGAAAGGGATTGTAAAGGATGGGTGGGGAGTCGTCTTGTGCAGAAGTTTCCACCGCAGAGATATGAACACTTGAAGCGTGGCATAACGCGGTCGGTGCTTCTAGGGAGAGAAAAAAAATGTATCAAGAGAAGTGAGAATTCGTTCTATCGATTCCTCGATTGTGGTACGAACGTATGTTCGCGCTCTGTTAACATCACACATGCGATAAACACATCTTTTAGATGAATACAGGTTGATTTTTGTTGCCAAGTTCGTAGAGAAAATATCCATTATCAGTTTTTGATTTCACAAAAGTAATGTGATTAAATCACACAAAATTTGTAGTAAGCACGGCCTAGTTTTAATTGGGAATAGTTAAATTTTAGTTTTGAAACCTTGAAACATATCCAGTAAATACTCGTATATGTAATAGCTACTTATGTAAAGTATACGCAATATTGTTCGGATGGTAAAACGGGTTCCCTTAATTTTAGGTCTATCAACCTAACCTATTAGTTAATTAGTTTGCCATTTCTTAGTCTAATTTTAAAACTTATTATTATTATTGTTTTCGTTGTTGTTGTTGTGGTAAGATTAAGCTAGCATTATGGTAAACATTATGGGCTAACATCGGTAAGTGTCCGTTGTACGAGTAAGTTCCTTCGTATGCACTGTGGGCCACCGCGCATGCGCGGGATTGTTAGACGGGACCGTGTAATACAGAGAGAGAGACAGAGAGAGAAAGGGGCTGGAGAGCATGAACATAACTAGACATAATGTCAGCTACTCGTCAATTGCTACTTGCTTTTTAGTTTTCCTTAGTAAAGTATAGAAACACACAGATAGCTGTTTATTTTACAACAAACATGCAGTAATTAGTATATTGTACAACTTTTTCTAACTAATCCCCCTGTACCACCTCAAACTTCTTGTTAGCCAAATCTAAATTCCTGGAGTCATGCCCCTTTAGATTGCATATTTCGTTGGGGTATGCTAAATTGTTGTTATTATTATTATTATTATTATTATTATTATCATTATATCTTATTTCAAGCAAACATTTGAATTTTGCTTTGTCTCCAGTTCTCCCTTATGTCTAAATACTGCTAAATTCAATTTATGTGTACATTAATACCATTCTACTAATTTAGTCATCGCCTTAAGAATTAACTCATTTAAAAAAATACAGATTGTTTCATCACTGAGCTGGCAAAATTTATCCAAGGGATAACTTTCTACCGCTCTGAGTTTGTTTCAACTTATTTTACTTTAATATGAAATTAGAACTGATATTATTCAAGCCTATTTTATTTATAACGTAAACCTGATATGTACGAATAGCGGTTAAGAACGCCTTTGATGTAAACTAATTTCTTGTCGATTATAGGGATTTATTGCATATTGAGACAGTATTTTTATCGCTTAACTCATATCAGTTTAATTGTGCAATATAAAAATAATAACCTGCCTATAAAATGTATATTACAGCCCTTTTTATTATGTGTATTTATTATATGTATAAATTGCTAGATGAATGTATTTCTTGGTTTAGTAACGCAGGAGCTTGTGAGGGTAAAAGCAGGCTGCCTTTAGTAGCAAAGAAAGTCACAAAATGGAAAGCTAAGGGCGGCTAACAATAAGGTGTAACTTTGAGAGAGAGCAATAACTTAGAAAGCTAAGAAGATTAACATAAGACGATGGAAAAATACTGGTGTAACGTCCAAAAGGTTTGTAAATTGTCACGTGGTTATAAAAAGTCAATAAAAAAACAAAGGGTGTTCTGCTAGAGTAGGCTTAGCCAACCAGAAACTATGAAGATTAAATTTGAAATTTTAAGCTGTGGACGCTAAGAGGTAGCGTGCCCAAGCAGTTCAGTTCCATGGTTATAGTTCAGAGTGGGCAGAAGTGAGAATTTAGTGCAGCGCAAAAAAGCAAAATTTTGATCTTAAAAAATGCAGTTAGGAACATCTCACATACCTAGATGTGTCAGTAAATTGTTATTTTATGTATATATATTATATATATATTTATTCAACTGCCATGAAGAAATAACAAAGAAGTTAGAATTTAGAACTATATTTGACGTTATATGTGTAAAATTATTCTGCAGCCGTACTACCCCTACCCCTGCGCAGCCAAGGCATAAAAATAAATTAAATAAAAAAATTATATGTAATTAAACCTTAAAGGTTTATTATACACACAATTTATTAACACACGACACCTGATGTAAATTTTGCGCCCATCCTAGTGGGTTACCGATGCAATATCAATGTGATAATCATCGGATAATTAATACTTTACATTTTAAAAGCGTCCTTTTGCAGCATTCTCCATTGTTTTCCGATCATGAAAGATTAATAATAGTTATAAACTTTATGTTTTGTTCAGATGTCGTGCATTAATTAGTTTATTTAAAACATAAGTATTGATTTTCCAGAAAGTTTGCGTTTTTATTTTGTTCGTGTAACGTCTTACCCTTGGTTCCGAGGTTAGGCGTTGTTCTATAACTCAACTATTGGTACTGATGGTACAACCGCTAAGGGGTTTTTTTTTACCAGAAAAGTAAAATAGAAAGGATTTTATTAGCGTATTTTGTAATTATAACGCTATTATATACGTTATTTCTTAATAAACCTAATAAATATTAATCGAAGTTTTGAACATAAACAGATAAATTCTCGTGCTTTGCACCAATAAACTTATGCTATAGCTGTACCGGGAACTATGATATATAGGGAACATAAATGTAATAGGAAATAAGCTGAGTATTGTAACATATATGTAAGATGTGAAGCTAGCTAGCCGTGAGAAGAGAAACAGGCAGGTAGAAAGGGGCTTAGGGCTGGCAACACAGCCAAACAGTCACAGGCACGGAGAGAGATAGCAATAAGATGGAAAGAGAGGGAGAGAGATTTTGACACCTTGGAAATCCCAAACTTGTCAAGATTGAAGATTTGGAGGCAAATGCTTTCATAGCACGCTTAGGGGAGAACCAATAACAGAAAAGATTAGAAAAGAGCTAGGCGAACTTAGCGTCCCCTAAGCGAGTATAAAAGCGCACATGTGCAGAGCTCGCGCGTCTGCACACGCACACGGATTCCGCACCGTGGAGTCGACGTGTGAACATCGGCGTCTTCAGGGACTTCCTCCTCGGTCTGCTTGGGCAGCACAGCACCATCCTGGGCAACTTCAGCGCCATCGACCGCCGCTTCTTGAGACACCTCAGCGGCAGCTAGCGGTAATTCCATCATCCACCGGCAGCCATCACCATAGCGGCAAGCAGTGGGCACAGCACCCCCTTCTAGCTTGCCGCCCGGCCGCGAGAGTGCGAGCCGCCTTCACCGCCTCCCATTGGCGGGCAGTGGACAGTGCTTCCTCTGATAGCCCGCCAGAAAAAGGCCCTTCCGGACATTGGTGTGTACTGGCACCAGGAGCATCCATAAGAGCAGGGTAAATTTCTTACTCCTCTTCTGCTATCTTCTTTCTTTCCTACTATCGACAGACTGCTGACAGACAACGCTACAGCGGGTTTGTACGACTAGAGCCAAAGGTGAGGACCTCGCATCCGATACCTAGGGCCGATATGGCCCCTACAGGCGCCCCCTCCAAGGGGGTCCGGTCCTCTACGGACAGCCGGATGGCAACCGCGCCGACCAAAACACATGATGACGGGCAAAGACCCTCCACCAGCACCTCTCTCTCTTCCCCTGAAGCGGCAGAACCTGCGCAGAAGCACACGAAACTCAACGCGCAAAAGCGCAAAAGCTCAGCCCCTCGTCGCCACCAGGCGGCTGAACCAACACCAGTCGTCCCATCTCTGACCCCTCTGCCGGAGTCAGACGTGAGCGACGCCGAACCTGACAGCTTCACTGTCGTCCAGGGAAGAAGGGACAGACATCTGGGTTCCACTAATCTGCAGCCACCCCCACAGGGTACTACACAACCCGCAACCAGAAGCGGGGCAAAGCTTCCGCCAATCATCGCCGACACTTTCCCTAACCATGTCGGTGTGATGAGAAGATTGGCCACAAAATTGAATGGCCCCTTCGAGGCCAAGAGGAAGCCCCACAAGGTGCACCTCCAGACCTCCACGATCGGGGACTTCGAAGCGGCGAAGGCCGTATTGCGGGAACTGAAAATCCCGTTCTACAGTTACTCGCCGCAATGGCCCCACGTGGAGCGAAGGGTGTTACGGGGTCTCGACTCCGAGTGTACCCCTGATGACGTCAGGTCGGCGCTCAGGGAGGAATACAACATCGAACCCCTCTCGGTGGCACAGTTAAGGAAGACAGTAACCACCCAAGAAGGCCCAACAAAAGTGCCCATGCCCCTCTTCCTAGTCCTTGTGGACAAGGTGCGTGACAAGGCAGTACAGCCCATCGATGGTGTCCGCCGGCTGATCTACACTGTAGTGAAAGTCGAGCACTACCACGGCAAAGAGGGCCCGGTGCAGTGCCATAGGTGTATCGGGTTTCATCACTCCAGTATGGTGTGTGAGCGCAAGCTTACATGCCTGCGGTGTGCAGGACCCCATATGGTTAAGGACTGCACCAACCACAAGAAGAGCGCCAGTGCGCTAACTGCAAAGAACCGCACGTTAGCGTCTACAAGGGCTGCGGAGCGAGGCAGCGCATTATCGAGAGCCGCCGCCAAGGGCGCCGGGAGACGGCCACTGTCCGCCTCGGTGTTTCCTTTGCGGCTGCCCTCGCAAGGGCAGAAACAAAGCTACAGGACGCGGAGACTGCCACGGCAGCTCCAGAAGTACAAGAAACTGTGCCACCCCCTCCAGGTCCATCAACGACGGAGGAGACCACCCAACCACAACCTCCTGCACCTAAGGACAGATGTGGTAAAACGAAAAAGAGCAGAAAATCCACACAGCAGGAAGAAACTCCAGCAAGCAATCCTCAGCCGGACCAATCGGAGGCCTCCGTCTCTGAGCGGCCGGTAGCCATGCCCACAGAGGCGCAACAAAAGAAGACGACTCAGCCAGCACCAGCCAGTCTGCCACCAGCGACTGTCAACACAACACCTGCTCACTCAATGGCCTCCTCAGCTTTCGCGGGTACAATCTCGCAAGCAGACCTGGAGGAATTCCAAGCCCTTTCCCTGTGGTTCGGTGACCTCATAAAACGGGCTCTCCCAGCACTCAGAAACTGTAAGCTGCAGATTATCAACCCTCTGCTTAGTCCCATGCAGAAAGATAGTATACTGCTTCAAACGCTGGAGCAGCTGTCCCCGGGTTCCGCTGCGTGATGGCCTCCAGACTTGTCCGGAGACCATTACGTGCTGCGTTCTGGAACGCAAATGGCATTCGGGGCCACTACACCAGCGTTCTTGAGTTTGTGCAATCCTTTGGAATTGACATTCTGATGGTCTCTGAAACCCCCTGAATGCTGTTACTAACTTTTCGCTGCCTAGTTACGCCACCCATCGGTCAGATCGGATCGGCCGACAGGGGGGTGGTACGGTTATCTTCATCAAAAATCACATCACTCATACACCCTTCCCCCTCCCGCCACTGCAGCACGTGGAGACCTGCGCCATTCGGCTTGCCATTGGCGGGCTCGACACGCTGCTGATAGCGGCATACGACCCTCCCGACCATCGCTTCTACGAAGCAGACTACACAACCTTGCTGAACCTACACCCAGTTGTATGCATCGCAGGAGACCTCAACGCGAAGCATGCCCTTTGGCATAGCCGCACTACAAACGCAAAAGGCCGCGGGCTCTACCGCCTCATCAGCGGCAACCCGAGCCTTATCGCGCACGGCCCGAGAGGGCCTAAGTTCCACCCGGCCCGCGGCAGACCGGATGTACTCGACATCATGATCACCAAGAACATTCCATTTCATCTAGACCTCTCGGCTGTCAACGAGCTGGACTCCGACCACGACCCGGTCTTGGTGGACTCCAACGTTGACATACCGGCTCTGGTCACACCAGACTAGACTAACGAGGTCGACTGGGATGCAGCAGTCCTTGACTTAACCCAAACCGTGGACCCGCGTCCTCGCATCGATTCTATCGATGCGCTGGAGGCGGCAGCCGCGGCTTTCTCCCAACACATCCTGACTGTGGTACGCGCGCAAACATACCGCATCCCGTCTGACAACCCCAACCCGAGGGCCATACCAAATGAACTCCGACAGTTGCTAAAAGCCAAGGCCACTGTTCGGAAGCTATGGCAGCGCTTCCGCCATCCCAGGATCCAAGCAGTTTACCAGCGGTTCAAAACTCTGGCTAGGCGACTGCTTCGCGCGCACCGCTCTGCGGCCTGGGAAAATACATTGAGAAACGTTAACCTGGAAGAGAAACAACCCTGGCGGATAATTAGGTCCCTGAGAAGAGACAAAACGCAGTATCAGCATCCACTGCATGGCACTCGAGGGAGACTCGCTTTCGAGCCCCAAGAGAAGGCCACGGATTTCGCAGACCATCTAGAGTCTCAATTCGAGCCTAGGAAGACCCCCAAGACGAGGACTCCACTGAACTCGTGGAGGTGACGGTGGACTACCTCTATGAGGATCCACCTACCCCCCACGAGCAGATCCACATCCCAATAGTCACCCCACGAGAGGTGGCCTCCCAAATCCAAAACCTAAACCCTAACAAATCCCCTGGGCATGACGACGTCACGGCGTCCATGCTACAGCACCTTCCCAAGAAGGCCGTCATCCATTTGACGCGGATTTATAATGCATGCCTACACCTCCGTCACTTTCCAACTAGTTGGAAGGAGGCGAGGGTGGTCTGCATTCTGAAGCCCGGCAAGGATCCGGTATTCCCTTCCAACTACCGCTCCATCAGCTTGCTCCCGATCGTCTCAAAAGTTTTTGAGCGATTGCTCCTCCCCCACCTTATACCTCTTTTCGAGGATATGCATCTCCTCCCGGATCATCAGTTCGGTTTTCGTCGGGGACATTCCACGACCCTGCAGCTACTGCGATTGGCCGAGAAGGCTGCCCTGGGCTTCCAGGAAAACTTCAAACCCATGGCAGTGCTGTTAGACGTGGAAAAGGCCTTCTCCACAACGTGGCACCAGGGGCTATTGTACAAGCTCAAGGAAGCAAACCTCCCTCCCCCCTACCTCACCCTGATTGGCAGCTTCCTACGGGATCGCACTTTCAGGGTGCGGGTGGAGGGGCGGCTATCCTCAGTCAGACCCATAGCGGCCGGGGTACCGGAAGGCAGTGTACTGTCGCCGTTACTCTTCGCTGCCTATGTGTCTGACTTCCCCATGGAACCCAGCACTGTTACGTGCCAATATGCCGACGACGTCCTCATATTGGCACAGAACAAGAATGTCCATTACTGCTTCCCTCCACTGCAGAGACAAGTCCAGGCCATCGGCAGATGGAGTGAAAAGTGGAGAATGGCCATTAGCCCGCAGAAGAGCTCAGCCCTTCTGCTCGCTAAGGTTCATGGCTGGCGGTCCGAGAGATCCCTGCGGTTGAGGCGGAGAAGGATCCCTTGGGTCCGATCCGCCAAATACCTAGGGGTTCTGCTCGACCGCGGCCTCACATTCACTCCTCATGTCAAGGCTAAGGCCAGCCTAGGTCACGCCGCCCTTCGGCAGTTGTACCCCATCTTCCACTCTACAATGCCTACCCACCTTAAACTGCGCCTGTATCGGGCGATCATCCCGCCCCTAATTCTGTACGGCTGTGAGGTCTGGGGCTCGGTGGCTCCGTCCACTATGCGCAGACTCCAGACCGTGCAGAACAGGGCACTAAGGATGATCTACGGCACAGATCGCAGATTCCCGTCACACATCCTTCACTCCCAATCAGGACTCCCTTACATTGTGGATGTTGTACGAGAAAGAGCTCGTACAATCTACACAAAGCTTGCACCTCATCCCAACCGACTGGTTAATGTGCTTGGCCAATACGACCAACGCCAACCGAGGCGACGAAGAAGCTACCGCCTCCCCAAGGATGCCCTTGGTCCATAACTGCCACTACATCCTATCTACCACACGCACCCCAAGTTAAGCAGCATTGAGACGGGCCACGGCTGGTTGGGTGACCACTCAGCCGCACCACTCAACTGCTTTCCATGGTACCCTCACACCAAAATACCCATTCCCATCGGCCCCCGCTAGATGGCACTGCTCAACTGACGGTCCAGCAAGCGGCCGCCAAGTTAAGCAGCATCGAGCTCGGTCACCGTCTGGTCGCTTGTCCGCCCAGGCGGTATCACCGACCCGAGCCAATAGCAACACAAGGGGCCAGCAACCGCCATCATCATGTAGACATGGACAAAACGCTTGCTATTAGACCAATCTATATCACCGCACGGGTAAATCCGTAACTAAACGGATAGGTACCGTGGCGATTAACCTTCCGCCCGAGTAAACTCGGGCAACCTGTTCTTGCTCCTGGCTCCTCGCGCGTCTGTTCGTTTTCATCTGGTCCCGAAGAAGAGGCAACAATTCACGCCATGTTTGTGACGATGCGTGTGAAGTTAGATATAGGAGACATAGCTAGCTTGGGGAGGTAAATTGTTGAAGATAGACCCCTTTTGAAGTGCACATAGGTTTAAAAACACACGGCTAGTGGCACCACAAAACAGTATTATCACAATGCAATAAAGTAAAGTTCAAGTATCTGGAGTTTCATTTCGTCTACCGTCACCACACCCTGGGAAAGAGTTTAGAAATAGGACAACAACAAGTGTGCTAGGCTTGAATTCCAGGAACCAGCCATCAACAGCTCCAAGAAGGAAGGAAGACGACGCCACGAGGAGGTCCGTCGCATAGCCTGTTGTCATAAAACCTGTGACGATTTTAAAATGTTCATAACATGCATCCGTGATATAACAAAAGAAAGGTTAGTTTCAGTTAAATTAAAAATGCGTATTTTTAATTATGGTGATCAAAGCATTTAAAAATGGAAATAAATTAACTTTGTCTCTGGTATGTTTAAATCTTTGCACTCATCTATTTGTAATAAGTGCTGTAACGAATAACTCTGGGTTCCTTCAATCCTTTGCTCGTTTGAATAAGGATTTACCATCCATTGTCTGGACTTAAGATTTCTAATTAACCACGTTATAGGGCTGATTTTTCTGAGTTAATTGTTCTTATACATCGTCTCTGCGTAGACAAAAGTTGAAGGTTGAATCAGATTTGAAAATCCCAATGCCACAGCCGGATTGGAAGCACAAGATTATTCAGATAGTTGGTCATTCTTTACAATCGAAAGCCCTCCAACAAAAATCACAAAAAGGCAACTTCAGCGACTCTCACAGATATGCATAATTACCAATCATCTTTATAAAGTTAGGGATTTGGATTAGCTAATCGTTGTAATTCTGCTCTCCAAAGGCTCTTATGCAATTTTCTTTAGCAAGCCTCTAAAGATAAAGACAACTTAAAAGAATCAAGGATTACAAAGGCGAATACAGATTTGTTTAACTCTTCTCCTTCAAATGATGAACAAAAATCCCAAACTGCCGAATAGCACCTAGATGTTGTGATTTGTTGCAGGATTTGTAGCAGATTTTAGCCAACAATCCCGGAATTATGGTGTTAAATGACCAACAATTCAAAACACAAGTATTTTTATATATGGAATATCTACTCCAAAAATAAGCAATGAACATCCTGTGGTTTTAAATATAATGGCAATTGAAACCATACAGTTGGTTTAGGTCTCATGAAGAAAGAGTCTTATGTGTTAAATCTGCAGACCTTCTCTAACATCTATCGTTTATTGATGTGTGTACAAATTATTATTACGAAAGTTTATTTTCCT
Source organism: Deroplatys truncata (assembly GCA_030765065.1). Classification (NCBI taxonomy): domain Eukaryota; kingdom Metazoa; phylum Arthropoda; class Insecta; order Mantodea; family Mantidae; genus Deroplatys; species Deroplatys truncata. Next base: position 113,490,775 of record CM060986.1, read on the forward strand.
AACTACTTCATTTTAATTTAGAGAAACGTTTCGGGAAATTGCTGAATTACACATTTAGTTACAGATACAAAGGTAGCAATATTCAAATGTTTTAAAACTGGATGGCTGATGCAAAAAAAAAAGTTCCTTAAAATAAATTGTGTGTTTTAAAGATATCTACTTTTTTGTATTCGTTTTCGTCTATCGCCCAACATTTACCCGTTACACAAGATTATGCAAAATTGTTGCTGAGTGAGTTGATCTTCACCGGTTATTCCAGGAAATTTATAATTTACACTTTATTTGTAGTATAAATATCTCTAATATATGGTATTTAATCAAAAATCGTTGAGCCATTCTTTTTAGATATGAAACATTTTGAAAAATATTCCGTGTAAAGGGTAGGTTGGGGTGAGAGGACTTTCTTGAACATCTTCAGGTTATATCTTTGGAAGATACTGAATCTAAATATAACTTTGGTATTTTTCCGAATTTTTGTTTTTTTTAGTTATGTTGCTAACGAGCGCACACGCACACATACGGACGTTTCTTTCTGAAAATGCTTTTCTTGAGTTCAAGATGAATGAAAAATACATTTTTGCTGCAATTTCGGTATGAAATTTTTCAGTGGAATTTTCACCTACCATGTATGTGGTGGAGAAAGCAAAAACAATAAAAAAATGAATAAAAATACATCTGTTTGTCAAACGTATATAATTTACTACAAATTAAAAAAAATCCACACGGTATTCCTATATTTGTAAGGAAACAATATATTCATAACTATTCTTTGCTTCTGATACTTTGGTAGAGTATAAATAAATTTTTTAAATGCAAATAGTACCATCACGGAAAAACTTTCATTACAAGAACCCTTAGGCGCCATTTAACCGTAGTTGTAATTTAGTTTACGAATGCCTTAACACATAGGGACTGCTTTTGCTCTGCTTTGATAGGGATTTTCACACAAAAATTGCTTCAGATATGATATATACTTTGGTTCATAAAACTGAAGAGGACATACAATTTAGAGTTACAAAAAATCGTTATTGTTCAGTAATATTCTCACCGATTCTGAGTCGGGTCCTTTCACGTCATATCATGACCCTTCATCCTGTGACGAATATTGCCAAGCAGCAAGATAGTACTCCCCTCATTTCCTCTCTCCTGTCCTTTCTACATTCAGGCATGAGCGCATTAATTTACAACATAACTTTAATGACAATGCATGTCACATTACATCTAAATACTAACTGTAATTACTGCTCACTTATCTGGCGCTAAAGGAAAATCATATCCATCATTATCATAATGCACAGCAGTAGCAGCAGGATACTTTTTGTATTGTATACTCTTATAGTTGCCTTTTGTATGTGTAGCATAATTAAATATGATTGCCGGAAGATATCTCGTGGGCATTTCCCTCTACTCGAACTTAGAACTAGGACATATATACATAATACACATACACAGTGCTATTCCTTCACACTGTGGCCAATGCACGACTTTGCGTGCCGGCCGCTGCAGCTTGGAATCTTGCCGAAACAGTTGTAACATCCCCTCATCGTTTCACGTCCCAATATTTACAATTTCAGTGAGGATAAGGCATATTATCATAAGAGATGATGGCAAACTTGACCCTAGCTATCCATATATTTCTGGCATCTTCTCAGGAAATTTGCATTCACACTCAAGAGTTCAATATTCAAATTTTGTGAATACTTCTCTGATGCTTTCTTTTAGATCTTTCAAAGTATGGGGATTTGTTGCATAATACTTCATGTTTCATTTGATCATCAAAGCCGTGTATATTTCTATAATTGGGTTTTGCAAAAAGCAATGGACCCACGCTTAATATTCTTCTCTTATACGACTGCGTTTCGTCGCAACATACCAGATATTGGAGTACAGAGATTCTGTACACACGAGATTCTCTTGTATTATGCGCAAATCAGTGTGCAGTAAATGGAATATTGAAAACTATAATTTTTAAATTAACAATAAATTCAGAAAGCTACAGGTAGAATAAGTTTTTGAACAGCTGACCGACGTTGAATGTAATCTGGGTTTTAAATAAGACTTTGCTACCGCTCATATAACTGTTGTGTTATGAAATCTAATTCAGGAAATGTTACAAGTTAGGGTAATTAGTAAAGAATTGTTGCCATGATTTAACTGAATGTGATTTTTATCTACAGAGGAACTTGAAAAATAAGGTGTAAGCAACAAACCCCCAAACATTGAAAGGCCTAAAAGAAAACATCAGGCGAGACATTTAATTAAATTTCGGAGCTCACTCAATTTCAGATCTGGAACTCTCAGTGTGAATGAAAATTTCCTGAGTAGATGCCAGATAGAGAACGGCAACTTTTTCACCTATCTTACTATAAGGTATGTGCTTATTATCATTGTAATTGTAACTACATAGATAAGGTATCTTTATTGGTTTCAAATTATTGAAGTTATTACACAAGTATTTAGTGCATGGGTCATTGACCGTACAGCATATTTAAGATACAAGTAGGGTGACAAAATAAACAACAGAAAACAAAAAAAAAAAAAAAAGGAACAAGAAAAAGGAAAATAGAGATAAATTACCTTTGACTAACTGAACAAATTTAACCTGCTTTGCGCACTTTAGCCAAAAAAATTTCCCAAGTTTTGCCAGTTCCTCTGGTCAGCCAATTGATCCCAACATGCCAAACTCTTTCTTGAGGCACTTAAGAATTTTTCTTTGAGTTTAATCGTTCGCTGGTTCTCCCACTGTGCTCATTCCGCCAAAATAGGATGTATCCAGTATTCATCCAAAACACAGAATGAGCAGATTCTCCTGTCAGAATCGTCAGCCATTTTCTGTACCCTCCAGTCCCCCAGTCTAACCATGCCATTCCTGATCTTTCCTTTCCTACTAATTAAGTATATATGCCTCTTTACCTAAGTTAAATTTTATTTCATTTCCTAGACTTAGATAATATTTAATTTTACAAACCGATTCTATTTCCTCTTGGTAGATGTCTCTTAGTCTTCTTTTGACACCTTTCCATATGTTTTTGTCATTTGTTTCAACTCTTTGCCATACTAAACCCATTTCTATTCTCCTCAAACCCCTTTCCAAATCAGATGCCCAAAACTTAGGAGACAGGTTTTCTCGATGGTATCTATGACATTTGGATCGTAGTGTGGAGTTATCCTCCTCATCAACCTCAGTTAGTACTTCACTGCTCTTATTTTGCAGTGTATTGTCTTCATAACATCCCACCGCCCTCAATACCCCGAATTTGGTGTGCCTTGTGAAACTCCAAGAACTCTTTGAGAACATGAAGTGGCTGCGGTGATATTATAACTGTTTTGGCGGGTGTCCCAGATACGGCGGTCGGCGCTGAGTAACCATGCGGTGGTCACAGAGTGAAGAAGAAGCACTGTATTTAATTCTAACTGTAGTATGATCAAAAAGATTCTTTTAAAACCGTATACATGGTTCCATTCTAAAATAACGATTGCATAATTGTTGCTATCTGTATGACTACACTATTGCAAACATCCAAAGAGGTTTGAAAATTGGTAGCAAGCCGTGATGAATGAAAATTTCCTTTCTATTATAACGGTTATCTATTTACCATTAATAACCCATACATAGAACGATGTAAAGAACGCACAAATAGACGCTTTCGACCTGGAGCGTTTACACGAAGTAGCCGCATCACACAGACATTGATTTATTGACTATAACGGGCCAATACTTGACAGCTGAACACTACAATCCATGTCAGACTAACAATATCTGTCAACCCCCCAGGTGATTGACATTGAGTTACAGGTGCTGCAGCCTGCCGGTAATTTTATTAATTCATTTTCCACTCGCATCTGGCGGGTATTAACAGTGGTTTTTGTACATTGCACGCAATGTCAAAATGAAGTTAGCTGGGGAGGGGAAAAAATTCTAGCAACTAAAATTCTCTCTCTCGCTACATTTTCATTATAAAATCATGAGTGTAAGATGGATTTGTTCAGCGCAGACCAGAAAGAGACCAATAGGAATCGCTTCATGGGGAAGTGTGAACATTTGAATGCATGACCAAGTTAGTTTCGAGTTCTATGTCGATATTACGTGGCACGTTTGCATTTAAATTCGTCGTTGGATGCAGGAAGTCAGAGAAAGTTGATGGACTTTTTAATAATGGTCCTTGACCGGGAACAGGAAATGGGCTGTAAAATCCATATTTGGTCAGAAAGACACTTTCATATTCATTGCGAAGGAAAATGAACTTTCCTCAATATTCTCAATCTGTATGGAGAGTGGACGTTCGAGGGAGGAAAATCCAGAAGCCATGGATTAAATGAGGAAAATCTAACGGAGTTTCAGAAGTCAAGTGTTCATGAAATAGGCGCTAATTTTAACTGTGGAACATAGCAACTTCCTTTATTTCTGGTTAAGGTTAAAGAGGGCGGTGAGGAATTAGGCCTCACAACCAGTGTTGATCTTTATGCTAACGATGAGGAAATGAGTGAATACTGCAAGCCTTCAAGGCACAAACTTGTACTTGCGTCTGCCTTACTTAGCAGTTCCAGATGTGAAATTCCAGCGCCACACTGGTACGAATTATGTCACCCCTTAGAAAAGGTGACACGTGCGACCTACTCGAGTACACAATACCTTATAAGATATGGGTGGACCTGACCTCTAAAATTCCTACAAAATGATAACGTGGAATTGAAATGAGGCTAAAGGTATGGAACGAGAATTCATCTAAGCAACTAACGAAAACACAGCAATAAGGGCCTTGAATTTGAGGCCAACAGAATTCAAATAGAGGCTCTCACTACCACCTATGCCGTCGCCCTCGGTAGAGAGCAACCGCTTACTGCGCAGATTGAGTGAAAAAGGCTAGAGATCGGCAGATTTTAAGCCACTTTGTTCCATCTCGTTGCTTGCAGCATGATTGATTTGGTCTGTCGTGCTAGGGAGCTGTCATCTCATTTATCCTACTCATTCCACTCAATTGCTATACTACGTGGCGTATTACTTCCTCCCCTGAATGTAAATTCAAACGGACTGTGGAGAATGGAAGAAATTAGAATATGCTCCTTCGAAGGGTAAATGCTTCACCTTAAAGTGAACACAAAACACCCAATCTGCTTTGCATATAATTCGAATACTCGTAACTTCAAATTTAATCATTCATGTTATTATAAAACAATTACCGATAACTAACTTTCCAGCAGTCCAAGAACGGCTTTTGTATGGGTTTTTTCTTGTTAATTTTCCTTTTAATGATTTTCTCTATAATTTGAAAAGTCGAGTAGCTTCGGCGTGCAGCAAAGGAACATTCTTGCTTACTACGTGTGAATGATCGATCCTTGAAACTCTTAAACTGAGGTCCCACAAACTGAACGTTTTAGATACGCAACAATTCAACATTTGTTTAATAACTCCAAAATTATCAAAGATACAACGTTGATTATAGAAGTTTTGTTGACATACACTATGTGATCAAAAGTATCCGGACACCCCCAAAAACATACGTTTTTCATCTTAGGTGCCTTGTTCTGCCACCTACCGTCTGGTACTCATCCGCGACCTCAGTAGTTATCAGCCATCGTGAAACAGCAGAATGTGACGCTCCGTGGAACTCACGGACTTCGAACGTGGTCAGGTGTTTGGGTTTCACCTGTGTCAGAATTATGTACGCGAGATTTCCACACACCTAAGCATCCCTACGTTCACTGTTTCTGATGTGATAGTGAAGTGGAAACGTGAAGGGACATTACAGCACTAACGCATACAGGCCGACCTCGTCTGTTGACTGACAGAGACCATCGATATTTGAAGAGGGTCGTAAAGAGTAATAGGCAGACATCTATCCAGACCATCACACAGAAATTCCAAACTACATCAGGATCCACTCCAAGTACTGTGACAGTTAGTCGTGAGGTGAGAAACCTTGGATTCCATGGTCGAGCGGCTGCTCATAAGCCACACATCACGCCAGGAAAATGCCAAACGACGCCTCGCTTGGTGTAAGGGGCGTCAACATTACACGATTGAACACTGGCAAAACGTTGTGTGGAGTGACGAATCACTAACACAATGGGGCAATCCGATGGCAGGGTGTGGGTATAAAAATGCCCGGTGAACGTAACCTGCCAGCGTATGTAGTTCCAACAGTAAAATTCGGAGGTGGTGGTGTTATGGTGTGGTCGTGTTTTTCCTGGAAGGGGCTTGGACCCCTTATTTTTATGAATGGCACGATCACAGCACACACCTAAGTTGATATTTTAAGCACCTTCTTGCTCCCCACTGTTGAAGAGCAATTTGGGGATGGCGATTGCATCTTTCAACACAATCGAGCACCTGTTCATACTGCACTTGCTGTGGTGGAGTGGTTACGCGACAATAACATCCCTGTAATGAACTGGCCGTTACAGAGTCTTGACTTGAATTCTATAGAAAATCTTTGGGATGTTTTGGAACGCCGACTTCGTGCTAGGCCTCACCGACCTACATTGATACCTCTCCTCAGTGCCGCACTCCTTGAAGAATGGGCTGCCATTCCCCAAGAAACCTTCCAGCACTGATTGAAAGTATGCCTGCGAGAGTGAACGCTGTCATCAAGGCTAAGGTTAGGCCAACACCATATTGAAATCCAGCATTGCCAATGGAGGGCGCCACGAACTTGTAAGTCAATTTCAGCCAGGTGTCCGGATACTTTTAATCACGTAGTGTATGTGATTTTTGTCTTTCAGAGTGTTTTAATGATTTAGTTAATTGTATTCCTATTTTCAGTCGCGGAATATGCACAGACTTCAGTGGATACGGATGCAGGTTTTTCGGCCCCTGTGTAGCACTCATCATCGTGAGGAATATAAGAAGCTACAATAGGTAGCGATCTGTGGGTCAAATAAACTAAACCAGCTACATCTTGTTGACTGTAGCAAGAATAAAGAGCGTATGATTTCCATATACTCTTTATTTTTTTCCTCTAATCTAGCTTTCTCTTACTTTGCCTTATCTACACAGTGTTATTGCTCCAAATATTTTGCCTATTTTCTGCATATACAGACAAACCTACCATTCAAGTTGTTTAAATTGATTTGCATTTTTTATTTTAATTTATATGGTTTAAATAAAACATTACATATTCACTGTAAAAATAAATATATTTATTTAAATTTTATAAATAAATATTATTTATTTAAAGATAAATAATTATCTCAATAACAGCTTAAATGTTGTGAATGGGTTTTCTAAAATGCGCCCCAAAAATGTACGAGAAAGTGTATACGAAATTAATTCATCTGCTTTAGAAATTTTCAGCTCTTGGTTTCCTCTAATCATTCATCAGTTTCTAGACATATTGAAATGGACAAGTGTTCAGCATTTCTTCAGTTCCAAACTCCGTTATACAACTTTTATTTAAGTTTGCTTTCAGTGACTCGAATTCCTTTAGGACTGTTAATATACTTTGCTACTCTGTCATTGTTAACACTTAAGATGGACATAAAGGATTAGGATTAAAATGATCACATTTCTGGTAGTACCAATGGGGAAATATTTCCTAGAGGTATGATAGTTTAAATTTTAAACAGACATTGAGATAAAAGTTAATACATTCAAGGTCATTTGAGGATTAATTAGAACCACTTTATCCAAACACTCAGAAGGAAACACACAATTGAAGCTCTAAAAGCTAATGGCTGTGTCTGCTAATATACGTGTATGTGGCTCCGAATAACTAAAAAGAAACTACTAGATCAGATTTGAATAGATTTTTGTTTAACGAAAGGATAGAATATGGTAAAATAAATATACAAGGATATACTGGAATATTTCTTTAAGGATACACCAGTGAATACAAGGATACACTGATAGAAAAACAGATAATAGATGATCTACGAAAACAAATATCAACCGTCTAGAAGGAGAGTTAATGATGGACCAAGCAACTGATGGCTTGACAGTTGAGACGGAAATTGCGAGTTCACCTAATCCCTGAAAGGGAACGAAGAGAAGGAAGATAACATTTCTTCGGAATTTCAGTACTTTGTTCCTTTAAAAAGGCTAATTTTTCGCAAGTACCTATTTCCCTTATACTAATGAGGGTATAATATGGTGTTTGAGAATATAGGGTATATTGAATAAAGCAAGGGGAGGCACCCCGCACTGCGAGCTACGGACGATCTGTTGCGCCTGCCACTCCCCGGAGGAAGGCACGAAGAGATGGAACCACAGGAAGGTACAGATTGCAGGCAGACAGGACACAGAAAGGCACGGAAGTTCCTAATTGTTCATCTCTCGAATACCCGACCTACTACTGATGCTGCCCAGAAAATACGACGAACGTTCTGTTCAACCACGCAGCCCTGTAGTGTCTAATAGGAATACCCTTTCGTATGAGCAAACATCCGCGCACCTGCTCGGCGCCATCCCACGCTACAGAAATATCTCAAGCATGATAATGAAACGAAATTAAAGGAAATGAGGGAAAGGAAATGGTTGTAAATGGGAAAGCACCCCCACATGTGCCTACCGACCAGGGAAAACCACGAGAAATCTAAGGTCCAAGTGGGCGGTCGACGGGAATCGAACCTAAATGCGATCCATATGTTACCACTGAGCCATCTCCCTCGTGTTTGTGAATATAGATATAATAATATAACTAAAACGCCAGGGTTAATGCTACTCTTGCTTGCTTTGACGTTAAGTCATGAGTTGAAGAAAGGGAGTACACTCTGTTTGATCGGGCTAACTGCATTAATGGCCCCTCAGAACACAAATTAAGTGCATATATTTTAGTTAGATATTGTTGAATTTTACAAAACTAAGACTAGAGCTGGGCATGAGGGCTCGGACAATATTTAGAAATCCTTTGAACAGTATTACCAGCTGCAGTTTTAATTTTTATTGCTTTACCTTTCCTACAAATTCTATATTTGATTAATGAAAACACAAATCCAACATTAACCTTAAAAACAATTGGACACCCCATTGTTTTTAAGATTAATGTTGGATTATTTCCATTGGCATTAGCATTTTGGTGTTGGTGCAATCTCTATGCAGAATGTTTTTAAAAATAAACGAAATAATATAACACCATTTAAACAAGCTGGCGTTTAACTCAGCGACTTCGAGTGAAAGTTCGAGGTGATATGCGAGGTCATATTTTCTACACACAGCAGGATTTGAAGTTGCAGGAACACATGCAATTAGATTTTTTGTTCTACAATACGGAAACCTTAAGCAGTAAAATGGAGCAGTTCTCATTAAAACAATGCATTAAGCAAAAACAAATTTTCGAGTGACAAAATGGATTTAACGATTTACATTAAAAATATGATATTTTCTCAAGATATTAGCATGAGTATTGGCATATTTATCTTGACTTTTTGCGACTAACCTGTTATTTCCCCTGTATCTGAGTGAACCTTGTTTAATTCTGTATAATCAGAAACTCATAAGAAATCAAGAAAAATGTAGAGGTCAATGTAGGAGTATACAATTTCAATTGCTACTTTTTTTCTTTTCGAATATTTCATGTTGCAAGTTTAAAGTTTACATGCAAGATCAGTGTATAAATGCATAGTCAGCCGTTTGCTTGTTACTTTTCCTTTCTTTTCATTTCAAGAACTTTAAATTCCTTTCTTCCCCTTTCTTTTTGGTTTAAGGTCTCTAACCATATAGATCATATCGGAAGATGAAATAATGGTACTGAAATGAGACGGAGATCCATAGAGCTTAGAGTTACCCGACAACGTTCCACTCTACAAGATAGGGGAAAACTCGGAAAAAACATTACTCGAGAAACCATAATCGAGATTCGAGCTCGGGACCTCTAGAATGCGAGGCAGACACGTACTACCACACCACGGAGGTGGTAGAAAAATCTTTTTTTGTATGCTCAGAATAATATACAACAGATACTTGTGAATTTGTCACTTTAAGATAAAGAATTTTCAAGAGCGATTCTATTTTCCAACTTAGTGCCTACACACGGGTAGAGAGAAAGAACAAATTATTATTAATCGATAGAATGTTGGGAAGTTAAGGATTTTCAGAGGGGATTATGAAAGGTTGTTCGGTAATTTTAATGAATTAAAGCAAGTGTGTGCCAGTTGTAATAGCATATTGCCTCTAATTAAAAAGTGCAAGTGCATCTTTGCAGAACGAGGAAGACATTTTCATTTCCAACTTTCTGCAAAGCATTTAATAACTGCGAATTGCATACTATTTTTTCGACTATAGAAATAGTTACGCGCAAACAAAAATTAATAACTGTCTGTTAAAAAGCAGTATTAAGTTCAACGGTGCTAGCCTCTGAGAGATGGTCATTGGTTAGTCGCGCCTGATAGTTTTGATCAAGCCAGGGAAAACTGAAGGTGAGATGGCTGCTTGCGCCGAAAGGGTTATTTTTAAATGCTGCATAAATTAAGTCGTAAGTTAATAATGTTAACAAGTATATGGAAGAATACAGTAAGATTTAAATAACGTAATTTAACTATTAGGCATTATTACATTGCATATCTAAAACAATAAATATTCATACCAATAATTGGAAGACTAAATACATTTTATTAGCATGTGCGGTAAAAATACAAAACACTGAGAGCATGATACGTGAGTGGGAAGTGGATTAAAATATATGTGGTGTCACATGCACATGACTTTCTCTAGGCTCTATGGTTTATTAGTAGTTATACAAATTATTCTTGCGAAAGTTTATTTTTTGCTACTTCGTTTTAATCGAGATAAACCTTTTGCAGAAATAGGTACTTTAAACATTTCATTATAGCTACGACAACAGTGATAGTCAACTGTTTAAGAACTCGGTGCTATATGCTAGCCCTAAAATTTAACTCTTTCTGTGCAATTGCGACAAAACTGAAAATCGAGAGTTTTTTTAAGTTCCCTTGTTTTACCCAGTTTATATCTACTGTGTTTTTGCTGTTTTTCGTTACCGCTTATTTCCGCAAATACACAACACACAAATACCCACAAATCGAAACCGCGACCCTTAACTTGGCGAAGCGCCGGTATACATTCCAGCGACCAGGGCTGCGAGAGCCGGCCTGAAGTTTAAAATAATGCCTAAGTATTAAACAATTCGAACGAAATAAAGAATATTGTTATACACTGGGGTGAGGCCAGATGTTTTGCAGCTAGATATTAAATTTAGTTACCCCGGCATAAACAATGAGGAACGTAACAGTGAAAACGGGAGAACCACATTCTAAAGAAGCCGTGGGATATTTATAACACAATACACTTAATTTCGCATTTACTGTAGTTTATTATATAGTTATATTGGTGTCACTACATCGTTCATAACAGATTAGCAAACATTGGAGGGAGATGCTCCACACACACGGTCCACGCACTCTAAATAGACATCAACACACAGACGACTGACGCTACTACTGGATTGATGCCACTAGAACAAAGAAGCTAGTCCCTCTACTTGCCCTCACCCCCTTCCCTCTCTCCACCCCTGATTAGGACGTTGGTAGAGAAATGCCACACCAGATAAAATTTGATGCAGTAATTTGTATCATAAATTATTTAAAAATGTAAAGAATGATTATAGTATGAATATGCATTATTATGTGACATTAATTTAAGATGTTTGTTGATTGTAATTATTGTCGAGAAGTAAGTTTATACTGCCTTACTGAAACTGACAATAATAGCGTGCAATAATGCAGCGAGGGGGTGAGCTGTTTATCATTATTGGAAATGAGGAAGCTACGTAATGTTGGCGCGTTTTTCTTTAGAATTTGCTGGAACATTTTCCCTAGAGCATATGTATTCATAATTTTCATTGGATATAAAAATAGACGCTAATGTTGGCGCGTTTTATTAGCCAATAGCAACTCAGTTATAATCTTTAGGCATATCGGGGTGTAGGAGTATAAAAAGGGCTAGGTTAGAGGTAGAGTCCGTCAGTTCACCGAAAATAGTTGTATGCTACACGTCGCCTTCAGTCCGTCAGTTCATCAAAAATCTTTGTACATTACACGTCGTCTTCCCGTCAGTTCGTCGAAAACATTTGTACGTTACACGTCGCCTCAGTCCAGCAGTATTTGTACAGTATACGTCGGCTATCGATTTGCAAGTTACGCGTAGCAGAGTTATGAGAAATCTAATGTGTTGTAAAGTTAATTATTCAAAAAGCTGAAGTACGCGAATTAAGAATGATCAGTAATGAAGTTATTATAACAGTTTCAGTTTGGCGAGTGTCAAGATCAATGTGTAAATGTGATAGTGAATGTGTTCGACAATAAAAAGTGTAAAAAAAATTCTTTCATCAGTGTTATCTTTGGATAAAAGACTCCTTTCCGTTTACACAACCTGTATAAAGAGAAGTGCTCGACCAAAAAGATCATAGCTAGCCGGAGGACAGTGAACAAAAATTAAATAAAATTACAGTAGCATTTTTTCAAACAAACACTAATACTGCCGCTAATTGCTAACACCATATGGAGCTAACAAACCTAACAAAGAATCACGTCACAAAATGGCTTCACCACGTGGAGTAAACAAAAATACACAAACATTATAAATAATACCGTTACAAATTGGCTCCCAAACGTGGGGCTCAACAAATTAAATATAACATAACAAGTATACCCTCGCAAATTGGCGCCCAACGTGGGGCTAACAAACTTAAATAAACCTTATACCCTCACAAATTCAAACTCCCAAACAAAATAGTTATACACAACAATGTCATGGTACAAAGCAATAATGTGTCCGACGCGACAATGCACACACATACACGCTACAAATTGTCAGAAATGACTTACACCACAAATGAAGTTATTTGAAATAAATTGTGTATTTTAAAGTATTTAAATTTTTTGTGGAATACGTTTTCGTCTTTCCCTTAAGGTTTACTAGACTATATACAAAATTCCTTCCGAATGAAGGGAACCTCGCAGGCTATTCCAAGAAATTTATAAATAAACATTTTATTTGCCATGTAAATATCAATGTATGATATTCTTATCAAAATCGTTAGAGCCATTTTTCAGAAACGATTTCAGAAAGTGTTCCATTTAAAGGGTAGTTTGGGGTAGGAGGATATTCTTTAAAATCTTCGTGTCGTATGTTTGGAAGATACTGAACCGAAATACCAAGTTTGGCGTTTATCAGATTTTTCGTTTTTGAGTTATGCTGTTCACGCGCACATACATTGTCTTTTTCTAAAAATGCTTTTGGGAGGCATTCAAGGGGCCTCGGAACATATTTTCGGTAAAATACTGATATCCTTTGTTAGTGTAAGATACACGCCCATAAGCACAATTTTGAACATAATGCTTGAAGTTTAACCATGATGTTCATGGTTCATTAAGCAGGACTACATGGGTCCGATGATTTGCTGCGCAACAGAGTGGTTTCTCCCTTTAACAAGTCAACCAGAGAGTTCGATCTGAAAAGATTCTGCTGCCATGCTGTTTGCAAATGAGCTGTAAAGTGATTCTGCGGTTCTCTGAAGCCAGACTTTCACAATCCCGCAACTTCACCGCCAGAAGCAGTTTTGTAGCTGTTGATGAGACCGCTCTCTTGCTTGTTTGTGAAGTGCATTGAGACTGTCGCTATGTTTCCCTGTGCTGAAATAAGGCACTCAGTTTTTAACAGCTTTGTTTCTTCCTCTGCTGGCATTATTTCATGCATTCTAAAAGTAGCTTTGCTGGAAAACAGAGAAACTCTAGCTGGAATTTCTCTAGGGCATAGACGTGCTCTTTGTAGCGGCACACGCAACAAAAAGATAGATACATTTTGCTTTATAAAAACGTTGAATTATTGCACCGCATTTCGCCCGAGGTACCTTTTGACAGGAAGTGACTTATACCACAATATATAATATACATAATCCGTTTCATTCTGCAGTAAATCAGCATAAAATCCATGCTTTTGTTCTTGAATCTAAAAAAAAATGTTTCATTCCTTAATGATACACACCTTTAGCACAGCGTTCTAGTTTAGGCTTTTCAAAATCCAAGTCAGTTGTCAACCATTGTTGTCTCACCCATGATAAATTCTCACAAATATGCTATTTAAATTATAATCTCTACTTCTTACTGTATCGTATTAGGCCAAGTCGTCTCATTCCATCTCTTCATCGGATGGCCCAAAGATCTCTCTTGTGGTCGGTAGTTTAATATTTGCCGAGGAATTATTGTTTAAGGCATCAAAAACACATAGGACCTCCAGTTTTGGCGGTAATTGAGAATGTTTTCTAAGAGATGGTCAATTTGCAGTTCTTTCGTAATGTGTAAATGCTATATAATTTGCTTTCAATTGGCTGTGATGCGGTATTCTTCACTTTGTCCTATAGTCCAAACTTCAGTTTCACACATGAGGAACTGGTCTCGCCAATGTCTTATAGGCCTTTATCCGAGTGTCTCTTTGGCAAAGAGACGGTTTGAAAGCGTTATTTATTGTACTCATTGCGTATTTAAAACTATGTGGTTTCGTTGACATATCTTTTTCTGTTCCATAACCCAATAGGAAGCCTAAATATTTAAAAGACGAAACCTAATCGACTGGTTTATTGTAAAGGCAGATTTTAGTAAAAGGATGATTTTTTTCCAATAAATCCGTTACTTGGATTTAATTACTGAAATTTCCATGCTGTAAGTTTCAGAAATAATTTGCTGTTGATAAAATAAACTTTGAGGGCCATTTTCAGAATACAACAGTAATATTAATATATTATTATAAACTATAGTCTACATTTGAAAAGTAATTCTTTTGCTATGTTACTTTATGCACGATATATTGTTACATACTGGGTAGAGGCCTAAAATTTCACATGAAAATTAAATTTGTTTCTAATTCCCAGCATCCATATTGAGGGGACTTATAGTCATTTGACCGCGGAGGACCGAAACGTAGTGTTTTTGTTAAGAGGAAGGTGTGGATTTCTCAGTGTACAAAATCCATAACACAAATCTAATTACATATTCCTGGATTTATTTCCCATCCATTTGGAGTTTTTACATTATTAAATATGAAAGGTTAGAGGAGATGTTCACGGATCCAAAATCCGGCTTGCACACGCGATCCGCTTCCCACGCAATCCAAACTAAGACAGACGCATATACCCACCACTCGTGGTTAGTAAAACCACGAGTGACAAAATGAGCAACTTTCGTATAGGAACCCATATCAGGAAACATCTCGTTTGATAGACACAATCCGTGTGTGTGCGGTGCGTGTGCGTGTGTGTGTCGTCAGAATGCTGTCTATAACAGATTGATAGACTGAAGCTTTTCACTCTAAAGTGATTAGGGGGATGGTAAATCGTAGTGTCTCCTTTAATATCGATTAAGTGATGTTGAATCACCATCAATAAAATCAATGTTCATCTCAGAATGCCGGAAATCCTTAATGACACTGGCTGAACACAATAAGGTTCAACTTATGTGGGTGCCAGGACACATAAGTATACCAGGAAATGAGAAAGCAGATGAAGCAGCCAAGATGGGCAGTGAAATCCCATTTTTTGGTCCGGAGCCTGTACTGGGAGTGTCCTACAGACCAGTGAAACAGGCTATTAACTGCTGGGCTCAAGCAGAACACAAGAACTACTGGAACTCCATTGAGGGTTGCAGACATTTCAAGTTTTTTTATTACAGACCTGGATAACAGCCGGGCAAAATACTTGCGCGGTCTTAGTAGAAGAAGACTTGCATGGACAACAGGATTCATTACAGGACACTGTTCCCTAAAGTTTATCTATAGAGAATGGGATTGTTTAACAACCCTATCTGTAGTAGATGTCTAGAAGGAGATGAGACTGTTACTCATCTACTATGTGATTGCCCTGCTCTTGCGAATCAAAGAGGAAGTATTTTTGGCAATCACTTTCCAAAGATAGATGAACTATCAAAAGCCTCGGTTAGCAGTCTGGTTAAGTTCATAACGAGCAACAGTCTACTTAACTGATGAAAGGGGTAATGCGCAATAGATCTTAAGGTCGCAGTGCTTGGGCATAAAACCCACCCCCAAACTAGAAATAGAACTAGATGTTTACATGTTGATATCTTAACATTGTTGTAATCATGAAAAGGTTCACATTAAGAGAAATTTCTGATATACGTTTTTAGTCAACGTGTGGTCTGATATTGATCACTTGATAGAGCCGTATCTAATGCCATTTCGTTTAAATGGACAAATTTACCACAAACTTCTTGATATGATTATAATATCCGAGCTGCTGGAGGATATACCATATTATCTTCGCTAGGGCATGTGTTGGCAGCATCATAGTGCACCCGTTCACTTCTCCGGGGGTGTCCAAAGTCTTTCCCATTAACATTTTCCGCGAGGTGAATCGGATGTTCCAGTTCATAGCCTACCCGTTCGCCCGTTTTAAACAAATAGACTTTTTTCTTATGGGGTTATCTTAAAGTCCTTTTTTATGACACACCGATCAAATCGAAAGAGAATCTAATAACAAGGTTGCCAATTGCCTGAAACACAGGTAGGAACATGGCAGAAAACTTTGAATGAGTGCGATAGTCGATGGTACGGCACTGCACTGCTTGTATTGAAGCTGGTGGAGGACATTTTCATCATATCTTGTTATGTGTTGGTACTTTAATTTTATTGTTGAGAGTGTAATGACCAAATATATTCAATAAATAAAAGTCTAATGAAAATTTAAAGGTTTAGGTTACTTATTGTTATAAAGCATTTCCGGACATAGGTTTCTATATGAAGGTTGTTCATAATTGTCTTCTCTACGACTCCTAAAAGTATAGTATTAGAATGTAGAATGATCTCGTATTTACTGTGAGTGGGTGAAGGTACGGGCGAGTGAAAGACCCCCCCGCAGCCGGGGTAGAGCAGCACAAATAGGCCTAACGACCCTTTTTGCTTCTACCGTCTTCCCTAGGAGAGGAAGGGATGAGGGATGAGGCTCGAAGGGCGATTAGATGCGGATGACGATGGCTCCCTAACATTTCCAGTTGAAACGCATTCGACGGCCCAGGCCCACTCATAAGTATTTGAACCCTCAGTGTCCCCACCGCTGCTGGAGCCCACAGGGAGGCGGGTCGTAACTGAACAGTCCCGCAACGACGCCAGGATAGAGACCCCTACAGAGGGCGCGCCAACTGCCCAGGTGTAACTGTCGTCCAGTTTTACATTCCTGTAACAGATAACAAGGAAGACGACGATAGGTGCAGGAAAGTCGTGGTAGAAGAGAAACCACCCCAGCATTTAACTGTCAACACCGGTAAACCAGACAAAGCGATTGGTCAGAGAGGGTGTCGCCGGTGATCGAACACGGGACCTCCCGAATACGAGTCGCACGCATTACCGCAGTACCACCTCGCTCGGTTGTAGAGGAAGTACTGTATTCCACCCAAAAATTCGATATTTATATTCTTTCGAAATACATATTTTGGGACAACCTGAATAAAACGCCTTGTATGTGTCCGTCACTGTGTATGTATTAAGAAAATCTCGGATAGATACAAAACTTAGTGTTTAAGTTCAGTATCTTCCAAAGATGCGACAAGAAGATATGCAAAAAAAAAAAGACTACACCTCAAATTACTCTTTACATGGCATACTTTTCAAAATGTTTACTTTTTTAAAAAAACTGTTTAAACATTTTTAATTAAAATACGAAACTTTTCAGGTACTTGCTTGATATATAACGTAAAAGATATATTTTGAATTCTCTGGGAATAGCTTGTGAAGTCCCTTTCATTCAGGCAGAGATATGTATGGTTTTGTTTAACGTGTAAACCTCAAGAGGCAATCAAATGCTTACTGCACAGAAACATACATTAAAATGCACATTTGAATTCAAATAATTGTTTGGCGTCATCAACTGTTTCCAGAAATCCATATTATTTGTTTACATTTTTCAGTAGGTACTTTATTATTTTTCTACAGTGCTGTTGCTACTCAGCTATTTCTCACGATGTTGTGGAAAGAGCTTTGAATTTGAAGCCAGAATATAACGGCTCGCGTTTACACCTCTAATTATGGAGTGCCTACTTCTACTTACAAAGAATATGTAATTCAACTTATTATGCAAAGGTTATCTAAACAAATGTGAAGTAGTTAAAAAAATTATGATGTGTTGCATTCATATAACTTTCTCTGCTCTTGTACAAACTATTTTAAAACATGTATTCTTCATCTTCATGTTAATCGAGATAAACATCTGCAGAAACTATCTTATTGTCAATTTTCTTTTGGTGCAAGAGACATTTTTAAGAGCTGGTTGCTATGTGGAGTATTCCATTCTCTTTGCATGTCCAGGACATAAAAAAACGAATAATGAATTCCCATTTGAGAGAAAGTATAAGTACTGAAAAATTCAAACATATAACAAAAAAATCTAGGAAGTGGTTCACTCGATGAAAAAAAAATGTATATGACATAAAATGCATGTTTTAACGACATCTACATTTTTTGTGTAGTATAATTTTGCCTATGTCTTACGATTTATCAGTTATGCAGAAGTAATTGAGAATGAAGAGGACTTTTGGGGATATTCCAGAAAACTCAAGATATATATTTCTTTTGGATGAGTATATCTTAAACATATGATATTTTAATCCAAATCACTAGAGCAATTTTGGAACAATAACAATTTTCGAAAATTATTCCATGTAAAGGGTAGCTTAGGCTGGGGGATTTTCTTGAAAATCTTTGTGTCGCATTGTTGGAAGATACTTAGCTGAAGTACCAAATTTGGTATTTATACGACTTTTCATTTTTTGAGCTATACAGTTTACAAGCAGACATACACGCGCGCGCGGGCGTGAGCATCTCAAAACATGTGTTCCTGGTGAAATCTCTGTATCGAATTCTTGGATGTATGCAATACTTCCCATACTTACTATCCATAGTTGAGAAAGAGTTCCCGAGTTCCAATATCGATTAGAGCGAGTTACACGTATAAAGTTTTTCCGGGGTTTACCCTTATGTTGAAAAGTCGAATGTCGGGTAACTTTAAACTCTATGGACCACGGGTTCCTTTGAGCATCATTTCACCTATCTCATTCGTCTTCCGATGTGATCAAACCGGTTAAAGTGCTAAAACATGCAACATGGAGCACTTCCAAAAAGGCTAATATTATGAAAAAATATGTTATTGTTTATTGCGCACTTAACTTATTTGTCTTTTTTTAACAATTTTAGTGTATCTCTCATGCCTTTCCAGTTATTTGAAATTATTAAAAATACAATAAAAATGAAGAAGACATCATACAAGGTGTAGCATATAAAACACAGTGAAATTTATATTAACAATTAAAGAAAAGAAAATATATGGCTAAGGGGAATGTCTGTTAAGTTTCGCTACCACTTAACCTATAGTAGAGGAGGAACTACTGTTCCACTAAAACATTCCGTATTGTTTTCAGGTCGCTTTAAAAAGGAATTAGAAAAATGGTGGGTAATTGTGTGTGTGTGTGTGTGTGTGTGTGTGTGTGTGCGCGCATGTATTTCATTGTCTGTGTGTCTAGGAATAGAGTAACTCGAAAACGAAATGTCCGATGAACACAAAACGTGATATTTAAGTTCAAATCTTCCTAAGATTCGAAACAACGATTTTAAAGAATATGATCCCAAACCAAGCAGCACTTTAGATGGAAAATATTCGGCTTTTTGTTTTATAAAAATGACGCTGACGGTTTTGTTTAAAATACATCTTTACAATACTTCCCTGATTGATGAAATGCGGAAATAGCCTGTGAAGTCACAATTAATTTTGTATATTTTTCTATAACCGTAATTCATAGGAGATAGCCAAAGCTTATTACACGAAAAACACATACCTACGGGAATAGCTAATAATTTTCTCGTGGCATTAACAATTTCCGAGATATATTGGTTTGAATTTGAAACATACGTTATATTTTTAGGTGCTACGTGGCCATTCGTTTCTTATCTCTGGTCCTGCACGAAGTGGAATTTCAGAGCAGGCATGTAGCGACCCGCCTTTTACAGATTTCATTACTTTTTCAGCCTTCTGTATCCCCATTATACGTACAACGAAATACGTTTTGGGATAATTTCTGCAAGTTTTAATCTCAAAGCATGAAGTAAATAGAAAAAATAAGTTTAATAGTAAACGTTTGCCGAAGAGTGGGCAAAAAATATAATGTAAAGGTAACACACAAGATGTTTTTGTGATATTTCGGCCACAAATTGAATAAGGACTGGCTCACATGACAGCACATATGATCAGCACTGAGAGGGATATAGCTTATTTTAGCGCCAAGGGACTGCTTGATGAATAAATGTATAAAGGAAGACCAGATCTTTGCTTCTGCATTATTTAAAATAGTGGAGGATATGAACTCAGAAAGATTGGAGAAAAATGAGGCAAACTGTTGGAGTGCGACCACATAGGGCGGAAAACTGCCGTTGCTGTTCCAGTTATTAAGGTTCGCTACTCCGTTAAAGACTTGCTAGAACTAAACACAGTAATTTCCATGCGGCCTGCTGGTCTGTCGTCAAGCACCGTGCCGGGCTCCGGGTTTCGCGGGGGATAGGCTCCCATTGGTACAATTGCTGTGCAGGACACGAACCGATATTAAGCTTCAGGCGAAACAAACCGTCCTGCAAAAACGAGAAAAAAAGAGCTTAAATGATTTGAACTAGTCAACGGCTGCGAGGGTGGGGCTGGAATGTTGCGAGGTTTAACCACGCGTGTTTTCTGTATTTTTGATAAAAATAACGTTCAATGTTGTTTCCCGCCGCAGAATTCCTTCCCTCGTAGTCATATTTTTGTTTATCAGAATTCCATTGTATCAGTTAGGAACGATTGTTCTCTGCGTTATCTTCAAATACATCCGTCTAAAAACTGTGTAGTATTTTTACCTCTGTAAGAATCGCAAATCATAATCAGTTCAAATAATAGCCGCATTATACAGGGCAGGTCAGATAAACGTATTACAAGTAAATAATATTTCTTAAATAGATAAAACCGAATACGTCCTCCAAATCTTATTGGTTGAAGGGGCCTTCTAAACTGTTATATATCTCTCCACAAAAATTATCTAAGGAAATAATGTCAGGTAGACAAGTTGGCCATGCGACACGTCCAGCACATCCAATCCAACTATCGCTAAACTTCTTGTTTAATAGTTCACGTATACATATTACAATGTGGTGAGGTAGCATCCTATTGATAACATATTAAGGGAAGGAAATATATATTCTACGAGGACAGGTAATTTATGTCTGACATGATTTCGCAGTAATGTTTGCCTTAAAAGGAGTGTTCAGACGCGGATACACATTATCAGTTTACATTTATCACATTATAGTTTAGCCCTAGGCATACACCAGGCTGCTGTAACACTCATGCAGGTTGGCTCGGCTACCTGAATATAGGTAAACTAACCGCTGCTCATCCTCTCTCTTATAGTAACTTGCTCTGCAGTTAATTATCGAGGACAGTGAAGGAATTAAAGGGGGGGCAGGTACACTAATCAGCAATGTGATGTTTTTATCTAGCAGGGGCTGTTGAGTGCATAGCGCTAAACTATGATGCTATATCTCGCAGTTTCATTGGTTCAAGTTTTATGACAAACTTGAGAACACTGTGCCATATAATTGCTGTTTCTACCTTTTCCGTAGAATAGCATGGAGAGTTAGAGCGCGCGCACGCACACACACATAGGCTTCTTCTCTCTTTTTCACATTCTTTCTCTCTCTCTGTATAGATGTACCGCAACAGAAAATACTCGAGAAACAGAGTGAAAATTTGTTTTTATAGAATATAAAATTCCCCTTAATCAAATTACTTAAGAAATGCGCCTCTAAGGCTAAGTGAAAATACGGACCTGGGATGTCATTTCCTTATTAAATAAATTTTTGGGGGCAAAATAAGGCACAGTATAAATTAGAACCCTTGTACTAACAGAGTAAAATGACAAACGGGATAGATTTTTAAATTAGTCTTTTTTTGAACGCTGTTGAATATTCCTAGATATTCCGTTTGTTCTACAGACATCACTATTCTTAAAGTCATCAATATATAAACTGGACTACGTAGTTCTTAGGTTGACTTCGTCTGTATCTACGTTCACTCTTGTGTCCCAAAACGTGTCTCACAAAAGCCTTTTCACCAGCGCAAATATATGGGGACAAATCAGAGTTATAAGGAGGATGGGGAAGAACCTCGCAGCCAATTCCGGTAGACGTGCTCTCAGCTAAACTTGCAGTACGTGTCACCCATCTTGAGCAGAATTTCTTTAATTCCGTTTGATCTTGAATGATGGCTCCCTGCTCCGCTGTCACTAACTCTGAAAGCCAATTTTGCATCATAAACCCTGCTGTTCACGAATAGCTACATCAACATTCACAACGTTCATTGCTAATGCTTTTGTGCTTTGTTTTGAAACAATTTTTTGTATCTCTTATGTTTTAATATTTTCTCATTCTCCATACCTTGGATTTCACAGAAAGAAGCGAAATGTGTAGTACAATCAGGTGCACGGAAATCTGCCAATACTTTTAGTTTCTGTAGTAATTTTCATTATTTAATGTTGGCAGAAACACTTATCTGTGTTCCACAACAGCCCTGGGTGAACCAATCTAATTTGAATTCAAGTCTAACACAAACGTATTAGCTTATGAATAACAGTCCAGCCTAGGTGAGCGGCAAAAAGGGGAGGAGTACAGAAATATTTCAACTGAGAGTCTGGAAGGCATGCTTCGCAACGACGGTTTACACCAGCCCCTGGATGAGTCCGTCTCATATTGGTCTGATGTAAAAGATCCGTCAACCAATAATAACCAATGAACAGAGGTCGGGTTTAGGCTCAGAAGTGAAGTAAAGGGGAGAGTAAGAGAAACATTAGGTAGGACACTAGAACCAGTTAAGGGGTGGGGGCTACGCATGGCAGAGGTTTAGTTTTTCCTTAGCAACATAAACCAGTGCACATTATATCAGCACGATTCCATTAACTCGACTGTACAAAAAGAATAATGAATTATAAACAATTTTCACATAACTATAAATAAAGTTTATTTGCAAACAATGCACACGTTTAACTATTTAATTTAATACAAAAATGACATCTACAAACTACTTCATTTATTTTTTCATAATTTTCATCACGGAGGACAATCTATAATTCCGGAATTGTCTAAGCAGAAAGTAGCTGTTTTGAGGTAACCTAAAGAAATAAATCTTAAACAGATAGATTCGAGGATCTGGAAAGGTATTGGATGTCAACAAAGTGTAAAATAAATTCATCTGGAAACCATTTTCTAATTTGTACACAGTGATATTGACTGTATGGGCAGTTGCCTCATCTTGCTGAAACCAAGTAATGTCAAAATGTTCTATCCCTCTTAATTCAGGTACCAAAAAGGTGTTAACCGTCTGAAGACACCGTCCTTATTTAGCAGTGCAGTTACCGCATTGGGGATTCTCGAAAATAAATGGGCTAATAATTTCCAATCACACTGTATCATCCTGCGACTTTAACGCTTCAGTGACGCGTTATAATAATTGAACAGCAGCAGTTTTGTTTTTGATAAACCATTTTAAAGGAAATATACTTGATTAGAGTATAGAATATCGCTGTTCTCAGAAATTACGTCTTGAAGTTTGGATAGGATGTCATCCTAAGCACCCGGTCGATTCGACCTAACTCATTACCAACTTAACAGCTCATAGCAATGGAATTTCAAATTAACTTTGAATATGTGGTGAAGTAGACGCGGGTAGATTTGTGGCTATCATTAATGTCGGTCTCTGAGCGTTGTGGACTTTTCTGCATTTCTGCTCGAATACCATTAACATTTTCGTTTGGAAGATTTTTGGACTCTGTGGTGATTAAATCACACAATTCGAAAGGTAGAATCAAACGACTGAAACATTCAATGCCATCGCCGTGATTTGAACTGCGGATCTGCCGGTTTCCGTTCGGTTGCCCTAACCACTGAGTTTGAGGCAGTATTTTTAACACTAAAATGATTTCATTCTAATTATATAATATGTAAATTCAATAACAGCCCGCCTTGAATCAATATGTATTGCAATAATTTGTAAAATGTATGTAACAGTCATTGCATATGCTTGTATTATTGTATCCATGTATAATAATGTTATGTGAATATATTACGTAATTTAATAATGTAGGAGCTGTGAGAATAATAGGTTAAAACCTGCTAACAATGAGGTAACAATGAGGTAAACTTGGGGCAATAATGAATTTGAAAGTTTAACAATACTAGTTGTGATTCTTGGAAGCAATAATGTAATTTTAGTGACAGTTTATAAAAATAGCCAACCCACAACCAGAAAAAGCTTTAGTTAAATGAAAGTATTGGATTAGAAATAGCCAATCAGAGACTAGAAACACAGAAATTTACAAGTTTAGGCGGTTGCAATCAATTCAGTTTCCTGCAGACAGTGTTTGTAACCGGATGCGAGATGCGTCCTCGAGAGATTTAATACGTATTCGTGTGAGACGAAAAATAAGTATACGTGTTAAAAAGTACAAGTAATTAATAAAAGAATCTCAAAGCTCTATATAGTGAAGTGTTATTTAAATCGTGTCAAGCATTAATAAAAAGGAGTGAAGTAAAATTATAATCTATGTAAGCCTACATTCTTAGGTCGCACCACAACCCTGCCAAGTTATCCATGTCTCTAAAATAAACACTGACGCAGCCGGGGCAAACATAAATACATAATATTTAAAGAAACAGTCAAAATTACAAAGTTAATATTTTTAAACTTAGGGCGAAGGCTACCAGAAAGCGGGTACTATACGTGTGGTTGCAACGAATTTCAAGTTCGGTTCTCTAACAGTTGAAATATAATACAACTCCTTCAATACTACCTACTTCAAATTGACGCCCAAAGCGTGTTGCAAAAAAGTTACAATACAAACCATCTTCTAAAGCTACAAAGACAACATGTCGGCATGACATTAAATTCCCCAAATGATTCACATTTTTCCCGGTAAACCACAAGGAGATCTCAAGTTGTATTGAAATACATACCCCAATGGCGACTTACAGTGCTTCAAGTACTGTAAGTCCGGGTTTCACAGTTTCGACCACTGTAACAGTTAAATTAATGGAATTAATTATTCTACCACACAAGCAGCACTTATAGCATTGTAAGTCGCTATTGGGATATGTCATCTCAATACAATTTGAGGTCTCTTTGTGGTCTCTTGCGAATCAGTTGGGGAATTTAATGCCTTACCGACATGTTGCCAGGTAGCCTAGCGGTTAGAGCAACCGGAAGGAAACCGAAAATGCGTTGGCATTACATTTTTCGTCGTCTGATTCTACCTTTCCAACCTTATCCAACACACGGCTTGTGTGGAGGAACAATTAATCCGAATCAAACAATTGGTCTGATGATAAATATCTGATGGTATCCCTGGCGTAAGAATACTTTAAACGCGATTACATTTTTAAGCGAATATCCACAGCATTTATGCATAGTGGTACGGACCAGAATTCATGAAATAAAATAACAGACTTCCTAGAATAAATCAGCAATTCCAAATCCAATGTTGTTAAGACTAGAATAAAAACTCCCTATTTAACGTGGATTTTCATTTTCACGCAACTTTGTAATGTTTACTAGGAAATTTTTCTGTTTATCAGCAATATATCACTAATAACGAGTATCTTTGAGTTGTCTTCGTCCTCCGTGGTGTAATGGTTACCATGTTAGCCTCTGAGCAAAATTACCGGTCTTTCAAGCTGAATATAGAATGGGATGCTAAGAACCACAGCAGTTAAAGAGCGTACATAAATAAAATCTCAATTTTCAATTTTTCTGAACTCCAGCCTTCTAAAAACTGGCCTAGTATATAAATAAGAGATATATCCGTACTTTTAAGCCAATTGCTAAACTTGCACGCGCAACTTCAACTTGCTGTTGAAAGACTTAAACAATGCTTGGTTAAGCATATTTTAAACTTTGCCTATCCATTTATTGTGGTGACAAAAAGAACACCTAATTAATCAATTGTTATTAATTTTGTATTAGTATAAATGTTACTGTGATGTAGATGATGGCGGTGGAGTTGGTGGTTCTTGTTAACTCAAGAAATAAATGCAGTAGCTTTTTATTTTATAGCATTAATAATAAAATACACATATTCCACGCTTAGATTTTATTTTCAGGTATAGCTCCAAAAATGTAATGATTAGTTTGAGTAGTTATTTGCTGGTTGTGAATTAAATTACAAAATTGTTGTAGCACAGAAAACAAGGTATCCCTTCTGAATCATACTCTGCATGGGAAAACATTGTAGCCAGCGGTTTTGTAGTGTTCAGAAAAGCGAAAAGAGAGAAAAACGAAAAAGCTTTTGATACAAGACAAAATAGCGTGGTCTGTAACTGGAAAACTGCAGTAAATATTATATTTGAACGGGAAACAATTTGATATCCTGTGTTAGCAAACAGTATAACTGGAAATCATAAAAACTGAACTACTTGGTTTACCCACGCAGAGCGTAGTGATTACAAAAGGATTCCACCTTCCTTATACACTGGAAATCCAGTCGATGCCGTATGCAATGCGGGCAGTCCACACTAAAGTTTGTAAAATTATAATTTTTCAATAGCGGTTCCGAGCGTTTGCTTTCCAAAATATACTAGGTTGCAATAACAACATTCCGGAATAGTAATCCAATATTCTAATAGAATTAATGGCTAATCGATTCAGCAAAATACTCCTTGCTTCAATGACTTGGCTTCTTTTGCATCAAATCTTAATTCTTCCTGAGAGGAATTTCTAAGTGTTAAAGCCAGAATTAGGTTGTACTGTTACTGAATTTTACACAGGAACATAGCAAATAACAAACCACTCCATCCCTCGTACAGTCTGTTAGCTTCTGCAGACATCAACGGATACAGATTTGGTCTTGGATTCCTGGGTCTCTGCTCTGGTTCTGACTCTCGATTTGGTAGCCCCGTTATCAGCACACTGTAACTTGTAATTCTCTGATTTGAAGTTAACGCTCCAATAAATCAGTTGGTAGTATCGTGTCTACCTAGGGTGGTGAGCTCCGTCGTAATTGTTGAATGTGTTAGAGTGAATGTTGTGAAAGCTTTATTTTACTATGCTATGTCTGTCCGGTGCATTTTAAGCGATTTGAAAATACGTTCAACTCAGTCGTTGACAGTTTGCTCTTTTCAAGGATTGTATTACGTGTTTAAGAAAGGTAAGGCAACTTAAATCATTTATAGCAAGAATAATGATATTCACGGAAAGGTGATTTATTTTCTTTCAGGCAATAGAATAATATAATGTATAACAATGTTTACCTTGGTGTTTAAATTTCATTTGCTCCATTTTTCTACTTCTATTTGCCGATTCTTTGTATTTATCAAATTTTTATGGCAATTTCTTTTTCATATAATACAATATAATATGTGATACAATTGAAATAATTTTTTGTAAACCTTGCTCGAGATGTCTGCTCCACAGCGAAAATTTTCATAAGATAATAAAAAAGTTTAATGTTATATACTTTCTAACTTGATTGCTACGTGTAACGAAATAAATTATGTCTTATATACAAATTCTTTATGTTAAACAAATCACACTTTGTTATAAACAACTTGTTGACAATATAAATTCACTCTTTAAATTATTTCAATTTTAGTTTTCTCTTTTGTTGACATCTTTCCATTTATATTATGCTTAAAATATTGGAAATGCAAAGTTTTTGTTAATTTTTGATAATGCATTTTCCCTTTTTAAGTTATTCAATATCCATTTCTTTTGTTGTCTTTTCATTATAAAAAAGTTTAATTGATATTTCATAATATAAGGGTTCTTTGTAAATATTAAAATGTTTATAAACATTTAGCAACAATCTAAACATACAATTTTAACACAATGTATAACAATGATGTACCTGTCAAGTATTGTCCATCTTTTAGATTTGCAATTCTAATATGCCTGAAACTCATTCAGTACATTTGTTGCATTCATCTCATTTAATTTCTGCGTCTCACCCACCAGGCCATGTTTACCTAACGTCTGTAACCCTTCTCCATGTTTAGGTTCTTTGTGTTACCAATGGTTTGAATCTAGATAACCTGAAGCTAACTACTAGATCTGTGCTTGGTTAGAAGTATATTCAAGGGGCAAGAGAATAACTACTCTCCCTTCCCCTTCACCAAACATCCTACATTCATAATGCATGCGCAAATTTGAAGCATATTGTTGCAATACATATATCACCAAATATATCCACTACGTGATCAAAAGTATCTGGACACCTGGCTGAAAATGACGTACAAGTTCCTGGCGCCCTCCATCGGTAATGCTGGAAGTAAATATGGTGTTGGCCCACCCTTAGTCTTGATGATAGCGTTCACTCTCGCAGGCATACTTTCAATCAAGTGCTGAAAGGTTTCTTGAGGAATGGCAGCCCATTCTTCACGGAGTGCGGAACTGAGGAGAGGTATCGATGTAGGTCGATGAGGCCTGGCGCGAAGTCGGCGTTCAAAAACATCCCAAAGGTGCTCTATAGAATTCAAGTCAGGACTCTGTGCACGCCAGTCCATTATTATTGCCGCGTTACCACTCCGCCACAGCCCGTGCGGTATGAACAGGTGCTCGATCGTGTGGAAAGATGCAATCGCAATCCCCGAATGCTCTTCAACAGTGGGAAGAAAGAAGGTGCTTAAAATTTCAATATAGGTCTGCGTCGTGATCGTGCCACGCAAAACGACAAGTGGTGCAAGCCCTCTACAGGAAAAACACGACCACACCATAACGCCGCCACCTCCGAATTTCACTGTTGACACTGCACAAGCTGGCAGATGACGTTCACCGGGCATTCGCCATACCCAAACCCTGCCATCGGATCGCCACATTGTGTACCGTGATTCGTCACTCCACAAAACGTTTTGCCACTGTTCAATCGTGTAATGTTGACGCTCCTTACACCAAGCGAGGCGTCGTTTGGCATTTTCCTGCGTGATGTGTGGCTTATGAGCAGCCCCTCGACCATGGAATCCAAGGTTTCTCACCTCACGCCTAACTATCATAGTACTTGGAGTGGATCCTGATGCGGTTTGGAATTCCTGTGTGATGGACTGGATAGATGTCTGCCTATTACTCTTTACGACCCTCTTCAAATGTCGGTGGTCTGTCAGTCAACAGACGAGGTCGGCCTGTACGCTTTTGTGCGTGGACCTAGGGATGTTTAGGAGTGTGGAAATCTCGCGTACAGACTTCTGACACAAGTGACACCCAATCACCTGACCACGTTTGAAGTCCGTGAGTTCCACGGAGAGTCCCATTCTGCTGCTTCACGATGTCTAAGGACTACTGAAGTCGCGGATAATGAGTACCAGGCAGTAGGTGGCAGTACAATGCACCTAAGGTAAAAAACGTATGTTTATGGGAGTGTCTGGATACTTTTGATCACATAGTATATATATATATATGTATATATATATGCATACAAGTAAGAACGTAGGTTTTCACGGCCGGAGTCACAATTATAACTAATATGATTTTCCGGGCTGTTATGCCGTGGTCTGCTGAAGAAAGATTTCCCAGACGTTTCGTCCACAACTGCGGTGGACATCTTCAGTGGCGCGGACGAAGTCTTCTCGGTGAAAGTATCGCAGCGTCTGATGCGTTGGCCGTTAGTGCCGCTCTCTTTATAGTGTGGGCGCTCTCTGCTGATTGGCCCGCTGGTATGAGGGGGCTGGCGCCGGCTGTGTTGTTGCTCTCTTCTGATTGGCTCGCAGTTTTTTCGGTTTTGTATGACCTTTCTTGTTTTTGATGGGTCTGGTTCCAATATTCCACATCTTACACATACTTGCTACTGTTGTATTGTAACACGACGACTTAGTTTCTGCGATCAAGTGTTACTTTTGGAGCTAGCTATAAACATCCTCGAAGGATAGCATTAATACATAGTTGAAGGGTTGTTATTTTGACACTTTATAACTGATAGTATAATTATTTTGGAATGGTTTCATCCCTGGAACTATCTCAAAATAATGATTACGTAATTCTTTTCCTGGCTTTATTGAATGTATACAACTTTGCTATTTCAATAAGCGATTAGAAAATCTTGCAGATATCACCGCCTGATGTTATTTGCAGCATTATCACTAATAACTCCGGAATTTAGCTTGAAAGAAACTGAAACTGGAGTTGCATTTATTTTAACTTTTCACCAAGAAATAATAGAAGGAAAGAAAAGCAAATTTAAAGTAATTTTCTCGTTGACCTGCGAAAACACCAATAAAAAGCACATTCAAGTAATAAACTGAAAAGGATAAAATTAAAGCGATAAAACTTGAAGTTTGTATAGTTATGATTCAAATTTAAATCATTTCTAACCTGAGTTGGTCACTTAAGGAATTTTGGGGAGAAAGAAATACTAAAATACCTAATAACAATAATAGAAATGGAATGTATTTTGAGATAATGAAGGCATTGAAAATTAGAAAAAATGAGAAAACATTATTAAGGAAGAAATTTGCAAGTTAAGATTTCTGTTGTAGAATATGTAATATATAACAATGTTATATGTGTCCATAAACAGAACAGTTATGGACACATAATGAAAATGCCAAAGGAAAGATACACAGAAAAGTTTGCAAATGGTGTCCACCCGGGATAAGTGGAAGGGGCAGACCCAGAAATGCTTGAATGTAAGAAATAAGGACTGGAGAGGAGAAATGAAATGACAAGGATGAGTAGAGTAGAAGATAGAGCTTTAGGGACAGGAAATGGTGTAGACATTGTAATTATGAATATGTAATTCATTTTTGGATTTATAGTGGAATTATAAAGTGAATTCTAAATCGAGTGCCATTGGATGCACCGTTTCATTTCAGTATCAAGAGAAACATTGTATGAAATAAACTATTTTCTCGTAACAGAAAACAACGCGTTTTAAAGATCTGTAGAGAAATTCACAGAAATGGCGGTGCTATTATGAACAATCAGTGCTTTTTGCACCAAAGACTGATCCTTTGATAAAGGAAAATTTCGTTATCACGAGACATTTAACTATAATAGCAAACCCTCTTAAGCAAACAAAGACGCTGACATGCCTTTGTTTAATGTAGCTGTATAGTGTCAATGAATAACCACGGCCGTCCCTCGGAGTGACTGTTTCGCTGTTGATGTTTCATTCTGACTCCAAGCGAGGGGTTTCTACGGAATTAATTACTAGGAGTTCACCCCTAAGAAGGGTTGCTGAAGTGCTTTAGGGAGCATGGGTCTGGCTCTTTCAACTGGAAAATTCTAGAGCTACACCTCTCACCGCTTTGTGATGCATCTACAGTATAAGCATATTCAAGTACCATTAGTATTGTTTGTTGCAACGATTTTTGGTTTTATTTAATATCCGAAGTAATCTAATGTGCTATTAGAAACCGAACACTTTCTATAATACGAAGAAAACCCACCACCATCATTGCCAAAAATAGTTGCCGAAGACGTTAAGACACGGATTCCTGAACGGGAGGTCCGCGGCTCAAATTTTACAATGTCCGTTCTCTCTGACTGAGTTTTTCTGCCAGATTTTTCCTCAGTCCTAATAACTGGCAAATACCGGGGAGGTACCTTAAACTTGGGCTTGGGGCAATTACTTCCCAAGATTGCTCTCCCAAATATAATTTAATATATGATCAGTCGCACCAACGTGGTACGATATGTAGTAAGAATGGGCGTTAAACACTATCGAAAGTATCCTCAGCATAAAATTCGTATATTTTTACTACTCCAAGAAGACGGAAGTAGTAAATTTGCCCAGTCCATCTTTTCAGATAGTCCCAAGTTGCTTCTTCCGCTAAGAATTTAACCATATTCTACAAAGAAGTTTCTTGGCAGATCTCGTACTATATGTTTTATCTACTAGTATTATATTTTAATCTACTTTTTATTTGCATTTCCGAACCTACACCTCCCTTTCTTTTAGGATGCTCCAAGGTGTATACTGCCAGAGGGTTCAACAATCTCATTTCTAGTATTTCCATATCCTTCTCTGATTTATTGCTACTATCTACTACTATGTGCCACAACATTATTCCTCTCCTGGACTACCCTTGAGCTATGCTATACTTGTGGCCGTATGCACCATTCTCGATCAAGATTTTACCGTGGTAAAGTATGGACTTTACCGCAGTGAACAGTCATTTGTGGTGCATCGACGCCGGTAAAAGTTTATCGAGGATTTTACCGCGGTTAAATCTGACCGGCCATGAACGTCGGTTTTCTTCAATTATTTCCAACTTTACTTGTGCTGAAAAGTCAAAATGGCAGAACCGTATAGGCTAGAATTCCCAAAGAGTACATATACTGCATTTTCGCCAGTGAATACATCCTGATAAGGTTACTTTAATGTACTTTGTAGTTTTTAATGCTTTAAGACATATTTGTGCGACAGGTGCCTTAAATATCCTGACCCAAGACGTATCGAAAATCCACACCATTATGGCATTACGTATCATAATTATATCAGTTGAAATACAGTTCCAAGAACAAGGCAGAAATAAGGAGAGTGATGAATGAATTTAGTGCAATTACTACATTTTCAAGAATATTAAGTACATTGATTGAACAGACACAGGTAATCTGAAGAGATCAGTGCCGAAGTCTCAAATCTGAAATTGCCACCATGGTGTCGGGATATTATTCAAGAGGTTCCGTGTTCAGATCTTTTTCTGGGAAGTGTATTTTTTTCTTTCTTTTTTCTGTCTGTCTTTCAGTGAATATCGGCTAAGCTAACTGGAATTTAGTATGTGTGGAAAGAAAGAAAAAGCGTCTATAATATTTCAGCATATTTTTCTTATTAATTGCAAGGCCAGCTTTTCCCACGTGTGCATCTAAATGTTTTTGCTTCTATCTCTATACTTTCTATATTTTCTTAAGAATTGATGTTAAATTTAATAACGTAATAGAGAAACTTGGGTCTGCATTTGCTTTCCTCCATTGCACGCTGAGCTATATGCATGCACTTCAGCAAAGAGGTAGAACAAGTGAAAAACAGACGACATGATGTACTTCCGGGTGTGTTCTGTAGAGTTTACTTGCAATGAATGGTGCGCTCAAACAAGATGTACGCCTGCCAGGTAACCACGGTCAGCTAAACTGCGGTGAAAATTGGTGCACCTCTGTGTGATGATTACCTCGGTCAAACTCTTACCGCGGTTAGCTGAAGGTCCCTGAAGGGTTTGTTTAGCGAGGATGGTGCACACGGCTATTGGTGTCATGGGTATCGCCGGCTCAGGGCCTGTGAGGAGAGCGGAACCCAGCTCAATGTTTGCCACGTATAGTTTGCGATTTTAGCGAATATTTCAGTTTTGTACATCAGGCTTAAAATATTAAGTTTCCGTTCGACTCAGATAATCCATTTCTAAGGAGAACTGAGCATAAGATATAATTGGGACATAAAGTAATGTCAAAAGAAGGTGAAATTTTATTTAAAGAAGGAATGATGTCGTTACTTTATTGACATAGAAGTTGATATATAGAATATTTTCTCTAACTTGAGAACTATAGATTTGTGAATAGTAGTTGTAAAAATTATTTTGTAACTCATGAAATTTACTACATTCATTTTACATCTATATTATGCGCCGTAAATTAAATGTTATTCATATTATGAATAAATACAACAGACAGATGCTTGTGAGTTGTATATTCACAGGCCCTTAAATATAAGCGGATAGATTATTCATGAAAATTATAAATTAAAACATCACATACCATCTCATAGGAGATGTTGGAGATCATGTACCACTACACATCTCTCACATCTTTTAAGAAAATTTAGATTAACGCTTATTAATTCTTCGTGGCAATGTAAATATTACCACTAGAGCGATCTTTAGCATCATCCAACACCCAATAATTGCAGACATTAACTCTACTTACATTTTAGCGATTATTCCTAGCTAGAATTATCTTAGAAATTTTTAATTTTAAAAGTTTAGTGGCAGCCCAATCCGAAGTTTGAGAAATTTCTTTTTTCTTTGTAACCTTTCTCAGGGATTTCCTTGGACTTCTTTCACTCCAATGGCATCGAGGTTTTCCTCTGTAAGAACACAGCGATTTAATTTTGGTTTCTTGTCAAGAAAAAACGTTTGCCTAAATCTATTCACAGGATTACGAACCATTCCTCGAGAGGCACCCGAACACCACGGAAGCCGTACAAACTACCGTCTCACATCTCTAAAGGAGCCTTTTGTCACATAACCATACGTAAAAATTTTGTGTGATAAAGTATGTATTACTAATAAAAACACAAAGGCTTTCAGAGGCGTTAACCAATGCAGTACAATGTGGATTCCGGGCCTGTAGCCCGTGGTCTAAAGGATGAAAGTTCATCCGATGTTTCGTCCATAATTGCATTGGACGTCTTCAGGGGATGTTGACTCCTCACCGGTGACGACTGTTACCAATAAATTTATAACGTATTTATGTGCTCTAATAACTAATGTAAATTTCTTCATGTTTTAATTAAAATGCAAATTCTGCTATAATTCTTACTCTTATAACACTAAATGTAATTTATATTTGAACGCTGGCCCCAGTGATATACTATAATCCGGATCGCCACTGAAAAATGAATTATGTTATGTTAAATCACATGCTTGAGTGTGCCCCTTTTCCCTTTCTAACTATCCAGTGTTATCAATGTTAAAAGGCGTTAAATGTTGAAGTAGCTTTTAAAAGAAGCTTTGAAAATGTTTTTCTACGCAATTAGGTTTATTTTAACCATATCGTTGGCAAATGTCATCGGTATTCATGTTTAAACTATGTTTGATATATAAAGAACTGCTACATTAATACATCACAAAGGTAATATTTTCCTCGTTGACGTATTGTGAGCAATTGTCGACTATTGTAAGCTATTACATGAGTTCATATCCTGTGAAGGGTACTTACCAGCAACGAAGGCCGCCAGCAAGGCTGCAATGATGATAATTCTGCAGCCTGCTGCACCACCTCCCCCCCGGCTGTCGGGCCCCATAACTACGCGTTAGGTGTCAGGTTACTCCAGAACTCCGGGGCCCCGGCACCAAGTGGGCCCAGCGCCCAGCACCCGCATCCTGATAAAACAAATACAACAGTTATAGTATTACATTTATGGTTAAAACAAACCTTTTGCAAAGTACTATTATAATGATGTAATATGAGTCAGATATATATATATATATATATATATATATATATATATATATATATATATATAGTTTCCTTAGACAAAATGTTAAGCTAATGAAAATGAGTATAAAATGAATAGAATAGCTGCATTCTGAAGACGTAGTAACAAAATGTAAGTAATGTGCTGACATAAGAAGTAAACGACCGGTAGGAAGCAAAAATAATTTTCTGTCTAAGTAGTAGGAGTAAAATTGGATCTAATAACAAAATACATTCGAACCAGAAATTGACCGATGTTATAAAATTTTATTTCTTATAGAATCTTAATTAGTTTATAAACAAATATATTGTTACATGCTGGGGTGAGAGCCAAAAATGTTTCCAGAAAATAATAAATTTAGTTCATCCCAGCACGCACATGGGGGGGATGAAATTGAGTTTTATTTCTGGACGCTCTTTAACTACTATGGTTCTTAGCGTCCCATTCTATATTGGGCGTGAAAGACCGGAAATTTTGCTCAGAGGCCTCTTATCAGGCTTGAGGTTCTTTTGCCGTAAATCTACGACACGGGATCACCGGCTTTACTTCCCTTCCGAAGGAAGCCGTGCTAAGGATTTTTACGCCCGAAAAAATCCATTGCCCTCCGCCGGTTTTGAACCCGCGACCTCGGGAACTAGAGGCTAGCACGGTACCACTAGTCCACGGAGGGGGGGGCGCAACTCGCTAACAGCAAGAAGACCGGGACCTTGGTGTGTAGATTTAGAGGAAGGCGTGGAGTTTTACATTACTCAAAAACATTTCATAACACACATTGTCTGGAATTTATTAACAAACGTTAGGCGACTTTACCTAGTGAATTAGGAAGAAAGAATGGAGGGAGATGCCAGCAGTGGACTGACCATACGCAAGTCTTGCTATAACGATCACTTACACTCAAATGACGCTATCCATATCCCCCCCTCCAACCGTATCTAGCCAGACAGGTTTGACGTCATACCAGACGATTTCAAACAGATCCCTCCCTTTGGTCTGGTCCGCGCCAAAACGAGGGATCCTTAAGCCGAAAAATCAAAGAAGACCAATAATGTTGTGTCTAGTAGTGACAATGTAAAACAACTGGTAATGACAATGAACTTTCTGATACGCCACAACAATATATATTAAATTTTTATTTTTTATTTTGAATTATTCGTGGCAGTAGGGCAATGTATGATGTCTGGATTACTTTTTCAACGTTGCGTAATTCCTAGAGCTAATCTTTTAACCTCCTAACGTAATGGGTTACTACTTGAATGTCTTGGAAATGAATTCACCAAGACCAAAAAAATTTCTGAAAAGAAATCTAGAAAACAGTACTAAGTTGTTTGCAATAGATTTCCTCATTGCCGAAAAAGGAAACCAAATAACTGTTGTGAGAAGGTTGTGGGAATATTCTGAACTCGTTTTATAGCCTCTAAGGGTTTACAGTTATTTAGGACTGAGTATGTAACTATATATACGAACACAATTTTATTTTAGGTACATAAAAGATAACAAGGGCTGCAATTGCCAGCATGACAAGCAAAAGATAGCCACTTTAATGGTGGCAGTGGCTTTTGTAAGGTCTGCATTGAGTAGAAGCACAAAGAGCTAGAAATACACAACCCTTCTGACTTCTTAATCGTATCTTGCAAACTTGCAAATTAGATGACAGCTGAGGATTGACTTAATACTCCCTGTGGTCAACAACACTGTACTTCCAAATTGTTTATTTAAACAATGCTCTTTTCGGCTCTGGGGGGTTTTCTAAGTTGATGCTGCAGGAGGGTTACGTCATTTGTTTCTTGTGCTACAAGCTGTAACGAAGGCGACAATGAAAAGTTTAGAGTCAAACTAGAAGTAGTTTTAAAAAGTTTAAATGATTTTATTGTTTTTGAAAAAATCTTCCTTACAATCAATACATTTTTGGATTCGATGAAACCAGTCCTTAAAGCAATGACGCCATTCTTTCTGTGGCACTTAGAAACCAGGTTTTTATACTGTTTCACTGATGACGAAAATGTGATGCCATGCATTTTATCTTTAAGTTTTGGAAACAAAACGAAATCACAGGATTCTAGATCAGCGTTTATAGTGGAGCGTACATGGTGCTGACATTTAGGCATCCAGGTGCTCAGTTTTGCAGGATGCGACGATGCGTTGTCATGATTGCGACATCTTTCCGCTTGGCTGCTTTTTACGAACTTTTTTTAAAATTGCCGTAAACATACATTAGTGTACTAATTGGCAGTAACGGTACGTCTATCTTCTAATGATATAGTAGCATCTGGCCTGTTTTAGAAAGAAAACTAGCATCCATCTTCTTACCAGCCCTGCGAATTTGTCGGACTTTTGTAGGCTTAGATTCTGTTCGAAAGACCCATTGAGCCTATTGACTTTTCTTTTCAGAAATATAACAGTAAATCCAACATTCATCGCCAGTAATAATATTCCAAACCAAATTTGAACTACCGTCTTGAAATTTTTCCAGAGTTTTTCTGCGCCAATAAATGCGTTATTTTTAATTGTGAGCCAGTTTATGTGGAATCTATGGACTACAAAGTTTTCTCATTTCTGGCTGTTGATGTAAAATGTTTTGGATTTGACTCGTACCAATGCCCAATGTCGCCCGAATAAACTCATAATATGTCCGTCGATTTTTTTCAAGCATTGCTCGAACAGCGGCAATATTTTCATCAGTAACAGCTGTTCTTGGGCGTCCTTCAAGAAATCCATCGCTAAAAATAAATCGATTTCTTTTCAATTCGCTGTACCAATTATAAATTCTTACCTTAGAATGAGACTTCTTCGCCAATGCATTTCTAAGACTCTTCACATTGTTTAGGCACTAATGAGGATCTAAAATCGTAAAAAGATCATAGTCCGAAAAAGAATTTAACTATTAGAGCAAATCCAACAAACCACATGATAATCAATTCAAAAACATTAGAAAGTAGCTGTTAAATATAAACAAATCTAATTTGTTTTTAGAAACATGCCATTCTAAAAATGTTCACTCGTATGGTGCTTAAATGTATATATTTCAAACGCATACCCTTTATTACGACTTAGACTGCCATACATTCCGAATATGGACGACCGGCAGGTTGACTTAACAGGTTTGAGATTGTAAACATTCAGGAATAGACAACACTCCTGTATGACCATTTCGTGTAGTTAAAATTAAGATCATTTTTACTTTCTCTACTAAGTATAGTAAGTAGGGGAAGTATTGCATTCCATCAAAAAATTTGATACCGGGATTTCACCTGAAATACATGTTTTAAGACCCCCTGAAATCAAAAAAAGCATTTTTGGAAACATGTCCGTGTGTGTGTGTGTGTGTGTCTGTCTGTCTGTGAACAGCATAACTCAGAAACGAACAGTCGGATAAACACCAAACTTGGTATTTAGGTTCAGTATCTTCCAAGGATGCGACACGAAGGTTTTCAAGAAAATCCCCCCACCCCAGATTACCCTTTACATGGAAGATTTTTCGAAAATCTTAATTTTCTCAATAATGGCTAACGATTTTGATTAAAATATCATATGTTTAAGATATTTTCATGACAAATGAAATGTATATCTCAAATTTTCTGGGAATGTCTCCAGAAGTATTCTTCATTGTGAACGACTTTTGCATAACTGGTAAACCATAAGGGATAGAAAACGTTTACTACACAAAAAATGTAGATCTTGTTAAAATACACAATTTACTTCCATATGCATTTTTTTTTGTTGAGTGAACCAATTTCGAGATATTGCTTGTTATTCTCTTAAATTTTCCAATTCTTATACTTTTTCTCAAATTCGTTATTAATTTTTGTTCGTCCTGGTAATGCAAGGAGAATGGAATACGCCACATAGCAACCAGCTTTTAAAATATTTGACTATAGCTTAAGGCCTAGCAATTACCTTAGCATCTACAAGAAAATTAGCAATAAGATTAACATCTCGATATCTCGATTAACATGAAGCATATGCAGAATAAGCGTTTGTAAAAATAGTTTGTATAAGAGTAGAGAAAGTCATGAGAGTGTAACACATCAGATTTTTTTCGTAGTTTACCTCAACGATCTTTTTTCTCTCTTCTAGAAAATACATATACTATTAGTCTTTCTATTGAAAACAACTATCCTATGATCTCTGCAGAGAATAAACAAATTGAATGCAAAGAACAACAGAAAAACACAGAACCACTGAGGCGCAGGCATATTAGTAAGTGAAAGCTAATAAAGATGGAGGAATATAATGCAGTAAAAAAAAGCAATAAATATACAAAGTATAACATTCATATGGCCTTCTCTACTCACTGTTTTAAAAGCTATTCCTACAAAAGCTACTACTTATTATTAATCCGGATAAATTGTTAGTCCACATTGTACACATTTCATTGCACGATGCAGTAAGTAAAGCGATAGTGAAATTTTTAAAGAGGGTGTCGCCATATGAGGACTTTGTACTTCCCTGCTCTTTGCATGACCACGTGAAAAAATCGAATAAGGACCTCCCTCTTAATAAAAGTATGACCATTTGAAAGTTGACGCCAATAATATGTAACATCTCGGAAATTGTTAGCTCACCAGAAACATATATATGACAAATTGTGTGCTTTAACGAGATCCACATATATGCTAATATCTTACAATTTACCAATTGTACAAACGTCATAAAAAATCTAAGAGTTCTGCAAAGGCTATTCCCAAAAAATTATAATTTTCGTTTATCATGACAATATCTTAAATATGTGGTATTTTCATCAAAATCGTTACAAAGATATGTCTGAGAAAATAAAAATTTTCAAATATGTAAATGGTAGTTCGAGGTGGGGGATTTTCTTGAATACCTTCGTATCGCAATCTTGCAAGGTGCTGAAATTAAATACCATGATTAGTACTAACTGACTTAGATTTGATTTATGGTGTTCAAACACACACAAACAATACTCACACGAACCTTTGGGATGTTAAAGAGTCTCAAAACGTATATTTCCACTGAAATCTCGGCAAGGGTTTTTGGGTGGAAAAGTTACTCTACTTACTCTAGGTAAGTAGAA
This sequence comes from Deroplatys truncata, assembly GCA_030765065.1. Lineage (NCBI taxonomy): Eukaryota > Metazoa > Arthropoda > Insecta > Mantodea > Mantidae > Deroplatys > Deroplatys truncata. The sequence continues at coordinate 113,530,943 of CM060986.1, forward strand.
GAAAAAGTAAAAATTGCCTCTTAATCTCTGTTGGTATAGTATATGTGTGTGCGCGCACTCCTTTTCACTTAATATGGCGGGAACAATAGTTTCATTATGAAGCTTGGTATAATGGTCCAAATTATTTAGAACCAAATAATAGAATATGGTATTCAATTATCTTTCCAAATCGAAAAGTATCATTTATTTAGTTTTGTGAAAACTGTTAATGATAAATTTCAATCGGATGAGTATCTAAGCTGTTATATCAGCTTTTCTTCACTATTATTCCTGTACTTAGAGTTATTACCAGGCAGAGAGGTTTTAGTAAGCAAACATAGCAATCCTGTTACGCATGGGGTATAGGTGACGTCAGGTACTGTGACAGACACACCCATCCCCTACCCAACAACCAGTTTCGTTGTAACTGTCCATTTATTCGCTGCAAACATACCAGTGGAGAACTAGGGAACACTTCAACACAAATGGCGAAACCATCAGATGTATCAGAGCCCAAAAGACGTTTAAACATCGTGTTAAACAACATTGTAATTCAATGAAACACAAGGAACATGTGGCATTATTAGAAAGGAAGAATGAGATAAGTGGACTTTCGAGCTCCTCAGCCTCAAACTACAGCTCAGAATTTTTCGAGAACCTGTTTTATACACTAATAAGAGCGGTATTAAAAATTCTTAACGTCTAAAATGCTTTCATAAAGTAATTGATACAATAACTAGTTGTACATACATTGCTTTCTTACTTCTAATACTAGTCCTTAATCCTCATTTGCACATTTTCAAAGCAGGGTGTTGTGCCTTCAAATGTTCATCATTTGTTTGCAGAGAAAACCGTAAGATGGCAGTCGCTCCCACCTTCCCACGTCATCAACCCTCGGTGCGTTCCTAACTGGATGGTTTACTGACTAAAACCCTTCTCTCTGGTTATTACAAAAGGTAGCAAAATCACGATCACTGGTGAAGAAGTAAAAGTTAGTGTATATTAAAACCTATTAAACTCAGAACGTTAATTTCCATAATATAAAACATATATTGTACCCATATGGTGTTCAATAACAACATGCTACAAGAACATTAATACTATTAATCTGATGTTAGCAGGTTTAATATGCACAACCTGAAGAAGATGAAGCAACATGTAACATCGACTTAATAGGTCCACCAAGGTAGTTTTGTTTCAATACCGGTTCTTTCAGAAAGTTGGGAGCACATACTTCTTGATTTCCAAATCACTCGATATTTTATACAATAAACTAATCTATCTTCTGTTTTGTTATTTCCTCTTCTTCACTAGACCCCCTTTTCTCTGCGGGATTGCGTTTTTTCCATCAGCAAATTGAATGCAATCATGGGAAAGCTAATAAAACATTTTCTTCCATATTTTTAGACCTAACCAACCTCTCATTTCTTACCTTCCTCTTTCAAACTGGCATCCCTAATTCATATTGGATCGTCTCTACGCTGTATGTATTCACGTTTGGCTATACATTTAGTATTGTCTCAAATCTGGAACTTGTCTCAGACTTTTTTCTTCCATGTTTGGGTTTTAAGTGTACAATTCAATTACATAATACATTTGCAGATTTAAGTTCAGAAAATACCGTGTTGCAGTGACTAAGCGGCAGGAATAAATCGAAAAATTCATAAGGCAAGTTTATAATTTGTTTAACCTAATATCAGTTAAGCTGTAAAATATTAGTAACATTTCAAAATAAAGTGCATAAAATATTACTGCTGTAGTAGTTATAAAAAACAAAACATGTTACAAGAAGATATTTTCAGATTAATTAAAATAACTGAACATTTTTGAGCGTAAAACTAAAACAAGATTTTTGAACCTCAAAAACAGACTGAAGGCAGTTTTATGAAATTAAGTATCAGGTAATTTTAAATATTTGTGCTGCTCAGTAATAGCCCCAATTTTGATATATATCTTTAAATATCTTTTCTTTCTTCTAGTATAAAGAAAAATATCTGATAATATTTTTGCAGGTGAAAGAACAATTGCGCTTATTTGTGATAAAGTAGTTCACACCAAAAATTCCACATCAAAACTTTACCGGATAAACAAGTCCTAAACCAAAATGTAAGATTGTTAAACAAGGTGTATTGTTTGTGTGGGTGCATTAGAGAGAGAATAGTATCTTCAAAAATGAAAAGTTGGACAAACATCAAACTTAGTATCTATGAACAATAATTTTTCACGATAGGATTCAAAATTTTCACCAAAATTCCACCAGATCTGTCAGGTTACTCTTTAGAATGAAGAATTTCCTTAGTTTTTATTTCTACAAAACTGGGTCTAACAATTTGTTTAAAACACGAATCCCATTTTTAAGAACTGCCTTGAGGAATAACATGTTTATCTTAAACTTTCTGTGAGCAGCTTGTGAAATCACCTTAATTCTGATTGAGATATGATTTTGTATAGGGAATTATGAGTGGTATATAAAAACTTACTGGAGAAAATAATCCATTAAAACACATAATTTGTGTTCAAATAATTTTCTTAATAGCCATAGTCGTTTTGCAAATACGTCATGAATACATTTTTTCAAATGTAGGTGTTTCCTGCACTAGCTTGTTACTGTTATATTTCATTCATGTAATTTTTTTAAGAGTGTTAGGATATGTATTTGGATATGACTATGATATGGAGGGTGGCGTAAGGATTTGGCAATCCCATCGCACAGTGTCGAGGACACTTCAATCAGCCACCGAAAAACTGCCGGGGTAAGCAGTCCACCTTATTATTCTATGCAAGAAGGGTCTTCTATTGCCTTGAAAGCTGAAAACACACAATAGATAGAGCCTTGCCCAGAATTCTGGGTGAAGTTTTCAACAACAAAGCTGGCGGAAGAAAGTTTCGGTACAGCACGTTTGATGGAAGAAGCAACCCGACTATTGGGGTTAGTACAATAGAGGGGAAGAAGAATTTCCAGACTTGGTCGGCAATCTTCCAAATAGGTCGATTTTTTCGTCGTGACACGCTTATCTGTCTGCGCAGTAGCTGGACAAGTCCATTTATTTTCTGGGATGGATGTAGGATCAGCAGTAACAGAGTATGACCGCGTACACAACGTGAGATAAGGTGATTTCACCATGCGTTCCGAGCGAGTGTTGTTCCACCCAAGGAGAATACTGTCAACCGTTATCTCCCCACCCTAGATTACCTTCTCCTCTGCGTTTCTGCCCTGTCACGACGAAAAAAATCAACCTGTGCACCAAACTACTCCGAACTCGGTCCTCCTGGTAGGGGGTCTTGGAATCGGACTCGTAAACCCTCAAAATAAACATGCACTTACTCAAGCGGCACAGAAGAGAAATATTCGGACGGATACAATAAGACGACGGAAGCCAACGAAACGGATTGTGAATAACAATACTGCGAAGGAACTGAACAGTGTGGGCTGGAATGTTAGAGGCTTAACTAAATAAGAATCAGAATTAGATAAAGAACTCTTTACGAATGAATATGGGCATAGCTTTGCTGTCAGAAGCGAAGAAAAACTTACAAGGTTCTAACGAACTGAAGTAGTAACCAAAGTTTTATTTTGGGTCTCACAAGGGCAAGGCAAGAACTGCTACATTAATACATAAAGAGAGAATTCATAGTTATACTTGTATTAATGAATACTAGAATAAAAACATCAACAGAATATATGACATTTATATGTCTTTATGCACCTGAGGAAGGGAGAAAATAGAGTAAAGCATTTTATAAAGAATTCGTTAAATAATTGGCAAGCGCGGTTAAAAACAGGTTTTAAATAAGCATAACCGCCCTAAATGCAGTCCTGTTTGCAGAAGATCAGATCATTCTGGCAGCTACTGAAGACAGACTACAACCAGTTCTGTACCAACGCGATAAAACAGGTCAAAATATAATTGAATTATTTCAGCAGAAAAGCAAACGTGATGCCTTTATTGGTAAATATCCTACCCGCTCAAAATTACTTCTAAAAATGAACCAATTGGACAAATTATGTATTTTAACTACTTTGGATATTATGTTTCATATGAATACGAAGGAACTTTAAAACAAAAAATATATAAACTGAAATATAAAGCGGCGCTGTAAAGTGGACATTGAAAAACAATCGAAGTACAGATACCATATTCAAATTTTATAAAACTATAGCAGTGCCCATTATATCTTATGGAGCAGAGACCTGGGCCATGAATAGGTGTAAATAAAAGAATAATTGAAACGGCCAAAATGAAATTTTTCAGGTACGTAGCTGGCTTTTGTCTTAAAAGATCACATTAGAAGTGAAACAATAAGAGTAAAATTTAAAATGTTTAATTTAAATGACAAAATTAGAGAGCATAAAATAAAATGGATAGATTACACCTCTCGAATGCCAGAGAAAATACTGACAAAACGGGCTTTGCAATACAACCCAGCTGGTGCTAGCGGTGACTGGCGATTGTATCCCTCGGTCAGTTTTATAGTCAGTTGCGTCTCTGATTTTTTGGTTCCTACGTCAGTTGCGTCTTCGGATTTGTAGGTTAGTCATTTGCTCCTCTGAAAGATTTGAATTGTTAGTCCCAGTATTTTAAATTTCTGGCACAAACATTTCTCTTCTCATTTTTCATTTTTAACATTTAACTTTATGAAACACAAGATTTCATGCAGCACGCCTAATGCGAAAAGTGTTTCTGCAGATCCTTGTGATGTCTAAATTGACTCCATGGCTCTTGCACAACTGAGAATGAGAACTATTACGTATGCCCAGTTTGAACTTTATGCTATATATGCCGTAGAAGAAAGCGTTATAAACAGTGCTCTCGTCGCAGAACGCGTTTATAGTGTTTGGCTGTGTCTTATGGAATAGCCTAAACCCACCCAAGCTACCTATGCAGGTAGCTGTGGACGCAACTGACGTATATACTTTAAAAACCGCAGACGTAACTGGCGTACTGATTTTTCGTAAACATGTTTATGTGGACGCAACTGACATAGTCCCGGTGCTAGAGATGTTGTTAGGTCCCTTCTGAGCCGAAAGAGGCCTATGGCTTATCTTGAAGGTGGTGGTTGTTGATTATATGGAGGTGTAGTGGAACTTATTGTGTATAAGTTCTGAATTTATTCCTCCTTGTTTCAAATAAGCATCTGAACGCTAATTGCGCATGTTGTATGCAACCAAGTTCTTATCGCACGTTATTCTTTATTGATGTTTCAACTACAAAGTCACATCGCGACTACTTTGGAATACAAGATATGATTACAATGAAAGTACAAGTTTTATACAGTAATAGTACATACATCATTAAATTCTCTAGATACGTATGGTTTACATTGTTATACAATTTTGTCACTTTCATAAAATTCCTTGTTGTGCTGAATTTAGGGCGCCTGATAGGTTGCTGGGGATGTCACATCTTTCTCTGCGTTGTACATAGTGACGGCAGACTGTAATGAAATGATGAACAGTGAGTTTGGATCTTCAGAGGTCGCACACAGGAGGAGGGTCACGTTGAGGAGATGTTCGTGCGTTATACAAGTATGTCCAATACGTAGTCGAGTTAATACAATTTGGGTCTTTGCGGTTGAAATGATAGTATTGCTCGGAAATGTAGACATCGTGGAACTTGCTTCTAGATGTAGCTTTCCAAGTTTATCTCCATTGATTAATGCAACCGTTTTTTGATGAAATTTATTAAGTTCATGTGTTGAATATTGCTTAATTTGTCATAATTTCTAGGCAACTAAATTATATATATAAACCTGTACAGCTATATGCATGGTGTTTCTCAGAAACACAGTTCTGTAGAAACCAAATCTAAATATTTAGTCATTAGGTGTTTGTTATCAATCTGAATATTACGTAATTAATAGCGCTTTAAACTGTGAAGTGGCTTTTGAAAGATTCTTCAATTTTCTTTAATCGTTTAGGTGGCATTACATTCGTATAAAGTTTCTCAAACAGCGACATCAGCATTACTCATACACAAAGTGGCAATATTTCAATAGAGACTTCTTTAGAGATGAACAAACTTCGTAGCTAACAATGATGTTATGTAACATACACTTTTAGGAGAGAAAACAGAGGATTCCGAGAATAAAGTACGGAATGGGTAAACCAAAACTAAAGGACCAGAAAAAAGGTCTCAGATGTACAAACTGGTTACGGAAAAGAACACTGGTTGTACGAGAAAAAGATAAAGTTTTACAGTTTGCTGTTTTGAGAATAGGGGACGTTGAAAAAAAGAAAGAAAGAAATAGAGTACACTCAAGAGAGAAAGAAAGAAGACAGGGCAACAGAAGGCTGTGTAAGTTAACAATAGAAAATGGACTTGAATAAAATATATCAAATAAAGAAAGGGGAGAAAAGGAAATATGCAAGTCTGGCATATATTTTAAGGATAAAAAGGAACATATGTGCAGAGATCACTCAACAAAAGAGAATCAATCACTCATTGTTTAACCTTGAGAGATCTGATCTTTTTTCGACAAAAAAACAAACAAAAAACAGCCAGCGTAGGTAGATGTGATACCGAAAATACCCGTGACTATCTCTTTTCAAGTTTTTAGTCCAGTTAATCTAAAACACTGAACACCACTGGCCAGGATTCGCAAGTCGAAGGTTACCTAAGTTCGAATCTTTGCTGCTGCAATACTAGTTTTGTGGCTAAAGGGCGGTTTGTGTGGACATTAAATGAACTGTAATTGGTGTCTGTATATGTTAATGAAAATTCAGTTAACTTTGTGTGAAATATATTTTTAGTATTTAAGCTATAAACCATGTATTAACGATTACTTTAATTTTGGTATATATTCAGTTTAAGGGGAGTAGGGAATTGTATCCTGGATATGTTAAATTCTCAAATTTCAAGTGAGCCGAGTTCTAAAGTTATTTTTGATATTGCAGCCAAACTTCTTTGTGCTATTTTTCACAAGCTTATCTAAAGTATTTCATTATTGTACTATTAATCATGACCGAATTAAAATTTTCGGGCTGTCCTTTCTTTTTTTAAATCATAAATTATATGTATTATCTAAACGATTCATCACCGAGTTTAAGAAGTAAACAAGCGCTTATTTTATAAGTACAAACAGTTTATGAGGTGAGCACACATATGTTAAAAAGTAAAAATTAGTTAAAATTTCTCCCGAACTCTCCAAGTACATCTTTTGCGTCCTCCATCTTTACGTCTTCATATAGCTCTCCTTTCCTTTCATTTCCTACTACTTGCGACATTTCAATCGTGACACTTTCTATTTTTCTTATCGGCTCAAATAATACGAAAATTATTACTAAATTAAGTATGAGGAAGCAACTAAGAGTAAAAAGTGGGCGTAGTCTCTAACGAAGTACCATGCTAGCCTCCAGCTCCCGAAATAAAAAGGTTCAAACCTGGCGGAGGGCGATGGATTTTTTGGCGTGTAAAAAGTTCTTAGCATGGCTTCCTTTGGAAAAGAAGTGAAGCCGGGGTCCCGTGTCCAAGATTCACGGCACGTAAAGGAAACTCAAGCCTAATTAAGAGTCCTCCGAGGAACATTTCCGGTCTTTCACGCCAAATATAGAATGGGGCGCTAAGGAAGAAATAGGCAGTTTTACAACAAAATTCATGTCAACAAGCAACGTATTATTCCATAGATATCATTACATAATAGAATTACTTCCAATGACCGCGGGAACGGTCCTTATATAGAGGTTGGAAAGTTCCACAGAACATTCTAGAATGCTCTCTACACACGTTCTGTAGGCCATGCGAAGGATAACTTACAGAAGATTTTTGTTATTTGTCGTTAGCTCCTCTGGTGTTTACGCTGGACAACAGCGCTACTTATCTTTGTTCATCTCTCCAACTGCCCGGCGGCGACTTACCGAAGCTTGGGACATTTCCTCTGCGTCACAATACATATGATTAAATTTGGAAACTAGAAGTGATGAAAGTTACCTTAGAAAATCCAGTGGCGAGTAAAGAAAATGTATGGTTGCTGCCTCTAGTTGTTGAAGCATACATAGAGCTTTAAGTATTAATAACGATTGAAGCAATGACGTATTTTTAGTTTTGATTCAATCCCAGGCTTGCTCAAAATAAACTAAATTCAGAATACATACTATTTAGTACATAAATCTATAATACGTTTCGATTTAATCGCTCTAGCATTATTGCAGCATTTAAGCCTAGCTTTTTTCAAAATGTATTCCAGAAAGCTTGAGCAAAAGTTAAATCGGTGGTATTGCAGCCTTTGGGGGCTTTGACCCACCAACCCGTCTGTTGGCCACACGTCCACATACACGATGAAAATCTTTCCAGCTATAAAAGTTTTCCACATGTTGGGCATATAACTATTGTTTTATTTTTAAAATTTCACATTCCAAAGTGAGGAACATTTTCACTAACTATAAAATGTAAACAAACATTTTTTTTCTGACAGCCAGTAAATCATATAAAAACAATGCTTTCGTATTGTGCCATTTGCTGTTTATGCAGTCTAGGAAAAAGGATCTGCTGTGTTACTTTCACATAATTTCTCTATCAGTTATCGCTTATTTTTAATAACTCTTCTACAAAGTATTATTTTAATTCTACATCATGTTAATCGAAATAAGTACACAAAATGTTTAAATGTATTGACATAGACTGCATATTTTAACCAAATGTAGATATGGTTTGGTTAGCTTTTGTCTATCTTTTGTAGTTTACTAGTAATTCAAAATAACACAAAATTCATTCAGAATGAAGAGGGCTTCACAAGTTATTAGAATACATGTTAGTGTTTTAATCAAAATCACGAGAAATAATAACAAACAAGATTATAACATATAATAAACATATTGATACCGTTCAAGAATTCAAATTGATAAGGATTGTGGAGCCCTTGAAGAAGACAAGAACAAAGAAAGCAAATGGTGTTTTTGTCCTATTACACTTAAACGTTATAATCGAAACATACTAAAATTAAAATTTTCAACAGTAATTTGAATTCGGTTATATATATTATATGACTGAAACATGCAAAGAAGTAAAATCATTCAAAGCAAATTACAGACATTTGTCTACAGATGCTTAAGAAGAATTGTAAGAATAAGATTGCCAGGTACAACTTCAAATTTAGAATTATGGAAAACAACAATCAAAACAAAATTACAATAGAAATAAAAAAAAAGAAAGTGAAACTGGATAGGAAACGCACTAAAAGGACATAAATTATTGGAAAGAGCGGATTTTGATTGGAATCCCCAAGGTAGTAGAGGAAGAAAAAGACCAAGAAACACTGGAAGAGAACAGGTTATCGCAGAAATTGTTGAAGAAGGAAAAACAGGAATAAAGTAAAGAAGTTGGCCATAAATAGTCTGTAAGAAATGTTTGTGAATGCGCTATACTACTCATAAGGATATATGGAAGATTACTAATTGATTGATTAACCAAAATCGCTAATCATTTTTTAGAAAATTAAAAATAAAAAAAGATTTTTCGATGTAAAGGTTTATTTTGGTTGGAGAAGTTTCTTGAAGTGTCGCACTTTTAGAAGATGTTGAACTTCTCCAGTAATGCTTCTCTCTCTCTCTCTCTCTCTCTCTCTCTCTCTCACACACACACACACACACACACACACACACACACACGCGTCATTAAGGCAGGACTCGTGAGTATGTAAGTAGTTTTAAGTTCTAAGTACTGCCGAAACGTAGGACTGGATAATAACCACTGCAGATTCTAAGGTTGTCGCAGTAATCGGCTCGTGTTATCTTATTTGCTGGGCGCCTGTTATTGTTTTATTATTTTGAAATTTGGGTTCTTTGTCCTCCGGCCAGCTATTATTACTCAGTTAAGCAAATATCTTTGAGCAGGGCGTGTAAACGGAAAGGAGTTGTTGCTAAAGGATAACACTGATAAAATAATTTGTTTCTACGCTTTTATTGCCGTCACACTTAATTTAATAATTCACATATTTAATCGTTATACTCGCCTGACTGAAACTTTTATATTTCCGAATGTAATTACTGTCGTATTAGTTGCCGCGTACTTCACATTCTGTAATTAACACTGCGACGAGAGATTCTTCCAAACTATATGACGTGCACTTCACGAGAGATTCCTTAGAACTGCGTGAAATATGCTTATGGCTCGAGAATATATACTCCTTCACCTCGAAATGCCTAAACATTATAATAGAGCTGCTATTGGTTACCAAATCGCGCAAACTTTAGCGTCTGTTTAGTCAGCCAATCACTACTACTAACATATATGCTCTAGGGAAGATATTCCCTCCATTTCTAAAGAAAGGCACGCTATCCTGACGTCATTTGTTTGTCTCTTCTTAGTGATAAACAACTCACCCCCTCGTTTTATTGTTACCCACTTCCATCGTCGGTTTCAGTGAGGCCGTGTAAACCTATTTCCTAACAATGCTTATGGCTAACAAACATCTAAAATCCTCTACATACAATAATATTAATTTACACTACAATCACTCTGGCATTCACAGCATGTTATGATATAAAATACTGCCTCAACGTTAAAAGCCTAAAGGTGTAATCATTAATAAATTTAAGAGGTTAATATTATTGTTCTTCCAGTATTTCCTAATGAAGTTATTAAAAGATGACCAACAATTGTGTTATTTTGGAGATCTGCTGTTCAAAATCTTCCAATGCCGTGGAGGAGCCCTAAAAGTATGACATTACTTTCCCGATTATCATTTCATTTTATTTTCTGTTTTACACGTTTGAATTAAAAGCCAGAGTTAAACACTGTTATTAAAAATAACATTTATAGGCATTACTTCACTATAGGTATATGTTTTGTGTATGGGGCTTGAAAACATGTATTTTCAGTGTACTCTCGATATGGAATTCTTCGGTGGAATACAATAGTTCCTCTGTCACGTAATATTAAGTGGTAGAACATTGAACAGCTTTAGTTGCAAAATGTAGAATTTGAGAGCATGTATTTAAGCAACAAAATGAAGATGCTACGTTAGCGGTTTAAGTTCTGAGTACACAAACTTACCCACACACATCTACTGCGTCACCTGCTGGTGAAGCATCACACCCAGAACAGCGATACGAAGCAGATCACGTCCCAAAACACAAAGGAGAACTGGCTCGTCGGTCCCTTCCCAACAGAAACAAGGTTCCCTACAGGGCTCGCGTGTCTAACACCTTCTTGTAATCGCTAGAGCCGATTCGACAAACAAACATCGAAATGCTGCGAGGCGATATTTCCCACCAGTAGAGGTGCAAGTGTTGATAGCTTACGACTAGGTGTTTTCCACGCCTGTCATGGGAGAAGCTTCTCAGACTCGCACGCAAACAATTAGGTGTTCTGCCTGGTTGTTAGTATCTCTGTCAGACCTTAAATATATCACGATGGTAGCTTGTTATCCATGAGTATAATTTGTGCCCCAGCTCTGAAAAGAGGCGAGGGGAAAAGTGAAAGAAAGCAACATAGGGAAACGTAGTATAAAATGCCTTTAATAGTTATTTTTGCAACCTTACATATAATGTTTTATTCAATCTTAGTATTAAAATACGTTATACATTTTCAAAATTTCATATCCTGATATCGGTGACGTCTAAGACTCACATTCAGGAGCTACCGAATTCGAATCCCGTCGATCACCTATTCCGAAATTGCGTTTTTCGTAGTTTTCCCCAGTCGGTAGACAAATTTTCATTACCACAATTTCCTTTTCATTATTTGCCTTTCATTCCATGTTCTTCTCATCTTCCAAGTGTGCTTTTACGTTACGAGGCGAATGAAGGTACCGAACAGATGCGCGAATGCTCGCTAAAAGTGGACACTAGAAGGCCGTGTGTTTGACGGGTTGTTTGGCTTTGGTGGTGGGTCGGAGCTCCAAGTCTGCAACTATTGGGGACATTTGCGAGTATCTGTGGCCTCTCTCCTACAGGCCTGTAGCTTCCTGTGCCTTTTTTTCTTCTTTTTTATGTTCCCTTGCTTACTCAGTATATTTTTACTGTGCTCTACTGAATTCTTTACCACTTATTACCGCAATTACACAACAAACACAGACACATACAAACACTCATGCCCATAGCGGGACTCGTACCCACGACCCTCAACTTGGTGGAGCGACGAGGCTATACACTCAAGCGACCACGGCTACAAGGGCCGACTGCCTTTATATACACATACACAAATGCACCTTCTAAAAAATTAATTTTGGGGGGAGTTTAAGACATTAAAAATATAGTTCTATAAGACCTGGATATCGAATTCCAATAAATATACAGAGTGGGCCATTTAACGTTTTAAAATGGGAACCCACTATATGGTCCTTTAAATGTACCCTAAAATACCACCACAACGTCCTCCAAATGGAATACGACTAATGGCATTTACTTTCCCCGATAATATCACGCAACTTTATTTAAGGCAGTTCTTTCTACAATGCTTAGATTTGGAGATATTGTACAGCCTCCATATATTTGAGGGAAAATCGCTGAACTAATACTTTGAAATCTTGTGAACACGAGTTTTAACAGTTTTACAGATATATCTTGAATTTGATTGAAATTGAAATAAAATTAAAAGTAATTAATGACGAGCCTCTTGTAAATAACTTTTAGTTCATCGGCTGTAGATAGAAATCTGAAACGTTACATATATGACCTTAAAGAACGTTTACCGGACTGCCCCATTAATCTAATGTTTAGCATGCTAGCCTCAAACTCCAGATGTCCTAGGTTTGATTCTCGGTTGGAGGGTGGTGAGGTTTTCTTTGGCCAGGATTATTCCTCATGTTCCCGAGAGTGCGGAAATGAGTGAAATTGTAAAGTGTATGTAAATTTAATGTTTGAAAAGAAAAAAACAACTACACGAATCCAAATATAAACAATTGTATCTACACAAAATATGTTAAAGGAGGCATATAAATAAAAAACATTAATTATTTCAAGTTTGATTCAAATCGGCCAGGAATTGAACTTTTAGGTTAATTTTCGAAAACATTCATACTAATAAACATAATAATGATGCTACGTTATATCGGCCACATACATAAGCACATGCATTTATATAACGAACAAAAAGAGAAAAGGTAAAGCATTCACAAAAAAACTGTTTTTTATCATTCAATGGTTTTCATTATGGCGTGGCACTGTGACAGTATCAGAAAAGTGACAAAGCTGCAATGCCATGTTTGTGGCTGTCTGCCACCATCTCCCCACTACTCTTCTAAACACTTCCGCGACCACTGTAAAATTTCAATTTATGAAATAAACCGGTAAACATGGTCAAGTATTCCTATGGAATTTCAGCCTCACTGCTGCAAGGTTACATTAAATGCACAGCCTTGTCTGACTTGATATTGATTTTCCAGCTAAAAGCGCATTTTTCTAAACACAGCACGTTTATGCGCTTTTTCTCTCTGGTATTTAAAATGGAGATTTGGATTCTGAAACACAAGTGTTACATTTCATTCTCCCCGGAAGTTTGAGCCCATCGCTTGTAGGTTGCCTCGTTTCCATTCACTTTTTATATCGGCGTGCTTTTCTCTTACGCTAGTCAGGTCCGCTGAAGAGCCACTCTATCCCCGTCCCTCCAACTGAGCGCAGTAATGAATTCGAGGCAGTGATGCCGACGAAAGTAATCATGCAGTTAGACCGGCGCGAAAACGTCCCAGTTAATGCATATGGTTTAACGCATGGAATTAATAATAATTTTAAAAAAAGCGTTTGACGAAGGTGATGGATGTTGAATGAAATGCCAAAACCCTGACAATATGAGGCCACTAAAGGTGATGTTACAATGCAGGAATAAAGATAAAGAGGTGGCAGGAACCGACGGCGGCAGGGTGGTCAGGTCGCTAAGGCATGCACTTCTGAAAGGGAAGTCCGTGGTTCAATCCCGCCAGAAGCGTCCTTTCTGACCGTTTTTTTCTGTAGATTTCCCTCAGCCCTGCTTTTTCTGTTTCTTTTCTAGGTTTCCTCAGTCCTCGCAACTGTCGAACGCCGGGGGGGGGGGGGGGGGCAGAACCCTAAACTTAGGCCTGGAATGTTTTCCGCCCCCATAGCTCCTCTCTCGATTATACATTGCATGTATTATCAGTAGGGCCGCGACATCGGAGTTGTTACATTTGTTTAGAGGCGTCCTGTAGTCGATTTCTTACGAGACCTGGGGAAAACGGTTTCTCTATTATTAACGAAAATCTTTATTGCAAACTGTGCAATAGCACAATGGTTCTGCGCATAGTAGATGCAGTGATGTGCGAAGTCATGTCGACGCAGAAACATACAAGCCTGTATTGCAAAATGCAAGGATAAACTGCTACAGCAGAAGTCGCCTCCATAAAATAAAATTTTTATGAAAAACTACGCACGGCATTCATTTCTGGCGATATTCCGTTGTATAAATTACAGTATAAACTACAGTTATCGGTTGTGATTCGTTGCAATAAATTGACATAGAATGTTGTCCATGTGCACCTTGTGACGTAGCGTTATGCACTAATGATTTAATAAAGACATTTCAGTTATATATGTCACTGCATATGTTATAAATAACATTGCAGAAATAAAGTAAATGTTTACAAGACATGCGTAATTCGTCTCGTGTAGATTGTACCGCACGCGGTAAATATCAGCCCTTATCGCTATACCCTTATCTTCCTATATTCTCTACGCTTTCCTCCGCGTAGCGATTCCGATGTTGCAGCCCTTATCGGTATTCAGCAACTCTAGTGACATATATATCGAAAACGGGCTTTAAACACTAGGGAAAAATGGAAGTACATGCGTGAAGTTCTCTGAATTCGAAAACAAAACTGTCAGATATGGTCAGTATGGCCAAGCAGGATGCCTCAGGAGGTTGCGTCTGTGGCCCGCATTCGGGAGGTCCCGGAATCGATTCCCAGTGATCGCCCACTCTGGCCTATGGGTTTTTCATAGCTTCCCCGGGTCGCCAGGCGAATGCTGGGATGGTTCATCTTCTACCACAATTCTCCTTCCACTCATTTCCTGTACCAATTGTCTTCCTCGTCAACTGTTTCAGGGCTGTAGGACCAGGCGAGGGTATTCGGCGGTTTGCAGCTCGCGATGGCTTGTACTCTGTAATGGTTTCTTTCCTGGCGTCGCTGCGGTACCGCTCAGTTAGGTCTGTTCTCAAAGTGGGGCTCCGCTCCGGGGGACCCTGGATGTTGGTGGCTTGTGGGCGTTCTATCTGGTAACGTTAGGGACCCCGTCCAATCTTGCGCACGTCGGCATCCGGATCTGGTCGCCCTTCGGGTCCTTTCCCTCATCCTTTACTCCCAAGGGTTACGTTGGAACCACAATGGGCCAACTGCCCTGCGTGCGGTGCTCTGCCCCAGTTTTGGGGGTACCTCCATGATACGTGCCTTACCTTACGTTACCTTAAGGTTAGTATGCTCGCGCGTCTTTGAGCACCATAACTCAAAAAGCAAAATTCGAATCAATACAAAACTTCATATTTACATCCAGGATCTTTTAGCGATGTAACACGAATATTTTCACGAAATTACTTCAACCCAATAACCCTCTGGTAGGTAGAGTAATGCATTTCAACCCTCACACCAAAAAAATCCACATAGAGATTTCACTGGAAATAAAGGTATTGAGGTCCGTGAAACCTGCCAAAAATATATTTCAGAGAAAGAATAGAATAACTGAAACACGGAAAGTTGAATCAGTACTAAAGTTCATATTGAAGTTAAGCATTATCCAAGAACATAACATGAATATTTTTTAAAAAATTCCCTTGGTTCCAATCAACTCTTTTAAAACATATTTATTTATTTCTAAAAATGTCTTTAACGACTTTGATTAAAGTACAGTTTGTGACGTTTAAGATATTTCTAGGGGTTTACTCTGTTATAGTTAAATATTCAGAGGTTGGCAGCATGCAATGGCGTAGGAATTATGGTGTAGCTATCAGTAGATACTGTTGCGCATACAGGTTCGCTCTCTTTCCGTTGCTGTCGTTGGGCAGCTAACATGGGTGGAGCACACGCACCTTTTTCCGACCCCAGCTACTGATTTTGAATTTGTCTATTTTTATAATAAATTAGTTTAATTGTTCTTTTAGAATCCGTGCAAAGTTACTGAAGGTATTTTTCTTTCCAGTTTATGCAGACGCTAGGAAACTTGTAACAATAATGCATGCATAGTTAGGCTTTGCTCCCAATCGCCCCGATTGCTTTGAAATTTATAAAGAACTGATCCCGTATCTAGGCATTACCTTCTAAAATATTCTTAGGATACGACAATATCTGCTTTACTAAAAATGTATATACTGAATTTTCTGTTAATGTCCTATGAAATCCGTTTCGTTTATAAAAGTTTTATAAAATATTGTATACTTAGCAATCCATACCATAAAAAAATCTGATATGTTGCACCGACATGACTTTCTCTACTCGTGTACAAACTATTTATACAAACGCTCATTCTACATCTATTTCATGTTAATCGAGATATAGAGATATTAATAGTATTGATAATTTTCTTGTAGGCATGGCCAGGACATAAAAAAACAAATAACGAATTCTCATTTGAGAAAAAGTTTTAAGTATTGGAAAAAGAGATCTATATTTTCTATGTTGAAAAATTTTGTCTCTCTCTTACGGTTGGTTTACCCGCTATACTAAAGCCATTTAGAATGAAGAGAACTTTTGAGGACTTTCCAAAAAATTCAAGATATACATTTTATTTTTGATAAAATATCTTAAATATATGGTACTTTAATCAAAATCGTTAAAGCCATTTTTGAGGACGTCAACATTTTTTTTTAAAATGCTCCATGTAAAGGGTAGTCTGGGGTGGGGGATGTTTCTGAATATCTTCGTGTTGCATCTTTGAAAGAACTTTTTTTTAAGCCATCCTCCGTGGACTAGTGGTACCGTGCTAGCCTTTAGTTCGAGGTCGCGGGTTCAACCCCGGCGGAGGGCGATGGATTTTTTCGGAAGGGAAGTAAAGTCGGGGGTCCCGTGTCGTAGATTTACGGCACGTAAAAGAACCTCAAGCCTGATTAGAGGCCTCTGAGCAAACTTTCCGGTCTTTCACGGCCAATATAGAATGGTACGCTAAGAACCATCCATAGTAGTTAAAGAGCGTCCATAAATAAAACTCAATTTCATTTTTTTCCGACTTTTCGTTTCTGAGTTATACTGTTCACAGACACATAGACACACATCCACACAGACACACACGGACCTCTTTTTTTAAATGCTTTTTTTATTCAGGGGGCCTCAGAGAATGTATTTCCGGTGAAATCTCGATATCGAATTTTTGGGTGGAATGCAATACTTCCCCTAGTTACTATACGTAGTAGGGAGAGTAAAAATTACTACACAAAAAACTTTGACCTCATTGAGATATAAAATTAATGTCCTTCTCCCGTAGCATCAGCCGTTTTTTAAATATTTGTTGTTATATTTGTTTAAAATTTCCCAGGTTAAAAGTTGATGCGGCATCTTTAAAACACATTACGCGATTCTTCTTTTCAAACGAATGTGTTCACTGGTAACATAAAAATAAATCTTACTTAGGATACGTTCATAGCTGTTCCTTTCATTTTTTGCATATAACTAAGTTGATATTACCTCTTTGATATTATTTACAATAAGAAATTTAACATAATCCAACATGAATTGAAAAAACAAACAGTTTTATGAGAGTTTAGAAAAATTTGTAAAAGACAGGAAAACGCGTGAAGTATATGACATAGGTTATATAAATCCAAAATACTCAAGTAACAGAAAGGATGGAACAAAATAATCTCTGTAGTTTGTATTTTTGTATTACTACAAAGCATTATCCAGCGGTAATTTTTTTCAATTATACGCTCCCTTTGACGTTTAAGGTCACGTCAGCGGCTTTATGGCGTTCACTCGCTTGCAGTGGCGTTAATCTTAGGTTAGAATTAATTTCGGTTATTACATTAAATTTACACACACACATTCACATTCTCATTCAAACTTCCAAACCCTAGAGAGGATAGAGACTAATCCTGACTAAAGAAAATTTCCTACTCTCCACACGGGTTAGCATCTGACACCATACCATAGAGGCAGTCCAACTGTAATCTTGTAATCTGAAATACTCTAATATTGTACTTCTTCTAATGTATGTGTTAATACTGAATGTGGAAAATTTCCACCGAAGTGTACAATTCTATTTTCCCTATTGTTTTCTGCTTGGAAACAAGCAAATTTCGACTTTGTGTGAACAAAATAAGCTTTTGTATGAGTGCATTATACAGCAGCATGAATCTACATCACTACGGGTAGAAAAAGTATGCGGCTGATTTTTTAACGTCACAATGAAACACAGCTATGTTGAGTGTTTTGTGTTTTTTGTTACCTTTCAGTGACTACATCGGCGCTGTCCAATACGTGCCAGTGAAAACGATTATCTTGTGTTGTTTGTGGCATGTTAAACTTCAAGCTACTATATCGGATTACGTCCTCTCAATAGGGCAAGTGTTACGGGGTCGAATCCCGCCTCTGTCATGTGTGTGTATTTTAATCCGTTTGTCAGTTGTCAACCAGGCAAGAGCCACGCCTCACGGTGAATACATTGCACTAGTTTCCCTTTATATAGGAGTAATGGTATTGGAAATTATGGAAGTAAAATTTTGGGTGATATTGCGTGATTAATAATATTCACTACAGGGCTGTCCGTCCCATTTGAATGGTGATGCCCAACGACGGTTATACAGGATGAGGTTTAAGTCCACCGACAAACTGCAGGCGGTGATTTCCGACTGGAAATGGAGCAGAAAAGTTCATATCACCTTGTGTCTCGAAGTGCATAGTTTCCATGGTAGATGGCATTGACCACATTCTCTCATTAGTTGCAATGTGCGTTTTGTATGTTACAGATACTGTGATCTAAGCAACTATAAGCGAAATGGTCCGATATTCATTTCAGGAACAAGCCGAGATGGTTTCGTGTATAGCCAAGCAGGTGGAAACATTCGAGAGGCAGCATGGATGTACCGAGGCACATACCCCGTCAGACAACACCACTCACATCACACAACATTTGCAGCCATTTTTCGGCGTTTGTTTTACCATGGTTCCTTTGAAACAGATGAACGTTCAAGGCGGCTGAAGGCTGTGCACACACAAAATGTGGAGGAACATGTTCTCCATGATATTGAAAACAACC
Source organism: Deroplatys truncata (assembly GCA_030765065.1). Classification (NCBI taxonomy): domain Eukaryota; kingdom Metazoa; phylum Arthropoda; class Insecta; order Mantodea; family Mantidae; genus Deroplatys; species Deroplatys truncata. Next base: position 113,550,051 of record CM060986.1, read on the forward strand.
CTGGTACAAGCTCCAGGCAATTGGCCCGCCAACACGTTGGAAGCCAAAGGACGGTTATCTATATCCTACGTAACAACCGCTATTATCCCTATAAATTCCAACGTGCGTAGGGATTATCACCGGCGGATTTTCCTCCACGGAAAAGATTCTGTAGTTGATTTGTGCAACAGGCCATCACCATTATGGGATTTCTGTCTTCGGTTCTCTTCACCGATGAAGTAACCTTTGGTAGAGATGCCGTCATTAACCTGCATAATGTCATCTGTAGGCTACAGCAAATCTTCACGAAATGGTTGAAGCGTCTCATCAGCAGCGGTTCAGCATCAATGTTTGGGCAGGGATTATTGGCTACCGCTTAATTGGACCAGTTCTTCTTCTACAACGTCTGAACGGAGAAACGTATCTGGACCTCCTGCAAAACCTTTGTCTCCATTACTGGAGAATGTGCTTTTGGCAATACAACGGCAATTTTGCTGCAGCACGATGGAGCGCTAGCCCATTTCCGCATTAATGTTCGCCGACACCTCAACATCATCTCCAAGCGTTGGATAGGACGAGGAGGCCCTACTGCATGGTCTGCTCGATCAGTAGTTTGTCGGTGGACTTAAAACGTATCCTGTGTAGCGAGTTCAACGCTAGACTAGACCGATTGCGTAGCGGACTTGGACTGGATGACAGTTGCCCATTCGATTTCGAATTACCTATAAACAGTTACAGACGAGTAATTGAAATTGACATAAATACTATATAAGATATTGCTTCTACCTGTCCAATATAAGGTAAGATTAGCGTACCATAGCGGGCATTTAAACCACAGATCTTCAACTTTCCATTCTGTTACTCTAACAAATTAAGCTGCCATGGCAGACACTAAACTATCCGGCTGACTCACACTTTTCCGGATGAATCACAAGAAAAACTCATATTCATTTTGAGATAACAGTGAATGACTTGGGGAATTTAATGTCGTACCGTCATATTGCTATGGTAGCTCTCTTGGTTAGAGCAACGGCACGGAGAGCCGAGATCAGAAATAGCTGGTATAAACGTTTGCTAATAATGCTTCAAACATCCCTGATTCTATATGAAAACATCCCTGGTTAGAATTGTCTCTAAATACTAGTTAAAATATATATTGCTGCACTCACCAATTTAATAACCTTATATTGCTTTTATTTCTCCCTCCCAAAATTCTACTACAATATCACTTTACTCTGACAGAAGAAGGAAATTTCTTCCACTAATTGAACACTGGTGGAGGAAACTGAACTAAAATAGAGGGTTCATGCACTGCGGTGATAAAAGCACAAGTTTTGGTGGTGTGAATGAGTGTAAAGAAAATTGCTTAAAGCTCAAATCGAATACTGCATAGATTTAATGCCGCAAGATATTTGGTAAAGATTAAGTTTTGATGGGTATATAATTAAGTGTTTAGAGAGACCTGCCTAGCGTTGCAAGTGTAGATTCTTATATCTGAAATAATATCTTTTGATCACTTTCACTAACCCCCAATACACTCATTACGCATTCCTTCAAAATTCCTATTCGTACTCATAAGCATTCCTTTTAATGTCCGTTTGATCTAAAAACTAGTTACGTTAAAATACAAAGTTTATTCACAACCTCAGAATATATCTATGCACACGAATGCAGTCCAGATTTTTATTGATTTAGTGTGTATTCGAGTGTGTGAAAGCACGCGTATCGTCATATATAGAATCTTCTACGAGTTGTCCTATTCCTTCCATCTGATAGAATTTTGTGTAAAAAGGTATAAAAAATAAAGAATAAGCTATTTCATAATAAAATGTAGATATTTTAAAAAACGTTCTTCTGCAATTTTGCAAAATTCCATGCTATATGATTAGATTTTACCAAATATATGTGCACTAATCAACGGAGTAAATTTGAAGGCTTCGAAGTCTGTTTATTTCTCTCTTTTCCTTCACAAGAATGGTTACTACTACCACCGAGGAGTAATTTATTTTTCCACGACTACGATTTCTGAATTTATTACTTTGCGATTATGAAAACATTTTAAAGTGATTACACACAATATTAAACAAAGTACTTATTAGTTAAATTAAAATTACATAACTTGGAAAAACATGTAAAGGGATAGAAGAATTACTTTTAACGAAATCTATAATACCTATATAAGGTAGGCATGCGAATTTTTATTGGAAGAAATATTTGCCTGACACGAAAAAATTTTAAAAACCAAAAGAGTTTCCGAGTTCGAATCTAGGTTAGAGTGGTTGCCCGAATAATGTTTCTTTTCGAGTTTTCCCTTATCCTGAAAAAAACGAATGTCGGATATCTAAGCTCTAAGTACTCCGGCTCATTTGAGCATCATTTCAACAATTTCATTCATTCATAGTCTGATATGATCTACCAACTAGAAGGATGTTAAACTTAAAAAAAAATCATGTGAACAATAAGCTTCAAACTCTGGCAAAATGATATTGTTTGTATATATTTCAGCCAGGCTGGGGATTTTCCAAATTATGCACACGCGTTACATTAAGTTAGAAGCTGCCATTAGGTCACTGATAAAAATAAACACACTTGTAATCTAAAATTTTCCTTCAAAGTTTATAAAGCTATGTTATAGGACTATTCTAAGGTTTTAACGAGTTCTTTTCGTAAGAAAGGCGCAGTTCAGAAAGTAGGTAAGCATAAATGTTTCTTTCCCACATGCTCCAGTTGAATATAGCTGCAGTCACCAGTGCAATGGTTAGACATCAATCATCTTCAATGACACTAATGACTACGGTAGGGTAAATGATCCATGTAACAACGTAATTCTTCCAAAATCGTCGTGCTGTCTGGTAACAGCGCTGTTTGCCTCTAGTATGGCTGTTATCTTATTCATGAGGCAAGGGAGATTGGCCCTCATATTTCAAAATGTGCCAGATTCAAACGCCACTCAAATGCCGAGTAATAATACTAAAAGTGTATATTTATGCGTTATGAATCTGACACTAATGTTTCATTGCTTTTGGCGTGTTCGGACGGTAAGAATGTCTCCACTCAATTAGATTGTTATACTGTCACAAAGTGTTGAATCAGATGACTGGAAAAAAGAAAGAAAAGTACGCTGACACGTTGGCACATCTGCCTAACTGCTGGGACCAAAGCTTCCAAAACACTTAAGTACGCGTGGCATTACGAGGAGAGATTATGCTTGAAAAACACTACACTGCAACACATGCACAACGGTTTTCAACAGTTATATACATCGTGGGAGTTAGAGTAGCCCACAACATGATTTAAGTCTTTTTTCCTCTTTGCTTCCATGTAATTTGGAGAAATACTAACAATAATAATTTCTGTAGTGTCAGTTATCTTGTAGAGTAATACAAGAGGCAACGTTTGTTGTTAAGTTTCAAGCATTTGACACCTGTCAAGCTGCCTATGTTATCAGATGTCATGCTTTATTTATTGTAGAGGTTAAACTGTTCATTAATGTTTAATGTACGTATTTTTCTTTATTTGCATTGCCTTATAATATAATGTTATGTTAAATGATCATTTATGCATTAAAATCAACAACCTTTACCTTTCAATTGACTGACAACACCACCATCAACCACCAACCTGAGGGGCTTAAAAAATACAGATAGTGGTTTTCTGTTGGTTTTCTAGCATACAAATACTGCAACTTCAAAGTAAAACTATGCTTGCAATCGTAAAGACTGTCCACACTCTTTTCAAAACCTGCTCTTTTATAAACAATAGTGCTGATCTCCCATTATGCATAATTTTGATTCAAATGTCAAATTATAGCTTCAGAAATGGACAATCGAAAAATACAACCATTAGAACTCCTTTAAAGATAATGGACATTCATTTTAAAACAAATGTGTATAACTGTATTAATTTTACGAAAATATAATTTAGTTAAAACATAAAAGCATATATGAAAAATGAGTGATGTAGTATATTTAAAGTAATTCTAAAGCATTTGGAAACATACGATTTCCAAATTCCTTTCTAAAACTATTTTATTTTCTACTATTAGAGACAAAACTCGATATCGAGATTTCATTTAATACACACATTTTAAGTAAACCAGAATTAAATGGAACAGCGTATAATTTGCTGCGCGACTGTGAAGCTTTCGCAGTTATTAGGGTTAAATTCTTTAATTAAGAAGCCATGCAATTGCAAGGATTTAAGAATTGCCTAGACTTGCAAACTTTGTGAAGGAGGCAAAGATCTTATGAGTTTAAATAAGGGGAATCACAACTGTTCGCAGTGCCTAGGGGGTTTACTCTTATCCCAATCTTTTAAAATAAAAATATTAACCTGGATTAAACAAATTAGACAACTTCGCATACGCAAGCTTTCCGGAAGAGCCTAATACTAAACTCGAAAATTTGCATAGCAGTTAATTGCATTAAATGTAGAAACACACACATGAAAACGTTTGAAGCTGTTTTTGAAGAGCAATTTTCTTCGAAAATAGGAAGAACAATCCCATGTAAATCAGTAGTATGAAATGAAATTGGTACTAATAAATAAATATTAAGACACTATAAGTGTATATGGAAGGAGGAAAGAAGAAAAGAGGAACGAATGAAGAATGCTCTTATGCACAAAATTACTATTTATTGTTGCTTTTACATCAACGAATCCGTCTAATTTCAGACCTCATCAGGTAGACATTACGTATTGGTATTACCCTAAACTGGGCCGAAAATTAAACGCTTTCTGTGAACATTGTAGATGTATAGAGGTTAGTAATGAACAGAAAATTTCAGTGAATGTTGTATATTGGCTTTAAAAGGATGTTCTATATAGTATTCGTAGTTGAACTCCATCATTTTGACTATAAAAAGCTTAAAGGGTTTAATTATTGTAGTTGTTACACCACGTATGGGCGCCAAACTTGTAGTTGCAGCCCCACGTACGGTACAAAGTTTCCGGTGGCCTTCGCCCCACGTTCACTTTTCCGGTGGTCTTCGTTCCCACGTTTAAAACTTTGTATTTTAATGTTTATTTTTAAGTATTATATATGTACGCCTCGGCTGCGTCAGTAGTAATTTTCAGAACACGTATCTCTTAGCAGGGCTGGTGTGGCTATAGAACAAGGCTTACACAAATTATAATTGTATTGTACTGTGTTTATTAATCCTTCACACGATTAAATAACACTTCACTGATATATCCTGCTATAGAGCTGTGAGATTTTTATTATTTGTACTTTTTAACAGGTAAACTTTATAGTATTCTCACCGCAATGAATTTTTATGTCTCACATTGAACACGTCCGTACCGATCGGGTATGCAATCTAATCTGGAGTGGTTGGGAACGCTGTCTTGTAGCGTCTCCGGCCTGAATTTGTACTGTTTCTCTATTTCAAGTCTTGATAGGCTAAGCATACTCCAATGGAATACTTTTATTTAACTTAAGCTTTTTCTAGTTTTTAATTGGCTATTTTTAAACTGTTTTAAATATTTCATTATTGTTCCAAGAATTATTAGTAGCATTTATTAAATTTTCTAATTTATTGTGTCATTGTTAGCAACTTTTGGCTTCTACTTTATAATTCTGTTTGCTACGGAAAGCGGCTTGCTTTTATTCTAACAGCTCCTACACTGTTAAATTACGTAATACATTCACATAACATTATTATACATGTACATAATAATATAAACATAATACAATGATTGTTAAATACATTTTATATATTACTACATACACATATTACTTTACGGCGGGCTGTTATTGTATTTTGTATTATATAATTAGACTGATATTATTAGGTGTTAAAAATACTGCCTCAAAGCATAACAACTTTGAATTTAAATAGTATAAATGCACAAGAAGGATAATTAACTCTTAAGTAACAATCTGCACTCTTTGTGCACTTCGTGTTCATTTATATAACACCACATTTGGATTTCAAAGCTATGCTGCAGCAGAAAGCAATCAGAGCAGTTGTTCATCACCAGGGAATGGCGCATATAGCATACTGGCGTGTATTTCGGTGTACTGAGCCTTCTGTCGTGTTAACGAGAGCAAAATACAAGCTGCGACGTGCTTGCTGGTGTGAATCCTCTGCAGCGTGAGTGTCCATCGTTTGGGAACCGAAAACAATATAGCCGGACCATTCTCTCTCCAGCAGTCATAGTCTCGTGCTAAATAACTTGTTCTTCATTATCGCTGTCTGTCTTCCTGAAGATCTGAGACCTAACAGGACGAAAAACCTGATGTGCTACATTTACATGACCTTCTCTACCCTCTATCGCTTATTAGCGGGTATACTAGGTGTTTTTACGTAAGTTTATTTTCCTATCTACTTCATTTTAATCCACATAAACCGCCCCCAGAAATAACTGCATTACACATTTCGTTATAGATACAAAGAGAGCAGCGAAAGTTTTAGAACTGGACGCTGGACGCTGTACGCTGGCCTTAAGATTCCATTCTGTTTCCATGACATGACGAGAAACAACTGAAAATCGACAGGACTTCAAAAGAATGGCTAAGCATTGAACAAATCCAACCACTAATAACGAATATCCCGGAAATGGCTGATGCAAACAGATTATTTGAAATAATTTGCATGTTTTAAGGAGATACGTTTTCGTATATCGCTTAATGTTTACCAGTTAAACAAGATTACACAAAATTCCTTCCGAATAAAGTGGAAAATGCAAGATATACATTTCGTTTGTCATGTAAGTATCTTAAAAAAACTATATGTATATTATATATACAGCATTTCAATTAAAATCCTTACAGCCACTTTTTAAAAAATCGAACATTTTTAAACACGTTTCAAGTAAAGCATAGTTGGCGTGGAGGATGGAGGATTTTCTTGAAAATCTTCGTGTCGTATCTTTAGAAGGCACTGAACCTAAATACCAAAGTTGCTATTTCCCGAACATTAAATCCTTAAAACTATGAAGCAGAAAATGAAGCTAGCCATTAAGGCAACATCAATTGAAATGTACATTCATAATTTCTTTTTGAAAACTCCTTGCTTCAGAATGGTTACATATTTCACTTAGTCGACCCACGCCGATCTCTGCAATAGTGTTTCCATTTTCAATACTGTTACAGCCTTACATTTCTTTCGCGAAAATTTGGTATCCTGCTTGGATTTCTGGCTTTTGCTGCTGAAGAGTCATTTAGCATTGTACCACGCCGTCTTGGACGTCCTTATTGAACAAACCAATATAACACAACGAACAGAACAAAATAATATAACACTTTTATGCTTGTGACGCCGCCTTATTTTTAGCGTATATGCATGTGGTGAACATGGTTATCAACGCTGTGATTAACACACCAGAATTTAATACATTTGCAACACTGTAGAGACTGAGCAGCTTCAAGTAGTATGCTACTCTTAATTTGGACTTTCAAGATAAAGAAATAAAGCATATAAACAAATATAATAAAACGATCAGAACAAAACAATTTATTTTTATCCCACATTTAGTTTTAAGCTTCTGGCACCTTGGTGACATGCGATCAACGTGGTAAATGCACACTTTCTTCATTTGATCGCAACAAATATAGGTGACTATGAGCTTAAAACAGCCAATTGTAAAATTGCCTAACACTGCGAAGAGAACAACATAATTTAGTTTCAAGCGCATATTTACTTTTAAGTTAGTGGCACCGTCTAATTTTTAACTGGTAAGCATTTGGCGACACTGTTACCAACGCTTTAATCAAGGTATTCTTCTGTTTGATCGCAACAAATATAGGTTGCAATGAACTTACAGCAGCCACGTATAGCAGACACATATTTTGCAAATATTTAGGTAATTAACTAAGTAATTTTAAAATTCAGTATTTTTATAACATTGTAGAGACCGAGACCGAGAACTTTCGATTGGTATGCTACACTTATTCCGTACTTTCAGGATTAATGCATAAATTCGTATACAGCTCCAAAATTATATACAGATGTTTTATTCCACCCAAGAATTTGGTATCGAGATCTGATAGGAAATTTAGTATTTGAGGTCCACTCAGTTTTTAGACAAATGGCCATGCATCTGCGAACTGTACAACTCACAAACGAAATAGTGGATAAAAATAAAAGATTTGGCATGTAACTGAAATTTTCCGAAGACGTGACGCAAAGATTTTCAAGAAGGTCTCCAATTTAAAATGCTCTTTAGAAGAAAATGCTTTCCTTATATTTGATTTTCTGAAAAATGGGCATAGCGATTTTGATTAAAATACCATAGTGTGACAGCGCGCGCTACTTTCCTACGGACCGGCGGTGCAAGCGCCACCCGGCCGCGGGTTAGGCTAATGGCCGGTTCCTCTTTAGAACAATTGGCACTTGAAACAGTAGCCACTGTGTGTCACTTCCACGCTCAAGAGGATTACTATCGACCCTTTTGATAGGTTCTCGTTTTTGAAAGTTCCGCTTTGTATGCGAGGCCTATTTAAGGGACTGCTGGAGGCAGGGCTAGTCAGTCGAGTATTGAGCTCTGTTAGGAGTCACAGTGCAAGTTAACAGTGCAGTTTAATTGTGCAGTTGTAACTCGACAGTCAGCTGTGAGTCATGCAATTCAACGTTCAGTTGTGATCCGATTCCACGATCACATTGTGCTGTATTCGAGAGTGTGCCCAGGGTAGTGTTTGTGCTGCGCTGAGTGTCTAACTGATAAATAAAGTGCGTTTCCGCAGTAACTGATGTTCTCGTTTTACAATATGGTTACAAATTTGCCTGACTCGTAAAACTCACAGGTTAAGTTTTCTGCAAATATATTTTGCATAATTTGTAGTAAGCCATAATAATTAGGCGAAAGCTATTGCAGAAAAATATAAATCAAGTTAAAACGCACAATTTATGTAATTTTTCAACATTAACAATTGCCGAGATGTTTTGTGTTTTCAGTTTAATCTGTGCATTTTTGAGGAGCTAACTTACTTTTATTTTGCGATGTCAACCAAAGTTTGGGATTTCGAAGCCAGCAAATAAGGTCCCGTTATTTAAAATATTCAATATAACTTCAGGCCTCTGTATTCCCCTAGTACACTTAAAGAGATGTGTAATCAAGATGTTTCTATAAACGCTTATCTGGAGTAACAAGGTATAGAGGTAAATTAGCTTTTGTTAGAATATTTGTAGAAGAGATATAAAAATAAACGGTAATGGGTAAAACATTTAACACATGTGAATTTGCCACACAAGACACATGTGGCACATTACCTAAGCACTAACGTATAGTACACAATGAAGGCTTAAATAAATAAAATGTAGTAGACATTAGCGGATCGGAAGGAAAGTTGCTCATACGGTGTCAAAGCATCTAATTCATCCCTACTGAGAAGTTCAACTATCCATCGCTACATTAGAGCATCATGCCGAATATAAAAGCCATCTCCGTCCGCAGCAGTTACTTTTTTTTTAAATCCCCTTGTTTTACCCAGTTTATACTGTGTTTTTACAACACAAACACCCATGCCATGGCGGGACTCAAAGCCGCGATTCTCAGCTTGGCGGAGCGCCAGAGCTATACACTCCAGCGACCACGGCTACGAGGGCCGGCAACTATGGCCTGCCTCTCCCTACTTAAAATCCCTCTCTGCAGCTTCCTCATAGGTTACCACTCGATTCGTGGACCTTTAGGATATTTCAGGTACTAACTTGCACGCCTGCTCATGAAAGATTCATGTTGCTTCGAAACAAGATTAAAATTAAACTTTTGCATTGTTGTCACTCCTTGTAATCCTTTCTTTACAGCCAACACTGGCTGCGGTATCCTTGAAGTGTGGTAAACAATGGGGTGTGACGAAAACTACGCGGGTGGTGAACAACTTTTAGCAAATTGATTCCGCACTTCGGCTTCTGTTTTGCTCCCTACTTCCACTTAGCTGATAACATGTCTTTTATCGTCAACTCCTGGAGGAAACCGAGGCTTTGCACAGGTAAAAGAGATGGATGATTGTATACCGCCGATATACAGCCTTTTGGGAATCAGGCGATTACGTACCTAACTGCAGCTACATAGGACTACCCTTAACCAGTACATTACCTTATAAAACGTATAAAAAAGCTTCAAGGCATAATCAGATTTTAAAAAAGAAATAGAAATTTAACTTTGGCTTCATTCGGTAAGACGGAGGTAGTTATTTTCTTAAATATCCTACAATGCATCAATTCCAAGTATTCTTTTCAATGTATTTTCTGTTAATAATGATAAATGTCTGCCAGGGTGTCTCCCCAAATACAAATAAAATAAATTAATCTAATTTAAAGTATATTAGCCGAAGATAAATGTACATAGATTTGGTAGTGCAGATCTTGCAATTTAAACAGCAATAGCGTTATACACCGGTGTGAGGCCAAAATGTTTTGAGATAAAATATTAAATTTAGACACCCCGGCATAAAAATGGGGAGCGTAGCGACATGGGCATACGAGTGATACCAGGAACTTGCTGCACAAAGCTAAAGCGGGCGTGAGATATTTATAAATAATACAAATGAATTCACATTTAACTCTGGTTTATTATAAAGTTACCTTGTTGCTGCTACATAATTTCCAAAAGGTTACAGATAAACACTGGGGGAGATGCCCCATGCAATCACAGACCACGCACGCTACATACAACCACACACTGAAGATACACGAGACTGACGCCACGCTTCCAGACTGAACCACGCTATCAGACAAAGAGGCTCGTCCCTTAACCCGCCATCAACCCCCCACCACTAACTAGAAGGTGGGAGGGAAATGCCGCGCCGGGCAAGAATTAAAAGTTACAAACTATATAATTACTTCAACAATGTCATTCTACACAGCAATAATGTGTCCGACGCAACAATGCAAATACATACGCTACAATAATTGTCATGAATTTAAGAAATTAATAACTAATAATACTCTGATGCTTATGTAAAGGAGTGGATAAATGAGCAACAAAAATCTTGTCTCTTTGGTTGGTAGAAATAAGCCTATGAGAGACGTGCAACACCAAGTTCGTCATAATTTAACACTCGGCGGCACGATCCTATTTCCGGCTATAAAAGAACAATAGTGCTATAAGGTTCTAGTCGAAATATGAAGCTTGCATTCTACGAAAACACTTACGACAAGCCTGAATGTATTCGAAGCTACATCACAAGAAAGCCAGGATATTTTCTAATGGGGACTAGGAACAGCCCATATGCAACTGATGTTTTATATTTTAATTCGGACAGCAAGAAACCTTGATATTTTTTGGGGGAGTTTAATTTTTAGTCATCTAAAGTAAACGCTAACGCAGTTATGATCAACAACTGCGTCCGGCTTTTTTTTCATGGTCAAAGTTACGTAATTTAATAACATTAACGTAGCTCAGAAACTATTTGAAATAAAATTCTCAAATAAAATTCAAAATGTGTGCAACATTGTATAGTTTATGGTAGTATTTATTCGATATTTTTAGAACTTAAATTTAATGTAATTTTCATATTTCAGATTTTTCCCGAAAAAAATCCAATTTTAAACGGAATAAAAGTTATAGCATATTGTCAATTAATTTCAAAACAATATTAGTAAACATTTTAATGCTTTCCTCAAAGGAAAGCTGTAGAAAAAAAAACTAAATAGAAACAGTGTGAAACCCGCTAGCCGCACTGCAACATATCACGCAATACCCATGAGTCACGAAGAGGACTTTGTCGATCGTCTGCTGTTACATGTTTTGCTGTGAGAGGATGCCAAGTGAGGCGATAAGAACATGAATAAACAACCCTCGTTTGTTCACTTGACTTAAGCAACGCATTTTCTTGCCAGGTATGACTGTGATACATGCATGTGAACTGTATTTAGTTATAAAGTTATTAAGTATAGTAGTTTTTAATTAATTTCATATGACAATCTACTGCATTAAAGTAAGAAAAAGCTCTGTTTAATTATTGAAATGCATATCTATTGAAGTTCTATATATAAATAAACGACCTCTACTCCCAACACTGCTTTGTACAATTCAGTACACACTGCGATCTTAATTTGCTACAAGCCTCTTCCTTGTGGCAGACGGCACAACACAAGTGTACACTGCGAGCTTAAATAATTGTTCTATCATTATGTTTTCCATGTTTCATACAAGGAATTCCATAAAACTGAAAACTGAAATCATGTGTAATAAAAATAGGTTCAAGCCTATATAAGTTTAATCTTTATGAAACTGTCTTCATACTTAATCATGAAAAAAAATTGTATAATTATTGTTATATTATTGGTGTATATCACAATCTACAACAAAAATTCAGCTTCAAAATGAATCCTAGTTCACTAAAACCCGATATAGGGTTCTTCGGTTACACGTTACAGAAGTTGTCTCTTTCGGAAAATAACGCAAATTTTAGCTCGAAAACTATTAAGGCTTGAGAGCTAATCTTATGAAAATTGTTGTCTTTTACAGTAATTGGCGCCTGTAGAAATTATTGATTTTAACAAATACCAGGTAATTTTTTTTAATTTTGGTCTGATTTGAAATGGAATAGCCCGTATGCAGAACACCAGCAACTCATCCTGAAGATTTGGAATACAGAGCTCAGCTTGCCATAGAAAATAATATTAATAGCATACTAAGTACTCCTTAGAAATCATTTGACAATGTATTTGAGATCGTTCTGCTCCGCCTTCACACGAGAAAATCTACCCTTGTGACTTAAGGAGGGGATTATATACATCTAACTGTCACAAGAATAACACGGAAAATATAAATTAGCAAATAAGTAGAAGTAATTACATTTACAGATTCCTTTCTTGAAGCTTTTAGCTTAAAACACACACACACACACACACACACACACACACACGGATATATATATATATATATATATATATATATATACTTCTTCCGTTTGTAGTCTTTGTCTTACCGTAGATATGGTTACAATTCTGCCCTAAAAATACATTAAAAGGAAGTATTATAAATACAACTGAATATCATTTAGTCGGTTTTCGAGAAAATACAAAATAGACACAATTTTCCATCAAACACTTGCAGGAATTTCCTAAACATACTGACCTTGCATTCTTGAAAGGTTCTATAATTAAATATTAACTTTATTATCTGTTCAGATTTGCGTTTTTTTTAGTTATTCTGTTCAAGCACACAACTATATAAGTAAATTTTTGAACAAATTCTTATTTTAGGTTCAGGTGGCTTATGAACCTATCCGTTCCGGTGAAATCAAGTTTAAGGGGAGGTGCTGTACTGTAGGTAAATTATGAAGAAAGTAAACCCTAGGTGAGTGAGCTTTTTATTTCAGAGCAATCTTAAAAATAATTCAGAAGTATATACTGTGATACGCAGTTTGAAAATATAAACTAATAAGCCATTTAATAGGAACAACTGAGTGACGATTTTTTCTCATGGATACAACTATGTGGAGCAACTTTGGAGATAGTAATTATCACACACAAAAGACAGTTAGTTTACTTAAAACATACATAAAATATATATTAAGGCATGTCTATCCAAGTGGATAACTAGTGGATACACTAGTTTTCCGAGACTTTGTAAAAGTCTTAAGCAGTTTTTACATCAGTGCTCCGCAAGGCTAATATGAGTACTTTTATATATAGGCTGGACCTTTTAAGTTCAGACTGTACAATATTTCCATAACTAAACGTTGTAGAAAGAAATGACTTTTATTAAAGTTACTTGATATTATAAGGGAAAGTAAATGTTATTAATGGTGTTTTGTTTTTTAGGGCGTTAAGGTCAATTTAATTTTTTAAAGTGGAAATGTGCAATTAGGCTCAACTTAAATTGATCCTAAAATGACCATCACAACGCCCTACAAACAAAACACGACTAATGGGATTCACTTTCCCCCATAATATCAAGCAACTTTTATTCAAGACATTGCTTTCTACAACGCTTAGTTTTGGAGATGTTGTACAGTCTCAACTTAAATGTTCCACTCTGTATATAAGACTTTCTAAGGTCATTAATGGAATAATGCTTTCTTTTTAATTTATGGGGACCAACCTCTGAATTTTGAATAATTTCATTCTTTCCAGGTATGTGACATGTTCTATAGCAAATTTCAGAATTTTCCGACGAATTCCTTGGTACTTCTTGCGGAAGAAAGGTCTTCTTTTTAATGCTTTATAGTAATTCAATTTGGGTTCAAAACATGTGTCTTACAAATTTATCACATGATTTGAAAATAAGAATGAATTGCTTTAGAAATTATATACTCCTTACTTTTTACGCTTTTTAACTAATAAAAAGTGATGGCTTAAGGCAGGCATCTCATCGCCTTGGCTTTGCTGACAAGTTCCAATGATAGCATTTATTTATTTAACCTTTGCGAAATTTCAAAATAATTGATAAAGGTTTGCACCGCAGGAGAAAAGTGCAGCGATAAAATAATGAAGAATGGAAGTTCTTTTAAGGGTAGAGAGTGATTTTATATTTCAATACTGTACTGCTGTGTTGGCTGGCATTTAAATGATTTTGGTGTCTGCATCGTGTTATTACCCATTCATTTTAAAAGTACTAAAATTTGTGTTCAAAATATGTCCCTATTAAGAATGTTCGAAAATTTTTACACGTTTTAAATAGATAACATTTTGTGCCAATTTCGAAGATACATTTTCCTTAAACTAAACATGATTATTACACAGTTTTGAAACATTACATGGTCATTCGTACATACGGTTGCTGTAATTAAATGTTAAACGAATTTAACAAGCGCAACCAATGATAGAAACGTAGATAAATTTAAAGGCCAGACTGGAACAGAGTAATGCACAGTAAAACGCAACCTTGAGGAAAATGCCTTTTCTTTGGTTGAGAGACGTCGCTTTAACTTATTCTTTTTCTGGGGGAATCCGAGCGAGAGATGTTAAAGGATGAGGTATCCAATCGAACCGCAGTGCACGCGCCTTCAAGATTCTGCATCATCTCATATATTTCTTTTGGTACCGTCATTTTTTACGATTGTCTCCTTTTTTCCCCTCCCCGCCCCTTTTATATTCCATGTTTGTGCCACCAGCTGCTACTCCAAGACAGAGGAAAAAAGCAAGAGAATGCGGGGCGTGCTGACATAGGCAACCTAGGTTTCAGGTCACTCATCCTCGGTTACCACCCCTTGCCGCTTGGTTACAGCACCATCTGTCGTCACAAGAGCTCCACGGTTTCGGATATTATTGCGCAACTCCTGTTCTTTTCACTTCTGGAGCGCCTCTCATTGCTGGAATATTTTTACAGTATCTCCCGCCATGAATTTTATGAGTGAAAGTTCAGCTCTTCTCTATTCCATATAAGGAAGGGGCTCTGCAGCGAATAGGGCTATAATAGTGTCGCTAAAGTGTACCCCAGACCATTCAGCTCCTCACTGGCCGGCTTCAGTCAAAAGGAATAATGGTCAAAACCTCGGAGGAACTTAGAAAATAGTATTACTTTTTAGTTAATCATAGTTATAAATACTAGTGTTTAATTTATGGGTTAATAATAATAATAATCAACCTCAGGTTTGGTCTTCTTAGACCGTACTGTCCTCAACGAAACCCTCAAACTGTTCTTTCCACCGCGTAACAGGTAGTCCTCTTGTTCTTAGTTCTTTGTCTTATACAGGGTATACACAAATGGTTAAATACTACAACATAACTTTGAAGCGTAACCGTGGAACTTTAATTCTACATGTGCAGGTTTAGTTTTGGTTTGCTTTCTTTGAGGTATTGTACCGAAATAAACAAAGTATGCCAACTGGCGTGCAAGAAGCTTTTTGTGTCTTGGAATTCGCAAAACAGAATTAAGCCGTGATGCGTAATTATTGACGGGGAAGATATAAATAGTTAAAGGAGTAATAGTAAGATAGAGAAATAATTGCAATAAATACTTTTCGTATATTAAATCATTGTATAATATAATAAGCTTGGGTTGAAAGGTTTGTCCAAGAAACGGGTAATTAGGAAGTCATGTTAACCAAATTCATTAGCGACAGCCGAAGCAGCGAACGCAATAGCTTAAGGATTTTTGGGAATCCAGTTTAAAGTTAAATTCAGCACGTCTGCAAGATCATGTAGGCAGAATTCTGGAAAATAGAAAGGCATTGGGATTCTTATATTTTAGCCAAGCTTCCTGGTAACAAAGAGGTACATGTAGTATTTTTAAGTACTGGCCGCGAGTGAAAAATAACGTTAGTGGGGAGTAATGATGCAGGTGGAGCTAAAAGTAATAACGGCGTGCAATTTTAAGTCAGAGAGCTACTCTCTCTCTCTCTCTCTGGTACCGGCACTGGCACCTTACATTCGTTCGTGCTCACCTTCGTGCATCATTAGTTACTATCACTGGTACCGTCACCGGTAGTACGGCCTGCGTGATATTTTAAACGCCTAATGACGTGCTTATGTGAGTAAGATTTTGCGGCTATTGCGAAAGATCTCGCAGATAGTGACTCACGGCAACTTACACTATTCGTTTATTTTACTGCGAAAAGAGTTATTTCCAACCGTAAATTTCATGCTGCAGAAGGTGGGAGGTATAATCAGTTATTACAATTTTGAATGCTACAATTCAGAGCCAGTCTTATTTCTTCATCTCAAACGATCGTCAACTCACTTCAATAATTCAAGTATTATATAACATTAAATTTCTCTGTCAGTTAAACTGGTGTTATCCTTTAACACGCATACCCAGAGAGGAAGATATCGTAGCTTACCACTGGAGCAGCTGGCGCACGAGGCAACAGAACGAGCTACGAGATTACGGCAGCGGAATCCACAACGAAGCAGGTAAAGTAAACGGCTTCAAAATGTCCGACCATCTACCGTCCTCCAGATTTAGGGCTATTCGGAGGGCTGGTTATTCGCCTACGGGAAGAATATGTATTACTCAGAAAGCAGAAGGAAACAGCCGGATGGATACATCTAATGAAGACAATGGCAATAGACTACTGAAAATTATAGAAACCCGGACAGTTGCTGCGTGGAACATCAGAGGCTAGAGGATCAGAAACTAGAAGTTATGAATGAGATAAAACAAAATAAGGAGACTGAACATAAGGTTGTGTCGTAAACAAAAAAGAAAGGTAAAAAGATCAGAATAAATAGATTGTATATTTCTTTACTCAGGATTAGGAAAACATAAAGAGAGCCGCTTCTGGAATAGGAATTACCATATATAATTGGGTATTCATGGATTAATGATAGAATTATAACTCTTTAAAGTGAGAACAGGAAGACCACACTGCAATATTATAAGAGTATATGCACCAATAGAAGGAAAAATGAAGATGCAGAAGAATTTCATAGAGAAGTCCAAGAAAGGATGGAAGAAATAGGAAAAATGACTACAAAAGCCTTAGGAGACCCGAATCCCAGGGTCGGTAATAAAATACGAAATGTTATGGCACCTCGTGAAGAGAAGAATGTCAAAGTTAATTGACGATACCTACGAGAATTTTGTGGATTAAGTAATCTTAGAACAAGAATACTTACTACCCACATAAAGATATTCATAAGTATACGTGGGCTGAAAGATGAAGTAGTCAGTTATAGAGTACTGTATAGCAAATAAGAAGGTATGGTCACGTTTTCTAATACTAGAGGAGCGAGGAAGATACAGATTACCACCTAATTAACTCTAACACTATGCTACCTAAGAAATATATAAACAAAAAACGTACAGGAAATAGTACAGATATACCTTTTAAAACTTAATTGCTCAAACAATCTGGAATTGTATAAATATATATAAAACTAGGATGCATACGATAATAAAAGGGAGAACACGGGACACGGAACAGGATTTGTATACATTAAAGGGAATTTTGTTTAAAACAGCGAATGAAGTATTGGATACACAAACTCCATGTAAACCAAGAAGATTGAAGTATGCAGTGCAGAAATAACAAGGGAAATTGGAAAAAAGAAAGTTATATCTTAAGGGGATGAATGGGAAAAGAATGGAGGATCATATATTATATAAAAAAACAAAGAGCAGTGGTACGTAAATTGGCAAGACAAGTCACAGAGAAAGTTGGGAACAATTTGTTAAAAGATTAGAGCGAGATATAACTGGGGCAACAAGATTTGGATACAAAGTGTTCAGAGAATACAAGAGAAATACCACGATGAAGACAGAATTAATGTAATTACAAAAAGAGAGTGGATGGAGTGTTATGAACAATTATTGGTAAATAAGAAAGAACCATATAGAGTAGACACACGCATAATAAATGAATATAATGCAATAGAAATTATAGATGTTGAAGTAGCTTTAAAGAAATTAAAAAACAGAAAAGGACCAGCAATGGATAAGGTAAATATGGAACTCGTTTTCGACTTGCGCATTTTACAAGATTTTTACAACTTTTAAATGATATATGAATAATGAAAACATCCCACAAGAGTGGAAAATAGCAAGTAATCGATATGCATGAGAAGGGAGATAATATATGTATAATAAAAGAGGCACATCATTTTTGAATGCGGCTTATAAACTTTATACATATATATTAAAATGAAATTACAACCTAAAGCAGAAAAAACATTACAAGAAGAACAGTGTAGTTTCCGGAAAGGGCGATTATGTATGGACCCAGTGTTTGTAATGAAGTAGATAATGAAAAAGAGAAAGGAATACAATTTACCGCAATTTATGCTTCTTTAGATTATGAGAAGGATTTTGATAGAGTGGGAAGAGAAAATTTAGGCAAATATTAAAAGGATAAATATAATATCCATAAAAATTTGATTAATTAGTTGCGGATGTGTTAAATCTATATATGATGATAAACAAATAGTATTGGAAGAGGACACTTACGATAAATTAAGGACCTAAACAGGGATGTGGCTTGTCGACCTAACTATTAAGGATTATAGAGAAATGTAAAGAAGAAAACCTTAAAATTATGAATCTGGGAAGAAATAGAAATGTTAAATTGAGGATAAACAACTTTTACTGGCGGAATCTGAGGATATTTTACCGGAGAATCTCACGAAACATGTCTACAACAAAAACTAAAGTGATGGCAATTGAAGGAAGTATACTAGAAGCGCAAAAATAGCTTTAAATGGATGTATAATAAAATAAGTGTATTCATTTAAATATCTGGGATGCGAATTATCAACGTATAGGATGAATCAAGAGATAAAAGCAAATACTGTTAGGATATAACCAAGCAAATCGATGTATTAAAAATACTTAGGTGAAACTATGGGGAAGGAAGTGAAGTTGAGGTTATATAACAATAGCAAAACCAAGATTAATGTACGGGAGTGAAACATGGACAAAGAGACAATTCGATAGAAACGGAATTTAGGCATCAGAGATGAGGTTTATGAGATCTCTGATGGATATCGCTCTGAGGGATAAGGTAAAAAGTGAATATATTCGAAAACAATTAAAAATAAGAACTACAATGATAGAAGATGTAATGAAACATCAAGAGCAGTGGCCAACCACGTCAAAAGGATGCCTTCTGATCGACTGCCAAGTAAGCAATTCATTATGGACCTGGTGGACGACGAGATGTAGGATGGCCAAGAAAGAGATGGAATTACCAATCAGGCTCGGAACAGAATACAACTCAAGTCTCGGAAGGAAGAAGAAGAGACTGTTTTTGTAAGGGGCGGGGGGGGGGGTCCGACCCTTTCACCTCCCGTGGTGCGGGGCTGCGGACCCTGAGCACCCGTAGTACTTCTGACGTTACAAAAGTACGCCGGGCCAAACGTCCGAGCCACACCCGAATAGGTGACGTTTGGACTGGGTTGGACTCGGCAGGGCAGTGGTTCCTGAGACGCATGGGAGATTGGATACGTTTGTGCGGGTTCCGTACATGCGGGATTGTGAGACGCCTTAATGTCCTCCGGTACCGACTTGGATAGCCGGTAGACAGTATGCTAGATTGCTGTCGGTCCTACCGAGGTTTTCGGTAGTCATTCCTAGGGATGACGCGCGTAAGTGGCGTATTCACTTCCATCCTCGTAAGCGGGGGGAGACTCTAGGTATTAGCCTCATGGGAAACCTCCACAGTTTGGAGAGCCATTCGGATGGCGCCGACCCTGGGTTTTAGGAGGGGGGCTTGGGCTTTGGCGCTTGCCCTAGTAGACCTTCGCCTCAAACAAACAAAAAAACAAACAAACTTGTGTTTATTGGTTCCAGAGATAATTTTGAGCTTACGAGCACTTGTCACTTTTCTAACACTTTCATTCTAGGGTTCTCGGATAATATTTTCATTTGTGAAATTCTTCTCTTAGTAAGTTCGTATAAAGAATTTCTGCTCTTGAAAATTCCATTTCAACCATACATTATTGCAATTTATAGTGTATTGAACTTATTTTATAGCTACAAAGACATTTTAAGTGTTTTTATTTTATATAAGTATAAGTATTTTAATTTATGAGTAAATAAACATAATTATTTGTTTATATTGTTTGCTATTATTGATTTAATTACTTTACATTTGGGGAAAATAGCAGGGATTAGCATTGTATATTTCTAATGCATGCACAATCAAGTGTTTTGTGTGTTTTATTAGGTCTCAATATAATTGAACTAATATCCTACAAGTCCGTATTATATAAATTAAGTATTTATGCAGATTACTTTAAATACGCAACAAGTCCAAAAAGTGAATCTAAAATTCAACGTACGGTTGAATACAGTAGAAGTACGGTAATCCTGACAAATGCTTTGAAAATACATCCTTTAAGTAATGCATATGTGAAATTTGACCAAAATCTGTGAAAAAAAACTAATTTGTACTTTATCTACCACGCACTTAGAGGGATATTGCATTTCTCCCAAAACTTCAATACCAAGATTTAACCTGAAATCATGTTTGAGGTCCCTTAAAAGCATAAAAAAATAATAAAAAAAAGAAACAAAGAAACATGTTTAGAAAAAGGACCGTGTGCCTCTGAACAGCATAACTCGAAAACGAACAAAAAGTCCGATAAATACCAAACTTGGTATTTCGGTTCAGTATCTTACAAAGATACGAAACTAATATTTACAAGAAAATCCCCCCACCACAAGCTACCCTTTACATCGAGCATTATTAATTCTTTATATTCTAAAAATGGCTTTAACATTTTGATTAAAATACCTTATATTAAATATATTTACATTACAAATAAATGTATAACTTAAATTTTCTGAGAGTAGCCGCGTAGCCCACTTCATTCGGAAAGAATTTTCAATATCCTTTTTATAATTGGTAAACATTTGGCATAAACGATAAAGTAAAAAAAGTTAATATGTTCAAAACACACAATTTAAACTTTTTTGTGGCGTTTCCGAGATATCCGTTATTGAAAGTTCGAATTGTTCATTTCTTAGTCATTGTCTTAAATTCCTTTTACCAGTCAGTTGTTTCTCGAGATTGCAAGGAATCAGTATGGAAGTTTAAAACCAGTATATAGCGTACAGTTCTTAGACACTTCACTATCGCTGTTAACTTTGTATCTATAACGAAATGTGTAATGTAGCTATGTCTGCAAATGCTTACTGATATTAAAACGTAGTGGATATAAAAATAAGCTTTAGTAAGAATAGATTATATACTCACTACTCTCACGATAGAGAGTAGAGAAGGTTATGTGAATGCATCCCTTCAGATTCTCTCATAAAATAGTACGAATTCTAAACTTTAAGGCGATATTTCTTGTTTTGCATTTGACGCATTGAAACTACAATTTAGCTGAAGCTATAAATGAAGCGCATGTTTATAAAAAGACAAGCCCAAATGTATATATTGCAAATCCTTTTCAGCACTTTTCGAAAATTAAAATACTCCACATGACTCAATTTTGTTTCAAAACCTTTTACTTTCTCTCAAAAGTAGAGAAACTTTCTTTCTCTCAATAAAGAAAATGACCATATACTTTTTCAAAATAAATCTCCAATTTTGAGGAATGAATTATTAACTTTGAAAAATCAAGAATTTAGAAAACTATAAACATAGCAAAGTTTCTACAATAGTTAAGGGGCAATATAAAAATTCTGACAGTGTTAGAGCCGTTTAAAAATTCATTTACTCTAAAATCTAAACTTATGATGAATAATTTTAAAACTGCATATTGTGGAGTATTTATTCGAACAATGAATTTACGCAACAAAAATGAATATGCATATAGCAGTAAAAGTAATAAGATAATGCCTTTTCCATGTTTGAAACTTCTAACTTGCAATACCTGGCGCTATTTTAACGACATGTGTTATGTATTGTGTATTTTCAAAATTTTGCAAATGTACTACCTTACAAGAAAATAGTTAATCCCTTATTTCTAAAAGTGATGATGGTCTGTCAGGGTTTATTGCGCTTTTACGCTGTAGAAGTATTTTTCTCTCGGACAGCAGAAACGGCAGAACTTGCTTTTTTTTCTTTTTGTCTCGCGCGCTTCGTCCAGCAGATCTAACGTCTCATAATGCCGTCTAAAACGTGATCTTGCAAATCAAATGAGGATTGCTTAACCGGGCGGAAAATAGCTGCAGGCGCTTTTGGAATATTGAAGATTGAAGCTTTAATTAAAATAGAAGATAATTACAAGCTTTATTTTCGTGAAAGAGTCGCCTGTAATTAGGTAGAAAGAAGAGAAATTCCGTATCTTTGTAATGTGTAATGCTAATTCGAACTACTGAGGCAACAAAAGCTGAGAATCGTGACGGTACCTGCACAACTGAAATGATCAAATGGGAAGGAAAAATGGATGAAAGCTATTCTAGCCGTGTTAGAATACTCTAAAAGCAATCTTTATAATAAGAGAAAGTAAACTCTACGGATCCTCTGAATACTTTCCTATGAATACAAAACGCCTAAACCGCTGTATCTGAATAAAAAGAAAAGGAATTAAAAATAAGGATTCTTGAATTTTAACAAACTTACTAACCATACTACACAAATGACTGAGAAGAACTGCACTGCAAAAGACTGCAGTGATGAAACTGCGGAACACATGTCTGGGATAACACAAAAAAAAATAAATAATAAATATAAATCGTGCGTAATGAAGGACAAACTTTAAAGGTTTACGTGAGAAAACTCTTGTGTGTTACATTCACATGATCTTCCCTACCCACTGAAAGCTTCTGCAAAATATTCCCCACGCTAATCTGTTGAAATTGCTGTTTTCCGCCCGAGACATTTTATTAGCAAAATACATACTTGATGTTGGTATTAGATTTGACACGGAGAAACGTTAGAAATTAAAACGTGTTTTAATTTCCGACCTTTTTATATCTTTCAATATATGGGAAGTTGTTTTGGACTAATCTGCAAATACAATTTTGCCACTGTTGCATTTGGACAAGACAAATCAGCACCAAATTTTGAATATACACAGGAGCTAATAAATAAATTAAAATTTGTAATACTACGTCCCGAAACCTGGATTCAAAACCAGTGATGTGCATTACTAGAATCCTATCTTTTATTTTACAAAAATATATTTTAAAAACATATATATGCAACTTACTTTATTAAGTACTAAAAACTGAAGGCAAAAAGAAATACACAGTAATGATAATAGTAATAGTAATAATAATAGTAATAGTAATGATAATGGATAAAAATAGTAAAGTTAGATAAATGGGATAGTGTATAGAAGTAAGATAAACATAGGAAAAATGAAGCAAAACTCTAATGCGAGATAAAAAAGAGAGTATTTTAAATAACGCAAGTAGCACACCAACCAGCTGCAGTGGGGGCCGCTGTCTAAACCCTCAAAGCTGTACTTTGAGCGGGTACCGGAGCGGGTAGATATCCGGGACCTGACCGGCATAGTCGGCTGGACAGGTCTGTCTCCGAATAACCAATAGGAGACAGCGAACCAACTCCCCAACCTAAAGGTGTTATGCGATTTCGAAGAGGTGCATAACACATGGTAGATGTGTCGCTAACGGAGCTTCTACCAGGCGATCTCCCAGAGTATTCAACCTTAACCGGTATAGGGAGCTCTGCCGGGGTCAACTGTTTTTCCTCCATACTCGAGGGACTTAAATGGACAAAACCATGAAATTCTCAGAATATCTTTACAAGAAAACTAATAGTACAAAACATCTCTAAACCATCTGTAGAGGATCTTGCTGCAGGGAGTTTAAAAAACGAGACTACAGGCCGAGAAATACGGCAGGTAAATCCTCAACAGCATTTGCTGCCCTCTTTGTGAAGATGAAAACCTGTGATATGGCACACATCCAGGACCATGTGTTATACAGGGTGAATTGCCTAAAACTTGCACCGCAAATACTTCGGAAATGGAAAGCGCTAGTGATGTGCAGTTTTCACAACATTGATTTGTAGTCAGGGGCTCGTACATTTAGCCTATAAACAGATTATAATACTGAGATAGTGCATTTTTTGAGCAAACATACAATTTTTTAAATGGAACAATGCCGAGTTACATCAACAGAATAAGGTTAGGGTAAATTAGAATGTCAGTGGCGTTTGTTGCATGCTTCTAGTGCAAGTGGTTTACGAGAAATCTTATTTTGAAACTTTTAGGCACCCACACTTGTACAACGTGTGGTAGCACAAATTAAAGAAAAACAAAAGGGAATTACAATACTTCTGTAGATTCTCACAAGTAAAGAGAACATAGCCTTTCAAAGGGTGTTCAAAATGACCACCGGCAGCTTCAATACGCTTCCAGTCTATTATAGAAAGACTGCTGCACACGTTCTAGCATTTCAGCGGAAATTTCAGAGCAAGCAGCAGTAATACGTCGTTTCATATCGTCTGGTGTAGTTCGTACATCCCTGTAGACAGTGTCTTTCAGCCTTCCCCCACAGAAAAAATTCTAAGGGGGTCAGATTCGGTGAACGGGCCGGCCAAGGTACAGGTCCTCTTGGTCCAATCCAACGATTTGGAAACATCCGTTAAGACAAGCTGTAGTACTTCGTACACTATGGACTGGACAGCCATTATGTTGGTACCACAGGTTCCTCCTAGTCTGCAAAAGAACGTCTTCTAGCATCTGTGGCAGATAGTCTGTTACGATGCTGCGATACTTGCGCGAGTTCATTGTTCCTTCTATGAACAGTGGGCCTATGAGCTGATGGTTCACTATCCCACTCCATAGACTCTGACGTTGCACCTGACGAAGCCAACGGGGATTGTCAACAGACCAATAGTGCATGTTTCTGCGGTTTACCTGGCTATGATTAGTAAAAGTTGCCTCATCACTAAACGAGATAGATGATCAATCTGAAGTATGATGTCATAATGCCCATGTACAAAAGTTAAAACGATTCTCAAAATTGTTTCCATGCAGCTCTCGATGGAGAGATATGTGATAGGGATGGAACCTATGTCGATGGAGAATGCGCAATACAAGTGCCTGACTTATGCCACTTCCAGTGCGATTGTGCGGGAACTAATTTGCGGAACTACTGCAACGGCAGCCAAAACATTAATTTCTGCCTCTTCTTCAGTCACTTGTTCGTTTCTGTACGTTTTCTAGGTGTTACAGTACCAGTTTCAGTAATTGGTGGAAGAGGTTGATAAATAATTCCCGAGATGGTTGACGTCTATTGGGATACGGTTCCGCATAAACCGTACAGGAACGAACTGCATTCTTCCTACCTCTCTATACACCATGAACATGTCGGCGTTTTCTGCATTAGTAAACCCCATCTTCCACTCACGACTTACTGCTTGAACTGTCACAAAATAAGTGACCAGAAAGTCGCAATGCAATCAATGAACAGAAAACAAAGCAAACAAACATAACAACATCGTACCTAGCAACCAAGCAGGTTGAATGGGACACACAATTGTCGGGGTGAAAGCTTTTCAAAATACGATTTCTCGTAAACCACTTGCACTAGAATCCTGCAACAAAGACCATTAACATTCTAATTTACCCTGCCTTTATTCTGTTGATGCAATGTTCCAATTAAAAAAATTATGTTTGCTCAAAACATACACTTTCTCAGTATTATCAAAATCTGTTTATAGGCAAAATGTACGAGCACCTGACTACCAATATCAATGCTGTAAAAACTGCACATCAATAGCACTTTCCAGTTCCGAAACATCTGCGGTGCAAGTTTTAGGTGATTCACCCTGTATAGGAGAAATTAAGGTCTTAAGGAGGCTGGTGGGAGATGCATTTATAATAGAACCAACAAGAACCTGCATCTTTGTTAAAATTACTTAAATATAATGTCTTTAATGAATATCCGTTCCATGGGGCTTAGCGCAGAATAAAACCAAAGGAGGAAGGTGGACCGAGGCAATTTATATTCGGATGGTCTACCTCCCATATGATGATGTCTTCTTACCTAGGAAGGAATTAGAACAGCTGGTAGCCACCTGTTGTTACGAGGGACTACACTGTGTAATTTCCTGCAATGCTAACTCCTGTCACACTAGTTGGGGAGTGGGGAGTATGGATACAAATGAAAGAGGCGAGTCTGTTTATAATTGCATTATATCGAGTAATCTTGAGATATTGAATTTAGGTAGCACACCTACCTTTGTTACTATAAGAAGGCAGAAAGTTATGACATAACCTTAGCAACCAATTGTGAGAAACTTTATTAAAAATTTGCATGTGTCTGAGAATGAAAGTTGTTCAGACTGCACATGCATTTAATACAAGTAAGATGTGCTTCTAAACAAATAAGACTTAACGGGATCCGAAAATACCTGATTAGAATTTTTACAGGAAATACCCAAATAGTAATTTGAGTAAAATGGACAATAAGATTCATGATTATGAGGATTTAGAAATTTCTGCAGGGCATTTGCAGGATGCAATAATCATGCTTAGCGTATTGTATAAAGGGCAAATCTTACTTTTTCAGAAAGGGATGGGTAATGTTTGGAATTATATTCTGTATTGAAATCGCATCTTTTTTATGTTTTTTGCTGAAGACAGTATAAAACTTGTAAACATCTGAACTTAAACATTTTTTATGCGAAAATTGTTTTGGAAATTATCCAGCAATTTTCAAATGTATACGACATACTAACTAAAATTACACTTTCACATTATTAAAACAGCTTATCTAAACCTCTTACTGTTGTGAGCTTCTAGGGTGGACAAAGAATATTTATGTAAAAGATATAATTAATGCTAGAGATTTTCTTCGGATCTCCAGTTCTGCTGTCTTGATAGTATAAGCAGTTTATTGTATTCTGTATAACTCGTTAATAGGAATGGTCTAATGAACGCAGGAATTGAGGAAGGTGTTAGCAAGGACAACTCTTCGGCATCTCACTGCAGTCACTTGAAAGATAAATGAAAGATGCTTGGAAAAAAAAGTGGTTAAAGCAGGCTCTGTGCATTGTTTTCCTCACCATGTGTTTGTCGTTGCTCGAACTTGATCTCAAAACTCGAAACTGCATCATAAAGTAATGTAGCTGGAATTGTTGTTATACTTTTTTCCATATTTTGCGCTTCAGTTTTATCTCGGAATCTCCATTGTTTCTGTCCTTAAGAAAAGTGGCATAGTGTTTCTCTTAAACAAAATGCCAACGTATTTCTGCTAGAGTAAATTAAGTAATTATTTGTAGACAAGGATACTTTTCGGTTTTTCTTTTTCCTCACTGTTATATGTTCAAAAGAGCCGTTAGTTCTTGATAGATAATTTTAGAACATAGGAATGCTACTAGGAATGCCACTTTACTTAACTAAAGGTGTAGTTAAGTAACACAAGCTTTTAACACAGCACTCTTTGATATCTAAACTTCATTTGACTTAAGCCTTGTCTCTGCCTACGTGGGATAGGGAAGTGCAATATTATTTTCAGCCCCATATTAATTATACAGCACATAAAGGTTATTGACATTTACTCAATTTCACTGCTGCACTTTCATTCCAGAATTTTATGTTCAGTGATATTGTCCTGGTAACTCTATACACTTGTATGGGTATAATATGCTTCTGGAATTAATGGAATGTTGCTTCAAATATCACGTTATTCGTGATTCACGCTAAAATGTTAAATATAAAATGATAATCAATTAGTCTTCATGTTTGGTTTTCATATCCTCCGATCAACACAGTGCGCAAACAGGCAATAAAAATAAAACAAACGTTAAAAATGTGGCACTCATACCATTCATTTTCGGAGGGAACGCAGCTATGGGATTCAGGCACGTTTTGTGGTCATAGCATATGAATAAGCAAGCTGGAATATAACACAGGCTCTTTGTGAGCAGTGCAAAGCTCGGACAAGAGCGGGAGTCGTTTATCATAGCGAGAAATTGTGGAATATAAATGAATTACAAAAAAGGGCCGTAACAGTAGAGAAAGTAATTATTTGTCCATTACTGTTATAACAAACTACAACTTGTAAACTATAAATGAAATAACGTCTGCAAGCTTTCTAAGCGTAGGTTAATCATACTTTGATGAAAATGATGGGGTGTTAGTACATATGTATTCGTCACTTAAGGGCATGTGGAATGGAAATGGTGTATTTGTTATTGTCTTTTAGTAAATGTCCTCTAAGAAATTCAGTTTTTCATTCTTAACAAACTATAATGGCATCGCGAGGGGAATCATAGACTAAAGATATTGGAACAAATTAAAATAAATTTATTATAGGTCATTCTGGCATTTGGTTGCCTAAATCAAGGTATATATTACAAATTTATGGTTTATTAATCAACGCTTATTACACTATTTGCTTCTGTTCATAATTGTACAGGTATATTCTTAACCTACTAAAGCAAGATTACGAAAAATAATTAAAATAAATAAAATGTGCATTAAGGTATTAATTCTAATATTTCCCACTATTGCTTTTACTACTGAAGTCAGTAAGTCCCTTTAATTACAGCCTAATATAAACTTTTAACTACTAGTTTACAGCAGTGTTATACCCAGTAACCAGCATCCTTTTTAACCTAATTGCGCATTTAGTTAATTTATTTAAAGTTTTACTTTAGATTAATTTCTTTTAAATATTTCAACCAGATCTTTAATAATTTCAAAGGTGGTGGAAGATATAGTTAATATATTTAGTCTTACTTACGATTTTTACCACTTTGTGCCTATGGACGTCTAAGACCAAGCCAATGTTTTTGATGCTGGAAGCCGAAATACAAACAACATATCTAACGCATTTCGTAACTTGAAGTACAACTGAATTCTGTCCGAAAAGGCGTTATATGTAAAACATTCGCAATATATTCAGCACGCCAGTAAATAGGGCCACCTTGAATTTATGTTTTATCGAAGCTTTATTGAAGATTGATGTAACCGATGTGTGAAATTTTGAAAATCCACAATATCTTGTTTAATTTATGCCAGTTATTACACAAAATAACACAAACAATTTTTACATTTTTCAAAATTCTAGCTTACATGCAAAATTCATTATTCATTTTTATAGTACAAGTTCATTTGCTCTATACGATGCATTTTTTAAAATATCCACATGCTCGGGTATTACAGTAAATGAATGTACAAGACCATATATCAGTTGTTCTATATATAATTACTGTACTCTCCAAAATTCTTGATTTTTTAAAAACTAATAATTTATGATAAAAGCTGGTTAATTATTTCAAAGAAGTATATCGTCATTATCCTAAATGTACTCACTTGTGTTAGATATACCCTTCCCTCTACCAACCTGCGCAAATAACAGTAATTTAGCTCACAAGGATTGAATATTCAGGTTTTATGGATGTTTCGAAACGAATTCGTAACAACGTATAATCTTGAAAAGCAGAATATTTCGTTTCGCATTCGCAATATCGATTTCAATAAAGAAATACGAGAATACAGAGTTATTCAAAAAGAAGGAACAGATTTTAAATATTCATTTTAATGAACTAAAATAGTTAGCAATACATACGGCTCATCATTGTATAGAGGAAAGTTCAAAGTTTTAAGCCCCCGCGTATTAGTTCCTTTCAGTGCCTGCAGCGGCGCTGTGTTTGTTTACGAGAAAATGGCGACGCCACAGAAAAATCGTTTTGTGTGCTGAATTATGCAAAGAGTGAATCCATTGTTTAATTGCAGCATGAATTTCATTATAAGTTCAACAACGAACCGCCTCGTCATAAAAATTTACAATTAATACAATAAATTCGTAAGAAGATGGTTGCGTATGCAAGCGGAAAACACTGGTCGTCCTCGCATTAAAATAGTGCTCATTTTGATCACACAAAATAAAATTTTGAATTTTTCCATATTCAGTGATGTATCGCTAGTGTCGCTATTTATTGCCGTTTATTAGAAATAAATATGTAACGTTGTTCCTTCTTTTTGAATAACCCTGTATATAATGTTGAAATCGGTAAACGCAGTACCTGATTAGTGACCAACTCAGGAAATGTTTAGAAGGTTTCGCCCGAATTGTACCACAAAGTGATTTGTAAGAAATTGAGGATGACTTATCCATATAATTTGCATTGCTACCTTCTCTTGTTTTATTAATAATTAAGCAAGTTTGCCATGGCTGGTTCAAATAAGTGCTATATCCTTATTCTAATCTATGTAATGTTTATAATACCATAAAATACTTAAATGAGACCTGGTATGAAATAAAATAATAACAATTATAAGGTAATAATTCATCCTGACTTCTGTGGGGTATATTTGTCGCGGTCACTTCGTGTTATCTTTTTGCTGAGCGCCTGTTATTGTATTACTAGTTTGAATTTTGGGTTCTTTGTCCTCCGGCTAGCTATTATTACTACTCAGTCGAGCATATCTGTTAAACAGGGTGTGTAAACGGAAAGGAGTTGTTACTGAAAGATAACACTGATAAAAGAATTTGTTTTTACACTTTTATTGCCGTCACACTTTCTTCATTTCACATAATTATTCTTGATACACGCCAAACTGAAACAGTTATATTTTCTAATGTTACTATAATCACTTATTTGCTGCACATTATTAATTCGCGTATTTCACATTTATAACTAACTTTACGACACGAGAGATTCTGTAAAATTGTACGACGTATAACCTGTGAATGATTCTGTTGGACTGAACGACGTGTAATGAACGAATGTTTCTGTTGGACTGAGCGACGTATAACCTTTGTATGATTCTGTTGGACTGAACGACGTATTATCCGCGAGTGCTTCTGTTGGACTGGACGTTACCCGTCTCTCGGCTTCATAATTTATACTCCCTCACCCGATATGCCTAAAGATTATAATCGAACTACTATTGGTTAATAAAACGCGCCAACATTAGCGTCTATTTTTATATCCAATCAAAATTACGAACACATATACTCTAGGGAAGAAATTCCCTCCATTTCTAAAGAAACGCGCGCTACTCTGACGTCATTTGCTTGCCTCTTCTAATTAATAAACAACTCACCTCCTCGCTACATTGTTGCCCGCTCTTACTGTCAGTTTCAGTGAGGCCCTGTAAACTTATTTCCTAACAATGCTTATAATTAACAAACATCTCAAATCAATGTCATACAATAATGCTTATTTGCACTATAATCACTCTGGCATTTACATTGTTGTGATATAAAATACTGCCACATATTAAGGCCATTTTTGCTAACTGAAAATATACTTAGAAGTAGAATATAGCCAATCAAAATACACTGACTTCTTTATAACATCAAAAAGTCGGAAAATAAAATTTTCAGAACAAGGATTAATTATGAAACAATACAAAAGAACACTGTCAAACATTCTAATCTGCTTAAATTAGAACCATTTCCAAATAGAGACAGGAATGACGACAGCGATATAATTTTTAACGACTGCTAAATTCGTCAGGGAGTCTCCCAATGTAACTTATTTACAGAACGCGATTTTTTCTTTCTACGTTTAAATGCATTTTGCAAGTGCCGTTGTAAGGGTATCGCACAGTTATCAGTTCTCGTGGCTTGTTTCCTTTCCAATTCAAAAATCCCCGTGAGAAAAGCAGCACATCACCTGAGGCATGCGATCAATTTAGAAATTTCCATCTCCTTTCTCAAAGTATTCTCTCTGCTGTGATTCTTGTTCTGGATTCTTTCTCGTTCTTCACGCCACGTCTTGGATGGATTTTGCTGCGTGTCGATTTCAAAAGCCATGAATAACTCTTTTTTACGATCTCTCTTCTTATTCAAGTGGCGGTCTTATCTTTTCTTTATTTAAATGTCCGCTTTATTGCAACGGAGTTTTAGGGGCACTAAATACGTTTTCTTTCCCGACAGACTGGAAACTATATGTAATTTACTTCAATAAAGAATTACTATGATTAAAATCTGAGTTTCCATACTTTAATATCTGCAAACATTTCTGCTAATTTTTGCAATGTCATCTGCTTGTTCTATGCTGAACAAAATTTAAAATGCATTCATGTAAAGAGGGCATGATGGATTGATTTTGAAGCAAGTAAATTGGAACACAGCTGTGTGCTTACGTCAGGAGCTGAACAAGTCGTCTGTTCTACGAGCGAAAGTGTTATGAATGCTGTTTACAATTTCACGCTCATTTGCTTGCATAAGCTAAAGGCACTATGATGCGTGATAGGAAAGTTGACTGGGAAAACTGCTAAGTTTCTAGATCCTGATTTACTTTCGTAAAAACCTGCTGTATTTGTAAATTAAACAAAATTTTCTTCTTTGGTCATGATTATGATGTCAAAGTTTTTTCTCAAATAATTAGCTACACATTTTATAAATTATTTAAAATATTGACATTTTACTACATATTTGAGTACATACTACATAGATCCGTAAATATTTGTTTCGCTGAATCGTCAAGATGAAACCATACTCCTACTGGTGTAATCATGTCAATAATAGTATTCTTATGATGTATGTATCATGTGTCAAGTAAGTTACAAGGAGTGTATCAAAATAACAGAATGCAAATTGTAGATGAGGAAAGCTTAAGCTGAAAATTTTAAATTCTACTTCTATGAACACATGTTTTTTTAAATTTATACTATATTAACACACCAGTATTAGAATGCATTCTAATATTGATGTATAC
Organism: Deroplatys truncata; assembly: GCA_030765065.1. Taxonomy (NCBI): domain Eukaryota; kingdom Metazoa; phylum Arthropoda; class Insecta; order Mantodea; family Mantidae; genus Deroplatys; species Deroplatys truncata. The sequence continues at coordinate 113,582,908 of CM060986.1, forward strand.
AATATATCCGGTGATCATTTAGTTATTAGTTGTTTGTTTTCATGGTAAAGAAATATAATTCATAGGATTAAAAAATACAATTTTAATAGTACAAATGTGTTTTGACTAACGAATATTTAAGAAAAAGCTTTAACCACATTTTTTATGGATGATTTAGTTTTTGAGATGAAACTAAAGCTTATGAGAAACACTATTTTTCACTAATATTAGTTTAATTAGAAGTTTTAATTAGTATTCCTCCAATGATAACCGATAAAGAAAAAGAAAAAAAGCACCCAAAAGTTTTTCTTATAGTTTTGGATGTTTTACTATAAAGTTTGAAGGAAAATGAACAATTATCAGATCGTGTGGAACATTTTAAACGCGTAAAAATGTTAAAAAAGGAAAGGAAAAGAAAAGAAACAGAAATAGAAAGCAGGAAAAACAGCTTTGAAATTCTAAATGTCTACTAGTACTCGTGTGCAGTCAAATTCAAAAACCGTTGTAAAATTATTTCTGTTCATTAATAATATACATGAAACAGATAATATGACTATAAATGGTTCATTCTGAATTAATATGCCTATAAACAAACAACTCTTTGGAGGATTTCGCTCAATTTTCACTCATGTGTACCCTTAAAGGCACTTATTGCAAAGAATAAGACAGCATACTATTGAAGAGATCCACTGAGGTTTGAAACTAAAGCACAGCAAAAACTGTAAATTATATTTGGAGGATCCTGGTTATCAAGTACTTGATATTTGTGGATATGTAAATAAGATCTGAAATATGTTTTATGCCCTCCTATGCTTGTATATAAATTTTATACTTCATATAATTGTACATTGTAAATAAATACATAATAATAATAATAAATAATAATAATAATAACAATAATAATACACATTTTCCGTGTGGAGTTGCTAGTCTCCCATCGGACGCCTTCCCGGGTGGTGGATAGGGAACGCTCACCACATTTGGTGGGTACCGGGGAAACAAAATACTCGGGTCGGACCAAATCTAGCATCTACTGCTTTGTAGAGAGATAACGGATTATTAAGGCCTAAAGGAAGAAAACCTTGATTAAAAAATAATCACCTGGTCCTCCAGGTGGGGGATTGATGCGAGGGCCAACTTACCGTTCATTAGAAAATAAAAAAGAAATGTTAAAAAAACCAAGCAATTACAGCAGGACAGATTTAAGAACGGAAATGGATTATTGGAGGAGATCTGCAAGGATATATAATGAAAAAATTATAAATTAGTTATAAAAGAAAATATGAATGTTCAAAACTTAATTTTAGATTTTATTCAACAGAAAAACTTAGAAGGCATGTATATGCTAAAACAATGAAGGATGAAAGATTACCCCAAAGTATAATGGGGGAGGGGACGACACCGGGAAGGAGGAGAAAGCGAAGATCGTATGGCACGTGAATTGAAGGAATTAGAGGGGCTATGATGGATTGAGAAATTGAGGAAGACATATTGTCCAATACAAAAGAATGGAGAACAATCATAAGATTAAGTTAAAAACTGTAGCTTGGGTGCCGGAAAAAATGTTCGTACATTATAAAACCGGAAATATATACTTGTATAATTCCGATGCTGATGCATAATTCGCCATTTTTCCATACATGAGAATATAATACGCGTATTTTAAAATTTTAAAATTCACATTTACCCACATTAGTGAGAAAATAATAAAGGTATTACTATGGATGAACCAGTATGGAGGTTCAGAGTAAACCAAAGAGTGCACCTTTAAAGTATGCTGGAAAATTAAGCGGTGTTTTAGAGATAAGTCCTAACAATAACGTTTGGTGTTTTGTGGATAAATATCTTCAAGGTGAAAACGTAGTGCTTTCTGAAGAAAGACCCCTATATACATTATAGGTTATACAACGGAGTGGAACACCTCACTCACTTAGACCTACGTAGATCCATTGCGACTACCACTCTCCAGCAGGAAAAGAGAACTCCAAAGTTAGTAAGTTAGGTTTATCGGTTTACAAACTAGTGTAAACCGATAAACCTAATTAACTTACACATTTGGAGAAAATGATCAATGTATACTGCAAATAACATTACAACCACTGAATGATGTCCAAGGAAGAACGTAAACTAAATACAAAAATTATAAGCTTAAAGTTAACCATTTTAGTGCTTAACGCGTATTTTTTAAATTATAGAGCATATTTTACGAAGTTTACAATAAATGTATGCATGTTGCAGCATGTATGTGTGTGCATTGTCGGACACATTATTGCTGTGTAGCATGACATTGTTGTGTATAATCATTTTGTTTAGGAGTTTGACTTCCGTCTGTCGTAGTGTTTCTTTCCCCACCTCCTAGTCAGTAGCCAGAGTGTCTGATAGCAACCAGTGAGTCTTGTGTGTATCTTCAGGGCGAGCGGCTGTGTGTAGGAATGCGTGTGTTTTTTGTGCGAGTGTGGAGCATTTTCCTCCAATGTTTGTCTGTAATCTGTTGTGAACGATGTAGTGACACCATGTCAATTAATTAATAAACCACAGGTAATGTGTTGAATGTGAATTTAAGTGTATTATGTTATGAACATCCCACGCCTGCTTTAAATTTATGCAGCTAAGTTCCTGGTTCCCTCGTTGCCACTGCAGCTACGTTCCCCAATGCTTATGCCGGTGTAACTAAATTTAATATCTACCTGCAAAACCTTTAGGCTTCACCCCGGTATATAACAATATTTTTTGATATTTTAGTGTATACGAATCCCATGTCTAATGATGGCCCTCACTCGTTTGGAAATCAAGTCAATAGAAGTTGATAAAATAAATATGGCATAACATTTGGTTACACTATGAAGCAAACCTAAATATTGTGCCTGCTTGTTTACACAGTGGCCTAACTCAAGATAACAGACCAGACACTACTATTACCTGAAGGGGGACTTTTATTCGCTTACTCTTAAACTCTAAGTATGCAACTTTATTAATACATCTGCGCCTGATGATTTCTTGTCTTCTCTTACTCCCTGTCGTTCCGAGAATTACATCTCTGCTATATTGGTTTTGCTTTGGATTTTAAGTATTATTGCATCCTTATACACACTAGGGTAAGTTTCATGTTCGGATTGATAGTTTATTCATCCAGAGCGTAAATTATGACAGCTTTGTCCACCGCAAAATTTCAGAATTATGGATTTTGTGATTTCACTCTTGGGGGGCTCTAAGCTATAGAGCCAGGAGTTATCATTTATCTTACCATTGCTTACCACATCTCTTCAGTAACAGTTGACATTTGCCGGAAGAAAATGTGAGTAAGAGCTGAACATTAACTACAACCACTGTAGCCGACACGATCCCAGATACTTTGTATGTAACTTTTTCCATCATTATTACAATTAACTTATTCTTCAGTCAAGCACTAAATAAGGAACTAACAATCAACATTGGATGTGTTATATTTGCATAACTTTTATACCTTCTATCATTTTTATTACAAATTATTCCTACGAAAATTTTTTATTTCTATCTGCTTCATTTAAATCGAGAAAAACTTCTGCAGAAATAGCTATATTACAAAATTCGTTAACAGTACAAACGTAACCCTGATAGCAAGATGTAGAACTGGACATACTCTTTCCAAGTATTGAACAACTCCAAACATTACTAACGGAAATCTCGAAAACAGCTGATGCACAAAAACGTTATTTAAAATAAATTGATGTTTTAAAGTAATCTACATTCTTTATGCAGTACGTTTTCGTCTATCACTTATAAGATTATATAAAATTCCTCCCTAATGAAAAGGACTTGACACGTTATTCCAAGAGAATTAAAAATATACCTTTTATTTGTCATGTAAATATCTTTAATGTATAGAGAATTTTGAGAAAATCCAGAATTTTTAAAACTTTTCCAAGTAAACGTTGGGGGATTTTCTTGAAAACTTCGTGTGCATCTTTGTAAGGTGATGAGCCTAAACGACAAGTTTGTTATTTATCTGATTTTTCGTTTTTGATTTATGCTGTTCACACACATATTAAAATGCTTTTTATTCAGGCGACCTTAAAACATATTTTCTGTGAAATTTTGATATTGAATATTTGGATAAAATGCAACTTCTCTACTTACCATGTATGTAGTAGAGAAAGTAAAAATGAGTCTACTAAGAGTAAGTTTCCAACTAGAAATGCATATTGTTATACACCGGGGTGAGACCAAAAGTTTGACAGCTAAAATATTAAATTTAGCTACCCCGGCATAAACATTGGGGGGACGTAGACTCTGAGGCAGCGAGAGGACCAGGAACCTAGCTGCATAAATTTAAAGGAGGCGTGGGATTTTCATAACAAAATACACTTTTAACACATTAGCTATGGTTTATTAAAATTGATATGGTGCCACTACATCGTCAACAACAGATTGCAGACAAACATTGGAGGGAGATGCTCCACACTCTCACGAAAAACACACGCATTCCTACACACAACCACTCGCCCTCAAGACACACAAAAGACTGACTAAGAGGTGGGTGAAGAAATGCCACGCCGGACGGAATTCAAACTCCCAATCAAAATGATTATACACAACAATGTCATGCTACAAAGCAATAATGTGTCCGACGCGACAATGCACACATACACGCTACAATATTTAAAACAATATATGTTATAATAATTGAGGAAGTATTCGATCTAACAATCTCTCACTCAATAAAAATAACTAAATCATTTAAAATAAAAATTATTCTAAAAACAAATATTGTTAAAGAAAATAATATTAATAAAAAATCGAATAAAACATACGCTACTTGTTATTCTTTTCAGAAAGTTAGGTGGGAGCGCTGCCTTTCAAGCGCTATCCATCTAGCAGCTAGATGGTGAACAAGTTGTTAATCCTACGTTATGACATCTGGAATTAGTATTGCTGCACGGGGGAAGTTGGTTGGGATACATTTTTACTGAACTCCAAATCAGAATTACTAGGGTCACCTTACCATTCCCACCCCTACGTTCGCATTTATCATGTTATTGTTACTGAAGCACATCCTAAGCCTAAGACGAGATATGAGGCATATTACTTTTTGTTCAAAGCTTCAATTTTCATAATCGTATAAAGTCAGTGGTGGTGATATCCTGTCGGAAGAAGAAACCTGTTTCTTTATGACTACAAAGTACGCGAAGCCAGAGCAATGTCCTTTGCCAGATTATTCGCCCAGTCTCTTATCTGAAGAAAAGTAGTGGTTCCATTCACTTCTTAATTTCGTGTAAGAGCAGCAAGAGCAAGAAAAGAATTCGTTTTCTAACATAAAACTATTACAAATCTATACAATAATATCTTTATTTGCTATTTATTGTGACATTATTTTATGTTCTTGTAGCAAGAGTCCTAAACAACAGCGTCTGACCACTTTACGACATCCTAGATTGCATTACTTCTTGTTTTGTAAAAACCGCCTATGTATTTTCAGCGTGTTATCAGGACAAACTCTAAAGAGCATTTCCTTGTTATTACGTATAGCTTTGTATCTATATTTAATAATGTAACATGTAGTAGATTTTTATAAACTTTGAACCTTTACAATATATTATCATATCCAGGAAAGAATATAATTTTACACAATAATAAATATTTTATTCTAAAGAACTGTATTTAAAATGTCCAGATTTTCACCTCATTTTTTTTCTTTTACACAAACCGTGATTCCCAGTTCCTAAAAAATATGTTCTTGGAATATTAGGTAAATGGGACCAAAATAGTAATTTTATCTTAGAATAATTTTGAATACATGTTTGAGAAAAGTTCGAAATAATTTGGTTGAAACTGCAGAAATTAGTAATTTTAATAAATTATAACAAAGGTAATTAAATAAATTAGATTGCATCCAACACTGACTATTGTATTTCTAAGTGTAGTTAACAATTTTGAAAATAAAATTACTTACCTTTTGAGCCAAGACAGAACTTTATAAGTATGTTTAGAAGTATATATTTCATTATGAAACAAAACACGCAAATAGGCAACATATACTTCGGACTCTTACCTCTGTTATTCCTCTTATAAGTTTCTCTACCACATACATAGTAAGTAGAAAAGGTATTGCAATCCATCCGAAAATTCCATACCGAGATTTCAACGGTAATACAGGTTTTGAGGGCCCCGAATAAAAAACATTTTTAGAAAAAGATCCGTGCCTGTGTCTGAATAGCATAACTAAAAAATGTGAAGTTGGCTAAGCACTAATGTTGAAATTTAAGTTGAGTGTCTTTCAAGGATGCGACATAAAGGTTCTCAAGAAAATCCTCCCCATTCCAACTATCCTGTACATGGAACACTTTTTGAAAACTTTAATTTTATAAAAATACCTTAACGATTTTCAATAAAATACCATATATTAAAGATATTTACATCGACAATATAATGTATATCTTGAATTTTCTTGGAATAGCCTGTGAAGTTCACGGAAGGAATTTTGTTATCTTTGAATAACCAGTAAACGTTAAGCGATAGACGATAAAGTACTCCACAAAATAAATCATACCTCTTTAAATACAGAATTTATTAAAAATATTTTTTGTGGATAAGCAATTTCCAAGATGTCCGTTATTGATGGTTGGAATACTCATTAATTTGTCATTCTCTTAAAGACCTGTCAACATTCAGTTGTTTCTGACAACGCATGGAAATACTATGGAATTCTAGACCAGTTCTTACAGATTTCTATACCGCTGTTCTCTTTGTATCTGTAAAGAAATGTGTAATGTAGGTATTCCTGCAAGTGTATATTTATATTAAAATGTAGTAAATAGAAAAATAAGCTTCTCACAAGTAAAGACAGGTTAGAGAATGTCATCCTGAATGTATTATTTTTAATTGTTGGTATACTTTATACCTCTATATGCATACACTGTCCGTCGCTCTCGAAGTAACGAGTACCTTAAACTTCCATTGTAAGCAAAACATTAGGTATCTTCTCCCGATTTACCTTAACTTAGATAAGACACAAGCCATAGTCTTTATATACAGATAAGGTGCCCCAAAGTGTACATAGCAATGTAAAGCATATACAATGAAATGAAAGAGAGAGAAGATATTCTCTGATTGTTCCCTCTCCTCCCTTCTCCACCCTTCGCCGTCGATGTGCTTAGTTCCTTTCCGTCTCATTTTCTTCGAACGATTCCTCGGATGGAAAAAAAAAAGCAAGAACATTTTTTGTTTCGTCTTCATTTTTGCCCGTTCCTCGCTGTTCTCATCCGTCTTTTCCGGAAAACTTAAGCAACACGTGACTGGAAAAGCAAGTAAGTCCTTCTCGTTCCACAGGAGACTATGAATGTTCCCCTAGGCCAAACAGTGGACGGGCATCCAGAGCGCCTTATCGCCACCCAAGAGTACTGGCATTGATTGCGGTCTCTTGGTATCGGCGGAAGACTCCGATACGACGACTACATGTGACACGAGCTGCAGCCTGACGGTTTTCCCAGGCCGGATTCCGATGTTAAAGCCCATCCCCCATTTTCTGCATCGATCTAGGGGTCCATGTTAACCCTTTCTTTCAATAAAGGGTGGCTGTGGGTGCTCCAGGGAGAGAGGAAAAAGAGAAGAAAATACGGGACTAGCACAAATGTGACAAAATGGCAATTGATTCTGCCTTCTAGTCTTCTCTTTTTAAAGCTGCAACCCTTCCCCCCCCTTTCATCTTTCCGTCGAAAGCTTCCTTGTGTTTTTAGATGAAATCCGCCAGTCAGTGATGCGACTGACAAGTTTTCTAACTCTCGACATTCGGATGACTTTGGTTGGATAAAAGAAATAGGATGACCCAGAATGACATTACTCTTCCAGAATACATACAAGCAATGGGATCGAACCTCTACGACAAACTTGCTGGAAATAAAAAGAGACAGATGCAAGAATAAACTGTACTGCATAAATCACGTCTGGGAACTTCGCGATGATCGAATGACAGTCCAAAAGGTCTTTTTTTTCCTTTCTTCTATTTTGATATCCCTGCAACAGGCTTGTGCTTTATCGAAATAGAAATCAAACAGCAGTAAAATAAGAGGTTGTAAAAAGGAGGTTATGTGGGTGTAGCTTAAAAGGGTATTTTTACGAGTGATTGGGTTATCTGCTCCAGATTGAATTCTGTATTTGTTTTATTTTGAAATTATACATTAGGAAATCTTAGTATATGTTTTCTCAATAAGAGTTAAACAATGTTTTATGATTACACGACAGATGCCGTATTGGTTACTATATTTAGAGATCAGTACACAAGGATAATTCAGGATGTATTGACCGTTTGACTTTAACGAATATAAAAAATTATTAAAAAGGCATTCCGCTTGCAACATTGAAGCGCGATTTATGTCTCTACATAATTATCTCCGTTATTCAAGTATATGTCATATCTGTAATTGCGCTTTAGAAAACCTGTGTTGCAGTAGGCTGCCGCCAAGGATTTCGGACAGAATTTCAGCAAGCAAGGAAGGAGAAAGCTTTGGAAAAGAAATATATAACTCATTTGGGTTTTCAGGTCAGTATTTTACAATTTTGTTGTACACCTAATTCTGCAAATCATCTGTGATGAGTAATGGACATTGGATCGACCTGCATGCACGCCTATTCCACCATTGTTGAAAATTTTACACTACTTTCTCGCATTTATATAACCGCCTACTTTCTTTGCTTGAGGGTAAATTTCTGGAGATTTCAACTTCCAAGCATTCAAAAAATCCAATACGTTTCAACTCAAAGTCGGTGGGTCTTTGAGTAACACAGATCACTTTGAACAATCACAGAATGCACAACATATTTCGACTGTCATTCACACAACACTAAGAAAATACTTGCAGGAGACTGATGGATCTTGAATAGGAGCCCAATAGCGGTTTGCGCTGCAGGAATGTGAAAACGTCGTTATTTCCCAGATCCTCGTACGTAAAAAAATGTTTTACCTAAGCTTAGATGATTTTTCAGTATAATTTATATGTACAAACTTACAAAATTTGTGTTGTATAAATTTACCGCATTCTGTATTTTAATAACCATTCTCATTTGCAAACTATACATTATTTTACGTATGATCACTGTGATTAAAAGATTAACATTGGATTTAAATTACTCTAAAGTTTTGTAATCTTTGTGTTCTATCTGTTTATACGGCTTAATTTCGCTTACAGATGAAATAAAATTAATTGCCAGTTTGAATCATTTAATGAAATAAGTATAGATTTTATGCCAAATATCTTAAAGGATACTTCTACAAGATTGTCCAACTAAGTACATTTAGGTACACCACTCTATCCTTCCCCTACCATAAGGAAGTTAGTCATCTCGTGCGTGCCTCTATTTATGATATAAATTAAAAGAAGGGGAGAGAAACAGCTAGGTTCGTGTCTTTTTCTGTAAGCATATGGTTAGTATGATTTATTTAACAACACTTATCCGCATTTTGAAACGATTACGTTATGTTTTCTCCGTTTTTGAAAGGCATGATTTCCAATACTGCTTTCTAAACGTTATAGATATTTTTATTTATCTTCTTACTTTTAAATCCTTTATTTCCATTCAAAGCAATCGCCTCTAAACTCATATTACGGTCCAAAGCAGACTACGTGACTAACCACTCCAACTGCAATGTATGGATTTATCTGCATTCCATTTTATCACAAAATTTTATACACCGCGTTTTTAATAAAGGCCTCATTTCCCAACTGTTGTTGAAGATTCAGAATCTTCATTATGTGCATGTATAAATTAAGACCAGAAAGTTATTCTAGAATTCAAAGATGAATTCTGACCAAGAAATAAGGTGAGCTCACATCCCATTCACTCACTCAATTAATAACTCTTAGGTTTACTTAAAAATGATAATTTACCATAGGTACTTATTAAACTCAATGTATGTAAATGTGATAAGTTTGTAAAAAAAAATTCTTCCATCTCAAAGATCAATATACTACGCTGAATTTACTACTATCGTAGTTCTGTTTACACTAGGAGGAAAATAGATTAGCAGTTGCGTAATAATTCTATCGTGAATACTTGTTGCAACGCAACCATACCGCTAAATTAATCAACCGAAAATAAGTTTTGAAATGAAGGGCTGAGAGCACAATGTCAAAATGTTGCTGGAGGTGGCAGTACAAGAGCCAAATGTTTCTTTATTGTGCTTTATTGACGATGCAAATTAATCACTTCAGCTGCTAAAGAAAGAGCTAATTCAGGCGAATGAAATTTAATTGCCAAACGTTGAGGAAAGGAATTTTTGTAACGTGCTTCTCTTTCCTTAGTATAGAGTGTTAGTAATTTATGAACTAATTACTGACATTATCATCATTAAGATTAGTCCTCATAGACTATTCGTCTTCAAACAGAATTTTTTTCCTTTTTTCCAGATGTCTTGCTTTGTAATCAAAGTTGTTAGGGAATCGGTACTTATTAATTCCCCTTCCACTTCTGCATAGTCTGTTATTTGATCGGCAAATCCGTTTATGTTTAACTGTTTCATCATGCCTAACTCTTTTATTCGGTCATCGCTTCTGTGATAACCTAGAACTGATTCAACGAATCTAATTGCAGCCGTCTGCCGTCTCTGTTTAACAAGAGCGAATAATAATCCTATTTTCACTCTCGTGAGTTATTTTTTTCGAAACGTTTGGAATTTGCTTTAGTAACATACTTCTATTTTATATATTTTCGCAGTTATATATAGTGCATATACTCGTATAGCTTCCCGTAAACAATTCCTTTTTTACTTTACCACTGATGCGGTATTTACTTATAATGTTGATGCTTGTGATGTTTATGTATGTGTGTTTACTTCACGCGTTGCCATCTTGTGACGTCATTCTTTGTTAGGTGCGTAGCTCCATCTTGTGTTAGCAATTTGCATCAGTGTTAGCTTTTTTGTTTGATTTCATTTCAAATGTCCTCCGGCTAGCTATTATCTTATCTTGGGTCGAACATGTGTCTCTATACAGGTTGTGAAGCGGAAAGGAATCTTTTATCCAAAAATTACACTGATAAAAAAAATTTTGTTTTATAATTTTTATTGTCGAACACGTTCACTATCACTTTTACATATTGATCTGGATACTCGCCAAACTGAAACTGTCGAACACGTTCACTATCACTTTCACATATTGATCTGGATACTCGCCAAACTGAAACTGTTATAATACTTCTTACTGATCACTTTTAATTCACGTACTTCAACTTTGTGTATAATTAACTTTATAATACTTTAGATTTTCGTAACTTGTGAATCTATAGCCGACGTATCTCATACAAGTATTTTGACGAACTGACGAACTTAAGACGACGTGTATTGCACAAAGAATTTTGATGAACTGCCCGCGATCTACCTCTGACTTGGCTTATTTATACGCCTTCGTCCAGATACGCCTAAAGATTATAAATGAATTACCATTGGCTAATAAAATGCGCCAACATTAGCGTCTATTTTAATATCCAATGAAAACCACGAATACATATTGCTTTTAGGGAGAAAATATTCCAGAAGTTTCTACCGAAAACGCGCCAACATTACGTAACTTCCTTGTTTCCAATAATGATAAACAGCTCACCCCCCCTCGCTGCATTATTGCTCTATTATTGACAGTTTCAGTAAAGCCGTATAAACTTATTTCCCAATAATAATTACAATTAATAAACATCTGAAATCAATGTCACATAAAAATGCATATTCATATTACAACCATTATTTACATTTAAGTAATTTGTGATACAAATTACTGCATCATATGCCCCACTAGGAACATAATTATAAATATTTACAACTTGTTTGGAAATTTTATAATTGGGTTTTTAATCTCCTAAATCTTGGAACACACGCTATCACTTTCACTTAACACTTCACACGCATTTAACACACGACATATTTTTTTTTTATCTTGCCACTACTTACTGGCTCTGGTTTAATTAACTTAGATATTAATCTGACATCACAAAATTTTTTTATAGCAAATACTGTACCCTGAATTATTTAATTACTGTTACCAAATTGTTTACTTTAAGTTGTTGACAAAAATTTATACATTTAAGATTTTTGTAATTGTTTAACATTTTTACCAAAATATTCACCCTCTATACAAATATTTACATCTCTTAAATCTAGGCACTGTCTCACATGTTCTATTTACTACATAAATATTTGTTTTTAATTATATTTACCAATTTTTGTTATTTTGTACTTTATCTTAGCAATACTCTTGGAATAGTATTTATGTACTTTACTTTAATATAACATCATGCTTTATTTCACATGTTCAGTTACTAATAAAATGTTATTTTCCTCTTAAACATTTAGTGATGTCCAAAATTTATTTCTCCTTTCACATGATGTACATATTTATTTACCCCTCTTACGTTCCAATACATTGCTCTGCATTTCGTCTTTAACTATCCAGCATTTACTATTTATCATCTTTGTCTTTTGTTTCACCTTGATCTTCATGGTTGTATGGTTTCAGCATCTCAATATGGAACTTTCCTATGCTTTTTCGAGTTGTTGGATTACATAACTCATATGTATTAGTTCCATATACTTCAACAACTTCATATGGTCCATGGTATTTGAGAAACATTCGCCAATAAAGTTTATTTGCTTTATCCGACAATTTCTTGATTTTAACCAAAACTAAATCTCCTATTTTGATCCTCCATTCCTTTCTCTTCTTTTCTTAATGTTTAATTTTTCTTTTTATGGCCTTTTTCTTCATCCTCTCGAATGCTTTTCGGAACATCTCTTCTTCTGTTTGTGGTATCGAATGCGCATCTGGAATGGCTTCTGGAATTTTTTTACACATTGTATTGATCTTCTTTCCTAACTTAAGTTCACATGGTTTGTATCCTGTCACATTGTTTACGGTTTCGTTTAGTACATTCTGAACGAAGTTCACGTATCCATACCATTGGGTTTGTTTTCGATGACACAACACCCTTAAATAATTTGAAATTTCCTTAATTTCCCTCTCCACTGGGTTGGAGTTCGGTCTGTATCTTTACGAAAAATATTGTTTAATGCCATTTTCTTTCAGTCCATCCATAAATTTTTTTCCTGTGAAGTACGAAGCATTATCGCTCAACACAGATTGAATAGGTCCTTCTTCTATAACATATGACTTGAGTAGTCTATTCAAACATGCTAAACCTGTAGGTTTTCTCAAAGGATAAATTCTGACATATTTGCTGAATATATCATAACAGACAAATATATATTTGTTTCCAAATTGACTTGGAGGCATCGGACCATGAATATCAATACTAATTACACATCTCGGCTTATCCCTTATAACCGAATTAGTTTCAAATGCATATGCTGCATTTATTTGCTTTGCCTTCTGACACAGGTTGCAGCACGATATAATTTTCGAACTTTCTGACGCAATTTAGATATGTATAAATTCTCTAAAATCATAGAAGTTGTCCGGTCCGTCCCTGAGTGTGCTAACCCTTCGTGAAAATTCTTAATTAGTTCCTTTTCCATGCTTTTCGGAACCATTACCTTCCAACTAGGCATTTCTTTTCCATGCTTCTTGTATAATGTCCCATCTCGAATTGCTACAATTTCTTTCTTTGCCTCTTCAATTAGTGGTGCCTTTTCTTTAAGTTCTAACAATTTTGCGTCCTTGTTTTGAGTTTCCCCCATATTTTTCAATTTTCTAATCATTTCTTTGCTTAAAGGAATTTCAATTGTCAATATTTTGACTTCATTTCTAGGCCTTTCAATATTTTCGGGAATTTGTGGGTTGTAGTTCAATCTTGATAGCAAATCACTGAAGGTATTATTTTGCCAGGAATGTGTATAATCTCAATATCGAATGCAGATATTGCATGAATGTATCTAGCAAGTTCTCCACTACATAATCTACACCGTTGTATGAAAGTTAAGCTGATGTGGTCTGAATATACTTTCGCCTTTTGCTGATAAATATAGGTATTAAAACGAATTAATGAGAAATATAATGCTCCAGTTTCTAGCTGAGTCACTGAAGAATTCCGCTCAATATTTGTAAGTCCTCTAGAAGCTGTACTAATGACGTGAAAGTCATTGTTGAAGTCTCGCTGTCCTAAAATTCCGGCGTATCCTTGCATTGATGCATCGACATAAATCTCATATTCCAAATCTTCTCTAGGCCTCTCGAGTAATATGGACTTAGCGAAGAGTTCTTTTACTCTTTCAAAACATTTTTGATGATCCTCTGTCCATTTCCACTTATTGTTCTTTCGGAGTAGCTGCCGCAGTGGTTCTATTTCAGCCGAATATCTTGGTACGAACTTACTCTGAAAGTTCAATATCCCTAAGAGACGTCTAATTTGTTTTACGTTCCTTGGTGGCGGAATTTTCATTATTGCTTCTATTCTTTTCTGATCAGGTCTTATACCTCGTTCATCCACTACATAACCCAGAAAATTTATTTCCTTGACACAAAATTTTGATTTTAGTATGTTCACAGTCATACCATGTTGTTGTAGTTTATTTAACACATAATGGACTTTATTCATGTGTTCTTCAAATGTTTGACTAATGATTAGGAAGTCGTCAATATACTTTATTAAAAAGTCATCTGCAGAATTTCCAAACATACTGTGAATGGCTCTCAAAAATCCACTTCCTGAGTTTTTTAAACCAAAAGGATTTACACAAAAACGATACTGGATCCCTGAGTACTGAAATGAAGTGTAATCACGCACTTGTGGATCTAATTCCACTTGCCAATATGATGCAGTGAGGTCAATGGATGTCAAAAATCTCCCTCTTGAAAGTTTCGTAATTAATTGTTCAATTCCCTCACTTTGAAAATGATCTGGTTTCATATACTGGTTGACATATCTACCGTCTAATGTTAATCTCAAACTACCATCTCGTTTAATACTCCAGCAGATTGAATTTATATACTGAGAATTACTTTGCTCAATAATCCCATTTTCTAACATGCTATTTATTAGTTGTCTAGCTTTGTCCCGAAGACTTATAGGTAAATTGTCATACTTGTGCCTATATGGTGGTACGTCTTCTACTTGAAATGTATGCTGATATACATTACATCTGCCTGGGATATTACTAAATACTGAACTATTGTTCATCAAAACATCATGAAGGATTTGTTTTTGCATTACCGTAATATTATAAGCTTCTTCACACTTGTGTATTATTTCCTCATTTCTCTTCTCTTCCCAGCTGTTGTCTGTCTCGCTCACATGGTCGTCTTTTGTTTGGATTGCAAATTTCTCTACTTCTTCTGGCATTTCTGCTAGCTGTTGAAAATATGGCGTGGTATTCCCTTCATATTCTGTGACTACCTGCTTTATCTGACTATTTGTATCAGTCTTTGTTATTTTACAAAAAACTCTTGGTCACAAGATTTTTCTCATCCTTTGTCATCTCGATTACAGAAACTTTCTCTTTTATAAATGGTACCCTTATTTCTCTATCGTCTTTTGTCATTCTTAACTCTTCATGTTTAAAATCTATACTTGCTTCATATTCATGTAGGAAGTCACAGCCTATAATTATGTCACAAATCAGATGGTTTACAATTAGAAACATAACCTCAAAATTCTCTCCGCCGATAAGTATGTTAAGTAGAGCTTGTGTTATTATGACCTGTGTCGTTCTTCCGATTGCAACACGACAAACTAAATTACTAGTGGGAAGAGCCATACTTTTGTTACCTTCATTAATCAAATTTATGTAAAATTTCTGTGAGCAAATTGAAGCTGAGGAACCAGAATCTATAGTTGCAATGATCTCTTTCTTCGCAATTTCCATCCTAACATGAGGTGACTCAAAATTTTCTCCCTTATCTTTTGTTGCTGTAATCTTATTACAGGGTGTATGTGTAGGTATATTATTTGTATTGGTATTGGATACTGAATTATTAAAGACGTCCTGAGAACCTACTACCCAGGAGTCTGTTAATAGTTTTCCTGGTTATTTCCATGTTCACGTACGGGACTGCCATTCCTAACAGGCGCTAAATCTATCTCATTGTCGCTACCATGGTTTTGAGTTCCCCTTCCTCGAGTTCGAAATCCTCGATTTCTGACATTATGTCCCCTTGGCACGTAATTTTCTTGCCGTTCCTCAGATCTTTCCCGGTTAGTGTTTTCCCTCCAGTGAGTGAAATTTCCCCTTTGTCTAATATACCGCCTTCCATAATTTTGCCCTCTTTCAGGCAATCTTTCTGTCCTGACATAATTTATTTGTTCCTGTCGACCTGGTCTCCCATCTGTCCTTGATCTTTCAAATTGTGGAACGTATGATTGATACCGTTGTCTGGTATTAATTTCATGATGTCTGTCTTGTCCTCTACTTTGCTGATAACTACTTTGGTAATTTCGTCTATCTCGCACATCTAAAAATCTATGCTCCCACTCCCGAGATATATCTTCTTCCTGTTGTTCCAAAGCTGTTATTAATTCTGTCATCTCATAGATGCTCCGTGGTTTTGCAATTAATAAGTAATTTCGTATCCTTATAGGATAATGCCTTGCGAGCAAACTCACAAAATCTTCCTCATTGATTGGAGGTGACAAGTTTCTAACCTGACTTGCATGTTTCAGTAAGTAATCAGTCATTGATATTCCCTCTCGTGGATTAAATTGACCATGACTAAGCATTGCTCGAATTCTATGCTGTACCGTAACATTCCAAAATCTGTTCATGAATAATCTCTTAAAGGATTCATATGAAATTTCACCCCTGGATACCATTTGTAACCAATCTAAAGTTTTCTGGTCCAAACATCTTTTGACAACTATCATTTTCAATGCTTCAGGTATCTTTTTAATTTGAAAATACTCTGATAATTCTGCAATGAACTGTACTGGACTGGAGTTTTCATTAAATTTTGGAAGTGGAAAATCACTTAAGATATGATTGTAATTTTGCAAATTCCCTACTCCCATATTTAAATTCTCTAGTGTTACTTGTGCACTCTGAGTTTCAGCATTAGCTATAGATGAAGCCTGCGCATCACTCACATTATTTGTCATACCTGAGGAACTACCTCTATCATTATGTTGTACATCTGATACATTCACATCACATATATTTGCCCTTGAATTCAATTCTAATCTATTTACAGTACCTTGCAGATTTTCTATTGTCTGTTCCAATTTTTTATTATTCTCATTTTGAACAGTTTGGTGTTTGTTAATTTCAGAAGTTAGCTTTTGATTCAAATCTTTAGACAAATCTTTAACTTCATCAGACAATTTATTTCTCTGTGTTTCTGACTCCTTCTGAGTTTCAGATATTTCCCCTCTGAAATTAACTTGCACCTGTATTAAATCTGCATTTGTAGCCTCCATCATCTCTTTTAACTAACTTGAAATGCTACTCATTCGGCTACCTAGCTCTGTACATTTTACATTAACATGCTCTATTTTATTATTAACCTCACTTTTTGGTTAGATATTTCCCTGCTCATGTCTAACATTTTCTTTGAAACTTCACCTATTTCATTTGCTATCTTTTCTTGATTTTCATTTTTCATTCTAATCATACTACTATCTAGCTCCATGAATTTCTTTTCAATTTCTTCCCTGTTTTGTTCTAAGCTTTTACCAATATCTTCCCTTAATTCCCAATGACTCTTTTGCATAGCTTCCCTGTTTTGATCTATTTTCTTTTCTAATTTCTCATTATTCTTACAAATTTCTTCCCTTAATTGATGTGTAATACTCTTACCAATATCTTCCCTCAATTCTTTCTTATTCTGATCTAAACTCCTATCAATATCTTCCCTCAATTTCTCATTATTCTGAGTTAGTTTTTGTTCTAAACTCCTATCAAAATCTTCCCTTAATTTCTCTATATTCTTTTCCATATTCTCATTATTCTTTTTTATATTATCATTCATATTTCTCAGCATTTCCATCTTCATACTAGGATCAAAATTAACATTTGCTGCTATTCTATTCTGACTTTCTTCACTAACATTTTCATCCTCAAATCCTAAAACGTTTGGGCTATTTTCTGTAACCTGTATTGAATTACAGCTAACTATTACATTATCTCCCTCCATAATTATTTCTTCTGTATTATTAGTAGCCATTGTTTTCTTTATCCTACCACTCCTTAAGTACATTTGTAGGTTACAATTTTGTTTTCTAAAAAAAAATTACGATACTCTAACCTTTGTGATGCTGTCTGTTGCTGTTACATTGATGTCCAGCTTTCTGTCCCTCTCTCCTAGGTTATATGTCGCTTCTGCGTTGTGTTATGATGAGTCCACGTCGTTTTGTTGTCCTGTAGTTTGGAATCTGCGTCTTGTAGATCATTTCACTGCTGCATTCGTTCCACGTCCTGGTTCCTTTCCTGGTCACTCTGCTACTTTCCTGGTTACTTTGCTTCTTTCCTGGTCAGCGTGTTCCTTTCCTGGTTATCGTGCCCCACGTTCTGGGTGCCAATTTGATGCGGTATTTACTTATAATGTTGATGCTTGTGATGTTTATGTATGTGTGTTTACTTCACGCGTTGCCATCTTGTGACGTCATTCTTTGTTAGGTGCGTAGCTCCATCTTGTGTTAGCAATTTGCATCAGTGTTAGCTTTTTTGTTTGATTTCATTTCAAATGTCCTCCGGCTAGCTATTATCTTATCTTGGGTCGAACATGTGTCTCTATACAGGTTGTGAAGCGGAAAGGAATCTTTTATTCAAAAATTACACTGATAAAAAAAATTTTGTTTTATAATTTTTATTGTCGAACACGTTCACTATCACTTTTACATATTGATCTGGATACTCGCCAAACTGAAACTGTCGAACACGTTCACTATCACTTTCACATATTGATCTGGATACTCGCCAAACTGAAACTGTTATAATACTTCTTACTGATCACTTTTAATTCACGTACTTCAACTTTGTGTATAATTAACTTTATAATACTTTAGATTTTCGTAACTTGTGAATCTATAGCCGACGTATCTCATACAAGTATTTTGACGAACTGACGAACTTAAGACGACGTGTATTGCACAAAGAATTTTGATGAACTGCCCGCGATCTACCTCTGACTTGGCTTATTTATACTTCTTCGTCCAGATACGCCTACAGATTATAAATGAATTACTATTGGCTAATAAAACGCGCCAACATTAGCGTCTATTTTAATATCCAATGAAAACCACGAATACATATTGCTTTTAGGGAGAAAATATTCCAGAAGTTTCTACCGAAAACGCGCCAACATTACGTAACTTCCTTGTTTCCAATAATGATAAACAGCTCACCCCCCCTCGCTGCATTATTGCTCTATTATTGACAGTTTCAGTAAAGCCGTATAAACTTATTTCCCAATAATAATTACAATTAATAAACATCTGAAATCAATGTCACATAAAAATGCATATTCATATTACAACCATTATTTACATTTAAGTAATTTGTGATACAAATTACTGCATCACCACCTACATAGAGGTAGAGAAGGTATTGCATTCCACACAAAACTTCGATACTGAGATTTTGCGGAAATATATATTTTGAGACCTACTGAATAAAAAAGAAGCGTTTTTAGAAAACGTTCTGTGTCTGTGGGTGTGTATGTGTCGTCACAGCAAAACTCCAAAATGAAAAGTAGGATAAATATCAAACTTGGTATTTAGGTTCAGTATCTTCCAAAGTCGTGACACAAAGATTTAATAAAATCTGCTCAACCCAAACTATCTTTTAAATGGAACATTTTTTAAAATGTTTTATTATATAAAAATGCCTAACAATCTTTATTAAAATATGAGGCAGTATTTTTAACACTTAAATGGTTTCAGTCTAATTATATAATATAAAATTTAATAACAGCCGGACTTAAAGCAATATGTGTATAATATAATATACAAACTGTATGTAACAGTCATTGTATTATGCTTATATTATTGAGTACATGTAAAATAATGTTATGTGAATGTATTAAGTAATTAATAATGTAGGAGCTGTGTGAATAGAAGCTTAAATTTTGCTAACAATGAGGTAACTTTGAGGCAATAATGAATTGGAAAGTTTAATAATGCCTTTAATAATTCTTGGTACAATAATGCAATATTCAAAACAGTTTATAAATAACCAATCAAAAAGGGATAAGAAAATAAACTGTCGTAAGGATCATTTGTGTACCCACTCATAAGCGCTAGAGGGCAGAGAAAGTAATGCGAATATAGCACATCCGATTTTTCCGTCATTGCGGCGTTATCACCAACAAATAATACATTTAATGTTGTTAAGTCTTTAACCCTACCCTACTCTTAGGTTAAGACTTAATGTTTTAATTGATATCTATTTGTATGTATATGTTTATGCTTCTGTCTCTGTCTATCAAAAGAGTGCAGGTCCTAGTGTGCCATGACTAGTTTAGACAGGAAAGATAACGCCCAAGCAAGGGTACAGTCAGTCTGACCATCAAAACATCAACACAACGTGCAGCTCGTGTAAAACGTCGTGACACCCCATATGCGCAAGAGAAGAAATGAGAAGTGGTGAGAGTTGTGGGCCAGAAGCATACCAGAACTCGGAGGCAGTCGCCGACTCCAACCTCTCTTATTATGCAAGTGGGCCGGTCAGTGCTATTGCGCAGCTATGCTTCAGGAGTGGGGCACTGTCACGACGTTTTACACTAGCTATACGTAATCAGTAGATAGACCTTTACGTTTCTCTTCTTTACAAAACTGTAGCACATTGAACATTATTTTTCTACTTTGTGAACGTATGACTTCGCATTGCGATGTTTGCATTTTGAATTGTTAACTAATCCGTCTACTGTGACTAACACATTGCATTTTCTTTGTGCAGATCTGTACATGCTACGCACCGGAAACGGTAATGTAATACGGCCAGCCTGTTATGTTTCTGCGCGAGCTTAACAGGTAGTACAATCAGATAGATGAAAGGGATCATAAAGAGTAGTATGAGAAAGCGCGAGTACAATGCCACACGCACACACAGTCTCCATTTAAATTCACACACATATTATTTTATGTATTCTTAAAACCTTATTTTCCTTTACTGGTTTCTTTGTTCCACATATTTCTACTGAGAAATTATTTTAGTTTTAAGTAATGAGAAGTTATATGCAGTGAAAATAACGTGCAAATATTTCTCGGGAGCAGAATCTATATTCACATATTAGTCCATGTTAGATAAATTGTTGGTAGAATAAACAAGATCTAGCGAAAAATAAAGAACAATCAAAAGCCATCAAGGATTTTCCAACAGATGGCACACTTGTATTTGAAAGAATTTAATTTTATGAACTATTTAGAAAAGAGCTAACTGTACTACGTTTGTACACAGACTGCATATTTCAATTAGCCCTACGTTCTTTCTTAAGCATGTCTTTCTCTCTTATGCTTTCATTGTTACCGAAGTTTATACAAATTCAAGTTATCATATGAACTTTATTCCTTACATCTGTGTATCAAACATATGCAATTTCAATCAAAATTATTACAACTGTATCTGAGCAAATCAAAGCAATTGAAGTTTTCGCTTTCGTGAAAAATCTTATAGTCCCCTTAGAAGATGCTGGCATTAAATACTACGTTTAAAATTTTTGTAGCTTTCCGTTTTGATACATATTTATATCTCTCTCTGTCTGTCTTGCTCTCATGCGCGCGCGCGCACACACACACACACACACACACACACAAACAAACTCGTTCGTATCTTTTTCTAAAAATGCTATTTAGGAGTTAATGAACCTCAAAACATGCATTTGCAGTAAAATATACATAGTTAATACATGCTTCCTGTACCTATCATGGGTAAAAGTTATAGAAAGTAAAAATAGATATATCTTATAGAAGTTAAATGTGTAGTACATAAAATGAAGAATTATTTTCACTTCGCTTTGCGTTGAAAAAATTCAGCTGTTAATTTTTATGTTGAACGTGTTATCGTTTAGATACACTGCATGCAGCTCTTTTGGGCGCATATATTACTACACGGCATTAGTGCATCTTCTATGATAGAACCTAGTCCATACTTATGTACCAAATGGGACAATATTTCTGAGTGCCTTGGATGTCATCTAGGCCACAGAATGCCATACTGCAGATACTTCCATTTTAAAGATTTGTTCACACTTTCGGTGGATATTTTCTTCGCCTATGTAGGTATAGACTTCACTAGGAGCATGTGTTACTAAATAGAATGGATCGTTAAATCACTCAATTTCATAACCCATAGTTCCGGTCGTTCGAAATAAATATTTTATTCAAGTTTCACGGGTGGTTACTGCGATGTTATTTTCAGAAATGGAAACATTGTGTCTTAAAATCATATTTACAGTCCTTTATTTTAGTTTTAACGCTTGAACTAGGCGCGTGAGAGAAACATATGAATAGAAGTCGGCGATATCAGAGATGCCGAAAGGCTATTGTTCTGGTGTGTTGCTTAACGCTCCAGGAACGGAGATGGTCTCTCAAAACTCAATGCTCGAAACTAAATATAACTTTGGACCATAGCCGTTTCAATATTCGAGAAGTACAGCACCTTATCCAATAATGAGATGCAATGAGACTACACAATCTAAACCAACTGTGAAGGTAGCCGCTGACATGTTGGATTGAAATTACAAACACCGTTTAAACAATATTATAGAAAGGATGCTGAGAATACGAGAGGTTCTTTACAGGGCAAAAGGCCACTGACATGTTGGATTGAAATTACTAACACAACTTTAAACAATGTTATAGAAAGGATGCTGTGAATATGAGAGGTTCTTCTCAGGGAAAAAGGCCTATATTAAAATGATCTGAAATGATTATATTCATGGATGATATTGGTTCTATTTTTCAGGTTTGTGCATTGATTTATTTTCCTTGAATAAACACGTCTGAACATCATAACAATGTAACATGTTTAAATGTTTTATTTAGAATTTTTAAAAATATTTTGGGCGGCAATACATATATGACAAGCAGCGTCATTTTAAATTTTACTCGGATCAGCAGTTGAGGTAAAATTATATTGAATATGTTCCAATTTGAAATTCCGTTGTGCGGGGAACATGTACATACAAGTACGTGGTTTTATCACTCAATGCAATTCTGTATTACCTCCTGTTCACGGGAACTACTATTTACTTTCATTTTGAATAATTTTACTACTAATTGTGTTTTAATAATTACTAGCATTATTAATAGACTACATTTCGCTTAAGGCTAAAACAAAATAAATTAAATTGCATAACGACAAACTTATTATAATTTTTATAAACCAGTATTAACTTTGCTTGCTGAAGGGCTTGTATTCAAGCAAAGAGAAGTTATTGGTTTCATATGGCTGGTGCTCCTATAACAAATAAAAAATTAATATAATATTAATTTCAAAGCTATTTCTATGCCCTAAGCTTTCTAAATGAGCGCAAAAAAATTCATGACATCATCCTTGCAAGGCTTGTTCCGACTTTACAGTGCTAACCATCTCTTTCCCGGACGTCCAAAACCTCTCTCCCACCTCGAGGCCGCTAGCTATTCACCAAGGCTGGGGCTCTTTCAGTAGGTACTCATTCCATTCGGATAGATGGGCTCTCCAATCCTCTTTATACTCTTTATTCTCTTATACTTTTTCATTGAAGTGATATACACTGAATTCCTTTCGTATAGTTTTTAAAAACTATTTTCCTACCCTATTTGTCTCGGGGTCATATTTTACACGAAGATCTAGTATTAGCATGTTTATTTTAATTTTACAATTTACTGTTCTCTCAGACACCCCTATATGTACAACATATATATGGAAAGAATTTCTGTTGAAAATGCATCATAAATCATAGAAATAGGGAAATCTTTCGAAGCATAGCTGAAGCTGATCGTGGAGCCACACGTGTGAAGCCGTACCCTTTGCTTCAAATTTTGGTATTGCTATCTCGAAGTCGGATCCATTAGATGTTTAATAATACCTGCTTTGTTGACTAGTTCTAAAATGTCATCCCCCAGCTCGTTTTGCGTTGTCTAGTCCGCCGACTGCTTCAATGGTATAGCTATGAGTTGTTCTTTGTCTCGGGGTATGCGTGAGTGTAATGTGAAAGGATAACACCAGTTTAGCTAGCTGACAAATTTTAATGTTGACTCAAATATTCTATTTGAAAAGTGTAAGCAGCTGTTTAATTAAAGAATTAAATTATGTTTATAACAATAATGAAGTAAAGCGTCTGTTGCCATAAGTCCAGAAATGTTGACAATATCCCTTGCAATAGCCGGTAAACATTTCTCAATAAAGCGCGTTACTATGCGCTACACAACTTAAAATGAAACTACCAAACGAGTAATCACAAGAGCCGTGCAGGAGAAATTCACATACTTTAGTAAGTACGCAAAATTAAGTGAGTAAGTTAGCCTGATTTAGAATGTATGCTCTTTTCTTAACTTAAGCTCCGCCTAGCTATCGCTACCTCTACCAACGTTCTTAATTATGCAGTCCAGTATTAAAACTCTACGTATGCATATCCGACACTATTACTATGCAGTACCTCTCGAATTTCGGAATTTCATTGCCTTTCTAATTTACAGAATTCCTGCCTACGTGGCTTTTCAAACGTACTGAACTTAACTCCATTCCACGAAACTTTGTGTTAATGCAATTTCAACTCGGCTGTTACTAATTACTTTCTTGCATGACTTCCTAATTACCGTTTTCTTTGCGGATAAATCTATGAACTCAAGTTTATTACATTATACATTGATTTAATATACGAATATTATTTACTGTAATTATTTCTTTATGCTAGTATAATTTATTTAATTACTTATGTCTTCCTGCCAGTAAGTATGGTATCATAGGTAAGAAAATATATTAGGATAGATATATTTTTTTCAGTAACAGATGGAGTAGCACTTTCCATGGTCTTATTGCACCAGGAATCGACAAAGCTGGAATGTTCTATGAACATTGAAGGATACATTTATATTGCGACAACATCTTAAAATGTGTGTCAGAGCAAGTACAGGTTCTCTTGGTCACTAAATTCCTTTCTAAGCTTATAACGCAACCATTTAAAGTAATTGCGCTGACCAAAACCTCTGTAACATTTGCTGATCTGTTGGTGGTAATATTTTGTAGGCTTAGTGAGTGGCTTTGGGGGAGGAATGCAAATTGCATCAGCAGGACTGACAGTAACATCTGCGAAGTCATTCATATATGCCATGCTTTCATCACTTCTAGCGAGGTTTGTGTGCCGACTCAGCTAATGTGTGTGGGAACAACCCCTCTCCCGCACGTACAGAATGAAGCACTTGCAGAAATAGCTATCATTATGACTGCGCAGAACTCCTGCCTTGGTTCACGAATACAGTTCTGCTGCTTTCTTGAACATCTGTATTCTGGGTTTCAATTTAGGTGAGCTACTAAAACAGGAGGTAGGAAGTTGGGTTTAGCGCAGACTCATTTCTCGATAAGGGTAAGTTGCACCTGTAAAATTACTTACCTCTCTGCTTCTAGGTATGTGCTTTTGTGCTGTTTCTTATAACCTTTGAAGCAGTATTTCATATCTTAGAAACAACATTTAGACCCCGAACGAAAATAACTGCCGGTTTCCATGATTTTGTAAGGAGTAAAAAAAATTAAGAGTTTTATATATGGACGCCCTTTGACTACCACGGTTCTTAGCGTCCCATTAAATATTGAACGTAAAAGACCGGAGATATTTTGCTCAGAGGCTCTTTATTGGCTTGAGGTTCCTTCACGTGCCGTAAATTTACGACACGGGGCCAACGGCTTTACTTCCCTTCTGAAGGAAGCCATGCTAAGGATTTTTAAGCCATAAAAAAAATCTGTCGCCCTCCACCGGGTTTGAACTCGGGAACCAGAGACTAGCATGGTACCTCTAGACCAGGGAGGACGACTGTAAGGGGTAAGCCGAGCTTTTGGATACCAACCACTGCACAGCATCTTGTTCAATAGGTATCCACGCTCTGCATACCGTTATCCTTTTGGATTAAGTTTAAATTTAAACCCCATAGGAGTCACTCAGAGTTGGTATAATTTGACCAGAGATGAGTAGTTCGTCCTCAATTATTTTTTTGCCCTCGCTGAGATTGATCGGCGCTTCCCGAAACACGTGTCTAAGATGTGAAAGAGAGCAGTGACTTAAAAATACTTTTATTAAATAACAAATCGTCATGTAGAGCGACTTTTTCTTTAGTTATTTTGTGAGGGGGTAAATACTCTACGTCATGAGCTCCCACAAAGCTCGCAGTTAGCCTTCGCTTCCATTCAAACATTCTTGACTGTAAAGTTCAGTATTATAAGTAAATAATAAATAAACATTTGAAGCAACCAAAAAATTGTAAACATAATTTAATCACCCTGAGATAGGATTTACTCGTTGGGCATTTAAGTAAGACAACCTCAACTTGCCCCGCTGGCATGTATTCTTTCGCACTCCCTTTCCTTCGTCTTTCCGCTGATTGGCTAAGTACATCTTTGAATGCTGTGCATTTGACAATCAAGCTATGTGCTGTGCGAGGTCAAGGGATAAAAGTGATAAAAACATAGTCATGATATATGCACTGAGCTTTTTGTCATCCTAAGGTGCAGTTTTAAACCGAAGTATCTTCTTACCTATTTGTTGCTAAGTAATACATTTGTTAAATACGGTTATGAAAATGTAAATTTGACAAGTTGTATCAATACATTAAGATAAATGATCGTGTTAAATATAAAAGTTAGTTTGCAACTGAAGTGGTATACTTGTAATGTTATATTAACTTGTTGAGCCCCACGTTTTGGAAGCCAATTTTGCGGTGGTATTGCTTATAATGTTTGTGTATGTGTGTTTACTCAACGTGGTGAAGCCATTTTGTGACGTGATTCTTTGTTAGGTTTGTAGCTCCATCTGGTGTTAGCAATTTGCGGCAGTATTAGTTTTTGTTTGAAAGAATGCTACTGTTATTTTATTTAATTTTGTTTCACTGTCCTCCGGCTAGCTATGATCGTTTTGGTCGAGCACATCTCTTTATACAGGTTGTGTAAACGGAAAGGAGTCTTTTATCCAAAGATAACACTGATGAAAGAATTTGTTTTACACTTTTTATTGTCGAAGACATTCACTATCACAATTTACACATTGATTTTGACACCCGCCAAACTGAAACTGTTATAACTTATTTACTGATCATTCTTAATTCGCGTACTTCAACTTTTTGTATAATTAACTTTACAACACTTTAGATTTTTCATAACTCTGCTACGCGTAACTTGTGAATCGATAGCCGACGTGTAATATTTCTGCTGAACTAACGGACTGAAGGCGACATGTATCATACAAATATTTTCGACGAACTGACGGGTCTATCTCTAACCTAGCCCTTTTTATACTCCTACACCCCGATATGCCTAAAGATTATAACTGAGTTGCAATTGGCTAATAAAACGCGCCAACATCAGCGTCTATTTTCATATCCAATGAAAATTATGAATACATATGCTCTAGGTATAATGTTCCAGCAAATTCTACAAAAAAACGCGCCAACATTACGTAACTTCCTCGTCTCTAATAATGATAAACAGCTCACCCCCTCGCTGCATTATTGCACGCTATTATTGTCAGTTTAAGTAAGGCCGTATAAACCTACTTCTCAACAATAATTACAATCAATATATATCTAAAATCAATGTCACATAAAAATGCATATTCATATTACAATCATTCTTTACATTTAAGTAATTTGTGATACAAATTACTGCATCACAACGCACAACCACCTATAGTACGACAGCAGCTAAATAGAGGTGATTAGTAGGACACTTAAGAAATAGAGACAAAGCTACATTAAATAGGGTTTAGCTGTCTTACCCGGTGTTGCACGGATGCGTTTTGATGTTTAAAGTATATATCAGGAAGCTTAAAACCGATACCTAGATACCCAATTAAAAAGTGATAGAAATAACACTAAGATATGTAGTTTTATCGACATTTTTTCAAGAAAGTTAATGCTGAAGGAACTATTCAGCGAAATTTTCAGCTTTTCCAACTACGGTATCACACACAAAAATTCGCATGCTTTCGCTCTATACATGCATAAGGACAAAATAAAAGCGGTGAATCCTTACCTCTTAAGAGCCCCACTGAAACCTTCTAAACTAAGAAGTTATACTACAATTTTTATTTGTGTTTTATGAAGGTACATTAGCTGGTTTAATACCACATAACTCCACTTAATATAAGAAAATAGTCCTTTAGAGAGAGGATAGCTGGTCAGCTCCTAAAGCTTACAATGTTAGAAGATAGCGGCTTCAGGCTGGGAGCGTTTGAGTTCAGAGTTTGGGTACTGTTTTCGGAACCAGACCTGAAAGTTCAAAATTCTAACCATGAACTTCTCAATGTGCGTTGTATATTAAGTATCCAGGTAACATCTACATTAACACTCAATGTTTTATTCATATTCATTCTCATTTAAACGTGTGCAATGTAAATTTTTTATCATTTAAATTGACTACATTATTTCAAGGTAGTTGATTTGCTGGTAATGCCTGTTGCTAAAAATAGTTTTGCTAATATTGTAGAATTTTTAATTGCGGTAAATATCGGGGATTATAATTAGACTTTTATCGATGTATTAAGGAGTAGAAAGTTAAATACGACATTACACTCGTTATTGTGAATTATTTTGTTAGCATTTATATAGGTGTATGAATTATACATCTCATTCCGTAACTCAGAGTAGAGATATTTCACGAACATACATTGTTAGATACTATATTTTATATTATATATTATCTAGAAATGTTTAAATACTATTCCTATATTTTATAGACAAAACTGTGCTGCTTGAATGCTCAGAGAAAAACTTTAAAGCTATAGGACGAAAGCAACTTATAGCTTAATAAAACTTACCCCTGCTCATATTTGTAATCACTTATTTACAGGTTTGCACCATTAGGCAAATTTGGGTATGACTTTGGACACTAAGTACGGGTGAATATTATAACCTACTTAAAATTTTCAGAAACCACCCTATATTAATTTTAAACCCCTAGTTACAGAATGCGGTCGTTTATGCTGAGCAAGAAAGCTAGCTAATATTTGGAAAGTTCCATTAATCGAGTGTAAAAAGATTGCTCTTGAAAATAAAACTGTTGTTTCCAGTTGTATGTTTGAAAGAAAAGTAAATGTTACTGAGGGGTTTAATACTTTGAAATCGTCTGAGTATTTTGGAATGGACATTGTTGTTGAGAAATCTCTGTAAGCTACTTAACTCCCTCATTCTCTCGTAGTTTTCACTACGAGCATTACACGCGTTGTGCAATGCATTTTACCATGAAAACGTTTCCGAATAAGCGACGCATACAACATTTCTATGCGAACGGGATGGGAGGGAGAGAGAGACAGTGGTAGGGGCACTTTGAGGCATTATACAGTTTCAGACATCATTGTTAACCAACGAGCATGGTCGATAAGCACGTTTCGTAACGTCTCTTTACCATTCTCCTCCATTATTTGCTTTCAGAAACGCTAAAGTTAGAGTTAGCGACAACTTTCACACCACCATCGCTCTCATACTCGGAAACAGATAACTTGGCGCGTCACAGTTACAGTAACTAGTGCCAGACAAGACACAATGGACACTGTCCAACAAGGAGGATAGCATCAAGTACGTCCCCGGGAGGTGTGAGGCTGAAGTGGTGGCAGCGGTGGGATAGTAGAAGTGCATTTAAGCGTCATCGTCGCCCTGAGGTATCACTCGCGAGCCAACTGTCGTGTACTGCGGTCAATCGCTATAGGGGGAAGGGGATAGGATAGGGTGGAACAGTGAAGGAAAAGGCACTGGCTTACTGTCTTGTTTGACGATGCGTGGCGTGCTCTTGTTGAGGCAGGAGCTTTCGGGTAAACACTCAAGGTATTTACTTATCTGGGGGAAAAAAGATATTGTTCTCGCCCAAGACTGAAGTAAACATACCGGTCTTTCCGAAGCCATGTATAACAAGGAAAAGCGTTACCTGTTAGGTATATAAGTGAGAAAGTGTTTGTCTAGGTTCGTACTGATTGAAAGCAGCAAGGAAAAAAAGTCTTTATTGCCAAATATATAAATATGAATTCATATTTACAATAATGTGCTTCCATTTAAAAAAGATGCAGTAAGAGTTTAATTGTAATGTACAGGTAGTTAAACATACATTAATACAACTAATTATATAAAATATTCAACCTACTACTATTATAACCGATTGTTTTACAAAGTGTGCGTATTAACACTTATGAAAATAAATTTCGCAAGCTAAAGGACTTGAGTACAGGAATTCTGAAATGATGTATGATGTGCTACATTTACATGACTTTTCTGCACCCATTGTTGTTTATCTTTATCTGTTACAAACTATTTTATAACAACTTAATTTGCTATCTAGTTCATATTAATCAAGACAAACGTTTGCAAAAATAACTTAATTACATATTTCGTTTTAGGTTTGAGAGGGATATAGGAGGCTGAAGCGATAGTCAACTGTTTAAAAATTGATCATTATGTCTGTTTTGAAATTCCACTATCTTTTATGGCTCACCGAGATAATGGAATGGTGATTAAGTACTTCGAATTGTATGAAAAAAAAACCTATTGGAAAACTGAAATCATTGTAACGAACATCTCGTGAATGGCTAATACAATAGAATCCTGTATTTGATACATATAGTATACATTAACGTGATATTATGTTAGTTCTTGCAGTTTTACATGTATACAAAATCAAGTTTTTGATAACGAATAGATGTTCAGGTAAATTAAATTCTTATTTCTTCACTTTTATTAAAGACATATATTTGGATGTTTAGATGTTAGTTTCATTGCCTTATACATATTTTTAAATCATTTATTAAAATTATATTAAATTTGAAACTCAACCAATTAGGCCAAGGCCACCAACACCACCACCAACACTACCACCAATAATTATATTCATATATTAAGCTTACCAGCTTATTTTTTCCTTCAAAGAATTCACTGCTTCCACATGTATTACGCAAACCAATAACAATAAGTTGCTATTATATTTATTTTATTGTTATCATTATTGATGTTAGCATACTGCTGTATTATAGTCACTATGATGCATGGGGTATTGTTTTACACTATGATGTTTACTTCTCCTGGTTTGTTTAAAAATCAAAGTCAATTATGAATCAAGAAGATCATTGGATATTATTCACACTATTTTGAAGAATGTATTTCTCTGAAATATTATTTTAAACTATTTGGCTTACGATGAACATACACCTGTTGCGTATTGGTTTACATTTACACTGTTATATTTACTTCTCTAGTTTGTTTAAAAATCGAAGTTCATTATGAATCAAGAAGATCATTGGATATTATCCACACCATTTTGAGGGACGTATTTCCCTGAATATACTATTTTAAACAATTTGGCTTATGATGAACATACCCCCGTTATGTGTATAGGGAATCAGCTATTATTACACCTTAGAGAAGTATCAGAATTTCTGAATCGGTAATAAACATTGCCACAATATTAGGTACTTGAAACGTTGATAAAAATGCTCCCTTGTTAAGGGGACGGCACACGCTGTCCGTGCTCTCCCAGACTTTCATTTTGTCTATGTTTTATTATATTAAACTAAAAAACTATCGGTTTTGTAAAATTATATTTGTGTGAGTGCTTGAAGAATGCTGCATTTACTAGTAGATTGTTGTAAGGTCCTATATATCTCTTTAGTCTCTATGTAGACACTATGGAAGGGGGCTCCACACGAATGATATCTTTACACGATAATATACATAAAAATAATAATATTCTGCTGTATAAAGGTCCGTTATAAAAACGCATTTATTAAAATAATTCCGTTGATACTGTATAAACTTGCAAATATTAGACGACGAATATTTCTCTGTGTATTAGGTCAGAATAGCTGTAGTGATTGCCTTCTAATAAACTCAAAAAAATGCCTACCTTTCTTATGCTGTTTTCTCACTCCTCATAAAAAATAAACAACATTTTGTATAAAGCACTTTGCAACATCAACGTAAATAACAACGAAAATTAAATATCTGAAAGCGACATGAATTACGAAGAACGCAATGGACTATCCATAGATGGTCATTCGGAATTTTCATTGTTATTGACGTTGGTAAGAACAATTGCAAGGTGCTTTATACAAAATTTGTTTTATTTTTTTTATGAGAAATGAGAAAACAACATACAAAATTAAATTCACCCTAAAATGACTGTCGTAACGTCCTCTAAACAAAACACGACTAATGGCATTTACTTTTCCCATAATATAAAGCAACTTTTATTCAAGACATTTATTTCCACAACGTTTAGTTTTGGAGATGATGTACAATCTCAGCCAAAATGGTCTACCCTACATGGCTAGATTACCTATAAATTTTCTGGTTGCGTTGTAGTAAAAATATGCAAGTTTAAGTGCTTTGCACTTAATAATAATCTTTATAATTTTAAGAAATAACAAACAAAAGTTCAAAGCAAATTCTTTTAGTTTTTCCAAGTTTGCTCTTAGCAGTGTATTTTTAACCTAATTTATATTAATCTTTTCTTTGGTTGTTGAAAGAAATTACAATTATTCTAGCTTGGTACTTAAAATAAATAAACAAACGCACAAGGTGTGGTAAATCCTGGACTACTTGTCATTAGTATTTGAAGTCTAACCAAGTACGATTTAAAGGAGTTAACATTATACAGGAAGTTTCTTACCCCTCATAAGGGCCATAAAATGAAAACTTTTGAGACACAAAAACACTAAGGGAACGCAAGTACTAAACCTAGTATTCTTAATTGGGTTCAGTAGCCAATAGCTCTGCAGTTATGCTCAAAAGTTTAAACATCTGTATCATATTAGCTACGGTTAACCCTAATTAATAATTGGAAAATTATGTTTAGCAAGAGTGGAATTATTGTGCTTTTTACATCACAGTGTCCCTGAAATGCCGAATGTCTTGCAAAGCTAAACGAAATACACTCCATTGGATTCCATTTTGGTACCGAAATAAACCTACCTTAAAATATTGAGACTTAAGATATAACAGACCACGGTATTCTGCAACCATTCGTGCACATCTCTTTAAATGGGTGCAAAAACACGGGTCATAAGTTTTAAAAAATCCTGGAAAAAAGTTAAAAAATCAAGGATTATCCCTTATACGGCGCTTCGGAATTAAATCCCAAACATATTAACGACTAGGTAACACAAAATGTTTGGAAATAAAAGAGTAATAAATCCTGTTGCTTCTATTCGTGGAATGTAAATTTTGTTTTAATGTGGCAGCCATTATCTGGCTTTAGTTCATGCACGGGCCTCCACATCCATTAGCAGTTTTCAATAATACACAGTAATATTAAAATCATTGGTTTTTAGAGTGGAGTATTTTTCACCAGTGTAATGTATGGGTTGCACAGTAATGCATACTGTGTATACAGTTATTCATAAAAATGCCAATTAATGCAAAGCTACGGCACCATATCGAACATTCGTATCCGGATTTATGCTTACGTAAAAATATAATTATTATAATATATTCAAACTCGTTTTTCAAACATTTGTTTTATTAGCAGTTCAGTGAGAGGTTTTAAATAATATGCTTAGCAGCACATGGGTTTTACTACAAAATATTTCAGGCTAAAGAGTCATTTTAAATGCTGCAAATAAACATTAATATGTGCATTATTGTGCACCCTATGATCATTTTAAAGCTGGCAACTAATATGTGAAAGCACCTTATGTAAGTAAAACTTTTCTACAGAATATTAGTTTCTATATTTTGGTGTACTCTAAGTCCTTTTCTTAGGGAATCTCCACTGAAAATGCTAAACTCCACAATTATTAGTATAATTAATCCAAATTTATATCTTCTTTATCTGATGCATGTAAAGAGGTTCTTAAATTTCAGGTTAATGCGCTTTAAACTGATATATTAGTTTTAAAAACATTTAATTCTTTTGATGCGCCCTCTAGATGAATTCTGTACATTTTAAATCCTAACTATAAGATTAAGTTTTAAAGGTATTTTATTCAAAAGGTAAGGAGTTTGGCTATCCTTTATAGTTTTGAGAAAGAATTACAAAAAGTATTTATTCCAATTTAAACAAGAAAATTTTTGTGATATATTCAAATGGCTTTCATTACTCTCTATCGTTTATTAGTGGGTATACTATTATTCTTACTAAAACTTATTTTTCTATCTACTACATTTTAATCCAAATAAACCCTTCCAGCAAAGCTGCATTACACATTTGGTTATAGATACAAAAGGAACAGCGGTAGTGAAATGTTTAGGAACTGGACGCTATATGTTAGCCTTAAAATTCCATGCTGTTTCCCTGGAATCGCGAGAAACAACTGAAAATCGATGGGACCTAAAAGGGATGACAAAGTATTGAACAAATTGAACCATTAGTAACGGAGATCTCGGCAATGGCAAATGATACAAAAAAGTTATTTGAAATAAATTGTGCATTTCAGAGAGATCTACATTGTTTGTGTGGTACGTATTCGTCCATCACTTAACGTTTACCAGTTATACAAGGTTATATCAAATTCCTTCCAAATGAAAAGGTCTTCACAGGCTATTCCCAGAAAACTCAAAATATACATTTTGTTTTCCAGGTACATGTATTTAATATATGGTATTTTAATGAATATCGTTAGAGCCATTTTTTAGAAAACAAAAATTTCCAAAAATGTTCCATATAAAGTGTAGTTGTAATGGGGGGATTTTCTTGAAAAGCTTCGTGTTTGAGCTTTGGAAGGTGCTTAACCTAAATAACTGGTTTGGTATTTATCCGACTTTTCGTTTTTGAGTTATACTCTTCACACACACAGGTACGGGCGCGCGCAAACATTTTGATAATAATGCTTTTTTTTATTTATGAGTCCTCAGATCATGTATTTCCGGTGAAACATCGGTATTGAATTTTTGAGAATATAGAATAAGTACGTGGCAGGGAAAGTAAAAATTATAAATGACTTTTGTAAATAAAACAAATAAACGCGGAATTATTTAAATGAAAAAAATTATTAAATTTTTGCGTTGGCTTTACAAGAATTTGCACTAAAATGCCAAATATATTCGATGAAAAAAATCTATCATGAAAAGCTTTTGAAATGAAAAAATACGCTGGAAAGAAAAGCTTGCTAGAAAAATTTAATTTCAGCAGTAAATTACCTATCAACTTAACAGGATGATAATGTATATCACTCAAAGTCTTCTAAATATGAAGATGGTAGAATATGTAAATGGAGTATGAATACAAAAACTGGCTTTTCAAAAAGATTTTAACTATTTGAGTTTAGTGCTTGCATTTTTTAGGAATCTTATTTTGGTTCTGAAAACCATAGCACATGCATTTCCGGTAGATTTAGAAATGTATCTTGTGTTAAGTGGTAGGGAAAGTAATTAGATAAACTTTGTCACCCACTACATCTATCCACCTCATTGCGGCTTGCCCGTCATTGAACTATAAAGCGAATGTTTCTGGACCAAGTCCCTGCTCACTCCCGATGTACGACTTATTTATTACTTTAGTTTGCTATTATTGTATGCGTTTGTGTCTAGAATGTTCTATCTGATAAGTTTTACTGCTGCTACCATCGTCCCAATACAATGTAAATATTAGACCATGGTCCGGTAGGTGCAATGTCACCTGACGTTTCAACTGTATTTTTGCGGAAACTTTCAGAGGTTGTACTTACTTCGTTCACACCTAATATACAGACTGTATAGAATTATATATTAACGATGGATCCTCGATACCGCCGATATCTTGAAACTCGGTGGTATCGAACTGCATATGTCTAATACTTTGACATAAACCTTCGATACTTTTAAGATTTTCATTATTGAAAGTTATTGCGCTTAACTTTATGCTAGATAAACAATGAAAGGAGACGACACTACACGTTATTGTCTCGCACGTGTCCCAAAAAAGTTGCTGGACTATAGTTCTTTATAGACCTTGACTGCATTTCCTGTGGGTGAATCAAGGCAACATTCCATAGACTCTCTATGTCTAAATGAATACATGCAAACCAAAGGACGGAGTAAGGTACACATTTAACGTTCAGTGTTGACGAGTTGTGAATGAAGCTGATTAACTGACGCACTACATCACGTTTCTATAATAGCCCGACTTGGTGGCCCCTCTCGCCATTATATTTACCTACTTCGGCGACCAAAATCTGTGAAGCCAGCAGAAATTAAAACGCGAGATAATGCAGCGCATGGAAATATTTGTACTTTCCTTTCATCTGTTAGTTTATGCTTACTTAAATCAAACTTGGGTCCCGGGCGTAGCTTACTGCTATACCGTGTACCAAATTTCATAAATATGGATAAACATCCTTTAACAGGAGGCTTTTAAAAATATAGTTACACGGAAATGGAAGAAAAATTACTATTATTATTACTATTATTATTATTATTATTATTATTATTATTATTACCATCCTTGACTAACAATAGGGAGTATAACCCGTGGCATTATCATGATAAAAATTGGTGGCAATTGGAGAAAGTTAAACAGGAAAAAATTCGGAATTAATGTACAATACAAAATTGATTACATTCGTTCATACACTGAAAACTTCTAATAAGAACATAAATCAGCGAACAATTTATTTCCTTTACAGTTTTTATGCAACAAGTATCGAGTATCGGTGCTCAAAAACCACTATCGGTATCGATAAATAGTGCTATTGTCCCATCATCAAATATACTGCAAATTATTAAAAATATCGTGTAAACTGTACTACTGCAGTTGTGTTGTCTTTGTGATGCTAAATACAGCAATGCTGAACCATGCTTCAAGTGGAACTGACATACAGTGCAATTCCACTGCTGAGTCAGTGGTACTGAACAGTGAGACAGAGATAAATCGACTTATCGGTGCTGTGAAGAAAACAATATTGTTTTCAATTACGTTACCGAGTATTAGCGAAGATTATGTATCAATGTAATTATAATGTGTAATGTTTGCTTCTGCCTCGAAGGTGAGCTGACACATACGTTAACCTATTGAAGCTGCGAGAGACAAGGATATGGGATTGTATAAAAGGACTAAAGTTATCTCGCCCATTGTGACTTCACGTGACTATATAGTCTGGTTTGCTAAGACATTAACGACATTAAGACATTATTTACGTTGTTCATCACCTCTCTCAGTGGTTGTGTAGTGGAACAATTTTATTTTGTGATCTAGTGTTAGTTAAACATTAGATACATATTTAATATCCATATTTATGGTTCATATTACATCTGGTTAACGTATTCTTAATTCCGAATTTCATAGGTTACTATATAGCGCTAAATTCGAGATCATTGTGAATTATGGAGTAATTAGAATTCAAAAAAATGCTTTCATACTTATATCTTATGAAATATGTGCTAACATATGTATACCGTGCAGAAGGAAAGTCTTTACATTAATTCAAACAAGTTACAGATCTCACCATTTGAAACATATTTTGTATATTTCGGTTGCTTTCTATGAGAATTTTTGCGGAGATATTTTGGGTTTTTCGAGAACATAAAACGCATATAACGAACATAACACACCTCGGGCTCTTACCACTAAACCTGTGAGCTTCAATGCGTAGCACACTGTTACTCTAATAATGTCAAGTTCTAGTGGAGCTGACATAAATATGATGTGCTTTTCAGTCAGTGATCGCTAAACGCTTATTGGACGATGAAGGCATTACTTCCATACCGTGTAGGCCAATAGGTACCAAGTTGTATTTGTTATTTCGCCAAAACATTACATCACCCCTTCCTTATGTATGTTTGGATTAAGTGTCGTGTGGGAAACAAAATAGCTAGTCCACCCACCTCCCAGTTCATGTATGCTGTTTTATTTACCTTCTGGTTCTCACACTGTCCTACCTTGACCTAACAACGTTGCCCATCTCCAGTCGCATTATGTCTGCAAAACGGAGTTCGGAAAGTTATAAATAATTTAAAATCCAGTATGATGTCGCATGAATACCACCGAAACTAGGTCAGAAATAGTTTAATCTACTTATCTTACAAGAAAACTATTATTTTCATACCTTCTCGTGGAATAAACCATCTAATTTGGAAAAACAACTTATTTTTTTCGAAAAAGACTTATCACAGTAGAACACGTTATTATGCTTCTTTGTTTGTAATATCTCTGTGAAGTACATAATTATTAGAAGAAATGTAGGTAAGTGTTCTTCCATCCCGTATATATTAAAATATATAATATGTACTATTTTAGCAATGTGTGGAAATGTGTATGAAGAAAGCTCTATCAATGGCACATAAATTATTTTATGTACATATGTGATATATTCTATAACACTCTCCCAATTTATTTTTATCAATTCGTGAGTACTTTCGGAAAAAAGATATCTTTTTGGGTCGCAGTTTTCATAATTTTGGAACTAAATTTTGAGAGGGTTGTTCTGTAGCTCCACTGTTGGGCGCATAACTTGAGGGTCTTGTTGCCCCCCCCACTGTTGGAGAGCCAAACTTGAAGTGGTTTAGTTGCTTATGTTGCACCATTTATTGCGGGAGATATGTTTCTTGGAGTGTTCGCCCCACGTACGAGGTACAAAGTTTCCGGTGACCTTCACCCCACGTTTAGAAATCAACATTGTATTTTAATGTTTATTTAAATATTATATATGTATGCCTCGGCTACGTTAGTAGTAATTTGCAGAAACACGTATCTCTTAGCACGGGTAGTACGACTAAAAAATGAAGGCTTACACAAATTATAATGGTATTTAACTTCGTTTTATTAATCTTTTACACGATTAAATAACACTTTACTGATGTATCCTACTCTAGAGCTGTGAAATTATTGTTTAATTGCACTTTTTAATACGTAAACTTTATATTATTCTCACCGCAATAACTTTTCATGTCTCACATTGAACCTGTATCGTACCGATCGGGTACGCAATCTTGTAGGGTCTGCCGCCTGAATTTGTATAGTTCCTCTATTTCAAGTCTCTGATTGGCTAATCCTACTCCAATAGAATACGTTTATTTAACTTAAGCTCTTTTATAGTTGTTGATTGGTTATTTATTAACTGTTTTAAATATTACATTATTATTGTTCCAAGAATTATTACTAGCATTATTAAACTTTCTAATTTATTGTTTTCTCAAGGTCACCTCATTGTTACCTCATTGCTAGCAGCTTTGGGCTTCTCTTTATAATTCTGTTTGCTACGGAAGGACTTTTGCTTCTATTCTCACAGTTCCTACATTGTTAAGTTACGTAATACATTCATATAACATTACTATACATGTAGATAATAAAAATAAATATAATAGAATGACTGTTACATACATTTTATATATTATTACATACACATATTGCCTTAAGGCGGGCTCTTATTATATTTTATATTATATAATTAGACTGATATCATTTAAGTGTTAAAAATACTGCCTCAATTTGAAATATCTATCTCAGAAATGTACATGTTTTGGAAATAAAACATTAATTATTCTAAAAAAATTCGAAACTTTACCCTCATTTTCATTTTTAATTAATATTTTTTTTCTAAAGCCATGTATGTATATATAAGGATATACTTTTCTATTCCGATAAGCCCACATAAACTAATGACTAAAACTGGTTCGATGGACAGCTCCACCCTGAAGTTCACACAGTGAGAAATAGTGATATGCATTTTGGAAATTTATTATTACCATTATTATTATTATTAATATTATACGCTCCAATTCTTTAACGCGATAAAATTCTTGGATATTTTAACCAGGAAATGATTATCGACAGCCATCACTACGTCACCGCAAGGTTTGAAAGCCTCCAGAAGTTTAAAGAACATTATATGACAGAGTAGAATGATGATCCCAAAGCATTGAGTTAAGAAGAATTTACTCTCTTCCTGATTTTCAGAAGATTATGAAAGTTTGCCTTCTACTTCGCGGAAAAGTTAGAAGAACCACGAGGGTCTTGGGTGGATCCGCCATTCTCCACTCTAATGAAAAATCAGTAGCTCTTTGAATAAGGAAATTTCTTACGCTGTATTAGAAGTAAAGGAAAGAAACAACGGTAATAAATTCTAAAGGACATTTTAATAACTTTCGTGAGACATGAACTAGACTTTGGCCCAGGCTCTGAAGTCGGTGATAAATGCGATTTATAAGGAAGGTGCATAGAGGTTGAACAGAACTGGAGTAGAATTCCAAGCACTCCTTAAAGGTGAGAAGTGACTATGTGGCGAGCTTCGCACGATTTCTTTTCAGTAAAAGGAGGTAAATTTTATTCTAGTGGTTGTTACGAGTAAATCATATGGCTGTGAATTTCAGAATCTGGTATGCTACATTTACATGACTTTCTCTACCCTCTAGCGTTTATTAGTGGGTATACAAACTGCTGATCTTAAGAAAGTTTATAGTTCTTTCTAATTGAGTTTAATTGAGATAAACGTTTTCCGAATAGGAAATTACACATTTGTTATGGAAACAAAGATAATAGAAATAGTCAAATGTTTAAGAGCTGGATTCATATGTTGGCTTTATTTGCCCATATTCTTGCGAGAAACAATTGAAAACCAACTGATTTTATAAGAATGATAAGTATTGAAGGATTTGCACCATTAATAACGTATATCTGGGATATAGCTTATACCACATAAAGGTTATTTTAACTGCATTGTTTTTCAAAGAGATCCACACTTTTTATGTAGAACGTTTTCGTGCATCGTTAGCTTATCAGTTATAGAATGTTGTAGAAGAGGACTTGACAGTCTTGTCCAGAAAATTAAAGATATATATATATATATATATATATATATATATAGATATCTTTAACTTTGTATTTAAAAATCTTAAATATATAGTAGTTTAATCAAAATCGTTAGCCAGTTTTATAGAGAATCAAATTTTTTAAGAATATTCCATGTAAAGTGTAGTTTAGGGTAGAATTTTTTTTGAAAATCTTGCGGCGTATCCTTGAAAGATGCAGAACATAATTAGAAAGTTTGGTATTTAATCAATTTTCCGTATTTGAGTTATGTTGATCAGACTCACACGGACCTTTTATACTTTCAGGGGGTCTCAAAACATGTATTTTCGGTACACGCTCAGTATTGAATTTGTTTGTGGAATGCAATTCTCTCCCTCTCCCTCTCCCCCTCCCCTCTTCCCTTTCCCTCTCCCTCCCCTCTCTCTCTCGTGCTATAGGTTAGTAGTAGAGAAAGGTTCCATCATCAAAGTATTGTTACGAAATTATCTTGGCTGCTGTTGCAGTATTTTATGCATTGTTTTCAGGCGAGAACATCTATAAAGTATTGAGAATTTAACATGCCTTATAAACCTTCAGGTTTTTAAACATGTTAAATATGTCGCAGTATCTGTTCGTGTTATCTTATTTGCTGAGCGCCTGTTATTGTTTTACTACTTTTGAATTTTGGGTTCTTTGTCCTCCGGCTAGCTATTATTACTCAGTCGAGCAAATATCTTTTGAACAGAGTGTGTAAACGGAAAGGGGTTGTTACTAAAAGATAACACTGATACAAGAATTTATTTTTACACTTTTATTGCCGTCACACTCAATTAATTTCACATATTTAATCTTGATACACGCCTGACTGAAACTGTTATATTTTCGAATGTAACTACAATCACTTATTTGCCGCGCACTATTAATTCGCGTATTTCACATTTTATAACTGACTTTACGACGCGAGAGATTCTGTAGAATTGCGTAATGTGTACTTCGTGAATGCTTCCTTAGATCTACCTGACGTGTAACTCGCGAGAGAGATTTCTTAGAACTGCGCGACGTTTGCCTTGTAAATGATTCTGTAGAATTGCGCGATACTTGTCTTTGGCTCCAGAATTTATACTCCCTCATCCCGATATGCCTAAACATTATAATAGAGCTGCTATTGGTTAATAAATCGCGCCAACATTAGCGTCTATTTCGTCAGCCAATCAAAATTACAAAAACATATGCTCTAGGGAAGATATTCTCTCCATTTCTAAAGAAAGGCGCGCTACCCTGATGTAATTTGTTTGTCTCTTCTAAATGATAAACAACTCTCCCAATCCCTTCATTGTTACCGCTCCTATTGTCAGTTTCAGTGGAGACCGTGTAAACTCATTTCCTAACAATGATTATAGCTAATAAACATAAAAATCGTTGTCATACAATAATGTTATTTTACACTACAATCACTCTGGCATTCACAGTGTTGTGATATAAAATACTGCCTCAAATAACGTCTGAAATGAAGCCTCAAATGAACCTGGGGTATTGATCTGTAAGATCCTTAAAGTATTGAGAGTTTAACATGCCTAATAAAACCTCAGGTTTTCAAATATGTTTAATAACATGGAGACAACCCTGTGGTGTGTGTGTATGGACAAATAACTCAAAGACAACAATTTGGTTCAACACCAAACTTGATATTTAAATTATCAAGGATGTAATGAGAAGTTTAGGAAAATCCTATATCTCAAACTACCTTTTACATGGAAATTGTTTCGTTATATTTAATTTTTTCATTAATGGCTCTAATGGTTTTGATTAAAATACCATATATATATATATATATTTGAAATATATGTATGACAAATGAGATATAAATCGTGAATAATCTGTGAATAACCTGAAGAAACCTCTTAATTCTAATTGACATCTATAACTGCCAAACCATAGACAACACTTACAGAAATCGGATAGATTTCGTTAAAGCACACTATACACGTCAAATAATTTTGGTGGCATTAACAATTTCTGAGAAATTCTTTATTATTAGTTTGAATTTTTAAATACTTAAGGACACTTGATAAAAATAACAGTATTTCTACGATTTTTTACTATTGAAATAAAGCTAACTTTCTCTAGAATCACATCATTTAGAACAATGAACTTTTACTGCTTATTAAAGGTGGTTTTCTGAGTGTACTCGTATCAAGATTTTTTAATTAGCTTTAAATATTTTAATTATAAAAGTATTTAAACATAATAAAATAATATCTAAACAAAAATTACTTTCATTTATAGGTACACCTTTCTCTGAAAATATACATCAGATTCTACCAATTTTTTTATTATTTTTATAAGTAGCTTAAGATATTCGGCTAACTATTTTTCCATTTAACGGAGTAATTTAATTTTAAAATACAGCCAAAATAAACGAAATTGTAGTTATTTGTTTATTTTTTCTTGTGGAAGCCATATAATTTAGTATCAAAATCTTTAACGTACAAAATTCTGTTAGGCATTCTGTAAAACCATAAAAATTTCAAACTTATAAGTTAAATAGATCTAGGAGAAATGTTCAAGAAGTTTAAAAAATAAAACTATGGAAAATGGAAAAAAAACAAAGTGAGGATATTGTTGCATACCAAATGTACATACTATAGGTGTAACATCTCTTGGACTATAAGAGCACATTAAAGGTTTAAATAACAGAAAAAAGTACATGTATGTATTCCTTATGTCGTTTATAATCCACCACAACAAAAAATCAAACAAATAAATTTTTAGAACCCAAATCTCTACCAAGTGTCAAACTTTCTTCAAGCGGCAAGCCGCTTTTCCTTATTTCTGGTGGTCAAACTAAGAGTATACAATTACAAATCTATCACATAAGACACACCTTTTAGAAAATGGATTATCGCTTTAGCCTACGTCGTATATCTAAAACGTTGTGTGTAAATGTGTAATGAAGATTTATCTCGAGTATTAAGGAGCAGATGTAAGAAAAAGGTTTAGAATAGTATGTAGAAAAGCGAGTAGAAGGAGTTGAGGGAACGCAACATACCAGATTGTTTTCCTCTGTAAAACGATTCCGGAAATAATCCTGTGCCCACAACAGCAATACCTTTTTGTAGGTTTATTCACTTCGCCCTTACACTTACAACAAAGAAACATGATTTTTTTGTTTCAAATTACCTTCTCTACTCCATATACCTTGTTACCTTTTCTGCCACTTACCTATAATGGTAGGAAAAGTACTATATTCCACTCGGATGCGTGTGAACAGCATAGCTGAAAAATAAAGGCTCAGGAAGATACCAAACTTATGTCTAACTTCAGCATCCTCGACGAATACTTTGACCAAAATCCCCAAACCCCAAACTACGCTTTATATGGAAAATATTTCCTACTTCTTATTTTTCTCAAAAATGGTACAAAATATTATGAAGAAAGCACTTCACATATTGGCATGCGAATTAACATTATATCATGCATTTTACATGAATAATGTTTGAAAACCCCTTCAATCTCAATGAAATGTATATCCCTTAGGGGATAGACAAAGCTTGCTTCGGAATAATTGAAAGGATTTTAAAACACGAAGATTGTATTAAACAATGTTTTTGTACCTTTGGACATTATTTCCGTTGTTATTCAGGATTTCCAGTATTTCAAGCTACACAGTTCTAAAACGTCATATCGTCCGTTTGTTTATCGTCAGCCCGTGCAAAGACTAGATATTCAAAATACCACGTCCAGCATACACAACCTTAAAGACATAAGGGATGAAGGGAGATTTCCTTCCCATTAATTTCCACTCGTGGTACCAAGGAACGAAACTTTATTGGTTTAGCTTGTCAGTCTCTTCAA
This sequence comes from Deroplatys truncata, assembly GCA_030765065.1. Taxonomy (NCBI): domain Eukaryota; kingdom Metazoa; phylum Arthropoda; class Insecta; order Mantodea; family Mantidae; genus Deroplatys; species Deroplatys truncata. Next base: position 113,627,453 of record CM060986.1, read on the forward strand.
ATATAATAGTTGGGGTTAACTATGAATTTTTAAACTTAGCTCTTAAGAGAGCAGTTTTTTGTTTTTAATGTAGTTAGGTAAAATGCGGTTTAGATAATTTTCTAAAACATCTCTATTTAATAACATGTATGGAAAAACATTTTTACGAACAATTTTAGAAATAGGTACGAAAGTAGTCAGGTTGCGATTTTAACACATTAGAATATTTAATGTTTGTTTTATATATTCCACTTAAAAAACAATCTAGTTCCTGAGGTCGCGGTTCAAACCTAGTGGAGGGCGATGAATTTTTTCCGGCATAAAAATCCTTAGCATGGCTTCCTTCGGAAGGGAAGTAAAGCCTGTGGTCCCGTGTAGATTTACGGCACGTAAAAGAACCTCAAGCTTGATAGAGAACTCTAAGCAAACTTTCCGGTATTTCACACCTAATATAGAATGGAAGGCTAACAACTACAGTAGTTAAAGAGCCTATAATTAAATCTCAATTTAGTTTTTCTTACAAACATTTTAAAGCGCGGGTCACGATATGATGACTTTGAAGTTCCCTACTTTTTGCACGACATTCGAAAACAACAAATAAGGACGACTTAGAGCTTAAAATATGCGATAGAGGCAATATAAAATTCAAACCAACAGCAACGAATTTATAGCAAAATAGTTAATACCAATAATAATTGTTTCGCACAAACTGTGTTTAACAAGGTCCACATCTTTCTCTAGTAAATATTTGTTTATTTCTAACGGTTTTTCAGGAGTACAACGTTATAAAAAATTCAATCAGAATGAAGGGACTTTGAGGCTATTCGCAGAAAATTCGAGATATATATTTCTTGCAACATTTTAATTAAAACCTTTTGGGGCGTTTTCAAGACCTTAAAAGGGCAAATTTTCTGAAACTTCAAGGATGCTCGCCTTATATAACATTTGGTAACCATTTGGTTTTTCGTTTTCGAGCTATTGTAATACCTCTCCCTCTCTCTCTCTCTCTCTCTCTCTCTCTTTCTCCCCCCTCTCTCTCTAACACACGCGCGGGATCTTTTGCAAAAGTTTGTTTCTTATTCAGAAGACCACAAAATATTTTATACGATCAATACTACATACTGCATTTTTATACAATATTTTGTTTATCTAGTATATACACGGTAGAGAACTAAACGTTTCTCTAATTTGGATAATACTGTAGAATTTCCTGGGTACTTTATTACCTTGGGTCATGAGCAACGATTAGGTAAATGGTTTTGATTTGTAGCGAAAGCAAACTTTGCCACAGCCGCTCTTCCGTTAATGAATAAAGTGGGGTTCCACTTTAACAAAGTTACCGGCACTTCTAAAACGCCTTTTTGAATAATGTTGTAAATTGGAGCTCCGTTCTTGTAACTTGAGTAATTAATTTTCAGCTAGGAAGTTGTAATACGTAATAATGATTGAATAAAGGCGGAGGAAACCGAAATACGGCGAAGAAAACTTCCCTGAGTGTTTATTCTACAATCAGTTAAACAGCTGAGGTCTTGCAGAGACTTATACAGTGAAGTGAAAGGAAACGTACTGATGTCTTTGGAATCTTATAGTGGTTTTCTTATTTTATGTTGACAGAAACTCGTTATCATCTATGTTCCACACCAGCCCTAGGTGAGTCAATCTTTTATTGGCTTCAATTGAAGTCCGGAACACACGTGCCAACGGATGAACAAAGATCAGGCCTAGGTGAGCGACGAAAGGGAGGAGTACTGAAACATCTCATTTAAGTGCTGGAAGACATGCTTTGCCACGACTGGCCACACCAGCATCTGGATGAGTCTGTCTCGTATTGGTTGGAAATCAGAAGTCTGGAGCTCTAACATTAAGCTATGAACACAGGCCGGTTTCAGACTCAGGAGCGAAGGAAAAGGCGAGAGTAATAGAAACATTAAGTAGGGTGCTAAACCAGGCAAGAGATGGGAATTGAGAGTGACAGAGGTGGTTCAGTATTTCGGTACCAACATATAGGTACTACTATATGTATTATATTAGCAACATTCCATGCACTGAACTACATAACGTTATATACAGTACTTGATTATTTTTGTAGCGTGGCGCCTATTATAGTTTCTCAAAGGATTTCTGCGGAAATAAAATATGTACACCAATTAAATTGATTACACCATTCTAAATAGATAATAAATCAGGTGTATTAGAGAAAAATGGAAAGCAAAATTCAATTTGGGAAGATGTACATGCATTAGAAACAAACCTAAGCAAAACAATTCTGAAAATGGAGGAAAGACATATAAAGGGAATCCTAAAAACATAAATGGGCTTCTATCTAATGACATCGACGCCGAAACCAGTTTTCGAGATGATTCTACTCTCAGGAGAAATAAGCGAGCATTTGACAGTGTTTGCAGTATGCGATAATTTTATTGTAAATTAAATGCTTGCGCATGCGCAATTTTTTTTAAATATTGGGTTTCAATTTTTAAAATAAAAACTGTTAAAACACTAAAAATGTTACAAAACACTAAAGTACACACTGTAAAGGTTTCATCGTTGTTGATTACAGTTTACTATAAGAGAGTACATTAATCATTAGGGGTGGCCAATGCGTTTAAAAGTTTGTATGCTTTTCTATTTATTTTACGAATGCTTTTGTTCACGTTAGAATGTGTACTTATCTTGAGCATACAGATTCATCATTTCAAAACATTTTGTGAAGGTGAGATGTTGTATATTCATGCTACTGATAGAATAAAATTTGCATCAACATAATGTGCACTGGTGAACTATAACAGGAATGAAAGACAATAGCACAAAATGTTTGCAATTGTGAATATGGTGTACCTAAATTAAACGTTAATTGCAAATGTATATCTGCAATAGGTAGATGTTATTTTGTTTTGGCGAAACTTATGTGAGATTCCAGAAAATGTACTAAAATATACAAATTGTTTCCGCAATTTCAAACTGGACATTCACATACGTATTTTAATTATTTTTCATTAAATACCTGGTAAGAGCGTAGCCAATTACAGCATCAGAAGTTACTATAATTTGAAACTAAACTGTTTGGAACAACTTGTGTGTGACACAGCTATGGACGTCGATTAACGATAAAAAGTTCCAATCGATGGACGGACCGACCGGGCGGGTATAAGTACTCTCGCGTAGTGTAAACAACAGAGACGCTATCGATAGATAACACGAATCTTCTGGAAGTTTCCCCTTCTCCTCTTTTCTCGAACGATCTGGAACTCTGCGGAAGATTCCAGCTGCTAGGTAAACGAGCATTCTCGCGAGTGAGGAAGCTAGTAAGTTGGTAAGAGATAGGAAATGCGTTTTGTTGCAAAACGGTGCTGTTCTCCGAGTGAGTTTGTGACGACTGTTGTGACGTACAACAAGTGCTGCAGAGCAAGAGATTAGGGTTCGAATCCCCAGTGAATGAAGCGGAGTGAAGAAGAAGCTACATCCGCGTATTTCATTACACTGCTATGTCACAAGGAAAAGTGAAATTGCAAAGGAAAATTTAACTGCATCATATTAGTAAAGTATCAGTAAGAACTAAGTGAAGCGATAGTAAGAAATACGTGAAGCAGTACTCATATGAGTGGCGTCTTCCCCCTGCAAACATTTATAAATTTATTTTTAAAACTATTTTTTATTTAAATAAAAAGTAATTTTCACATATGCGTATTTTCACATTAGAGAGCCTTAGCTGCATTCTTTCTCCCTCTTCTAGGCTAGATATTCGGTTTATCTCATCATGATATATGTCTACGCTGGAAACACTATCTTCTAATGCAACTGCTGTAGACTGCATCGTGCACAGTGGTTTTGGTTACTTATTGTATTGAAATTCCTCTTTTTATTACGAAGTTGTGTGTGTTTGCTCGAAGTATAGTACTCCAATATTGATCCAGTTGGGGTATCTACAGACCGCCAAAGCGATGTTTGAATATAGATTTGGCGATCGTTTTCAATACCTGTGTATGAAACTAAATTACACAAATGTTTCTTAAAATCGGATTTTACTAGTGGGTATAAAAACTATTATTACTAATATCGTCGTATTATAACTCGTCCCTTGAGACAGCTCTGGCACGACCGGGCATATTTGAAGTGGAGGGAGAGCTGCGTTGTACCCTTTGCAAGGAGATGTGCGAGAGGGTGAAATGAAGTTGATTCATTATTGTACGTGAACTAAATAAATCGTTTAAAATAGAGAGTTGAGGGTTGTTACACTACATCACTATGATTATCATAGTGATGTAGTGTAACAACCCTCAACTCTCTATTTTAAATTATGACACATCACTGTTACAAGCTTCTAAATCTTCAAAAATTGAGCTTAAATAAATCGTCTTTCTCACACTGTTAGCGAAAGAAGAAATTTTAAGTTAATGCTTATACTGCGAAGCTAGTAGTGCTATTATATTAACTACCATCGTAATTATAATTAACTACCAGTATTATAGTTATATATTTTAATTATAGCTTAGTGGGGTAGGACAAGCGCGAAGGGGAATGGACACATGCTGCTTGTGAATAGCATTTATGATAACAGAATAAACATTTATTTTGATAACAGAACCAAATCAACGAATAAGAAACGTCGTATTGAGTCATGCATAAAAAGCATTTCATAATAATTTAGCTGTCATACAGTAACGGATAATTGCATTTGTAAACTCTGTAAACTGAAGTGCGACAAATGCCACGTGCTGTATTACACTAACTGCTCAAATAAGCAACAGAACACTATGCTGAAAACTAAAGATTTGCTACATCCTTGCACGCTTGTGCTTATTTGACTTTATTATTATTATTCTTAATAACATCCGAGTACCGTTTATTACATACTATATCAAGGCCTTGTCTATTTTTTACTTTCTCTACTACGTATAGTAAATAGGGGAAGTATTGCATTCCACCCAAAAATTCGATATCGAGATTATCCGGAAATACATGTTTTGAGACCCCCTGAATACAAAAGAAGCATTTTTGAAAACATGTCAGTGTGTGTCTGTGAACAGCATGACTCAGAAACTAACAGTCGGATAAATACCAAACTTGGTATTTAGGTTCAGTATCTTTTAGAGAGGCGACACGAAGATTTTCAAGTAAATCCCCCTACCCCAAATTACCCTTTACATGGAAGATTTTTCGAAAATTTTAATTTACTCAAAAATGGTTCTAAAGATTTTGATTAAAATATAATATATTTAAGATACTTTCATGAAAAACAAAATGTATATCTTGAATTTTCTGGGAATGTCTCCAAAAAGTATTCTTCATTGTGAACGACGTTTGCATAACTGGTAAACCATAAGAGATAGACAGAACTTTACTACACACAAAATATAGATCGCGTTAAAACACACAATTTATGACGTACACATTTTTTTGTTGAGTGAACCATTTTCGTGATATTGCTTGTTATTCCCTTAAATTTTCCAATACTTATACTTTTCTCAAATTCGTTATTCATTTTTTTTATGTCCTGGACATGCAAAGAGAATTGAATGCGCCACATAGCAACCAGCTCTTAAAAGATTTGACTATCGCTTAAAACCTATCATATTCCCCTTGCATCTACAAGAAAATTAGCAATAAGATTAACATCTCGATTAACATGAAGCATATGGAGAATAAGCGTTTGTAAACATAGTTTGTACAAGAGTAGAGAAAGTCATGTGAGTGTAACACATCAGATGCGTGCACTTTTCCAGAGTTCACGAGACCAAAACATACACACACATATTACCACGTGCAGCACTATAAACAGCTCCGTCAATAGTAGAAGTGTTATGTTATGCTGGAGGTTATAGGCGGAGGGTCGAAATATCGTTGGGCGGTATTAAGTGATTGGCTGTCACACAATAGCTGCAGTGCCGTGAATTGTCACTGAACTGTCTCAAGGGACAAGTTATGGTATGGCGATTGTATAGCTTCTTTTTCCTTCTACTGTATTTTAATCCAAATAAACATTTGCAGAAGTAGCTACATTACACATTTCGTACAGATACAAAGAGAACACCGATAGTCAAACGTTTAGGAGCTGGAAGCTATATTTGCGCTTTAAAATTCGATATTACTTCTATGCAATCGCGAGAAATAACTGAATGTTGACAGGACCTTAAAGGAATGACCAAGTAATGAACAATTCGAACGATTAACAATCGATATCTCAGAAATGCCTTATGCCACAAGAAAACTTACTTGAAATATATTGTATGCTTTAAAGAGATCTACATTTAATCCCTTAACGTTTACCAGTTATGCAACATTATAAAAAAATTCCTTTCGAAATTCCTCATAGACTACTTCCAGAAAATTTAAGCTATGCATTTTATTTGTGATGTAAATATCTTTAATTTATGGTGTTTAATCAAATCCTTATAACCATTTTTTAGAAAATAAAAGATTTCGAAAAACCTTCCACGTAAAGGGTAGTTTGGGGGGTCTTCTTGAAAGTCTTCGTGTCGCATCTATGAAAAGTACTGAACCTAAATGCCAGGTTTGGTGTTTATCCGATTGTTCGCTTTTGGGTTATGCGTTCACGGACACACACACCAAAATTATTAAAAAATGCTTCTTTTGAATTCAGAAGACCTCAAAATATGTATTTTTCGCGAAATCTCAATATCCAATTTTTGGGTGGAATGCAATAAATTCTCTACCTACTAGGTATGTGTTAGATAAAGTAAAAATAAGTAGAACTTTTATGGGCATTAAGCTTTTCTGGCAAGGTATCCTAAGCTATTATTAGAAATGTTTCAATACTATGTAATTAAGTTGAAGATTACCCGTTTTACCGGTTTCCCTCATTCAGAGAAATATACATCCCCACAGCTCTCCTTACATTCTTAATACTGCGTTGTATTACTCGTATAAACACATAATCTTAAGGGATAACACGGTTAGCGATTATTTTCGTGACCTGTAAAATGGTTGAAGTTATTCCCATATCAAGAAGGGATAATTAACAGAAAGCTAAAAAGCGAGCCTTATTTATATAGTAAACAAATTTATAGATCGATAGGTATGACTTTTTTAGTGTTTAACGCCCATTATTACTGCACACGCACCACAGGCGGTGAATATCGTTGATTAAAGCTCGAAACTTCAAACATGGTGTGCCCTGCCCTCAACTGGATCTTCAGATATAATGTAAACAAAATATGTACTACCTGTCTGACGAAAGAACGGCTACATTTGGGCAGAAGAGACAATGCCGTAATGAGAGTACAGTATATGTTACCCACCGAAAATGGTGACGTAGTACGCCCGTCTGTTATGTTACTGCGCGAGCTTCCTCCGCTTCTCATCTGCACTTACTCCTCAGAGAGATAATACTCAGTGATAGTACCTCTCTGGTGGTAGGAAGGGTTTTTTGACATTGAAAACTGATTGCTCAGACACACAAGGTCACAACCTCCGAGCCTTACCGACGATCAGGCATAGGGATTTCTAAAAACTAAAGCCAGAGAGAAGAGGAATTTAAGTTGAATTGTTACCGTACTTTAGGATGCGACGTCGTAGATAAACTATCCCATCCCTCGTACAGTCTGTTGGCGTGAGTAGATCAATCACGAGACCGCGTTTTACCTGTCGTCAGCGACTCATAGTCACTATTTTGTGTGTGTTCATAACGGTATGGATGTGGCTAACTTGAAGCCAACTACTTAAAAATTCCTATGGCTGCTGATGATACATGAAATGAAATGACTGGGAAGAAAACATTCCAGGCCTAAGTTTTGGGTACCTCGCCGACATTTACCAGTCGTGAACACTAAGAAAAAGCTGGACGGGTTGGACGGTCCTGGCGGATTTTAAACCATGGAGCTCCCGTTCACGAGTCCGTGCCATAACGACTTCGGATACCCGTGTAGGATAAGTAAGCAGAGAGAAAATAACACTGTAGTAACATTTTTATTTCACGCCAGCATCATTCTTATTAAAGAAGTTTGGTTGTTCTTAAAGTTCTGTTGTATTAACGGGCATAATTATCATACGGGTGCTTTCCAGAAATGGAAAAGTCTTACTGATGAGTTTGTAGAGACTTATAAGGAAGAAGCATTTACATGCATCTTTTTAATGGGTGTTAATGAGTTTTCACATAAATCTTATCAGCATGTAATGTTTCTGCGAAAACATCAAGCAAACTGGGCTTTGTGTGATACGATTTTAGCGCAAGAGATACGTAACCGGGTCATCGTATTGTGTATTTATAGAATGGATAAGGCTACGCGAGATATTTATTCAGCTTTTTGCGATAGGTGACTTTTTCGTTCTCTGTGTTCATATTGTTTATATAGTTATAGGTGGAAAGAGGGAAACCGTTGCATACCTTTGGCTGTTTCGGCAGATTTGCTCTTCACTGACCGAATAACTGCTGCAAAAACCAATACCGATACGCTGAATTTATGACAGTTTTGCTTTCGTCGATAGCAATCCTAAAATTTTCCAATGTGCAAATCACACCCTAAGCCCCGTTAAAGGTGCCCATTTATAGTGCTTTTCACCATAGGTCGCTTATAGATACTGAAATGTGCGTGTATGGATGGTTCTCATATGGGCTGTGTATTTGTTACTTTTATAGGAGGAGCAGAAACCTCTATTGAAACTGCAAGCTGTGAAGCCATTTCCTACATATTCTTGCTGAGATGCTGAAGTTTCATAAAAATTAAAAGTGTACCCCGCTCATGATAACATCATAATTAATCTTCAAACCTAATAGTTGGTTTTTAATTTCGAATTGCATAAGATCACAATAAGAACAAAAAATAAAATTCATTCTATTGGTAATTTATCTTTAATGGTTCATAATAGTTATACATCATATTTAGGTATGGAAATCTCGAGCATAGTTATCAAATTAGGCTTACATAAGCAATACTTTTAGTCATAGAGGAACGTATTCATATATTTTTGTGTGAATCCTATAAGCTAGCATTTATTTACAACTATAAAATAACAACTTAGTAAAAAATCTGGGACTATTCAACAGGGATGAATCGCCCTCACTGTACTATCTTTTGACTTTAGCTATTGAGCTATCCAATGAGGTATCTTAAAGAGGAAGTGGGCTAATAAGTGGGGAACAAGTTTCACGTCACTATTGTGAACACAGCAATTTTATAGTGCAGAAAAATTTAATAGGATCTTGTTTACATCCTGATAACTCAAAAACTAAAATATTTATTCAAGTTCTGTAAGATGTATGTTAAATAGTACAGTTTCGAGATGATGTGTGAATGGCCTCCCCGTAAAATATTAAAGGCGCTAGGTTTCTTTGTAAAACTGCAATTGAAATACTTTGTATTATGAAAATCAATCGGCGAGGAACGTTTTTCCTTGAAGAGATAGATGAGGGAGTAAAGTCTCTGAAATACCCTAAAAAGTGTGAAATAACTTTTTGAAGGTCTCCCAGGTAATACCGAATGTATGTATAATGCTATCGCTAGTTGCATGAAAATATTTGTTTTCACACCCGCTGCACTTTGCTCTTTGCTTGGCCTGTCACAACAATCTACAAACACACCATTTTTGTTGCAATGCTATTGTTTTTAGTCCTGTCTCTACAGTTGGATAGTTACAACAATGGTGTGACTGTGATAAATATTTTGAAAAATAAAATAAAACACGGGTTAGGTAAAGTTATAGCGTGTGGTGCTTAAACAGTGACCAAGGCATTAGAGAGGAGAAATACATGACCAGATGATTACCCCTCTCAAGGGTTCTTTCTAAGTTTCTGATCTATAACAGCATTATATTACTAGATATACTGGAATTTATCAACACTTATGTTCTCTTATCACTTTTAAACGCATCTTAAACACTGAAGAGAACACATGCTCTGGGTGCGAACTTTTGTTGTACTTCTCGTGCCCACTTACATTTTTCTAAACGCACCAAGATGTTTGGCCAATTGACTATCTTTCAATAATCGAGGGTAAAATATTTGATATTTTGGAAAGCTGAAACATCCGAAATAAACCCTAAATGCAACACGTTTAGGTAGCACTATTTTGTCCACCATTCACTCCTAATTTACCTAATACCTAAACATTAGTTCATCCTACAATAGCGTAAAACATTAGTCATTGTTAAGCGTGGGCTTCATAAAAAAGAAAGTATAATTTAATCGTCTTTAAATGAGGTATTTATAATCCGCCAGTCAGGAAAAAATTACAAGAAATTTTCGAAAAATAACATCCTGTCATCCTTACTACTACACACAAACTCATCACAATACAGAATGCGACTACCCATTCCCGAATCCTTATTGTAGCACTGTGCCTCATAGACCTTCCGTAAGTCATACGTATTTAAAAATATATTTCTGGTGTGTTGCATTCACACGACTTCACCCTCTATCGTTTATTATTAGAAGTGCAAATTATCAAATTATTCTTACGAAGGTTTATTTTCCTATCTGCTTCATTTTAATCGAGATAAAGCTTTTCTAAGTAACCGAACTATACATTTAATTATAAAGGGAATTGTGATAGTGAAAAGTTTTACAACTAGATGTTGGCCTAAAATCCCACCCTCCTTCCAGGACATCGCGAGAAACAACTGAAAATCAGCAAGACTTAAAAAGAATGGCTAAGCATTGTACAATTCAAACCATTAATATTGGATATCTCGGAAATGCCTGATGCCACAAAAAAGTTATTTGAAATAAATTGTGCTATTGGAGAGATCTACATTTCTAGTGTAGTACGTTTTCGTATTTCGCTTAACGTTTACCAGTTATACAATTCATTCATTCATTATCTGTTTGCCCTCCTCTTATGTAGGACTTACACCCCCCAGGACTTACAAGCGGGTGCCTGGGGTCAGAGGCCCGTCGAGGAGCAGACACTCGTGGATCAGACAGAGCATCCAGGATGGGTGATCAGCCCGATGCCTGGTATGGGATGAAGGAAGTAGATGAAACGAAATGTTGGTGAAATGGATGAAAGGAAAGGTGATGGAGCAGTTGGAATGAATGGCGGGGGAAACCGGAGAACCCGGAGAAAACCCGCCCAGACGCCGCTTCGTCCACCACAAATCCCACATGCAGGTCCCTGCGATTGAACGCGGGCCGCCTCGGCCACGGCGTCACCTACCAGTTATACAAGATTATACAAAATTCTTTCCGAATGAAGAGGACTTCAAAGGCTACTCTCAGAAATTTCAATGCGTACATCTTGTTTGTCATGTAAACATCTTTAATATATGATATTTTAATCAAAATTGTTAGTCATGTTTTAGAAAATCAAAATTTTCGGAAATTCTTTCATGTAAAGATCAGTTTGGGGCGTGGGGGATTTTCCTGAAAATCTTGGTGTCGCATCTTTGAAAGGTACTGAACTTGAATACCAAGTTCGGTATTTATCCGACTTTTCGTTTTTCAGTTATGCTGTTCACCGACAGACACATGCGCGCGCGGACCTTTTTTCAACAAAAAACATTCTTTTTGGTTTCAGGGGGCCACAAACTATGCATTTCCGGTGAAATTTCAGTATCGAATTTGTGGGTGGATTGCAATACCTCCCCTATCTAATAGGTAATGTGGTGGAGGAAGTAATAACCATTACAATAGAGGCATAAAGACCCTCTCAGGAAATTATAGGTAGGCTTGATATTTCAGTAATTGGCAAATAGGGATTTGAAATTATTTTTCATGTCGCCTTAAAGAAACTGAATGGAAACTTACTTAATATACGTAGTTTGGTATTATTAACACACTTCCCTAAGGAATGTTTTATATATTCAATATCTTCTTCTTCCTCTTCTTCATGTAGGATTTCATGATGCTATTAATTTCTTTCATGTCTCCCTAAGTTGTCATGTCCTTGAGGGATATGTGGAAGAAGGTTTTACCCCAAAATTTAACTTTATGCACTTTTAAATGTTGGTGTGTAATATTTTCGGTCATAATATACAAGACATGAGGTTAAAGTTTTGTCATTTTAAAAAAACAATGAGCAATTTTTTAAAGTAATGATGTATGTAATGTATTAAAATTCCCCTTTTTCATTTTTCTTTAGTATGTATGCTTCAAAATATAGATTGATCTTTGTGCAGCAGTTATTATTTAATTTCAATAATAAAAGTATTGAATATTTGACAATCGTAGGGCATTTGTGTTCCCTTTATCGTTTATCATCATGGTTTTTCCACAAATTACGTTTTCAAAAGCAAATTTTCCAATAGTTTCTCTGACCATCACTGAACAGTTAGAAATGTTATGAATTACGCAACATTATCTCAATATATGCTTTGTAGGCTTAGGTAGCACTCAAATGTTAAACATAAGTTAAGTATTATATTATATTATATTATATTAAGCTTTTGATTAGCTAACGAGAAACAAAATCACCCTCAGTTAACAATTAAAATTAAAATTTAAACAAATACGAGTAATGGAGATAATTCCGAAAATTGTTAATGCTACGACATATTATTCAACATGAATAGTTAAGAAAATGTAATAAGAACCTACTCCACAAAAACAGTATCACACTTTGATGTTTGTAGACCGAGCGGGATGGCTCAGGTAGGCCCGCATTCGGGAGGTCGTGCGTGGGTTCGACTCCCGTGGTCAGTTCTCCATTCATGGTTTTATGTCGGTGTTTTCCCCGGGTCGCCAGACGAATGCTGAGAAGGATCAATATATTACCTGGCCCATCATTTCACCCCCCTTCTCATTTCACTTCACCTTTCATATGCTTGGACTCTTTCAGGGTTGCAAGTGTCGGCGAGAGGTCTCGGCGTGTGCATGGCAGAGGAAAAGAATGCTCTGAGAAAACCTTGGTCCCCCGGAGTGCGAGAGGTCTCCGGGTCCCGGCTTCCAGGGTATATCTAAGCCCACAGGGGCGAGGAAGCCGGCTGTAGATGGTAGGGACCTGGCCTCTGCCTGTCGTGCTTCCTGGTCCGGCCGCCCTCTATCTGCTCTCACCTTACCCTTCCCTCCCGGGAGAGTCTCGCCAGGGGTCTAGGCAGAAAGGATCTCATAGGTCAATGTGATAAGTCCCCCCTACGCCTTTAACCCTATTCTATCCTTGTTTTTTCAGATGAACAAATTATTATTCAGAAAAACGAAAACGATCTACATCAAGCATTTGCCACTTAGGCCTAGTTAAGTTAGGATTATTATTTTGAAATTTGTTTAATATAACAGTTGTCCCGTCTGATTTTTCTAGAATGTAATAGTGAAAATTATATACGTAAATTATCCGGATTTCAAACGATGGTACAATCCAACGAACATTAGGAAATAAAACAAAACCACAAACGAAACTAAATTTTATAAACTAATGGTTACGCCTAATTTCACTTCGGAAGACAAAGGAACAACAAAGAACACAAACTGCAGAGAACAAATTTCTAAGGAAAACAAAAACATATATAATAATCCATAAAGTATGGAGTGAAGATAAAGAAAAAGAAATGAAATGTTCCACTAATGGTAGAATACGGGAGAATAAACAGCTCTGAATCCAACATATAGAAAGTAAGAGGGGTGAAAAGATTATTAAAACCTACGATATAAACCACGTGTAAGAAAGATAAGTAGGAAGCACCAGAAAGAGATAGTTGGAGGGAAGACTGAACAGAATGTTAAAGACTAATCTAAAGAAGTGAGGAAGGCGTGTGTGCTTTAAACTATACCTTTACTGCAGCAGGCTTTAGTCTACGTTCTAAAATTTGCAAGTATCTATCAAGCTCAATCAGAATTTATTGGGACTTGTGCTAAACATTTGAGGAATTTATATTCATTTCAAAATCTCAAACGTACTACATTTTATTAACTCCATTGGATAATTTTAAAAGAGAAAAAAAATGGTTTTGAATGTCAAGCGTTGTTACAATAAGCACATTTTCTGATGCGCACTTTGGTAGTTACTCTACTTCTCCTTTTGATTATGCTGTTCACAAACAGATTTGATTCGAGTTTTGAGTTTGGGAATCATCAGAATATCGTGACACAGGATTGCTATGAGAGTACTACCTCCAGCCATAGGTGAACCTTAGGAAACGTAAAACCAATATAGAATTTTTATAAGCGTGCCTACAACTATTATTATTATTATTATTATTATTATTATTATTATTATTATTATTGTTAAATTGCCTTATATACTGCAGCGGAAAAGAAGTTCAGGCTTTCAGTAAGAGAATCACCACCAGTATTTTCTAGCATTGATTTCAGCCTGGCCTAGTTCGAATTTCTGCCGTCGCGTGACGCCATGACAGATGGCGGATCCAAGCCTGGACATCTATACCACACGATACCCAAACCTCATTACACCAATGTCCATGATATCAGTAGTTTTACATTGTGATGCGAGCTGGTTGTATATTTAAACCAAATAGACAGTGATTTTGTATACGCAGAAAGCTATTCCTCGAGTTTCTCTTCATTCCTCGATCCAATATTAGAGTTTTGAAAGCAACCTAACGGTTAGCTTTTAAAAGGAAGCAGTAACTACATCAATTGCATATATGTATGTACACTACCAGAATTATTTAGTGTTATCTCATGGTCTTGTTAACCTTGCAATATTATCTGCAACTCCACTGTTCCTCAAGGTAGCGTGACAGTATCCTTATATTACACCATTTTGGTGATAGAAGTATGAACTAGATGGCTTGCAGTATATACTCCAAATACAAAGATTATTTATCTTCCGTCTATGTGAAAATCCAAATTTGTTAGCGTGGTAAGAAGTCCCAAAATTAGTAAAGGAATGAAAACCGTTTACATTTGGGTTTTCATATTTGTAATGGTAATTACTCAAAATATGACACACTTCAGAAACTAATTATGAAAACATAACTACGAGTGAGTAATACTTTCAACTTACATCTCATGATTTTATTTCTTGAGGTAAAATATTTGTATGTAATTTATCTTGATAATTAATTGTTCTTCCATACAAGCCGTGAGTAGGCTAAAGTTGAACAGTTGGAATCGGACTGAAAAATTCACTATCATAGCTGGTATTTGCAGAGCAGATCTTCAGTGTCCTTGCTGTTACTCTACCAACTGTAGCAGCGTGGCAGTATATCGGCATGACATTAAATTCCCCAACTACTTACATTTTCCCCTGTAAACCATAAAGACGAGTGACAGTTGACACTTTTTGAAGCCGGGCGCTCTGTTTCTGCTGCCGGCTGATACCGTGGTTAGCTATGAGATCTTTCTCTCAAGGAATGCGTAGGCGTATTTTGAAAGGATAACACAAGTTTAAATTGACTGAGAAATTTAATGTGATCTAATACTTTAGCTGCTGAGCGAGTTGCCTACCGCTTGAAGATAAAGAATGAAACTGATTATGAATCGTTGCCTCGAAACTGTAACAATTGAATTATCATACCTGCTAAGTTCTGCAGTATCAATTTCGCGGTTTCAAATAACTGTTTCCGCAATAAAGGAACTAGAAGCGTAACTTGTCGTGACTCGCTAAAATGCTTACCAGCAAAACCCCTCGCAATAGCCGCTAAATCTTACTCGCATAAGCGCGTCACTGGGCGCTTAAAATAACACAAGAGTAAGCTCAAGAGTATATCTAATTTAGAATGTACGCATTATTAACTCAAGCTCCGCCCACCTATCACTACCCCTACCATGGTTCTTCCTCGCTTGGACCAATACTTAAAAACTATACGTGTGCGCTACTGTACCTCCCCGAATCTCAGAATTGCATTCCCTTTCTCTTTCACAGAATTTGTGTGTACGTGACTCTACAAACGTACTGAAATTATAACCTTAAATGCATTACAGGAATATTTATACTAACGCGTTCGCTCCTCGGCTATTACGACAGACTTTGCTCACTGATCATCTTTTCCTCCGAACAAATCTTTTCAAATCAAGCTTATTACATCACACATTGATTTAATATTTGAAAATTATTTATTGCAAATATCTCTATCCTATGAATATTTATTTGTATAATAATATATATCTTCCTCTCAATAATTAGTGTAGCAACCAAAGTCGTTCTCAAATTCATTTAAAATAACACCGAAAATGTAAGTAATTTATTAATTCTAACTTTCCATAATTTAACTGGTGAGCACGATTCACCTTATTATTTAGCTTGTCACAGATTAACGAATAATTATTACGCTAGGAGTTACTGTTGACAGCAGCAGATAACTAAAAGAATAATGACTACATGACCTTCTCTACCCATATTATTATGAAAGTTTGTTTTTCTATCTGTTTCACTTTAATCGAGATAAACCTTTGTATAAATTGTTAAATTATACATTTCGTTAAGAGACAAAGGGAACAGCGACAGTCAAATATTTAAGAACAGAACGCTATATGCTGGCCTTAAAATTCCATACTCCTATGCAATCGCGAAGAAATAAATGAATGTTGACAGGACTTGATTAAAGAATACTACCCATTATTAATGGATATCTCCGAAATGGCTTATACCACAAAAAAGTTAGTAGAAATAAATTGCCTGTTTTAAAGCGATCTACATTTTTGGTGTAGTACGTTTTCGTTTACTGCTCAGCTTTAGAAGTTATACGAGATTATATAAAATTCCTTCCGAACAAAGTACTTCATACGCTAGTCCCATAATATTCAACGTATACTATTTTTTTTTCATAAATATCTTTAATATATGGTATTTTAATCAAAATTGTTAGAGCCATTTTCAGAAAATAAATTTCGCAAATTTTCTGTATGCTTGTTTGGTGTTGGGAAATTTTCTTGTAAAACCTGGTGTCGTATCTTTGGAAGATATTGAATTTAAATACCAAGTTTGGTATTTACCAAGTACTTTTATGATATTTATTTGACCTTTCTTTTTGAGTTATGCTGTTCTTAGACATACACACACGGCATATCGTCTTCTAAAAGATTTGTTGTGCTATTATTATTATTATTATTATTATTATTATTATTATTATTATTATTATTATTATTCACGGGGCCTTAAGGATATTTTGGCTGAAACCTCTATATTGAATTTTTGAATGGAATGCGAATACCCTCTGTACCACCTACTATGTACGTGTAGACAAAATAAAACTAAGGAGTTAAGACTGAATCTTTGCTTGTAAGTTAGCACAAGGTGACTACAACATTTACGTATACTCATGAAAGCATAAATACTAATTTTGATTTCATGATAGATTTAAAGAAATAAAGAAGACAAGATATATATCCTTTTCTGTTCTTTATAGCTTGATATTAAGTCGTGAAACTAAGCACTTAAATTTGTAAACAGCCTCTTTAGATCTCTTGTTGATCACTATATGCAGAATGCTGACGTAATCCATAGAATCAAAAATTTATTTTAAATTCAAATAAAAACCTAAACCTCATTTACGAATGTAATTATGCACGTGTATTAAGTAGGGATAAGGGCGCTTTTATAAACCCGGGCATCAATTTGGGGAAAACAAATTAAGCTTTGAAATATAAATATGTCGGTTGGCGTGGTACGAATGCAGATATTATTTCATTCTACCTTTTAGTACGGTACACATAATGAGTTGGGCTCAGGGACAATTACATAAACTACCACAGCTATCTGCTTATCTAGCTTTACACTAATGGAAGTTGCAATTGACATCTTTATGAACATGCTATTGCGCGAGTCGGTTGGTTTTATTTTCAATGTATGTTTGTCGGAATTCTATTTTCTATCTGATACAATATTTTATGCGCAGAGCGGCATGTGGGAACGTATTTTGTATGCATAGATAAGCGCCTGTGGCTTTTACAAAGTACATATTTGGTCGTTTATTTAAATATTTGCAGTTTCGATCTTGATAAAGCGCATCGTCCACAGCGCTTTAATGCGACAGAGCTCCGATTTTCGCAAGAGTCCGGAAAGAGAGAAAAGTGAGGATGGATAAGTAAAGGGGAGGGCACATCAATTGTCTTATTTTACTGGAATGATATCTCCTATGTTAGAAACTCCGCAATATCAAAGAAGGAATACCTAGTAATAAGTCAATAAAAAGAAATCAAGGAGTCAGAGCTGTCCATTATACCCTGTACTAGTTGTAGCGGGAATAGGGTGCATCAATATAAATATCAGCTTTAATATTATCGAAGTGTAAGATATGTTATAAATGATAAATGTATAAATGATAAATGTAAACTAGTTAGTCGTACAACGTTGTGTATACGTGCCTGAAGCCACGCAATACCGGGCGGAGGTATATCCAGGCTTGCCCAAAGCACAGGAAATCGGCTAAATAGGACCAACAGAGACGATTAAGTGAGAAAGAGGGACAGAGATTGAAAAGAGGTAGAGAAAGTCCGAATTCGGAATGAAACAGAGCGTGGAAGATACGTGAGCAAGTGTCCTCATACTACGACAATATGATCAGAAAATCACAACATTGCTTACAGGCTACAGCGTGAAAAATAGCGCATATAGCTGGGAATATAAATAAGGCGGATCCCTAACAATCTGACGACTGCATAAACTATCCTCGGAGATGTCACTCAGATGGCCGAGCTGCTAGTAATTTAGAAGCAGTTTAGAGTGGGAAGTACAGGTTTATAGATTGGCCCCATAACCCAGTCAAATAATTGTGGAATGGAACTCGTGGCCAGCTGAATACCAGTGTAAAAATAAATTACAGCTAAAAGGAACTTCAACTTAAAAGCATAGACCAACACAAAAGTGTTGTAGGACGCTCCTTTACAGCAATTCACCACCGCACCAGAAGAAAGTCGACGAGGCAGCCGGAGAGAGCAGCAGTTCCGTTGCAAGATTGCAAACTGGTGGGCATGGGTGACGTCGAGGTGGGGTACTGAAAGCCTCGCTTTACCTTTGCTGAAAAGCTATGGCGCTTTGTTTTATTATACTGTTCCAGTAGAGTTATTTCCAAAAGCTACCTTTTACGTTACTGGATCTGTTCCGTATTACAAAACCATAACAAAGATATACATTTATGCTCGAACTTAAATGGGCAAGAATTTGAAGTTATGAGTAGAACAGCGGGTTTCATAGAACTTTACATTAAAGCAGTGTTACTAAAAGTTTTAACATTTCTGAATGTGTGTATGACGTAGTGGGACTTTCGATCGAGTCACCTCACATTTGCAAACGTCTTAATTGCAGAATGTCAACATGGGGTGCACACTTAAGCCCCAGCAGTATGAGCTGGAAAGGATTGAAAAGGTAAATATTACCGATGCCCCTGGTTAACTGTTTCTTTTATTAGGAACGTATGGTTTGACCTGATAATGTTAAAAAAACAAACAACCATGAAAATTAGTAAATATTAGGTTTCAAAGGAAAGAAATAAAACCTGGAGCTACCTCTGTCGACTTTCATGTTTATAATTTCCTGTTATTTTCACGGCACATGGATGATGAAAATAAAGAATAACCATTGAAGGCCGCCAATAACAAGGTTATGTATCAGCTGTGGAAGGCTACTTCGGTTCCCTCTACCCACCAAGTCTAATCGTGAGCATACGTCTAATGCTCGTCAAATAGCTATGACGCGATTATATTTGCTTATTGGAGAAAATGTCCAGAAATCACAAAAACTAGTATACGTTGATGATATGAATAGCAATTGCAAGAACAATTTAATACTAAATTTAAATTTAAAGATGGCTCCCGAATGAAATACCATTTGCAGACAGAACAAGAAACTTTTTGTAATATTAGATTGGAATTACAAGTTCTACTTAAATTAAACTAATAACTACAATATTCTAATGACCCTAGAAATGCCGGCTGCTACAAGGGCGATGTAACTCAAAGAGGTAGAGCAATAACCTATTGGGGTATGCTTTCGGGGTGGGGATGTGGGTTCCGGCTAAAGTTAATGCACATAGCTTGAGCCCTTTATTGTGTTCAAGGTCAAGTAAGTATCTCAGCTTATTACATACCTACCGGGCTGAGGATGCTTGTAACAAGGTATAAAAATACTCTTTCTGACCACGACCGGTGTGGAGACGTTCCATCAGGTATCGTGTAACCTGCTCTTGTTACCTCGATTTAGTCAGCTCAAATATCCTATGATGTGAGGCGTCAGCGTTCTGTTAATCTAGATTCACCATGTATCCTAATTTCAACAGTTTCCCGAATCTTGACTCGCTCCAATACCTGGAGTTCGTTCCCAGCCTACGTACGCTACAATCTGAATATTTCGAATAAATAGGAAGCAAGTCTAAACCAGAGGTTATTGAGCGGACAAATCAATCAAGGTGCGAAGTAGTAATTAATAGTGAATTAACAAAAATGCTGCATGACTACAGTTATACGGGCTTTAATATATCGTAAAGGCGGCAGAATTAAGCATAAAACTAAGTTGATGGTATTACATGGAAAACAGATCCAATAAATATAAAATATATTCAACTGCAGTGAAGTTATTGTATTCCGTAGGCAACTATACATTGTTAGACAAAACACAAAAGGAAAGGGGAAAGAAGGATGTAAACAATCACAACCTGATTGAGCCGAAAATGTAATCAGCTCCATTACACAGAAATAATAAAACCTACTATTGCAATTTTATTATTTCTAGCTATTCCACTACCAACCTGAAGGAGAAAATCTCTGGACAACTGATGACAAGATGATATGCTAGATCGCTTGAAGTCAACATAGGTCAAGAGCATTATTGTAAGAAGAACCATGGCGATCCCCATTCATTTCGCCATTTAGGTATGCGAGGGTGAACGAAGAAAAACATATCGCATACGTTACATTTAGATTATTTTCTCTACCCATTCTTCAACAAACTATTTTTACAAAAGCTTCTTCTATCTGCTTCATGTTAATCGAGATAAACATTTGCAGAAATATTTTCATTACACATTTCCTTGTATGCATTAGACGGCCAGATATGAATGCGCTTGGAGAAGGGCGTCATTGTTCTTGTTGACATGCCTAACATCATCAAGGTCTAGGGATCAGAGAGGAGCAAGGGTCAAGGTGATAGGGCGATATACAGTTGCACAATGTAAACAGTACTAGATCTGCACACCTCAGCCTCCTTAATAAATACAATTCGAAACTGCGGATGTTTTCTTTACCTGACTGTCCTTCCAATGGTCTATCCACTTGCTCCGTAACTGTTTAGTTCCTCTTCCCATCGAGCGCACTCATGTCGTGGCGACTAGGCGAGAGTATTATGGGAATACAGTAGCTTAAAGCGATCAAATCTTAAGAACGGGTCGCTATGTGATGACTGGAAATCATTTTCTTTGCGCAACCACGAGGAGGGAAAATAATTTTCCAATTGAGAAAAGTGTTGTTGAAAACTCAAACCAATTACAAACACTATCTTGGAAATGGTGAAAGCAAACAAAACGTTTTAAATTTTGAACGTTAGAGATTTACATTTTTGTGTAGTAATATTTTATGTATCTCTTCGGTTTACCGATTATGCGAATCTCATTCAAAGTGAAGAGGATTTTACAGGTTATTTCAATAAAATTCAAGACGTTTTCATTACAAATAAAATGCATATCTTGAATATTTTAATAAAAATCGATGGTCTGTCGAAAAGTGTACATGTAAAGGGCAGATTTAAGTTACTGGTCTTTCTTGAAAAATTGTGTGTCCCATCCTTGGAATATACAGTACTGAAATGCCAAGTTTGGTATTTATCAGACTCTTTGTTTTTGAATTATGTCTGTTCTCTCTCTCTCACACACACACTGACCTTTTTCTAAAGTTGCTTAGTTTTGTATTCAGATGTCTCATTTCCTGTGAAATTTGTGTATCGAATTTTTGGGTGGAATATAATACCTCCTTCCTTCCTTTATTTATTTATTTACTGTGGTAGAGCTAAGCCATAAGGCCTTACTTAAGTACGTAGTAGCGGAGGTAGAAATGGTTTCCCGCTAGAACTGAAGGTAGAAAACAAAGGATGCGGGCATACGGTGAAAGGAGTGATAGCCGACCTGAAAACATGCAATATTTCTGTTTTATGAAAACGAACTATTATTATTATTATTATTATTACTATTATTATTATTATTATTATTAAGAATTCTTATATAATAAAATGATGAGGCTTACTAAGTTATACGCTTTTCATATTATAGGCAGTAGGATTATACTGAATTCAAGAGCATTAAAAGCTATAATTTATTTTCAAAGTTTACCTTCCTGAAGAAACTTGCTTGTTTTGTTATGATCGAAATGTTCCCAAGGTAGTAATTTAAGCTTCAAGCGAATTATGAAGAACATTTTAAAAGTGTTGAGTTGCTAACATGGCAACCCTTCTGGAGAAGTTGCAGTCATCAATCTTCCAACGTGACGTAGCATAAATGTGTGGAGTGTTTCAACTTTTATGTACAGCCCAGGCAACGATACACTCTAGACTAATTTTAGAGCTGCTGAAGTTTTGCTTGAAAAACTGTTCATTAACTACTCCTTATTTTTAACTGTGGTTTTCAAGGGTTAATAACCAAATCATCCCGTTGGTTTATGATACTGGAGAAGATAATACATATTAAGGTAAGATTAACCGAATAGAAATGTTCGGTTATTCTATTTTGATAAAACATTTTATATTTGGTAAATAATTAATTATATTGCATTTGGATGTAGCCAAACTGAATGGTAAAATGACAAACTATTCCATTATTTCTCTTATTTTTCAAGGATTACACTCTTTGGTTCGTTTCGACTCCATCAAATTAATCTTCACATCTGCATCGTTTTACTGGCCTTCCCAGCGATCTCCTTCCTAATGAATTACAATTTATGGGTGCTCTTGCTATAATGGTAGGTGGGGACCCCTATTCAGGCAGCCTCCCTTCCCTTGCTAGCCCTAGGTCACAGTAACCTGATGTATTACCTGGTCTAAGGGATCCAGGTTTGTGCAAGTAGTCTGAATAGAAGAAAATAATTTCTTATACTCGAGCACAAGAGACTCTCTCTGGGGTTATACACATCAGATCTCAACAAGGGTTAAGTCCTTAACGGCGCAGTGAAATGCAGCGGAAGGGGAACCTCCCTCCATCATGGGGCTTGTACCTGAGAGGAGCTGGATCATAATCTCTAAGTTGATAGTCTCACCATTGACCTTACGCTTCGAAAGGTTAGTTAACTTCTCCACAGGGCATTTAAATTACTCAAAACATCCAAATTAATTCTCGCCGGGCAGATCAATCCAATACATTGTGTTTCCCAATTAATGTATACAGACAACATGCATTTTGATATGTATTCTAATCGAATGAGCTGTGAACTAGCTGCATTTAATATTTTAGCCTAATAAATACAATGTAGGTTTTAGCTACCTGAAGCCGTTCGCGTTGCGACAACGTTGATCTCGCTCCCTGTTTCGAATGTTTATACATTTAATGTTACCTATTCTATTGATGAGTTTTATGATGCCATCTTGTAGCTCGTTCTGTTATCTCGTGCGCGAGCAGCTCTAGTGATATAACTGAGGTTTTTTTTTAGTTTCTCTACTACGTATAGTAAGTAGGACAAGTACTGTATTCCACCCAAAAATTCGATACCGAGATTTCACCGCAAATATATGTTTTGAGACCCCCTGAGTCGGAAAAAAGCATTTTGGAAACATGTCCGTGTGTGTCTGTCTGTGAACAGCATAACTCGGAAACGAACAGTCGGATAAACACCAAACTTGGTATTTAGGTTCAGTATCTTTCAGAGATGCGACACGAAGATTTTCAAGAAAATCACCCCACTCCAGATTAACCTTTACATGGAACATTTTTCGAAAATTTTATTTTTTTCAGAAATGGCTGTAACTATTTTGATTAAAGTATCATATATTTAAGATATTTTCATGACAAATAAAATGTATATCTTGAATTTTATGGGAATGTCTCCAAAAGTATTCTTCATTGTGAACGATTTTTGCATAACTGGTAAACCATAAGAGATAGACAAAATTTTACTACACAAAAATGTAGATCGCGTTAAACTACACAATTTATATCATATCAATTTTTTTGTTGAGTGAATCATTTTCGAGGTATTACTTGTTATTCCCTTAAATTTTTCAATACTTATTTTCTCAAATTGGAATTCGTTATTCATTTTTTGTCTTGGATATGCAAAGAGTATTATCCTGAGGCAAAGAGAATGGTGCTGCACATAGCAACCAGCTATTAAGAGATGTCGATGCTTAAAGGCTACTGTATTTCTATATTGCCCTTGCAAATACAAAACAAGGGGAACATAGTACGCCTTAAGCGATAGTCAAGTATTTTTAGAACTGGTCGCTATACGTAAAATGTAATTCTCTTTGCATGTCAAAAGATCTTTTCTGCAAATGTTTATCTCGATTAATATGAAATAGATGGAGAATAAGAGTTTGTAAAAATAGTTTGTATAAGAGTAGAGAAAGTCATGCGAGTATAACACAGATCTTTTTTGTCCTGGTAATGCAGAGAGAATGGAATACTCACATAGCAACCAGGTCTTAAACGCTTAAAGCCAATTCCCCTTGCATCTACAAGAAAATAAGCAATAAGATTAACATCCCAATATCTCGATTAACATGAAGCATATGGAGAATAAGCGTTTGTAAAAGTAGGTTGTACAAGAGTAGAGAAAGTCATGCGAGTGTAACACATCAGATTTTTTTATTTCAGGGTATGCGCGATTGTATTTTTAAAGGATAACACCAGCTTAGTTAAGTGATAAATTTTAACGTTGACTAAAATATTCAGTTTGAAAAGAGTCGCCAACTGTTGAATTTACGAATTAAAATACTTCTATAACAATAATTTAGCGAAGCGTCAGGTTCTGTAAGTCTCATAAATGTTGCCCGGAGAGACCCTCCCTCAATAGCAACTAAATCTTTCTAACATCGGTGCGTTCATGTGTGCTACACAACTTAACAATTACACACGAGAGTTAAGAATCTCAGGAAAGCCACGAACACTTGCCGGAATGTATGCACGAATGTGCACCGTGTTAGCCAGGTCGTTAGTTTCCAAGGTCGTTAGTTGAAACCCAGCGGAGGGCAATGGATTTTTTCGGGCGTAAATATCCTTAGCATGGCTTTCTACGGAAGGAAAGTAAAGCCGGTGGTTCCGTGTCGTAGATTTACGGCATGTAAAACAACCTCACGCCTGATAAAGTGGCCTCTGGGCAACATTACCGGTCTTTCACGCCTAATATGGAATGGGACGCTAAAGACCGTAGTAGTTAAAGAGCGTCCATAAATAAAACTCAATTTAATTTTTAACGAATGTGTCCGATTAGAGTGCATGGACTTTTCTTAGCTTAAGCTCCGCCCATATATCAATACCCTGCCAACGTTACTTCTCGCGCGGTCCAATCTGAAAATCCAAGTATGCGTCTCTTACCTTGTTGCTAAACCTTTCAGTTTTCTAATTTACATAATTGCTGCCTACGAGACTTTGCACATACTGAAATAAACACTAACTGCACTAGAAGATTATTTAAACTGCTGTGTTCTATACTTGCATGTTAGTAATTTCATCCTTATATGACTTGCTAATAAAATTAGCTTTTTCTTTCCGGAAAAATGTTTCAACTCAGGCTTATCACATTACACATTGATTTAATATACGGAAATTCTTTATTGCAATTTTCTCTTTATCTTGCTCTTATTTCCTTTCTTAATTGCTTATATTTTCCCGTCAATAATTACGGTATCATACTTCATAACCTACACGGTTTGGACATTAAGATCACTCGGGTTACACAGAGTTACAGCTGTAGTCTTCATTGCTTTTTATGTCCTCCTCCATTTCTTTAACAAGTTGGACGGCAATTTAATGAAGGGGACTACTGTGTGAATGTATTCTACTAAGGTGCGTATACCACTAATGGACTTTGTTTTCTATCATTTCTATTATTTTTGTATTTCCTAGTTTTAGCTACCCTAAATATATTTTCGATGTTGGTTCAGTTGGCTTTAATCTATATCATCATTTAATTAGTTATTCGCGGTGCAAAGTTGCCAAATTTAGTTATTTTTCATTATTGATTTACTCTGAGTTAATCTCATTCATATCGTCTTTTTAACATACAAAAATCCTCGTGCTCTCTCCTATTTAAATGGTTGTCTGTAATGCCTTCTAGCCCGTGCTAATGGGACATCTCGAAAACGAGTTACCATGGAATTAAAAACCATATTTTCAACCACATGTTTGTACGTACACTCTTTAAGTAATACTTCTGTTTATCTCAGCATGTAAGACAGGGATACACAACGTCTGCAACAAACTCAAGGACAGACAACTTTTTATCATTGCTTTCTAAATTATTACAAATATTCCTTTTGTATAAATTCTATGCAAAATATGGTAATAAGAGTAATTTCTTATACCCATAATAGACACTCGTGCAAGGTTCTTTAAAACATCAAGAATATTAACCCTGTCTTGTGCGTATATTATCCATCTTAAAATTCTATGTATACAATCAAGCCATATTTATAACAAACATGAAAATTCACTAGATAAAACCAGAAAAAGGGAAATATTCGATGTTGCAAATGCAAAACTTTCTTGCTTCCAGAGATGTGTGTATTAGAAACCTTTGAACTATTTGATGTTCTTCGTACTGATTCTAAGGAAGCAATCGACAATTTGAATGCTTTCAAAAATGATGTTGAAGAGTGTCTTGAATATCTTGAAAGGAGTACCAAGTTATTTGTTTTCTATGGAAAACTACCTGAATAACAAATTATACTAATGATAGTACTTCATGTGTCCTTTCTCAGCGAGTCTACAATCTTAAAAAAAATTGAAGTTTACCCATGTGCTGTGTATACACCTAGCAGACAACTGGTGACTGTGACTGCAGGGGAATGTTTGTACACTTTGTTGTTTCTTTAGATGCACATATTGCACATGTATCCTTTCAGTTTGTTACGTTTATTTATTTAATATGTTCTGAATCCATATCTAATGATTAGTTATAGATGTAACCAAATCGTACTCTATTTGATATGTTCTATGTTCACGATTCTATGGCCACCAGTGAAGATCTATGTTAGGTCGAGGTACGATGTGTATCTTCCGTTCCCTAATTTACTTCCTCTTTAACATTCTGTTCCTTCTCTAAGTTTAAAATTGTTCACACTAACATCTTGGTTTACTACTATTTTTTAAACCACATACTCTGTAACGAAATATTTTAGAAGGTATTCCATCTGGAGTCATTCTTGAAACATGATCATTTCATTTAGTTGTATATTTAGTTGTTTAATAATTTGTTGACTGAAATCACAAGATATGTTTATTTTATTCTGATGTCTTCACTCGTTCCATGTTATACAACTGAATATTCTTCTTGTGGTCTTAACAATCTCATTTCTGCAGCCTCAATTCTTCGTTTATGCTGAGTTTATACTTCAGAACTTCAGATTCGTAGAGCCATTGGCTTTAATAGCACACTTCAGAAGTGTTGTTTTGACCAAATTTTGTTAGCTACTGTGACAACATGCCGGTGGGGCATTTAATTCCCCAATTGACTCAAGTTGTTTTCCCAGACATACCTACCAAGGCATCTCCCTCGAGATGACAAACTTAGCGGCGACCTGCTTATTGCAAGTACTTCAGTGCTCAATGGTTAGAGCAACCGCATGGAGAGCGGGAGAACCGTGTTCAAATCCCGGCTGTGGCGTTGAATTTTTCAGTTGACTCTACATTAAAAACTTGCCTAAGACCAGGCTAAGGTCTATTAAAAGTATAATTAATTTATATAATAACAACAAAAGTAATATGAAAGGTGTCCAAAGTGACTAATACTCGTAAACATCAGCCGACAAGAAATTGAATTGGATTGAAAAATTAAACCTTTTCTAAGCCTAGCAAATGAAACTAATTGAAATGGAATAACGAGGTATATATACTTAACTTAGGAAGAAAGGAAAAATAAGGAATGGCATGGTTTAAACATGGGGCTGGAAGAAACAGAAAATGGCTGACGATATTTGCAGGAGAATATGTCCATTCTGTGGTTTGGATTAAGACTGGATTTTGGCGGAATTCTTACTGGCGGAATTAAATTCACAGGATTTAATTTATAGAATATTCACAGAATAGTAACTCACAGAAATATTCTTAAGTACAGCTAGGAGAAGACTGTTATGTTGTGATAAGTGACTGACCAGAGGAAGTGGATAAATATCCGCATTCTCTTCGTTTTTCTTGTTTTTCTTTGTCACCTTTTACCCTTTACCTTAAATATACATGTACGAGCAATGATACAAGTATTTGTGTGATAACTTTAATAGTTTGACTCCAATGAAGTTACTTTATCTATGTTTAACTTTAGGTAGTCATTCATCTTCCATTCAATCTACATTCTGCTTCTATGTATTATATATTATACGTTCATTTACATATAAACTTTTTAGTTCTTGTCCGATTTCAATATTTCGTTTATGATATATTCTTTGCAATCTAGACAACATTATATGGTGTTTAAAGATATGAAATTAATGTCGACGCTACAGAGTTGACACAAAGTGGAATATATATCGATAGAGTAGCAAATGTCTTCTAGTTGATCGAGCTCTACAGCGAATACGTAGCATGAAAGCCAATACGTAGAGCTCTTTTTTTCATTGATGCATAATTTCAGTGCTGTGCTGCGTGACGCTTTCCCAGGCACTTACAGTTTCGGAGCAAGAGAAAAAGCAGCTGCATTATCGCAGCCATCATGTGACAGTATTCAGAGTGGAAGAAAATCCAGCCGTGCTGTTTGCATAACCCTTTCCCCCATATATGTGCATTGAAAAGCGGGTCGGGCTAGAGTGAGTGGGTGGAAGAGAGTTGTGCAACAGATGGATTTACGATTCCCTTGTGCGGAGTGATAACTCAGATATACAGTGCCGCTGCTTGCATACCCACCCAGTGTATGGCAGTGCCTAAGTTGGTGTTTGCTTCCGTCTTGTAATTGTTATTCCAACCACTTCGCCGACAATGCCACCGCCATCTCAAAGACAAAACAGGCGCTATTAGAGTAAGAAACTTGACTACAGCAGGCAAGGAACAAAAGTTGGGGGGGGGGACGCTGAACATGTCGCACCGCTGGTAGTGTTATGAGGCGATTAATAAATCTCGATGCCGCCTTTTATATTTCCTCCCCATGGGCTTTGTAGGACCAGAGTGGGTATAGTTCTACACACAGTAGAAGTGATGTTCTCTACGCAGTTATAAACGGAAGCATTCCATTCAGTACAACAATTCTGTGTCTTTATACTTCTACAAGAGCAATAAAAGTTTATTCATAATTACCTTTTATTTTTATCTGAAGAGATTGTTGCATATCAGTTACAAAATGCATCAAAGTCAGAAAAGAAGTGACAAAGTCTACTGAAGTAAGAAGGTCAGCAGTTTTGAAGTATTTTACCTTCCTTTGAGGTTGTTATATCGTAGCTCGTTCTGTTGTCTCGTGCGCCAGCTGCTCCAGTGGTAGAACTATGAGTACTTTCTCTCAGGGTATGCGTGAGTGTAGTAATGCGATCGAGCTATTGAAGCGAAATGAAGCAATAGGCTGACTCTGAATTGTAGCACTAGAAATTGTAAGAATCGAATTATTATACCTGCTAAACTTCTGCAGTATCAAAGTTACTGTTTGAAAGAACTGTTTCCGCAATAAAAGAAACTTGCGTGAGTCGCTAAAATGCTTACCGGAAAGATCCCTCGCAACAACCGCTAAATCTTACTTACACAAGTGCGTCATTGGGCACTTAAAATGTACAGAGCAGTAAGTATGCGTGATGGTACCAGAGTAAGTCTCTGATTTAAATTGCACGACTTATTACTTAAGCCACGTCTACTTTAGAAATACTCCCCACCAACGTTATTTCATGTCTGGGCCAATACTTAAAATCCTACGTGTGCCTCTGTTACTAGGTAGCCTAGCTAAAATCTCACAAATACCTTTGACTTCTCGTTCTCATTACTGGCCTATGTGCCTTTTCACACGTGTTGAACCACAACCTAACTGCCTTCCAGGAACTTTTAAACGCTAAATGGTTCCTGTATTCGACTATTGCTAATGACATTCGCTAAAATGAGTTTTTAATTACCTTCTTACCCTACAGATCTTTCAACTCAGGCTTATTAATTAAACATTGATTTAATACACTGCAATTATTTAATTCAGTTATTTCTCTATCTCATTGTTATTTATTTATTTAATTATTTATATATTCCCTAAATAATTATGGTATCACAATCTATAGACTTAACATAGACTAATCCATCATCACTAAGGCTCGGAATTTTGGACCTTGTGTGCCTCAATGTTCAATGTCAAGGAGCACCTCCAACGCAAGAGATACTAGTCGTCCACGATATGAGTGCCTGCGGTGGTAAGAGGAACTAAACACATACGGAACAAAAGGACAGGGCATCGGAGGAACAGTCAAGTAAATAAAACGTACGCAGTTCCGAGTTACATTTATTAGCGAGCAGTGCCCTGCAAAATCTAATATTGTTTTCGTTGTGCAACTGTATATTCCCCTACCGCGCAGCCCCTCGCTCCCCTCTAATTCCTAGCCTTGATGACGTTAGACACTGTCAATAACAACACTGGCGCTTTCCTCCAATCGCACTCATATCGTGGTCGACTAGTGCCGGTATACGTTGTGTTAGCTTTGTTACCGTCATACTTGTAGCCCCAATCGTATACACGGCATACCGGAATCCAAGTTCCGAGCCTTATCAGCACACACTGGAAACACGAACTCTGTTAAAGACCGAAAATTCCAGTAAGCCAAACTTAAACTGAAGGATGACTACTTTACTACATCTCTTGGGCTCGCATTGTAATCTAAATGACATATATGTACACCCTCTATCCGCAAAATTAAAAAAATGGCATATATCAAAGAATTAGAGGACTTTGTTATAGATATGCTAGTATATATATGGTAATTTTTTCAGAATATCATATAATCAAAAGAACAGAAGAAAAATTAGAGCTTGTTACATAAACTGTAAAAAGTGTGCAAAAAGAACTGCACTTCAACATTTCAAATAGAAGAATAAAACGTCAGTGAAAAACTATAGTATAATAAATAATAAATAATAATAATAATAATAATAATAATAATACTGTTTATCTCCCAATTTAAAGCGGACATTAAAAGGTAGAACTTCAAAGTAGGACAATATTAAGGCACATGAATCACTAGCTGCCATATTTAGTAATATGACTGCAAGCTCCAGTATTACCAGAAATATATAATAGCGGAACACACGCTGTATAAATGAATTTCCTTCGAACAGTAAAAGTATATGTAAACAGATAAAATCAGGAATTAAATTATTAGATTTCAGTTCAAAGTTTCAACTCTAATGGACAAATGTAAAACGACTACCTCTACTTTCCTCCAGAAAAATATTTACACAACAGAAGCATCACTTAAATATTTTCTAATAAAGTAAAGAAAGCAACTCCAACTATAATAACAATAATTAAAATTAAATTCCCTAATATTATAATAAATATTTCGTTCAGTAACATTTTACTACCATGATTATTTATTATTTATATATATATATATATGGATTCTAAATTTGCTAAATAAAAATAAAGAAAGGATACACGTAGAGTATGGAAACAGTATAATGCTACAGACTTCAAGGAAGAAGAGACCTAGGAGGACTCAGAAAACGTTGGTGGGACCTTATAAAGTGGGAAAAAAAGGTTATCTACTCCTTAAAGTGAGTAATAATAATAATCATCATCAAACCGGTTTATTGCAAAGCTAAATAACATGGTGCACGAGATATCTCATACATTCTAATTTTACTCATAAATATGTTGCTTATTACTGGCATGTACGACACCTAGCGAAATAGCACAAGCATTAATAAGCTGGGCTCGCATTGGGGATATTCTAGATTAGAAGCTGGAATGCTGATTGGGATTACTTTCGTGGTTGTGGTTATTTAAGAGAATGCTTGCAAGAGTACCCGCAATTCACAACAATGGTCTCAACTATTTGTTATAAAGTATAAAAGCCACTTTTTAATCTAAATGGGCTGCATGTACACTCTATCCACACGGACAGTTCCGGGCAGAATATTTCATGCTAGAGAAGGAACACTTCTTTCCTTAAAGCTCATCCACCGCATATACTGCATACCACCGTCCACCGCCTGGCCCTGGAAACTGTAAAGATGCAGAACGAGAGGAAATGAGGTACAGGAAAGAACATTATCTCTCAGGGTTGCAATCCACCGGGAATCGAATTTGCGACTGCCTAATTTCGAGCCTGGTACATCCGTCTGAGCCATCACGCTCAGTGACTGGCCTTGAATAAACCTTTTATAATTTTGACCTTTTTCACATGTTTCTTTTTAATCTGGTTTGATTTTTTTTCGTAATTTGTTTATGTTGCCTAGATACCTTTCAGAAGCTAATTTTTTTTTAAAATTATAATAGGGCCGTTTACAGCTTTGCGAACGTTTATACAATTTCTTTATATTTCTTAGAAGTGTTTTTCTTTATCATCGAGCTTCCCTCATCAAAATTAAGTTACTTTGTTGATAATTAAGCACCTGTCATACTTCATATTAATAATTCCAGGAATTTAACACAATCGGGGTTACTGTTGGGTAGTGTCATAGTTATTGTAAGAATTAATTAGTGAATTATTTTTCAAAGGAATTAAGAAACCTCGAAATTTGCTTCGCCTATCTCCATAACTGCTTAATAAAAGGTATCAGAACGTGGAAATATATTCTGCGTAAGAAAGAAACACATTAATACCATTACCCACTTATATAAAACTAATTTGTAACGGTACATACACTTATATTAGCTATTACCATTAATTATCACACACGTTCTGCAGTTTATTAATATAAAAGATCACTTTCCTTCTTCATGTTAACCATAATGAACATTCGCGGAAATTGTTTCATTGGGTTGATAATTGACGGAAATATATAATTATGTAAAGGAGTGTATAAATATATGCACTCACATGTAAGATAGAGAAATAGTTGCAATAATTAATTTTTGCATATTAAATCCATGTATATTGCAATGCGTTCGAGTTGAAACGTTTGTCCGGAAAGAGGAAGGCAATTAGAAAGTCATATTGGCGAACGTCATTAGTATCAGCTGAACTACAGAACACATTAGCTTAAGAATTTCTGGGAACACATGTTATAAGTTCAGTACGCTTACACCGCCACCTAGGCCAAAATTCTGAAAGAAAGAAGTGAAAGGTGTTTCCGAAATTTTAGCCAATCCCCCTAGTAACAAAGCCAGAGTCTCGCAAGAAAGGTGAACATTGGCCCGGTCGTAAAATAATTGGTGAGAGTAATTATAATACAAGTGTGGTTTAAGTAATATAGAGGCGGGCGTATAATTCAGGGAGAGACTCTTTTGCTGGTACCGTCAGCGGTACTTGTATGATTTTAACATACTGACGCAATTGTAGGAGTAAGATTTCGCGGCTAACGCGGATATCTTTTCGTGCAAAATTTAGCGACTCACGGCAGGTTATGTTTCCAGTTTCTTTTATTACTGAAAGAGTTATTTCCAGCCGCTACTTTGATACCGCAGAAGTTATCAGGTAAAATAACTGAATTATTATAGTTGCAAGTGCTAAAATTAAGAGTCATTCTATTTCTTCATTTCAAAGGATCGGCAACTCAATGCAAGAACTCAAATATACGAGTAGTTCACAATAAACTTCTCAGTCAATTTAAACTGGTGTTGTCCTTCAGAATACATCCGCGGATACCCTGAGTTAAAATACTCGTAGCTCAACCACTGGAGCAGCCGGCAGTAGAATCAACGTCAGATATTGGAAACGAGGAAGGGTAGCAACTACATTCGTGAATCAAATTGTATCACCATCGCGGCATCTCACTTTCTGCTTCAGGGTATTTTATACATTTTAGCATAAACGAGGGTTTTCTTTGCTTAAAAAACTTATACAGGTGGACTTTGCAAATTATATACAAAATTCAGGATTGTCAACTTACATACTGTTGCCTTATATCTCTCATTATTTGAAGTGTGTTTTAAGTACACTTTTCTTATTTGTATATGTTTGAATTCTCGGAATTACTTGGATCAGTGTTCCCTTTAACCTCATTTAGTTTATAAATTTTAAAATATTTCTAGCTTTCAAAATATACTATCATGCAAAAATATTTGGCAGCATTCGTTGGTGTAATAGTTTACAACCTGTTTAATTGTTTGAAGCTTGTTCTCGATCGTATAAGGCTATTGCAATATTATATGATAGGAATATAAAATGAATATATGTTAAACACGCCGGTTGGTATTACGCTATTCTTTGTATTAACGCATAAGAAATGGAACGTCTGAGGACTAAGAATGTGGAAGAATTCAAATGGTGAATAAGACAAATTTGATGTAGAGGTTTTATCTTAACGGAGTCAACACTTTACCTATAGTAAGGGTTTGCTAAAGTTTTCGCAGTCGTGTTAATAAAAATTAATAGGATAGCCATTAGAAAACAGTTGTTTCTTACATCCGTTTTATTTAAATGAGATTCTGGCTCACCCTTTTATGATTTATCACAACTAACTTTGATCTCAACCCTAAAACATCTTGCAAAACTTGGTTGACAACTTGCTCCTAATTAATTTTCTTTCAATTGTAGGTAAAAGGCCATGTTTTATCAAAGTTTTTTAAAGGAATTAATATTTTATACTTAAACTCTTAAATAATACATAAAATTATAAAGACAGTTAGTATTATTTTGTTAGTTTGGAAGAAAACAAATGTTAAACATAATAATTCAATGTTTTGTTCAAATATGTATATGATGTGAACACAATTGTTTAATTACTTCACAACTAGGTATGTTAACTAAATGCACCCCATCATTTTTATCCTATTATTAAAAAGGAGGTAAACCAAATTTCATCGATTCATACTAAAAGTACATTGTGTAGAAGAATTTGAAAATGGAAATTTGCCGACAAATGAAAACACGAGAAAAAAGAGTTTAAAAATGATCAAACTAAAATAACACTATTTCTGACCTTAAGCTGTTTAAAAAGAACTTGATGCCCATAAAGAAGCTCAATTTTTCTGCTGCTCTGCAACTAATTTGGTATTTAAAGATTACTGAGGCCAACTTTTGAATAATTTGCTCGCTTATCGTTACTACAATTTTATAGAAATATAGCCTTACAGACAGACATTTAAGGCGCTTTATGATATGACTAAAAGCTTCTGCAGCTGTAAAAAATGCATATAATTACAGTTGAGGCTTTGTAGGGTTCAATAACACTGCCATTTATGTTTATAATAGGGAATATTTGCCTTTTTTCACAGATGAGTCTCCTCAAGTATGTTGAACTAAAGCGCAAACAGTTTGGGGTAGAAAGCCTTATTGTAAATGAAATTTAAATATACAATAAATATTTAATTTCTATTATTTCACTCAACTTTTGCGTCCTGATCATCGTGTGTGGGTGCTTTGCTTAAACATGTCTCATTTGTAACGTCTCATTTCTAATGTTAAATCTTCTGCAAATTTTAACAAAGGAGGAAGTGCTAGTACTTTTGGTCCCAAATATCAAATCATATTGAATGTTTGCACTTTAATAATTAATTCCTGCATTTTCTTTTCTTCATCAAATACCAAACACAAAACTTTATATTTGAGTTCAATATCATCCAAGGATACAACACCATTTTTAAGAAAATTTTCTAGCCTTTACATGGAACATTTTTCAAGAAACTTTGATTTTATAAAACGATTTTGATTAAAATACCATATATGAAAGATATTTATATGTAAAATAAAATGTATATGTTAACTTTTCTCGGAATAGCGTGTGAATTCCTTTTGATTCGATAGGAATTTTGTATAATCTTGTATGACTAATAAAGGTTAGACGAAAGCGTACCATAAAAAAAATGTAGATGTCTTTATGATACATAATTTATTTAAAATAAGCTTTTTGTGGCATAAGCGTTTCTGAGATATACGTTACTATGGGTTAGAATTTTTTATACTTGTTATTCTTTTTAGTCCTATTGATTTTCATGCGTTTCCTGCGCTTGTATGGAAATAGAATGGAATTTTAGGGCCAGCATTTAGGATCCTGTTCTTAAACATCTGACTATCGCTGTTTTCTTTGTATCCATAACGAAATCTGTAAAATAGCTATTTTTGCAAAGGTTTATTTGGATTAAAATGTAGTACATAGAAAAATATGCTTTAGTAAGAATAGTTTGTATACCTTCTAATAAAGATGGCGGTAGAGATAGTCATGTAAATGTATAACATCAAATTTTTCTATGTAACTTACCTTAAAATATAGCAATATTATTTGTTGTGTAACCATAATCTAACTCGAAGAATAAAAGGCGAAGTGCGAAATTAAGGATGGTACATTATTAGGATGATATATTCTCACATGTATGGATTCAATATTAATGTATAAGATGCTTTAATTATTTCTTCATACTTTGTAATTTCTTTAACAAGTTGTACATCACTTTTGTGATAACAGGTCTAGTATGAAAGCTGATTTCTTTATTTGTTATTACATTTATTTGCTTAACACAAGTAGAATTTTTCAAACAATTTTAATTCTCCACCCACTTCAAGAGAAAGGATGTGAACTTATTAAACCTACTCCATTGACCTCGAAAGGTCAAGCGTGAACAAAAAAAATGGAAAGGAAATGCCGCTGAAAATAATTACGTAATGACTGCCCGTTAATTAAGAGTAGTCCCTAAATTTTCAGCAAATTTTAAGACTGTATGTAGTCCACTAATGCTAGGGTGCGTTACTCAAGAGACCATGGTGATTTGCATTTTGAAAATCACTTCAGCAACCTCCTCCGCTGTGAATTAAGTCATCTAGTAACGCAAACAATGCAACTAAAGTATCGTGCTTTATCACTATTAGAGAACTTCAGAGTGATTCTAAGTTATGAAGACAGGCGCTAATGGATCCGGAAAACGGAGAAATGGAATCGCGTGCTACGGGTATATTAATACACGTGTCAAAATAAATCTCGTAGCCCTTAATTAGGCTGGGCAACCTTATTTTGGATTCAGAAAGCTTGCATAATACAAGCTTCAGGAATTCGTGTTTATTTCGCTTACCAAAGGAGAAGCAAAATACAAAGGTAGTATATTCCAATACAGTTGATATATAATATTTAAAAATTAACTCTAAAAGTAAATTATGCACTATTTTAAGATAATGTTGTTAATGATATCACTGCATGAGTCTATAGCAACCTTAGTAATAAAGGATAAATATTTTGAAGTTTGTATAAATCTTAAACAGTACGTTGAGATATAAAGGTGCAACTGGTTCAGAACAAAATCTAGGAAATATTTGAAAATACTAGAGGAAGTCGAGTATTTTCTGTATCCGAGATTCTATTGTACATTTAACTGATGCATACTGCATACTATCTTTAGAGTGATCGATGATAATTATGCTATTTTTAATGTTATATACTTAGTTGCTCATTAACAGCTAGTTGATTATCAAATTTACTAGCCAAAACTAACCTTATAAATACTGCATTTTAATGCCTATTTCGTTATCAACCTTATTTTAAAATAAACATCAGATCGATTGAAGATGGACCACGGGAGTTCACTGCCATCGATTACTTTCATCTGCTATTATGAATTATTAATAAGTTGCTATCATGGCTTTCCTTGAGGAGGAAATTGAAGAGTTATGGCAAATAGGAGGCGCTTCTTGGTTCCTATGCAAGATACGATAGACAATATACTATATTCAAAAGTAAGTCAGAATAACGAGATCAAGGAGGCCATTAGGCAGGTTTCACCTGGTATGCTAATGTAAAAATCAAAATAATGCGTAAATTAGTGCATATTATGAAAAATAAATATGAGCAAATACCGAGAAAACACTGAAATAGTAAAAACGTAACAAAAATATTACTATATTTCATGTCCAAAAATAAAAAACTGAAAAGCTTACGACTGTAATATGAGTAGCCTTATTAGACTCCAAAAACGGCAAAAATAGGTTAGTTGGTTGCAATGAACGCGGGAAAAACCCACTCCCCAACATATCATGGTGGATGATAAATTCATAAAATAAACACAGTGGCCCAAGCAATTAAATTACCTAGCTATTTTTACAGGAGTTAACAGCACTCATATTTCTGTAACAGTGGTTTAATAACAAAACATATGTTAAGACAGGAACATTGAAATAAAATAAGTAAACCTTAAAATTATCTTACATGATATCTGGATATCTCACGACACCTTTTTGGTGTCTCCTGAACCGAAAAGCGCGTGTACGTGTTCTTTTTTTCTCGTCTGTGAACAGAGAAATATATAAAAAGTTTCGTTTTTAGTCAAAAGTTCCTTACACGGACAATTTTGGTTATGTTACTTCAGCAAAAATATTTTAACATATGCTGTTCCCTATTTCTGTTCCTGTATCTCTCTTACACAGAGGTTTCTGTGAAAATTCTTCTAGGAGAGTTTGAAGGGATTTCAAAATGTAAAACCTTAATACAGAATGTTTCGGTGGAATACTAGGTAAACGAGAAAATAATAATTGATGGGCAACTGTAAGAGTGAGCTATGCTACAAGACATGGAAATGAGCCTTTTAGCATATCACTCAGTTCCTGAAGTATAGGATCATACATGTGAATTACTTAAATGTGCGAATATTATGTGAAATTGGCTCTAGCCAATATTGAGAACCTCAGAATAGTATTCAGAAAATTTATTCTCTCAAGTTTTCCAGTGCAAGTGGAGCAATGTCACTGCAGTTCATTCGTACCAACTTGAATATATCAGTATTATCTTAATTTTGTAATAAACATGTTCCAATCTGGAAGACTTGCAGATGATCTGAACTTCAAAAAATGCCAGTATACCAACCCAAGAACTAGACAAGTAGTTGACCATCGTTATTACATGCTGTCTTCAAAAACGTTCTATACTCTATCCTAAAGGTTATCCTATAGCTTATCCGAAACCAAAGGACCTCCTGTCCATGTTAGAATAAAACTCTACCAGTGCGTTATAGTGTTTACACGAAGCTCAACAAAAGATTGCGATGTTACAGAATTTGAAGGCATTTCAAACTGTACACTAAGTATTCATTTCTGAGTTAAGTAACAAGTGTTTTTGAGGTCAATGCAGACATCTGATTATTAAAACCAATATTTTTAGAATCATATGTCTCCTTCGAATCAAATGGTAATGGCATGCTTATAATTAAAATATTTATGGAATGATACTTTTCACAAATGTCTATTTTTCTTCTTCCATTGTTGAAATAGCATCGCTCCTTCTTGCAGTACACCCTTCAAATGCTCAATGTTAACCCCCTGCACATAAATATGTAATCTTGAACTTGGTGGACAAAATCTTGTATATTGCTATCTCTCTTTTCCTGTGTTCCCATCCACCCCCACATACACTTTCAACCTACACATCTGTAGCAACCAACTCGCCCACAGAAAAGATTCGAAGACGACGATTCATATCCTTTGATTATGTCTACCTCGGTGTGCGAGCGACGTAGAATAAGGTAAACACTAGTTCAGGCCCCCCCCAAAAAAAAATCCGAATTTAATGTTTTTAACAATGAAGACTCTGGGCATGGTAGCATATGAGATTATTTAAAACCCTTCTACATTTATGTTATACCGCACGATGAAAAATGAAGCTAGTTTATGCCTTTCAAAAACGTTTCAACCCCAAAACGTTTTACTAATTCGGCCAAGTGTATCGCCAAGTAAGACTAGCCATTAACAAGTATTTTACTGAAAACATATATTTCGTTATTAAATACTATATTGCAATTTAAGTTTCTCGCTCGATTTATATTTCATTTGCCATTTTGAATAGTGAAATACAGTTTGTATATAGTGCTAATCCTTAACATGCTCGCAGCTAAAGCAAACTACTGTGTCCCCAAAAATCTTCAACGAAGGTTCACTTTAATATCGCCTGTGGTACTGTGATACGCCTCCCAAACCGAATATGCTAAGAGGCTCATTACGAGGGCTGATCATCAAAGTCTGAGACTGATCTTTTTCCTGTGGCTTCCTAGATAGTTTCCTGTCTGTACATAAATATTTGAAAATAGCGGAGTTTTGTGTGTAATATCATACGCGGTAGCTTGCTAGTAATGCTATGTTTTGTGGACCCAATTTGCATTTTTCATACCACAAAATGGAGATGATGCATGCGTTTCTGGAATAGAATATTACCGGTGATGAGTCATGGCTGCATCATTATGCCCCTGAAGGAAAACAAGCCAATACAGTGTGGAAATCGCCAGGGAAGGTTATGATCATTTCGTTTTTTGACTGTAAGGGAATGATTTACTACCATGGGGTTCCTCCTTTCAATACTGTTGCAGCAGGTACTGCACGTTAGTATTGGCTAAACTGAGGAAGCACATTGCGTGAAACGACCAGAACTTCATCGGACTGGGTAGCGACTTCATTATGACAATGCGCGGCCTCAAGTCTCAAATCAAGTAATACAGTTTTTGACTAAATGGAACACTGCCTACAAACCGCATCTTATAGCCCCAGTATTGCCCCTGTGACCTTTTTTATTCCCATGATTAAAGGCAAAGATCCGGGGCATTCCATTTGAGAACTCCGAAGCAGTTCTTAAGAAAAGTGAGGCGATTCTCAAGGACCTCACAAGGAATGGCCTGAACCATGCGTTCGACATCTGGCAGAGACGCTATAAAAAGCTCATTGAAGTAGGGGGCTGCTTTGAAAAAAATATGTAAACGTTTAACATCTATGAAAAAAATCAATCTCAGTCTCTCTAAATTAGCACTCGTATTATGCATAATTTATTTTCTGTCAATTCATTCGTTGGTTCTTGGATCATCAATGGCTACATAATTAATTTTATGTATTTTACTTCAGAAATGTTCCGTAACACATGCATCAGATAAACAAATGGATGAATAACTTATCTTTATTAGTACTAACCTATTAAAGTTATTACACGAAATGGTGTATGGGTCATTGACTGTACATGCCTATTTAAGATCACGATAAATGTGAAGAAAAGAAAAAATAGAGATAAACTCCTTCTGGCTCTGGCATTGCGCACTTAAGTAAAACTTTTTTCCATATTTTGCCATTCTGCAGTCAGCTAATGGTTGTGCAAATCTTCTTCTAGCTGAAAAAATTTAATTTTGTAAATTAAATTTTTTGCTGGGTCTGTCATTGTGTACATTCCACCAAAATATGTACCCAGTCTTCATTGGCACCATACGGCAAGTTGATTCTTCTGCCAGAATAGTCAAGATGTTTTTCTTTCTTAAACCTCCAGTATAAATCATGCTGATACCGAAATTATTAACTCCTATGATTAATAATTCTACATAGACATGATAGGGAGATAGATTCATAACTTCAATACATAATTTTCATGTATGGAATCAATGCATAATGGAAGAATAAAGGGTTGTAACTGAGTAAGTGAGTAAGGAAGTCAGTACCAGAATACGGGTTCAACAAAAGTAATTAATTAAAGTGTAGAACAGCTAAGGTAATTAAGCTTTCCGGCAAAATTCAGGCAAAGAAACACATTAAAAGGTTCAGCTGGCTAGAATTCAAAACGTTAAGAAATAAGAGATGGTAAAATCGCACGTAGGCCAAATCGGAGAAATGTGAGAGAAAAATAATTCTTAAATTTGGTAGTCAAAAAGTAAAAGTTGTCTTTCAAATTCGTAAGATTTGGCAACGTATAATGTCGAATCTTGGTGGGTAGTTCTACAGTAGGCGGGTTAATAAAAGTGTGTATTTTTAAAATTAGCGTCTTTTCTTTCGTGTACAGCCCTAGAGGCTTACAGACGTTTACGGTGATTAGCAGTTCGTAGCGCCTAAGTCCGCGCTGGATTATCAGTTACCTATCGGTAGCAGCGAGGGGTTTTGCCTGTAAGCATTTTAATGACTCGCGGCAAAATACGCTTTTAGTTTCTTTTATTACGGAAACCGTTATTTTATACATACTGATACTGCAGAATTTAGCAGGTATAATAATACAATTTTTATACTGCTAAGATTCAGTTTCATTCTTTATTTTCAAACGGTCCGCAACACGCTTCAATAGCTCAAGTATTAGATCACATTAAATTTCCCAGTGAATTTAAATTGGTGTTATCCTTTCACATTATGCTCACGCATAGTTTGAGAGAAAGATGTCATAGCCAAACACTGTAGCAGCCGGCAACAGAATCAACACCAGACATTGGAGACGCGACGTAGGTAATGCACAGAACGGCTTCAAAGCTATTCGTGACCTTTCCTTTCTTAAAGGCAAATAAATGTGTTTGGTTATCCCAATTCAATTTTATTTCATTTGATAGACGCAGAGAAGACTTAATTTTGCATTTTTCCAATCCGATTCAGTGCTGTCGGCTGATATCTATTACTATAATTTTCACGGGTTTCCATATGTTCTTATAGTTTATTTCACCTCACCATACTGACCTCATGCGTACTCTCCTCAAACCTCTTTCCAGCTCAGCTGCCCAAAACTTAGGAGACTGCCTCAGGTGAAGTTTCTGCCACACATTGTCTATCCAATGACCAATATAATTATATTGTATGTGCGTAGGACATGAATACAGCGCTAAGATTTTCGCTTATCATCTTACTATATTGCATTATAGATTGTATTCTTTTGTTCTATATATTGCGTTACGTTTAGGTCTCAGTTTTGGCTAATATAATAAGTAAACAAATGAAAGTTATTTTTGCTTCATGGAAAAGTGCCAAAGTATTTCAGTCACAGATACCATGTCTCTCTCGGAGAGAGGGTTTTGTTGATAGGGATTTTGTTTCCTTCGTTGTTTCATTACTCGAAAGTAATAACCCCTTAAAGTCATTAGCTATAAAAGCAAAATAAGAAACGACTACTTTCTCTCCGTTCTGAAGCAACTCAGTTTTTTTATTCTCGGCATAAAAGAGATCCCTTAGCTACGAACATTTAATTTTCTCAATTGCCTCCCTTCTTCTTAGTATTTGATCGCTCATGAGCATAAATTATTATGAAATTTCATTTTAGAAAATGATGTTTCTTTATTCTAAATATTCAGAGAGCTGTCAAGAGTGGATGGGTGACCCCCAGAATGCGCTACGGTCGTTGGTCGAGAAGGAAGTCCCCAAGATAAAGTACTCGCCCTCCGGTTGTGTTTCGAAGCCATTAATTCGCCTTAATGGAGAAGGAGGCTGTTAGACGCTGGAAGGAGGTAGGGGTTCCAGCTTAATTCCATCTCGGAGGTTCTCGGAGAGATTCGGGACGTCGATAAGGAGCAATTT
Source organism: Deroplatys truncata (assembly GCA_030765065.1). Classification (NCBI taxonomy): domain Eukaryota; kingdom Metazoa; phylum Arthropoda; class Insecta; order Mantodea; family Mantidae; genus Deroplatys; species Deroplatys truncata. The sequence goes on from CM060986.1 coordinate 113,670,679, forward strand.
AGCAAGGAAAAGAGACAGGACTCAGCTTTGTGGAATATTGCCTTTGTTTTATATAGACGCGGAACTCGAAACAGAAGTATGCGAAACTCCCAGGAAATAGTTTGGAGGGGAGAAAGAAAGTTGGGGCGAAAACCGTTAGAAGAACTTGCTTTTGTGCGCTCGGAGCTTGAGGGAATACTTTATTTTTCCAGTGGAAAGGAACGGATTTTTGTGTTCTTTCTTTGTCGGAATCCGTGCCTCTCGTTTCGATTCTGACGCCTCTGATAAAAGCATGACGTAGAAGGCAGGAATATTAAGTTTCTTTATACATACACACCCTTACAAGAGGAAGAAGTAGTGAAGATTTTCCAATACAAGCGGTGTGATGAGAAAGTAACGCTCTCCGAGTTCAAGGTTTCAGTTTTGTGCTCATTTTAATAATATGTTATGCACATGGTGTGTCTAGCAGGATACAACTGCTACCTTTATGTTATCATTAACTGCAGTTTCGAAGTATCCCAGAATTTGAATATATTCAACTTGGTTGAAAAGTGATATTTGCAAGCCCAAGAGTTTCAAATATAATTTATTTTAAACTAATATCTGGTTGATCATCGGAAAATACGCTATAGGCAATAAACAAATTAGTGAATATAGCATTCAAGCAACACGGATGTTTAAATAAACTGATTTTGCTAACATAGAGTATACAGGGTCTTTCATAAGTAAGGAATAATACAAATCAAACTAAAATTAAACTGTTTTTAAAATTCTCGGATACGTCCAAGTAAATATCTTTAAGGGACATTTTTGTAGAAAAGAAACAAAAATTCCAGTCATTATTGTACAGGATGTGACATCATAGACAAAAGTATTAAATTGAAACATGTTATGTTTAATTTTTTCCGATTATTTAGTTAAATGAACAGTTTCAATTGTCTCATACAAAGGACTTGGTTGCTATGGGAAAAGTTCACTCTCTCCACTTGATTAATTTTATGTGAAGATATTTGAAATGTAGTGGCCTGCTAATATGGAACAGTTAAAATGAGGATCAGGAATCTGTAAAGGAATATGATTTAGAATCTGTAAATATGATAAAATAATCATAGATAGTAAATGTTGGAAAAGATGAAATATATAACAATGTTAAATAATACACCCAAACTTAATTAATTATCTCAATAACAGCTTCAGTATTATACTCTTTAAGAATGCAAGAGGTATACCACTATCAGTGATTCAAAATACTCAACAAGAATTCACGTTTCGACTTGGTCATTTTTACAGGATGTGACATGATATACAAAAGTTTTAAATTGCAACACGTTATGTTGCATTTTTTTTCGATTATTTAATTTAGTTAAATGAGCAATTTCAATTGTCTCATACAAAACATTCGGTTGCTATGGGAAAAGTTCTCTCTCTACTTGATTAATTTTATGAGGACATTCGAATCGTAGCCTTTGTTACAAGGCCTGCTAATATGGAACAGTTAAAAAATGAGGATCAGGAAATAATGCAGAGATATACCACCATCAGTGATTGAAAATATTCAATAAGCATTCACGCTTCCACTTAGCCAGTGCCAGATTTGAAATGGGGAGCATTTTGAACACCTTGTTAAATAATTAGAATTTCATTTGTTACAGTAGTTGCGTAAATTGTATAGAAACTTGTAAAGCAAACAATTAAGCTGTTCTTATAACAATCAAATCTTTTTATGAAATAAATAAAATTGAGGATAAACTGTTGACGTAGAATCTTCTGTACAAACCTATCCTTGAGAATAAGGGGTGGGGGAACTTCGAAAGGGCGCTCGGGGATGTTCAACCTATATACCTTGGGGGACCCCGCTGCTCTATGCCCGCCGTCATTAGATGTGGCCGCTATCAGCAGTATCCCTTCCTACTGGAGGTTTAATAGGCACAGTAGGCCTTGGTCGCAGTCTTGAGTCCTCCTTCGTTTCTAATTCCTATTCCTATTCGTATCTTTGTTTAGTCGGAGTGGTTTCATAAGCATATAAAAGTCACATTATCTTATCTGTAATTAATCCTACTGTTTAGAAGCAAAGCAAATGCAATATAGTATTTCCCAGTGAACAATAATGACTTCCTAATAATTTCAGGCTTTTTTGTGTGGAATAGCTAGCTTAACTATAAAAATGGTTCATAATTTGCTATATTCTACAAAGTATGTCGATTGCAGGTAAACATACCAATGCTTTTGGTTTCCTATATCTTTTTGTTGCTTTAATTTTGGCAGAAATTTCCTTATAACATGTGTTCCAACCAACACTGGGTATGCCAACCCCTTATTGGTTTGAGTTCACTCTGCATTTACCTACGAACAAAGGCCAAGTCTAGGTGAGCGGCGAAAGGGAGGAGTTCGGAAACAGTTCACATGAGTGACTGGAAAAATTGTTTCGCTAGTAGATAGATAAGGTATCTTTATCGGTATCAAATTATTGAGATTAAATATTTAGTGCATGGGTCATTGACCGTACATGCATATTTTAGATACAAGTAGGTGACAAACGAAACAACAGAAAAGAAAAGAAAACAAAAAGAACAAGAAAAAGGAAAATAGTGATAAATTACTTTTGTCTAACTGAACAAATTTGACCTAGCTTCGCGCAATTTAGCCAAGAAATTGACCATGTTTTGCCAGTTCCTCTGGTCAGGTAATAGATCCCAACATGCCTACCAATATCTTGACGGACTTAGGAATGTTTCTTTGAGTTTAATTGTTTGCTGGTTCTCCCACTGAGCACATTCCGCCAAAATATGTACCCAGTCCTCATCCAAATCACAGAATGGACAGATTCTCCTGCCAGAATTGTCAGTCATTTTCTGTGCCCTCCAGCCCACCAGTCTAAACTATGCTATTCCTGATATTTACTTTCTTAAGTATATATGCCTCTTTACTCCAATTAAATTTTATTTCGTTTGCTAGATTTAGAGAAGCTTTAATTTTACAAGCCGATTCTCTTTACTGTTGGTTGATGTATCAGTCTTCTTTTGACACCTTTCCATATGTTTTTATCATTTGTTTCAGCTCTTTGTCATACTGACCCCATTCCTATTCTCAAGCTCCTTTCCACATCAGCTACCCAAAATTTAGGAGACAGGTTTTCTCGCTGGTATTTATAACATTTGGATCGTAGTGTGGAGTTATCTCCCTGCATCAGCCTCAGCCAGTACTTCTCTGCTCTTATTCTGTAGTGTATTGCGTCTTCATAACATCCCACCTCCCTCACTACCCCCGAATTTGATGTGCCTTGTGAAATTCCAAGAACTCTTTTCCATTATGCTACCTGTGTTTTATTTACATGATCTGCTATTTCTCACCCCCAGATTTCACTTCCGTATAACAAGATCGGCCTTATCATACGGTTATACATCTTTTTTAATGTATCTAAAGTTACATCCGGTTTCCGGGAGAGGGTACGTAATAATTCATTTAACTGCCCTCGTGCTTTATAGTTAGTTACTAATACATGTTTGTTCCATTTCCCTCTCATATTAAACATTACTTCTAAATAGGAGAAATGTTTAACGTTTTATAGTTCTAGCTCTTTGTAATACCATTTTTTATCCCTGCCATACACATAGCCATTTTTGACTCTGAATGACTCCATCACGTACTTGTTTGTTGTCAAATGTCTGTCACTAGAACATTAATCTATGAACACTGGCTTAGAACGGAAGTAAAAGTGGTAAGTAAGATACACATTAAGTGAGAACAAGGTAAAGGGGCAAGCACTGGTTGTGGCAGAGCCGATTTAGTATTTCCTTACGAATACAAATAAGTTTGTATTATATCGGCAGGTTTCCATGCACTCGACTGTACATAGTGTTGAGAGAGTTAAAAGGGTTGAACATTATTTCTAAATTACTTTCTAGACTCAAGTCTCCATGCTCAAGCGCGTACACCTTCTGAGTTTGCGAAGTTTAAGACGCAACTCTCTTAATGATTTGTGAATCCATAAGTTCAAACAAAAAAGCAAGACATGAACTGAACAAACTTGGGTAACAGCGAACCTTAATGGACCTCTTTCTATTTTTACAAGTTCCACACTTTATTTTGGCAGCTATCCAACGTAGTTTTTAATCTCCAAGGGTTTCTCCTTCCCTACACCTCTTGATTTACATCAAAAGAAAACTAATACCTCCAGCTTTTTCTTCGGAAAACCTCGAAGGAATTCAAGTCTTTTGTGCAATATAAGATGTATTCAGTGAGGACATAATTAAGCTTAATTCATATTTGCTTAACACTTATTGCACATTTCACTAATATCTCCTGCCAGAACCGTCAGCCCTAACTGAGATTTATTGCATGTTTTCCTCTGTACATAAATCCCCTTTACAGTTATGTCATCGAATTGCATCAACAAAGCCAACAATCTGTATGTGATAAAAACAGGCGTTAAATACTATATTGTTCTCCTCCGTGGACTAGTGGTACCGTGCTAGCCTCTAGTTCCCAAGGTCGCGGATTCAAACCCGACGGAGGACGATGGATTTTTTCGGGCGTAAAAATCCTTAGCATGGCTTCCTTCGGAAGGGAAGTAAAGCTGGGATCCCGTGTCGTAGATGTACGGCACGTAAAAGAACCTCAAGCCTGATAAAGAGGCCTCTGAGCAAATTTACCGGTCTTTCACGCCCAATATAGAATGGGACGCTAAGAACCATAATAGTTAAAGAGTGTCTATAAATAAAACTCAATTTATTTAAATACTATAGCAAATAATACTCCACTAATCTAATACTGGTTTATGCTATTAATGTCATAATAACATCAATATGATGAATATTGTTTAGGAGTTTTGAACCTATTGCAGCTCAACCCTTCGCTTGATTGCTTCCATCGTTGGAAGAGTTTGTTATCTCCATGCCTGTAGTGCCTGTAGTCTTTCAGGTGATCAAACAAATTTCTTCTCACCTTTATGATACAATGTGGGTATTTAAAACATACCTTCTCTCTTATTACTTTCTGTGTGTGTGTGTGTGTGTGTGTGTGTGTGTGTGTGTGTGTGTGAGTGAGACTGTCTATACGTCAGCATAACTCAACACGAAAAGTCGGGTAAGTACCAAACTTGGTATAAGGTCAGTATCTTCCAAGGTTGCAACACGAAGGTTTTGAATAACATTTTACCACCCACAACTACCCTTTACATAGAACATTTTTCGAGTATTTTGATTTTATAAAAATGGCTTTAAGAATTTAAAACACTATATATTAAAGGTAAATAAAATGTATATCTTAAATGTTCTGGGAAAACACTTTAAAGTCCTCTGCATTCGGAAGGAATTTGTATAACCTTGTATAAATACTAAACGTTAAGCGATAGACGAAAACGTACTACAGAAAACATAGATCTCTTTAAATTACGCAATTTATTTCTGTGAACAGTAGTAATGCCAATGCCTTAAGACCAAGTTTTTTAAAATTTTACATTTTAACTTTCCATGCTTTAATCCCTAGCTTTATCATTGATTTAATCCCATATTTAGGACAATTGTTTCATAAAAACCTCGTTAATTTTGAATCAGTGTGCTATTATTTTTCTATCAAATTTGTGAAATAAATTAAAATCGTTGAACTAGAAGTTTAAAAAAAGGTGAAACATACCCATAAGTTTCCTTCAAACTGAATCATTATTGATAAAGTAGTCGTTTCTTTTTCATGAAATATAACATTAACTTGAATAAGTGTCGAAGCACAGAGGAAAGGAACTTCCAAATTATATTTCTGCAGTCATTAGTGTTATTCGAGATGAATTTGGAGGTGGGGATTTTTATTTTAACAATTTAAATCTGATATTCAGTAGATCTTCATATGAAACTATAGTCTGTGATAAAAAGCATTTTATGGGAAAAATAAAACGACTTCAGGTGGAAAGAACCTGTCCAAATGCCAAGTTCGTCAATTGTTACTATGGCACTACATAGGTATAAATAATACAATTAATGGGAACACCTCGTGCACTGCGCCCTACTATATTTATTGTGGCTACCACCGACCCCTAAGAGAAAGGAGTGAAGTGAATAAAGCACAGGAGGCTAAAGACTGTAGGCGGACAGGTCACAGAGACGCGCGGAAGTCCAGGCTCAAAGACGCATTCCACTGCTGGAGCTGCCCAGAGAGGAATTTGAACCATCCGTCGACCAAGCAGCCCTCTAGTGTCCACAGGGAGTCTTCTTTCCTTTGAACAGTAATCCGCACCACCTAGAAGCACGCCTAGATTAGAAGAAACGGCATGAAAGGGAAATGATGGAAAGGGAAATCGTGGTAGATGGGAAGCCACCTCAGCCTTCACCTACAGACCAGGGAAAACCATAAAAATATCTGATTGGGGGTCGACGGGAAATGAAACCAGGACCTCAGCCTTGCACGTTACCGCGAAGCCATTTTACTCGGAACATGCAAATTCTGGTGATACATGGAAATATAATTGGGAAAGGAAATTTGGGATGGAAACGCTCCAGGCCTAAGTTTAGTATATTGTAGTTTACTATTCTTAGAGAGAGGGAGATAGAAGTGAGAGAAAATGACAAGAATGGAAGAGTGAGCGAGAGACAATGGAAAAAATGTTACGCAGAGAGACAGAAAGGCAGAGAATAATCTCCGAAATTACATAAATTACATGATCAGAGCTGGATTTTGTCGCTAAAGTATAGACTTGTGGAAGATATATACAACGGAAAATCGCTGAAATGTCTGACATGCCTCCTGTGGTGCTGTGATTGACAAGCTGGGTTACCTCCTATAGCTACCTTAACAGTATTCCTCTCTTGAAACTTCTGAAGGAAGAACTAATAGCTTTGTAATGAGGGCAAGCACGTGTATAATCTGGGCCATATATATACAGTTTAAGTGATAAAAAAGGATGTTTTCAGGACGTACGACCCAGCGGAGCGATCACAGTGAAGAGGAAGCGCAGTCCTCAGGATATGAAGTCGGCGCATCCTCCTCATACAATGTAGCCGAGCTTTTGCTCATCCACGAGTGACATATTTTAATGGTATCTTGCAAGATTGAGACGTCGAACGCAAGCTTCGGCTTCCTATTACTTGGCTCCTCTTCCTTAAACTGCTTCCACCCACTCTATATGAAAAGACGTCAACGATTGATCGAGTTACAGTGGCGGCTGGTAGGTCATTTTCAACATACAAGTAAACATTCATTTCAATTGAATAAAGGAATGTAAAGTTTGACTCAGAAAAAGAGATCAAACAATCTGGAGTAACATATCAACGTCTCCAAAATTTTATTGGGGGAATTTGCAATTCCTTACTTTGATTCGACCATTTCAAGGTTCATTAAGAGTTAAATTTTGTTTAAAATCCTTAAAAACATTAATTTTGTAGGTTTTTACATAAGAATCTCCATAAAGGCTTTGCACATGTTGCACAGATATTTAAAACCCTTTAGCTATTTTTAATGGTACTAGAACTATCTTTAAACGTCCCTGCTTGCCTGTTATCAGAACCGAAGAAAAATTTTTCTTCTCAAAACGGCAAAGGTTTCAGTAAAGGGCTCAGTAGCAATTTCAGTAAATACCCAAGAAACTTAAATACTAATCAGTTTTCCTGAAAATTACAACCTCTCTTCGCCATCTACATTGGAACAATTTTGTGCATGCTTTTCGCTCATGGTTTTAAAACAATACCAACAAAAAACATTAGAAATTTAGAAGTCAGTACAGCAAAAATATTAGTATGCAAGTTCGGTACTCAGCTTGCAAATGCAAATATTAGGAAGTTTCTTAAGAGCCCTTCAAAGATAAAACCCATGAAAAATTATACTATAAACACCATTTGGGTTCAGGAACACGTTTACAACCATCCAACAAAATTAAATTCCATTTTATTCAGTACTTCAAAACCTGAAAATTACGGAAGCAGCGTCTCTCAAGCATAAAATGATCAAAACCAGATAAGTTGTTCTTAAAACGTGTTTATAAAACATAAGTGTGCGCTCCACTGAAAATGCAACATTCCACATATTTCAAGTAATTTAATTCTAATGAATATCATAAATGTAACATGCATATATAACAGGTGTTTAAATTCCCTGCTCAATACCTTTAAACCTTTCGCTATATTAATTTTCGAACATTTTTTCGGAATATTTTGTTAAGAACCCCCTTTCCATGCTGTATATTCTAAAATAATTCTGCGATACATTCACATGACTTTCTGTAGCCTCTATCTTTATTAGTAGGTATACAAACTATTCCTAATAAAACTTATTTTTATCTACTATACAATCCAAATAAACATTTGCAAAAGTAGCTGCATTAAACATTTCGTTATAAATAGAAAGAGAACCATACCGTTTCCGCATAATCGCGAGAAACAACTGAAAATCAATGGGTAAGAATTAAAAGTATTGAACAATTACAACCTTTCATAACGGATACCTCAGAAACGGCTTATGACATAAAAACCTTTTTAAGTAAACTGTGTGTTTCAAAGAGATCTACATTTATTGTGTGGTACGTTTTCGTCTATCGCTTAACGTTTACAAGTTAAACAATATTATACAAAATTCCTTCCGGATGAAGAGGTCTTTCTAGGCTGTTCTCAGAAAAAAGATTTTGTTTATCATGCAAATATTTTTAATATATAGCATTTTAATCAAAACCTTCAAAGCCATTTATTTATAAAATCGAGTTTTTCGAAAAATGTTCCGTGTAAAGTGTAATTGGGTTTTCTTTTAAATCCTCCTGTCGCATCCTTGGAAGGTACTGAACTTAAATGCCAAGTTTGGTACTTATCCTATTTTTCGTTTTTAAGTTATGCTTTTCATAAGCACACTCACGCACAGACCTTTTTTCTAAAAATTCTCTTTTTGGATTCAGGGGCCTCAAAACTTAAATTTCCGGTGAAATCTTGGTATCGAATATTTGGGTGGAATACAATACTTGCTCTACTTACTATAAGTAGTAGAGAAAGCAAATAAATAAATACATTTAAATATGATGGTTGGCTTTTAGCTTTCGCTTCTTCAAACCCGTATATCAGTTACGAGTACATGAATTCTTTGCAACTATCAAAGAAAAATATAAAGTATATCATTACACTTTTAAACATTTTTAAAAATGAAGCCACGAACAGGGAGTTGCTGTACGAAAAATAAGTATCTTTAAGTTTCTTTACTTATCTTTCAAGTACTTACGCTAATATTTCATACTTATTTGATGAATGCTACATCTTATGGGATATTTGCAATGATGAACAATACTGAAAACGCGGTTTCATTGTCATTTTTATCCGATTTCCCTACTATAAACTGCATGCCATTTTCACAATTTAGGTTTATGTGCCTATAAGAATTATTAATCTCTGTGATCAGATTTCACAATTGCTGTTATTTATTTTGTAATGAATGGGTTGTGTGGCAAACGTATTCGTCGTTATTTAATGCTTACTTTGTCAGCAATTATTGCTGTTATTGATCATATGGCACAACTTATTTTCAACATCAATTAACATTTCAAAGAAGAACATCTGAACAGACAGGAGCATGTATTGTTGGTATAGCTATTTCAGAAGCTCATTTTTACCGCGACATACTTTAATATTTGCAAATGAAACCTTATAGAATTTACAAATCCCTTATTTTACAATCTAATAGATATTTTACACACTTGTAAAGAAAGCTGTACCTTAATATTTCAGAAATAGAAGAGATAAAAGTGTATACAATTTTTGGGCAAGACACAGTAAAATATCACGAAAACTAGATCAAATGTTATTTAGTAGCAGTTCCAGTGATTCCGATAATTATGAATTATGAATTCATGCAAGGGAAGGTAGAATATAAACATTTTAGACTCAGAATTAATAATTATTTCACATCTGTTTGTGAACACAGCGAGAGGTTTCGAATGAGACATTTAGTAATAGAATTACTATAGCAAGATATTGGACATCACATTCAGCATATTGCGAAGACAGAGGGAAAATGACGCAGATCAATTAAATCCGAGTGTCATTGGTGAACAACAACAGCATTCAGCATACGGGCGCCGGGGTAGCGCAATGGTTTTATCTTCGGCTTCTCATGCGGAGAGTTCGGGATTCAATTCCGGCTCTGCGTTGGCGATTTTAAGTCAGCCCTATCCAAGTCTTCATCTCTGACTTGCTCACATGAAGCATCCCCAAGTCCCAAGTGGTTTGGAGTCCACGGTAAAAGCTGTAGGTCCTCTTATTCCACCGCCATCCTCATCATCACCCTACCATCGGAAGCGAGGGATTCCGCTGCTGGGTGCCTCCACATTGGAAATGGATACAGCCATCGTTTGGTGGAATGAGGTGTCCCCAAATGTCATAGGCTAAGGTAATGAGAAAGTACCATTAAGCTTACAGTCGAAACTAAAAACAGAATGGGGTATAGAACAATATATTTTGTCCAGAAATAGAGGCAGCAAACAAGGGCCAGCTTGGCTTAGACTAGGTTCATGGCGAAAGATCAAATTTATTATCCAAGAGGGCGTAAGAATCTGTCCCTGTTGTAGAGAGAAAGAAACTTGGGTTCAAGTTCTGATCCTGTACTAGGACAGAACATTTGAGGAGAGAGTATCCACCAGATTCTTTATTATCATAAGGAGAGAGTTATAAGTTTCTTGGACCTTGCTGGTTGGGAGGGGAAGCGATTGGCACCTTTTACAAATTGTTATGCAGCTCAGATCGTAGTGCAAGGAAGAGGGACAAGGATGGAGGAAATGGGGTTAGGGGCTTAGGGGAAGTATTTGTTGTTTCGTTAACAGTAGCGTGTGCTTGTGAACAAGTTATATTTCTTCTTCTTCTGTTTTATGTGTGATTTCTTGTTGTTAGATTATCTGTTTCTTTTTTTTCATTACCTTCCAATTCTTATAAAATATAATTAACTATGAAGTCCAGTATGATGAATATAGACTGAAACATATTAATTACAGTGTATTATATAAGCAGGTACGGCCTATGTGACCCATGCGATGTACGAGTTTGAACGTGTGAAATGTTTTAGACCAGTAAATACATGACTCTGTTCTACTTATATGGCGAGCGCCAGAAACGACGACATTCAACATACAACAGACAAAACTTGAGCCTTAATCTCGAAACAATTATGTATTATGTTTCACTGGCTGGGAATTAGCCAATCTTCACTTTCCTACAGCACCAGACCTATGGCAATGTGGATCTTAGTTCAAAATTTGAACATTGAGGACTACAGTCAGCCGTGAAAAATATAATAAGATAATATAAGTGATATTTATCTGCTATTTTTGTGTGAAGATTGCAAAAAGTTAACATTAGAGTCCCAGTCACATTTGTTACTCATGTTCATTTTTTTCGTTCTTATCTTGTATATTTCGTTCCATTTATTAGTTTTAAGGATTTTGATAATATTTTGGAAAAATCAGCAAACTACATAGATGTTTTGTACCTAATTTTCTCTAATATAGCAATTTGTTTTTCATTTGGAACTTTAAAATAGTGCCATTTTCAAAATAGAGTGAAAATGCCGCATTCTTGTTTAGAACAATCAAGCCCAGCAGCATGGATCACGCGGTCCGCAACATCTGTGGTCCGCATTCTGGAGGTCGTGAGTTCGATTATCGTGCCCGACCTTCCTGAACCGTGGGTTTTCCGGGGGTTTCCCCAGGACGCCAGACTGATATTCCAAGAATGCTAGGAACGATCATTACATCCCCCGAATTTCCTGAGCCTCCATTTCACTTCATCTTTCAGCTGCTTGGTTCCTTTCAGGGTGGTAAGTGTCGGCGAGAGGTCTCGGCGTGTGCATGGTAGGGAAAAGGATGCTCTGTGGAAACCTTCGTTCCCCGGACTGCGAGCGGCCTTCGGTCCCGGGACCCCCCAGGGGATATGTAAGCCCACAGGGGGGAAAGGAGCCGGCTGCACCAGCCACAACAGGGGAGTTCAAATCTGTAAACATTAGGGACCCTTCCTCTGCCTGTCGTGCCTCTTGGTCCGGTCACCCTCTGTCTTCTCTCATCTCATCCCTCCTTCCCGGGGGGGTGACTCATCAGGGGCCTACGTCGAGGTGCTAAATCCCCCTCCACTTCTAGTCCTATCCTAGATCAATAATGCAGTGTACAAGATATAAAAGGCATTCAGCAAACACCTATCAAATCGCAGGTTATCAGCATAAGCAATATACCATAATGCGAGAATTTGTAATTGCATTTTCTCAATATTTAACACCTTTTAATTTTAAAATACTGTTAAATAACTTCATATGATATCTTTCAGTGTAAAGGAAAACGCAGTACTTGTTGAATGTGGTAGAAAAATTGAGATAAACACAGATCTATAGTTGTTTTCGAAACGCATGGTTGGCGACGCTTCGAAATGAAATAAGACAGAAAGCGCATTATGTTTACGTTTTCTAATTGTATATCTGGATTTGTAAAGTTCCTGGAACTTTATAAATTAACATACTGCTATTGTAAAACAAGGTTTACAAACATATTTAATGTTTTCCTAATATTTGTCAGTTCTTAATATATAAATTGTAAATATTGTGAAACAGAGCCCGGATCCAACAACATTGAAATTCTTTCATATGATTACTAGATATATTACTGTAAACTGCCGAGACGTTCTCAAATGCACGGGGAAATTGTTTGTAAAGATCATTTGCTATGCTACAAGGAATATGAATTGCCTATTTGTATAGTGTGGCCCGATATGAACATAATATTTAATTTTACAATAACACTACGTTTACTTAAAAACTCACTTTAATTGCATTCCATCAACCGCAGGCGCGTCTTTACAGACATTTATTTAGCATCATTACAAAAATGCTTAAAATGCTTGATGCACCAGAATTTTACCTTTAAAAATCTGATATGTTACATTCACATAACTTTCTCTGCTCTCTAGTACTCATTAGTGGGTATAAAATTATTGCTACGAATGTTTATTTCACTTTCTTTTTCATTTTATTTGATGAAATAGATCCATTCCACATTTCTTTATAGATGTAAATAGAATAGCGATAGTCAAACGTTTAGAAACTGGAAGCTGTACTGGCCTTAAAAGTCCATGCTCTTTGCGTGCATTTCAAGAAACAACTGGCTATTGAAAACATTTAAAAGAATACAAAATTTGGACAATTCGAACCATTAATATTGGATATCTTGGAAATGGTTTACGCCACAAACAAGGTCATTTGAAATAAATTGTGTTTTTAACAAATCTACATTTATTGTACAGTATGTTTCGTCTAACCAGGCATCGGGCTGATCACCCATCCTGGATGCTCTGTCTGATCCACGAGTGTCTGCTCCTCGACGGGCCTCTGACCCCAGGCACCCGCTTGTAAGTCCTACATAAGAGGAGGGTAAACAGATAATGAATGAATGTTTCGTCTATCGCTTAACGTTTACCAGTTATACAAGATTATACAAAATTCCTTCCGAATGAAGAGAACTTCAAAGGCTATTGCCAGAAAATTTAAGATACGTTTTATTTGTCATGTAAATATTTTTAATATATGGTGTTTTAATGATCTTACTCAGCTTAAACGCCAAGTTTGATACTTATCCAACTTTTCGTTTTGAATTAAGTTTTCACACACATACATTGATGTTTGTTTATTCAGGGAGCCTGAAAATATGTATTTCCAGTGAAATCTCCGTATTAAATTTTTGGATCGAACGCAATACCTTCTATACCTACTAGGTACTTATTATGTTTTTCGTTTACATGGCTTATAGCTTCCAAAATCTATTGTTACGAAAGTTTATTTTTATATCTACTTATGTTAATCGAGATAAATCCTTGCATAAATAGTTTTATTACACATTTTGTTGAAGGTACAATGTTTGAATGTTTAAAAATCCGGGCGCTATATACTGGTATAGAAATTTCATGTCCTTTCCACGACATCACGAGAAACAACTGAGCAAGTTACTAGAGACAACTAAACAGGTGAAGTATTCATAAATTCAAACAAAAAATTACCGATATTATTTTATATAAATTTCCTGTTTTAAAGACATTAAAATTTTTTGAGTAATACGTAATCGTCTATATGTTATTGTTTACCAGCTGTACAAAGTTACACAAAATTTCTTCAGAAATAAGAGCACTTCAAGGCTATTTCCAGAAAACTAAAGAATACATTTTATTGTACATGGAAGTATCTTAAACATATGGTTGTTTTATCAAAATTTTTGGGAGCATTTTTGAAGAAATTCAACAATTTGGAAAGACTACCATGTATAGGCTATTATCGTCTACGGGAGTTTCTTTAAAAGCTTAATGCCATATCTTTCGAAGATCCTGAACCTGAATACTAACTTTGGTATTTATCGGAGATTGTTTTTGGATTATGCTGTTCACGCACACACAGACACGGACTTTTTTTTTAATTCAGGGGCCTCATACCTTCTCCCTAATAGGTACACTGTAGAGAGAATAAAAGTCGCTCTCTCGATGAAAGATCGTCTAAGCACATTGCAGCCGCCACTGCTTCTCTCAGTACCTGTACTTGCAGCGTTGTTGGATTACCTGTGAACACCTTGGTGATGCTGGCGACAAACGCAGCGTCTTGTTAAGGCAATAGGAAATGTAGTTATAAGCAGCTCGCTCAGCTGTAAAACTGTATGACTAGCGATCACGCTCGTTTTTAAGGCTCTTCACAGGTTTTGCCTATTTCTTCTTTCCTTTTTCTTTCTATTTCTGTTAGATTGGATTGTGAAACACAGGGGATTCGGCACAGATCCAGTAATGAGAGTATTGTACCGACGCTCCATAAAGGGACGCTCTGGGAGGAAGGGCTGTGGTGAAAGGAGACACCGGGCGGCAAGAAACAGGAGTGACGGCACAGCAACGACAGGCTCCTTACATAGAGCCCAACCCTCCGCAAGGGGCGGTTCTTATACCCCAGCAACCAGCCGAATGCCAAAGGATTGAGAAAGGTTACAGAGAGCATCCTTTTCCCTTATACCATTATTCCATCGCCGACACTTCCAAGCCTGAAAAAGACCATATAAGGTGAAGGATGAATGAAATGATTAATGGAAATAAATGGAGGGACAGGAGGTTTGGGGGATGACAGAAACCATTCCAGCATTCGTCTGACGACTCGGGAAAACCCCCGATAAAAACCCATAGGTTAGGGTTCACGGTCGCCGAGAATGGAACCCGAGACCTCCCGAATGCGGGTCACAGACATCATTGCCTGATGATTACATACACACAAGTCGGTATAAAACATTGGAACTTTGGGCAACACTATTTTAGGAACTGAATAAATGTATCTATGGTTTGGTACAACCAAAGTGATGGCCATAGAAGGTAAACATAACAGAAGAGATAAAATTGTGATAAAAGACCACATAACACAGGTTTAATAACCTTAAATATTTGGGATGTGATAATAAATTTATAATTTAAATCCAAATCTAGGTAATAATGTGATAAAATATAGCTCAATAAATGAATGTATTAATAGATACTTGGGAAAATCAATAAGGAAGGTGGTAAAACTCTGACTGCATAATTTTATTATATGCGGGTAGTTGGCCTATAAGTTCACGTGAAAAATTACATTAATTTTGAGTACTCAGCACGCACATTGTGGGAACATATACTTAATTGGATGCGCGGGACCGAAACGTGGTGTGGAGGTTAGGAGGATGCGGTGGGTTTTTCACTGTACGAAATCCATAACACAAATCTACTCACACATTCCTAGATTTATTTCCCAACCGTTTGGGGTTCCTACATTATTAAAAATGAAAGATGGGAGAAGATTTCTGCCGATCCAAAGCCCAGCTTACCCACGCGGTCCGTTCCTCACGGAATCCTAACGCTATTCCCCACTACTCGTGGCTAGCAAAGCTACCAGCCAAGAGTGACGTAAACAACAATGTCTCTGGTAATGACAATGTAGAATAATAATATAACACCCAAATTATTAATACGCCACAATATTGTGTCAAAACCAATGCTACTCTAGGGTGGTGAAGCTTGGATTGTGAGCAAAAAGAACAAAAATAAAACTGAATGCACAGATATAAAATTCATGAGGAGGTTACAAGGGATATCTATCGGGGATAGAATGAGAAGTGAAGATATAAGAAGGCAACTAGGCATGAAAAATAGCACAGTACAGGACAGTACAAGAGGTAGTTCAATATCAAAAGTATGCTAATCGAATTCCCTTCAACTATTCAAGCAAGCTCTTAGTTATATACCAAAAAGAAAACGAACATAGGACGGCCTAGGGCCAAATGGAAATATCAATTTATGATTGATGATTAAGATCAATACCTGATTAAATTCTTGGTAAGGTAGAAGAAGATGAAAAAGCAGTACCTATAGGAATTTTCTTTACTGTTTATTGTATGGTTTTTGTTTTTCACCAATAATTATTTATGAACAAATGTTTATACCTTACACGTGCCTTAAAGATTAATATATTATTGAGCGCTTAAGGTTGCGACCTCGAATATCACAGCTTTATGTCAGTAGATTCACTGGTATGTAAAATGATTCGAGGTTACAGAATTATAGCATCCCGGCAACACTATTATGTTGGCAGTTATTAGCATAGTTGATTATGGATAACAGCATTTAACCCATCTTCGGACACGTTACATTCGAGAAGCGCCAGACTTTACTTTTCACCTACCGCTTTTAGATGTTTGCCTTTGAAACTCCCAGGGTGTTCCTGTATGATACTTTTTGCCAGGACTTTCGAGCATCTAAGACTTTTGACTCTGGAAATAATTGTTCGGTATTAATGATGCACACTCGCTTTACCTTAAAGGAGATTCTTTTCAAACTTCTTTTGTCCAAAACTTTTGAAAGTGTATTGTTGTCCCGGTTATATATTTTGATTTCATCACACCCTAAAGCTCAAGTAACTTCAACTTCCACTCTGTGGAAGGTGGCAGTTATTTCTATAAATATCTCGTTTATACCATATTACATATATCGAAGTATAATACTAATTCTGATAGGCGAGAAAACAAATCTTCATAGCACAAAAGGTTTCATTAAAAAAGGTGCATTAATATTGTTTACTGTAATAGCTATAAAAGCTTTTTTTACATTTTGTGTAGATGAATAGAATACATTTGGAAATTAATTGTTCTTCTTCAATGGATTAAACTACTCTTGTAGGTCTTGCACTCCCAAGGATTTACAAGCCAATGTCTTGGGTTAGTAGCCGATCGAGGTGCAAGCAAACCGCATCATAGCATATACGATGGGTGATCATCTCAGTGCCTGGTATGGCGGCGAAGAAGAAGTACGAGAAATGTAGTGATGATAGGAAAATTCGTGGATCTAATCGAGCATTCGCCTAGCGATAGAGGAAAACCGCAAAAAAACCTTCGATCAGAATGGTCGGGAACCCGGGACTTTCCAAATGCGGACCACAAACGCTACTGCCTGTGCCAACCTGCTCCTTGAAATAAACTCCAATAATGTTTTTTACGATTTGAGTTTTATACACGCAAGATTTTTTGTTTAATTTGGAAGCCGCTCATATTCATACTCTGGTCAAATGTGTAGGACATAGAAAGAAACACGCTACTTCCAGCTGAAAAAATGAATTGGAACTTCGAAATGCCAGTGTGTAATCGAAGCAGATATACTAGTTGGTTAGATTATATACAACGGAGGGGGACACCTGCATTGCGACCTACGGCAGCTACCACTCGCAGGAGGAAGGCATGAAATGAAGGAGTCACAGGAGGCTACAGAACGCAGGCAGACAGGCCACAGAGAAGCGAACAAGCCCCCAACAGTTCCTGGCTCGAAGACTCGTCGAGTATAGTAGTTCTGATTTTTAATGAAGTGTTGCAGAATTTAAAGTTCAAAATGGCAGCTGGAGTACCATTTTTAAAGATACATTTGAAATTTAAGTATTCTTCTTGTAATTATAAAACGTGTAGCAAATTAAAGACAAAATTTTTATTTCATACATACCAAACTTAAGACGAAATTTGGATTTATAATACCTGACAAACTAGAGATATCATTTATTGGCAATAATTCTCGCCATTTAGTCTCTTTATGATCCCCAAATATTTACTGGAAAATATTCCGTTAGTGCCATGCAAGTAGAGAATATACTACAGTATGTTGGGTTCTTTAGATGGATTCAAAGCATAATTGAAGATAAATGATTCTCTCAGGAATTAGACTAATACGGGATTAATCACAACAGTCAAAATATTTCGGCATAAAAAACGAGTAAAGGTATACATTTAATAATGTCCGGCAAATTTAATTTAAGCCCATGGCAGACATGTGCGCATATTTCATATTTTCCGTCAGATTTTATTTAAATACAAGTTAATTTAGTAATACCCAGCAATTACTACAGTCACAGCTATTAAGGAAGTGTTTCTAGTATGTTTGCACTTTTCCGGCCATAGGACTTCATTAATTCCTAATGACTTTGGACAATTAGCTGAATATGGATCTTTTCTCGGTGGTTCACACTTTAAAAATAAATAAGAATATAAATGAAATAACAAAACCGCTTAATATGCGTACACCTTTAACTCAGAGAACCTACAAAATAGATATTGTAATACAACCATGAACGCAAAGATGAATTTCCGGCGCGGAGTAGTTTGCAAGAAAATGAAATATCACTTCAACAAAAGCCAGTAAAATTTGAAAATCCGAAAAGATAATATGGGAAAAGAGAATTTGTAAGGTCTAGGACACCTACAAACCAATGTAGGTTTTCATAAAAATTAAAGTATTGTAATTATTATATTTATATAGAATGCATACTTGCAAACGTATGTTCTATACTTGATAATAAAACCAATCGGTATTAACAAAACGTATTTCCTGAGCATTAACCAATTATATTACATTACACCCACGCATTTTATAACCAGTTCTAAGCTGCCAAGAATTATGCCTTGATGGGCATTTAGAAATCCTTGTCGCTTTTACTACTGTACCAGGCCGTAAGTAATAGCAATGCAATTTATTTGATTCATATATAATATCGTACATGATTCACATTGTTCACTGATCAGAGTTCACCGCATCTAATAATTCTCGGGTTGATTGGGGTGGATAAGCAGGGATTAGGAGTCCAGAAGGTCCTTCATTAAAGGCTGAAGACCTCTCTGATCATGGCGAAAAGCTCACAATTTTCTTGCTACTTTCTCCACCGACGTTCTACCCATAGAAAAGGCAATTATTTCGTTATTCTTTTCGTCTTACATTCGTAATGTAGAGGCATTGGTCTGTTTTTGCAACTAGGGACACTATACCAAAATCATCTGTCCAATGAAGACAAAGCTCTCCAAACAGCTACATGACACTGTTGTGTCCATTTTTAAATACTCCGTGGCTATTTTTCCAAGTAATTTATGTGGTAAAAACAGTGTTTAAAATGGATAAAAGAGAACAATTTTCGCACAGTTCGTCTTTTAACATAATAGAATCTGATGGGTTACACTCAATTTTATATAGCTTCCAAGGCTATTCTTAAAGCTTATTATTACTTTCTCTAGTACGTATAGTAGGTAGAGGAAGTATTGTATTCCACCCAAAAATTCGATATCGAGATTTCACCGAAAATACATGTTTTGAGGCCTCCTGAATCCAAAAAAAGTATTTTTGGAAACATGTCCGTGTGTGTCTGTGTGTGTGTGTGTGTGTGTGTGTGTGTGTGTGTCTGTGAACAGCATAACTCAGAAACAAACAGTCGGATAAACACCAAACTTGGCATTTAGATTCAGTATCTGTCTCTGCTGCCTTTCAACCTACAGTAAACTCAAATAGAAGAGACAAGTGATTTAACGAGTGTTCGTTTTTTCCATTTGATATCAAGTTCTTTACTTTAAAAATTGCCCAATATTTCATCAAAAGTGTAATTTTAAGGATAAAGTCTACAAACAATGCATATCAGGTGATAAGGGTAAACACTGTGCTAGAAACGCAATGTTTTCATGAACAAAAACTCTGCATCTCTTGCATCATCCTAATATGAATTTGTAACAATAACTAAAACGTCAGAGAAAACCTTGGATACTTCTGATAGGAACATTTATGGTCTAAAGCAATAAATTGACGTGTAGAGAATGGTATTCAATGAAAAAGTATATGAAATGTGCGAGGATATTAGATTGAAAACATATAATCTGCAGCATGCGTTGTCTGGATGTAGGAACAGCGTGTATGAAGAAAAGCGAAAGACCATACAATTGTTGGTAATGTCGAAGTTCTCAGATGACTTGTGTTAGCTTATTTGTTGGGCCCTTATTGTTTAATTTTTTTTAAATTTGGGTTCTTTTATCCTCCGGCTAGCTATTATAACTTAGTCAAGCACGTGTCCCTAAGCAGGGTGTGTAAACGGAAGGTAGTTGTTACAAAAAGATAACATTGATAAAAAATCTGAATCTAGACTTTTATTGCCGTCTCGTTTAATTAATAATTGACATATTTAATCTTTATACACGCCTGACTGAAACTGTGATTTTTCTGAATGTAACTACAGTCCTTTTAGTTGCCGCGCACCAATTACTTCGCGTACTTTACATCTTTTGTAACTAACTCTGCGACGTGCACCTCGTGAGAGATTCTTCAGAACTGTGCGACACTTCCTATGGCTCGAGAATATATACTCCTTCACCTCGATTTGCCTAAACATTATAATATAGTTGCTATTGGTTACAAAATTGCGCCAACTTTAGCGTCTGTTTTGGTCAGCCAATCAATTCTACGAACATATATGCTCTAGGGAAGATATTCCCTCCATTTCTAAAAACAGCACGCTGCCCTGACGTCAATTTCGGCTTTCTCTTCTTAGTGACAAACAACTCACCCCCTCGGTTTATTGTTACCCCACTTCTATTGTTAGTTTTAGTTAGGCCGTGCAAACTTATTTCCTAACAATCCTTAAGGCTAAAAGACATCTAAAATCATGTACATACTATAGTATTAATTTACACTATAATCACTCTCGCATTCACAGCATGTTATGATATAAAATATTGTCTCAGTAAAGAAGCAGAAGAAGACGAGATATAGGTAGGAAGATACAATGTGAGAAATATCAAGAGGACGACAATACTACCAAGAAGTTCGAAAGCTAAGGTAAAGAACAGAGAGAAGTTGAAGAGGCCAGAGTTCGGTTTGGGCTGCAGTGACAAGAAGGACAAGGTGGAAGAAGAGGTGGTGGTGGTGATGGTCGGAGGTTTCGGAGGATATCGGTGATGCCGAAAACTACAACTGGTCGACTAATTTTCAACAATGTTTTAATCCATTAGGAGAATAGGTTCCGGATACGCAAATATGGGGATGTTTGTCTGATTTATGTGTGAGAAATGCTCTAAATATTATGGGGAAAGGGAATTCGGCCGTGAGCGGCTCGTTTAATTTAAAATGTTGCTCGTAACTCCTCCAAAATTATATACCCTCTCAGAGGCTTTTCCAATAAAACTAAAATCTTGTCGCTTCATGGAACGATAAAATTGCTGCGGTGTAGAGCCGCCTATGAGATTTACGTCAAGCTTCATTTTGGCTGGTTAGAACTGCCTCTAGAAGTTTGGAATATGAGAGAGCAATGAGGGCTGAGAGTGATGGATCCATCCCCATTCATACCCTGCAAGAGCGGGTGTATATAACTCGCGTTAACTTTGGAGCGGCGGATTTATGAATTGCGCGGCGTATTCCACCGAAGCGACAGGAAGGCGAGTGTTCAATGAAACGACAGTGATCAATATCAGAGCCCGCGGCAACAAGGTATGACAGGGAAACTGTGTCGAGTGTTCGACAACAAACACGCGCCTATCAGGTTGCGATTATTGTAATGAAGAGCTTGCATTCAGGACACTACAGGTCCAGACAATTAAACGTTTCATGAATAAGCGGAGTGAAAATGACCTAATCTCACCGTTCTTAAATTCACCTCAATATTAAGGGAAGAGTAAATGCAATATCGTTATTGTTAAATTTACCAACTTCAATACTCATTATTTCCAAAACTATTTAAGATGTAAAACTTAATTGTTTTCACAAAATGTAGACGCATGACTTATAAATTTTCTTATTCAAATATATAGAATAATATGCTCTATTAAGGCAGATAGGATTGTTTCTTAATCACATATTTTTTATTAAAATGTATGAGCCATTAATTTTTTAAAACGCAACCAACTAACTTGCCAACACCAAAGTACAGGGTGTCCGACAAGTCCCTCATCATAGACGGTATCATAATTTTGTTTTAATTGCTTCTTGTTTTTCTTTTAGGTGAATCATGCTGACGCAGGAAGAACGCATTGAGATCATTTTGCTGTGCGGACGTATGGGTTGGTCATAGAGAATGGTGACGGATGAATTCAACAGTTGTCATCCGGACAGAAGCTTGATGCAAAGTACAGTTTCTCGGCTGCTTGAAAAGTTCAAGAGAACGGGGTCTGTCAACGATTTTCCCAAATCGGGACATCCACCATCCTCCCCCGAAATTCGTGAAGCGGCTATGGCAAAGTTTATGGCCAGTCCAAAAGAGTCTCTAAGATGGACAAGTATGTAACTGAACATACCTAAGAGCCCTATACATGATATCCTTAAAAAATAAAAATGCCATGTATACAAGCTTCAAGTCATGCATCTACTATCAGATCATGACCCAGACCGTAGGATGGAAATGGGTTATTGCTTTCTTGATGAGATACACCAAGATGACAGGTTCCTCACTAAAGTACTCTTCTCTGGCGAGGCAAACGTTTACGTCAATGAGGAGGTACATAAGCAGAAACTCCAGTACTGATCTACCACTAACCCTCGTTGGTCCACGGAAGCAAGGAGCTAGGAGAACAGCGAATCATGGTACAGTGTGGAATTTGAAATGGCTACATTATTGAACCATTCTTCTTCTCTAGAACAGTGGATGGAGAAAAACATCTCCAGCTGCTACAAGATAAGCTTATGCCTGGATTGGGTTTTCTTGGTAAAATATTACAATGGTTTAGGCAGGATAGAGAATGGTCTCCACAGTCGCCAGAATTAAATTCCCTTGACTTTGTATTCTAGGGCTATCTTATAGAAAGGGTGTACCAAGTGGAGATTCGTGACCTGTAACCATCTAGAATACATATCGAGGAAAAACGTGAACCCACTGCTGGTACACTATGTGATCAAAAGTATCTGGACACCCCACAAACGTACGTTTTTCATCTTAGGTGCATTGTTCTGCCACCTACTGCCCAGTACTCATTATCCGCGACCTCAGTAGTCATTAGACATCTTGAAACAGCACAATGGGACGCTCCGTGGAACTCACGGACTTTGAACGTGGTCAGTGATTGAGTGTCACTTGTGTCAGAAGTCTGTACGCGAGATTTCCACACTCCTAAACATCCCTAGGTCCACTGTTTCTGATGTGATAGTGAAGCGGAAACATAAAGGGACATGTACAGCGTAAACGCGTACAGACCGACCTCGTCTGTTGACTGACAGAGACCGCCGACATCTGAAGAGGGTCGTAGAGAGTAATAGGCAGACATCTATCCAGAGCATAACACAGGAATTCCAAACTGAATCAGGATCCACTCCAAGTACTATGATAGTTAGGCGTGAGGTGAGAAATCTTGGATTCCATGGTCGAGCGGCTGCTCATAAGCCACAAATCACGCAGGAAAATGCCAAACGACGCCTCGCTTGGTGTAAGGAGCGTCAACATTACACAATTGGACATTGGCAAAACGTTGTGTGCAGTGACGAATCACGGTACACAATGTGGCGATACGATGGCAGGCTGTGGGTAGGCGAATGCCCGGTGAACGTCACGTGCTAGCGTGTGTAGTGCGGTGTTATGGCGTGGTCGTGTTTTTCCTGGAGGGGGCTTGCACCCCTTGTTGTTTTGCATGGCACGATCACAGCGCAGACCTCCATTGATATTTTAAGCACCTTCTTGCTTCCCACTGTTGAAGAGCAATTCGGGGATGGCGATTGCACCTTTCAACACGATCGAGCACCTGTTCATATTGCACGGGCTGTGGCGGAGTGGTTACACGACAATACCATCCCTGTAATGGACTGGCCTGCACAGAGTCCTGAGTTGAATCCTATAGAACACCCTTGGGATGTTTTGGAACACCGACTTCGTGCCAGGCCTCACCGACCTACGTCGATACCTCTCCTCAGATCCGCACTCCATGAAGAATGGGCTGCCATTCCCCAAGAAACCTTCCAGCATCTGATTGAAAGTATTCCTGCGAGAGCGAACACTGTCATTAAGTCTAAGAGTGGGCCAACACCATATTGACTTCCAGCATTACTGATGGAGGGCGCCACGAACTTGTACGTCGTTTTCAGTCAGGTGTTCGGATACTTTTGATCAAGTAATGTATGTTCCACCGTGTTCTTAATGAATGAAGTTTCGTCTCCAGACATGTTTGGAAATTCGAGGCGCTGATATAGAGCAAATACTATAATTTAATTATTATAAGAGACGAAAAAATTATATTTCCTATGATGCGGGACTTGTCGGACACCGTGTAG
Source organism: Deroplatys truncata (assembly GCA_030765065.1). Classification (NCBI taxonomy): domain Eukaryota; kingdom Metazoa; phylum Arthropoda; class Insecta; order Mantodea; family Mantidae; genus Deroplatys; species Deroplatys truncata. The sequence continues at coordinate 113,695,179 of CM060986.1, forward strand.
AACAGCACTTTGAAGTTTATTTTCACATCTCAAAACTGGTGAAAACTATTTTGCTGAGAAAATTGGTGTTTTATATCAGAAGTTGCTATTTACAGAGAAAAGCTGTTAAAAATGGAGAAACATGCTCAAATATATTTACAAATAAAAACAAACACTTGCTTGGACACACAGAAGTGGTACCAACTTGTAGTACAAAGCTTCCCTAAAAGATGAACTAAAATATACCTCTCTACTTCAAAGAATATAGGATTTTTTTCTGCAAAGTAGTGCATAATTGAGATTACAGAACTGCAGATGTAGCAAAATTGTTAAAAAAAATGTTCAAAATAAACTTATTGTGCGTAAATTAATAAAATATGTTAAAACTAAGTAAACTGACCATACCTTTCTGAAAATGAGGACCAAGTTTCCCTGAAAACACTTAAAAGCTGAACCTTCAGACCCGCTAGCGCTATTGCGTTAATTGCGAATACTCTTCTCTCTTTCTCTCCAACTCACTCACTATCACTTCCTCGTTGACTCCCTTCCTCACCTTTTTCCCTTCTCTTTCACCCACCCCCTCCCTTACCTCCGTTTTATCCCATTCTTCCTCTGCAGCTTAAGGTAACGGGTATTGAAAGAGCTCTTCTGTGGGTGCTAAAACATAAGTAATATGTTTAACAGTACACATACTTATATCTGTTTTTATGTTTGTTTTGCAGTTGATACTATAGCATTGTTTCTCGTAATAAGTGTTTTTGTACAGACATAGTGGTCTTAAATGTTCATCATATCAACATTTTATAAATAACGGGCTTTTTTATGAAGTATCTTACCCATACCTATGGAACACTTTTGTTGTTTTTTTTCTTCAGAAAACTCAACAAAATAAATAGTTTAATTCTTTGATTTGCTGCCCAATTACAACACACCACTTTGAGAATAATAAGGATAACATATTTTATTCTCTAATTGGGTACTAACGTATCACACGAAGAGGGAGAGAGGAAGAGGGAGAAAGAAAGAGCTCTTAGCTCCAGGTTCCTTATTCAAAATCGTAAATCACCAGGGAATTAAATTTTCCTTTTTTACCTCATTTTATTTACATTTTTATTGACTTCAACACATTTTAAGGAATAGGTAGGTAATATCGACTAGTGAATATCGTAAGCGGAGACTAAATGACAAAAACTGCAAAAAAATTTAATATTTGGTCTTTTGTGCAGTCTTATTACTTGGAATTTCTTATATATATATATATATATATATATATATATATATATGTTTATTATTGTTTGCGCAAAACTTATATTTTAAAGCATGACAGATGACATTTGTACTGCATAGAAGGAAATTTTAAATTCTACACATTTAGAGCTAAAAATATATGCGCGTTTCCTTTCTCAATTTTTACTTTTTTTTACATAAATATCTCAGTTTCCCCAAAAATTTTGAATAGAGCCAACTTAGATTTTATGATAAGAATAACTAAGCTATAAAACTGTAGATCTAATTTGTATTAATGATATTGTTGGTTATTTTTAAAAAATAGTTGCTGATACTTTCTTATCAAGAAACTACTGGAAGAAACTAGATTAGTGAACCTACGAGGAATGAATCTTTATATAGTAAAAAGTTCAGCTCGTTATTTGAAATAGTTTCCGAAATAATAGGCCATGAATCTAACAGATTTACTCGACAGGATAGGACTTTTAACCTTCCATTAATGTAATGATGCTGAACTATGTCTGGCCGCAGAACTTGGAACAAGCCTTAATCAGGTAATTCACCCCAACCAACATTCTTTTACTTGTGACTTCTTGTACAGTAGCGGCTCGCGAGTACAAATTTTGGATGTGCACAAACTTTTAGTCAGTTACCTTGAAAGTGTGAAATGGTATCTATTGCGTAAGTTATTATTATGAACAAATTGATACAACTGTGACCTGCTATCAGCAATAACAATTATAATAAATAATAATTAACAGTAATGATAACATAATAATGCATAAGCTCTCTGACGAAAGAAAGGGTTTCTTTGTGGTTCTATACTGTTATGTGTACATAATTAAACAAGAACGAAGTAATGTGTAAATTAAATTACAGTTGAGAGTATGGATGGTCTGGAATAACCGGGAGAAGCTTCCGGTCCCGTACAGGTTACCTACCTCTGCCATAGTGCTACCATCTAGTGTCATTAACATAAGTTGTAGTGTCAATATGGAAACTCGGCGCGGAAGAGCTTCGTGGACGCCTTCAAGTGTGCACGATCCGTATATATTTGGCCCATAGGGTAATTCAGTCATATCATTTGCACACGTGCACAATTAGGATGTGCTATCGACCCATTTGTCACATTTCATCGAGTTTAGAGGAGTGGCGCCGTAGATTTTAAATTACCGCGTATACCTTACATTTAATAGAATTCAAAGAAAAAGCAACAAATAGATCCGGAAGGTTCGTGTTCCTGTATTTTTATACAGTAGCCACCACTCTCTTGGATATGCGGAGATAGGACAAATATCCATTGAGCGAGGAATCAACGTAACTACCACCCTATCCAGTACATGTGAGTCGTACTGAATACTGTACAGTCGAGTCAGTAGTTCGCTTGCCCTTACGCTTCCGTTTTACATTTCCAGGTTACTTTGACACCCCCTTCCCAACGCCACACTATCGATACAAAGTCGCTGCGTGCACATATTATATGCCAAAGGATATTTGTCTTGTCTCTGGATAGTAGGCAAACTTCTACAGTTTTAAGACCAGGTGAAGAAAATTCCTTTGTGCAAGATCTGTTGAATGAGCTAATTGTTGAGAGATCCGCTACTAACAAGCTCGGCTGTATTTCTGATCTGTTATAGCCGGTATTCGGATTTATTCGGTATTTACCGCTAGTCGGTTTAAATGAATTGCATTACTAGTTGAGCGAGGCCCTGTTGCAATGGGAGGGACGGAATTGAATCTCGGACTGCCTGCGTCTCCTACTTCGTAAACAGGTTCATTTACTGCGGCGTTGCAGAACTGCTGTTCACTTGATATTTTGTGTGTTTTTTGCACGCGAGATCACAGGCTACATACCTATTTGGGTGTTACTTCCGAAGTGGAAGGATTCGAAGGGGAGTCTGTTGTTATGATATTGACCGCTGTGTGAATGTTTTTCTCTGTAGATGCCCAGCATTTCATCAAGTCCTGAGATGAAACTTTCATTTACTGCTGTAAAGAGTACGAACAAGCTGTTTCTTTAATGGAAAAGTTGTGTCATTAAAGCTGACGCACTACCCTATACAACCGTCCAGTTATTTGAGTTACCTATCATACATGATGAGGTTGCGAGTTTACGAGACACAAGCCAAAGAAGTTATAAATGCAAATGTTGGAAATGTACGACACAAGTTCCATTTACTAAGATGACCTTGGAACTCTCGACATCCACCCCTTCCACTCACTTTTCACTAGTCCTTTTCAAGAGACATTGGTGATAAACTCGCTTTCAGGTATTGATGTCATGCGCAGACAATTGACAGGCGGCAAAGTGAAACGGCAACTCTAGGCCGGGCCCGAGAACAGTAATTCTAGATAATTTATTAATTAACTTTTATTGATGTTAAATCGTACTATGTAAATATCTTTTTCTCAATACTGCTTGTATATTTTAAGAAGGGTGATTTAACATTATGTATCTATCTAGGTTACTAATATTAGTAGAGTTATAAATGGTTTAATGTAAAGAATTTAAGCGCTATGTTAAAATACTGTCCACGGTGGAATGTTTTAGCTACAGGAATAGTGCTTTCGAAGGCAGAAAACCTAGTTTTATTACCTCTCTTCGGTCGCCGTGCTATTATTCCTACAGCGAGGGTGTAGAGCCTTTGTCCCATTATTTGATAATTCGCCGTGACCAAGTGAGTGAGACAGACAACCTTAACGGTAAATGTAGGAAAAGCCACGATTTATATTAAACTTGGACCAATGAAATCCCTGAAAGTTTATTTGAAATAGTTAGACGCGTCGAGTCGCGCTAAAAATGGACCAATAGGAAAGGAAGCAGCCTCAGAAGCCTGAGACTATAAATGAATCTGTTTGGAAAAATTTCGGGACAGTTTTGGTAATGTGTGGTCAGGGAGAGATGCTGCAGGATGCGTGAGATATCGCGCCAAGAAGGGAATCAAGTCAGCTTTGTAATGTCAGCTTAGTATTGCAATTTATTCGAGAGTTTTCGTAATGTGTGGTCAGGGAGAGATGCTGCAGGATGTGTGAGATATCGCGCCAAAACAGGGAATCAAAATAGTTTTAGCAACACACCTAAGATCCGCTACTCTGAAAGCGACAATAAGAATAGTTATATTTCGTGCCATATCCACGCCATAGTTTAACAGCGGTGGACAGTATTTTACAGCGGCAATACCAGTTTTGTATACTACGAGTGTTAATTAAATAAAAAGAAACGGCAGTGTCATCTTTTCATAACAAAGCAAGTCTATGTCTTCCTATATCACCACCCGAGATCTACGTTTTCCTTTACCGAGGATAAGTCCATGCTCCCATATAATTTAAGGAAAATTACTGCAGCTAGCCGAGGATAAATTGAAGAACCAACACGCTGAGAACTTCTGGAAGCAACGGGAGAAGCATCAAGGTAAGCTACAGCAACGGATGAGGAGGTGATCGCCGCAAACTGGCGCCCAACGTGGGGCTCGAAGGGAAGACCAACATAAACGGAGGACTAGAAAACAACGAATAGACGAAGAATCTTCAGAGGAAAGGGGCACAGCAGAACAAAATTACAACGCGAACTTCTAGTCTACCTACGTGGGACAACAAAAACAGCTGAGAACATCGCTTCTAGAACTTCACCAGGATTCGAACCCGGAACGCATCAGTTAACATTGAAAAAAAATACAGGTTAGAACTTTTATTCAAAAACAAACAAAAAGGCATGCAGAGTAGTGACCCAGTTTTGTGAACACATGTTATTGAGAGGGGGTAAAGTCATTACTAGGGAGGTAGAACTTGCTAACGGAACCATGAGTAGGTCAAGGGAAGATTTGAAAGAATTGAATGGGGAGGCTATTGTCAGCATAACAACAGATGGAGAAAATATGGGCGCAGCAGAAGTAGAAGTTAGGCTAGAAAGGCAATCACCGAATAAGCAGGTCATTGACGCAGGTCAAAACCAGCTGCTAATATTGCTTCAACAGTTGAGCGCAATAATAGATGAACGGGGTAAGATCTTCAATGAACATAGTAAAAAGTTAGAAAGCATAATAGATGAACGGGGTAAGATCTTAAGTGAATATAGTAAGAACGTAGAAAGAATCGGAAGTCAACTAGATAAGAATTTAGAAGGGGAATCAAATGGGCATAATAAGGACGTAGAAAGAATCGTAAGTAAGCAGAGTAAGGGCTTAGAAAGAATCGTAAGTGGACAAGATAAGAATGTAGAAGGTGAATCAAATGAGCATAATATGGACTTAGAAAGAATCGTAAGTGAACAAGATAAGAATGTAGAAGGGAAATCAAATGAGCATAATATGGACTTAGAAAGAATCGTAAGGGAACAAGATAAGAATGTAGAAGGGAAATCAAACGAGCAGAGTAAGGACTTAGAAAGAATCGTAAATGAGCAGAGTAAGGACTTAGAAAGAAAATTGAGTGAACAGAAAAAGGATTTCGAAGGGAAATTAAGTAAGCAGAATAAGGACTTAGAAAGAAACTTAAGTGAACAAGATAAGAATGTAGAGGGGAAATTAGTTGAGCTGATGAAGGGGAAGCTAATAGAAACACTTGAAGGGAAATTACTACAGATACTAGAAACTAAAGAGCCGAAAACACTAACGGGAGAAGAGACGTTAAAGAAAGCTTTTGAAAGAATGTTAAAAAGGGCGCAGAAAAGAAAGCAGGAATTTAAAACAAGGAAGCGAAAGAAAGGGTTGATCGAACTTGGAGAATTAGTATGGGTATAAAAAAAAATCCAGCATTCAAATTAAAAAAAAAAAAAAAAAGAAAAGAAAGACATAATATCATTGATCCTGACTCTACAGTGCCTGGAAAGGAGAGCTTTCACATGTGAATTAATGAATTATCGTAAGCAGTTGTGCAGAACATTTTTTTTTGCATTACTAAAGAGACTTGAGTATTAAATGCTCATTAGTGATAGTGAAGAAGAACAAGAAACACCTTTGCCATTAATATGTTTCAGTTTCTTTCTGCTTGAATAAGTTTGTCTTAAGGTTGAAACAGCTTTTATTGTCAGAATATTTATTATATTTTTTTTTTGATATTTAGCAATATTTGTAAATTATTAATTGGTTGGTATGCTAGCAATATGCTGACAGTTTTCTTTAAACATATAAATTAGTTTTATTAATTATAAAAAAAAAGGTATCATAGAATGGAAAATTTATTTAAAGGTCCATACAGGGTGATTTACATTTGAGTTACAAGAAATAAAGAATTCCAAGATCGTAGGGAGATACCATAAACAGTTGCTCAAACCGTACAAATGTTTAGAGAATGAGAAGGGTGAAGAATGTAATGAAAATAGTCAGGTTAGTTTACTCGAAATGAGGTAGCAACCCTATGAACAAATAGTAAAGGTAATACACCCGATAAATAAGGAGGTAAAGAAATAAATAAATGCATAATAATTATGTATCAATATGTATGTAAATAGATTTAATTTTAGAACTTGATTTAGGTATTAGCGTATTTCTCTCCACCACAAGTTATTCGTGTGCGCGAAATGTATTGTGTAAGAATGTCTCTCGGAAACCTGTTTTTAAATGGTGAGAGGGGATCAACCATAACAAATGTGGAGTGAATGACCCAAATATAAACACCACTGGTGTGGCAGAACCCTTGTGAAGGAACCGGTATAGCGAAGGGTCTATGTCAACAAAACAAACGAACAAAGGCCATAATCAGAGGAATTATTCTGGAAAAGAAAATTGTATCAAGTGCTCAAAAAATTTATTCTTTTCCAGAACAGGGCAATTTGAAACGGCAACTCTAGGCCGGGCCCGAGAACAGTAATTCTAGATAATTTATTAATTAACTTTTATTGATGTTAAATCGTACTATGTAAATATCTTTTTCTCAATACTGCTTGTATATTTTAAGAAGGGTGATTTAACATTATGTATCTATCTAGGTTACTAATATTAGTAGAGTTATAAATGGTTTAATGTAAAGAATTTAAGCGCTATGTTAAAATACTGTCCACGGTGGAATGTTTTAGCTACAGGAATAGTGCTTTCGAAGGCAGAAAACCTAGTTTTATTACCTCTCTTCGGTCGCCGTGCTATTATTCCTACAGCGAGGGTGTAGAGCCTTTGTCCCATTATTTGATAATTCGCCGTGACCAAGTGAGTGAGACAGACAACCTTAACGGTAAATGTAGGAAAAGCCACGATTTATATTAAACTTGGACCAATGAAATCCCTGAAAGTTTATTTGAAATAGTTAGACGCGTCGAGTCGCGCTAAAAATGGACCAATAGGAAAGGAAGCAGCCTCAGAAGCCTGAGACTATAAATGAATCTGTTTGGAAAAATTTCGGGACAGTTTTGGTAATGTGTGGTCAGGGAGAGATGCTGCAGGATGCGTGAGATATCGCGCCAAGAAGGGAATCAAGTCAGCTTTGTAATGTCAGCTTAGTATTGCAATTTATTCGAGAGTTTTCGTAATGTGTGGTCAGGGAGAGATGCTGCAGGATGTGTGAGATATCGCGCCAAAACAGGGAATCAAAATAGTTTTAGCAACACACCTAAGATCCGCTACTCTGAAAGCGACAATAAGAATAGTTATATTTCGTGCCATATCCACGCCATAGTTTAACAGCGGTGGACAGTATTTTACAGCGGCAATACCAGTTTTGTATACTACGAGTGTTAATTAAATAAAAAGAAACGGCAGTGTCATCTTTTCATAACAAAGCAAGTCTATGTCTTCCTATATCACCACCCGAGATCTACGTTTTCCTTTACCGAGGATAAGTCCATGCTCCCATATAATTTAAGGAAAATTACTGCAGCTAGCCGAGGATAAATTGAAGAACCAACACGCTGAGAACTTCTGGAAGCAACGGGAGAAGCATCAAGGTAAGCTACAGCAACGGATGAGGAGGTGATCGCCGCAAAAGGCTGTATTACCTATATAATATACATAGCAAGGTTAGGCCAGAAAAACACTTACTCCTCTCTTTGGCGTGAGAAGACTAGAGCTACAACGATTGGCTAAAATTAAAATGACAGGGAAAGGAGATTTTCTATCGTGTATGCATACTCTCCGTTATTGTTCATTCATTTTGGAAGTACAATAGGATTTATCATAATCCCTCCATATCTAAACTATAAGACCACAGAATAGTTAGGCTTTTAATTTTCTACTACTTATAGTAAGTAGGAAAATTATTGTATTCCACTGAAAAATGGATTCAGAGTTTTGACCAGGAATACATGTTTTGAGGCCATGTGAACCAAAGAAAGCATTTTTAGAAAAATATATGTATGTGCGTACGACAGAACAGCAAAATTCAAAAACGAAAACTCGGATAAATACCAGATTTGTATTTAGTTTCAGTACCTTCTAAAGATGCGGCACAAAGATTTTCAACAATATCTCTCTACCCTAAACTACCCTTTACATTGAACATTTCTTAAAAGCTATGAATTTTTTGAAAATGGCTGACGATTTTGATTAAAATGCCGTATATTAAAGATATTTACATGAGAAATCAAATGTAATCTTGCATTTTCGGGAATAGACTGTGAAGTCCTCTTCATTCCTAAGGAGTTTTGTAGAATCATGTATATCTGATAAACTAAGCGATAGGCGAAAACTCACCACACAAGAAATAATGGTGTCTTTAAGAAACACAAATTATATCAAATACTTTATAGCATAAGCCATTTCCGAGATGTTTATCATTACTCATTCGAATTTTTAAATACTTTGTCATTCTTTAAAGTCTTATCGATATTCAGTTGTTTCTCGCGATTGCATGTAAAGAGAGACAAGGCCAGTATACAGCATCCAGTTCTTAAACATTTGACTATCACTATTCCCTTTGCATGTATAAAGAAATTTGCAATGTAGCAATTTCTGCAATTTATCTCGATTAAAATTAAGTAGACAGAAAAATAAGCTTTCCTAAGATAATCTGTTATACCCATTAATAAATGATACAGGGTAGAGAAAAATCACATGAATGCAACACATCAGATTCTTTTGCCTAAGATTATGAATCTCTAACCCTTCCACCCGACCTTTCTTTCATTGTAATCGATTTTGTGTGTTTGGGGAAAAGGATTATTAAAGCAACATCTGGCAGCCAATGAGTTCTTACTCTTCTTCCTCCTATTTCAATAAGTATTTAATCATTTGATTAATAAAAGACTGAACTGAATTGCTAGGAAATAATAATAGCATAACATTTCAACTACTAGTTTTATATTCAGCTGTAATTAATACATACATAATGATAGAAATCAATGACATTATAGGAGAAAGTACGTCATTCGTTTGTTTTTGTTTAGTTTCTAACGTCTTTGTCATCAACATGCTTTATTTACTTTCTTGAGAAGTTCTTTGCTGTATCTCTGTTTTCTTGTTCTCAGAGTGCCTTCCATTTGTCTTAGTTTATTCCGTCTTTCTTTTGTTCTTTCAATGAAAATATATTACTTAGAACTTTGAACGCAGAACGTTGAACTTCCCTTTAAAAAACTGTAGCTACTCTAAAAGATTAGATGACAACTTCTTTGACTGCCCTTATTTTACATTTTTCGGTCTTGGAATGGATTTCCAATTCCATAAAATGTGTTCCTAAAGGAAACGGAGAAACAATAGAATGTCGAAATTATCGTTCTTGGCTCTTTGTTAAAATCGACTTTATTGATAAGAGATAGACAAGAGATGCTTTGGAAGATTTAATTAACAAAATAAGAAACTGAAAGTTATGTATCAAAATAAGCTACGAAATTTTACAAAATGATTTCGTGTGCCGTGAGACTTACATTCGCAACGGTTAGTTTTAATTCTTCATATATTAAGTTTTAAACCACTCACTTAGTTAACACTATTAATAAGAACTTTACTTTTAGCTATGTTAGTTGAAGCTCAATCATGAAGTTTTTCCTAAAAAGCGCGGAGTTCAGAAATATACACTCGAATCTAACTCACCTTTGAATCAAATGCAACCTAATCTTTTAATCCTGCATTTGGACAAACAAGGTGCACATTAAATTCGCGAAAATTGGTATAATAACTTTAAGTTTGTGGTACTATCTTTTTTAGCAGATAAAACATTTGGTAACGTGGTTAAAAACACGTAATCAATGTACCATTGGTAAAAAAGTACATTCTTCTGTTTTTCCGCAACAAATATAGGGGGCTATGAACTTAAAGCAGCCAATTATTGTGAAATCGATACAAATATTTTGGCAATTAATGACATTTTAGAATTTAATATTTTTCAGTTGACACTCCAATTAATGTATAAATTCATTTACAACTTCATATTACGAGAATATATAGGTTTTATTTATGCATATAAACTAATGATGTTTTATGCAAACTAATCACCACCTCATCAAGTTTTAATAACTCTGCAAATATTTACTCAACTCTCAACTACTAGAGAAAATATGAAGTTGAGTGGTAAGTTTTTTTCTCTCTCTTAGCAGTCTCTTCTTTGTCTTTGATTCAGGCGAGGATAGTGTGTTTATATACCTAAACTTAAGATTTGTTCAAGAGAAGCTGATTACGTTATTATATAATCAGTACATAAAGCTCAAATAAATATATGCATCACCACTAAACCACAGTTTTTAATTTTCATGGATTCTTTTTACTCTTCAGAAGTTTCTGCTGGAGATACTAGCAGTAATGGCCACTACGCTCACCTATAGAAAATGTTCCGAGCACTGCGCTCGACTTCTCAACAGTACTGTTGAAATATCAGAAAACTTAGCGTCTTAAAATCAACAGTGCTATGCACCAGCATCAACTTCACCTAATTTACTTAAGCCGAGAGTAGATTCCTTGTGAACTTACCGAAAACCTGGCCCAGGGACTTTTCGAAATTAAAAGAAAAAGTTTCTTAAAATCCGCTAGACGACCGATTCTGGAAACACATTATGATGTGTGATGAAATATGACAGTAGTTCCGTAACCTGAGAAGAGAAAGTAATGGATATACCCTGGGAAAGAACCTCAGTCTTGGTAGGGTAGAATCAGCCGACTGAAAAATTCAATGCCATAGCCGGGATTTGAACCACGGATCTCCCGGTCTCCGTCTGACTCCTCTAACCACTGAGCTACCATGGCAACATGCCGGCACGACACTCAATTCTCCAGCTGATTCGCATTTTTCCCGGTAAACCACAAGGAGATCTCAAACAATCGCCAACTCGCCTCAATAGCTCAAGTATTAGATCACGTTAAATTTGTCAGTAAATTTAAACTGGTATTATCCTTCAAATTATACTCACGCATATCCTGAGAAAGTACTCATAGCCCTACCACTGGAGCAACTGGCACACGAAAAAACAGAACGATATACAAGACCGCGATATCTGAAGCAGGTAAAGTATAGTGCTTCAAAATTGTTGCACCATCGACATCATTAACTTCAGTTGGTACTGAGAGAAGCCCCAACCCCACCCCTGTTTTGTGAGTATAACAGCTGTGTCCACCGCATTGACAGGGTACTTTACCTCCCGAAAGGTATAATCGAACTGCCCAAGGGTAAAATTACAATTTAAACGTTATTTTCATGCTAACTACCGTTTTCTTAATAACAGTTTTGTTATTGCCGTTTAGTAGCCGCAACAACTTAACCTTCGTCTCCATGTCACAAATGAAAGCTTTCATATAGGTAAACGTTGTAGTTGTTCAATTTAACCACACATGCACATAATTATTCCATCTCTTTCTCTAGAAGGTGAATTATTTGTAATAGGTTTCGCCTTTCCTTGTGTACCAATTGTAGCAAAACTCTTTCATAGGCGATATCCGCAACATCCCTTCATTTCATATAAATTATAAAATCGTTCATTGGTTTATTTTTATGCTCCAGGCCAGTCACATGGGAATCGATATAGGCTGGGTGGAGTCAAATGTTGTTCACTGAAAGTGGAAACCCTACGAATTCGAACAACACTATGGCGGTTGAAGAGAATTGGTCACTTTCTAAGCATGATAGAGAACGCAACAACATTGTTAATACTATAATTATCTACTCTAAGCTATAGAACTAAGAACGTTGCTATTCAAGAACCGTGCTGCCATAAGAGAATAAACAGCTGTTTGTTTGCACCAGTACGCATCTCTCTGAATTACACCCCCTCACCCTAATAAAATTGGCACGGCATAACAAGCCTAAATTAAGTAATCCCCGCATATTGCCAAGCGAATTCACATTTTTCTCATGGTTTGTTTAACAGAAAGCTTGCGTGACAGATTAAAATCTAACAAAGCATGTTGTGCAATCAAAAGCATTCCGCAACGTTTGTACTGAAATCATCATATTTTATGCCTAGTCATGCTCCAGTCATTCCATGAAAATGAGGTATTTGTCCAGAAATGCGTTTTTAATTTCTCTACCAAGTAACTAGTTAGTGAAATTAACTGTGATAGATACAGGATTTCACCGGAAATACATGGTTTGAAGCCCCCTGAATAAAAAATTAATTTTTATTAGTAATGTGTAAACAGTATTGAAAACCAAATGTCGGATACATATGTAAAATTTGGTATTTGAAGTTTAATATCCTCCAAACATGCGAGATGAATATTTTCAAGACAATGAATGTTCCATTCCAAACTACTCAATAAGTCTTTAGAAAAATTTCCCTATATTTCTAAATGAACGTATTTGCTTATATTTTTGTTTATTACAGTAAACTAGGTGGACAATTCATGTTATTTTATCACATCATATTAGCATGAGTTCTATTACTTTGAAGCTTTATTTTGCACTAATATCTTCCACTAAAACGGGCAAATCTCTAACTGTAATGCCTTAGGCAATACGCTTACTGGAGATTACAATACTCTAAACCGCTGATAAGCGCCAACGAACAGTTTGTGCCGTAGAAAAAGGACAGCAGGTTATAACGAAGGATTTAACATGGATTTCTGCAAGCTGTCTACCAGTTTTCTTATGCTGCTGATTAAAAACTTCCATGAAAATAGAATGTAACAAATGAGAATATCAGTTGCTGCGAAACACAATAATTTTATGTATCACTTAGATACACAGATTAACACAAACGTTGCAGTTGAGTCGCTTTTGGCATACACTCAGAACACAACACAACACAACTGATCCGTCGAATCACAACTCACAACTCAACTACTAAGTCACAGTTCACAACTGAAATGCAATGGCCGTGTCCACTTTCACTGTTTACTTTTCACTTCATAACTTCTAAACTGACTGAACTGTCCGACCGGGTAAGAGCAGTCCTTTATATACGGCTTGCATGCAAAGCGGAACGTTCTAGAAAATGAGGTTACTAGTACCGGCCCGAAGGAATTTTGTGGAACAGTAATTACTTAAACTGCTGGGAAGTGGCGACTATTATTCAAAAGGGACTAGTCATTAGCCACCCCAGCCTGCCATGTAGATAAGTCGATATGCGCTTGCACCGCCGGCCCAGTTTAATAAATTTTGTTACTATCTCGGTTCTATTTTCAGCGTATGATTTAATTGAATAGATCATTGGTACCATTTTGTAATTTATTAGTTTCACAGAATGCATAAGTGAAGAATAAACAGTTTTTCGTTAAAAACAAGTTGTGCTTAGAGACATAACATTGCGTTTGTAATTTAACAGCGAACACCTCTGCCATAGTTTCCAAAAAGAGGATTTTTATCGAATTGTTGAGCATTAGAAGAGAAAATATATTCTATGCGCTAAGCTAATCAGACATGAAGCGAGTTCATAAGGCGTTTACTTACTCTTCAAAACATCAAGATTGCTATTTTTCAGAAGATGCCAATTTTAGTACTGAATTTTGTGACAGTTTCTACTACACCTAACCTTTAAAGATTTCTTCAGCAAGAATATGAATTTAATCAAAACTACATTTTCAGAATGTCCAAAATTCATGTTGATGAAATTTCGTACAATATTCTTTGCCTAGTGTCAAGAATTTGTAGTTTCCAGATTTGATAGTGTATAAAATTCTGGACACAGTATATTAATTAACCCCAATGTATTTTGCAAGTCTGCAGTAACCATTCAATGTACATTTATTTCAGAAGACAAAATATGAAGCCATCATTAAAATGTTTATAATACACATTGTTGAAATTATACAGGAGTTCAGGTGGTTTAAAGCCTTAAAACGTGATTTATCTTCTAGAGAAATTTTCCAAATCTATTGCTATAACTCAGTGTTCAAAACAAATATTTCATCTTAGTTTACCACATTATCGATTTTAATGAAATTTGTGCACATTATTGATGAGAAAATTGTTCATAAGCTTAACAATATCAAGAAAACGCAGTGAATTTTGTAGAAATTTTCCAGCTTTCCGGCTTTAGCTAGCATTTTCAAAACGTATATTATTGTATGTCTTGCCCATGGAGTTTATTTTGTTATGGAGGATGCGTCTGTTGTCTGGTGCTACCTTATATAACACAAGCGAATAACGGTTAAAGACTTCACAGTTTACTCATACTGATTCAGAAAAACAAGGAACGATTCAGTCCATTCTGTTGCCAGTAAATTTTGTTGTTTTGCTGCGAGTTTATATGCTGGTTCTGGCTTTTATAATTATGCAATTATATCTCTGACTAAATTAATGCAACACTTACTGACAGCCAGAGTTACACTTAAAATGTTAACTGCGATACTATGTCATTACCCATTCAGATTTGCTTTTACAAGAATATCTGGGACACAACCATAATGCTGTATTTCTAAACATTACTCTTACTCTTTCATGTTTAGTGTTTTCTACTAGATCACCATTTACAGGCGAAGCCTGTACATACTTTTGCGGCATATGTTCCCAAAGGAAGCTTTATGTGTAAAATTCATCGCTTCTAGGGAATTGCAATGAGCAAACATGAAGGTCGATTAAAATGTGATTGCTGCTTGTAGCATGAAAGCAAATGAGCAAGTGTGAACAGAATGTGTTTTTGTATATACCGGAACCAAATACAGACTTGCATAACTGTAATAGCTTTGGCAGTCTAGAGGCCAGGACAATGCATCAAAATATTGCGACTTCTATGATAACGTATAGCTAATATATATGTAAATTAGTATGTATACTGGCGTTCATAAAAAGTGGCTAATAATAGAACGAAAGTTTCTGTTGGTACTGATTTAGCTCCAAACTCCACAAGCGTGACCACCTCGGTTTTTTAGAATAATGTTAGCCACTGAATAGGTAGGGTACTCTACCTCCCCCAAATTATGGCCGAACTGCCGTAGAATACCATTACAGCTTAAATATTATATTTTTATGCCACACCTCCAGTTTCTTATTGCCGTTTAATGGCGGCAACTATTTTAACCTTCGTCGCCATGTCGCTGATGAAAGCTCTCATATATATAAATGTCGTAGCTGTTGCTGAGTTTAACCTCACATGCAAAAAATTCTTCACCACTTCCTCTATAAGGCGGAATTAGTTTTAATTGGTTTAGCTTCCTTGTGCACAAATCGTACCAAAACTCTTTCTTATACCAATGCGGGAATGAACCCGTGGGATGCGTACCACCCCATTATTCCATATAGATTATAAACATTGTTAATTCGTTAGTTTTTATGTTCCTATCTTGTTTATCAGACCACCCACATAGAGAACTGATATAGGAAGGGTGGAGTCGAAAGTTTGTTACCTGAAGGGGAAACCTTACGGAGGGAAAAACACTAGATTTAGAGGAATTGCCCACATATTATGCACAACAGTGTGTATTGTAGCCTTTATGTGTGCGCATTGTCGCGACGGACACATTATTGCTTTGTCGCATGACATTGTTTAAGCTATTATTTCGTTTGTGAGGTTCAATTCATGTCCGGCGCCGCATTTCCCTCACCACACCTCCTAGTCAAGGGGGTGAGGGCAAGTAGAGGGACTGGCCTCGTTGTTCCGGTGGCCTCAGTAGCCAGAGAGTCAAGTGTGTGTCTTCAGCCGAGTGGTTGTGTGCGTGTTTTCGTGTGCGTGTGGAGCATCTCCCTCCGATGTTTGCCGTGTAATCGGTTGTGAACGATGTAGTGGCACTGTCAATTTCAATAAACCACAGGTAATGTGTTAAATCTGAATTTAGGTGTATTTTGTTATACATATCTCACGCCTGCTTTAGATTTGTGCAGCTAAGTTCCTGGTCCTCTAGCTGCCTCAGAGTCTACGTCCCCCAATGTTTATGCCGGGGTAGCTAAATTTAATATCTAGCTGCAAAACCTTTGGCTTCACCCCGGAATATAACATTATTATAGGACAGTTCTTTAAGTTTTGCACATTCAACGAAACTTTGTTAAACTATCATCTTAGTTATAAAGTGGAGGCAAGGCTGAAGACCAATTAGCAGTTTCTTCCGCCGAAGGATCGCAATTTAATGCCGACAATAGCTTCTTACATGTCGCTATACTTCACTTCCCGGTGCTTCAGACATGTTCTCATATTCCCGAGCAATATCAATAAGCCTGCCTTTGTATAACAGATCAAAGTTACGGCAGAGATGATATAAAGAGAGAAAAATCTATTTCGGGTTTAATATGTAAGGAAAGCCTCTTTCCAATTCATATGAAAGCAAAGGCAAACTATCAGGAATATGGTTTTGTCACTTGATGCCTGTCTTTCAAAGGATAACTTGCATGTTGGAGCAAGGTCTTAACGGTATGTTGACGTTTTTACGTCGATTAAATCCAGAAGGGAAACTGAAGCGTTACTAACAGAAAACATCCTTTCAAAGGTCTGTAAATTAAATGGGATTTCCTTCTGTACGATCCGCTTATCTTCGATGAATATTGGAAGTGTTTTGTTATGTGCAGCAAGGCTTTTTGTGTTACAATTGTATCTTAGTACACAGAGGAAGAAGCAATAATTCTGATGTTAATACTAAGTGCGTCTGTATTTCTGTCCCTCGTCATAGACTCCTTTCCCGGTAGAACAAAACATCAACAATTTGAAATAAACTGTCAAATGATGGCGTTAATCACTATGTGTATCGTTGCTTTGCAAAGCAATGCAGGAAAATCTGTGCAACCGGCGCACGGTTTCCTCCATGTGTTCATAAGTATTGTACCTACCATGGGTTAAATGATTAATACGATTCTGTGGTGCATCTGATGATGATGGTTATATTCTGCTACCTCATTTAATTTCTGCCTGGAAGTGCTTATTGCCCGTTCTCTCTGCATACGCTACCACAGGTGCTGGTCACTGATGATGCATGAAATTAAATGGTAATAATCCGCACCAAATACTGCACGGTTTGGACCTTTTGGTCCATTTCGACAACACCAATTTTTAAAATTGGTCCTTTAAACGTTTTCTCAATCTCCCGACCTCTCTTTTTCTTCTCTGCATTCATTCTGCATAGATGGCCAAATCATTGTTTTCTGTGTCCTTCTATTATTTCTGATATACTGGCTATATATAGTTCTCCCCGAATGTCATCTTTATTACTTTCTCTACTACCTATAGAAATTACTGCAAGTATTGCATTCCACCCAAACATTCGATACCGAGATTTCACAGCAAATACATGTTTTGTGGTGCCCTGAATCCAAATAAAGAATTTTTGGAAACAGTCCGTATGCGTGTCTGTCTGTAAACAGACTCAAAAACGATAATTAGGACAAATACTAAACTTGGTATTTGAGTTTAGTATCTTCCAAGGATGTGACACGAAGATTTTCAAGAGAATCCCATCCCAGACTATTCTTTACATGGAACATTTTCGAAAATTTTTATTTTCTCAAAAATATCTTTAATGATTGTTATTAAAAGTCATACATTTAAGATAATTTCATCCCAGGTGAAATTTATATCTTGAATTTTCTGAGAATGCCCCAAAAAGGCCTATTCCTTCGCATAACTGGCAAACCGCAAGAGGTAGGAAAAGTTTTATTACACAAAAATGTAGATCTCATTAAAACACACAATTTCTGTTATACACACCTTTTTGTCGAGTGAATTTTTTCCGAGATATTCCTTGTTATTTGTTTGAATTTCCCCATACTTATTTTTTTTCTCAAATGGGAATTCGTTATTCGTTTCTTTTATGTTCTGGGTATGCAGAAAGAATGGAATGTTCCACATAGCAACCAGCCCTTAAAAGACTTGACTATCGCTTAAAACCTACCATACTCCCCTTGCACCTACAAGAAAGTTAGCAATATTTATCTCAATTGACATGAAGTAGATGGGGAATAAGCGTTTGTAGAGATAGTTTGTACAATAGTAGAGAAAATCATGGGAGTGCAACACATAAGACTTTTTAGGTCCAAAAGCCATTATCCAGGTAAACATCTTCGTCATTTCATGTTTACTATGTCACAACCCTTATTTCTTAAATTTAGGTTATACCTATATCCCAAGTATTTGGAGTTCTTAATAAGGAAATGGAAATTTGGGAAGGAAACGTTCCAGGCCTAAATTTCGTGTAGCTCCCCGGCATTTGCCAGTTATAAGGACTGAGGAAACCCTGAGAAATGCCTCTGTTAGGGTCCTTCCTAGATTAAAACCGCTCATGAGTACGCATTTTAACGATCTCGGCCATCCACGTCAGTAACTTCTGGTTAAGTTTTTGCCCACTCTATCACTTTTTGTATCTAATAAACATCCCCATCTTCCTATGGGGTAATTTTCACTAACTTACTCATCCCCTGTTTGTTTCCAAAGCTTTAACTCTCTCTGTACCCCTGTTTTTACTGCAGGACATTCCTTATCATACTAGGTATCATTTGAAACTCTTCTTAATATATTTGTTTCCTTTTCTCTTAACTGTTTCCTCTATACGAGAAATACGCTCTTCAGTACGAGTACTTTTATCTTCAAGTAATCTTGCATTTTCTATTCTGCGAAGTTCAGTGGCGTGGGGTGGCTTATTTCTCAGGTAAAGCTTTAGCTGGCGGGAGGGGTACACATTGCGCTGAACTCGTGTCTCGCGTAGCACACACAGTGTAAAACAGCCAACACTCTTTCATTGTCGCGCGTTTTTACCCCCTACTTGCCTCAGACCAAGTGGATACTATCTCCTTCCACACCTCTACCTGATTGGAAGAGCTCCCCTACCCACTAGTTAAGACGTCGCGGAACGGACAGTAGAATTGTTTTCTCCAACAATTTAAATTTATTTAATTTTATAAAGAATTTTCAACTCCTTAAATGAATGGATATAAATTATAAAGATTAATATAATTATTAGAATAAGTTTACACAAGTTTTGTAATCAAAATGTTATGTATGGAAAAGGTAGTGAATAAGCTCGTTCATTCGTAATTTGCTAAACAAATCATTTTAGCTCATTCTTATAGTCTCATTAGATTACATTCGTAATTTAGATATTAGTTCGAGAGCAGAGTCAAGTAGAGAATGGATTTAATACATTTGCACTGCTTTGAAATGCCAGTTGTCTTTTCTCAACTTAGAGTGGCTGCTCGGAATCAATAGTACGTCGTGGAGATAAAAATCTGATTTGCCATATTCATATGACTTTCTCTACCATCTCTTTCAAACTCTTCTTACAACAGTTTTATCCATTTGTCTCCTTTATTTTAATCCATGTGAACGTTTGCATGAATGGGTTCGTTACACATTTCGTTGTAGATACACATCCTACAATAAGAATCTTCATCCGATTTCTGATAGTCTGTAAGGGCGTTAATAGGGCGTACCTTAAGATATCTGCTGGCGCCTCTTTCACCCTAGGTGCGCTGAAGGAGGAAGGAGGCTATAGTTTGCCTGTTTAAGGACATGTAAATAGGCTAGGAAACGCTAATTTATATGAGGATCTATAACTAATGTTTGAGGACTGAAATGTTAACATTTCGAGAATTGATTCCTATTAAAGAGGACTTCGAACAGACAATTGCTGTATATACGCAATAACCTCGCAAAAGATCGAAAAAATTGGTCTTCGCTGTTTTAAAATGTGACACAAGTTACCTTTTCTTCTCTTATCTAGTTCAGGGAGGTCACCATTCCTCACCTATACTTATTCGTACTTTGCCAAGGAGTTGACAGAACTGGTAGGGGTATGCTTATTGGTGCGATACACAGCACAAGGATGATAGCACCTGCAAAGCGACATCATCACCCAATAAAATGAAGTCATGATGTCATGAAATACCCTAGAAACGGTAACAAATGCAGTTTTTTTTTTCAGGAAAGCCGTGTTGACTTCTTCCTGTCGTTTGTGTACAAAGGCAATACAGGAAGTCGAAGCGATAATCAATACACTATATGCTGGTCTTGAAATTGCATCGTAAGAAACAACTGAATGGTGGACATTTAAAGAAATGAAATGTATGAGATCTCCAAACGATAACAATGGATAGCTTGGAAATTGCTGATGCCATAAAAATATTTATAGTTGTGTTTTTCACAGATACATACATTTTCTGTGTAGTAAGCTTTCATCCATCCCTTACGGTTTATCAGTGGTACAAAATGTACAACATTCCTTACTAATGAAGATGTATTCTCAGGCTATTCTGAGAAAATTCAAGGTATAAATCTTATTTGTCATACAAATATTTTAATCAAAGTCGTTATATAGCCCTTTTGCAGAAAATAAAAATAATGAAATGGTTTTCGTATGCAGGGTAGTTTGGGGTGGGAGGATTTTTGTTGTTGCTGTAAATCCTAGTGTTGTATCAATGGAATATACTGAACTTAAATACTAAGTTTGCTATTTATCCGAGATTTTATTTTAAAAGAATTACGTATATATCTTTATTCAGGTGGCCTCAATATGGGTGTTTCCGGTGAAATATTGATATAGAATTGTTAGATGTAATTCCAGGTACGCGGCAAAGAAAGTAACCAAGCAGAACTTAGCTTAAACGAAGAAACAGGTGTCTTAGGAAAAGATTGTTTACCTTTCCTTGCACATTTTTTCGATCCAGGTATACATCTGAGATTACCAATATTCATAACTACTTTCTCTACCACGTAGGAGTACGTAAGTAGGAGGAGGGGTAGAAAAAGTGTTGCATTCCAACCCAAAATTCGATACAGAGATTTCAATGGAAATACACGTTTTGAGGCCCCCTGAAACAAAAAGGAATTTTTGGAAAAACGTATGTGTGTGTGTGTGTGAACATAACTCAAAATCCAAAAGTCGAGTAAATACCAGTGTCGTATTAAGATGTACACGAAGATTTTCAAGAAAATCCTCCCATTCCCAAATACCCTTTACATGGAAAACGTTTGGAAATATTTGATTATGTTCAAAAATTGTCCTGTTTCTTTAGAAGAGATTTTGTATACTTCGGTATAACTGGTAAATGTTCATGGTTAGATCAAATCATACTACACAGACAATGTAGATCTCTTTAAAGCACACTTTTATTTCAAATGATTTTTTTGTGGCCTCAGGCATTTCCACGATATCCCTTATTAATGGTTTGAATTGTTCAATTCTTTGTCATTCTTTCAAAGTTCTGTTGAATTTACTTGCTTATAGGATTGTATGGCCTGAGTATGGGATTTTAAGGCCAGAAATAGTCCAGTTCTTAAATATCTGCCTATCGCTATTACCTAAAGAAATATGTAATGTAGCTCTTTCTGCAAAGGTTTATCTCGACTAAAATGAAGCAGACACAAAAATAAGCTTCGTAAAACAAATTGTCCACCCACTAATAAACGATAATAGGGTATAGAAAGTCGTAGGAATGTAATACATCAGATTATTTCTTTCTCTACTAATGTACATAGTAGCAAAGAAAGTATTGCATTCCACCCAAAAATTTGATAACAAGATTTGACCAGAAATATATGTTTTGAGACCCCCTGAATTCAAATAAAGCAGTTTTGAAACATACTGAGAACAGCATAATTCAAAAACGAAAATTCGAATAAATACCAAACTTGGTATTTGAGTTCAATATCTCCTAACGGTGAGAAACGAAGATTTTCAAGAATATCCTCCCACCTCAACTAACCTTTACATGGAACGCGTATCGAAAGTTTTGGAAATTTTCTAAAACTGGCTCTAAAGAGTTTGATTAAAATACCATGTATGAAATATATTTACATGAAAAATAAAATGTGTGTCTTGAATTTTCTGTAAATAGTCTAGGAAGTCCTCTTCATTCGGGAAGAATATTGTATAATCTTATACAAATAGTATACGTTAAGCGATAACTTACCAGACAGAAAAGTAGATATCCTTGAAAAACAAAATTTATTTAAAATAAGCTTTTTTGTGGCATAAGTCGATTCTGAGATATCCGTTATTAGAGTTGGAACTGTTCAATACCTGTCATTGTTTTCAAGTCCTATTAAATTTCAGTTATTTATTGCGATTGCATATAGACAGCATGGAAATTTAAAGCCAGCATATAGCGTCCAGTTCTTAAATATTTGACTGTCGCTGTTCTCTTTCTATCTATAACTAAATGTGTAATGTAGCCACTGTTGCAAGGGTTTATTTGTATTAAAATTTAGTATACAGAAAAATAAGCTTTAGTAAGAATAGTTTTTATACCCACCAATAAAGATGGAGGGTAGACAACGTCATGTGAGTGTATCACATCAGAATTTTTTATATTATGGTGATTCAAATAACATGTGAACAAGCACATGTGATTTTAAGCTCATGCAGAAATACATGAAAGCACAAAAACTGAGGTATTAATGAGGAACAACAGTAGAAGAGTTTATAATTCCTGATATATACAGGATGGACCATTTAAGTTGAGACTGTACAATATCTCCAAAACTAAGTATTGTAGAAAGAAATGTCTTGAACAAAAGTTGCTTGATATTATGGGGGAAAGAAAACACCATTAGTCGTTTATTTGGAGGACATCGTGGTGAACATTTTAGGGTCAATTTAACTTGACCATAATTGTAAATTCCCATTAAACAACTACATTGAACCTAAAATGACCATCATAACCTCCTCCAAGGAAAACAAGACTAATGGCATTTACTTTCCCCATAATATAAAGCAATTTTGTTAAAGGCACTTCTTTCTACAACGTTTACTTTTGGATATATTGTACAGCCTTAACTTAAATGGCCCACCCTGTAAAATTCCTGACTTTTCTTCCCTAAAAACTATTTTTTCTCACTCTTGCAGATTAATTTATTATAAAAAAATAATATGATGTGTTTCATTCATGTCTTTATCTGCCCTCCTTGTGTGCGTTTTAATCTCGCTTCTATAAACTAAATCCAACCTCATTCTTTTATTTCATGTTAATATAGATAAATCTTTGCATAAATGGTATCACACCGTGCTTCATTGAAAGTAAAAAATAGGATAAAGGAAGCTGAAGTGATAGTAAAATCTCTAAAAACCGGGTCGCTATATACGCAACCTATGCCGGATGACCAAGATAAAACTATGTTTTCCTGTAGTAAGTTTTTGTC
The DNA here is from genome assembly GCA_030765065.1 of Deroplatys truncata. Lineage (NCBI taxonomy): Eukaryota > Metazoa > Arthropoda > Insecta > Mantodea > Mantidae > Deroplatys > Deroplatys truncata. The sequence goes on from CM060986.1 coordinate 113,718,727, forward strand.
TTTCTCTTAGGATTAGCCACTGACACAAAATGTAATAGGAATGAATATATCTTAACCGACTATTACCAAAAATTCAAAACATACATCTTATTTCTCATGCAATTATATAAAATATAAGAGTTAGAACTTTTGAAAATATTTTAAAAATGTAGAACATTGTGACAATTATTCCTTGTTCAGACTTTTATAACATGAAGCATCCTAAAGACTTCTGAATTTTGTTTACATAAATGCCCTTATTTCTGCTGTTTTTTATGAGTTTGAAAGTTATAATATGCAGTTCTGTACTTATTACAATATAACACTCACCAATAAATTCAGGTAAAGTTGCGATTTTGTAGAAACTAAAAACACGAACTCTGAACACTAAAATCCTTAAATCAGTGGCCCGTCTTCTAGAAACACGCATATGCTCAACAAATAAGCACTAGTTTCTTTGCGGACTAACCGCAACCAACTGGAATTCTCCACAGTTTCAACTAGTTAGAGGGGCGAAAAGAACGTCGGACGGCAACGTTTAAAAATGGACAAGGACAAAAGACAATCTCAATTGGGTGTAATGATGCCAGACTTGCAGTTAAATGAACCATCTCTCACATGATCCATGTTGGAGCCCTTGAAATCTAGATTAGTGACATGCGGTCATGAAGCTCACGTCGCATAACTTGGGTAGGGACTAGTGCATTACCTCCATAAAAAAGAGGGCGATAAATTAACTTGTCACATTGCCCTCCCTTTCTGATGGGACACACGTGCGTCACGTGGCAGTTGCATTATTTCTCTGAAAGGACCAAAGTTTAAGTGTGGCTCACCGGTTAAGCGTCATCTATTATGGTCCGGGTTGCGGTCGTGCATTTATGAACTGCTCTCTGTTCTTGCGGATCCGATGTGATTCACTAATTGTACAGATTGATGAGTTAATCTCACATGTTGGAACATATGTTTCATGACGAGAGCAGTTCTGAGATGCGTGTCATTTCTCAGTAAATAAATATTTTGATATGCAACGACCTTGCAACTTATTCTACTCCTACCAATACATAGACAACGGTATCAACGTTACGTTAGCTAAGTCACTTGGTCTACGTAAAAAACCAATGCATGAATGCACAATCGAAGGCTTCCGCTGCCGGATTCAACGTTGATTAGCTGTCTGGTTGATGTCACGTCATTTCTTTCCTCACCGAATTGATACCGTAATTATTGACTGGCAGATAGGTATAAATAATTAAATAAAGAAATAACAGTAAGATAGATAAATAATTGCAATAAATAATTTCCGTGTATTAAATCCGTGTATAATATAACCCGTTTCAGTTGAAATGTTCCTCCGGAAAGTTGGAGATAATTAGATGTCGGGTTAACGAAAATCATTAGTGAGACATTTAAGAAAGTCATTAGCAACAGCCGAAGGAGTAAACATGTTAGGCATAAAAGTTCTGGGAACGTAGTTTAGGTAAATTCATCACGTTCTCATCACTTAGGCAGAAATTATGAAAAGGAGAAAGGCACATATCTACATTCTGAGAATTTAGGCAAGCCTCTAGTAACAGTGTCACATTCGGATACTTAAGAGTTATAAGGTTTGGCAAAGTTAAGGTAGAATTCTGATGGGAGTAATTGTAATGTACGCGTGGCTTAAATAAAAGGAATATGTGTCATTAAATCAGTGTTACTCTGGTTCCGATACCGCCAGCGGCACTTGCTCGTGTGATATTTTAAGCGCCCAGTGACGCACTTGTGTGAGTAGCGGCTAGCGCGAGGAATTTCAGATAAACATTTTAGTGACTCAGGGCAGGTTACGCTTCTTGTTTCTTTTATTGCGGAAACAATTATTATATCTTTGGTATTGCAGAAGTTAACAGGTATAATAATTCAATTGTTATAGTTTCGAATGCTACAATTCAGAGATAGTGTATTTCTTCGTCTCAGACGGTCGGCAAATCACTTTAATAATTCCAAACAGTAGTTCATAATAAATTTCTCAGTCATTAAACTGGTATTGTCCTTCACAATGCATCCACGCAGACCCTGGGGTTAAGTACTCATAGCTCTACTATTGGAGCAGCCGGCAACATCAACATCAGATATTCGAGACAACGAGAAAAGGTGGCAACTTCATTCCGTAACAGATTGTTACACCGTCATCGCGGCATCCCGTTTGCGGCATTAGATGTTTCATACTACGACCATCTTCGGGACCTCAACATAACGGTCGAATCGTCGGCTGCGTCCCCCGGACTGTCTAGCAATCAATAACATACGCTTTCAAAGAAAATTTTGGCCATGTTCTGTATCGTTTACTAACATTCAGAGTACGAGTATATTTCGGGGAAATGAATCTGGTGTTTTCTCTGAGAAAACTGGAATCTCAATTGTTTTTTCTGGAACGAATGCTTATAATCAATGTGAAAGGAAGGGGTATACGAATACCACCGCTATGAAAGAGTTTGGCTACAATTGGTTCACAGTGAAACGCAATTACAAATAATTCGATCTTCTAGAGGAAGGGGTGCAGAATTCCTTACATGTATGGTTAAACTGAACGACAGCCACTACATTTGCATAATGAGAACTTTCATTAACGACACGCAGACTGAGGTTAAAGTTGTGGCTGCATCTAATCGGCAATAGAAAACGGTAATATGGGATAAAAATATAAGGTTAAAGTTGTGTTACACTTTGGCAGTTCGGCCATACTTTGAGGGAGGTAAATTACTGTGCCAATTCTATGGCTACAATTATACTCGAAACAACAGAAGTAGTCACGCCGTAGGGATGTAGCTAGATTTTGTCATTACCAGAAAAAGAGCTCTGTGCCATTATATGCCACATTTTATCACGCCAGTATACAAGGTATATGTACTGAAATCATTTATTCAAATGTTTATCGCGGTTAACAAGAAGTAGAAAACAGTATAAGCTTTTGTAAGAATAGTTTCTAGACAAGTGAGTAGAGAAAACCATACGAATATAACAGACTTTTTTTTAATTCCCTTCTTTACTGTCTTTCAGTAATTCAGTAACAAAGAAATGACTTTTCTACAAATTTTATTTATGTAAAAATATGAATTTTCAAGGACAATAGATTCTTTTTGCATCATCCTGAATGTATTTGTTGGAGTTTGAAAATAAAAAAAAAGTATGAGTTACATTCACGTGACTTTCGTTGCATATTATCCTTTATTTTTAAATACTTACCTACTACAAACTATTCCTATGAATGCTTATTTTTTTTCTATCTGCTTCATTTTAATCGAAAACCTTTGCAGAAAAGGCATCATAGGTTCAAGTGGGATACAGAATACAGAATCGAGAGTCATATCACATTACAATTCACTCTCTTTTCATGATATCGCGAAAACTGAATAGCGGTAGCACCTTAAAAACATGCCAAAGTTCTGAAAAATTCAATAAACCAATAACATATCTCGGGTGTGGCTGATGCTATAGAAAAAGTTATTTGAAATAAATTGCGTATTTTAAAAATAGTAAGCTTTTGTCTATATCTAATGGTTTTCTAGTAATTCAAAATCATACAGAATTTCTTTGCACTGAAGAGGACTTTGCAGGCTTCCAAGAAAATTCAAGATATACATTTCCATATCTTACATAATGGAATTTTAACTAAAACATTACGGACAGTTTTGAGAAAATCAACAATAGCGAAAATGTTTCCATATAAATAAAAGGTAGTTTGGTTTAGGGAGATTTTTTTAAAAATCTTCGTATTACATCTTTGTAAGATGCTGAACTTAGTAGGAAGTTTGTATCTGACTGGTATTTTGAGTTGAGCTGTACTGCGCACAGGCATGCGCGCTTATAAAAATGCTTATTTTGGATTCTGGGCCTCAAAACACGTGTTTTCCGGTGAAATTTCGACTTGCGCGCACACGCACACCATTTATAAAAATGTTTATTTTGGATTCAGAGGCCTCAAAACACATATTTTCCGGTGAAATCTCGACATTAGGTTTCAGGTGGAGTATATTTATATTGAGGTCCGTTTTACAATCAAGTACTAACTAATAATACCCTTCAATAGCTTGCTTTCAGGCAATTCTTCAAACCTTAGGCTACTTTCCTACCAGTTATTGTTTTCTTTTTTTTTTAGAAACTCTCACAGATGACGCTAGTCCATTTAGAAGCCTTTACTTTTCATGAATTAAAGCTTTCTGTGTTGAAAATGATTTCTTATAAGCTCTAAGGGAGCATTCGCGCTGATGTACGGAAGCTTCTTGAAGGACATAAATTACGAGCCGCCTATTTTGACTAACGTTTCTGAGTGATGATGAAGATCATACTTTCACACCACCAGTTTCAATCCCCCCTCTGAAATCAAACATTGAAGTTATTTCACAAGTTTTAGTGCATGGGTCATTGACCGTGCATGTATATTTAAGATACAAGTAGGATGACAAAGTAAACAACAGAAAAACAAAACCAAAAGGGGAACAAGAAAAAGAAAAAGAGACATAAATTGTCTTTGTCTAACTGAACAAATTTGACCCAGCTTCGCGCACTTTAGCCAAAAATCTGCCCATGTTGCTAGTTCCTCTGGTCAACCAGTAGCTCCCAACATGTCAATCTCTTTCTTCAAGGACTTAGGAATTTTTCTTTGAGTTTAATCGTTCGCTGGTACTCCCACTGTGCACATTCCGCCAAAATATGTACCCAGTCCTCATCCAAATCGCATCCTCCTGCCAGAATCGTCAGTCATTTTCTGTGCCCTCTAGCCCCCCAGCCTAAACCATGCCATTCCTGAGATACCAATAGTGCATTTTGTTTGGTCATAAGATCTTAAATAGAGAAAACTATTATAAGTAATACAAAAGCTGTATTGCTATGTCAGCAATAGTACACAAAAGTTGTACTGGCGGCGAACTTCTATGAGAAGAGCTACTTAAATGTATTCTACACTAAAATGAGAATTTAAATTACTATGAAAACTGTATAGAAACAAAGTTCAAGATATGCAGAATGAAATAAGGTTAATTATCCAAAACATTTAGTTGTTATTTTATTGTGTTAGGGACCCTACTTTAAAAAATCTTATGTGTTACACTCACATGACTTTCTCTACTCTTGCACAAACTATTCTTACGAACGTTTATTCTCCTTATGCTTCATGTTAATCGAGATATCGAGATGTTAATCTTATTGCTAATTTTCTTGTAGATGTAAAAGGAATTGGTAGGCTTTAAGCGATAGTCAAATATTTTAAGAGCTGGTTGCTATGTGGAGTTTTCCATTCTCTTTACATTACCAGGACAAAAAATAAGAGATATAGATTTTAACTGTGCAGTAAGCACACCGTAGTAATAGCACTGGAAAAATGTTTTTAACACCCTGCCTTAATCCCTCGGTATCATCCCTTGTAATGCAAAATTATTTGTCACTGCATTGCTGATTACTTTTATATCATCAATTACAATATCCTGCAGCCAAACCTCATCAGCGCACAAGTAAGGCAGATATTACATAACACCATCATAATTTGAAATTGATTTTATATACAAATCATTGTCTTAATGAAGAATTTTATTAATTACTTCAGAACTCCAAGCATTAGTATTTATTACAGCTGAAAACATAACGCCATCACCGAGCTTCTTGTGCACTGTGTGTTTTTAACCTCACCAAAAATATGTAGTTATTTTGGCTCAGGGTGCCGCAATCACTTTGACTGCTTTCACGGAAAACAACTTCTTAGCATTAAAATTAAAACTGGTTCGTTTCTTAGTAGGCATTATGAAAAGTCTTAAAACGTAAACCAGTAAACAAAGAATAGAAAGCAAAACAGAAACACCTGAAAATGGTACTACAACAAATAATATATGAATAAATAAAATGAAACAGCCCTAAACTGTGGAAACAAAAAATATAAACTAAAATAGTAAAATTTAAAATGCTACTATAACGAACAATAAGATATGAATTAATAAGATAAAAGATCTTCCAAATTAGTTCAAATCAGCACTCCTTTGAAGCAAAGGCCAATAGAAGATTCACAAAATCGTAGCAGTTCGTTTATTTCCGAGTATAAAAAATATTTGACTATCGCCTAAGGTCTACTATATTCCCCTTGTTTTGTATTTGCAAGGATAATATAGAAATACAGTAGCCTTTAAGCATATACATCTCTCTTAATAGATGGTTGCTATGTGCAGCACCATTCTCTTTGCCACAGATTAATACTCTTTGCATATTCAAGACAAAAGAATGAATAACTAATTCCCATTTCAGAAAAAAGTATAAGCATTGGAAAATTTAAGGGAATAGCAAGCAATATCTCGAAAATGTTTCACTCAACAAAACAAGATGTATATTACATAAATTGTGTATTTTAACGACCTACATGTTTTGTGTAGTAACATTTTGTCTATCTCTTATGGTTTACCAGTTACGCAAAAGTCGTTCACAATGAAGAATTCTTTTGGAGACATTCCCAGAAAATTCGAGATATACATTTCATTTGTCATGCAAAATATCTTAAACATATGATATTTTAATCAAAATTGTTAGTCATTTTTGAGAAAATTAAAATTTTCGATAAATGCTCCATGTAAAGGGTAATCTGGGGTGGAGGGAACTTTTGAAAACCTTCGTGTCGCATCTCTGGAAGATACTGAACTTAAATACCAAGCTTGGTGTTTATCCGACTGTTCGTTTCTGAGTTATGCTGTTCACAGACACACACATGGAAATGTTTCCAAAAATGCTTTTTTTGTATTCAGGGGGCCTCAAAACATATATTTCCGGTGAAACATCGGTATCAAATTTTTGGGTGGAATGCAATACTTCCCCTACTTACTATACATAGTAGAGAAAGTAAAAAATCCTTCGTAAGTACTTCTCCTACCTACTACAAATAGGGGGCAGATAGTAAAAACTAGAGGTGCGACCTCGATACCGACCATACCTTATTACTCGGTAGAATGTCTAATAGTTTAAGATAAGACTTCGATCGTTTTTTATATTTTTAAATCTAAGCTTATTGCGTTTAACTTTATGACAGATAAGGAATAAAAGGAGTAGAGACTTCACGTTATTGTCTCGCACGTATCCCCAGAGAGTTGCTGGATTACAATTATTGATAGACCTTGAATGCGTTTGCTGTGGGTAAATCAATGCAATTTCATAGACTCTTGTGCCTAAACGAAAACACGCAAAACAATGAGGGAAGTAGTAGAGGTAATATGCAGTAAATAAAACTGACGCATTAAATCACGTTTCTGTAATAGCCTGGTTTGGTGACTCGCTCCGATGTATTACATTTAGCTTCTCCGGGGACCAAAATCTGCGAATCCAGCTGAAACAAATGCAAACTTAAGACGTGAGATAATACAGCGCAAGGAAATATTAGTTTAGTTATTAGAGATTCATGTAAAATATATATTTTCTATATTGCCAAGATTGCAGAATAAAGAAGAATTTCTAGTATTTGCTTTCTATAGATAGAAATACTTACAAATGAATATTCAGCACAAAACATGGTTACATAAAAAGCGAAGCAGACTTGCCTTGAACTAAAAATAGGGGATATATAACCTGTGATATTATCAAGATAAAAAAATGCTAACAATTGGAGAATGTCAAACAGGAACAATTTCGGAATTAGCATACAATACAAAATTGGTTACATGGTTTAAACACAGAACTTCAGTGAATAAGAATCGCCTTTACGTTTTTTTATAAAGTGAATACAGAGGATCGATGTTAAAAAATCAGTATCGTATCGAATATCGAGAATTAGTCTTATCGTCCCTCACAAGTAAAAAGTCTGTAAAGGTCGTTAAAAGCAGCAACATTTGGCCGCTCAAAGCGATATTTGCTATGAACATTGTGGCTCTCTTAGCTGTCTCCTGTGCCCCAAAGCTGCAGCCCTCGCATTCGCCTGTGATTACTTGAGGTACAACAAATGCTAGTAGGAGTTGAACACCATGTGTGCATTCGACGGAAGGATTTCTGGGGAGTGGCCAATACTCAATAAACTACATGAGTCGGTGCAGGCATGCAGTAGGGAGGAACTATAGCAGTGACGGCACTTCGTCATGGCTGTGCGAGGTATTGGCAGGCGTCCGTCACCGCCAGGCTCCAGCCGCAAGCCTGACTAAGACGTATGGCGTCGAGCGTTATTGGATCCGTGCGGTCGCTCGCCGCGGGGTATGCGACTCTTCCTACCTTACATTCCTTTCTTCCTTGCTAGATAGATGGCGCCGGATAAAGCTCTTGGTCAGTTCATCGATTAGTGAAACACCGACAAGATTGATAGAAATGTCAATTATACGAGGCGTTAACAAAAAGGGAAAGTTTCCGATAAAAGCCGTTTTTAGAGGCTATTACTTTTAGTTTAATCATTAGGAGTTGAAATTAACGGAAGAAAAATTGGCGCTCCTTGGTGTTTCTTGGTGTAACTTTCTGGTAAACCACTTCTCGTTTTCCTCAATAAAACGAGAATAAGAAGAATATATGAATCAGTAGTTTAAAATCTGACTTAAAGCTATCGTACGAATTTCTCTACTCAGGCAAAAATATCAGGTGTTTTGAAACATTTCGAATATTTTGGAAGCAGAGGTATCTACTAGTCGGCCACGATATGAATGCGCTTCGTGGAGGGCGTCACTGTGTTTTGCTGACAATCAAGGCTCGGGATCAGAGGGGAGTTAGGAGCAAGGCGAAAGAGAAATGTACAGTAGCACAATGAAAATAGTACTACACGTGCAGACCTCAGTCTGGATGATAAATGCAACTCGGAACTGCAGATGTTTTCTTTATCCAACTGCCCTTCCGGTCATCCGAAAAAAGTCATCTTTATTTATAAATAATTTTATATGCTTTTGTATAACTGGTAAACCACAAGAGACAAAACGAAGCTTGCCACACGAAAAAACTAAATTAAAGATCTCATAACACACCATTTATTTCAAATACTTGTTTTTATGGTATATAGCCCTTCCAAGAATTCGTTGCACTTGGTTTGAATTTTTAAATACTTTTACATTTTCGGCAATAGTAAATGTGCTCACAATATCATGTAAAATGTATGGAAGTTCAAAGGCAGTATATAGCAACCGGCATTTTAAATATTTCGTGTTTCTCGTATCCCACTTATACCTACAAGAAATTGTATAATGTGTCGCAGTTCTCATGGCTCGTGTTATCTTATTTGTTGAGCGCCTCATGTTTTATTATTTTAAATTTGGGTTCTTTGTCCTCCGACTAGCTATTACAACTCAGTCGAGCAAGTGTCTCTAAGCAGGGCGTGTAAACGGAAAGGAGTTGTTGCTAAAAGGTAACACTGATAAAATAGCTTTTTTTACACTTTTATTGCCGTCACACTTAATTAATAATTCATATAATCTTTATACACGCCTGACTGAAACTGTGATATTTACGAATGTAACTACAGTCGTTTTAGTTGCCGCTTACCAATTACTTCGCGTACTTCACATTTTGTAACTAACTTTGCGACGTGCACCTCGTGAGAGATTGCTTAGGACTGAGTGACGTACACCTCATGAGAGATTTTTCCGAACTGCACCATACGTGCTTATGGCTAGAGAATATATACCCCTTCACCCCGAATTTCCTAAACATTATAATAGGGCTGCTATTGGTTACCAAATCGCGCCCACTTTAGCGTCTGTTTTGTCAGCTAATCACTGATACTAACGGATATACTCTAGGGAAGATATTCCCTCCATTTCTAAAAAAAAGGCATGCTAACCCGACGTCATCTGATGTCTCTTCTTAGGGATAAACAACTCACCCCCTCGATTTATTGTTACCCACTTCTATTGTCAGTTTCAGTGAGGCCGTGTAAACTTAATTCCTAACAATACTTATGGCTAACATACATCTAAAATCCTGTACATACAATAATATTCATTTACACTACAACCACTTTGGTATTTACAGTGTTGTGATATAAAATATTGCCTCAAATGAAACAATCTTTGCAAATTTTATCTCGATTATCATGGAACTAATAGAAAATAATCATTTTTATGAATAACTTGTAGAAGATATATAAAAATAAACGAAAAAAAATGTCATGGAAAGCAACTCATGCGAGCTTTCTCTTCGATTTCTCAATTAATTTCCACTGTAATAAATCCATAAATAAGAAGGATGAAATATTACTGTAATTCTTATTTCAAAAGTTTACAAATCTAAACGCATCTGTAAAATTTAGATGAGTTCAAAGTGCCGCTGTGAAACCTTCCGTGTTTAATACATTCAAATGCCTCCTCAGAAAGTCTGAACAATGCAGGTTTTTGAATATATAATTAATGTTTAACGCCCGTTTCTTTCTGCAGAACTTAAGCAGTATTAATTAGGTATATATGCATAACACTATTAGGGGTGAATTACGAGATAATCCAGCTTTTCAAGAAGAGAAAAATTAAGGAATGAAATACATAGTCGCTCTGAAAGTTTTGATATGCCAAATGTCTTCCCAATGTCTTTCCAGGAGAGGATCCTCAAACAAAAGTGAGGGACCAAGAAGTGTTGGCAAGATAATGATCTGTTAGATTTCTCAGCTAGTGGCCATATTGTGACAATTGTGTTTGAGCCACTGCCAGATAGTGCACCACAAATTTTCTGCCACGAGCCTTCAAAAACTGAGAGCAAAGCATCCTAAGACTGGTCTACATGGCATTTTGTTACATTACAACATCGCCTCTACCCACACTGCACTAGAATCAAACCAATTGCAGGAGTTAAGAGTAAAATATATGTTCCATTGTCCTAACAATCCAGAAATGGCCCCTGTCACTTTTCTCTATTCTTCAAAATAAGAGAAAAAATTTGGGGTCAACGATTTGAATCGCCTGAAGCTGCATTGCACTCTTTTCAAGCAAGAATGGTGTTCGGCATTTGAAAAGTGGTTTGAAAGGATGACAGTTGTAAGGAGTGCATTGGAGAAGACTATGAAAGGGTGCAATGATCGGTAATAAATTTTTAAAATTTTATTGCGTTCATTCTCAAAACTTCCAGAGTGGCTATCTTAATTAAATTGACAACAGGACAAGTAACATGTTGTAGAGAATGAGAACAGAAAGGTTACCATGGTTGGCTATTATTCTAGCAAGAAGAAAATAGGAAAAACAATTACAACGTAAAGGAACTTTATAGAGAGAGGAAGAGAAGACAATTAAACGGCAATGATGGTACAGGGGAGTGCTTTTATGCAGTCAGAGAAATTAATAAACGATTGTGAATTGATATTTGGCTGTCAGAGGATATGAATAACATTGTAAACTGACTAAATAAATAAATAAATTAAAAATAAATGTTATTCAGAAAACGTCCCGTTTTGGTTGAGCTTTAGTAACAAACTAATGATCCTATGCAAGTAAGTGCTGGCTAATACATACAAAGGAACCATTCTATATAGAGGGTCTTTAGATTTATTCGGCTGTTGCCGCCATTCGGTTGTCTGCATATGACGTCAATATGATGAAGCGCGTTTATCACCAGTACCTCTGGCAGAAGACAGAGTTAGAGTGGAAGGGGTGGATGTCAACAGTTTCGAGGTCAACGTAGTAAAATGGGACTTGTATGGTACCTTTCCAGTAGTTACATTTGGAACGTCTTTCGCTTGCATCTCGTAAATTCGAAATCTCAGCATGTATGCTGATACGTATCGCAAATAATTGGATGTTCTTTTGTAGCATAGTGTGTCTCGGCTTAGCTCTCAACAATGCAAATTCTGTGACCGGTGGTCACTTCCATCTGGCAAGTAAAGGAATCTCAAAATTCCCTAGTTCTCCACGGCCACAGTACATCAATCTGTTTGGGAATTCTGTAAAGCATGAAGTCCGAGGTTCAATTCCGCAACTCCACTTTGAGACAAGGGGCTTGCTGAACTAATAATCACGTTATTCATTTAAATCTATTGCGTTGAAGGCCGAATAAATCTGAAGATATGGTATAAAACCATAAAACTGAGAAGCGTAAACACTCGTATTTCGTGCAAAATTTAATATTGATACTAATTCCAGTACTTTGAATAATTATTACAGAATTTGTAATACAATTTGGAGTAACTCTTAGCTAAATTCTGCACACCAAACGTCGGCTCCAAATTTTATTGTTTATTGGTATGCTTTGCATGATTATATACCGTTGTAGAAGCACCAGCTTAATAAAACTATAATGGAAGATGTGGAGAGGGAGAGAGACTTCCCTATTAATGAGATAATGCGAATGAAAACTGTTGTTCTGTTACTTAAAGTAAATAAACATATACAAAGTGTAAGTGCCTTTCGGTGAACTCTTCTCCTTCTTCTTCAAGGTAGAAATATTACTTTTGATGCACAGCGCTTCTTATGAGGTATCACTTATTCGCTGGGTTATGGTTCAAGTTCAAGTACAAATTACTCAACCTCAGGATTTGCAAATCACACTTTGACTCCCTTCGTCATATGTCTATTAGGTATGGTCCAGCATTCTCCGTTTTCGGCCGGCACACTTCTAATTGACCGGCAGTTAAGCAGAAATGATTTCAATTTGCCAGGAGACGCAACTAGCATACTAACAATGAGTTTTATTTCTCCCTTTATTTCTTTGAAGTTAACAAAAGCGGCACGTGAAAATTAGAGCAATTAAAACCAATAACATACTAAATAGCCTAGCTATTCATGTTAGTAATATGACAGCTTAATAACCTTTTGCTGAATCTAAGGAGGCTACCGCAATGAAAAGTTTGGCAATTTTCACAATAACTCACAAGTACTTTTATTTTCTCTGCCTGTTACCTGTAGTATTAGTTACACACGGAAGGGGACGCCTCGCGCATGCAACCTACATAGTTCTATTGTACATAGCTACCAATCCTCAGCAGGAAGGGGTGAATTGACGGCATCACAGGAGACGACAGATCGGATCCAGACAGGGCACAGAGACGCGCGGAAGTCCCTAACAGCTCCGGACTTGGAGATCCGTCCCGCTACTGTAGCTGCCTAGAGATGGTGATGAATGACCCGTCGAACTAGCAGCCCTCAAGTGTCCACGGAGAGTACTTTGCTCTAAGCAAGCATCCACGCCATTTATCGAGCACCCATATGCCACGAAACGTAGAAGTACAATCTGAAAGATAAGAAGAAAACGGAATAAAGGGGAAATGTTGGAAAGGAAATTTCGGTAGATCAGAAACCACTGCAGCATTCGCCTACTGACCAGGAAAAACCACGATAAAGCCAAGTTCAGAGAGTGCGGTCGATGGTAATCGAACCTGGACCTCCCGAATGCGATCCTCCGTGTTACTGCGAAGCCATCTTCTTGGTTATCTGTGTTGAGCAGAGGAAGTACTGCGTTTCACCTAAACACTTGATACCGCGCACACATCACCATCTGGTATAAAATTTAGAAAACTCTATTCTTATGATGTAGACGTCAGAAACAGTGATTATTTTAATATTTGTTTACGGGATTTAGATTAATTTGTATTCATCTCACTTAAGCATAAACCTACCAAGCAAAATGGCTACGTGGTCACGCGTGAGCATTTGGGAGGTCCCGATCCCGTTGACCTCCTATTGTTATCTTGGGTGTCTAAGTTTTTCCTTGTTGATAGGTGAATGCTGTGGTGGTTTGTCATCTCTCTAAGATTTTCTTTCCATCTTTAAGGTGTACGTCTATGTTTCACGGCGTATGGCGGTGCAGGACAGATGGCACAGTTGCTTGCTCAAAGGAAGGTGTACTGCCCGTGGACACTAGAGGGCTGCTTGGTCGATGGTCGTTCATCGCTCTCTGTAGGCACCTCCGGTAGTGTGAGAAGTCTTCCAGACTTGAACTGTTAAGAACTTCCACGCGTCCCTGTGGCCTGTCTGCCTGCGGTCTCCTGCGGTTCCTTCACTTCATCCCTTCCTCCTAGGAGGTGATAGTCGCAATGGATCTATGTGGGTCTAAGTGTGCAAGGTGTTACCCTCCATTGTATAACCTAACCTATAAGCATAGCCCTGAGTCTATTACTACTCTTTTTCTCCTACTCTAGTGGAAGAATTGCAGGGGATAACAGTTTCTAGCTGTTGCGTTTGCTTCTTCCTCCGAGTCCCTCAAAGAAACATTTGCCGCCATCACAGGGAAGTGACATGAAATGTTCCAATGACTTTTCTTGTGCAAGTCCTGATGAGATAACGGCATTGAATTTATGGAGCGAAATTAGAGGAAATTCGCTCCGTTAAAAAGCGAAGATAAATTCGTATCGCGAAACGAATAACGACGACTATGGAGACATATTTCACCAACTTCTTCCACTCGGAAGAAAGAATAAGGAGAAGCTCTACTAACTTTATGGAGAAATGGAAAGAGGAGAAAAAAATCTCTCACTAATGGCATTCTATTTCCAACAAGAGAATGAAATGATTCCCTTCACTGCGTTGAGCTTAACTTTGGACTTCTCAGTTATACGTTGTGTTGTCGTGTGCCGTTTTTTCAGGACGTTACGAGCAATATTGCAGCTTAAGAAGAGTAGCTTGTCTTAATTTGACAATATTATAAACTGATATTTTATGTTATTATTTCGCCAGCATATTGAGTGGCTAAATTGGCCGAAATTGTTAACAAAAATCTGAGGTTTTGGCATACCACTATCAAATTAAGGGCTTAGGTGAAAGTATGCTATAGAGTTCGATATTTTGAACAGAAATGTAAAACGTTTAGAGTGAAATTTCAGTAAAACGTAGCATTCCTTTGCTACAGCTAACAATATACATAAAAACTAAAGTGCCACCTGCATCTCACGTACAAAGTGTGAGAGAGATTAGAGTTTGCTAATCGTTCTCTTTGGCCTTTGATGCAGTAATCTGTATCACGAATTACTTAAATGTAAATAATGATTGTAATATGAATATGCATTATTATGTGACATTGATTTGAGATGTTTGTTGATTGTAATTATTGTTGGGAAGTAAGTTTATACTGCCTTACTGAAACTGACAATAATAGCGTGCAATAATGCAGCGAGGGGGTGAGCTGTTTATCATTATTGGAAACGAGGAAGTTACGTAATGTTGGCGCGTTTTTCTTTTAGAATCTTCTGGAACATTTCCTTAGAGCATATGTATTCATAATTTTCATTGGATATAAAAATAGACGCTAATGTTGGCACGTTTTATTAGCCAATAGCAGCTCAGTTATAATCTTTAGGCATGTCGGGGTGTATGTGTATAAAAGGTAGGTTAGAGGTAAAGACCCCGTCAGTTCATCAAAATTCTTTGTACACTACACGTCGCATTCCCGTCAGTTCATCGAAAGTATTTGTACGGCACACTTCGGATATCAATTTGCAGGTTACGCGTAACAGAGTTATGAAAAATCTCAAGTGTTATAAAGTTAATTATACAAAAGTTGAAGTACGCGACTTAAGAATTATCAGTAATGAAGTTATTATAACAGTTTCAGTTTGGCGAGTGTCAAGATCAATGTGTAAATGTGATAGTTAACGTGTTCGACAATAAAAGTGTAAAACAAATTTCTTCATCAGTGTTATCTTTGGATAAAAGATTCCTTTCCGTTTACACAACCTGTATAAAGAGAAGTGCTTGACCAAAAGGATAATAGCTAGCCGGAGGACAAAGAACCAAAATTAAATAAAATAACAGTAGCATTTTTTTCAAACAAAAAAAAACTAATACTGCCACAAATTCCTAACACCAGATGGAGCTAACAAACCTAACAAATGAATCACGTCACAAGATGGCTTCAACGCGTGAAGTAAACACAAATACACAAACATTATAAGTAATACACTCGCAAATTGGCTCCCAAATGTGGGGCTAACAAATACAAACATATACAAATAATGTTACTGCAAATTGGCTCCCAAAAGTGGGGCTAATAAACAAACCATAAAATACTTCAAATTGGCTACCACAACCTGGGGCTACAATAATATTAAATAAATAACAGAAGTACACCACTCTCAAATTGGCTCCCAAACGTGGGGCTCAACAAAATAAATAAATAACAAATAATGTTACTTCAAATTGGCTACCACAACGTGGGGTACAATTAAGGTTAAATATAAATAACACTAAACCACCTTCAAATTGGCACCCAGAACGTGGGGCAGAATAACCAGGAAGGAGCAGAATTAACCAGGAAGAAGTGAGATAACCAGGAAGGAGCAAAGGAATCAGGACGTGAAGCGAATGGAGTAGTGAACTGAACTACAAGACGCAGATTCCAGAAACAACTAGAGGAACAACAGACGACGCGGATGAGTGGACACAAAAACATCGAGACAACGCAGATTCATCATAATACAACGCTGAGGCGACATATACATCTAGGAGAGAGGGGCAGGAAGCTGGACATCAAAGCAACATCAACAGACAGCATCACAAAGGTTAGAATATTGTAAATTTTTTATCCTAAAAAAATTTTGAGAAATTAAATGTTGCTGAGAAGTGGTAGGATTAAGAAAACAATGTCTACCAATAATACTGAAGAAACAATTATGGAGAGAGATAATGTAACAGTTAGCTGTAATTCAATACAGGTTACAGAAAATAGCTCAAACAATGTAGGATTTGAGGGAGAAAATGTTAGTGCAGAAAGTCAGAATAGAATAGCAGGAAATGTTAATTTTGATGCTAGTATGATGATGGAAATGCTGAGAAATATGAATGATAATATATAAAAGAATAATGAGAATATGGAAAAGAATATAGAGAAATTAAGGGAAGATTTTGATAGGAGTTTAGAACAAAAACTAACTCAGAATAATGAGAAATTGAGGGAAGATATTATTAAGAGTGTAGAAAAACAAATAGATCAGAGTTTTGAGGAATTGAGAGAAGCTATAAAAAAGATCATAGGAAATTAATGGAAGATATTGGTAGGAGTAATGAGATAATAGAGCAAAAAGTAGATCAAAGCAGGGAAGAAATTGAAAAGAATTCTATGGAGCTAGATAGTAGTATGCCAAAAATGAGAGATGAAAATCAGGAAGTGAGATAGGAGAAATTTCAAAGAAAATGTCAGAAATGAGCAGGGAAATATCAAACCAAAAAAGTGAGGTTAATTCTAAGTTTGAACATGTTGATGTAGAATTTACAGAGTCAGGTAGTAGAATGAGTATCATTTCAAGTGAGCTAACAGAGATAAAAGAGGTTATGAATGTAGATGTAAATCAGGCGCAAGTTAATTTCAGAGGGGAGATATCAGAAATACAGAAGGAGTCAGTAATGCAAAGAAATAAATTATACGAAGAAGTTAAAGTTTTGCCTGTAAATAATCAAAAGCTAACTTCTGAAATTAACAAGTACCAAGCTGTTCAGAATGAAAACTCCAGTCCAGTACAGTTTAGTACAGATTTGTCAGAGTACTCTCAGATTAAAGAGATAGTAGAAGAATTTAAAATGACAGTTGTTAAAAGATGTGTTGTTCAGGAAACTTTAGATTTTTTTCAAATTATATCATGGGACGAAATTTCATATGAATACAAGAGGTTATTCATGAACAAATTTTTGAAGGTTAGGATACGGCTACGAGTAATGCTTAGGCACACACAATTTGATCCAGGAGGGTAAATAGCAATGAGATGTAAAGTAAATGCTGGATAGATAAAGATGACCTGCAGAGAAATGTATTGGAATGTAAGAGGGTTAACTATATATATTATATATATATATATATATATATAATGAGAAAACAGAAATAAATTCAGAACAAAACAATAAAAAAAAAATCAGAAAAAATTGGGTAAAAATAATTAAAACAAATACTTATGTAGCAAACAGAAAATGTGAAACAGTGTCTTGATTTAAGAAATGTAAACATATTTGTATAGAGGGTGAATATTTTGGTAAATATGTGTAATAATTACAAAAATCTTAAATGTATAAATTTTTGTCAACAACTTAAGAAAGTAAACAATTTGGTAACAGTAATTAAATAATTCAGGGTACAGTATTTGCTCTAAAAAATTCTTGTAATGTCAGATTAATGTCTAAACACATTAGACCAGAGCCAGTAAATAGTGGCGAGATTAAGACAGAACATATTTCGTGTGTTAAATACGTGTGAAGTGTTAAGTGAAAGTGATAGCGTGTGTTCCAAGATTTAGGAGACTAAAAACCCAATTATAAAATTTCCAAACAAGTTGTAAATATTTATGATTATGTTTCTAGTGGGGCATATGATGCAGTAATCTGTATCACAAATTACTTAAATGTAAATAATGATTGTAATATGAATATGCATTATTATGTGACATTGATTTGAGATGTTTCTTGATTGTAATTATTGTTGGGAAGTAAGTTTATACTGCCTTACTGAAACTGACAATAATAGCGTGCAATAATGCAGCGAGGGGGTGAGCTGTTTATCATTATTGGAAACGAGTAAGTTACATAATGTCGGCGCGTTTTTCTTTTAGAATCTTCTGGAACATTTCCCTAGAGCATATGTATTCATAATTTTCATTGGATATAAAAATAGACGCTAATGTTGGCGCGTTTTATTAGCCAATAGCAGCTCAGTTATAATCTTTAGGCATGTCGGGGTGTATGTGTATAAAAGGTAGGTTAGAGGTAAAGACCCCGTCAGTTCATCAAAATTCTTTGTACACTACACGTCGCATTCCCGTCAGTTCATCGAAAGTATTTGTACGGCACACTTCGGATATCAATTTGCAGGTTACGCGTAACAGAGTTATGAAAAATCTCAAGTGTTATAAAGTTAATTATACAAAAAGTTGAAGTACGCGAATTAAGAATTATCAGTAATTAAGTTATTATAACAGTTTCAGTTTGGCGAGTGTCAAGATCAATGTGTAAATGTGATAGTTAACGTGTTCGACAATAAAAGTGTAAAACAAATTTCTTCATCAGTGTTATCTTTGGATAAAAGATTCCTTTCCGTTTACACAACCTGTATAAAGAGAAGTGCTTGACCAAAAGGATAATAGCTAGCCGAGGACAAAGAACCAAAATTAAATAAAATAACAGTAGCATTTTTTTCAAACAAAAAAAAACTAATACTGCCACAAATTGCTAACACCAGATGGAGCTAACAAACCTAACAAATGAATCACGTCACAAGATGGCTTCAACGCGTGAAGTAAACACAAATACACAAACATTATAAGTAATACACTCGCAAAATGGCTCCCAAATGTGGGGCTAACAAATACAAACATATACAAATAATGTTACTGCACCTTAAGTTCCGCATTATAATGGCTACCACCCAGGAGAATATTCCTAATTAAAGCTGGACGAGTACTTTCGAGTATAAAATGCTATGGAGCAATACTCCCTCTGATTCCTTTCATGATTTTAGATCATAGGTGACTGTAAAGTTGCCTCACTATCTACAGTACCGTCTCTTTCAGTCATTCGATATTAACTATACCGGTGATAGTAATGGAACTGTTAAGCGATAATTGTAATTTTTATTGTCTTAACAGCTTATCTATGCTATTAGAGGAAGAGTTCTATATGGAGGTTCTACCGGAAGTCCCGTTTCGAAGATCTCCTGATCCTCCCCTAAATAAAATGTTAGAAACATCTCGTGCGTATGTGTGTGTGTGTGTGTGTGTGTGTGTGTGTATAAACACTTAACAAAAAAAAAAAACGAAAAGTAGGAAGAATGACATAATTCATATTTAAATCTGCAATTTTTCAAATATGTAACGTAAACATCATAGAGAGAAGACAAGGCATAACCGCAACGAGCAAGAGCATAGACCCAGCTCCGTCCTAGCACTGGGAAGCGTTAATCTCTGTGGGTCTTTCCATTAGAGCGGTACCT
Source organism: Deroplatys truncata (assembly GCA_030765065.1). Taxonomy (NCBI): domain Eukaryota; kingdom Metazoa; phylum Arthropoda; class Insecta; order Mantodea; family Mantidae; genus Deroplatys; species Deroplatys truncata. Next base: position 113,738,497 of record CM060986.1, read on the forward strand.
ATTTTATAAACTGCCCCTAACCTTCTCCACTTTCGTAGAGACGGAATTGGATGCGGCAACCCAAAGAAAAGACTATTTTAGACCTCGGTGTGGGGATAGCGCCTTGTATAGTGTCTATCAGCTCTCCAGGTTGGTACCGAGAACATTGAGAGTCTTACAACCCCGCTTGGCCCAGAAGTACCCAATCACGCATGGATATTGGGAATCACTGTTCAGCCGAGTCCAACCCAATCCGAACATCTTCCTTCCAGAAGGAACTCAGATTTTCGACACGGCGTACTTTTGGTAAAGTTAAAAGTACCACGAGTGTTAGACGTCCACAGCGCACATACCACGGCAGCTGAGGGAGTCAGAACCACTAAGGGAAGGCAAACAGACCTTTATTTCTGCACACATTTTAGAGCAATAAACGTGCTACAATTATCATCAATCAAGGAGTGACATAATGTTGCCTGATTTTTCCTGCTTTATTTCCTGTATTTATTGATACAAGTTATACATGAATGGTAGTAAATATTAAATAAATATTTTAAAATAAATAGTTTTAACTGAAATGCTATACCTTTACGAACAATGAAGGTATGTTTGCTACTCCAGGGGATGATCTTCAGAAATGTAATGTAGAATAAGACAAAATAAGGAAAAATATAAACAAAACATTTTGGCATACAAAAACAAAAACAGATAAAATGTAAAATAGTACTCAATAATAAAATAATGGAACAGTTCATCACTTTCAACTATCTGGACATCAATATTTTGAATGGAACACAGAATGGACATAAGACAAAATCAAATGGAATTCAAGCGATCTGCGGGACTCTCAGAACACTAAGGAATAAAAGAAGGGCTGACAACTAAAGGCATACGGAACAATGACAGTAAGTATTTACTTACTAATAAGGATATGCTCTTCTTATGAAGGGCTTAGACACCCTAGGACTTGCAACCGCGGCTAGGATCAGAGGTCTGTTGAAGAGCAGACGGACATGAATCAGAGAATGAAGAATTCGGAACGGGGGATCGATCCGTATCCAGGTATGAGAGTGAGGAAGAAAATGATATGAAATTATGGCGAAATGGATGAAAGAAAGGTAATGATGAGGCAATTGGTGGAATGAATGGCGGGGAAAACCGTAGAACCCTGAGAGAACCAGCCCAGACGCCGCTTCGTCCACCACATATCCCACATGCGAGGCCCTGGGATTGAACCCGGGCCAACTTGGTGGGATGCGAGCGGTCTAACCACTCGGGCACGACGGCGCCCATTTCTCTATTACGGAAGTGAAAGCTGGGCGTAAGCAGGGAGACAGTAAGAGTAGGTACTAGAAAGCTCGGTTCACTGGCCGGATATAGATTAATAGATCAGAAGAGAAACGAAGAAATAAGAGAAGAACTACAAGCCTATAAGCTAAATGATCATATAGATAAATTAAGAACAGATCAAACAATAACGAGATTGTCAGATCAGATTCTCAAAAATTATATTCATTCATGAGCCCCAAGATTACAGAAACACGCGTAGACCATGTATAAGATGGCAAGATCAATTTAATATTCTTGCAGTCGGAACAGGCGCGATGATAGCATAATATTTGTTGAAAGAGAAGACGTTTTGCATTTACAGCAATCGTCAAAATAACTAAAATTACTATTGCACATCAGGAGAATATGCTAATAGCACCATTCTATACGTATTATTTTATTTTTCATTGCAAGATTTTTTATATCACCGGGTAAACTGCTAAACATATTAATTAATGACTGCACTACGTAACTCGTGTTTTACTGTATTTAAATTTATAAAAATACATGTTGTTATTGTTCTTTTGGGATAATTGTGAAGCGAAGCCATCTGATGATGGCTAAATTATTTTTAACGTAACAAAGGCAATTTAAAATATAATTCCACGGAAATCTAAGAATATTGTTGCATGTAAGAACACCATTTGCTGATAAACATACTATTTGTCATCAAGTACTCAGTAGAGCACAAACTTTACACTTGGGCCACTTTTGACACACATTCAGAACAGAACACAACTGTGCCGCCTAATCGAATCATAACTGAGCTGCAGAGTCACAATCAAAACTGAACTGCACTCGGCACTGTCCACTTTTAATTGCCCTAGCTCTTTTTCTTCTTGACTGCACTTAGCCTCTTAACTTCTTAACTACTGGAAACCCCCAATGGGCTGAGCAGTTCTTTATATATGCCCCGCATACAAATGGGAATGTTATAGAATTGGAAATACTGAAAATGGCTGAAATGAATCTTCTGGAGCAGCAAAAACTACGGGGAAGCAGCACATAATGGGTTCATTGTGTGCCTATTATTCTGTAGGTTAGTCGAGGGCCCCACCCAGATGCCGGACTAATGTGCACTTACCGGAGGCATGCAGGTAGCTTTGCGCGCACGGTCACAGTATTGAGGTGTATAAATACTACATCGGGACTAAGCAAACTCTGGTTACACCAATTAATGCATTAAGTTTTCTTCTGATACTGTTTTCTTTATTTCACAGCGAATATAACATTGTTCATTCCACTGTTACGATCAAGAATGAGCCACAGTATTTGCGCATAAGTGTACATACGTGCTAGATGACTAAACTCTGTGTACCTAAATTGATCAGCATTATTTTCCAACCTTCGAAATCAAGCAAATCAGCATTAGAAAAGCTTTAAATCACACAAAGAACTAACAGAAAAGCTTCTATTTTCGGCCTAGAACTTTTAAAATGGTCATTTCAGAGCGTTAGGCACTTAAACCTTAATTAAATTCAAGCCCATGGCACATGCACATTTAGATAAACAAACATACAAGAGATAGAGTTATTATATTATACGTCCATGTAAACCGTGGTACATAAAATGTGGCCCATTCCCCTAAATCGTTATAGTGTTTTTCTCTCCGTAAGGTTTTCATCTTCAGGTAATCAACTTCTGATTCTAATAGCCATTTTCACTTCTCTATGTGTTTGGCCTAAAGAACAATACAGGTACTTACAAACTAACCAATGAACTGAGTTTATAATCTATATGAAGTGGAGGGGTGATTCGGATACCACCTCTTTGACGGAGTTTCACTATGATTAATACACAAGGAAAAGCTATACAATTTACGATGTAATTTTCCCTTCTTGAGACAGGTTTGAAGACTGAAGAATTATTTGCACGCGTGGTTAAACCGAACAACAGCTACGATATTTACATATATAAGAGCTTTCATCAGCGACATTGCCTCTATAAAACGATGGTAAGAAAACCGACATTCAGAAAGCGATAATGTAGCATGAAAATACCTGGTTTAAGTTGTGATGTGACCCTTCGGCAGTTCGGCCATACTTTGGGGAGGTGAAGTACCCTGTCAATCCAGTGGCTTATTCTGCTAGTACCAACACAAACATCTATGTTCCATTATAGGCCACATTTTGTGCACGCCAGCATACATGAAGCAGAAGTTCAGGAAAAAACCCAGTTTTCACAATAAAGGCCTTCATATCCTTTTTGTTTTATCCCAAGTCTTCAAATAATGAACGCCAACAACAAGATTCTATAATATAGGAAAATGCCCTATGGAGCATATTTACTTCAATGAAAGCTTTCGCCTCATTCACCATGCCTTGTTCACAATGTTCCTTCCACAGCGGAAAGCAATATAGTCCAGAGCACACAAGAGCTGTTTCCCGCTACTTGACAGCATGACCATTTCATGGAGTGGAAGGTTAGCCGGGGAAAATACTGGCAAAAATCTCCGCTAAAACAATGCGTTCAACTTAGCATGCATCTGCCGACTAAGCCGTAAAGTCAAGTTTGATAAATGGGTCTGATGTGCATAAAACTCACTTCGGGATCAAAATCTGTGCTTCCTGTAACGCTCAAGTGAAAGTTGCAAATGTGTGGCATGTTCATACCTTAGAGTTGTCAAAATAGAGCACATGCAGAAGAAAACAATTATTTGGTTTGCTGGAAAAGTGTGTAATGCAAGGAATCAATGAGGTTCAACGCTTAAGATTACTAAACTCAGGCTTGATTTTGTAACACAGGAGTATGTTATTGCCCTTTAATAAGAATATCTTACATACTGCATTCACCTGACTTTCTCTACTCACGTTAACTACTCTTACATGAGGTTATTCTTTTATTTCTTTTTAATGGAGATAAACTTTAAGTTATATTTTGGGCCTTCGGTTGTTTAGATTTTGGGTATCATATTTCTTCTTGCTTTGATCATTAATTAACGTTCCTTAACAGAATACGTTAAAGGAAGAATATGGCTGGAATTCTGCTCAATGGATCAGGGATCACTAGAGAGTGTTACCCGAAATTCCTCTACTCTGGATCCAAATAAACCCCAAAAGAAAATCACATCCAGATAACTCACCCTAACCGAGATTCGAACCTCGGGAGCTCTTGAATCTGAAGTAAGCACCTCCACAACAAATAGGAGGGCTAACTTTATTATATATTTTCACATTTCGTTGTAGATATAAGAAATACACAATGTGGTAAAAAACACTCGCATGACATTCTCTACTCTTGTACAAACTATTTCTACACCACTTATTCTTCATCTATTCATGCTAATCGAGATAAAATTATTGCTAATTTTCTTATAGGTGTAAGGAGAATGTGGTAGCTTTAAGCGATAGTCCAATCTTATAAGATTTGTGGAGCATTACATTCTCTTTGCATGTCCAGGACATAAAAAATAACGAATTCACATTTGAGAAAAATTATAATTATTGAAAAATTTAAAAACAATTATAAGGAATGTCTCAAATGGTTAACTCGACAAAAAAGTGACAAATTGTTTACAAGCTCTACATTTCTTGTGCAGTAAAACATTATTTATCTCTTACGATGTACCAGTTATGCAAAAGTCATTCAGGACGAAGAGGAATTTTGGGGAGATTCCCAGAAAATCCAAGATATACATTTCAGTTACCACGAAAGTATGTTAAACATATGATTTTTAATCAAAATCATTAGAGCCATTTTTTTACAAAATAACTTTTTTTTAAATATTCTGTGAAAAGGGTATCCCGAGGTGGGAGATTTTCTTGGAAATTTTCTTGTCACATCTTTTGATAGCACTGAACTTAAATACAAAGTTTGGTGTTGGTCCGACTTTACGTTTTTGAGTTATATTATTCGCAGACACAGACCTTTTGCTAAAAATCCTTTGGGGCCTCAAAACATGTATTTTTGGTGAAATCTCGATATAGAATTTTTTTGGTGGAATATAATACTTCCCATTCTTACTATATGTAGTAGAGAAAATAAAAATCTGATGCAATACATTTACATGACCTCCTCTACCCTTTTATCGTTTATTAGTGGGTGTACAATCTATTCCTACTAAAGCTTATATTTCTGTTTACTTAATTCTAATAAAAATAAATCTTTGCACAAATAGCTACGTTACACATTTCTTTATAGATACAAAGACAACAACGATGTCAAATTTCTAGGAACTGAACGCTATATATATGCTGGCCTTAAAATTCCACACTGTTTCCTTGCAATTGTGAGAAATAACTGAAAATCGATAGGACTTAAGAATGGCAAAAGTATTGAAGAAACGTAACCAATAATAACGGAATCTCGGAAAAGGATGTTGCTACAAAAAATTATTTGAAATAAATTGTGTGTTTTAAAGAGATCTACTTTGCTTCTGTAGTACGTTTTCGTCTATCGCATAACGTTTACTAGTTATATCAGATTATAAATGATTTCTTCCAAATGAAGTGGACTTCACAGGCTATTACCAGAAAATTCAAGGTATACATTTTATTTGTAAAGTAAATATCCTTAATATATGGCACTTTAATCAAATCGTTTAGACCATTTTTTAAAAAATAAAAATTTAGTGTTCCATGTAAACGGTATTTAGGGGTTGGTTGGAGTTTCTTGAAAATCTTTGCGTCACATCCTTAGAAAACACTTAACTTAAAAGCCAAGGTTGGCACTTACACGACTTTTCGTTTTTGAGTAATGCTGTTGACAAATAGCTACAAGTACGTTTTTCTAAAAATCTCATGCAATTGCACTCTCATGGCTTTCTCTAATCCTGTACAAGCTATTTTTACAATCTCTTATGGCCATCTACTTCATGTTAGTCGAGATAAACATGTGCGCAAACTATCTTATTGCTAATTTTCTTGCAGGCACAAGGGGAATATGCAAGGCTTTAAGCGATAGTCAAATCTTTTTAGAGGTGGTTGCTATATGGAGCTCTCTATTCTCTTTGCATATTGAGGACATAAAAAAGCGAATAACGAATTCCTATTTTAGGAAATATGAGGAGTATTGGAAAATTAAAACAAATAACAAGCAATATCTCGGAAAAGGCTCACTGCACAGAAAAGGGCTTGTTTTAATAAAAATCATTAGAGCCATTTTTGAGAAACTCAGAATTTTTGAAAAGTGTTTTATGTAAAGGGTGGGTGGGGTGGGGGATTACCTGGGTGGGGGATTTTATTGAAAATCTTCATGTCGCATTTTTGAAATACACTGAATGTAAATACCAAGTTTGGTATTTAACTGACTTTTCGTTTTTAAGTTATGCTGTTCACAGGCATACGGACCGTTTTCTAAAAATGATGAATTAAGAGGGCCACTAAACATGTGTTTCTAGAGAAATCTTGGTATCAATTTTTTTATGGAATGTAAAAAGAAAAAAAGAAAAAGAACGATAACAACTTCCATTTAAAAAATAAGGATAATTATTTGAAGATTCAAACCACTGATAAAGAAAATCTTGAAAACGGTTAACACCACAAAAAGTTCGATTTTGCATAAATTGTGTGCTTTAAGTGTATCTAATTTTTTTGTGAACTAACATTTTATGTATCTCCTACGGTTTACCAACTATACAAGTCCTAAGAATGAAGAGGACTTCACCGGCTAACCAGAAACTTAAAGATATGAATTTCTTTTCCCATAAAAATATCTTAAACGTAAAGTGTTTTAATTGAATTTGTTAATCATATTTCATAAAATTAAAATTGCATAGAAAGATTTTTAAGGGTAATTTGAGATGGGCAATTTTCTTGAAAAACTTTTTGTCGCATCGTTATAGGACGCTGAATTTAAATACCAGGTTTCGTATTTAACCGTCTTATCGTTTATGAATTGTGGTTTGCATAGACACACATTTCTAAAATTTTCTTTATTCATGGGACCTCGAAACGTTCATTTGGAGAAAAAACTCAGTATTGAACTTTGGATGGACTATAATACTTCCTCTGCTTTCTATATGTGAGCGGTAGATATAGATTTTCGTTATGAGAAACAAGCCACAGCACCTGTTTAAAAAAACAATAGTTACTTGCTCCTCGCAATGAGAGAGGGGGAGGGAGAGACATATACACAGTTTTCTCAAAATGTTTTCTATAAAGGTGTTCAGAGTGCTTAAGGGTAACGCATATGAAATTTTCTACAAATTTAGAAAACAGTTCGGCAGTTCGAGCAGGTTCACTTTCTAGAACATTCCGTTTCATATGCGGGGTCTAATATAAGGGACTGTTCCTGTCCGTGCGTCGAGTTCTGTTAAGAAGTTACAAAGCTAAGTGCAGTTAATAAGTCGAAGGGTTTGGGCAGTTAAAAGTAGATAGAGCGAATGTAGTTCAGTTTTGTGTGTGAATCTGTTGAATTGTTAGTTGCGACTCAACGGTTCAGTGGTGATTCGATTTGACGGATCAGTTCTGTTCTGTTCTGTTCTGTTCTGAGCTCGTGTTAAAACCATCTCAAATGTAGGGTTTGTGCTACACCGATCACCTAAGTGACACAAAGTGCATTTATCAGCAACTACGTATTCTCATTTGTTACAGTATCAAACATATTTTAGGATTACGATAAAATTGTCCTGGTCATTTAAATACACAAATGCCACGCTATTATGGACATGTAGAAGTTTGCAAACACAGCGTGCGTTAAATTATCAAATTTGATTTTCTGGTTAACTTGTTTTCTTACATTTTTGCCATTTTAAAAGCTTTCTGGATTTTAAAATGACAAATAATGGTGATGTAATTTTTGTTCAATTTCTTTCAAACATGCAACAAGAAGGGGGATGAAAATATGTATACAGATTTGTTTTGGATAAGTGAAATTTCCATATATATATTTGTAGATGATAATTATTTCTAGTTAGTGTTTTATTAGTTGCTACTTTATTGAGATATTTATATTCTTTAGAGTTTCAATTATTTATATATATCGTTTTGTTGGTTAGTATGCTTCATTTATAGCAGCCTCCAATAGGGAAAGTTAAATTTCTTAATAAATTCTCTCTATAAGAGTCCTTTATTGACATCAAATACATTTTTCAATATGGGGTTTTAATAATTTAATGCGTGATAGACTTTTAGAAAATAAAACATATTACATTCTTTACTACATGCAAACATATTATATTTCCAAGAAAAATTTTAATGTTAAACAAAATTAAACGTTTATTGTAAAACAGTATTCGAAGAATAAAAAGCAAGTTTTAGAGGTTTAAATTTTCGAACACTCGCAAAGCGAGGCGTTTCATTTAGACTTGTTCCATTGTTTAATCATTATTTTTCTGGACTATCAAGGATCATGAAAATAATGGTTTTTGTTATAATAATGTTGAAAACCATTGTGAAAAACCGTTGAACTAAATGATGAAATTCGTAGAAATAAGAACTTTAATACAGAGTATCTACCCTTAAAGCTTTTATTCTCCTACAAAAACTAGAAATTTTGGGGATGCGATAGTTCTTCCTACTATTGGTTAGCATTAGTGAATGCAAGAATTAAATAATACATGGAAATTAATTTTTTTTAAAAAAATATAGGAGAAAATGCTGTTATGCACCACCCCACCCCCGATGGGATTTCGGAACAGAGTGGGGCTCGCCATTAGTCGGCCATACCCACTAAAAACTCCCCCACCGAAATGAAAAAGGTAGAATGATAAAGATACGAGTCAAAGGTGAAGGTAACGTGCTCTTGCAAATCACCCGTGTTAGTATGTGGAAGCTGCTGTGCTGCCAACATATGGGCGGGAGCGGGTAAAGGTCATTACTAAGCTGGGGGCATTACAAAGTGCTCTGGCTGCAGCCTAGAGGTTCGAAGATGATAATGGAGATCACTGGTGATGGTACTGGTGATGCTCTGGTCGGTTTTGTTGAGACTTGCAGTGATTGCTTCAAGCTGTGATAATATTAAGGCGTGCCGTGTAGTGTCAGCAGATGACATGGCGGCGATTGCCTCCTCCAGGGAGGCCAGACGGGCGCTGAAGTTCAGGATCTCCGTATGACGGAGGTATAGTCCCTTTACCTGCATAGGAGGTGCAGAAGGGGTGGCGTTGAGTCAGGTCATGTGTCCGGCATTCTGCGGTGAGCGTAAGTTCCCGCAGCAGAGACAGCGGGATGAGGCCTCCTCACATGAGTCGGCGGTGTGCCTATATAAGCAGCATCGGCAGCATGGCATTAGGCGGGCACTGCGGCTAGCCTGATCGGTAGCGTTTGCCCTAACAAGGGCAGTCCCGTGCCCAAGGCAGCCGAGTACTACTTGCTCTCACCCATGGCCTCAATAGAATTCGGAGATGGTGAGTGAGGGACTCACCACCCTAAGATGGGCATACCCACTAAAAAGTCGTCCTAATTAGATAGGAGAGGGCCTGCTGCAGTAACACTTAAAGCATCCGTGCAGTCCGAGGTGATGGTGTATACTCGGCCATGGAATAAGATTAGATGCCGGGTGACGGACTTGGCCGAGGCCCAGCCTGCCCCCTAGCGGGGTTTAGGTGAAGTTATAAGGAATTTCTTGTAATAGTGGAAAGGACTAGTGGCGATTGCGTTTTATGGAATTAGAATTTGGTGGGTGTCTGGTAGAGGATTGAGGGGAGTGTGGCATTACATGGGATTCAAGCAAGTTGCGGATGAGGGTGTAGCTTCTTGAAGATTGTTTAATTGTGTATGATGTTTCTGGAAGTTCTGGTTAATGTAGTTGTTGGTGCGCGCTTGGAGCTCTCGAATCCCGACACTAAGACCCCATTGGCGCCCAGCCGCATGTGTCGGTCGTCGCTGCCGTCTGTTGGTTCGTATGGTTCCACGAGGTGGCACTCCGTCCAGCTTACGCTGGGCAGACGCAAACACCCCGTCATCCTGTAGCTCGGGGATCTTACTGGAGAGGGTGCTGATTACCCTGGCTGAGATTCGCTGCTTGGCCTTCACTGCCGAGAGGTGTGTGAAGGTTTCGCACCGTAACTCAGCTAGCTGTGAGACGAGGTCATTGATTCCTGCATTTATTGTTGACAGAGTACCGTGTAGTCCTTGGAGCACTGCTTCTGCGATGCCAGTGGTAGTGTTTATCCTTTCTGAAAGGCGACGTCGTGTTAATGGTTGGTTTCTGTGTGGTAGCTGGTGGCGACGTAGGTCGTAGTTGTCTGCTCCAGGGGCATTGCGCCTGTCCGTAAAGTGTGTGTTCCTAGTGCAGGTGGCGCAGAAATGGCGGTAACGTCGGATATTATGCTTGGTGCAGGCTGCTGTAAGTGAGCTTGCCCCACAGTAGTGGCATCTGGGTGCTGTGCCGCAGGCCTCCGCTGAATGCCCGAAGGCATAGCAGTGGCGACAGGGCACCAGCCGTTCTCTTCTGCTGGCCTCAACCCGTAAGCTCTGCCCAACAGTGGCAGGCCTGAGATTATGGCCTGACACGTCTGATGAGGCGCTCAGGTGCAGGCGAACCAGCGATGCTGGACCTCTAGTAGACGTGATCCGAAAGGCCCGTATTGCTGAGCGACATTATTGTGCTGGGAGATCTGACACCCGATAAATGACCGCTCTATGGCGGCCATTCATTTGGGTTTGCGACGGTGTTGGATGAGGAGCTGAACAAGCGCTGGGCCCGGCTGCGGTAGAACAGCAGATGCGGCGGCAGTCTGTGGTGCAGCAGAGGCCAGCTTCGACTGCGAAGGAGGCTGGAAGTCTGGCTGCCCGCCCGGTGGTGGTGGCGAAGATGCGGTGATTGCCGGTGCAACTGAGCGTTTCCCGTGGCCCGGTTTTTCTTTCTGCTTGGTCGCATGATGCTGCTGTTGGGTTGAGGAGATCAAGGTGGTATCTACGAGGTTTCCGATACAACTGTACTGCGGCGAGCTGACATCTATCGAGGTTCAATTAAAACTAAATTCTATGTTACTGTAGCAGGAAATTGCGTACCTCATAGAAGACACTCAACAACTACTGTAAATCTAGGAGTATGCTTTCAGAAGTCGCACATATTGCACGTTTCTTTTAAAAATAACGGAACGTTATTTAATCTTAGGTTTGAAATACAATCATACAGATTTTGACGGATTATACTCATATAAACCTCAACTTGGAACAGAAAATTTTCACACAGTGTGTGCTCAATATAACTGCGCAATAACATCATCGTATTAAATTTTCTGGAGAGCTCCTGGCGCTAGCGGCGATATATGTCTGACAAAATTACTTTCTTGTTATGTTTGCTCCTCGCAAAGTACACGATATACATGCGGAAGAGCAACCAATAAGAGCAGGAATTAAATCAATACTGTATATTAACATCCAAGTCTACGAAGGCCTTAGCTTTGAAGTAAAATTATACATTCAGAAGTACATCTCGTATATTATGCGATATACTGGAGGCAGGGGGACAGAAATGTTTATCAGTATCCACCATATTTGTGGAAATATTTTGAGACTTCTAACAATAAACACCGATCTCTCAGATTTGTGAGGAGATACTGAAGATAAAAAAAGTTTCATTAGGTAGATTCACATGAGTTTCTCAACCCACGTCGCTTATTTTATATAGCTTCTACAGACTGTTCTTTCGAAAGCTTATTTTTCTATTTATTTAATATTAGTCAATACAAATCTTTGAGGAAATAGTTTAATTAAATATTTATTGAAAATAAAAGAGTGATACAGGAATCCCAACCGATAGTCATGTTTAAAAGTGACTGATTACACGCTGGCCTTTAAATTCTGCAGGACTCCTTTCTTTGATATCTGGAGAAACAACTGAATAGCAACACAGCACATAATAAGAATAAAGGATATCCCGGAAAAGTGTGACATCATAAACGTTTTATTTGAAGCAAAATGAATATTCTAAACACACATACATTTTATGTGCAGTACGTTATTGTCTATCTCTTAACGTTTACTTGTAACAGGAACTTGTACACAGTTTATTCCGAATGAAGACTTGACAGACTATTCCCAGGAAATTCAAGATGTACATTGTTTATGAATATATCTCATATATATGGTATTTTAATCAAAGTCAGAGTAAAGAGTACTTTGGGGGGATTTGTTTCTTTTTTTAAATGTTGTATCCATGGAAGATAATATACTTAAAGTTTGGTATTAACCAAGTTTTCACTATCCACTATCCACACACACACACACACACACACACACACACACACAAAGAGAGAGAGAGAGTTAGAGAGACAGAGAGACAGATAGAGTGAGAGACTTTGCTGTTTTGGATTCAGGAAGCATCAAAACATTTATTTCTGTTGAAATCCTACTTTGAAATTTTAAGTGGAATGCAATACTTCCTATACTTTCTAAAGGCAAGTAAAGTAATGTATTGTATGCAAAAACACACACATTCTAGCTTCTACCCTAAGAATTACTTTATATCCCATTAAGGCAGTCCTGCGAAGTTTCAGATCCCTATGATTTTTAAGCAGGCGTTTTTAAATATCTCCCTTTAGGAGAATCCTGATACACAGAGATATTTATTTTGATAGCTACTCTACAAATTATTCACACCAAAGTTTAGTATATCTACTTTCTTAACCACGATAAATATTGGCGGAATCGGGTTCACTGCACAGTTTTGCTAGGTGCACAAGAGAAGAAAGGAGGCTGATATAACTAAGTAGATATTACATATTTGCACGAGCTTAGGAAGAATAAAAGAACCATCGTATTTATGTACCAATGTTCAGGTACAGCTTTCCCATTATATGAGGATCAACATCAACATTGTTCGTTGTTGAATGTCTCAAGTAGTGGTGAATTTGTTCAGTTCCAAGAATATAATAAATTACAATGCCTAGCATTCACAGGTTTAAGCCACTTAAATCAATCAAACCGGAAAAACAATGAATACGTAAATACTCCAAAGATTCCTTAAAAGAGAGGAAAATGCAGACGAGTAAAAGTGAGTATTTTGAGAATGATGATGTTATATAAATTGGAAGCTTTTTACGATGTTTAATTTTTGCTTTCTCCAGAATGTATATATTAGGTAGTGAAAGTATTGCATTCCACCGCAAAAATTCTGCACAGAGACTTCATTGGAAATACATTTTTGGGGTGCTCTGTTTAAAAAAAGTTAGAAAAAGGTCCACCCGCGCGCGCGTTTGTATTAATGTGAACAGCATAACTCAAAAACTAAATGTCGGTTAACACCAAACTTTCTATTTAGGTTTAGTACCTTCCAAAGATGCAACACGAATATTTTCAAGAAAATCCCCACCCAAAACTTCCATTTGTATGGAACATTTTTGGAAAATTTTTGTTTGCTAAAAGATGATTAACAATTTTTACTAAAATACTGCGTATTAAGGATACTTACATGACAAATAAAATGTATCTTGAATTTTCTGGGAATAGCCTGTTAAGTCCTCTTTATTCGGAAGGAATTTTGTATACTCTTCTACAACTGATAAACGTTAAGGGATTGACGAAAACATGCTACATAAGAAATGCAGATATCTTTAAAACACATAATATATTTTAAATAATATTTTTGTGGCATTAGCTATTTCTGATATATTCGTTACTAATGTTTCGATTCGTTCAGTACTTTGTCTTCTCTGTAATTCCAGTTGTTTCTGGCGATTTCATAGAAACTAAGGTAGGAAATGTGTAGTACAGCAAAGTAGGGTCAGGAAAATCGTAATAGAAGAGGCCGAGGAAGCACGGTGAAGCCACGAAAAACCCATTAAACAGAGTGGGCGGTCGTCCGGAGTCGAACCCGGGACCTTTCGAATGCCAGTCGCACACGTAACCGCGGCAACGCTGCCTCGCTCAGTGTTGCTTGGTAACTAAATTAGCTTGTGTTACAAGCAGTTGTGTTTTGTCTTACATCTTGCATGTAACCAAATACATACTACGTACTGTCTATTCATTAATGCAGCGTAATTAACGTAAAGTGATTCAGGAACAGAACTCCGAGCATATAGCATAAGAATAAAACGCTACAATTTTTTCCCTTTGGATGTACATGCAACTGTTTTTTAAATAAAATTTATGCAATTATTAAATACACACATAAACAAAATAATGAGAACTTCCACTGATAAACAGATCCTTATCTTCTCAGATAGCAGGGCTGGACTTAAGGCCCTAAGTATTATAACGTAAACTCAGGACTGGTTTTAAACTGCCTAAACATGCTCATAAGCTTGAGCTGAACAGAAGGAATTCAACCCATCTGGGTGCTGGGTCATAGCGGCATAGAGGAAAATGAAAAAAAGCTGATGAACTTGCAAGACAAGCACCAGCTTCACAATTTATTGGGTCAGGTCTTTAAGAGAGGCTATTAAGAACTGCTCCAGAGTAGAACATTATAAAACCTGGCTTAAAACAAACATGGTAAACTATTAATTGAAACTGTGTAAGAAAAGAGCTGAAAGCTTACTTAAATCTAACAGACTTTAGCTGAAAACAATTATTGCATTTCTCACAGGACATGCTCCTGTGAAAAAGCGTCTTAATACGATGGAAGTGTTTCAGGGTAGCTCAAATTGCAGATTGTGCAAGAAAGAAGCTGAAATACCCTAGCATATTATATGCTAGGGTATTATATGGCTTTTGGAAAATGTTTTTAGAACGAGAAGAATTTGAAACCATATCTTTGAAAGACTGTGTTGCTGGGAAGAGGGTTTTACACTTTTCTATGAATAGTGTAACACATAGGAAGTACCTGTAAAATGGTTAGTAGGCAGCGAAAGTCATGCGAGTGTACCAACTCAGATTTCTTACTTTCTTTGCAGCATACGTATAGTATGTAAAAGGAAGTAGGTACCTACTGTATTCGAACCGAAAATTCGAATTCCTAAATTCACAGGAAATGCATGTTTTGAGGCTCCGTAAATAAATAAAAAAAGCATTTTTAGAGAAAGATCTACGTGTAAACAGTAGAAGTCTAAAAGTATAAGTCGGATGAATACAACATTTGGCATTTACGTTCAGTAGCTTCTAAGAATGTAAGATCCCAGTACCTCGAACTACTCTTTACATGCAAAGGTTTTTGGATATTATTTATTTTGTCAAAAATACTCAACGATTTTGATTAAAACCCCAATATTTAAGATATTTACATGTCAAATAAAACGTATATCTTGAATTTTCTGGGAATAGCTTGTGAAGTCCTCTTCATTCGGAAGTAGAATTGTATCACGGGTAAACCGTAAGACATACATCAAAACGTATCACACAGGAAATCTAGATCTCTTTAGAACATACAATTTATTTCAAATAAATAGGTATTTCGGAGATATCAGTTAGATTTTTTAAATACTTGTCAGTTTTTAAAGAGCTGTCGCTATTCAAATGTTTCTGTAGATGTTGCCGCAAGAGTATGAAATTTCAAGACCAGTATATGGTGACACGTTTTACACATTTGACTATCTCTATTCCCCTTTTTAACTGCAACGAAACGTGAATAAAGCTATGCAGGGAATCATTTATCACAATTAAATTAAAATAGACAGAAAAGTCTGTTTCAAGATTGGTTTGTGGAGGTATTATAAAAATAAAGTTAGTGAGCAGAGTATGTCATGTAAATAAAAAAACATCAGATTTGTTACTGTCGAGCAAAGTTCAAAGTCCTTTGAATGTTTTCCGTTTATCAAACTTAAGCTGAAATCTACAGAGACTTCTTTTTTTTCAATTTCTTCTCCAAAAGATCAAAGTCAGAGTGCCTTGAACGTAGTTCTGTTTCTATGGAAGGACAGTGCATGCCGGCATGCATGTTTCTACATGTGTCTCTGTGCGTGTGTCGCTCCAAATGGACGGCTGCGGGCTCCAGAAGAAGTAGAAAAGTAGAAAGAAGCAAGCAACCGGCCGAAAAATTGCCCTCCCGCTACGCCATATAACCTCTCTTGCAGAAAAAGAATTCGCTTGCTTCCTTCCTCCCATCTTGGCTCTCTCACGCCTCGACATTTCGAGAAAAGGCATCACCATTGTCGTCGCTGCGTCGCCCAGGAATGCAACGTGATTAAGAGAAGGAAATTGTTTTGCGGGCGCCAGTTTATCTGCGTCAGGATAGCGCACATAGTTTCCCGTATCCTCCAGTCTTCTGGCTGGCACATAGATATACTATGTTTCTAGGCACATTCAAAGTTGGTCTTCAGCGCAAGAATGTGAGGATAATCCAAGCTAACAACAAGTAAACCCTTAAATGTATTAATTATGAGAAAAAAGAAAAGTTATTTCAGAAATCTTACGCCTGAGGAATAAAAAGTAGGTTGCAGTTACATCGATGGCTATCTACACAGTTGCCAAAATATAAATGAAATAAATTATTATAAACAAGCACCTTTAATCTTCATCATCATCATCATCATCTACAAGGTACAGATGGTACTTTTGGTACCTAAATAATTACTAATAGTTAAATGAATTATGACCACGCTTAATAATCCCGTTTAGAATATGTGTATCACAGACACTAAATCATCTCTGATAATATCAATATGTGCATCATATTCATGTATATATTATATTTTAGCGTACAAGTTTACTGTATATTAGGTTGAAGCTGATGGTGGCTGAAAGTTTGTAACAATAGGTAATTCAGTGAACGAAGGGTTGTTTTCAGAAATTAGGTAAAGAAATATTGTTACACGCTGGGTAGAGACCTAAAGGTTCACACGAAACATTTAATTAATTTTCAGTACCGAGCACGCACGTTGGGGGGATATACGCTCATTTGGCTGCAGAGGACCGAAACGTGATGTGGAGGTTAAGAAGAAGGCGTGGGTTTATTTCACTGTACAGAATCCATAACACAAATCTACTTATATATTTATAGATTTATTTCCCAACCGCTTGGGAATTTAAATATATTATTAAATATGAAAGGTGAGGTGAGATGTCCACCTATCCAAAAGGCAGGCTTGCACGTGCAATCCGCCTCTCTCGGAATACTCAGTAAGACAGACGTTATCCCCACCACTCGTGGCTAGCAAAGCTCCCAGCCAGGAGCACCATAAGTACATAATTTTCACCTATATCTTGTACGAGTGATTATTTAATAACAGTGTTAACGTTTGGGAATAATATAAAGTAAGGCCTGGGAAGTTGTTAACATCATTCATGTGTAGTTTGTTTATAATATACATATGTTGCACACACCATCATCCACGTTCCTTCCGCTACCAGTCCTGATTAAAATATACTGGCTGGAACACATCTACAACCCTGAGTACGCCGAGGCGGAAATGAATTCTACAACTACGCAGAACCTGCAATAACTGTAAGTAAATGATTAATATAAATATCTTCAGTAATAGGCGTCATTTTCTGATTACAACACGGAATTAATAAATATTCATATAACTGCGTGGTGACTGCCGCAGACTCAAGAGGTCGCCTTTGCCTCGAAGTCGTGGTCCACCAATACTTCGTTTTCCATATTCATAAAGTCATCTAGATGGTCTTAATGATGTCATTCTCAGTATATGTTGAAACTATTTTTTTTATTTTCACAAAAGTATGCCATTTAAATCAGTGTGCGTAGATTATCTCGTATACTACCGCTTCGTAGTTGGTCTCTTAGGTATATCCAATCACATAGTAAGAATTTCATTTCAGTTACTTCAATGATTCTCTTAAATTTTAATATTCATTGTCGAGTTTTTTGACCAACATTAATATCGGAAAGCCATTGTTTTCTATAGTTTAAGTATTGTTTGTTCTACATAATTTCAGAAATTTGGGTATCTTATGTTCAATATCTTCTTAGTAGATAGGAGAGACTTAGCTTGGAACTTGTTTGAAGGCTTTGTTATTCGTTCTTATTTTTAATGTTTTGTTGTATTTACCTCGGAAGGTAAGTACAACCATTTAGTTTTATCCGTTGAAATTCTTAAACTATACCTTAACATTATTTTTCTAAGCTTGAAGCCGACATCTTTCATTTCTAAAAATTCAGGAATAGGTATAAAATGTGCCTTTTTTGGAACAAAATGAACCTTCTGAGAGACATAGCTTGAGTGCCAAAACCTTGAAATAAGCAATGTGTGTAAGACGAATTCTTGAATATGTTGCTAAGCAGTGGAGAAACCTACAATCATAGTGCGTGGAGCAATTATCATTGCCCTTTAATATCTCCAGCACACTCCTAATCAACTTGAGACTACTAAAGGTCAATTACCCATTCCTTCAAAATCATAGTGAAACGGAACTTGTCTCATATGTTTCACGTATGTACATTGAAGAAGGTTTTTTTATTTTTACCTTGTTTGCACCACGCCTTGGGAGCCAATTTGAAGAATGTGTTGTATTTTACTTCGACTGTTGGGGAGCCAAACTTTAAGTAGTTGCAACCGCACGTATGGTAAAAAGTTTCCGGTAACCTTCCCCTCAAATGTACTTCCCGGTGTCCTTTGCCCCAAATGTTTAAAAAATATTAATTTTGTAATTTTGACTGTTTCTTTAAATATTATATATGTTTGCCTCGGCTGCGTTAGTATTTATATTTTTTAGAGACATGAATGTCTTAGCAGGGAGTGGTACGACTGAAGAATGTAGGCTTACACAGATTATAATTTTACTTACCTCCCTTTATTAATGCTTGACCCCATTTAAATAACACTTCATTGATATGGAGAGAGAGAGAGAGAGAGCTGTGAGATTTGTTTTTTATTAAATAGTTGCACTTTTTAACACGTAATATTATTTTGTCTCACACGAATACGTATTAAATTTCTCGAGGACGCATCTCACGTCCGGTTACGAACACTGTCTACAAGCAACTGACTTCTGAATTTGTAAATTTTACTCCATTTTAGTTTATGATTGGCGAATCCTAGTCCAATAGAATACCTTTATTTAACTAAAGCTTTTTCTGGTTGTTGATTGGCTATTTTATAAGCTGTCACAAAAATTACATTAGTGTTGCTTGAAGAATTACCAGTAGCATTTAAACCTTCTAATTCATTATTGCCTCAAGGTTACCTCATTGTTAGCAACTTTTAACCTATTTTTCTCGCAGCTCCTACATCATTAAATTACGTAATAGTTCACATAACATTATTACACATGTATACTATAATATAAACATACAATGACTGTAATATACACATTTTATATCTTGTTATATACACATATTGCTTTAAGGCGGGCTGTTAATGAATTTATATGTTATATAAGTTGACTGAAATCATTTAAGTGTTCAAAACACTGCCTGAAGCTTGGACCGAAGAATTTTCTTGAAAGTCTTCGTGTTGCATCTACTTAACCTAAACGTTTGGTATTTATCCGACATTCCGTTTTTTAGTTATGTTGCTCACGCACACGCACACACAGACACCGCTTTTTCATTTTTTATTTTTTTATTTTGGATTCAGGGATATTCAAAACATGTGCTTCTGTTAAAATCTCAGCAAGAAAGTTTTGGGTTGAATGCAATACCTTCTCTACCTACTATGTACGTGGTAGGGAAATTCAAAAGGAGGGGCACATGTAGTAAAATAATTCATTTAACAAGGAGTTAGAACCCGCCCTAAAATCGCAAGTTGTTATATTGTATTAGTAGGATATATAGGACAGACCGAGCGCAGTTTTTTGCGTTTATATGGGAAAAGATAGGGAAAACGAGGGTAGATGCGGTGGAAAATGCGTTTATATGGGGAAGATAGGGACTACGTGGATCGATGCTAGGCTAGATAGAGGTTGAAGGAATGAGGATGTGCTTTATATGAGAGATACGTGGAATACGAGGAGAAGTGTAAGACTAGATAGGGTTTGAGATGTGGAATATGCATTTATATGGGAAAGATAGGGAAAACGTGAACAGATGCTAGGATAGACAGATGCTGAAGCAGGGGGGAATATGAACATATATACAGGAGAGATAGGGGATACGTGGCGAGGTACTAGACTATTCAGGGTTTGAAGGGTAGAGTATGGCTTTTTATATGAAGAGACGAGGAAAACGAGGGTATATGCTAGGTTGAGAGAACCTTCAAGGAGGAAAACGCGTTTATATGGGCGAGATAGGGAATACGAGGACTGACGCTAGGCTAGACAGTGGTAGGAGGGGAGTGCGCTTTATATGAGACAGATAGGGAATACGAGGGGAGGTGCTAGGCTAGACAGAGGCTGAGTAGAGTATAGTTTATATGAGAGGTATAGGAAAACGAGGGGAGGTGTTAGGCTAGACAGAGGCTGAGTAATGTATGGTTTATATGAGTGGTATAGGAAAACGAGGAGAGGAGTTAGACTAGACAGAGGTCGAGGAGCAGAGTATGGTTTATGTGAGAGTCATAGGTAAACGAGAGAGGCGTTAGGCTAGACAGAGCTAGAGGAATAGAGTATGGTTTATATGAGAGGTATAGGAACAGGAGAAGAGGTGTTAGGCTAGACAGGTAGTGCAGCAGTAGGAATATGGACTTATATACAGGAGAGATAGGGAATACCAGGGCTGATGCTAGGCTAGTCAGATGCTAAAGGAGGGAGGGATATGCTTTATACGAGAGAGATAGGGAATACAAGGAAAGATGCTATACTAAACAGGGCTTGAAGGGTAGAATATGAGCGATTAGCGAACCGAGGAGAGGTGCTAGTATAGGAGTTTTTAATGATAGAGTAGGCGTTTATGTGCGAGAGATAGGGAATACGAGGGTCGATGCTAGGCTAGACGGTGTTGAATGAGGGAATGCATCTTATGAGAGAGGTAGGGGAATATGAGGAGAAGTGCTAGGCTAGTCGGGAAGGTCTGAATGAGAGATTATACGTCTATATGGGAAAAGATAGGGAAAACGAAGGTAGGTGCTAGGTTGAGAGAGTCTTCAAGGAGGAAAATGCGTTTATATGGGAGAGATAGGGAAAACGTGAACAGATGCTAGGATAGACAGATGCTGAAGCAGGGGGAATATGAACATATTTACAGGAGAGATAGGGGATACGTGGAGAGGTACTAGACTATTCAGGGTTTGAAGGGTAGAGTATAACTTTTTATATGAAGAGACGAGGAAAACGAGGGTATATGCTAGGTTGAGAGAACCTTCAAGGAGGAAAAAATGCGTTTATATGGGAGAGATAGGGAAAACGAGGAGAGTTCTGAGGTAGAGCAGGGACTGAAGGAGGGAGAGATATGCTTTATACGACAGAGATAGGGCATGCGAGGGGAGGTGCTAGTGCAGACAGAGGTTAAGGAGTACGGTATACATTTATATGAGGAATATATGGAAAACGAGGGCAGACGGTATGATAGACAGAAGCTGGGGCCACTTTTGCGCTTATATGGGAAAGGATAGGGAAAACGAGGGTAGATGCGACAGTTCAAGGAGGAAAATGCGTTTATAGGGGAGAGATAGGGAATACGAGGGCTGATGCTAGGCTAGTCAGATGCTAAAGGAGGGAGGGATACGCTTTATACGAGAGAGATAGGGAATACAAGGAGAGATGTTATACTAAACAGGACTTGAAGGGTAGAATATGGCGTTTTATATCAGTGAGATAGCGAACCGAGGAGAGGTAACCACGTGTCAAGACGTAACACCACGTAACAAAGGAATCACGCTATGTAACAAAGGAATCACGCTATGTAACAAAGGAATCACGCTATGTAACAAAGTAATCACGCTATGTAACAAAGGAATCACGCTATGAAACAAAGGAATCACGCTATGTAACAAAGGAATCACGCCATGTAACAAAGGAATCACGCTATGTAACAATCTGATCAGGCTATGTAACAAAGAAATCACGCTATGTAACAAAGGAATCACGCTATGTAACAAAGGAATCACGCTATGTAACAAAGGAATCACGCTATGTAACAAAGGAATCACGCTATGTAACAAAGGAATCACGCTATGTAACAAAGGAATCACGCTATGTAACAAAGGAATCACGCTATGTAACAAAGGAATCTGGCTATGTAACAAAGGAATCACGCCATGTAACAAAGGAACACGCTATGTAAGAAGCTCATCACGGTATGTAACAAAGGAATCACGCTATGTAACAGTCTCATCACGCTATGTAACAACACGTACCAAGCATGTAACCACGTAACAAAACGTAAGAACAACACGTAACCAACCCATTGCTAAATCAATCTAAACTAATTCATCCTTCATAACTTAGACAATAAGTACGAGAGCCTAGCCCAGATTAACCCGACCAATCCTAAACGTTCCTCTCATCATCTATTCTACTCGGTCATCGACTAACCTAATCTGGCTAACCAAAGATAACCTCAACTTTCTTTTAGTGAAATTGCAATGTTTTATTCAGGGTTTATTATTCGAGAGTTTTAATTGAAAAGTTTACGTCAACATACCTTTATTTTAGTTCATTGTAGATGTCTCTCCCCTTTTTATCTAGGCTTGAGACTAGCACTAGGATTGCTCCTAATGGCAGGGTTACCACCTTCCCTTCCATCTTCTTCTTTCTTCATCAGGGTCAGCTATCTGCATATACAGCACACAGATAACGTTCTTTTTTAAGATTGTAGACTCACGAGAAAATCTTTATCTTTAACTTACATTCTTTTAAGCACTGTTTGTAATGGCGTAATGTCCATACGCATATGTCGTTATCCCATCCTCAGCAATAATTCTTTTATCATCAAACGGAGTCAATGCAATTTTATTCACTTGCACTGTAGCAAGAGCATGCTTTCGTGATAGGATCAGATTCATAGGTGTTCTGATGATTTCACAGGTTTTAAGACAGTCTGTATAGCTGTCAAACGAAATGTACTGCTTAATAGCGCTACGTTTTATACCTTTAATCTTTTTTATCATTGACCCTTGAATATCTAAGGCATACATCTTAGGACGTAGTCCAACAAAGCGTAGGATGATTTTGCTATTAGCCTCATCTTTAAATTTTCCCAATACCTTTTTGTTCTGAGTAGAGTAACATATATGGTTGGCAGGGTAATCAGCTGTATCGAGATGCTCAAGAAAACGTAGCTTGTCCTGGTACACATCTTCAGTTGTTACACGATGAATGAACGAATCAGTGTCCATATACATAAGCTTCAGGTTTTCAGCTCCATAATAAGGCAACAAAACGTCGTAATGATAGTTATACATTAATGTCTTGGAGATGTCCAACACACTCATACCAATGTATATAGGCTTGTTGAATACAATCTGACGAGAGGCCATATGTACAGCAGCTAGATTATCAGCATATATCGTCCTGTCGATAAACGTAGGCTTGGCGATCAGCTTCTCTAGAGTTTTTTCATTGGTCACCAGTCGTATATCCATACGGTTACGCAGGTTCTCCATAGTTTTTCCAAACATAGCGTTGTTAAAGAGCTTGTAGAGATCCTTCTCGAAATCATTTGCAGCTTGTTGTCGTAGCCTGTTGTTAAATTCCACATAAGGTTTCAACCACTGAGACTGTCGGAATTGTAGCACACGATGGATTTTTGTTAGTCGTAGTCCATGACTAAGAGCTTGCTTCAAAGCCATGTAATGCACTACATACTTCTTTCGAGGTCCAAGATGGGGTATCAGTTTCTTTGTAGATGCTTGCAATGGTTTCATACACTCTGGCAGGAAAGGTAGATCGTTGTGTAGATCGTGAAGTTCTGCAGGATACTCTATGTCGACTTCTAATATGTACCCATGAGGATCATCTTCTTGTAGTGTTTCTAAGTTGATTTCTTCAGACAAAACCCACTGAAATCCACCAAAAGGAAGAGCGTGACACATTGCCCACCCATATTGGTTATTAGCGTCCTCGTATGTGATAAATTGGGTTGGTCTCGACGGATCAAACTTATCCATATAAGTGTTATTAGCCTCAGCATACCGATGGGAAACTTGGCATAAACCTCCTCTTATACCTGATTCCACCATGAGTAGTTGATCATAATCTTGTAACAGCTCCAGCTTAATTCCAGTATACAGTAACATGGCGTCCCATGTAAGACCTGGAGAGGTAAAATAATGGGTAGGATCAACTTTGTGTGTTTTAAGGGTTTGCTCTCTGAACGTCTCAAAGACATCAGCTAGGAGAAGTACATCCGAAGTTAAGTAGAGATCGCTGTACTCTCCCAGGTTTCTCACATTAAACAGCTCCCATACATTTTTAGCATGATCGTAGTCAGCATCACTAATTTCTTCTTCATTTAATCTATTGTAGAAGGAGTCCTTAGGAGGTAAGCAGGTTTCGTTCAGGGCATCCCATGATGTAACAAAATCATATGGAAATACACCCTTACGGGTCATCAACTTCAATTTGTCTTCTCCAAAGTACTTTAGCGTTTCAGGATACGAGGTTAGATTTTTTACCAACTTATCCAAGCTTGTACTGAGGAACCGAAAACTATCTACAAACCGTAGCTTTATATCTCCAACATACTTGGAGAATGATATATAGCTTTCTTCAGAGTTAGGAATTACTTCCACACGTTCACTTGTACAACCCAGCTCCTTAACAATGAAATGAGAGTCATATCCGCTAAGGTTATGCATGAAGACAGGGATATATTTAGGTGTTTTACAGGCTAAATTACATTCATTATGAAGACTTCCACGATATTCACCGCTGATGTGATCATGGTCGCGTACTTTATAGTTCTCTTCTGTAAAGGGTTTTCCACACAAGTAGCATACTGTAGAGGCGCTGAGATCCAACTGCTCTTGATCCGTAAGTTTCAGAGGCTTAGCAGATTTGTATATGTCATCAATCATTTTTGCAAGAGATGTCAGGTACAGCATAAACTTCTGAGCAGCATCAGCACCACGATACACATAGGGTTGCTTAGGAAGACCAGTTTCCAGATGTCCAACGTTGGTTGATGGTTTAACGTAAACACAGAAGCTCATTGCTGTGTGCTCTTGATAAGGGGTTGTATAGGAAGTTTCAGGATTGGGTATACACGTATGGCATGGAGTGAGAATACTTTCAAAGTCTGCGTAGATGACGTAAGGTAGTTTCAACATCCTTTCAAAATTTTTAAACTGTACGATTGATTTGTCCTTTGTAGGCATAACTACCCTCGCAACACCATGTTGGTTACAGATTGATGTATGTTCTTGCAGTTTTTCCAGTCCACTTCGTCCGTATCGATTGTCAAAATGTGTAAAGCACCGCTTACAGGTATATATCACTCCATCATGCTTAGTTTTCTGGCGTCGAACGAGTTTCTCAAAATTCTTTATATACACGTAGTGATGTTTTCCACTGCTGTCATTCAATAGTAGCAGGTCGCGATGTTCAGGTAGTTCAATATCAGCAACCTTTATCGGATACACTTCGTGCTTCTCATCCAGCCCGAAAACGTTAATAGACATATTGTTAAACTTCTCAAATTTAGGTATTTGAGAAAGTGGAGTAGGGTAGGAAACACAGCTGAAGTCGTACTTATCTTGAAGTTGTTTGTATTTGCTCACACGTTGCGCATCCTTCCCTATGAATTTAGCTAATCAGAACTCTGAAACAAAGGATTTGCCGCCATCTGATAACCTTCTTTTGATCTATGCCGGCATGCCCCGCCCATAATAAGGCTACTGTTTAATCGCTTATATCTCCTGAATGAAAAGAGATACAACATTGGGATAAAAACTAATCAATTCTTTGGAATGCGCCGCGTCATTAGGGTATTGTTCCAAGTTGACCGGGATGCCTGGGTTCGAATCCCTACGAGTGATTACAAATTCATCTTCTAATAGCTCAGATACTAATTAAGATAAAGACGCCAAATAAACTTTATTACATTAATGTCATTAGGTAGTTTCTTGTAAATGTATATTTGGGTACCTGGTGTCCTGGGTTCGATCCTTAATTTTAAAAACTTCATTATCTCGGAAACTAAGAAAGCTAGAGGAATGGATCAAAGCATGTTTGATAGCTGTTATAATGTGTAATTAATACTGTATATAATTTTCAATCAGTTGTCTCTAGTTCGAATCCTGATTTTTTAATGACTTCCTTAATTTTACTCTATACTCTAGAAAATATCACTTAGATTGATGCTGTAACTACATACAGCACCTTTAAGCATACCAAACTCATATTATAAATTATTTTGTTCTTGGTGTTCTGGGTTCGAATACTGATTCGATGGAATTTACTTATAAATTTAATAACTCCTAAACCAATTAAGATAAAGACGCCAAATAAACTTCATTGCATTTAGGTTATTAGGTAACATCTTGTAAATGTATATATGGGTACCTGGTGTCCTGGGTTCGATCCTTAATTTTAAAAACTCCATTATCTCGGAAACTAAGAGAGGTAGAGGGGTGGACCAAAGCATGATTGATAGGTTCTGTACTGGGTGATTAATATTGTATATAATTTTCAATCAATTGTCTCTAGTTCGAATCCCGATTTTCAATCACTTCCTTAATTTTTCTCTATACTCTAGAATATATCACTTAGATTGATGCTGTTAACTACATACAGCACCTTTAAACATACCAAACTCATATTATAAATTATTTTGTTCTTGGTGTTCTGGGTTCGAATACTGATTCGATGGACTTTACTTATAAATTTAATAACTCCTAAACCAATTAAGATAGACATGTCAAGGTAAACGTAAACGGAGTATCTAGTCCTTAAATATCGTTATCGTTATAAAAATTACTTTAAAGTACTTAGATAGAATCCCGAAGGGGTGATTTCATATATCTTCAAGCTTATGGATCATATCAGGTTCGAGTAAAGATTAAATGGTAGATGCTGATATTGGGGAGCTAAAATCATTTATTAAAAGTATTACCGGGTTCGATTTAGAAGCTTAGAATCTGTGTAACTCTGGAAAAATTGCTTTTCTCATGATTGTAGTGAAATGTAATGGTCTTTCTGTGAGAAGATGGAAAGGAAGAATTGAACAGGGAATAAAAACATGAAATAATTAAGTAAATAAGGGGGAAAATCTTCTACGTTACCTTTTAAGCTTTTACTTTAAGAATTGTGATAATACAGCTGGAATTAACCTTCGTACAATAGGTGATGGTGGTGGTGGTGGTGGTAGGCTTTGAATTTGAAATATATGCCTGAATGAGCGTTTGCTTTTCTCGTGATTGCAGTGAAATGTAATGGTCTTTCTGTGGGAAGATGGAAAGGAAGAATGGAAAAGGGAATGAAAACATGAAATAATTAAGTAAATAAGGTGAAAAAATCTTCTAGGTTTCCTTTTAAGCTTTTACTTTAAGTATTGTGATAATACAGCTTGAATTAACCTTCGTACAATAGGTAGTGATGGTGGTGGTAGTGGTGATAGACTTGAATTTGAAATATATGTCTGAATGAGCGTGGGAGAATGCTTCTCTTGCTGGTGTGACATCATAAGCAGGTAGTTATTAGACGAGTTTAAACGTGTTTGATGCTGCCAGACATCCTGTCTCTGGGTGTGACGTCATAAACATCCTGTCTCTGGACTTGAGGTTATATGGCTGGGGTGTTAATATGTGTGGAGTAAACATATACAGGTAGCTATGGAGCGAGTTTATGATTGATCTAAAAGGTTCGTGCTCCCTCTATAAATATGGTGATCTAGGGCATTGGACTTCATTGTGCCAATTAGTCTTGAGGTGTTAACATCGTGTTCTCTCCAAGAATAATCAGCTTTCTAAAGTGGTATCAAGGTGAAGAGGGCTACATTTCATTGATCAGTGATTAATACGTTATTACATCAAGAATAAAGATGAATAACTCAGCGTATAAGGATATTATTCCAAGCGCTACTGGATATGCATGCGGAAAATGTGGGAGGAAGTTCCTCCGAGGTTATGACAAGAGAAGACACGAGATGAGCTGCAAGAAGCTCTTCAAATGTAAACATTGTAATGTAACCTTCAAAGATTGTTATAAGGGGCAGCGACACGAAGATATATGTGAAATAAGCAGCCCTCAGAAGAAAAGAAGATTGGAGCCAACTAAACATCAGTTGCTGTCAACAATGGAGGACTGTGATATGAAAGAATACGAAACTTCATTCGAAGGACGATTGAAATCGTATTTTATACGATGCGAGTCACCTAAGGACCTGAATATGTATCTGCAAGAGGCAAAACACCGTATAATCCATGCCGTGCATAAAGAGCTTAGCATTCATAAGAGTGTTAAAATTAATCTGCTGGCTGAGTGTCGATTTGTTAACAGTATTGGAGAAACCTGTGACAAAACATTTAAAACACGCAATCAAGCCGTGTTTCTAGAAACAGATCTGGTGTCAACGATTGAAGTGAAATTCAAGAAATTGGTGACTGAAATGGACGAGTCTCAGCTTAAGGGTAGCAGCTGGGCTTTGCTTGCTGTGGAAGGAGTTCGACTTCGTATCAACAAGTACAACCCATTACGAGGAAGTAGCTACATACCACTACCGTCATCTGTCGGAGCTAAAGAAGCGTGTATAAACATTCAGAACTTTACCGACGAGAAATGTTTCATGTACTCTATATTAGCTAAATTCATAGGGAAGGATGCGCAACGTGTGAGCAAATACAAACAACTTCAAGATAAGTACGACTTCAGCTGTGTTTCCTACCCTACTCCACTTTCTCAAATACCTAAATTTGAGAAGTTTAACAATATGTCTATTAACGTTTTCGGGCTGGATGAGAAGCACGAAGTGTATCCGATAAAGGTTGCTGATATTGAACTACCTGAACATCGCGACCTGCTACTATTGAATGACAGCAGTGGAAAACATCACTACGTGTATATAAAGAATTTTGAGAAACTCGTTCGACGCCAGAAAACTAAGCATGATGGAGTGATATATACCTGTAAGCGGTGCTTTACACATTTTGACAATCGATACGGACGAAGTGGACTGGAAAAACTGCAAGAACATACATCAATCTGTAACCAACATGGTGTTGCGAGGGTAGTTATGCCTACAAAGGACAAATCAATCGTACAGTTTAAAAATTTTGAAAGGATGTTGAAACTACCTTACGTCATCTACGCAGACTTTGAAAGTATTCTCACTCCATGCCATACGTGTATACCCAATCCTGAAACTTCCTATACAACCCCTTATCAAGAGCACACAGCAATGAGCTTCTGTGTTTACGTTAAACCATCAACCAACGTTGGACATCTGGAAACTGGTCTTCCTAAGCAACCCTATGTGTATCGTGGTGCTGATGCTGCTCAGAAGTTTATGCTGTACCTGACATCTCTTGCAAAAATGATTGATGACATATACAAATCTGCTAAGCCTCTGAAACTTACGGATCAAGAGCAGTTGGATCTCAGCGCCTCTACAGTATGCTACTTGTGTGGAAAACCCTTTACAGAAGAGAACTATAAAGTACGCGACCATGATCACATCAGCGGTGAATATCGTGGAAGTCTTCATAATGAATGTAATTTAGCCTGTAAAACACCTAAATATATCCCTGTCTTCATGCATAACCTTAGCGGATATGACTCTCATTTCATTGTTAAGGAGCTGGGTTGTACAAGTGAACGTGTGGAAGTAATTCCTAACTCTGAAGAAAGCTATATATCATTCTCCAAGTATGTTGGAGATATAAAGCTACGGTTTGTAGATAGTTTTCGGTTCCTCAGTACAAGCTTGGATAAGTTGGTAAAAAATCTAACCTCGTATCCTGAAACGCTAAAGTACTTTGGAGAAGACAAATTGAAGTTGATGACCCGTAAGGGTGTATTTCCATATGATTTTGTTACATCATGGGATGCCCTGAACGAAACCTGCTTACCTCCTAAGAACTCCTTCTACAATAGATTAAATGAAGAAGAAATTAGTGATGCTGACTACGATCATGCTAAAAATGTATGGGAGCTGTTTAATGTGAGAAACCTGGGAGAGTACAGCGATCTCTACTTAACTTCGGATGTACTTCTCCTAGCTGATGTCTTTGAGACGTTCAGAGAGCAAACCCTTAAAACACACAAAGTTGATCCTACCCATTATTTTACCTCTCCAGGTCTTACATGGGACGCCATGTTACTGTATACTGGAATTAAGCTGGAGCTGTTACAAGATTATGATCAACTACTCATGGTGGAATCAGGTATAAGAGGAGGTTTATGCCAAGTTTCCCATCGGTATGCTGAGGCTAATAACACTTATATGGATAAGTTTGATCCGTCGAGACCAACCCAATTTATCACATACGAGGACGCTAATAACCAATATGGGTGGGCAATGTGTCACGCTCTTCCTTTTGGTGGATTTCAGTGGGTTTTGTCTGAAGAAATCAACTTAGAAACACTACAAGAAGATGATCCTCATGGGTACATATTAGAAGTCGACATAGAGTATCCTGCAGAACTTCACGATCTACACAACGATCTACCTTTCCTGCCAGAGTGTATGAAACCATTGCAAGCATCTACAAAGAAACTGATACCCCATCTTGGACCTCGAAAGAAGTATGTAGTGCATTACATGGCTTTGAAGCAAGCTCTTAGTCATGGACTACGACTAACAAAAATCCATCGTGTGCTACAATTCCGACAGTCTCAGTGGTAGAAACCTTATGTGGAATTTAACAACAGGCTACGACAACAAGCTGCAAATGATTTCGAGAAGGATCTCTACAAGCTCTTTAACAACGCTATGTTTGGAAAAACTATGGAGAACCTGCATAACCGTATGGATATACGACTGGTGACCAATGAAAAAACTCTAGAGAAGCTGATCGCCAAGCCTACGTTTATCGACAGGACGATATATGCTGATAATCTAGCTGCTGTACATATGGCCTCTCGTCAGATTGTATTCAACAAGCCTATATACATTGGTATGAGTGTGTTGGACATCTCCAAGACATTAATGTATAACTATCATTACGACGTTTTGTTGCCTTATTATGGAGCTGAAAACCTGAAGCTTATGTATATGGACACTGATTCGTTCATTCATCGTGTAACAACTGAAGATGTGTACCAGGACAAGCTACGTTTTCTTGAGCATCTCGATACAGCTGATTACCCTGCCAACCATATATGTTACTCTACTCAGAACAAAAAGGTATTGGGAAAATTTAAAGATGAGGCTAATAGCAAAATCATCCTACGCTTTGTTGGACTACGTCCTAAGATGTATGCCTTAGATATTCAAGGGTCAATGATAAAAAAGATTAATGGTATAAAACGTAGCGCTATTAAGCAGTACATTTCGTTTGACAGCTATACAGACTGTCTTAAAACCTGTGAAATCATCAGAACACCTATGAATCTGATCCTATCACGAAAGCATGCTCTTGCTACAGTGCAAGTGAATAAAATTGCATTGACTCCGTTTGATGATAAAAGAATTATTGCTGAGGATGGGATAACGACATATGCGTATGGACATTACGCCATTACAAACAGTGCTTAAAAGAATGTAAGTTAAAGATAAAGATTTTCTCGTGAGTCTACAATCTTAAAAAAGAACGTTATCTGTGTGCTGTATATGCAGATAGCTGACGCCTGATGAAGAAAGAAGAAGATGGAAGGGAACGTGGTAACCCTGCCATTAGGAGCAATCCTAGTGCTAGTCTCAAGCCTAGATAAAAAGGGGAGAGACATCTACAATGAACTAAAATAAAGGTATGTTGACGTAAACTTTTCAATTAAAACTCTCGAATAATAAACCCTGAATAAAACATTGCAATTTCACTAAAAGAAAGTTGAGGTTATCTTTGGTTAGCCAGATTAGGTTAGTCGATGACCGAGTAGAATAGATGATGAGAGGAACGTTTAGGATTGGTCGGGTTAATCTGGGCTAGGCTCTCGTACTTATTGTCTAAGTTATGAAGGATGAATTAGTTTAGATTGATTTAGCAATGGGTTGGTTACGTGTTGTTCTTACGTTTTGTTACGTGGTTACATGCTTGGTACGTGTTGTTACATAGCGTGATGAGACTGTTACATAGCGTGATTCCTTTGTTACATACCGTGATGAGCTTCTTACATAGCGTGTTCCTTTGTTACATGGCGTGATTCCTTTGTTACATAGCGTGATTCCTTTGTTACATAGCGTGATTCCTTTGTTACATAGCGTGATTCCTTTGTTACATAGCGTGATTCCTTTGTTACATAGCGTGATTCCTTTGTTACATAGCGTGATTCCTTTGTTACATAGCGTGATTTCTTTGTTACATAGCCTGATCAGATTGTTACATAGCGTGATTCCTTTGTTACATGGCGTGATTCCTTTGTTACATAGCGTGATTCCTTTGTTTCATAGCGTGATTACTTTGTTACATAGCGTGATTCCTTTGTTACATAGCGTGATTACTTTGTTACATAGCGTGATTCCTTTGTTACATAGCGTGATTCCTTTGTTACATAGCGTGATTCCTTTGTTACGTGGTGTTACGTCTTGACACGTGGTTACCTCTCCTCGGTTCGCTATCTCACTGATATAAAACGCCATATTCTACCCTTCAAGTCCTGTTTAGTATAACATCTCTCCTTGTATTCCCTATCTCTCTCGTATAAAGCGTATCCCTCCCTCCTTTAGCATCTGACTAGCCTAGCATCAGCCCTCGTATTCCCTATCTCTCCCCTATAAACGCATTTTCCTCCTTGAACTGTCGCATCTACCCTCGTTTTCCCTATCCTTTCCCATATAAGCGCAAAAGTGGCCCCAGCTTCTGTCTATCATACCGTCTGCCCTCGTTTTCCATATATTCCTCATATAAATGTATACCGTACTCCTTAACCTCTGTCTGCACTAGCACCTCCCCTCGCATGCCCTATCTCTGTCGTATAAAGCATATCTCTCCCTCCTTCAGTCCCTGCTCTACCTCAGAACTCTCCTCGTTTTCCCTATCTCTCCCATATAAACGCATTTTTTCCTCCTTGAAGGTTCTCTCAACCTAGCATATACCCTCGTTTTCCTCGTCTCTTCATATAAAAAGTTATACTCTACCCTTCAAACCCTGAATAGTCTAGTACCTCTCCACGTATCCCCTATCTCTCCTGTAAATATGTTCATATTCCCCCTGCTTCAGCATCTGTCTATCCTAGCATCTGTTCACGTTTTCCCTATCTCTCCCATATAAACGCATTTTCCTCCTTGAAGACTCTCTCAACCTAGCACCTACCTTCGTTTTCCCTATCTTTTCCCATATAGACGTATAATCTCTCATTCAGACCTTCCCGACTAGCCTAGCACTTCTCCTCATATTCCCCTACCTCTCTCATAAGATGCATTCCCTCATTCAACACCGTCTAGCCTAGCATCGACCCTCGTATTCCCTATCTCTCGCACATAAACGCCTACTCTATCATTAAAAACTCCTATACTAGCACCTCTCCTCGGTTCGCTAATCGCTCATATTCTACCCTTCAAGCCCTGTTTAGTATAGCATCTTTCCTTGTATTCCCTATCTCTCTCGTATAAAGCATATCCCTCCCTCCTTTAGCATCTGACTAGCCTAGCATCAGCCCTGGTATTCCCTATCTCTCCTGTATATAAGTCCATATTCCTACTGCTGCACTACCTGTCTAGCCTAACACCTCTTCTCCTGTTCCTATACCTCTCATATAAACCATACTCTATTCCTCTAGCTCTGTCTAGCCTAACGCCTCTCTCGTTTACCTATGACTCTCACATAAACCATACTCTGCTCCTCGACCTCTGTCTAGTCTAACTCCTCTCCTCGTTTTCCTATACCACTCATATAAACCATACATTACTCAGCCTCTGTCTAGCCTAACACCTCCCCTCGTTTTCCTATACCTCTCATATAAACTATACTCTACTCAGCCTCTGTCTAGCCTAGCACCTCCCCTCGTATTCCCTATCTGTCTCATATAAAGCGCACTCCCCTCCTACCACTGTCTAGCCTAGCGTCAGTCCTCGTATTCCCTATCTCGCCCATATAAACGCGTTTTCCTCCTTGAAGGTTCTCTCAACCTAGCATATACCCTCGTTTTCCTCGTCTCTTCATATAAAAAGCCATACTCTACCCTTCAAACCCTGAATAGTCTAGTACCTCGCCACGTATCCCCTATCTCTCCTGTATATATGTTCATATTCCCCCCTGCTTCAGCATCTGTCTATCCTAGCATCTGTTCACGTTTTCCCTATCTTTCCCATATAAATGCATATTCCACATCTCAAACCCTATCTAGTCTTACACTTCTCCTCGTATTCCACGTATCTCTCATATAAAGCACATCCTCATTCCTTCAACCTCTATCTAGCCTAGCATCGATCCACGTAGTCCCTATCTTCCCCATATAAACGCATTTTCCACCGCATCTACCCTCGTTTTCCCTATCTTTTCCCATATAAACGCAAAAAACTGCGCTCGGTCTGTCCTATATATCCTACTTGTATTGCTTTCTTTTTCACTAAATAATACTTGCTCACACATGTACTGTACTAAATGACAAAAGTTCATACCTTTCTGTGGCTTAACCTTTAAACTCTCCATAATGCTTTTGATGTTACCTGCTTGTTCCAAAGGCTGGGAAACCAAGTGCAGCAAACGCTATGAGATTAATTATAAGTTGCACACAACGCAACGTCTTGTAGAGATAGTTGTGTCTCCTGAATGAGAAGGCCGCAAGCACTAGATAGTGTTAAGTGAGTATGTGAAACATTACCGAGCGAAATGGCTCCGCGCTAACGTGTAAGGCTCTCATTCGGGAAGTCTCAGGTTCAATTTCCATCGACCGCCCATTCTGACCTTGGTTTTTTCGCCAGTGGGCCAAAGCTGGGGTTGTTTACAGTCTACTACGATTTCTTTTCCATTATTTCCCTTTCATTTCGTTTCCTTCTCATCTTTAAGGTGTGTTTCTAGGTTTCGTGTAGTGTATCGGTAGCGGATAGATGACATATATGCTTGCTAAAAGCAAAGACTACTCCAGTAGACACAGAAAAGGCTGCTTGGCGGATGAGTGGTTCATCGTTCCCTTTAGGCAGCTCCAGAAGTGAGACGGGTCTTCGAGTCAGTAACTGTTAGGGACTTCTGCATGTCTCTGTGATCTGTCTGCCTGCAACGTAGCCTCCGGTGGTTCATTCACTTCAGCCCTTCCTCCTGGGGTGTGCCATGCCTCTAGCGGGGTGCCTCCAGGAAATAGAGGTGAAGTGAAAGGAGAGAGAGATCAGGAGGTGCGAAAGAGAAGAGGAGGGTTCCTACATTTTTCAGAATGAAACTCCCCGATGGCGGCTGGTACAACTGGCTCAGCTGCCCCCCGCAGACTTCTATATTCGACTGGAGCCCGGGACTCTGAGACCGTTCCTATTTAGGGGGTCGAAGTGTTAGAGAGCATACATTTCCCCTGTCATTACAACGCCAAGCCTCTCGCCGACACTTGAAACCCTGAAACAACCAGGCATATCAAAGGTGATATTGTAGCGTATGTGTGTGCATTGTCGCGTCGGACACATCATTGCTGTGTATAATGATATTGTTGAACTGTTTCGTTTGTAACTTTGAATTCTTGTCCGGCGCGGCTTACTTCCCTCCAATTCCTAGTCAAGGGGGGGTGAAGGGAGGTTGAGGAGATAGCCTCTTATAGCGTGGGTCTGTGAGTCAGTGGCGTCTGTCTAGAGTAGACCTTCTGCGTTTTGTGGTTTCCATGTAGGAATGCGTGTTGCCGTGTGTATGCGTGGGGCATCTCCCCCAGCGTTTGCCTGTAACCTTTTGTGTGCAATAGGGCAGCTTATTGATTATAATAATCCAGAGTTAAATGTGAATTTATATGTATTATTTATAAATATCTCACGTCCGCTTTAGCTTTGTGCAGCAAGTTCTTGGTATTGCTTTGTGCGCCTCTGAGTCTACGTCCCCCAATGTTTATGCCAGATTTAATATTTTAGCTGAAAACATTTCGGCCTCACCCCGGTGTATAACAATATGAATTGGAGTGATAGAAAATTCGGGGATGTGATTAGCGTTCCCAGCATTCGCCTAGCGACCCGGGAAAACCCTTAAAAACCACATCGGTCCGGAAGGTCGGTCGTGGGAATCGAACCGACGACCTCCCGAATGCGAGTCTCACGCCCTACCACCTGCACCACCTCGCTCGGTAACCTATACCTAAGTAAAGTCTTAAAACAAAAAATTTATCTAAATGTGATACAGTTTTGGTGTAAAGCGCGCTTCTATTAATGCCAGTCCATAATCATCTGGGGATTTGTTTTTGTACTCTTGTTATTCACAGTAGATAGAGAAGAGGAAATTCTGCCACCAAGGTACAGCAAAGTACTTCAGCGCGTATATTCCCTAATTACTTCCCCATTTCTTCACATACCTGCTTAATACAAGCTTTCGAGAACGACGTACATCCTCAGAGATGTTATCTTCTGTGTTGAGGGGACAAAAACTAACTGGTAACCGGCTGCGAGCAATGTCTAGTCATTACACTTTCCATACCTATTTACAGAAATTCTCATTAGGGGGACCCAGTTCCATTCAAACTCTGGAAACAAAATCATTCGTCGTCCGTTTTTTTCATGAGTTGTGCTGTTTTGGAACTGCAAAACAGAATGCAGAGCAGTAATGAGTCCGGCTTGCTCCCCAGGAGAAATCGCTTCTCCGTCAGCAGTGGCGGAATTTTTGCCTCCGGGTTATGTGCCTTTTGGATGTCCCATAGGTAGAGTAATTATGAATTAAATTTCTAACAACAGCATATATTTTTGTCCCTCGTTTTATCTTCTCCCTCTTCCATAAAAAAAGCATTCGCTCTCTGTTTCCCTTTTGGATTATATGCACCTTTTATTGCTCTTGCTCTTCTAAGCTTGTAATTTCTAGTTGCACCTATATGTCAAATTTGGTAATTTGTACATTGGCGTGCATAAAATGTGGCCCATAATACAGCTTCTGCTGCTACGGAGTGTAAGGTTCTCAAGTTCAGACTGAACGCTGTGTTTGAAAGGTAACTTCTCCTGCTTCATAAGCATCCGGGAAATAACTCGCAAGAATTTTAAAGACAGTTTCATGGACTTACTTAAACAAATGCTGTCCTAAATATTTCTAACTATATGAAATTACATTTATCACTAAGAGGCGGATTAGAGTGATCGCAATTATAAGGGTAACTCACCTTATACGAGGGGCACTATTTATATTTTGAACCTAATAATTAAAACAAAGTTATATCTGACTGAAAACTGTTTTACTGTTTTTCAAAATATTCTCCTTTATGATCAATACATTTTTGCATCCGTTTGAACCATTTTTCAAAGCATTTATTCTAGTCTTCTTGAGACACTTCCAAAACATGGTTTTTGAAGCCATCAACAGCTTCTTCTGCCAACGAAATTTGTTGTCCACGCAATTTATTCTTGTTGTTCGGGAACAAAAAGAAGACTTTGGGTACCAAATCGGGACTATGTGGCGGAGGACCCATCAATTCGATTTTTTGAGCCTTCAAATACTCTGTTGTTAGACAAGATGTGTGTGCGCTCGCATTGTCTTGATGAAGAACGATCCTACGATTCTTGTTGGTTCTCCTTACTTCACCGAAGACTTCCGGCAAAAATGTTGTTGTGTACCATTCGGCATTGGCCGTTTTACGTTTCTCTAAAGGCACTGTTGCCACATGGTCAGTTTTGCTGAAAACGCAGGCGACCATTTGCTTGAAAGTGCTTCGAGTGCGAACAACCTTTGTTGGATTTGTTTCATCTTGAAACACCTATACAGTTGACTGCTGTTTACGTCCCAGCTCATTCGCATAGATCCGTGATTCGTCATCTGTTACATTCTTATATACGTCTTTTGAGGCACCACCATTGTATTTCTTGAGCGTTTTTGTACACCAATCGACACGAGCATCTTTTTGAGATTGCGTCAAATTATGTGGGATCTAACGAGAGCAAACCTTTTTCACGGCTAAATAATCATGGAATATTTTAAATACGCTGGTGAAACTAATGCGTAGGGTTACCTCAATCTCACAATATGTCGCATGACGATCTTTCAATAGCAGTTTTTGCAAGCACCAATGTTTTCTGGCACAACAACTGATTTTGGACGACCTTCACGAACTTCATCATTGAACGAACGGCGGCCACGATTAAATTCGTTATTCCAGCGTTTCACAGTGGCAAAGGATGGAGCTTCGTCGCCAAATGTGGAAGTTAGTTGATCGATGCACTCTTGTCTTTATAATCCACGTCAAATAAATAATTGCACGAACATTCTCACGAGTTAATTCTATGTTTTTGTTGACACACAATTTTCAAGTTAGTGTAAACAATACAAATGACGATGTATTGACAAAATGTTTGAATTATATTATGGTAAAAAATGTCAAACTTTTCATTGGAAACGTCAGATGGCACCTACAACATTCAGGGTTGCCAAGGCTCAAAATATAAATAGTGCCCCTCGTACTGTAGCCTATGTTGAAAAAGAGAGGGTGTCCAGATGTAAACAACGGTCGCATGTCTACAGTGCTCATACCGGTTGTATCAAATGAATGCGTATACTATGCTGTACATGACGACTGTTAATGTTTTTATTTCGGTATAAACACTACATTTTGCATATGTGTAAAGCGAATACTACATACTCTGTGCATTGCAAAGTACAATATTGTAAACGCAAAGACTGTCGAAAGTAAACGTTCTCCGTCTTTGACTTAAACAAAAGCTGTATGGTGAGAAACTGCCCTCGACATCTCAAGAGTTAATAGGTGTATACGAATAACACACTGTCTTACTGCGGTATATTTCTTTATCCACCGTCCGTACCCAGAGGACACGTGTCAAGACATTGCGCTCTATGCATCGGTAACTTAGAAATCACGGACCAGGCCGTTCTAATCCGCCTTCTATTTATCACATACTTTTATAATAAAGCTATATAGAATCTGAATGTAGACAAAGATTAACATTGTGCTACAAAGTGAAATAAAAACTAGGTGGGGTAAGGAAACATATATTTTGGAATTGAGCATAAAACACAGGACTGGAATAGCATGGCTTAGGTTGGGAGGGTGGTAAGCTCGCAAGATTGTTGATGACGATGGCAGAAGGATTTGCCCATTATGCGGGGAACAAGAAGACTGGACGCATATTTTGGCAGCATGCGTGCAGACGGAGGGTATTAGGAAAAAACTATTACCGGAAGTATTTTTGGCTTCCAACAGACGGAGGACAGCATGCTGGGACATGATTCTAAACAGCCAGAACTGGCCAAGCTTGGGCACATACTAAATGGAAGTACGTGTACTAAGAGATAAGGCGTTTATGTAATTTTTCTTTAAACATATGTGGTGCTTGAGTACTTGTGCGTGACTGTGTGTTGTGTGTGTGTGTGTGTGTGTGTGTGTGATTCAGAGTGGTTTTTTGTTCAATTTTATATGTATGTATATAGTGCGGTGATTATAAAAAAAAATCTTTCTCTGGTCGATACTGCAAGTCACGTATACAGACCAGGGATTTTTCTAGAGAGCATGTACGGTCTTATGACCCATGTGACTGTGTTATGCAATTAATATAATACTAAATACTTAATAAATACTACTACTACTACTATAATCGTCACAATACTGTACCTAACTGTCTGCTCAAATTTACGTGTTTTATCTGTAATAATATTATAAGCAGAGTATATTAATTGTATGTGTATGTGTGTGTATTCGCGCGCGCGCTTAATTAAAATAGTCTTGATAGTTATTTCACTTTTGAAAAAATACTGTCATTTCTGACGGACTAAAGCTATAACGCATATTGTACGAGTAATTTCAAAAGGCTAAAGGACATTTACGAAATGCGTTACAAGAATATGAACACATTTGAGGTCTAAAGCAACATACTTAGGAAGAAAGCTTTAGTTTTCTAGCCAATATACATAAGATTGGTTACGAATCAAAACAAAAGACAATCGGATATCCTTAAATCTGTGGTACGTACACGATGCCTACTTATGGGAAAATCGTTACTAGAAAATCGTTGTTTATGTAAGAAAGATTTGCTTCATTTCTTCATTGTGCATCTATTTATAACCAGCGTTGTGTTAAATAATCTGATATTCTACACAGTGTAACATCAAAAATTATAAACCGAGAGAAATATTTTTCTAAGTAGTTTTGTACAATATGCACCAAGGGGGTGGCTCAGGAGGCAGCGTTTAAGGCCCGTATTCGGGAGGTTCCGGGTTCGATTCCCGGTGGCCGCCCACTCTGATCATGGGGTTTTTCGTGGTTTTCCTCTGATCACCTAGGCGAATGCTGGGGTGGTGTATTGTACCGCGATTTCTGCTTTCCCTCATTTCCTCTCATTTCATCTCTTTCCCATTCATCTGTTAGGCAGTGTCTTCAGGTTCCGTGGTGCCGCTTGCATCGGGCAAATGGCATGATTGCTGCACTTTGTAAAGGATTTCTCCCTGTAAATGCTTGGCCCGCTACCAGAGTCACTTCGTTGCCCTCTTGCGTGATTCTTCGCTCTGCTGGTGAATGCAGGTGTTTCAAACTGAAATATTAGCGGCTTCCGTACATCTATGAACCTGCCTGTGGACCTGCTACCTCCTGCGGCCTCCTCACTTCATCCCTGTCTCCCGGGGGATGTTAGAATAGATCTAGTTGGTCACAGCGGCAAGGCCTCCGTTGCGTTACCTCTACCTCTACAATACGGGACTTCCAAAATGTTTATCTTGGTGCCAGAAATTGGAATCTCAATATTTATCAGCTTTGACTCTCAATCGTTTTCTGCATTTAGTCAAAGTCTTGTAATCCTAATGATACTAAATAACTAAGAGACAAAAGAGAAGGCATGAAGGTGTAAAAATTCTCCTGTTACTACCTAAAAATTACTCACTATTCCGATAATTGCTTCACCTCCAAAGATACGCAGGATACATTTACAGAAGTTATTTGACTTTAGACGAGAGAGGAGCTTAAGGAACTCAGAAATATAAAACCCGCCTATTTTGCATACACATTTGCGAGACTAACAGGTGGTTTTCATAGTTTATTAGGAATACGACGGACTGTACGAAATTATAGTTATCATAAGAGGTAAAGGAATATTTTACCATGGAAATCCTCTGCATCATTGCACAATAATTTCATGAAGTTACAGGGGAAGTGAATTAAGTTCATTTAAACGTCATTCGAAGTTTAAACAGTTACCCGTTCCACAAGGAATAAGACACCTAATATTACAATAAATAGAAGTGGTACTATTGTTATTTTGAGCTAGAAAAACAATTTCTCGACTCTCGAGTGACAGAATGCAACAAATAAAGGCAGGACTCTTCCTTGCATATCATTATTTGTAAACTGAATTTTCAATAAATTAAAACTTCACAGCTAGCTCATCAAGATTCTTGGAAGCTAACTTCTCAGAATCTGCTCTCACCTTGACGAATGGGTGACGATTTTAACATTACGTTTAATAATATGTGCAAATTATATTTCTGCTCTCAATTATAACCAGTGAATTCCAATCACATAGGCTGAAAATAAATTTGCTAACATCGCGTGAGGCATGAAATTCAGTGAACAAATTTGTTTGTGTGTGTTACAGTAATATTATTTATCAATGTAATGTTGTATCACAAACAAAGATATAGTACAATAAACAGTCAATACTGGTGTGTGTTTTAGTTTGGCCGAAATGCATCGAGGAATGTTTTACCTAGCATGAGATTATAGCTGGAATACCGTGACTGTAGATTTTCTATGTGTGAAATATTACATCCTGTTGACCATTCGCAATGAAGGTCGAAAGGATCTCTGCTATTACTTGCCTCTTAAACTACTACATGTGGTTGAGACTGTGATATCATTAGAGCTGTAACATTAAGGGTCGCTGC
Source organism: Deroplatys truncata (assembly GCA_030765065.1). Classification (NCBI taxonomy): domain Eukaryota; kingdom Metazoa; phylum Arthropoda; class Insecta; order Mantodea; family Mantidae; genus Deroplatys; species Deroplatys truncata. The sequence continues at coordinate 113,780,423 of CM060986.1, forward strand.
AACGTATAAAGTTGTCTTAAGTCACTATCCTCGAAGGCTGGAGGGAGGGCTGACCACGCAGCTTTATCTGCTGTGTTGACGGAGGTGACTGACCTTCCTTGCTTTACTCAGGTAACAGCTGCAATGCACTCAACCTAACGTCCTAGATGTTACAGCTCTAATCTTCAGATTATCAGGAACAGACTTTTAATGATGTGTGCTGTAAGTTAATAAATGAAAATATACTGAGAACAGGGAATATCCTGCCTTAAGCGAATATTTCATTAGGTGGATCACCACCATCACCATATTAGTGTGTTTATTTCAGCATTCCTCAGCTATCGCAAAAACATTATTATGGATATCATCTCTTATATGTGGCGATTTTGCTTTTCTGTTTTCGATTTAAAAAATTCAGCCTCGCGAACAATAATTTTGCTACAAATAATACCTTTGCTAAATACTCTTCAACGGTCAGCTTTCTTCAGCACAATGATTAGGTTATCTGATGTTGCATTAACACAGTGTCCATCCACTTCCTTCTCTGCAAAAGGTTATGCTTTATAGGATTCTTCCTTCTCTGCAAGAGATTCAAAATAAAACGAACCGCAGTATATTTAATTAAATTGTTTCAGAAACAATTTAGTCCTTTTAAAGGGTTTTGTATTAATTTCTCTAGTACGTATAGTAAGTAGGGGAAGCATTGTATTCCACCAAAAAATTCAATACAGACATTTCACCGGAAATACATGTTTTGAGACCCTCTGAATCCAAAAAAGCATTTTTGCAAACATGTCCTTGTGTGTGTCTGTGAACAGCATAACTCAGAAACGAACAGTCGGATAAACACCAAACTTGGTACTTAGATTTAGTATCTTCCAGAGATGCAACAAGAATATTTTCAAGAAAATCCCCCACCCCGGTTACCCTTTACATGGAACATTTTTCGAAAATTTTAATTTTCTCAAAAATGGCTCTAACGATTTTGATTAAAATATGATATGTTTAAGATATTTTCATGACAAATAAAATGTATATCTCTAATTTTCTGGGAATTTCTGCAAAAGTATTCTTCATTGTGAACGACTTTTGCATAACTGGTAAACCATAAGAGATAGATAAAATTTTACTGCACAAAAAATGTAGATCGCGTTAAAATACACAATTTATGTTATATACATTGTTTTTATTGGGTGAACCATTTTCGAGATGTTGCTTGTTATTCACTTAAATTTTCCAATACTTATACTTTTTATCAAATTCGTTATTCATTTATTTTTGTCCTGGTAATGCAAAGAGAATGGAATACTCCACATAGCAACCACCTCTTACAATATATGCCTATAGCTTAAAGCCTAGCAATTTCCCTTGCATCTTCAAGAAAATTAGCAATAAGGTTTACATCTCGATATCTCGATTAACATGAAGCATATGGAGAATAAGCGTTTGTAAAAATAGTTTGTACAAGAGTAGAAAAAGTCATGTGAGTGTAACACATCAGATTTGTTTTTAATCTACTAATATTACGTTTCATAATTTGGTAGTTTGTACGTGGCACAAGATGTCGTTGCATGGTGATTGTATTTTAAACAGAACGTAGGTAAGAATTCATCATATCGAGGGTTTTTGTAATAATATAGCATTTTATAATAACAAATCATTACTTGTTAAATATTCACAAGTATTGCTTGAGCTTTTGGACTCAGATAAGAGTGTCCAGATTCAATAATCTCAAAACGTGCTATAAGAATTACTATGACTCTTTCATTCACATGATGCCTTTCCACTTCCATGTAATGAAATGTTTAATTTTAACGAATTATAGCTGCACTTATCGATAATTTTGCAAGATCGTTCTTAAGTTTTAAGATTATGCAGCTACCTTCTTTTGTTTTCTCAGTATCGCTAACAAAGAAAATCATACGGAAGGATTAAATAAAGGAGAGCATGGCCTTTATATTAAAAGAAACTAAGATACCGTTGTTCAGTTTTGATGACTGCACCTTTGATAATTGTATGTTTATATTATGTAGATTATAAGAAAAGATAAATATTAAAAATATAATTGTGTTCTAGATTATTACATGTACTTCTGATGTACATAATATCAAGATAAAAGCAAAGTGCATATAATTACACTGTTAAGAGTTATTTCGATTTTTTTTTTTTTTTGGAATTTGTCTACTGGAGCCTCAAGATAACTAGATAGGTGAAGCATTCATAAATAGGGAACTATTAGGGAATTTTATTTAAATTCTTTCTTAATTCAATAAAATAGTTATAATAATAATAATAATAATAATAATAATAATAATAATAATAATAATAATTATGACTGGAGCATGTGTACTTTCCAGATACATTCACACACTACGTTCGTGAATTGATCCTCAGCTTCAATGCTTCTATTGAAGAGAAGATCTGATTGATTCTATAGCGAAGATTTCCTGTTTTTAAATCCATATATGAACTACAAAATATTCACAATGTATTATAGAGTCTACGATCTTTACTTTGAAAACAACAAGCCTGAGGTGCAAATACAAATGTCCAAATTCAGATTAAACTTTGTCCCGCTGAATTCGCCTACACGGCTTGTGGGATCCCAGATTTAGACCACAGAGGATTTTAGATTTCTGACGACCTCTAACCATGTTTAAGTGCTTAGAACCGTGTATGGAAGAGTTCCCTTGAAGGCGTGGCCCTTCTAATTACCTCTCTCATCTCGGACACCCCCCTCCCCTGTCCGTGGGGAAGGATTATAAAGCAGAGTGGGTCCAACAGATTTATTCACCGTTTCGTTCCCTGTCAAATACCCACCCGGCAGAGAAAGAGAAGAGGATAATGCACGTTAACTGTGCGTCGAATGAGTTTAAAGAGAACCCAGCGAGGCACTACAATGTTGGGAATAAGTCTATTACTGTTCATTATCATGGAAGTGCATTTGGAGAGACGGAAATAAGTGAAAGTAGACACAAAAGTTGACCACAGCTGCTTTTTGCGGTCGGCGGTTCGAGACTCCCTACGAAAATTGCTTTTAAGAGCACCCCGTGTTATTTCCTCTGACTCTCTGAATAACACATTTCTTATACAAACAAGATTTTCGTCGGAATATGTTCTTTACCATATTTTATGCACATGCATAATGGAACTGGAGTAACTCAAGATTATTTGAGAATACATTTTCTGAATAGCATAATTCTAGAAACTTAGTTCTTTTAGAATTAAGAATAAACTTTAAAAACTTAATTATTAACTATTACTTTTAAAAATTTCAAAATAGTGTGGCCTAGTAGCAAATAGTATTTTTGATCTTACTAAAGCATTCGACATATTTTATCATGAACTAATAACTTTTGCTTAATTGGCATAGAAGAAGATTCAAATTAATGCAGCTGTATTTGAAACAAAGGTGTCAATCTGATTATATGAATGCTATTACCATTAAATTAAAATTAGTAATATACAGTATTCAAGTATCTATATGTATTTGACATTATGCTTTTCCCTATACTTATCTTTTCTGAGGTTTTTTTAAATTTTTTTAAGCTCACTTTAACCATTTGGTCTAATCGCGACCGATTTAGGTTCATTAGAACGATTTTATAAACATTTCATGGCATGATTTTACAAGAACATAACAATTCACATTGAAAATAACGATAGTCTTACAATTACAGTTGTTACACATTGAACATAACAATGGTTTACAAGAATAATTAATACGCAATGACCATTACAGCAATTTTAGAATAACAGAAAACGATTTTAATCACTTTGATTAAATATTGTTATATAATTCAATTGCTTTAATGAAGTTGATAATCTTTCGACAGTGAGAAGGATTATTGAGTGCTGCATGAAGGTTTTTGGTATACCAAATTGTTTTCTCTGCTGTTGAAACTTTGAACATCTCAGTATATGCTCTACTGTGTTTGATGTTTGACACTCATCAAGGTGGGTGAAGGCTCCTGTTTAACAGGTAGGACAGTGTAATTCTGGTGTGTCCAATTCGTAGGCGGGTTATGGTAATTTGGTGTCTACGTTTGAGGTTTTTAACTGGATACTCTGTAGTAGAAGTCGGCGCACATTGTGAAGTTTACTGTTGTTGTTCTGTATCCAACTATTCCACCACTGATCCTTTATTTGTCTCTTGAGATGAGTAACTGCATCGTAGTAGGGTGTATCTATGGTTGAATCCTGTGTAGGTAGACATGGTCAGTCCTTTGCAGCAGTGTCCACTTTTTTATTTCCTATAATTTTATGATGAGAGAGTACCCATACAACAATCATGCACATTTTGTTCAGGGTAGATAGATTGTTGAAAAGTGAATGAATATCTTGGACGTTGCTGTTGGTAGAGTTTGTGTTATAATGTGGTGTTTTCATAATATGTTCAAGTGCTTTTTAATGGCATACAATTCACAGCTGAAGACTGAAAAAAATATGGTAATTTATACTGGAAGCTCTTATCACCGCATACTATAGCGCAACAATTAATATTGCTTTACACGCCATATCAAAATGTCACATCTCCTTCAATAAACTTGCAAGCGTGTATTTAAATTGTTTGCTGTTACAATGATAATAGCCGTGCATTTTAACACTGCCTAATTAAGGTCGCCTGCCAGATGTATTTACGATTCTTTATTGAGCAGGAATTTCTAGGTGAGAAAGGAAAAATAAGTATAAGTTCTCATTCATTTAAAAAAATCACATGAGGATTAAAGGGTAAGTGTTAAATCCCTTAATTTACTTCCTTAAGAAATTAGACGTATTAATAAGTTAAAAATGCATATCAAGGTCAAACAAAAATCAGCCGAAGTTTCTACTATTAAGATACTAAATTAAATCTAATTAAAACCCAAATTTCAGTGTAGGATTAAAATGATTGGAAATCATAGTTTTCATAACACTTGGGCTTGGAAAATTTGATGGTGTTCTCTATATAAACTTGCTAAATTTCCTCTTTTCCACCTAAATTGTGGCACTTGTCTTGCTAAACATAACTATGCGCTTGACAAAAAAATTATTGTCTTACATTCACATGTCCTTCTCTACCCTCTATCGCATATTAGTGGGTATAGAAACTATTATTACTAAAGCTTATTTTTCTACGTACATTATTTTAATCGAAATAAACCTTTGTAGAAATAGCTACATTATTCATTTCGTTATTGATAATGGGGAACGCCGATAGTCTAATGTTTAAGAACTGGACGCACTATGCTGACCTTAAAATTACATATTATTTCCATAAAATCGCAAGAAACATCTGAATGTTGAAAGGAGTTTAAAGAATGGCCAAATAGTAACAAATCGAACCATTAATAACGGATATATCGGAAATGGCTCATACTGTAAAAAAACTTATTTGAAATAAGCTGTGTATTTTAAAGAGATGTGCATTTCTTGTGTAGTACATTTTCTTCTATCGATTAACTATCACTATCTATACAAGGTTATAAAAAATTCCTTTCGAATGAAGAGGACTTCAAAGAATATTCCCAGAAAATTCAAGATATAAATTTTGTCATGCAAATATTTTAATATGTGGTGTTTTAATAAAAATCCTCAGAGCCTCGTTTTAGAAGAAACAAATTCGAAAAATGTTTCATGTAGTTGGGTTGGGTTGGGGAATTTTTTTTAAAATCTTTGTGTCGCATGCTCGGAAGCTACTGAACTAAATACCAAGTTCAGTGTTTATCCAACTTCAGATACATACAAGAAACATTTTCTAAAAATGCTTTATCTAGATTAAGGGGACTTCATATCATGCATTTCCGTTGAAATTCCGGTATCGAATTTTTGGGCGGAGTGCAATACCTCCTCTGCCTACTATGTAAGTGGCAACGAAAGTAAAAAGATCTTACAATTCTGTATAATAAACGTTGTGTTATCTTCTGTGAAACGTTATGTTTTATCTTAAGGTAATTAATCACTAACATTTTGCCAAGATCCATGCAGAATAAAAATTATAATACACGTAAAACATCGTGCTTATATAAACCTTCAAATTATTACAGTGAATTACATCTACCAACATAACTTTGTTACCCGACTTCTCATATTTACCCCAGTTCATCTATTCTTTATAACAATTTAATATGTGCGCACCCAATATATGCGTAAACTGATGCAAATTAAAGTCTAATATAAAACTCAAAGCACTCCATATAATGATTGAAATTCCAGTCTGTTTAGACTCATTAACAGAAACCAGGCGGAATGCTCCGAGAATATTGAACCTCTGTATTCACAGAGGTAGCCGTGCTATAATAATTAAGTAAGGAATTAATATAAAAAGAGACTGGTAAAACTAATATTATTGAAAATACCGACGAAAATTAAATTCAAAGGTTTTTAAAACATGTGCCAGCCTGCGAAGAATGCAAAATATGAGCCTTTGGTTATTTTTATTCATATAATCACAAATACCAGGTTATCAGGTTGTTTATTGTTGCGTTAATTAATTTTTAAACCGCTTTTCAAGAGCTACTGCATTCGACTAAAATTCTTTATAGGTAGACTAGAAATGAAGTCTCGAGGCTGCCTGCTTCTTCAAATAGCATTTTAGAAAAATAGCCGCATGCATGTATGTGTGTAAATAGCATTTGTATAGATTTATAGTTTAACTCGGCACATTTTAAGGATGAAATAATACAAAGGCTTTTAGGAAATTGCGTTCCCCCAAACAATCTTTATAGCTTGCGTATCATGTTCGTTGAACTTTGTTTGTTTGTTTTTGTTTTATAGAGGTTTTAGGATTTTTAATGGGCTTATATTTCTAATTTCAGTTATACTACCCTTCAGCAATAAATTAGGCTATTTATAGTTAATTTACATTGTAAAAGTATTATTTTTTTCCAATAAAGTTGTATGCCTTTTTCATAACATGCTATAATCAGCAAAATCCGTGAAACTGTAGTCAAATGTAACCTCCGTTAGCATCCAAGCATGCCATCAGACCGGCTATTTTACTTGGGCCCTCCCTGTAATTTACCATAGACACATTTGACTGCAGTCGCTGGGACCCAAACTCGCGACGTTTGCATGGCATTCTTTTTAACTCGGGCACATTTTAAGGATAAAATACAAGGGTTTTTTAAGAAATACCGTTCCCCAAACAAATCTTTAACCCTTCACAGCCTGATGTATCATATTCGTTACGATGTCGTTTTTTTAAAGGTTTTAAGATTTTTTAACGTCCTTTTTCTAATTTCATATTCCACTACCCTTCATCAATAAAATTAGGTTATTTGTATATGTTTTATATTGTAAAAAGTATTAAACGTTTGCAATAAAACTGTAGTTTTTAAAATAAGTATTAACAAAATTCATGCAACTGATGCCAAATGTAATCCCGTCAGCATCCAAGCGTGCCATAACGCCGGTTATTTTACTTGGGTCCTCCCCGTTCTTTACCACAGGACCATTTAACTGCAATCGCTGGGACCCGACTCGCGACGTTTGAATAGCACTCGTGTAAATATCAAATTTCAGTTTTAACTCAAACACATTTTAAGAATGAAATACTAGGGCTTTTAGGAAATTCCCTCCCGAACAATCTATAAGATAGAAATACGTATTTTATATAGCTGCCCGACATTGCATAAGCAGCTGTTTCAACTCAATGATGAATTAATTAATTTCAATTTCTTACTCTTTTATTATATTATTATAAAAATATATAAAGGTTTTCATGGTGAATCCTCCCCTTTACTCGTTATAATTGTAATTTCATACAGCTTCGCATATGCTTGAAACGGATAAAAAGTTTCCCTAATATTCACGCCAAAGAATGACAAACGTCGGCGAAACGTCCGACTTCCTTAACCTCCCGCCGTTTTCCAAGTTCTGAAATGCTGCCTGAACGTACCCTTTGGCGGTGGAACAATCATCTGTTCAATTACTTGGAGTGATCGAATATTTTTTTTTTAGATAATACAGCATATAATCAGATTTTAAACTTTTTTTTTTTACCTTCTTTCGTCCCATAATTCTTTTTATTCCTAAGTAAAGCTACGTAGTTTTCAAATAATACAAAGACCCTTAACATACACAACGATATGCAGGTGAAACTGGTGAATATAAAGACTCCCCAATCCCAACCCCCACCAAGTTAACCTCTTTAGAAAACATTCGTCTCCGAAAATCGAGGAAACAATATTCTAAGTTGTTAATTATAAGATTTAGTTGATTGATTTATAGTTTAATCTACACACACTCTTCTCTGTTTATACATTTATTTATTATTCTCTACTAACTAAATTTATTATAACATACAACGAAAATAAAGCCAAACTTTCTTTCTTATGCACTTATTTGGGAATCCGTCTCTGTAAATGGGAATAGAGAAGGGCCAGATACCGAGAAACTCGCGTAACCTTTATTTATTTTTTATTTTTAATCTGTTCTAAGTTTAAGAATAACTAATTTTAACATTAGTGAAAATGGATTCCGGCTTAAGATACATACATAGATTCAATTATATTGTTAAAGGATTATCAGCAATGTTGTGATTAGGTTATAGATTATACAACGGAGGGTACACCTCACTACTCCGACCTACATGGTGTATTACAGATAACACCCGCTAGGAGGAAGGGGTTGAAAGAGGCTACAGGTTGCATGCAGGCCACAGAGACGCGTTGAAGTCCATAAAAGTTCTAGCTCGGACCCATTCCATTGCTGAAGCTTCCTAGAGAGAGTTATGAACGACCGGTCAACAAGTACCCTTTCCTTTGAACAAACATTCGCGCTATCTGCTCGGAACCGCCTAGAGCCATAGAAGCTAGAAGCCTATCTAAAACATGGAAAGGAAATGAAGTGAAAAGTAAATGATAGGAAGAAAATCGTAATAGGGTGCTAAACTAATAGCACGTTTTTCAAATTAATATTTGTAACAGAGTACCATTTTGGATTCAAAAATCGCTTTTAACAACTCGTCCATTCCATCAACAACCTGCTCTGATCTGTCTCTGCGCAGCTGCACAACATTTACTATTCAGCAACAGTGTGAATTTCAGCATCAAAATAGACCAAAACACAACAACTGAATCTAAATCGGCCAGTAGAGGAGTTCGTCAAGGATGTATTTTATCGCCCCTATTGTTCAATTTATTCATAGACGATATAACTGACGTGTTAATAGCAGAGGAAATGAATGGCCCAAAAGTAGACGATGTCTGCATTCCTGTACTTTTATACGCGGATGACATGACAATTTTGTCAGTGACGACAGAAGGCCTACAGAAAGGTATTAATAGGTTGGAACAATATTGTAAACAATGGGGTCTGGTGGTAAACATTAACAAAACAAAAACAATGGCTTTCAAAAATGGCTATGTGTATGGCAGGGGTGAGAAATGGTATTACAAGGGGCTAGAACTACAAAACGTTAAACATTTCTCCTATTTAGGAGTAATGTTTAATATGAGAGGAAAATGGAACAAACATCTATCTGTAACTAACTACAAAGCACGAGGGCAGTTAAATGAATTATTACGCACCCTCTCGCGGATACCGGATGTACCTGTAGATACATTAGAAAAGATGTATAACTCCATGATAAGGCCTGTTCTGTTATACGGCAGTGAAATCTGGGGATGGGAAAGAGCAGAGCATGTAAATAAAACACAGGTAGCATTTTGGAAAAGAGTTCTTGGAGTTTCACAAGGCACATCAAATTCGGGGGTATTGAGGGAGGTAGGATGCTATGAAGACACAATACACTGCAAAATAAGAGCAGTGAAGTACTGGCTAAGGCTGATGCATGGGGATAACTCCACACTACGATCCAAATGTTATAAATACCAGCGAGAAAACCTGTCTCCTAAGTTTTGGGCAGCTGATTTGGAAAGGGGTTTGAGGAGAATAGGAATGGGATCAGTATGGCTAAGAGCTGAAACAAATGACAAAAACATATGGAAAGGTGTTAAAAGAAGACTAAGAGACATCAACCAACAGGAAATAGAATCGGACTGTAAAATTAAACCTTCTCTAAGTCTAGCAAATGAAATAAAATTGAACTGGGGTAAAGAGGCATATATACTTAATTTAGGAAGAAAGGAAAGATCAGGAATGGCATGGTTTAGACTGGGGGGCTGGAGAGCACAGAAAATGACCGACGATTCTGGCAGGAGAATCTGCCCATTCTGTGAATTGGATGAGGACTGGGTACATATTTTGGCGGAATGTGCACAGTGGGAGAACCAGCGAACGATTAAACTCAAAGAAAAATTCTTAAGTCCCTTAAGAAAGAGATTGGCATGTTGGGATCTACTGGCTGACCAGAGGAACTGGCAAAACATGGGCAATTTTCTGGCTAAAGTGCGCGAAGCTAGGTCAAATTTGTTCAGTTAGACAAAGGTAATTTATTTCTATTTCCCTTTTTCTTGTTCCTTTTGTTGTGTTTTCTTTATCTGTTGTTTATTTTGTCACCCTATTGTATCTTAAATATGCATGTACGGTCAATGACCCATGCACTAAATACTTGTGTAATAACTTCAATAATTTGAAACCAATAAAGATACCTTATCTATCTTTATCTACTATTCAGCTCTGAATACTATGAAATTAAGTTGTCGAATAGTTAATAAAGCGTGGTTTAATTTGATGGAAATTAATTAGAATCGTTTTGGAAAGGTAGAATGAGACTGAAAAACTGAATGACATAGCTGGATTTGAACCACGGATCTTCCAATTTCCGTCCGTCTGTTCTAACCACCTAAGCTACTATGGCAACATGCCGGCAAGATATTATTGCTATGGTAGTTCAGTTGATTAGAGCAACCGGACGCGAACCGGAAGATCTGTGGTTCAAATACCGGTTATAGCATTGAATTATTCAGTCAGATTCTACCTTTCCAAATTTGTCCTAAATACGGCTTGTGTGAAAGAGCAATTAAATATCATTGATTGACCTAATAGTGTGGCGAGTACATGTAGATTTAGGTTGGTATGCCCGACACTGAATCGGCTCTCCCGAAATGAGTTGGTAAACTTGTTTCTGTTGTATTTCTATTTCGGAAAGCTCAACTCAATGTTGGCAGCATTGTAAGTTTTCTAGAATGATCCAGATCTTTCGAGTTTTGAGTGATGTTTCAACAGGACTTAGGGGTGGGAATGATTAATTATAAAATAATTGGGATCACTTGCTTCGACCTCTTTAGGTATAAAGTGTTCTTAGTGTGAGGAATAGTGTGCTGTGCTCTCTGCACCTGCCTCGTGGCAATGATGAGCTTTTTGATGACTTCTTCGTGAACACCATGTAAGGTTAAGGTAATATCCTTTGTTAATTAAACTCTCATTTGTTAAAATTTAAATACTTTCTTCTTTTAGGCTTCTTTACAGATTCTGATATTCCTCTGTTGCCATTCTTAATTCTGCATGCTTAGCGAGTTTCACCCCCTTGTCATGGCTTTAAGGTTCGGGAAGTTGAAATTAATCCACAGTCTGACAATAGTTGGTTAAACAATTAAGTCCGGTACATAAAGTACTATTGGGATATTATGTCATCTCAAAATGAGTTTGACGTCTGCTTGTGGTTTACCGGAAAAAGCGCAACTCAGTTGCAGAATTTAATGTCCTACTGGCATATTGCCATGACAACTCAGTTGGTTAGTGCAACCGGACGGAAACCGGAAGATCCCTGGTTTAAATTCTGGTCATAGCATTGAATTTTTCAGTATGATGGTACCTTTCTAATCTTGTACTACACACGGCTTGCGTGAAACAACAAGCAATAACTAAGAATCGTTTTATTTTCATCATTTGCTTGAGACACTGTCTACACGAGACTATACTCCGTTGTAAGCAACGCCTTCCAATGGATACAACAGCATTTGAAAATACAGCAACTCTTCTTGTCGAGGATAAAGTAGGAGGTTATAGCCATTGTTCAGTTAGTAACAATATCAGAACGGGTTTCCCGCAGAACATTTCAACCACAGCAAAACCCAAGAATAAGCTTGTATGCATCAGCTCGTAAAATGTGCACTAGGGTTATCGTAAAGGGTTAACGGACTAATTACTGTACTTGTATACACGGCCTGCATTGCCTAATGTTCTTGTAGTCTACTGCTACATTGGATTATTTAGTTCCACTAGAGCGGCCGCTTAAGTTTATTATGCCTAGTGTTAAGGTCAGCGGAAGTTATTCCTAGTGCAAGTGGATATTAGGAAAGACTGCATCATGGGAAACCTAGCACAGATCCCACAAAATGGAACAAATAAACATCTCAGTTCGCAGTTTTACTTTCTTTGCTACCTACCTAGATAAGAGGAAGTATTGTATTCTACCCAAATATGAGATGTGGAGATTTCAACGGAAATACGTGTTTTCAGGTTCCATTTGCAAGAAAAAGCATTTTTAGAAAAAGGTACTTGTGTTTGTGTGGATGTGTGTCTGTGTATCACATAGCACAAAACGGAAACATTGGATAAATACCAAAGTGGAATATTGAAGCTCGAACTACCATTTACATGAACATTTTCGAAAAACTATTTGCTCTGTTGATTTTGATTAAAAACCAAACGCTAGCTGTCTGCCGACGTTATACAGATCGTTTTCTAAACTTGAATGACGATTTAATTTTTTATACCTCGCCTCCGTTCTTTATAAAATTATTGTACAATGATCTAGAGAATTTTTTATGGTGAATACTGTGGCATAATAATTTCATTGTCATTACCAGACGCACTGTTGTGCTGTATTGTTGCTATCAGATGTAACATTATTGGTCTCCTTAGATATATTTCGGCTTAACGGTCTCTCCTTTTGGTGCAGACCACGCCAAAGGAAGAGGTATGTTTGAAGTTGTCTGGTGTGACGTCAGCCCTGTCTGGCTTTGGCTAGACACGATTGGTGGGAGGAAAAATAGTGTCACTCCAGTGGAAGTGGTCGTTGGGGCTAGACGCGTGTGTTGCCGGTCTACGGTTTCATGGCATCTCCCTTCATCCTGTTTCCTTTGTTAACTATGTAGAAAAGCCAAACATTTTTGTGAATAAATCCCAGGTAGTGTGTGTTATGCAATCTTTCAATCTAATATAAACACCCACACCTTCCACTTAAAATTACACACCAAGGTCCCGGTCTTTTTGCTGCCAGTGAGTTGTATCACTCCATGTGCGTGTTGGGGTGACCTAAATTAATCATTTTGTGGTAACCTTTTCGACCTTCACACCAACATGTAACAATACTGCGCGTTACCCCTAATAAACTCTAATTTTGTAAAGCCCCGATTATTCCTAATAACGCATGAAAAATCCCCTAATATTTACGCAAAAGGATGCGAAACATCGGCGGAACGTCCGACTTTAACTCTTCCGCGACAGCCTTCCAAGTTGTAGATACGCCGAGTAGTATGTAAGTACCCTTTTGTGGTGGTGGAAACATCGTTGGAACTGACGAGTATTATTTTAGATAATCGCATTAGGAGACATTTAAATCTTTGTACCTCCTCTTCGAATCCATAGTTATTTAATAATACAAAACCTACATAGTGATTACATACCTAAAACGTAGAACCTCAACATTTTTACAACAAAATAGAGGTGAAGCTGGTGAATATGAACATTTCCTACTCTTAGTCCACCAAGTTAACCGCTTTGGAAAATAGCAAAGCCAGCGACCATAGACAAAAATAATATTCTGATTTGTTAAACATAAAATCTCTGTCTGCTGATTTCTAGAAAGTAGAACCAGACTGAGCATAATGACGCATATACGCGATTCGCCAATATAACTAATGCACTATGCAGAGAGAGAACAGTTGAAAAAGAAATGCTTTTATCCCGTCAGCACTTCAAATATCATTGTGTTATTACATAATCTACGTTCCAGGTTTTGTAAAACATGTAACATAAAAATATTTATAAGAAAGGTTAGTATGCAACAAAAGAATAAAAACACTTCCTATAAACATTAGTTGAAAACCTAATATCTTCAGAGTTATGATCTTATTTTGTACGAGGAGCATATCTTGTACTCCGAACACTTTGACACGAAACGAATGAGCACACATTGTACGCAGATGTTTGTTACTATGCAGCACATCGTGTTTGCATATACTCCTAGGGTATTCAAACTTAATGTTGTTCGGGCTCTGCTAGTCAAATATTAACAGGTAGCTGCGACAGTCAATCCTTCAATTTCTAGCTAATTTTCAGTAAGACCGCCGGAATGTGGAAAGCCCATCCCAGTTAAACTTTTCCCTTACAGATTTATTACTGGTAGACGTGTTTGTGGTAAGGTAGAGTAAAACTTTAGCCAATTAAATCGTGCTCACACATTAATTGTAGTTCATAGTAATTATTAAACTGGATTTGGAGCCAGAATTATACGCCAATGATTTACCATCCTTCACTGATACTTCTTGACAACCCCTCTGCCAAACTTTGCTCTCCCGTGTGGAAACCCGAACTACCCCTTGTCCTCGTCCCATCCAATAGAGATATCGTGAGGTTATCCCATCTGGTATAAACACCAGTTTGAGCAAAGTGACCTTATGTCATAGTATCATACCTACTATGTCATAAGCAAGACTTACAGTTCTAGCCCCTAGCTTTTACCTGCAATCATTTTCGGGCTATCTATTCTTCTATTACAATCTACCTTCATATTCCGAGGACGGGGTAACCAAGACCATTTTGTATCATACACAACTCCCAGTATTAAGCACAGGAATAATATATGCAGGATACTGAAACACTTAACGTTGTATTGCTAATATTCCAGTGGCTGGAGAGCTTATACATTTTTGCAATTTGAAGGATTCAAATAATACAGAAATGCTTCTAGGAGAAAATTTACAATTATTACTCCTAAGGGGAAAATGCAGAATCACATATGATAGCACATCGATAAAAGACAGAGAGAGAGAGAGAGAGAGAGAGAGAGAGAGAGAGAGGGAGAAAGAGAACTGATTTGTGACCTTCACTTCATTTGCAGGGTCTCCGCGCTAGGAAAGAATACACGTAAATACAAATCAAGAATTTCTTTACTGCAAATGGTTAGAAACGTAGATCCAAACCTCTAGACTAAGAAAGAGCATTGGCTGAAGCATATTATATTGACTCTCTCCCTCTCTTAGACTTAAATTCTATTAGAAACACAACACAAAGTGTCCAGAAAAAATGTTCCAACATTTACAAAGGTGATAGTATGCAACAAAGAAAATCAGTTACTGTAAACTTAATGTCTACTGAAATATGCTCTTCTACATTACCTTCAGTGATTACTATGTCTTTGATATACTCTCGATGCTCGATGTGGTCGACATCCATTGCAATGCAACCTTCCAACCTGCGTCTCATAGTACCACGCATCTTTTAAAACACTGGTTGTTGGCGTATTGCGCCATGCATTGAACACGCGTTCTCGTATCTGCATACACCATCGTCTTTAAATCTCCCCAATGCAAAAGATCTAATGTGTTAAGGCCAGAGAACGGGAAGGCCAAGTTACTGACCCTCCCCGACCTATCATCGCTCATGAAGGACTCGTGAGCAACACACATATAGCACGCAGTGGAGTACTGTAAGTTGACTACTCTTGTGTTCAACAAGAAATGCAATTACTTTATAATTTTCATATGTCTTAAAAGACGGATATTCACGTAACGCTATAGTTTAGGAAATACAACAGTCATTACATCATATTAAGATCAAAGAAAAACAAATCAAAGTAGCATGGATACCTTACGATATTGGTATTAAAGGCAACGAAGAATCAGACTTCGCAGCGCGAGAAGCCACCAAACTTCCCCAAAATGACCCCAACATACCTACCACTTAAGAGGATGTCACATCTCGCATGAAAAAGAAATAAAACGTGACTGAACCAATAGATGCTTAGTAATACTCAAACCAAATTATATGCCACATATATTAAATTTGCATCTCCATGTATATTATAAATTTAAGCCGCTATGATGAAATCAAAATAAAAAGATTTCGCATTGGACCCACAAGGGTCACACATGATGTCATTTTACGCAAGGAACCGTTACCTGAATGTCAACAAACCTTAACCATCAGGGTTATATTCACATGACTTTCTCTACCCTCTATCGCTTATTAGTACTATATAAACCATTCATAAGAAAATTAATTTTTCTATCTACTCAATTTTAATCCACATAAACATTTTCAAAAATAGCTGCATTATGCATAACGTTTAACAAAAAGAGAATAGCGATAGGGAAGTATTTTAAAACTGAACGCTATACGCTGACTTTAAAATTGAAGAATATTTCAATGACATCGCGAGAAACAACTAAAAATCTACAGGGATTTGAGAGTCACGAGTTATTGAACAAATCTAATCATTAATAACGATTGTCATGGAAATGGCTGATGCAAAAAGAGAGTAATTTAAAATCAATTGTGCATTTTAAAGAGATCTATAGTTTTTGTACAGCACGTTTTCGTCTATCACTTAACTCTTAACAGTTATACAAGATTATATAAAATTCCTTCCGAATGAAGAGGACTTCACAGTTTATTACCAGAAATTTCAAGATACACATTTTATTTTTCATTTTTGGGGATTTTCTTGAAAATCTTTGTGTCGTGCTCCTTGGAAGGTACTGAAACCAAATACCATATTTGTTATTTATCCGACTTTTCGTTTCTGAGTTTTGCTTTCCAAAGACACACAATAACACACACACACACACACACACACCTTTTTCTATAAAGGCCTTATTGCAATACAGGAGGCCTCGAAACAGAGGGGCCTGTTTCCGGTGAAATCTCGGTACCGAACTTTTGGGTGGAATATAGTATCTTCTCTACCTATTAGGTAAATGGTAGAGAAGTTAAGAGAAAACAGTACAGTTAAACAGGTAAACTTCCAATATTATTTAACAACCTGTAAATTATCCAAGCTTTCCCTAAATTTCTTCATTCCACAACACTGTATAACCTCCTGTGACTATACAATAATTGTGTAGGATTTATTTTGTAAAACGTTCTATGTTGTATTACGCAGAATTAATTTTTATTATGCACATAATGCACCGTAGTAACATTGTTACATTGTTCTCTAATTTATATGTTACAATAAAACAACTTGTATGTAACCGACAATAAATAAACACATTAAAAATAAACTTTTACCAGAAGGTTGTATTAGAAGCAGTGCTAATTATCTTTTTATTATTTGTAAAAATTGCGATGAATATCTTTGAGCCTAAAATGTACAGAGTATCTTTGACAATGACCCGGACAGCCACATATATAAAAGGCTTCTTGTGATTTCCATAGGGTAATTTTAATGCAAAGAACTGAGGGGCATGCTCTGCCCTAAAGCACTGATATTACATTCATTGTAAACGCGGCTAACCCCATGGACAGCGAATAGGAAACAAGAAAGAAAAAAGGAAAATGCAACAAAATAATGATACGGGTGAATGTGTATTTTCGACAATAGAGAAAAGGGGGACGCAACCATTCCGAAAAAAAAAAGTTTTTTTATAAGCTGCAGTCAACACAAGGACGTTAATTTCCATGTGGCAGTACTCCCCTGGGGGTGAAATATAATGAGCATCCTCCCTTTTCCCCCATATCGATACTCGCTCTCTCTTTTCCTCTCACTTCCCGACGCATTGTTGTTCGCCTCTTTTCCGCAGATCTCGCTTTTGTCAATGTCGTCCCGATGTAGCGCCAGGATATAATTACTAGATGCCATCAACAATGGGAGTTCCCAAGAGCTAGCCAGCATGGCGGTCGTTAACTGATTCTTCTTACGACACGGTGGTCGAATTGATCATAGGAACAACTTCTTCAGTGGCGTTCCATCTCAAGACAGCTTTTATAATACAGTTTAATTAAAACTAATATTTCACACAAAATTCCTAGAATGAAAACTTGATTATCTTATATTAGCAGTGATAAATGTGACATAAATAACATAAGACTTGTACCTCAAAAATTGCAGAAAAGTAGGGTATTTAAACCTGTTTTAATCCTAGAATTTTGTTAAGTAATGGCTCATACCTCAAAAACCACTCAACCGATTTTTGATACCCTTTTCACCCTTGAAAAGTCCAAATCTTTCCAACATGGGTCTATAAAACACCTAATTTCATTTTATAAATTACTTAGACAAAAAAGGATCTACAAAGCCCTTGCTACGAACATGCTTATGATGAAGGTCTTCACTTTAGCTGAGAATGCCATGAAGTAGAAAATAGTAGTAGCTACTGCTCCGAATAAATATATAAAACAAGTCAATTCTGCGGATATTTCCTTCTAAGGAATATACCAGGTTTCCCAAGCGTGGCGTATTTGATGTGTGCATCTAACCTTTCGTGCGTTATACGAGTTGCAGAACTAAACACAGGTTTAATTTAGCGCATTAGCGCCCTAAAATCTACCATTACCACTACTGCTACTACAGCTGTTCTCAGAAGCGTTCATATGAATACACGCAGACGATTGGATCATCATATCAATCAACAGCTAAAACTTTCGAATACCTATTCAATGAGTGAAATCAGCATAACAGTACCATTAGATGATGATGATGATGATAACATTAATAATAGTAATCGAAAAAATTGCAGTGAATCACTGTGTGCTCTCAGGTTTGTTGCTTTCAGTCCGTAATGTTAGACAAGAAGAGGGTAAACGCAATTTCAAAAATAGCTAAGCGGGTATACGCATAGATTAAGTAAAGTCTAAAAGTGAGTTTATTCTCTCGGAAATAGCCTGTGCAACTGAAGTAGAAAGTACTCCAAGACCCTTTAGATCTATTCTTGTCTATCATTACGGACTGTAAAACCTATTGCAAGTCTGGTCAATGAGAGTAATTCACTCCTTTACTTTGCTGATAAGCAAGAGGAGTACCACAAAGTTCGGCTAACACTCAAACACCTCAGTCAGTAGAGCACCTGCCTGCTAAGCGAGGGGTCCCGTATTCGATTCCTGGCTGGTAGTGATAATTCTTTTAGCCAAGATTCTCTATTTTCCCCAGAGTCTGGAAGTATGAATGGAAGTGTGAATATGTGTGTTATTTAATGATTAAAGGACAAAGTTTACTATAAACCCAAAGACAAGCGAATACGAGTTAATACCGTGGTCTATAGGCAATATGTTCCAAAAGAAAGGCCGGCGATAAGACCATGTTGTTAAAGGCGGTGTATAAATGGAAATTTCTAGCAGTTCCTCACTGAACCAGGAGGTAAATCGCTATTTGCGATTGACTCCTTTTGGAGCGGAGAATCCCCTCTCAATCATATTCCCTAGTAAAGTCCAAGGCGCACTCCAGCGTCTCAATACAGAAAAAGGCTTGCGGACAGGACGGGTTGATGTCCCGCCATGCTCCGCGACCTGCCCTTCAGAGCTCTACTTTTCCTTACCAAGGTTTTTAACATGTGCATCACCCATGTGCATCACACGCGAGTGAAAGGTGGCACGGATGGTGTGCATTCCGAAGCCTGAGAAGGATCCGGCTCTTCCCTCCAGTTAATGCTCCATCAGCCTCCTACCCACCCTCTCAACAGTATTCGAGAGGCTTATACTGCAACGCTTGTCGCCACTAGTTGCCGACATTCAAGCCATTCCAAAATATCAGTTTGGTTTTCGTCCTGGGCACTCGACCGCCCAGCAGCTGCTGCGGGTAGTGGAGGCTGCTGCCCTGGATTTCCAGGACAAGGCCTTCACTCCTGCGGTATCCCTGGACGTGGTGAAGGCCTTCTCAACGACCTGGCACGAGGAGCTCCTCTACAAAATGATCCAGTTCGGTCCACACAGAGAAATTATCCACATACAACATAGTTTCGTACACCAACGCTCCTTTTCAGTAGTAGTAGTAGCGGGGAAAACATCAACACAAAAACCCATACGAGGCGGAGTCCCCGAAGGCTCTGTACTATTTCCCACATTGTTTAGTCTGTACATGCCGACTTTCCAGTGTGCAGGGCGTCAATATGGCCCAGTTTGCTGACGACGTCCTGCTGTACACTTCCAACAGACACATCCTCAGAGCCTTCAACCCCATACAACGACATCTCCGTCTCGTCTAACTCTGTTGCAGGAAGTGGTGGCTGTCCGTGAATCCGGGCAAAAGCCGAGCTGTCCTGTTCACAAAGAGACGAATCCCCGCTGCAGACAGACCAAATTTCACCTATCAGGGCCAAAGGATAAAGTGGGGAAATTTCATACGCTACTTGGTTATTACTCTGGATAAGGGTCTAACTTTTCGAGAACACGTGCGTGGAACAGTGAACATGGCTAAGAGGGTGGTAGCTGCCTTATACCCGGTTCTAGCTTCGACTATTCCGGTTCACTTAAAGTTACGCCTTTATAAAGCCCTTATCTTACTTCTGATGCTCTACGCCTGTGAGGTGTGGGGCTTGGCAGCAGATTTCTGGCTTCTCTGGCTACAGCGGATTCAGAATAGGGGAATTCGGTCCATCTATTCTGTCTGTCGTCGCTTGTCAGTCAGGCTACTACACGAGACCTCGGCCATCCATTGCGTGGAGGATGTGATTAGACACCGGGCTCTAAAATTCTACGGCAAATTGACTAATCATGAGAACGCCCTTGTCATATCCCTGGGGAACTACTTACCTCAAGAACGTCAATACAGACGCTACCGGGTTCCTCGCATGGCTGCGGGCACTCCCGGTAACGAAGGCTTTAAACCTGCCAACAGCAAAAATTGCTGTCACTAAGTACCCCCCTTTCCATGGGAGTGGTCAATCTAAACTAATACCAATCACAATTACAGTAGAATAAAAGCCAGCGGAGCAGGGCACTGGCGCTGCTCCTGAAAAGGCAGCCACTGAGGAGCCTATAAAAACATAGCGCTTTTTCCCATTACACTCACATCAAAACGTCACCTTACAAAAATCCATCCTACCAAGGGTAGTACATAGCAATACTCACTAGACTCACTACGAACCTACCAAATTGAAGTCCAAGTCCTCACTGACCTGCATTTACTTGGAATCACTCCGTGACTCCTGCAACGTTTTTAAAGCACAAAGGGATGTCTACACGCTTGAAATACGGCGTAGTTGGATCACCTGATATTTGTAGATGGTCACGATTTACCAAACAAGACACAGAAAAACAATAGAGAATCGAATCTGCTGTTTCAACTTTGTTTAATGAATCTAAACAACCTCTTTGTTTCACTGTATTTCCTTTATGTTATAGTCAAGGTCGTCAGCAGAGTACCTATGTTAAATAATTCTACAAAAATGAAAATTATGTCCAGCTAACGTTAGAACTCAGTCCACCGATGTTTTCTAATAAACAGCTTTGCAGACTTTTTCCTGGCGGTTGCAGACTATACATCTTTTCCAAAGCAGTTAATTTGGTGGCCTGGGAGTAGAGAATCTTCATATTCACCAGCCTCGCTTAGTTGTATATGCTAAGGACCTCTTCATTATGTGAACACAATTTATATTTTGTTCTTAAATAACTATGGGACCAAATAGAAGGAACAAAGGTCCAACATTTAACCTCCTGTGATAATCTAAAAAATCACTGGACCATTCCTACTGATGATTTTTCCACATACAACTCTACTTATAAGTACCGCCAAGGGGTACGTATAGACTATGGATCATTTCAAGGACATAAAGCACTTCGGGGGCGTTAGGTTAAGGAAACTGTACATTCTGCCAATGTTTTGCATCCTTTTGCGCAAATATTTGGGGATTTTACACAAGTTATTAATAATGCCGGGGATCAAAGAAAGTACAATTAAAAGGGGAAGGTGGACGATTTAACATTAAATGTTCTAATCATTGTGCCATAACTTCGTAAAGCAAGGGGGATTTAAATGAAGTTAATTAAACTGTAATTTAAATTTTAAAAGCAACCTGTGTATCGTTGGGCAGGCAGTTGATGTTATATATTATATTAAATTGTTTAAAGTAAGAGCAAGTGATAAAAACTGCTAAAAAAGACAACATAGTCCTTTGTGAAATCTTATTAATAATTACAATTGCATTTTTAATTTGATATATGTTTTAAAACTGTAGGCACAGTATTTATATTTTAAATAAATTTATACACTATTGCATTCCACTCAATAACTCGATACTAAGATTTCACCGGAAATACATGTTTTGAGAAACTTGAATTGAAAAAAAGATATTTTTATTTTCTCTACTACGTACCTATAGTAAGTAGGGGTGGTATGTATTCCACCCGAAAATTAGATGTCAAGATTTTACCGTAAATACATGTTTTGAGGTCCCTGAATAAACAGATTTTAGAAAAAGTTCCTTATGTGCCTATTTGTTCCATTTGTCTATATGTCTATGAATATATAACCCAAAAACAAAAAGTCGGATGAATAGCAAAGTTGGTATTAAGGTTCAATACCTTCCAAAAATCCGATACGAAGTTTTTCAAGAAAAAATTCCCCTATCCCAGACGGCTCTTTACAGGGAACATTTTTTTTAAAATTGAAAAAAAAGTAGCTGTAACGATTTTTATTAAAATAACATGCATTAAAGATATTCACATTACAAATAAAATATACATCTTGAATTTATGGGAATAGCCTGGGAAGTACAATTCATCTGAAAGAAATTATGTATAATCTTTATATAACTGGTAAATGTTAAGGTTCCGACGAAAACCTACTGTACAAGAAATGTGGATCTCTTTAGAACACACAATTTCAAATAAAGCTTTTGCAGCATCAGCCATTTCCGAGATATCCGTTATTAATGGTTTGATTTGTTCAATGCTTAAATTTCATCGATATTCAGTTGTTTCTTACGATTCCATGGAAACAGTATGGAATTTTAAGGACAACACAGAACCTTCAGCTCTTAAACATTCGAGTTCACTTTGTGTCTATAACGAAATGTGTAATGCAGTTATTTTGCAAAGGTTTATTTAGGTTAAAATAAAGTACATAGTATAAAAAAATAAAATAAGAATATATTGTATACCCACTAATAAACGATAGGGGGTAAAGAAAGTCATGCGACTCAATCACATCAAAATTTTTAGAAAAAGGTCCTAATGTGTGCTTCTGTTAACATAGTAGTTTAAAAAGAAAAGTCGGATACATACCAAACCTGATATTTAAGTTCAGTATCTTCCAAAGATGCGACACGGGAGATTTTCGAGAAAATCCCTCACCACAAACTACCATTTACTGGAATATTTTTCGAAAAATGGCTCTAGAGTTTTTTATTAAAATAACATATATCAAAGATATTTACAAAACAAATAAAAGAATTTTTTGCGAATAGCCTGTGAAGTCCTCTTCATTCGGAAGCAATTTTGTATACCTACCTAATCTAGTATTACTGTGAAGTAGGTAGTTGCTGCTACGTATTGAAAGCCAGTTTGAAGATGTATTACGTTTCAACTGTTGGGGAGCCGAACTTGAAATTCGTTGCAATCGCACGTATAGTACCCGGTTTTCGGTAGCCTTCGCCCCAAGTTTAAAAATATTAGCTTTGTAATTTGACTGTTTCTTTAGATATTATATATTTATGTTTGCCTCGGCTGCGTCAGTATTATTGTTAGAGACACGTTTCTCTTGGCAGGGTTGTGGTGTGACTAAGAATGTAGGCTTACACAGATTATAATTTTACTTCACTGCTTTTATTAATGCTTGATACTATTTAAATAACACTTCACTGATATAGAGAGCTGTGAGATTAACTTGCACTTTTTAACACGTAAACTATTCTCGTCTCACACCAATACGTATAAAATTTCTTAAGGACACGTTTTGCGTCTGCTTAGTAACGCTGTCTGGAACCAACTGAATATATTTCAACCACCCAAACCTGTACATTTCTGTATTTCAAGTCTCTGATTGGCTAATCCTAGTCCAATAGAATACCTTCATTTAACTAAAGCTTTTTCTGGTTGTTGATTGGCTATTTTTTTAAACTGTCTCAAAATTTACATTATTGCTGCTCTAATAATGACTAGTAGTATTATTATTAAACTTCCTTACTCATTATTGCCTCAAGATTACCTCGTTGTTACCTCATTGTTAGCAACTTTAAACATATTTCTCACAGCTCCTACGTTATTAAATTACGTAATATATTCACATAACATTATTACACATGGATACAATAATATAAATATTTACAATGATTGTAATATACAGTTTTTTATATTGTTACATACAGATATTCTTTAAGGCGGGCTGTTATTAAATTTATATATTACATAATTAGACTGAAATTATTTAGGTGTTAAAAATACTGCCTCAAATGGTAAACGTTAAGTGATAGACGAAAACATACTACACAAAAACGCAGATCTCCTTAAAACACACAATTTATTCTAAATGGCTCATGTGACATTAGCCGTTTCCGAGATATTCGTTATTAAGGTTCGAATTGTTCAATACTTGGCCAATCTTTTAAAGTGCTGTCCATTTTAAATTGTTTCTCGCGATGTTATGGAAATAGTATCGAAATTTAATTCCAGCGTATTGCGTCCAGTTCTTAAACAGTTTACTATTGCTATTTCCTTTCTATCTTAACTAAACGTGCTATTCAGCTATCTCTGGAAAGGTCTTATGGCATTAAAATGAAGTAGATAGGAAAACAAACTTTGGTAAGAATAATTTGTGTACTCACTAATAAGTGATAGAACGTGGGGAAAGTCATGTGAATGTAACACATCAGATTTTTAAAAATGGCACTGCATCTGTTATTTTGTACGAGTTCTACATCAAATCAGAGAAGGAATTCGTCGTCTCTAATGCTCGCTATATTTGGCCTTCAGGGTTACCTCATGTTCTTCGGGATTACTTCACTTCACCAAGCGATGAATGGTCCCATTTCTGAAGTAGAGGTACCCAGAGACCGAGTTCTCCAATGGTAGGGTGTAGATTGAGTGAAATGAGGAAACTTACAACGTTTACCATGGACTTCGAACGACGATGCGCTTTGAAATACTCCACTTGGGCAAGTCAGAGGCGAAGGCGTCGGTAGGTCCGACTTAAGATCGCCACTCCAGACCCCAGAATAGAACCCCTGATATTTAGAACGAGACCTGAAAACCAAACCACTGCACTATGCCGCCGCTTGAGAAAGAAATAGCTCCTACATGCTTTGGAGTAGACAGGTATGCTTTAGCCCATCTTTGAGGGAAACTTTTGCTCTACAAATTGGTAGTACTGTTAAGCATGGCAGTTTCTGTGTGCTCTACTCATGTGGTTTCTTTCCTTGTATATATACATATATATATGTTTGAGTTTATTTTCTCTATTATTGCTTTCAACAGCTTTGTCTTTGAATAACATTTTCTGAGAAATTACTTTTCTCAGAAGGCATTGTAAATATTTAAATCAAATTTTAAGATGATAAACAACATCTAATGGCTATTGTGGCCAATCCTTTGGTGCTAATAAACTGTTTGGTTACTTTTTAAAAAAATTGGTGACAATATTAATCAATGGATGGTATAACGAAGAAAAAAATCTTACTTTGCTTACAAGGCATACCTGTAAAAATGTCAGTCTATCATCTTAAATAGTTTGAGATAATGGTTCATAAGTTTAGGATATTTAACACTGGCGGAATAGGTCTTTTAATCTCCCATTAAGTAACTGAGAAAGTTCTTTGTGGTTCTTTTACGTGTTTCATTCTTATTTAATTTTATTGAAGAAATTATGTATAGCAATCGCACGACTTTCCTCTACCGATTTGTCATTTATTTTCATACTTTTGCAAACTGACCACGTGATAGCTAGTTTCTATTCAGTCCCTGATAATGCCAATAAATATTTTGCAGAAACGGTTTCACTGTGTTACAATTGAAGAGTGTGTTAGAAAAATGTACTTCCTGAAACAAAACAAAAATAAATAAATAAAATGAGCAAACTCTCGAGGTGTGTACTTGCAAAGTCCAAATCGTTTCAGCTGTCAGTTCACAATGATGTCTCGGGACCCGTGCCTTTAGCTTACTTCTATTGCCATCCCTCATACTCAGCCCCAGCTACTGACAGTGTGCTGACAGCCCAGCGGTTATAAGCAGGTACGTAGCAACGAGGCCTTCCGAGGTTCGAATCCCAAGCATATTTCTTGTGCAGAAAAACTCCATGTTTATTACGTATTTTATTAAGCAATTTCCAATTGCTAAGACTTATTTGATTTATAGGTACTTATGCTCACACATAAAAACTGAAACACTCTCCGTTTGATTTTAAAACTAAATATGAAATATTTTATTTATAAATGAGAAAGCAAATAAAATTAGAAATTAATTTAATATCTGCTCTGCTTCTATTATTGTCCTAATTCTACGCGGCATGGATGATGTAAAACGCCTAGTCAATTTTCACGACAGGACATTTCCTCCAAGCATCCTGCATTTGATCCCACAAAACCTCTTTTTTGTCTTGCAAGGCAATTTAACCCCCAAAATTTCTTCACCTCTGTCAACACATTCACAATAGGATTCAAATGTGGTGAGCGAAGAAACTACTAACTTGCTGTGATATCTTACCTTTGCGAGAACCAGTTTGAAACTTCCTGACTATGTGGAGAGGGTGGTTATCTTACTGTAATTTAATAATTCTATCGAGATATCTAGTCCTTATAGAAGGAGCTATGGTGCTTTCAAGGATGTCTTTAAACTGCTGGCTACTTAATGTAATCAAGGTGCCACAATACACCTAAACCATCTCGTGACAACCAACACGACACAGATACGCGAACTTTGGCGATACATTATGCCTGGTATTTTGTGTCGTAACGTTTTTCTCTGGGGTGGTATAGAATTGCTTCACCCCCCCCCCCATTGTAGATGAAGACTTCATCTCGTCGTGGATATCATTATATTTCAGTTATGGTGACATTTTCTTCCGCAAATGTGAGGCGACGTAATCTGTGATCGTTTTTAGGACGCTGCTTTTAGCTGCCGATTGAGCGAAGGGCCCTGTTGTAGTCAAACGACGCTAGGCCGTGTGGCTCGGCTCAGGAGAACTAGAATTACTTCTAATTGTAGACACATTCCGGAAGGGAATGCTGTCTGCTTCTTCCAGAAGTGAAGTGTCATACTGAGGAGTGGTCAACGTTTTCGACTCGAACCAGATCTGCGACCAACAATCCCTTCCCTGAATAGCTGCAACCACTCGTAACCGCAGAAATAGTTACTTCTATACATTGTCCTTGCAGCCTGAGACACAGAGCACCACCCATCTTCATTAACGTAAAGAGAGACCTTATTCCAGCTTCGACTTTGTGTGTACGCTCATCTATAGGAAAAGTCAGTATAATTGCCAACATATCATGCAGAACTCCAAATCTATGAGGTGTGCGCGCATGATCACGTCAGCACTATTTATGAAGAATGATACAGAGAGATTGCACATCCAATATAAAATACTCCAAAACTGATTTTATTTGTTTGTTTCAACACTTCCCATATGGACTCTTAAAACCTCGTTCCACCAAACAATGTCTGGACACACTTTAATAAGCTAATGCTGAGGAATCCAGGGGGCGGTGCCTGTTAACTCGAGTCAGAATGGTAGTGAGGATTATACTTTAAAATTATATTGTTTTAATTATGAAAATAAATATACTGCTTTTAATTTATCGCAATGTAGAAGGAAAATGTTTATACAAAGCTACATAGGTTGAAACTTTAGTGGCAACTATTTATTTATTACTATTACAAGAATGCTACATGTTTTTAACTCCTAAAGTCCTTCAATATAGTAACCAGTTGCAAGCGATGTGGAAGTCTTATGGTTCCTATTGCAGCGCCTGTTTTGTTGATATTCCTGATGGAGTGATCTAATGCCTGCAGAAATTCGGTAACAGTCCTGAATCGAATTCTACGAAGCTGCTCTTTCATCTTCAGCATTAGGTCACAATCACAGGGGTTTAGCTCCGACAAATATGGTGGATGGAAAAGCACTTTCCGACTTCAAAGACGACACACATCAGTTACAGGTTGTTTCACATGCGCGTGAGCATTGTGTTGCAAAACGATGGGAGGATTCTGTGTTTAGTGTCGCCGCCTTCTTCGCCACGCTGGTCCGAGATGATGCTCCAAAAATGACAGAAATACCGTGCAATAACATTTTGTCCTTGCGGTAGGAATGTGTTAGGTTAACGCCATTACAGTCGTATATAAGAAGTACCATTATTTTCACATTTCCAACCGTGCTCGGTGCTGTTCTGTATGGTAACGAAGTTCCCACATGTCTCAACGAGACCTGCATGACATGGTCTTCCTGTATGACCACAGCACATTCAATCTTCAACCAACTTCGTTGTTCCTGTTTTGTAAATGACGAAAACACAACACACAACAGTTTAGATTGGTAGCTCATACAGATCTATCTCCTCTCACCACAGCGAATACAGCGAAGTTGAAAGGGAGAGTCGGTTTATTGGGTGGTGGGCAAGACATAGGCAAACACATGGTAAACGTGAGAATAATTACTTCCTTCTCTTTTGGTTTCACAGCAGTGTTGCCACTATTAATGCTCCAACCCACGTATATATGGAAAATTTATGAGTGTTTATCCATAATAATATATGCTCTTGTAAGATTCACTTCTTTTCTAGAAAGTGTTTGACTATATATTTTTGGCAATTAAAACAGATGAAGCTACACAGTATTCTGAAAGAAGTTCAAGTGCGGATTTTTATTTCTAACAAACAAAACGCGTGTAATGTTGTATGGATACACCCAAAAATCATCAAAAATAAAAACAAAGGAAATACATTCACATATGTGAATGCATATTTTTGGCAACTAAAACAGATTAAACTGCCATTGTTACGGAAAAAGCACTTAAGCAAATTTTTCATTTCAATAAACGAAACACATGTAGTTATATAGTTGCACCCAAAAATTATCAAAAATAAAAAGCTAAAGAAAATACATTCCTTTATGAAGTACATATGGCATTTGAAGCTTCTTTGGCTTCAAAATTCCTGTGATCATACATATTGTTGTTCTTAGACGCAGAGATTATACAACAGACTTATGAAATTGAGAATCATGCACTATTTTGTAACTTTATAACAACCGAGTGCAGCTTTCATTTTAAAACAGATACAGTTTATTTAAAAGCCCAGGGGTTCAGAGAGGTCAATATCCTTGCAACAAAATGAGATAATTACAATTCTTGTACGAAGAGCAAGGGAAAGAAAGGGTCATTTTATTTGCTCGAAGTGAACACCATCATTGTATACGTGTAGGCATACAACGTCGATGCCACTGAACTTTGAACGCATTACAGCCGGTAGTGTGTGCGGTGAGATATCTGCACACGACGCTGTGATGGTTTCTCACAGCGCTTGCCGAGTAGTTAGCTTCTCCTCCAAGAATCCCGTTACTAGGAAGTAGCGAGGTGTTAGCTCTAGATATCACGATGCGTATTCAGTAACACCTCCTCAATCTATCCATCGTGAGGTAAAGCTTCATCCACTTACATGCTGACATCTAGAGGTTAGTGAGGTGGAGCACTATTTTGTTCTACTTTCTACGTATGTGAAATAATCTGTATAATGGAAAGGAGGCAAAATATGGGCTACCAAAACTTTAAATATTTAAATTATGCACTGCAACTGGTTGAATTTTCAGAAGGCATAGGTATAGTCCACATCATTCTCAATAAAAGTGCAATACCACTTAGGTAATGAAGTTTATTTAACGAATTCCAGATATAATGAGTATTCGCAAGCATACTCACAAATATGCTGTGAATATTGTTATCGTCTCCTTTACTTTCATATTCGTCACAGAGAAACGAGTTACTTTCTATCCTCGTTACCTTTGTAAACGTTGTAAAATAAATTTTATGTTACTTTTTAATATCCCTAATCAGCATGCATTGGGAAGAGCTGTGTTTCAAAGAATCTATCACCGCTTAGTTGAGGTTCCGTCATAAAAGAGGGCAGTCCTCTCAGTACGACTGAGCCTTATAATGGTTACAAATGGACGCGCATTTTCAGCATAATTTATTATTCTGTAAAATTTTAACTATGTATTTATTCTGAAGTCGCACATGAAAATAAAACTTTTAATCTTCTGGCAGTTGCATTTTACATTCTTTTGTAAACAACTTTTAATAAGCATGCTTAATGTTGAACCGATTCTGGCTCTTTCTTTGTTCGAGGAACACTTTCACAGAGATGGTCGCAGTTTTTATTGTATCCGCAGTCATAAGACACAATCCTGGTCCCTGCTTCTTATGCCGATAGCCTGCCTAACACTAGGAGCCGGCTGCACAAAGTTCTACAGCTCTCATCAGATTGCGCCCTCTCCGCTAGTACAGGTGGCGCTAATGTTGGTTCTACGACATCACCTGAGGTGCCCAGAGCGATGCCTGAAGAGAAAAAGACATTGTATCATTTCGTTCTCGAAAAACATCGAAGGAGGTCTTGGAGTGAGCTTCGTGTCTGGGAGCGGCCATCTCCACACCTTTTGGCCTATTCTGAATTTGTTATAACATTTATCTTCGGGCTCAAGTAAATTTCAAAATTCTTATACAGTGTGGAGCGGCGTATAGCATTTCATGGAAGCGAGTTTTCATATATATTTATGTGTTAAATTTTCGTTCGTAATGGCAAATGTGTGTAAGGTCGGAGTTAAATGTAACGTGCTTTAATTGTATTATGTTTATGAGTTAATATATTCACTACCTTTGGGGCTGCACAGATTCTTGTTCTTATTTAAAGCTTCTTTAAATCCTTTGATTACTTTAAGTTGTAGTACTAAATAATTATTACTCTGGGGGATTGCCTTGCTTATAATGAATTCTATAATGGGCGCGGCAAATAATTTCTTTTCTTAGTTTAATTATTTTTGGTAATTTTGTCTTTCTTGCATCGACTATCCGTGAATCGGCTTTGCAAGAAGGTTACAAGGTGTAGCCTATATTATTAATTATTATTATTATTATATTATTATTAAATGTTTGCATGACATTTTCTCTACCAGCTGCAATTAGCACTACAAAATATTTTCTTAATAGCTACAATCATAGAAAACCAAGTTGCTATAATTTCAGAGAAATTGGAGCAGTAGGCCATTATTTCATTTCGAAAATTTCACTGTTGCAGATATCCTAATTCGTTGAATTGCAGCTGGTTCGAACTAAAGAACGATAAGCACATTTCTCTATTTTCGCCTTGTACATTTTCAGTAATATAACGAACTTTGGCGGTTTTCCAGTAATTTAATTCAGTTTAATGAACCAATCTTATGCGAACAAGATGAGTTTAAAGCCGAAATTAAATTACAAAAGAATAACTACCATGACTTGTATATGGTGAGATTCTCATCGCAGTGATATTCTTATTTTAACTTTATTAGTAATACATGCACAGAATTATTAGGTTTCATTCCAAGCTGAATGGGATAAATATTTTAAATTCAATTGCGCTAAAACACTCGAATAAATAACCGCCATACAGGTAAAAATACATTTCATGCTTCATAATTTAATCCAAACATAAAAAAGAAGAAAATAAGTATGCATAGGACCAAATAATATATGCTTACAAGCAGAGCATATTCAACTAAAATGCGCTCGAGGGCTCAAAATAAAATAGCGCCTACTCTTCCTCAGGTGTTTACATTAATGTAAAAATATAATTTTATAAATATTAATGGGGGAATAGATACATCCTAACAGATATACACGTGAATAAACTATTTCATTATGCGTATTCTTGAGATATATCTGATGAATATTTTCCATTATATGTGAAATAGAACTATAAACTATAATAATTGCTTTTCAAGCTTTAAATACAAATTCTTTACTGCTTATAAATAAATGAATCTATCACAACCTTAAAATTAGAAGATAATTGCAATATAACGCAAGATCAGCGTTCATCCTTATCAGAGGTCAGTGATTCTTTTAAAGGATTTCCTATGTTATCATAAAACGTATCTATTAGATTTACAAAATAAGGATTGGAGAAGCTTAAAGAATATATCTAAGTCCGTGAAACACAAATGAAATTGAAGTTTGCCGCCCCTCCAGATAATCCACACTGGTCGCGGGCCTCTTTTCCCCTGCCGAAATACGACTCTGTTTTATTAGATTCTAAGAACCATCGTACATGTATTGACTATGAGTATAATTCAATTGCCATTGGTCAGTCGAGTAAAACTGGGCTGGTTAATAGCTGAAGGGCACTGTGATGTAATTATCTGTAGAAAATGCAAATATAATTTTAATAAGCTACTTCCCCATTGCCTCTGTTTGAGCATTTTCATTTATAACACAAAAACCATCTTCCAATACAGACAAAAATATTTTCTTCATTTTCCAGCTTGTTTCATTATTGCATATTTCATAACGGGCAATAAATGCCTTAATAAACTGAATACTGCATAAATAAGCTCGGGTATCTAAGGTTTATGCAAAAACCACAGAATAAACACTGCGGTCATTTAGTGTGATTTAACCGAGATTCACACCCGGGTCAAACCGATATGGATAGTCGAGGTCGTTAAGGCATGAAATCGTGAATGTGAGGTGTGCGGTTCAAATTCCCATGCTCGTCCCCCCAACTAAGGGTTTTCCAGGTGTTCCTCTGATCACATAACTGGCAAATGCCGGGGAATACCCTAAATTAGGCCTGGAACGTTTCCTTTCCAAATCTTCCTTTCCCAATTATCATTTCAGTTCATGTATCATTTGTGCTCGCCGCCTGCGTTGTAAGCATTAATACGTGGGTTAGGAGTTTGAGAAGGTATTTTCTTACACCAGCATAATAAATAGAAAAAGTTGTATTTTGGACAAAAATATATACTTTAAGCCGCTGAAATTATAGAAACCAAATGTTCCTGCTTGGCCTATAGACTGCGTTTTCTTTCTAAACTGTATAATGTTGCACACGTTTACTAATATATCTACTGCATAATAACATGTTGATAGAGAGTATTATTTTTTATCACGTATATATTTTCCTCTCAGCATTGCTCAGTTAATTAAAAGGTGCATTTTCATACATCACCAAATTATACTGGGTACGTCAGCTGCCCTGTATTTTGTAGTTTTACGCAACAGTAAGTTTATAATCAGTTTGAAAATACCCGCCTCTCTAAAACACACATAACACAACATTGAAACGTTGCCTATAGATTACTCCAACTAAACCAATATTAATCAAAACAATATACTTGTCTTTGAATTCAATTTAAAAAATCGAATTGTCGCGTTGTACCCATGAGATTGTACCTACACGCAACCATGAAAAGGTTTCTTATGTGTATCTAGATGTTTCCTTACACCAATGACCATCAGAACAAAGTCGTATATGGTAGAACCTCTATTTGAAGTTGTAGTTTAAAAAAAAAAAAAGCATTATTACATTTTACTTTTACCGAGCGGGATGGCTCATGTCGCTTATGTCTATGGTTATGTCTGTGGCCTGCATTCGGGAGACCCCGGGATCGATCCCCGGCGACCGCCCACTCTGCCTCATGGGTTTTTCGTGGTTCCCCGGGTCACCAGACGTATGCTGGAGTGGTTCATCTACTACCACGACTATCCTTCCTCTCATTTCCTGTACCCATCATCTTCCTGTCACTGTTTCAGAGTTGTAGGACCAGGCGACGATGTTCGGGGATTGCGGCTGGGCGGTGGCTTGCGATTTGGCGTCGTTGCGATACTACTCAGTAAGGTCTCTCAGCGTGGGGCTCCGCTCCGGGGATCCTTGGAGGTTGGTGGTTTGTGGGCAGGGACCATGCTGGTTGGATGTGTTCTATCTAGAAAAACGTAATGGACCCGTTCATTTTTGCGCCCGTCTGCACCTGGATCTGGTTGCCATTCGGGTCTCTCTCCTCATCCTTCCCTCCTAGGGATGACGTTGTAAGCACAATGGGCCGACTGGCCTGCGTGCGGTGCCCTAGCTTGCTTCCGGGGGTCTCTGCATTATATGTATCTTTACCTTTTACTCTTCAAGTGAATTTTTTCTTACATATTTGTGTACGATTTTCAGTATATCAAAAATGCTTTGGCTCTGTACAGACTTTTTCTATACTCCAGAAAATTATTACTTTGAGAAAC
Organism: Deroplatys truncata; assembly: GCA_030765065.1. NCBI lineage: Eukaryota > Metazoa > Arthropoda > Insecta > Mantodea > Mantidae > Deroplatys > Deroplatys truncata. Next base: position 113,814,411 of record CM060986.1, read on the forward strand.
ATCTTTAATTATTAAAACAAAACACAGAGAAGCTGAATACATCTAAAAATCACATCAGTGTGACTGTACTTGAACCGCAAATAATGCTGCATACAGAACAAATTCCTGCGTTGCTTGCACCGAGCTATCTGGTCAAGGTGTGACTATTCTTAACAAGTTAATTTATTATGCATACTTTCGTCATTCACTTGCTGCAAGGGTGGCGAAAACGCCTTCCTCGAGTCACCAAATATGCAACACGCACTGCATCGCTCAGCAGCATGTGGAAAAACAAAGGGACAGTGGCAGAGAGAACGGCGCCTACGAGTCAAAATGACTCGCGAGTCCCGTTTTCGCCACCTCTGTCTTACTGCATATAAACATTTTCTAAACTTGGCAAAAAAACAACTCTTAATTACAAAAATATTTTCAGTCAAATCCATGGCCCATTCATAGAACTCACTTTACTTTTGAAGGAATGTTTCTGGTGAACTATTAACACACAGTAGGCAAACAGAGGAACCCTTTGTCCTTTATGATTGCATTTCTTACAGAAAAATCAAGGGCGGATGACTCACCACCTTTAGTTTCAAGAAGACTGTAGACTATTTAAAGGTAATTTTGATGAAACACTTATGTTGAAACGGTTCTCTACATTCTCTTATTTATGTGTCTTATTACCTGTCTCCATCAGTTGTAAAACAACCACTGTTAAATTTTTATCAGATAGTTGCATGTTACATCCCTAGTTTTCTAGATGAATTAATCTGTGACACAAGTCGTTTTTATTTCTTCTTGTATTGCTTGTCTCAAATTTAAGACAGTATGGAGGTAAAATCGATAAAGTATTAAAAGGTAAATGGGAAATCTCCGTTTCTAAGGCATACACATAGCCATTAGCTTCGTCCTCTTCCACTTTCGCGGTATCGCCAAGTTGCATATAAGTAAGAGCATTCTGTAAATATTCATTTGTTATAAATTTAAGTTTTGAGCACATTATTCTATGCAGAATTCTTTTCTACATACGATCATATTCTTATAGCCTTTATAGACTTTTGTGGGCAAAACGTCTAAGGAAAATGTGTTTTTCAGTAAAACTCCGATATTTGCCGTTTCTATATTTATCACACAGTAATTAATAAACTAAAGGGTAGTGTGCAACAATATTTGTATCCTAGCTAAAGTAAACTAGTACGCTGATACCTGCCCAGATTGATTTCTCTACCTTTAATAATATGAGCGTTATAATTTGTTAGATAAAATATTTTTTTCGAACATGCTGTACCTATGCAGTAGAAAAGTCAGCCAGCGGGAAACTTTGTTATTGGGCTTAAAGCAGGGACTAAGCGAGAGAGAATGTTGAGGAGGGTTGGGTCATTTCAAAGCTATGCGATAAACAGTAAGGCGCCTTTAAGTTTGGTTGTATGCATGATAGCCAAGCATTGAAAAGCATGTGCCTCTAATTGGAACATCCTGGGTGCGAATCCTTGGTGTCTATGATTTTTTTTCTTACTATTTAATTTTTTTTTTAAATTTGTAAATTTATTGCAATGGCATTTGTTTTTCAGGCATAACTTATCTATTAATTTTAAGACATTCATACATAAAAATGCAAACAAATACTCTGTCCTCAAAATAAATGCCATATTAGCAAGAATTTCAGGTGAAAAACAAAATCGAATATTTAACTTAGTGTTTTCTGCACGCATATGTCATGATCTATTTTAGTTAATTACACACTTTTAAAAATAATAAATTATTCGGCTATTTGTTCAGTTAAAACCTAATTATATCAAAGTTAGCAAAACAGCCAACAGTTGTAGGCAAGTGGCATTTTGATTTACAATTAATTTAATTTTTTTAATGTTAACGATTATACCAAAATTGCAGCCTGTATCAGATTCCCAGTGCGGAAAGTGAATGAACCGAAGTGTGAAATTTGGAATTTAACCTATCTTTTCTGAGCTGTGCACGCTAGTGCAGGCATATTTGCGTAGCCTCGCGTCCGGTGAGGAACACTGTCTGCAAGCAACTGACTTGATTTCTACCGCCTAAATTTGTAAATTTCTGTATTTCAAGTCTGTGATTGGCTAATCCTAGTCCAATAGAATACCTTCATTTAACTAAAGCTTTTTCTGGTTGTTGATTAGCTACTTTATAAACTGTCACAAAAATTACATTATTGCTTCCAAGAATTACAAGTAGTATTGTTAAACTTTCAAATTCATTATTGCTTCAAGGTTACCTCATTGTTAGCAATTTTTAACATATTATTCTCACAGCTCCTACATTATTATATTATGTAATACATTCACATAACATTGTTACACATGTATACAATAATATAAACATATGCAATGACTGTAATGTACACTTTTTATACATTGTTACATACACATATTGCTTTAAGGCGAGGTGTTATTGAATTATATATATGTGTGTGTATATATATAATTAGACTGAAATTATTTAAATATTAAAAATACTGCCTCAACCTACAGCTTACTGTAATCATTTTCAGGATTTGTTGTAAATTTCAACAAAACTAAACATAACAGTAACAAAAACTGCCATTCTCTAACCACTCTTAATGGACATTACGAAGTGCTTTGTCAGGCCATATAGATTTATCTTATCTTATGTTATATTTTGCACGTATTTAAAAGTAAAAATATTACCAGTAATATAGTAAGACAGTGAATTATTCAGAGCAAACATGGATTCTTTTCAAATATTCTAAGCTAATTTAAATATAAATATACGTCCTATAGGCGTATTTGCTAAAATTTAGTTTAGAGAAAGATCCTTGTTTATACGTGATGTGGTTATAAACAGACGAAATAATAAAAAGAAAAAATAAACAAAACCCCATGTATGCACCGTTGAGAAAATTGTGCAGTTCTTATTGCAACGGCGCTGCAACATATTAAGAAATACGCGGCAGTAGCATTCATTTGTTTTGCTAGCCATGTGGAGAATTTTTTCAGCGCTAGCTCAGCAATGCTGCGTTCTCTCATATGTTTCTGCTTTCTCGTTTCCATTTTAACTATCACTTTGCACTACACAATACGTGGGTAACTAGCAAAGTAATGGAGGTTCTGTATATGCATGCATTCGACTTGGCAGCAGCACAGAAATGCTGTTCCATTAGATGTGCTGGGTACACAACAAATTGTCGTGCAGGTAGTTCATAATTTTAATTCGTTTAACAAAAAATCGTTTGTTGGTACGTATTTATTCATTTTTTCAACTTTATAATATGCATTATGGATAGAAATTAATTTAAGATGGTTTATTTAATATGTTTATCTACTGCATTAAAAATGTTAAACCCATGATTCCTGAAGCTCTCCTGAAAATTTCAACTAGAAGGTTTGAAACTCTGGTCCAAAGAGTATTTTGAATAGTTCAAAAATGTCGAAAAAAGTTGAGAAAAATGAAGTTTAAAGTTGCATACGGTGCTATAAGCGTGTACTATGAAACTGCAAGTTTTAGGTATAATAAAAATGGAAAAAAAAGAAACTAAACTTTTCACTTTTTGTATCAAATTTCGCAGATACATTGCTTTAAGATTATCAACTGATAAAGAAAAGAATAGTCACACGATCTTTCATCGAGCCTAAGTTATACGCTTGCTGATACACCCTGTATGCAAATTTAACGAGTACTATATAACTCGCTTCGTTTGCAGCCAGTATACATATTTCTCGCTCCGCCACTGCAAACAGGGGTAAGCCAGTTAGAGAAATCGCAACCCTTCCTTCCTTCTCGCCCTTTTCAGGGCCGTCATGAGCATCACTATCGACGTATGCAGTAGCGCCGTTCCCCCGGCCAAAGAAGCGTGGAAAATGGGCCGTTAAGGATCATCAACAAGTTTATAGGGAAGGAGGAAATAGGAGGGTAGGGACGTATTCGAATATTCCAGGAAAGGGTTTTTCCCTCCACTTCGATTGTGTTTGCGTTAATAGTTCAGCTATGTGCTTCGTTACTCACCAAAGAATCATCGGCATTAGCTTGTTTTCAACCTACACCATTGTTTTCACGTTACATTCTCTCGGAGCTCCGGAATATGGAAGAAGAGGAACTGTAAATTAAATGAACTGGGATATTAAACCAAGGGTTTTCCCTTTGTTTCACAAAAATGCATGCTCTTCCATTTGAAAACAGTAGTTACAATTTCGTTATGCGTCCTACACATTTGTGTTAGAGTTTACATACTTCATAAGTTCTGCATTATGAGGATTAATAAAATAATAAATAAAGGAAACAGTTTAGGTGCATAACGATTATAGAATTTGCCTCAATATTGAAATTGTACATTACGTTAACAATCAAACAACTGTGCATTTTTGTATTGTACGAGAGTAATCCAGAAAGCCCCAGACGTTTTGAAATAAACCATTCACAAAATGCAAATATCAACGTTTATTATCTACATTTGAAAGGTACACTCTTAAGCTATTTTTCTACATAATCGCCATTCAAATTGAGGCATTTATCATACCGTGGCACAAGTTTTTCAATACCCTCTCTGTAGAAATCTGCCGCCTGCGACTACAACCACTGGTTTACACCGGCATGAAGTTCAGCGTCAGTATCAAAGCATCAATTTAATGCACCAAACTCCGTGAAATTTGAGGAAAATGTTCCGAAAGTTCTGTAATCGTGAAAAGACGATTTTCACAAATTTTGTCATTGACTTGCATTGACAGTTCATCAGTCATAAGGCTAGGCCTACCACTGCGATCCTCGTCGTGAACATTGATACGGCCATTTTTAAAATCAATTCACCATTGCCCGACTCGGGTTTCACTCATTATTCCCGTAAACATCACAAAGTTGACGATAAGTTTCAATTGTTTTGTTCTTTTTAGCCAACTACACTTCACAAGTGGCGGGATTTTCTATTGCAGGGCACATTTTAACAACTCACAGAGAGCACAGTAAGGAAGTCAACAGTCCTCACACTACAACAGCTGAATGCGTACTGAATGTAGGAACGTTCTGACACAAGATGGCAGCTCTAGCCCTACTCATCGCCACGATAGGACAAAACGTCTGGGACTTTCTGGACTGCCCTCGTATAAACTGGTACGGGCTTTTAGTAAAATAAAACATATATTCAGTGAGGAATAAAACCTTTAGCATGGCGATAGGAAGACCTTCCCTAAAGCCACTATTGGCAACAAGATGTATCCTTAAAAGAGTTTTGTAAGTGAAGCAGACATTCGGGTATCAATACAAGCCAAGATTAAGTTTGGAAAATTTGAATTTTCAGAAGAACGTGACTTATCTTGTTATCGCATCAGTTCACGTGACAATGTTTATGCTTCGTGCGCATATAAGAGTGGAGTGTTCTTGTAATATTTCCCGACCAATAGAACAATTACATTTATTATAATGAAATACATTCAAGGAATAGTATTAAAGAAAGATAACACGTTACTTATTGTGAAACTAAAAATGATATGGTGAAATCTTACATCCACAACTTGGATCACTCACGATCTGGTAGACCACAAAGATGGATGTGCAAGGCAATGTTTTGTAGAGCATGTAATATGTGAAGTATGTACTTGGCGTTAAAGAAAGTTTACCGCTTAGCGCTCGAGAGTTAGACCGCCGACGCGAAGATACAAATGTGTTTGTGTGGTCGGATCGTACAAAGAGAGAGGAATAAGTGACGTTATAAAATTTCCATGTGAATACAGTTATTTAGCCATAAACGGCATCTTCATTTATCATCGGAACACCACGACCCGATATACTTAAATTAGCAATCCACCCACGCACCTCTGTATCTCTCCCTCGCCTTTGCCTCACGGGTAACAATTCTGCCACAGCATTCAGAAGCAGCGGTGGCAGCATAGTTACTTTTTTTTGTAAATGCTATAATTCGTACAATTTAGATGGAATGATCCCACAACTGTAGTTTCAATATTCTAATAAAGTGTGTTCCTTCCTTTGCTCCAAAAGGAAGTTTTCATGTTACCTGTAAAATCAATAAATATGGCGTGGACTCGACAGTGCTGCCATCTGTTGCATTACTTACAAACACGCTCAAGATCCTGCGATCAGTGCTGATATCAGATCAGTATTTAATTACACACAGTTAACCAGGTAATACCCTTTTGTAAAAACTAAAACTTTTGAAACTGTAGTGTGGTTGACAAAAACAGTCGTATGTAAACTTGACTATATTGGCAATTAAGAACCTGGTATAAAAATTATGAATCTCGCTCGTTTCATTGACATACTCGCGTTTTAATTATTATCCTTATAGTCCTGTTGCATAATAAACCATTTTATGATTTCTTTATATTTCACAAGTGCTCTTAATTTATGCACATTATCTTATAAATGCAACGAATGGTTTTAATATTGTGGGTAGCTTATTGAGCGTGCGAATTGCGAGGTGGTAGTTGTGCAATATTTTATTGAAAAGCATGCGTTATCTATTTTCATTACGTAATACGCAACATATGCAATTAAAAGCAACTTAGTAATGATCTATTTTATCGCACTATTGAGGTAAAGATTTAAAATAGCGTGTAATTATTTACTTTACGTACTAGTATGTTGTTATGAGATGACTTTAGAGTAATGTGCTGCATGTCTTCAAGGCTTTTGACAACCGGTATAACTCTAAAGCTTAAAAAAATATCTTTACACTAGTAAAGTAGCCAAACCAAATATATGGAGCGTATAATGTCTAAAAAAAAACGGAATATGAGATAAAGATATCAGTTTTCCCCTCTTGATGAGAAATGTATATTTAATATGTGCAAGAGGCTAGAGGAAAGCTTGTGGAAAGGCTGCTAAATTAATTTTATCGATTTCTATAAGGAATCGTGGAGTTTCTCGGAGAGCAAACACGCAATAACCCCCAAGTCAGCAATAAATATCATGAAAATTGATCTTGGAAATATTTCATGGTGAGTCACGAGATTTCAATATTGTTTCAATAAATATAGTATTTCTAAGTTTGTCTTTATTGAGTAAATGATATGCAGACTTTTGCTGAAAAATACTCTGGAAATCCGAAATAAAACCAAGTTTTACTAATACAAAGCTGCTGCTTGGGAATTCAATATATTTTATTTACTACCCACACACTTTCAGGGGTGTTTAATTTCATTAGAGACGATATCCCGTATGCTGTAGTTTTTAATTTCTCTACCCTTTACCATGTTACGCAGTGAAGTTATTTGATATTGAGCTTCACTGGAAGTTAGTCTTGAACCCAAAACAAACAATTCAGAAAAATATCCACGGATGTGTATTATGTGTTTATGAAAAGCACAATTCAAAAACGAAAATTAGAATAAATGGAACGCCCAAGATTACAATGTTGCCGGTTTGAAACATTAGTTCTCTTTCCCATCTTAAAGCATCTTTCATATTGTAAGTAGTTTATAATTTATGATATTCTCAAACAGCATTCGAAGAAGTTTGCTTCAACTTTAGTATTCGTCAGATAATATCACATAAAATTAAACATATACAGTCAAATGTAGCTATAGCCAAATACTGGGGACTTTGAAATTCATTTCGTTGTACTTAAATTTCGTTAAATCGGTTATTTAATAGTTTTACTTTAATAGGGCCAAAATCGCAACTTTTAAATGTAATATGATACTATATATTTTTAAAATGTAATGTGCATGCATTAGGAATGCATATGAAAGGACACAATATACTTCGACATTCGCTATTAAAGTAATTTCATATTTAACATATTAAATTTGTCAACATTACATAATATAATTTGTATGTAGAACTTATATACTACGTAACATAGCGTACAAATGTTTTCGTTATGAAAAAAAACTGTAATTTTTGTCTGGGGGAACAATTCAAAATTATTCTTCTAAGAATCTTACAATGCAGCTTGCACTTTTTGTCACATGGTCAACTTCTTAGAAGACTTAATTTTTCTTTTAGAGAAAACTGCTTTCTTTCTCTTTTCGCTACTCCATTGGTTGGCATTGCTTAAACCGGACTTAGTCTGAGCATAATGAATTTTCCGTTTTACAGAAGTTAAGCCACACGAAACAACTATAAGTAGACGAAACAAAAGTTTACCATTTAACGGTACCTTTTAAAGGACTGCCGGATTATGGAATTCGATTAGACAAAAACTGAGGCAAAACATTTTATGGTCAAAGATGAACGTACAACGTTGTGTGGCCAGGGATGAAAAACCATTCTTTCAATCAGGAAATGACATTACAATTGTTCATAAGTCATGAAAACGTTTTAAAATTTCGTTCAATCGGTGACATATTGATCAAGGGGAATTTCGTATTTTCGCTTTACTGAGACTTTCATAGTACCGACGCCCATACAATTGAATTAATTTGATATAGATGCTTATGGAGTTATAGAAGGGGATTTCAGTTTTTTTAAACTGAAATATTCTTCTAGAGGCATTCGTTAAAACGATGTTGACTGTATTATGAATTTCCTGCGTAATGTTTGTGAAGTCTTATTGAAGTTGTAACCGGGAGCCTTCAATGCATGAATAGAAATGAGTAATGAAAAATTATGAAACTAATTAAAACATGCAATTAGTGCCAAAAAAGCCATTTCTAGTATTGGCCATTTCCAAAGCAGTTGAAACCAGTAACTTCCTGTTATTATTTCAAATTTTTGAATATTACAAACAATAGATCGTTGAAATATTTGTCAGTTCCTTTATTTCTCATCAAGGTTTACTTTCTCGCCACACGGTGTACCTGTAACATAAAACTATTAATGGCCAATGTTTTCTTTAATGGGAAATACACAGAAAATTAAGCTTTTATATGAATATACTCGATGTAGAAATAAATGATAATTTGTAGAAGAGGTCATGATGTTACTAAACATCTGAATTGGCTGCTAGTCAGTGGAAAATCAATGAATACAGTTTGCTGCCTTGATAAAACTTGAAGTTTCGTAATTGGATGAAAGTTAACGTATTTGCTTTCCGTATTACATACTTTCGTTGTTAAAATATTGTAGTTGTCATGCGTAAAGGGCATTGCCAGAGGAGGAGTTGAGCACCACGGTCAAATCTAGACATATTGTGTCTTCTTAGCCTCCGAGAGAAAGGGATGACATGAGCGAGTACAGAGGACGACCAGATTTGAATGCATCAGGCACCGTCAGCAATGACCCTAACTTACCAGGCTGCACAAATAATACCACCTTTATTCATTGAGATGGATACAGATAGGAGGTATCGATAAAAGAATATTGTGAACGCGTGCTACCTGCGGGCCACCGGTAAGCGCCTCTCGACCCGGCATCTGGTTGGGACCTCCGACCCCCCGTCGGGGCAATAGCCACCGCGAAACAATAGCTCATTATGCACCACTTCTCCGCAGTCTGGACAATTACTGTTCCATAAGTTACCCTTGAGCCGGTTATAGCGATTTCCCTTTCTAGAACATTCCGATTTTATGCGGGTCCTGTATAAGGGGCTGCTCTTGCTCAATGGGTTCTGCTCAACTGAGTTGAGTTCTGTTAATTAAGAAGTTACGAAATGAAAAGTGGACAGTTCAGTTGTGAGTTTAGACTCAGCAATTCAACTTTCAGTTGTGATTCGATGGATCAGTTGTGTTGTGTTTCAAGTGTGTCTCAAAAGTGACTCAAGGGTAAGGTTTGTGCTACGCTGAGTGTCTGAGTGATAAATAAAGTGTGTTTCGCAGTAACTGGTTGTCTTATTAGTTACAATATCAGGGTTCTCTTAAAAAAGGGTATCCAACAGACACGCCATAACCCACTGTATATCGCGTCTGGCCCTGTAACCCTATGGAATGAAGAAAGAAATGTAATTAGAGGGAATTAGAGACAGACAATTTTTGGAGGATAGGAACCAATCCCAGCATCTAACTGGCAATGTAAGAAGATTCTATAAATGCCCAGGTTTGAACCCGGAACCTCCCAAATGTGACTTACTATCAGAGTCAGTCTGCTCTGTATTTTAATTATAGCAAGCAATATTATAGGATATTGACAAATATTGTGACTTCGGAGTCAATGCGGGTAACATGGTGCTTCAAATGATTAATAGCAAACAAGAATGTTCAGGTGCAGAAAAGGAGAAAAATGCGTTCTCGAATTTTCAGAGACACTGATGAGATACGAACTGTGTTTAGAAACAAACCTCTGTAAATTTATCTGTAAAAGGCTATACACACTTAATGGAAGTGTATATCTACTCAGCAATAGTTTTGATGTATTCAGGATGCAGCAAATAGTACTGAAACCAAAATATCTCTAAATACACATCAGAAATGTACAAACATTACAGTAAACATGGGTCCGCAAGTCAGCCGTCTTTTACTTTGCTCTTTCCTCTCTATTTGTATAACACACTCAAGAGTTCACTCAACAGTTGTCTGCTCATGTTATAATACCCTGATAATAAATCGTTTTACATTCACATGTAATTTTGCCTTACTTATTGAATTCCCTCGAACGTTCAGTTGTTTTGTAGTTCTACGTATTATTGTGGCAATTGAACTTTATAGAAGGCTTCAACCGCAGTAACCAGCATTAGGGTTGCTCCTAATTTGCATATAGGAGAAGTGAAGTCTTCATTGTGTCATTTTGTAACCAAGTTTATAAGAATTTATTTGCCTAAATGCGTTTTGAGGGAAGTTACCAGCCCAACTGTACACCATAGAAGGCAGCTGTTGCACCGCAAGTTAACACAGGATTCTACTCACTATAATGAAAAATATTTCTGATAGAATTTTGTTAGCGAAGCACACTCCAAACCATAAAAAATTAATGTGTTGCATCACGTGAATTTCTCTACTCACTGTTCTACAAAATGTTTATACAATACTTTATTCATCCATCTACTTTCTTTTAACAGAGATAACTCTTTATTACACATTTTGTCGTAGTTATAGGAAGGCCTAACGATTGTTAGATTTTTACATTCTCTACCACGCACATGGGTAGAGAAAGTATTGCATTCCATCAAAATATTCGATACCACTGGAAACCCCCTTTTTTAGCCACCTAACAAAAAATAAAAACATCTGATGTGTTACACTCACATGACTTTCTCTACCCTTGTACAAACTATTTTTACAGACTCTTATTCTCCATCTATTTCATATTAATCGAGATAAACATTTGCAGAAATGATCTTTTGACATGCAAAGAGAATTACATTTTACACATAGCGACCATTTCTAAAAATATTTGACTATCGCTTAAGGCGTACTATGTTCCCCTTGTTTTGTATTTGCATGGGCAATATAGAAATACAGTAGCCTTTAAGCATAGACATATCTCTTAATAGCTGGTTGCTAGGTGCAGCAACATTCTCTTTGCCACAGATTAATACTCTTTGCATATCCAAGACAAAAAATTTAATAACGAATTCCCATTTCAGAAAATAAGTATTGAAAAATTTAAGGGAATAACAAGCAATATCTCGAAAATAGTTTACTCAAGAAAAAAAATGTATATAAAATAAATTGTGTATTTTAACGCGATCTACATTTTTTGTGTAGATCTCTTATGGTTTACCAGTTATGCAAAAGTCGTTCACAATGAACAATACTTTTGGAGACATTCCAAGAAAATTCGAGATATACATTTCATTTGCTATGAAAATATCCTACACATGATATTTTAATCAAAATCGTTAGAGCCATTTTTGAGAAAATTAAACCTTTCGAAAAATGTTCCATGTAAAGGGTAATCTGGGGTGGTGGGATTTTCTTTTAAAACTTTCGTGTCGCATCTCTGGAAGATAGTAAACCTAAATACCAAGTTTGGTATTTATCCAACTGTTCGTTTCGGAGTTATGCTGTTTATAGAAACACAGACAGACACGCACAGACACACACACGGACATGTTTCCATAAATGCTTTTTTTTGGATTCAGGGGGTCTCAAAACATGTATTTCCGGTGAAATCTCGGTATCGAAATTTTGGGTGGAATACAATACTTCCCCTACCTACTATACGTAGTAGAGAAAGTATAAATGCGTTTTTAGTAAAACGTCCGTGTATGTGTCTCTTTGTGTGTGTGTGTGTGTGTGTGTGTGTGTGTGCGAACAGCATAACTCAAATTAAAATTCGGATAAACACCAAACCTGCTATTTAGGTTCAACACCTCCCAAAGATGAGGCACAAGGATTTTAAAGAAAATCCTCCACCCCAAGCTACCCTTTATATAGAACATTTTCGAAATTTTTTATTTTCCAAAAAATGGCTATAATAATTTTTATTAAAATACCATATATTAAGATATTTACATGAAAAATAAAATGTATATCTTGAATTTTCTGAGAATATCCTTTGATGTCCTCTTCCTTAGGAAGGAATTTGGAATAATCTTATATAACCATAAACGTTAAGGGATAGACGAAAACGTACAATTCAGGAAACGTAGACTTCTTTAAAACACACAATTTATTTCAAGTAAAACCTTTTAGTGGTATCAGCTTCTGAGAAATCCGTTATTAATGGTTCGAATTTTTCATTGCTTGGTCATTTTTTAAAGTTCTTTCAACATTCCGTTGTTTCTCGCGGTTACATGAAAAAAGCGTGAAATTTTAAGGCTACCATATAGCGTCCAGTTCTTAAACATTTGACTATTGCCATTCTCTTTCTATCTATAATGAAGTGTGTAATGTAGCTGTTTCTGAAAAGTTTATTTGCATTAACTGAAATAGATAGAAAAGTAAACCTTACTAAGAATAGTTTGTATACCTACTAATAAGCGATAGAGGTTAGAGAATGTCATGTGAATCTAGACATATATTTTTAAAAGCGGGTTGTTATGTGATGGTTGTGTATTCCATGCTATAAAAATGAATAGCGGCTTACCGCTTGAAAAAAATCTGGTGTTACATTCATATGAAATTCTCTAACCACTACTCCTACTAAAACTTGTTGTTCCACCTGATTCATATTAATCAAGATAACAATTTATAGTGATGCTCTTATTACACATTTCGTTATAGCTACAACGAGAATACACGAGACTTAAATTACAGTTAAATTTATTAAGATAGATCAGAATGTTATGGCTTGGAAATTCCGTTTTCTTGGGTGACCACGAGTAAAACATAAAAGAAACCAAATGACAACCTATCATTTGAAGAAAATTTAAGTAACTAAGATTTCTCACCAACAATAAAGGATATCTCTGAAATATAAAATATTACATAAATTGTGCGTTTTAACGAGATCTAATTTTTTGTGCAACAAATCAAGTCTATCTCTTACGGTTTGCACATTAACACAAATTTCATTTAGAGTGAAGAGGACCTCACACGCCATTCCTAGAAAATGTAAGATAAAAATCCCTTTGATTTATGGCATTTTAACCAAAATTGTTAGAACTACTTTTGAGAAATTCAAAAGTAACGAAAACTGTTGTGTTATTTGTAAAGAGCAGTTTGAGATGAGGGATTTTCTTCAAAATCTTCGTGTCGCAACCCTAGAGGATACTGAATTTATACAAAGTTTGGTATGTAAGTACCATTTCGTTTTTGAGTTAGATTTCTCCCTCACGCATAGTCATACAGACCCACAAACACAAGCGCGGAGCGTTTTCTAAATATGTTTTTTTCTATTCATAGATCTCAAAACGTGAATTTTCAGTGAAATATGGGTAATGAATTTTTGGGTGGATTGAAGTACTTTCTCTTATTATAGGTAAGTAGTAGTAGTAGTAGAGAACGTTAAAAATAATTTGGTTTATATTAAAAGTTTAGATAAATTAATTGCGTGAATTGATCGGAATAGAGGTCAGATAATAGCACCAAGAGATGTAGAAGCTGTCGGAGAACAAACCTGTGGTTGCTTTTAAAATCAGTTTATCGTATATCCAATGGCTTAGGTAACATTTTAAATAAAAATATTTACTAAAACTCAATTCCTGAGCGAAATTTACAACACCGGAATGTGCATAATCTTCGCCCGGTATAATGAAGAATTGTGGGTAAAGAATACAATTTGATGTAGCATTAACACTTCCATGTTTAAAAAATGTCCTTCGACAACAATTCTTCTTTCGAAAAAGGTGAAAGCATTTTTTTCCCAAGTAGTGGTATCGGAAGAAACTACATTAAACCCGGAAATCTCTTTAATACGTCAAATTTTATACTTCACAAGAACCTTTGTGCTCGACCCTTTACACGCACGATTTCCTACCATTACAGCCCTAGGGTAATTATGTTGCGTTGCAAAACCACACTACATTAAATAAAACTTTTTGAAAGCCCCCCTCAGGAAGATCATCAAAAGCGTAGCGCAAATTTCCGTAGGAGAGCCAACTCCAAGTGTTTTTACGATTTAAAATTCTCGCTAACAAAATTATGTAACCTGAAAAATCAATTTCGCATCCGGCTTTATAACTCATCACGTGATATTTGTTTTGCGGGCATTGGAAATATTGTAGCGTTACAGTTACGTGATTGATCCAACTATACTCGAAAAGGTTATTGTCGGCAAATTTGGCGAAACGAAATGTCAGCTATAATAATTTATTGTTCAAATCAGCTTAAGGAGTATATGCGTGCTTAAAGTAGCGTTTCAAAACGCAAGTAATTGAACCTCAGCAAATGTTTAGTCATGCTACAAACATCTCTCAAAACAATGAGCGAGTCCGGCGCCTCGCTTATCTGTGCACAACACTATTCACTAACAAAAAACTTGCATTGCTATGGATATTATAGATTTGTCATGTTTCATATTTACTTTAAATTAATTTCAACCATTTCATATAATTAATTTCTTGAAAACTCTGTATACTTATGTTATAACTCGATATCCTATGATTGCTGACTATATTGTGACCGCGTGTGTAAAGGCGGTGCAAGTTCATCGCCTATCTGACTGGCTGGGTGCGGCTAATGAACGGTCCCATTATGCGCCACTTCCCTGTTCCAGAACATTCCTTTCGATACGTTCTAGTAGCTTCCCTCTCTGGAACGTTCCGCCTTGTATGCGAGGCCTATATAAGAGGGCTGCTATTCCCATGTGCGGTCCAGTTCGGCTAGTGAAGTTAGGAAGTTAAGTGCAGTCAAGATGTCGAAGAACATGAAAAATTAAAAGTGGATAGTGCAGTTCAGTTGTGTGTTGTGAATATGTAGTTGAGTAATAGTTGTGAACCAGCAGTTCAGTTGCGATTTGACTATAGTGTTCTATTCTGAGTGTGTGTCAAAAGTGTCAAATGTAAGGTTTGTGCTACAGTGAGCACTTAAATGACAAATAAAGTTTCTTTAGCAGAAACTAGAGTTTTCATTCGTTACAATATCTACACCTTCACACATATACAGTTCAAACCGTTTTAAAACTGTCGTGAATATATATTCGCAGTTTTATTTTAGTGCAGTGGTTGCATTCCACCCTATAGCCACGGCGAAATGCAAAAGAGTTTTTAAAGTTATTTTCAGCTCCTGCCTCGATCTTTCAGCGAAGAGTGCTGGGTCACTCTGTTAACAAAACATGAAATATTTGCTTTATTTCCATAGAATCTTTAAGAGTGTAATACAATGAATCCTTCTCTTTAGATACATTCAAAGGTATGTTCGGAATAGCTTCGGAGAGGAATAAGCAACATCGAACAAAATTCAATATGGATTTCTCCACCACCCAAGGCAGTATTGTGTATCACAATTTGACGGTATCATGGGAAAAGAAAAGCCAATAAAAGTGCCGAAAGCAAAGGTAGTGAAGAGGAAGAACGAAGGGAAAACAAACAAGGGTACGAGGGTCCTTCAGCTAAAACATTTGAGAATGAACAAATAGAATAGAGGGAGCTTCTACAGTTAAAATCGTATAAACCTTCGGTAATAACCTGCATATTACGTGCTCTTGTGCAGCATCATGTTAATGTAAGTAAGCAATGGGGTCAAGTTTAGAGACTGAAGAGGTTTGAGATTTAGGTTAGAGTGGTAAAAGTAGAGCTACTGACAACGGAAGGAGCTCCCGAAACCGAGGCATGCTGGCCATCCGGTCCCTTGTGCTTCTACTGTGACCCCTGGGAGGAAGGGATGAGCGGAGATACTGAGGGGCGACCAGATCCGGATAATGACGGGCGCAAGCACGGACGGGGTTCCTAATGTTTCCAGATTTAATGTCTCCCATTGGGCTTCGAGCTTCGGGTGGTCCCCGGAGGAGCGCCTGCCCTAAAGCACCCAGAGCGGTATCCAACAAAGCGGTCCATTGGTTAGTCAGAAAGAAACCTTCACAAAGGGCATAGCCAGCATCCAGTCGCAACCAGACGAACACTGTCGCCTGGTCTTACAACTCCGAAACCGATACAACCCTGAACAAGAAGATGATGGGCACATAAAATGAGGAGGAGAGTCGTGGTAGAGGTTGAACCATACCAGCATTCGTCTGCTGACCTGAAGAGATCACGAAAAACATGTGAGTCAGAGTGCGAGGTCAACGGGAATTGAACCCGGGACCTCCCGGATACGCTACCTCACTCGGTAGGTATAAAATTTAATTATACAGTATAAAAATAATAACCCACCTATAAGCGATCAATAATTATTATAAGGTGTATATTAAAGCCATTGAATGATGTATATTTATTGAATATATGTGTAAAATATTATTTCAATGTATTTCTTATTTTAGAAACATAGGAGCTGTGAGAGTAGAACCCAGCTGAATATTGTAGCAAACAGTCAAAATGGAAAACAGAAAGCCAAGGAAGGCTACGAACAGTCGATGGAAAAATACTGATGTAACGTCAAAAGGTTTTTAAATAGTCACATGGATACAAAAACCAATGAAAGTCAAACTAATGTGTTCTGCTAGAGTAGACTTAGTAGACGTAGCCAATCAGAAAATAGAAACATTAAATTCAAAATTTTGACCTGTGGACGCTAGAAGGTAGCGTGACCAAGCCAAATCAGTTCAGTAGATGAAGCTCACAGTGTGCAGATGTGAAATATTAGTGCAGTGCGGAGAAGATAAATTTTGATCTTTCAAAATGTAGTTAGGAATAAATAATTACTACAACTGTAAAATACATTTCATTTAACATTCCAGGAACAGAATTTGTTTGTTTATAATTTTTAATGCGAATAAAGAACTCAAGAAATTCTCTGTAAGCTCCAGACTTAAATACTTCAGTAATTTGTTATTATTCGATATACGTATTATTCAACTGCCTTCAAGAATAAAGAAGTGAAAATTTAAACTATAACCTGTGTAAAGTGTGTGAAACTGTTCTACAGCCGTACCACCCTTGTTAAGAGATACTTGCTATACCAGATATAACTGACGCAGCCGAGGCATAATCTTAAATTTAAGCATAATTAATTAAAAATCACTACATACAAACTTTATTACCAACACACACATACAAGACATTGCCGCAAAGTGGAGTTGCTGATTTGCAAGAGCTGAAAATATTAATGTACCGGTGGTGAACGTTATACTGTGTAGACGTTGTGCCTAATTGTTACATCACGTGGGCAACGCTCTTGACTAGATCAATGAATATTTGGTTACCTGTGCAATGTAATAACATAAGTTTAGATACTGGAAAGGGAAAACCTGAAAGCGTCTCTGTATCAAAGACACCTCTCAATTATGCCATTAATAAAAATTAAGTGATAATCTTCGTTGCAAGACTTTTATGGAAAAGGAATCAATAGGAGCCAAAAAGATACGCCTGCTTACCTTAAATGAAGTTAATATCCGCATAAGTAATAATCATATGATCTTTTAATAAAAATTAGATAAATATTGTGCACCAAATTGTTTGCAAGAGCAAACACTTCAGAAGTAAGTTATTTTTGTCAGTACTTTTAACAGCGTTATGAACATTTTATACGGGAACGATGTTCGTTATGCCCCGCGATGGTTGCCAGTTGAAGTAGTCACAAAATTCGGTGATGGTGCCACAATTTGAAGCTCGAATGTAGTTAGTTGCCACTTTTCGCGTTGTTTCTGCTGCCGGGTGCTCCAATGGTAGAGCTATGAGTATTTTCCCTCAAGGTTATGCGTGGGTGTATTGCGAAGGGCAACACTAACTTGACTGAGATACTATTTGAGTTATTAAAGCAAGTTGGCGGCCGTTTGAAATGAAAGAATAGACAGACACTGAATTGTAGCAGTCGAAGCTATAACACTTGAATTTCTATACCTGCTAGCTTCTGCAGCATCAATTTTATGGTTTGAAATGACTTTCCGCAATAAAAGAAATTATTTTTACGCTATAGAAGCGTAACCTTCCGTGAGTCGCAAAAATGTTCATCGGCACGGCCCCTCGCGCTAACCGCCAGTTACTGGCCTCTTAAAATAACACGAGCAACTTCATTTCAATAAAGTTACACGCCTACTTATTACTCAAGTCACGCCTACATAGAATTACTCCTACCAACACCATTTTTCGCAATGGATGCCTCAAATCCTAAGGGTTTCTTCAAATCCTCAGACTCAGTTACTAGGGATCTGCTAAAAATCTCTAAAATACTTTCACCTCTCTAATTTCCAGAATTGGGCTCCGTGCCTGTTGAAGCGTTCTGAGCGTACTGCCTTCAAGGAACTTTTAACGTTAATACGTTCTGTATTCTACTGTCCCTAATGACTTGGGGTAACACGAGTCCTGATTACCATATTCTTGTGACAAATGTTTTCAACTCAATCTTGTTACATTATATATTGATTTAATATACGGAAATTATTTATTGCAATTATTTCCATATCCTACTGTTTTTCATTTATTTAATTATTTATATTTTCCCGTCAAAATTGGTATGAAATGTTATAATATAAAATTATAGAAAACATGTTTTTCGACAGTGCTTTTTGATCCACTTGAACTTCATACTGTCATAATGAAATGTTAGATTTCCTACATTCCGAGATGGTAAACTTAACATATTTGCGTGTTTTGTATATTTTATTGCAAGTATGTGTAGGAACTATATTCAATCCTCTAACTTTTGATACACTATTACAGACATAGAATATAATCACATTTATTTCTTAATTTTGCAACTGTTTTACTTGGGTATTTAATTCCTTTTTAGGTATCTATTAATATTTTCTTACGATTTAATTCATGCAGCAGCTAAGTATGAGCTGCAAGTTATAGACTTTAAGGTCGTCTACCAGGCATAGATAATCGATCACCAGTTCGCCAATAATATTAATGTTTGTGACCTTGCTACTGGAATCACCACGTGCAGCTGTTGTTAATAATTAAATATACGCGTAGGATTTCATGTCCAGTGTTTCTAGTTTTGTGTTCTAAAGCTTCCGGGCTGTTTTGACGAAGTCTGCAAATAAAAATAATTTGGTCTGTAAGGGACGTCTTCAAAGATCTAGTCATCGCCGCTTCTCTCTCTGGAGAGAGCTACACATGACCCGCGAACTTGCAGATGTGGAAAGACACAGCGATTTTGTAGGCATTTTTAGTGCTTTAGGGATAACCAGGAAATCGAATATCATGCTGAAATTGTATTTAATATGAGTTTTTCACGTTTAATTATGACTCCTAAGCCCCAAGTCAAGATCATTTCTTAAAAAGTTTAAATGATTTAAGCCCTGCAAAGCACAACATTTTTGGGAATATAAATGATCCAATTTCGTATAGCGGAATAATGATATGGGAAGGAATTCCTAGATCCTATATGCTTTAAAAGCAAAACCATTTCGTTTATTTTTCCTTTTCCAGTAACAGCTTTCATCATCATGATCGAGTGAGTTTGAAGAACTTTGCGTTTCATTAAACCTGCTACATTTATAAAGGAGTGTATATTATAAAGGCATTTGATACGCGCACTGACCGGCTGGTATTCCCCACTGCAGATTTTTCACATTTTTCGCCTCGCCGTGTGCTTTTCTGCATGAAGCCTCGTAAATAAATAAATTAAAACCATGGAAGGAACACACCATACATATGGCTTATGTGAATACTTACTTTAAGACAACCTGGTAATGTACAGTTAGATGCAAGCTTTGTGTTAATGAATTTCCCTTTTCAAGTGTTTTTATATATTAAATGGAATTAAAATAAAGCTAGCATAAAGCTCACTTTTGCTGGGTAATTTCATATGCAACCCATTGTTTTCATTGAATAGAACTACACTGTATTTTTTAATTACATTTCAGCATTCTTTATAATTAGGTGATCGTTTGTATCAACGAGCTAAAGAGCGTTTTATCTGGAGAGTGGCAGCACAATCGCGGACCTGCGGCATGAAAAGAAAATTTCACTACACACTCCAGTGGGTTTGGCTATTGGATTTCAGTTTTGGCAGCTACAACCTCTTGTTTCAATTTTACGTTTAATTTATCCTCCTCTCAAAATTTATTGACATATATTATCAGCTTTCATACTCGACCTCAAAGCATAGCGCTCTTCGAAGTTGAGTGGTAATGGAAGCATACTTTCTTTTCCTTCATTTTCCGTTATCCCATATCTATACTTGCCGCATAAATAAGATTACAATCGCTAACGTTTGTTGGGTTAAACTTGTTCAGTTAGTTTGAGTATAACTAAATTTCATTTTAAACGTCCACATAGAATTCCATTGCATTAAATATTTGCGGAACTTTCGGTAAATTCACATTCTCTGTTTTTCCCGAATTTTGCTGATACATACAGTCTTATGGAAAATATATATTTTAAATAAATTTAAATTTTATCGGGAAATATTCATAGAAGAGGTTAAATTTTCTCTTATTATACATGACACTTTGCTGAAAATGTGGATATATATAGACAGAAAGCAGAATTAACAGTGAAATTGCCGATTCTTGCTGCAGTATCTTATGCATAAGAAAGCACATGCATTTTCCAGAGAGATTTTGTTATTTTTATGTTTACTATATTAAATGGTATAGAAGCGCTTAGACTATGATTATGTAACCAGCAAGAGCCCATAACTCAATAATACATGCTTTTAGGCATAACTGTTTTTAAATGTGTTTTCGTTGACTAAATATATATGACATATACGAAACGAAACGCGAAGCGATTTGAAAATTAACTGGCAGTTCGCATTAAATAATTATTAACAGATCCGCTGGTATTTACAGGACTGATATATTTTACATAACTTAGGATATATTTTAACACATTTTTGGTGCATCTGTAGGCAAGGAAATATTAAAGGGAAAAATGTTGAGGAATGGATTGAAGGAAAGAAAATCATTCATCATACTTTAACCACGTATTACCACATATTCCTTACACTATAGTAATTTCCATAAAAAGTTTTTCGGTCCATTTTACGTTAAACATAGTAGAAGTATTTTTCTATAAAGTATTTCAAATTACATACAATAGATTTGTTTATTCTACTCAGACTTTTGTATCATAGTTTCTTTTGTGGAAAAAGGAGAATCCAGTTTCTTAATGTTATAGATGGTGACTAAAGCACACTTGAACCCTGGAAACAAAGCATTACACACGTAGAAAACGCTTAATCCTACAAAAAAGTAACGAAATTTCAATGAGTTCTCCTTTGTACTTGTATTTCTAAGTTATAACTCAATGAGAATGAAAATAAATTATATTAGGACATTTTACGTGTAATTTGAATATCTCAGGCAGTCATGTGATATACGAATCAAAATCGTAATATGTTTTAGGAAGTAAATAGTAACAAATATTGTTTCTTTTCAAATTACTTTTGGGGTTTTTGGGAGAATTCCTTCTTAATGATCGACTTAGGCTGTTAAAATTTCTCTTGTTTAACTATCACACTTGGTAATTATCTGCCTTTTAGTTGTTTAATTACTCTAAGTCAGACAACTGAATGCTTTGTGACGTCAGCCAACAAGTCTCTTCTTTCTCCCGGCTCTCAGCTGGGGACCTCAGTAAGAAGTGTAAGGAAGGAGACATCATAGGAAAGACGAAGTTAGTGTTGCGAGTAACTAGCGAGGTAAGGTAACGTATGTTATACCTGTTAGGTTGTAAGACACAAAGCCAGGCCTTTTCTTCCCTCTACATCTCTTCCCTGGGTTACGTCATGCCGTGAGTCTCGTTGAATCGCTACCAACAACAGGTGTGAATATCTCCTCACTCAGTTACATTTTCTTGTTTAGAAACTCTCCCAAGTTTTTTAACAATGAAAGTTATGACGTCCGTGCGCAGTATGACAACACGCAGAGTTAAAATGGCGAAATATACAATTCAGCATAAAGGGAAATAATGTTTACGAATGGCAGAATAAAAGCACACCACGTTTTAATTTTAGGACTATCACGTTCCTATACCATTACGTAAATGGAAACATGAGTTTTCTTCTTGCATGCTACAACTAAGCCGCTGCACTTTTATCATCAGCTGAGAATTGAGGCAGTATTTTTAACACTTAAATGATTTCAGTCAAATTATATAATACGTAAATTCAATAACAACCCGCCTTGAAGCAATATGTGTATGAGTTAATTTGTAAAATGTATATTAACAGTCATTGGCTATGTTTATATTATTGTATACATGTTCAATAATGTTATGTGAATATATTACGTAACTTAATAATGTAGGAGCTGTAAGAATAATAGGTTAAACGTTGCTAACAATGAGGTAACCTTGAGGCAGTAATGAGTTTGAGAGTTTAACAATACTACTTCTGATTCTTGGAAGCAATAATGTAATTTTAGAGATAATTTAAAAATAGCCAATCAACAACCAGAAAAAGCTTTAGTTAAATGAAGGTATTCTATTGGACTAGGATTAGCCAATCAGAAACTGAAAAGGAGAACATTTTACAAATCTAGAAGTCAGTTGCTTGTAGACAGTGCTCATCAACTGGACGCGCTGGTAGCAGACAGTGTTTCTAACCGGATGCGAAATGTGTCCTCGAGAGATTTAATACGTATTCGTGTGAGACGAAAAATAAGTTTATGTGTTAAAAAGTGCAAATATTTAATAAAAATCATCACATAGCTCTCTCTCTATCAATGAAATGTTATTTAAATCGTATCAAGTATTAATAAAAGGAGTGAGGTAAAATTATAATCTGTGTAAGCCTACATTCTTGTCGCAGCACAACCCTGCTAAGAGAAACGGTCTCTAACAATAATACTGACGCAGCCGAGGCAAACATAAATGTTTAATACTTAAAGAAACAGTCAAATTACAAAGTTAATATTTTTTTAAACTTGGGGCAAAGGCCACCTGAAAGTACATTTGGGGCGAAGGCTGCCAGAAACTGTTTACTATACGTGCGGTTGCAACTACTACAAGTTCAGCTCCCCAACAATTGAAATATAATACAACTCCTCCAATACAAACTACTTCAAATTACCGCCCAAAGCGTGGTGCAAATAACGTAACAAACCACCTACTTCAAATTGGCGTCCATACGTGGGGCTAATAAATATCAACTTCAAATTGGCGTCCATATGTGGGACAACAAAATAACTAGTTCAGAATGCGACATGTTGATGATAATGGTTTCCTCAATGTAACATAACACTGATTTGGCTAACACCGCCCTTCTGCATCTATCATTTGATTGCGGCTTAGCACAATTTGGATTTTAGGTGTTTTATGGACAATGTGGTGAAGAGCGGACTTTGGAATACCTAGTTCTAAAGTGAACCCGTCGAATTGATTTCTGCCAGCTGCGCTGAAATGCTTGCCTAACATCTTCAAATTAGCTGCAGACTGTGCTTTTTTGCCGCTTTCCTTCCTTCTAAACACAGACTGTTTCTAACACCTGATTATACATTTTCACGGAAGTATAACGCTCCAGAACATTTGCACCATATTTCTGCCTAAATATTCTTTGCACTGCAAATGGGAACTTTAATTCCGCTAAACAACGTTTTACTATCTGTTAAACTATGAATTTCAGCATCCTAACTCTATACGCTGTCATACCACGAGCAAGCTCATTAAAATCATAATTTATATAGTACACAACTTAGATACCTTCTAAACAGGAGAAGATGAAAATCTTATTGCCAGCTTAACCAAGTAAGAAGATATGTGGATGATTTTCTGTAAGAAGCTGTCTCTACAACACTTCTGTGTTGGCCTATATTCTAACTTTTCTCTAGGGCGTGGTAATAGGGTACGAAATAAAAAGTTTAGGTTCAATTTAACTAATTTATTCGCATTTATTCGCAGCTAGCCATAACGTTTATCCCACAAACTTTACAGAATTATAGGGCCTATTTGTTAAACTGTAATTCCCACTCCCTTTCGCATATATCTGAATTTCTAGCAGCTTCTTCACGCGCTCCGAAATCAAAGCGTTGTGAAGTCACACCTTGACGATACTGTAACAAATCTCGGGGTTCTGTCTTATTTATAGATCCTATAAATGATGCTATTTTCTCCTTAAACTTTTTAAATCCTAAGGTGACTGCCTGATCACCTTAGCGTCATATGAGAATATAGGCTCCCATATCTCTCCTTATGACGCGCCTGGATATTCCAAGTTTGTCCAAGTCTCTCGCTATCTCTTTCTAACTTCTATATCTCTGATTTTAGCGTATCTACAAGTCATGTTCAGCCTAAGTTCTGTTCTTTATGATACCCCAGAGACGCCTCCACCTGGTACCGCTTGGCGTCATGTACCTGATTGTCAGATTAACGACTAGCTAACCTCCATTACATTTACCATACACGAATTTTCATTTTTATAATATTATTCACATTAGAATCAATATTTACATTTATTTATCATTATTGCTCCCGCTACACTATTCACATGTAGATACAAATTCACACGTACCTGCGGAACTTCTTATAAAAAAGCTATCATTTATTAGTGGGATAGAAGTTATTCTTACGAAAGTTTATTTTCCTTTCTACTTCATTTTAATCGAGATAAATGGCAACTTACACATTTCGTTATATATACAAAGAGAATAGCGATAGTAAAATATTTTAGAGCTGGCACTATACACTGACCTTAAAATGCCATACTCTTTCCACGACATCCAGAAACAATTGAAAATCGGCAGAACCTGAAAAAATGGCCCAGATTGAACAATCTAAATCATTAGTAACGGATATTTCGGATGGAAATGGCTGATGCCACGAAAAGTTACATAAAACAAATCGAGTGTTTTAAAGAGATCTACATTTTCTGTATAATACATTTTTGTCTTTCATTTAATATTTATCAGTTATACAAGGTTGTACAAAATTCCTTCAAAATGAAGAGGACTACCAAGAATTTTCCCAGGAAATTAAAGAGATACGTTAGATTCGGCATGCAAATATATTAAATATATTGTATTTTAGTCTCAATCCTTAAAGGTATTTTGTAGAAATAAAAAAAATTATAAAATTGCTCCATTTGAAGGTTAGTTTGGAATGGGGGATTTAAGAGAAAATCCTCGTATCGCATCTTTGAAAGTATTTAACTTAAATACCAAATAAAATTCTAAATTTTTGGGGGAGTTTAGGAGACCTTAAAACATATATCCGGTGAAATCTTGACATCGAATTTCTGAGTTGAAATGAAACTTTCCCTACTTGCTACACTAGGTACTATAGAAATAGAAAGGCCCCTTTTCGGATTCTTTGCATCTAAAAAATGTTGCTGAAATATGTACACTTAATTTCTGGTTGTAATATAATACTCGTACTTTCTTTGCCTTAGTATCTAAACGTTAGAAAAGGTAATAAAGGTACACCTGTGGTGGACGTTAGGTACAGATGCGTCATCACCTTCACAGAAGTTTCAGCCCGTGTGCCCTTCATCCCACTTTGTTCTCTACGAAGTCTTAATATGAATTCACAACTCTTTACCAACGACCGGACTTAACCTAGACATTAAAGTGCGGTTCTTGCTATTAAATGCCGCCCAAAATTTGTGGGCTAGTAAGCCATGAAAGCTCGGTTCATAACTACATTAAACCTTGCTTTATCCAAGATTAGGTTTATGCAGTTAATACGGGCTCACCCCTTGCAACCAAGCTCTCCACATTTTTCCTCCAAGTCCATAAGATAGCGGAGCCCTTACCTAGGGTGCAGTGACAAGTATCGTGGGTCATCAATTCAGGTCGTGGTGCGTGCCCTATCGCAGTGCCATCTCCAGGCAGCGGTCAGCATTACTGCTGTGTGCACCTAACAACACTGCGGTCCATTTCTGACGATAGCTAACCCCCATATTAATGGCGTAAGCTCAACCCTTTCCCCGGTCTTGATACCCTTCTGTAATCCCACAAAAAACCTAAAAAAAATCTTGTGTTCTCGTCAGAAATCCCGCTTTCTTTGATCCTATAAAAGCACGCTGTTCCGCAAGTAATGTGGCGCATACCCAATTGCAGTTATCCTTTCCTGTGTACTGTTTTAACATAGGATTAGACTTTTTTACTTTCTCTGTTCCTTTCCCTGCCTTTAGGATACGGGAACTTCTTTCATACACATTTCGATATCCCTATTTCATTGAAGCTTATGTTGAGCGTGGAGATATAAAATTCCTCTACCGGCGTGCATAAAATGTGACCCCTAATAAATCGGAGTTGTTTACGTTGGTACTGACCAAATCTAGCTCTATGCATACCAGTGTTTCCTCCGTTTTTCGAGCATAATTCTAGCCACTGGATTGGTAGAGTACCTTACTTCCCCCAAAGTATAGCCGAACACCCGAAGAGTGATACCCATTACAACTAAAGTCTTAAATTGCATGCTACACTATGTTTTCTTAATGCTGGTTAATGCCGTTTAGTAGCAGCAATAACTTAACCTTCGTCTCATAAATAAATAGAGTTTTATTTATGGACGCTCTTTAACTACTATGGTCCTTAGCGTCCCATTCCATATTGGGCGTGAAAGATCGGTAATTTTGCTCCGAGGCCTCTATCAGGTTTGAGGTTCTTTTACGTGCCGTAAATCTACGACAAGGGACCACCGGCTTTACTTCCCTTGCAAAGGAAACCATGCTAAGAATTTTTACGCCCGAAAAGATCCATCGCCCTCCGCCGGGTTTGAACCCGCGACCTTGGGAACTAGATGCTAGCACGCTACCACTAGTCCACGGAGGACGACACCTTCGTCTCCATGCGATAAGAAGAAAAGCTATTCAACACATTATTAATCTATTTTTGCAGAATAATGAAGCTTGCAAAATATGAAACAAAATTGGTAGAAAAAAAAGAACTATGGATACTGGTAGAAAAGATACCAGATGATACACTATTATCACAAATGTTTCATGTATGAAGATGAAGAGACAACCGAAAGGGGAGTATAGTGAAAGATAATTTTGCAATGAAAGATATAGCATTGGACAGAAAGTTCCTATTGTTTGATTAATTTATTGAGGCTGTTTTGAAGAACTCCGAATAAAGCTGTATATATTTTACTTTGGGAATCTCTGAGCAATGCAGATAAAGCTGATGTTGGTGTAGACATTAAACTTGGTATTTAATTAGCGGTCTTCTGAGAGAAGGTGATTTAGAAACATCATTCACTCTAATTAAGCTTTACGTGAAAACTATTCTGTAATGTTTTATTGACGACAGTTGTAGAAATACCTTATAACAG
This sequence comes from Deroplatys truncata, assembly GCA_030765065.1. Lineage (NCBI taxonomy): Eukaryota > Metazoa > Arthropoda > Insecta > Mantodea > Mantidae > Deroplatys > Deroplatys truncata. The sequence continues at coordinate 113,841,847 of CM060986.1, forward strand.
TGTGATAAATAGTATTTATAATTTTGTATCGAATGACTTTCAGGTTCGTTGCATTCTTATGGAATGAAGTTAGTAGATAACTTCCAAACTATGTTTGTTGTTTTTTCAGTTTCTTTCTAAATTGAAGCACTGTTACTTGATATGTAAAGAAATATTTTCTTGTACTTTCCAAGAGGTATGTCTTAAATACGCAAGTGTAATGACTTAATCATATCAGCTCTTTGCACATGCCTAATTGTTCAATGCATTCCAATGTAACACTTACAACGGATGTAGAGGTTCAAGTGACTGTTAAACTTAGGAGTTTTATGTTATGATAAATATTTTATTATTGCCGTATATTATCATAAAATACTGAAGCATTTTGACTTATTTCTTCTGATATTTGTATAGTAGGATACAGGAACAAATGAAGTAAATTTCCGTTATAATTACTAACTTTGTAGATTCCTTTCTAAGAGGCAGCAGGAAAGTCGAAATTAAAGAGATTAATCTGAGGTGTAAGATTATATTTGCACTAGTAAGAAAGCTTCGTTTAATATTACACTGTGTATTTCATTACTTTATAGTTAGATAGGACCTGCTCGATCACCGTATTTAGGAACGACAGGTAGAATGATACTTAGAATGCGAAACTTTAATAAACCAAAGGCTTTTGTTGCATAATATCGAATGGTTGTATTTGTATTCATAAAGCTGACACATAAACACTAATTGTGTCTCTCGAGACATTAAATATTAGCATGAACAAAGATAAGTACATTTTAATGCACGTTTCCAAATGTATACACTTAGACCCTATGTAAATTACGTAAAAATAGTTAATTAAGCAAAGCATAAATAAATGGATTACTTCAAAAGTGACCTCAAAGATGCCTTAGAAGGAAACAGAGTTAAAAGCTTTCGTATCCTAAATTTTGTAATCAAGAGAGCTTAAACCATTGTATCATGAAGATTTAATTTTACACTAAACTCTGGGTTTGTATGGCCTCGGAGACTATCTTGGGTATGGAATTTTTAAGAACTCTGCAAGTGATTTATATAAAGTGATTCTTGCGTTGCAACGTATATTATTCTTAACCAATATGAGATTAAGGAGCATTATTGGTGAAAACCAGTGTAAGGGAGATTTGAATATGCTTAGTTTAGTACAAGGAATACTCCATTATAGAATATGTAAACAGGACAGCCACATTTATAACTAAATCTTAAGTTATAAAATAAAATGTCATGTAAGAGAAGTAGTATTGGTAGACAAAGGATGAACTCATAATGTTTTGAACTACATGACATGGTAGAGATCCTTAAGGCTTAAATGCTGAAGAAGTTTTTCGATAATAAATAAGAAATAGACAAATTGAACACACAATAAATTAATTAAATTAAAAACAACGTAATAAGATATATGCATCAATGAGTGGACGATCTAAACAGAGAAAGAGGACTGATAAGAGCTAAAAAACTTGAAATACGAGAAGGCGAGAAGTTATTACGAAAGTAAAAAACGAGTAGAGATTTCGCGAAACGGGAACAACTTTATCATAAATTCATGAAGTCATGAGGATGATAATGATGCTGCAGATAAGATATATTGAAAAATATCTATGTTATCAGGCTGCATTAATTCCAAGCTAATCGGTGTATTTTGGGCTACAGCAGTTCAACAGCATCTATATGGCTGAGCTGTTGACTGCAAGAGAATAGCTAATCATGAAAATGCCTACTCATGACAGTTTACAAGGATCAAATTACAGCACGCGCTCTATGGGAGATAACGGAGTTACTGTTTTCTTGAGAATTAATGCTGACAGTAGACAAGAGGTCAAAGGAAGGCGATGCCTTCGTATGAGGGCAACACTGCCGCCTGTCAACGCCCTGTGAAAAATGGTAGGGCTTTCCTTTATCGGAAGACTTCGTTGACGATCTGACGGGAAGGGTAGGTCGACAGCTGGCGGTAGGGTTTGTTACGCTAGTACAAATTGAACCAACCACCGACCCGCCACCAATCATCTCGAGCACTACCAGAATTTGATGGATGGAAAGCAGAAGGGCCATATTATGGAACAAGCGGCGATCGCACGGCGCTCTCTCTTGTTTTTTTGAGCCGAGCATAACAAGATACCCCACCCTCTTTTCACTCTACTTCTTATGCCTCTTCACACCCTCGTCTGCCACTTAACCCCCTGCGCGGTCAACAGAATTGCCTATGTAGGTCTTCTACCAACCACTTGTTCTGTCTTTTCGCTACTGAAAGAGAGCAGTCAATCTATGCAACAATAAAGAACTTGTTCGCATCCTTTGTACACTCATGAAGGATGAAACAACCAATTTCAGAGGTGTATTTTTTCCGAGGATCTATTCAAGTTTCTGAAGAAAAATTATATTTTAAAATCAAAAGCACATTACATTCAAATTTTGGATTAAATTTGATCTCCGCAAATATATCTGATACAAATAGTAGTAACTATTATATAAGCTTAAGAAATCAGTAGATATATCGTACACTCTTGTGCATAAAAAATGGCCCCTTCCTTAGAACACCAATAACCTTTTTCTCTTCTTAAGGTTTCCACCCTCAGGTAACCAACTTTTGACTCCGCCCGACGGTATCAGCTCTCTATGTGACTGGCCTGAAAAACAATTCAGAGGATTAAAACTAAGCACTGAATGATATTTATAGCCTATGTGGATTAAAGGTGTGGTAGGGTACCATCTCTATGAAAGAGTTTTCTAATGATTGCTGCACAAGGAAAGCCTAAACAAATTACAATATAATTCGGCCTTCTAGAGGAAAGGATGAAGAATTATTTGCATGTGAGGTTAAGCTGGATGGCAGCTAGGACATTTACATAAATAAAAACACTCATCAGCGATATGGAGACGAAGTTTACTGCTGATACACGGAATAAGAAAGCCGTCATTAAGAAAACGGTAGTGTAGTCTGAAACCATAAGTTTTAAGTTGTAATGTTACCCTTCGGTCATACTTTTGGGGAGAAATAGTACACCGCCAATCTAGAGACTAAATTATACTAAAAAACAAAGGTGGTCATGCGGGTAGTGATGCGGCTATGTTTTTCTCATTACCAATGCAAACAGCTTGGGCACATTTTATGAACGGCAGTATACCTTTTACGTATATAAATTTCAAAGAAGTTACAAAAAACATTTGGCTAAAGGAATTAGTAAACGAAAACCCGGATGATGAGCATACAACCAGGTAATATACTAGAGACTTATATGATTAGAAGATGCGTTACGACCAGTAAGGGCAATCAATAGAAATGTTGGAATGGACCAAAAAATACAAATTGATAAAACAAGATTCAAATAAATTTAAATTGAGATAAAATATTTTTAATTGGAAGACATTACCCTCAGAATGAAATATCGAAGTAATATCGATCGATGTTCAAGAAAGAAAAAGGAATCACAGAAATAATTATTATTCTCAACTTCCTATAAAACATTTGCATAAAATAATTACAGATTTGGAATAACTGAAAGCATATTATTCGAAAAACAGATGTGATTTAGGAAAGGCGGACCATGCAATAAAACAATTTACACAGAACGTAAAGAATGCAACAAAGAAGCACAAGTTGTATTTTACAAAAAACATTTTATAAGTTAATAAGGAAAATTGTTCAAAAAACTGAAAGCAAAATGAGTATCGCTGCATTTAATACACTTTGGACACAACCGGTATAATAGTATTAGTGTACTGATTGATAATAAACAAAGTTGAAATAATTGACACATATATGGGGTTAAGGGGATGATGTCGCCTATCGTCTATTTTATTGACTTATGCCAGGAGGTTATTCGGATTGTGGGCCGTAGGAGTGCGGGCACACTTTGGGAGACTTGAGGCGACAGCGGCGGGAAAGAGGAATACAACATCTTCGGCATCTCCGTTTTTATTGAAAACGATGTAAAATAATGTTTAAAAAGCACCGTTAATGTTCTGTAGAAGCTTTAAACATTATCTCCTCAAAAGTAATAAGTTTCGGCATTTGCGAACATCCATTTTAAGGAATGGGTATCACCAAAGAAGAATTAATTTTTTGAAAATTAGTTTAAATACTACCTGCATCTAATATGAATAAAAATGCTGCACCCAGATAAATTATTTAGTAAAGTGAGATAATTTGCAAAAAATAAAGCTTTTAATTAGTGGATATGGATATGGTGCCTACAGAGTGTGGAAGTTAATATCAGTTGTAAAAACAAAACATAAGTATCGTTTGCAAAAATGTAAACTCTTGGCACAACAGCGGTAACGGACCAAATCTACCGCATAGTCATTACATCCATGCTAGCCTCTAGTTTCCGAGGTCGCGGGTTCAAATCCAGTGGAGGGCGATGGATTTTTTCGGGCGTAAAAATCCTTAGCTTGGCTTCCTTCGGAGGGAAAGTAAAGCCGGTGGTTCCTTGTCGTAAATTTACGGCATGCAAAAGAACCTCAAGCCTGGTAAAGAGGCCTCTGAGCAAAATTACTGGTCTTTCACTCCAATATAGAATGGGACGCTAAGGACCACAGCAGTTAAAGAGCTCTATAAATACAAATCAATTTAATTTCAGTCATTACATTCCTTTTCCTTCGTTCATACCGAATATTAATGACAGATTGCAGTAACGAGGACGGTAAGTGGTCTGCATGCCGCGGTTTTCGAGACCAGACAGATTTTTCGTCAAGTGCCTTTTTACTTGTAGGCTATACCAAAATTGCCAAGAGGGGAAAGATTTCCTGTGGGAACCCAGAGTGGAATTGGAGATTGCAGCGCTACCACAGAGCTATGTGGAGGGGATGTCATTTGTAACATTAATATAAAATTTAATATGGTCGTATAAGGGTCATTCAAATGAAACCCGGTTACTTGTGTAAAGTAACGGTAACGATTTTATTAACTCAAAAATAGTGGCCAAAACTGTTGGCACATTTATCCCATTGCGACACTAGCCGGTCGATTCCATCTTTGAAGAAGCTAGTAGGCTGCTGTTGGATCCAGGCCTGAATCCATTCAAACACTTTGTCGTCCGTTGTGAATCGATGTCCGCGAATAGCTTGTCTTAGAGGTCCATAAACATGAAAGGTACACGGTGAAAGGTCTGGACTGTACGGCGGATGTTCTAGCGTTTCCCATCGAAATTGCTGTAATGTCGTCTTCACCGCATTGGCAGTATCTGGGCGGGCATTATCATGCAGGAGAATAACGCCATTGGACAACATGCCTGGATGTTTTGACTTGATGACTCGTTTAAGGTTCTGCAAAATGGTTTGGTAACGCTGGGCATTGATGGTGGTTCCCCCGTTCCAGAAACTCGACAAGCAGTGGGCCCTTGTGGTAAAAAAAGGACATCATGACCTTACCAGAACTGCTGCGCACGGCCTTTGATTTCTTTGGAGGTGGTGAAGTAGCATGTTTCCACTGCTTGCTCTGACTCACTCCTCGTTGTTCCTGCTTACTCGCCTTCATGTTCAGTAGTGGACGATAACTTGTGTGACTACCTTCTCTTCAGCGTGAAACCACACTGTTGCTATGCAATCGCAAACGTTGCACACGCTGTAGTCGCTCTACCAATAGATGGTGCCAGCATTCACGCAGATACGTGGTGCCATCTTACGTGTAGTGCAAAGATAGACGCACTGACCAGGATTCATTTGAATGCCCCTCATATTTACCATGTACTGAAATGGCCAAACGTATCAACAATAGTTATAGTAGGCCACAGGGTGTTTCACATTAACTTATTGGTAGTGAGCTTTTTGCACGCACAACTAGAACTGCATGGGTTGCTCATTTGGTGCTAAATTTTCGTCGGTCAAAAATACGAAAACCACAAAATTTTGGCCATTTGCAATCAAATGGCTATATTAGCTTTGATAGTTTCGGGAGGTATCAATTCCTCACTAGATTTTGAGTGTATTTGCAACTACTTTACGTCACAGTTAAGTTTGTTTCTCCCATCCCGTTGACTGCATTGCAGCCAAAATGGTGAACCTCTGCCAATAAAGGTGGAGGTTGCCACTAAAATTAATTATTCTTGACGTTGACGTTTCTCTTAATTTCAGGGTTACTTCATATCAGTTGTTGGTACTGAAATTTGGAGCGCACCCGCGTGATTGCGGAATTAAAGGCAAGGCACGCTTACTTCAGTTTTTGACCTGAAAGTAAGATTGGGCTTCCTACAACCTTATCCCCTTCATTACCTTCAAGAATTGTTGGCTATTTCTGACAGGTTACAAACTCAAGTATTTGATTTTTGCATTTGTCGCCAGCTCAGGCCTGGGAATTATCAGAACTGTTGAGCAGTTTTTCCATTTATTTCCCGACGAGCTCGGCCTTACTAACATCTCCGAATGTCGTATACAACTTGTTGACGCTACTCCTCCTTTCCAATTTTCTACTCCTAAATAGAAGGTGTTAATGGAAAATATTGACATGTTGGCGCAGGCTGTGGACTCTCAATTTTAGTCCCGAAATTCTTCGCACCCAAGGGGGAAGGGTTGCGAAGCCAAAAGTCAAAGACATAAATAAAAACAACTGGTTACGTCATCCAACGAACGGATCCTCCTACCCAAGAAACATCTTAAAACTCAAAATATTTATACCGTGAACTGGCGTGGCAAAGTTTCTAAGCTGTACTCCATTCGTTCAATACTATAGATTTTGTAAAATTTATGACAGTGTACCTCATTAAAAGTTCCTGAACCTATTTGAAACACAAGGAAATACTTTGCTCAGTAAAGTGAATATCTCAATATCCCAATATTTTCATTAAAAAGCAAAGAGAAACTTTTTAGAATAAACTAAACAAAAAAAATCCAAAATTTAAACCCAACATCATAAACTGGAGCTAGGCATTCCGGTAGGTCTTTAAAAGATATTTTATTAATTTTAGACACATTTCGTTACAAAAATAAGTGTTATATTGTCGTAAGTAGGTACTAGCAATAAAACTGTTCTGCACAATCGGTCCCATATTATCTGAAACTGGGAATGAGAGCTCTGAATACTTTTGTATTTTTCCTCGAGCACGTTCCATCACAATCATGATCATAATCTCTCAGCATATTGGTAGCGGAATGCAAATGGAGTATGCAACGGCCATCAATCTGCCAAGTTTCCACTCGAGGGTCGATCAGACAAATGATCTGGCATTAGATACGATCTTTCAGTGTCGGTTGTTTCCGTATCACGCTTCAATTTTAGTTTTGGATCATCTACCTTTTTTCGAACTGACACATATTAGTGTATCATACACAATTCAGAATATGAATAAATACAAGATAACATTCAATGAGATTAAAATCGTGATACTATACACTTTCTGACAGTAGAACATTTAACAATACACAAGTAGGTTCCAGCTTTAACAGTGCTGCTTATCCGTTTAGTTTTGGAATGGGATGGAAGTGAAAACCACACAGTTTTCTCTTCTACTGCAGTTAATAAAACATTTAACAAGATAAGGAATATACTAATGCTGATTTGATATCTAGTATTCAAACGACATTCTCAACACATTATCTATCCAAATCTTTTTGTTACATATTATAGTGTCCATATGTAAATTTATAATAAAGGGTTTCCAAGAATTCGGTTCTGATTCCCATCAACCTCCCACTCGGCCTCGAGTTTTTCGTGGTTTTCCCTGGACGGTGGGCATACACTGTGAAAGTTTCTCTAGTAACTCCAGTAACAGTCGTCGAGCTAGGAAGGGTTAGGGACTTGACTGAAAATATTGTAAATTATAAACAAGTAACAGCTAGGACTTCCGGCATAATTGCTGCCTCAAAAAAAATTATCTTTCATAAATTTAATATTTTAATTACATCCAGACTATTATCTATAGTAAGTTTCTGTCTATTTTCTATGGTTTTAAACTTACAGAAACTTCTATGTGAATTCAGAGGTAATGTTTCATACCCTTAGTACCACAAACATTATTTTAATAAAAGCCACAAATATTTGTGAGAAAACCAAAATCATCAAAAACAATTGCATATAAATGTTGGTTGGAATGTGGAAATTTCTTAAAATATTCACCTTGAGTCTATAAGATGTGTCTGTTAAATTTAACATTTATCCGATTCTTCCGTTTTTTTAAGCATGTTGCTTTTTCTCTCGCGCGTACATACGTACGCATTGTACTCTTTCTAATACACCTAATTAATGAAATGCTTTAGGAAACGAAAAGAATAATTCTATCCTCTGTAAAGCTGCATTTTTGTGCGGTGAAATAGAGCAAAGTGTGTGCATGAACATCCTTACTGATTTAGTACAAAAGGTACTAAGTTCTTTTAAGGGAATTTTGTTTGCACCGCTGAAGATATTCTGCCAACTATTCTCAAACTGCTGTTTTATAATTTATTAAAGGGTTACCTCCTTTATCATCTGCGTTGTTTGGAAAGGAATATTAATGTAAAGGAAGTAGGTCTATAGCAACTTCAGGCAATAGGACTTTATAGTACCCACTCCGTAGCGTAGAGGTAGAGCGTCTGCCTTCAAATATAGAAAACCCAAATGTATTTTCCAGGGCTTTCCCTTAAGGATACCCATTATTGAAACTTCATAAATGCAACATTTCTGGACGACACATTTGAAATTTGTACACAATCAGGGTTTGTTCTATAATATTGTGGCTTTGTACAGTTTTAAACTGCCACATCACTAATGTCGTCACTACAGTGTCATTTAAACAACCGCAACTCCTAACATATCATTATAAGCGGAGAAGTGGGAGAGCTACGTTGCCTTGTTGTATTAAGAGTACGTGTCAGCTGTTTAGAGCACGCCAAATAGCAATCGGTTCGCTGGAACATAACGCTAATAAGCAGTAATAAACTACGCCAACTTGGCAATGTATTATCACATCAAAGTTCAGCCTATAGGCGAAGGGAAACATAATGGCACTTTACTGGCTAGGGCAACAACGAAGGGAACGTTGGCATACAATCATACCCCTCCAAGAAAAGTAGTCAACAATCCAACAAACGACTGCTTTATTCAGGCAACAAAAACCACAAGCATACAGAAAGTTCACTTACCCCCCTTGGACACATAATAAATTTCAAAGGATTTTCAAGAAATATAAAATTACCCTGTCTCCACAGAATAACCACAATATACAGAAACTACTATGCAACAGAACTAAAGACCCTATCCCCAACGATAAATCAGCTAGTATATATCAAATAGTTTGTAATGACTGTAACCTGGTATGCATAGGAAGAACCAAAAGAAATCTTAAAATAAGACTTAAAGAGCATATGAGATGCATTTACCAAAAAAAGATGGATAAATCCGCAGTAGCACATCATTTCTGGTCTTCAAACCATAAAATCACTCCAAATATAAAACTCATAAAACAGATCAACAGCAGCAATGAATTGGACATCTGGGAAAAAATACATATCGTCAAACACAGGAATCACCCAATGAATTTCGAACTACCGCCACCCAGCACCAGAGAACACCATCAACCACACACATTCCCCAGAGACAATAACCGGCATAATCATTTGGAAACATGCTGACGATGGGAGCAAACCGTTCTCCCGAAACGCGTTCAAAGTAAGAACCTTTTAGTGATGTAATGTAATAACCTCCAAAGCTCTTTATTTTAAATGAAATCAAATCTCTTCGGAATCGTATTCTACGCAGATAATCAACCCTAATATATTGCTATCTCAATTTTTAATATTTTGGATTATGTGAGTTATCACTCTAACCTACTCAAGTGTTTAAAGGTCTGAAAAAAGTTAAGTTTAGCTTAAAGAGGTAATCCATGAAAACGTGCAAAAAACGTGCCGATGCTTTTGGTTACTCTTGATTCTGTTGGCAGAATCTCATTTGTGTTTCTCGCTTGCCTTAGGTAAGCTATCTTCTAGTTGGTTTTAGACGAATTCCGATACGCTAGCATTACCCTATGAAGAAAGGACAGGCCTAGCTGGGCGATGAAAGGAATGGAGATGTCACCTGAATGGTTGAAACAATATGCCTCCCAAAGGCTGTCCATACTAGCCCCTGAATGAATGAGTCCGGCTCTTATTGGTTCGGCATTCAAACATTAACCTCTGTAACCGAATGAAGAATGGAAGGCGTGGAAGGGGCGTGATAATTATTGATTACCGACTTAAACTACAGTTCCTCATATAAGCACTTTTTTTACACCAGACTGTACATAGATATGTTTAATAATTTTTGAGAAAAGTGCACCAAGTTACGGGGAATTGAGACAAAATAAACAGTTTAAGGGCATGGTTATGCACTTCCATATTTAGCTTGGCAAATTTAAAGGGCCAAATTGGTCACTAAGCCCAATCAAATGTATACTGTACAGGATGGGCTATTTAAATTGAGACTGTACAGTATCTCCAAAACTAAGCGTTGTAGAAACAAAAGTCTTGATCCTAAAATGACCATCATAAAGTCCTTCAAACAAAACACGACTAGGCATTTACTTTTCTCCATAATATCAAACAACTTTTATTAAAGACATTTCTTTCTACAACGTTTAGTTTTAGAGATATTTTGCAGTCTAAACTTAAATGGTTCACCCTGTATATTTCAAATCTGAAGTATTCTACTTTATTACATAGAAAACGAAAAACCGAATTCTTGAAGCATCTCGAGCTCCAAGTACCTTAAAATCAGATCGCATACCTGTGAACCATAAAGACGAAAAGCACATTTCACGAGATGAAGAGTACCATTAAGTTATTCCCCCTCTTTACTTTGAGCTTCTCTGTGTAACATAGCATCATGAACTTGATAAACACGGTGTATCATCGTACATGGAGCGGAAATTTTCAGACTGACTTTTCAGTGAACATCACTCATTCATTCATTAATTTATTGAGGTGAAGTGTGAAGGGGCTAAACTCGACAGCAGCTGTTCTTTCTCTCGCTATCGCCGAGCCGTGGTGATGCCTGACATGGGGGCGATGAGTGGGGATGTTATTACAGGACTAATTTTACTTGCATGAGGCTGATAGAAAAAAAGAACGGGACGTGCTGCCGCTTGTTTCCTAAGGAGTAGCTGGACTGTCGCTGAGCAACTGTGCAGTGCCGGATTTTCTTCTTCTCCTACTTCTTTACGTCTTCTCGCCTTTTCTCAAGTGCAAGCAAAAAGGACTAACGCTACAGGTTAAATTGAAATACTTAGATCCTATAGCTTAATTTTAAATCCTTATATTCTGGAACTTGTTTTGTAAATTTGAATGACAACTTAACACATCATTGGTCATACTAAGATCATGTAACAAATATTGAATAAGTTCACATGACTTTCTCTACCATCTATCGCTTATTAGTGGATATGTAATTGTTTTTACGAACGTTTCTTTTTCCAATGTACTTCATTTTAATCAAAATAAACCCTTGCGGAAATAGCTGCATTACACATTTCGTTATAGACACCAGGTCTTTTTGAACTGGATGCTATATGCTATTGTACCAGATTATCATTGAACAAGATAATACAAGTTACTTCCGAATGAAGTGCAATTCGCAGGCTATTCCCAGAAAATTCAAAATACACGTAGAATTTTTCACTTAAATATCTTTAATATGCCATTTTAACCAAATGGAATTAATTGTTCTTTCATACAAGCTCTGTGTTGGACAGGGTTGGAAAGGTAGCATCAGATGTCGGAATCTACCTTTCCAATTTTAACCAAAATTGTTACTCATTTTTCAGAAAATAAAACATTTCGAAAAATCTTTCATGTAAAGGGTAGTTTGGGGTGGGGAATTGTCTTAAAAATCTTCGTGTTGTATCTTTGGAAAGTACTGAACCTAAATACCAAGTTTGGTATTCATCCAACTTGTTTTTTGAGTTATGCTTTTCACACACACACACACGCACGCACACGCGCACGCACACGCACACGCACGGAAATATTTCTAAAAATGCTTTCTTTGGGGGGAGATTCAGGGGCCTCGTTGAAATCGCATTTTTGGATGGAATGCAAGGCCTGTTCTAACTACTATCCTACTCTTAACTACGTGGTAGGGAAAGTAAAAAGGTGTATACATAATGACCTCTAGATGATATTATGAGTATTAAATAAGTGTCGGTTTAATTTTTCAATCCATATCGTAATACGTAGCCAGAGAGCTGATTAGCAGCCATTTTAAATAATTGTGCAAGCTGGTAAACCTAATCACCGACATGTACCATGTCCCTTTAGAAAGCAATCCATTGTAACGTTGTTTCCATCTGAGAACTTCTTGAAATGTTGTATTTAACTTATTACCATGGGCGCCGGGGTAGTGCAGTGGTTTCCTTACCGACTCTAGTACTCAGGGTATGTAGTTCGAATTCCGGCTCTGGATTCAGTCGACCCAATCCACGCCTTAACCTCTAACTTAATCATATGAGGTATCCGGTGGTTTGGAGTCTACAGTAAACGCTGTAGGTCCTCTCATTCCATAGAATCCGCATCATTACCCTACCATCGGAAGCAATGGAGTCCGCCAACTAGATGCCTCCACCTTAGAAGTGGGTCCAGTCAACGCTTGGTGGAATGAGGTATCACCGAATGTCAGACTATACGGATAGAATTAGAAATGGCGACGACATTTTTATTACCTGGTCGGTTGTTCTATTTCTTCTATGCTGAAGATGAGAGAGGTAAATAGTGAAGAACTTTCAAGAAATGCTAACATTAATTAATTAATGCTGCTACCAAGCTAAGAGCTGATTGAAGCTATAGCGCTACCAATTTTACGGCTATCAAATGAACAGGAATTAATAGCAGCAAAGCAACAATAATAAAAATTACAATAACGTGCTTTTATAGGGATATTATTTGTAAATGTATATAATTGACTTATTGCTACTGTTTAATGCAAGTAATATAATTATTCAAATTAGTAAACCGTGTACATTTACAAGAATTATTCCCAAAGAGTTGAAGTAATAATAGGGGGATTACGGAGAGAAAAATACACATCAATATGAAATTTCAGAATTACTGTCTGTTCAACGACGTTTTAGCAAGTGGTGTAGGGTGGTTTATCTGTAAGGTAAAGTTTTAGCTGGTGGGAGGGATACACAGTATGCTGAACTCGTGCGGCACCTGCCGCGTAGGGTGGAAAACAGCCCAAAGTCGCGCCTCTTTACGTCTCACTTGCCCGAGACCAAGTAGACACTATCTCCTTCTAGTAGCCAAACGCCTATCCACTCACTAGCTGAAACATCGCAGAACAGACAGTATCACAAGGCACTCTTACTGGCTAGTATTAATGTTGAAAATTAAAAATACGGGGCTGACGGTGATAGATATGGCATAGAGGCTCCTAATCATATATTATGCGTCACAGTATATATAGAATTTGTTTTTGACACTACAGGTTTGATAGAAAAATATAATGACATTTTCCGGGAAGAACATTCTTATACTTTTTTGTATTCAGTTTATTATACCCTACATATTGTTTAATATAATTGAAGAGCTTTTAGCAAAAACAAGTAAAGTGCAAAAAATAGAATATCCAGTTTACTGTGTCATTAGGTGCTATAAGCTATTAGCCATTGCTTTTACTCATGGTGTGGCCAAGACCGCCCTTATCATTCAAATATAGGGTTCTAAACTTACGACGATTAGCAAAAACTAATATTCTCCATTCTGCTTTTCGCGTCGAATGAAACACTATTTTCCGACAAAGGGAGTTTTCTTTCTTTTTTACTTTCTCTACTTCCTATAGCAAGGAGGGGAAGTGGTGTATTCCGCCCAAAAATTCTATACCAAGACTTCTCCAGAAATACATGTTTTGAATACCAAAAAAATATATGTTTTAGAAAAGCATCCCTGTGTGTGTCTGTTTGTTCTATGTTTGTGTCTGTGTGTGTATGTGTATAAGCAGCACGACTCAAACACGAAAAGTTGGTTCAAAACCTAACTTTGTGTTTATGTTCAGTATCTTCCAAAAATAGGACACTAAGATTTTTAAGGAAATCGCCCCTTGCCAAACTAGGCTTTACATGGAAGATTTTTCTCATTTTTTTATTTTTTAAACAATATCTAAATATTTTTATTAAAATATACATTATGGATTATACCTATATTCTAGATATATGGTAGTTAAATTATATTCGAACCCATTCGCAGCCTCTCTCTACTGCGCGAGACAGCGGGCAATCGTCGGGGAAATTACGCCGGCAGAGGCGGACTAAAACTCTTACCTTATAATGGATGCTGAAAATGTTGACCTTCTGCTCTCAAATAGGCAGCGTATCTCATGTAAATATTCTTGCTCACTCTTCGAAGCTCAGCAGCAGGAATTCTTGTGACTGGTGCCGCTTTGGAGCGTTCGACTCGAACATTTCTGAAAAAAACTACCTAAGCACAGTTGTATCTTGATCTTCTGCGAGAAATGCTACAAATCAGTTGAAACTGAAGCCCTATTGCTACACACGAGTGTAAGTGTAAAGCCAAATGATCCCACTAAACGTGTGAATTATTGTAACTGGTTCTTCCAATCCATAGAAAGGGGTTTTATTGACCCACAACTTTGTTTTTCACTGATGAATCTTAGTTTCATCTAAGTGGACGTGTAAATACTGGGAACAGTCGATACTGGGCTTCAGAAAAACCTGTGCTACTGGATGAAACGCCTCATTATGATCATAAAATTGGAAAGTAGTGTGCGATAAGTGCTAGAAGAATAATAGGGCCCATTATCTTTGATGAAACAATAAATGCAGAGCGATATCAGAAGTTAACTGAGGCCATTTTTCAATCGTTTGACAGAAGTAGAGAAATTGTATGATTGATTCCAGCAAGATTCTGCAACAGCACATACGGCTGCCGAATCATTACATACAAGAAGACAGGTGTTTGATGAGAGAATAATTAGTGTTGATTTGTGCCCCCCTCGACCTCCTGACCTAAAGAGTTGTGATTTTTATTTATGAGGTTCTTTAAAAGACAAAGTGTATCGTTCCAATCCTCGCACACTACAGGAACTTAGAGAAAACATTGTGCAAGAAATCACAAGAATTACTGCTGCTGAATTTCGGAGAGTGAGGAGAATATTTACACGAGATATGCTGCTTGTTTGAGAGCAGCAGGTCAACATTTCCAGCATCTATTATAAGGTAAGGATTTTAGTCCGCCTCTGCCGGCGTAATTTCCCCGGCGATTGCCGGCTGTCTCGCGCAGTATAGAGAGGTCACGAGTGAGATCGAATATAATTTAACTACCTTATATATCATCACATATTAAATATATTTACATGACAAACAAAATGTATATGTTGAATTTTCTGGGAATAGCCTGGGAAGTTCTCTTCATTCGGAAGGAATTTTATATAATTTTGTATAACTGATAAACCTTAAGTGATAGACGAAAAAACACACAATTTATTTTAAATAATTTTTCTGGCATCAGTCATTCCCAAGACATCCGTTATTAATGGTTGGCCGTTCTTTTACAGCGTTGTCGATTTTCAATTGTTTTTGGCGATGTCTTGGAAAAAGTATGAAATTTTAAGGCCAGCATATAGCGTACAGCTCTAAAAGATTTGACTATCGCTGTTCCCTTTGTATCTACGAAAAATCTTGTATGCAACTATTTTCGAAAAGGTTTATCTGGATTAAAATGAAATATATAGGAAAATAGTCTTTCATAATAATAATAATAATTTTAATTATAATAGTTATAATAATAATAATAATAATTAAATTTATATCCACTAATAAACAGAGGACAGGGAAAGTCAAGTGAATGTAGCATCACATAAACTTCTTCAACTGTGTGAAACTTTTAGGACATCTTTAAGATAATATGGTAATTATAATAAAAGAAACATTTTTATATTTGCTTTGAATTGCAAAACTTAAGTTTTGAACATATAATCAGAGTTTTAATGCAAATGAGTTTAAAGGATGTTTTTAGTTTTTAATTTACAAAACACTGCTGTAAAAGTTTGCTCTAGTACACTTTTAGATTCATAATGTCTATGTTTAAGTACAACAACAAGTCTGTTAAACTTTACTGAATGTATATGGCTTTTAATCAGGAGCTGAATTTCTACTTCTTCTTTACATGGGTATTGAAGAGTCGTCCTGAAACTTAAATCACGGTATTAATTTTATTTGTATTCTCTTTGAGCATTATCGATTATAAAATAACTTCAAGGAAAAAACAAAGAAACTAAGTAAGTAGCACTTTCATAAGTTCCTCCAATTCCCCTTCGGCTGGAAAATGTTACAGCCATAGGTTTCACTCTCCACCTGCATCACTGAGTAGCTAGTTTTTCTGCTAAAGTGATTGTTTGAAACAACGCAAGGCTTTCACGCAGCGGAAATGCACTGGTAGCGTTTGTGTTAGTATTTTACTCTGTATCGCGACCATTACTGTAACATTTCCTGTAGAGAAGCCTTTTTTTTTTACTTTCTCTACCACTGATACTGCCGTGTATAAAATGTAGCCCATAATAAAACGGAGCTGTTTATGTTGGTACTGGCAAAATCTAGCCACACCTCCTATCAGCGTGACCACCTCCGTTTCTCGAGTGTAATTCTAGCCATTGGATTGGCACGGTAGTATGACCAAACTGACAAAGGGTACCATTACAAATTAAACGTTATATTTTCACGCTACCCACCGCTTTCTTATTGTCGGCTTTCTTATTGCCATTTAGTAGTAGCAACAAGTTAAACCTTCCTCCCCATGTCGCTGATAAAAGCTCTCATATGTGTATGTCGTAGCTATCGTTCAGTTTATTCACACTTCTTCCTCTAGAAGGCCGAATTGTATTGTAATTGGTATAGCCCTTCCATGTGTACTAATCTTAATGATTCTTTTTTGTAGGTGGTATCCGAACCACTCCTCCAATTCACTTAGGCTATAAACATCGTTCTTGGGTTAGCTTTTATGTTCATATATATGTCACTATGTGATCAAAAGTATCCGAACACCCCTACAAACATATGTTTTTCATCTTAGGTACATTTTGCTGCCACCTACTGCCTGGCACTCATTATCCGCGACCTCAGTAGCCATCAGACAGCTTCGTGGAACTCACGGACTTCCAACGTGGTCAGGTGATTGGTTGTCACTTGTGTCAGAAGTCTGTACGTGAGATTTCCACACTCCTAAACATCCCTAGGTCCACTGTTTCTGATGTGATAGTGAAGTGGAAACGTAAAGGGACGTGTACAGCGTAAACGCGTACAGGCCGACCTCGTCTGTTGACTGACAGAGACCGCCGACATTTGAAGAGGGTCGTAGAGAGTAATAGGCAGACATCTATCCAAACCATAACACAAGAATTCCAAACTGCAAGTACTACGACAGTTAGGCGTGAGGTGAGAAATCTTGGATTCTATGGTCGAGCGGCTGGTCATAAGCCACAAATCACGCAGGAAAATGCCAAACGACGCCTCGCTTGGTGTAAGGAGCGTCAACATTACACAATTGAACATTGGCAAAACGTTGTGTGTAGTGACGAATCACGGTACACAATGTGGCGATACGATGGCAGGCTGTGGGTATGGCGAATTCCCGGTGAACGTCATCTGCCAGCGTGTGTAGTGCGGTGTTATGGCGTGGTCGTGTTTTTCCTGGAGGGAGCTTGCACCCCTTTGTTTTGCGTGGCACGATCACAGCGCAGACCTACATTGATATTTTAAGCACGTTCTTGCTTCCCACTGTTGAAGAGCAATTCGCGGATGGTGATTGCATCTTTCAACAAGATCGAACACCTGTTCATGCTGCATGGGCTGTGGCGGAGTGGTTACAGGACAATAACATCCGTGTAATGGACTGGCACAGTGCTAACTTCAATCGTATAGAACACCTTTGGGGTGTTTGATGTTATGAAATACTCGTGCAATCCAGCTATTTGTAGGCCAGCCTTGAGGCAGTATTTTTAACACTTGAATAATTTCAATTAAATTATATAATATGTAAATTGCCTTGAAGCAATATGTATGTAGTAATTTGTAAAAATGTATGTAATAGTCATTGCAAATGCTTATATTATTGTAAACATGTTCAATGATTTATTTTGAATACATTACGTAATTTAATAATACAAGAGCTGTGAGAATAATAAGTTTAAGGTTGCTAACAAAGAGGTAACAATGAGGTAACCTTGAGGCAATAAAACGAGTTTGAGAGTTTGAATGCTACTAGTCATGATTAGGGCAGCAATAACGTAAATATTGTGACAGTTTAAAAAATAGCCAATCAACAGCCAGAAAAAGCTTTAGTAGAATGCAGGTATTCTATTGGACTAGGTTTAGACAATCAGAGACTTAAAATACAGAAGTTTACGGGTTTGGAGGGTTGAAATATGTTTAGTTGCCTGCAGACCTTGGTAGTAACTGGATGGAAGATGTGTTCTCTAGAGAAATATTACGTATTCGTGTGAAACAAAAATTATGTATACGCGTTAACAAAGTGCAAATATTAAATAAAAGAATCTCACAGCTCTTGATATCAGTGTAGTGCTATATAATTTGTGTAAAGGATTAATGAAAAGAAGTGAATTTAAACTTATAAATCTGTGTAAGCCTACATTCTTGTCGCACCACGCCCTGATTAAGAGAAACGTGTCTATAAAGTAATACTGACGCAGCCGATGCAAACACTATCTATAGAAGCAGTTAACAACAAAGTTAATAAATATTTTGTTGAACTTAGAGTTTAACAACAAAACTACATCATTTTAAAATCTGATTTTCATACGTAGCAGCATATTACGTAACAAACAGTCTTCTTCAAATTGACACCCAAAGCGTGGTGCAAACAACTCCAACAATTTAACAACGTAATAAAGAACAAATCAACTTCAAATTGGCTCCCATACGTGGGGCAGAAATAACCTATTCTACTTCAGCCTGAAGGACAAAGAAAAAACCTAAGGAATACACACGAGATTAATTCTAAAATACTCTATTGGTGAAAAATCCTCATAAAATGTTTTACAATAACCATAATAACTGTTGTACGCATATTCAAAATACGTCCATAAAACATATCTTTAAGAAACGGATACATAGAAAGAACCCCTAATGAAAGGAACTCCTATGAGAAGAAAATAAAACGTTAAGTCTCTTGAACTTCACCTATAAGATAAAAACTATTCGAGCACGCAAGCAATTAAGAAAAAATTGAAAATCTTTCTGGCTTTTCGTCCTCCCTCAGCTAAACAGTCATTGCACGGTAAGTATATCCCGATTGAAACGATTGGAAATTTCCAGCAATTACTGTAACGTAAGATTTTATACACAATTTTAAGAAGTGAGGGTGTGACCGGCTTGGGATGTCCAACTACTGAATCGCAAAACTCCTTTAGAGCTGCAAGGACGTTTCTGGAAACTTTGTAGTACACAATAAATAAAGAGAAAAACATTTAATGGTTTATTGAAAGTGTCTACACTAAATGACACTAAAATATATACTTACAGGCAATTTGCTACATTTTAAGGTAAAGTTGTTTATTTCAAATTCAATTGTCCATAATATACTTTGAAACTCCTGTTTGTCCCTCTGATGACACCTTTTTCATATAAACCCAACTGTTATCATAGTTTGGGCCCTCTGTAAACCTATAGAATTGAAACTTGATTGTAGGTATTCAACTCAAATGCCTTAAACATGAGTGGTGAAAACTGGAACAAGGATTACAGCTTCAAAACCCTTGATGACGACTACATTTGAATGTTCCAGCACTCATTCCGCACTAAAGCTCTAGTCCTCCGCCATTTGCATATTGATTAAAGCTCTTTGTTTTTTCCCCTTTCTGATTCTAGGTGACAAAAGAAAATGGCACCAAGAGCTCAAGAGTTCATTCTCTTTATAGGGTGCGAGAACATTCTATTGAGTGCAGGTGGTTAACGTTAATAATGCTTGGAAATACTTTGCTTCTTAGATTTAGTAGCAGGCACGGGTAAACGTGCGGTTTGCTTTACAAATATTTTACTATCAGATTCCAAAGCAGAAAATCTTGTGTAACGTTCATACGGCCTTCTATAGTCATTACAATGCAATAACATATCGTTTATATGTTATAATATTAATACAGAATGATTGTTCTGTTTGTTACACATTTTACGATACATAATTGCCTAAAAATGATCTGAGATTATTAAATACGGAATTTATTAATTACACGATGTGGAAATAAAACCTGTTTACCTCACAAATATGTTCATAAATGGGCGCAGAAGAGCAACTGAATCACAATTTAATCTAGGAAATCTTGAAAGAAATAACGAATATTCCTAAAGATTCCTACATTTTCTCTTTAGTAACCTTTGTCCAGGTTTTAGGTTGTACACCTGCAATGGCCAGAAGAAAACTTTGCAAGTTATCACAAAAAATTAAACATACATTATATTTTCCATGAAACTATCTTAAATATATGATAAAAACAAAAACTAAATTCCATAGCGCTACGGCCTATAGTGAGTCTTGGCCTGCCAGTCCGACTGCCGGCCTCACGTCCACATAAGTACGGCAGAGGTGGGTGATCATCCAACCGATACGGGAAGGAGATGTGGCCAGCATCGCGCATCTCCCAGCTGAAGTGATTAAATACCTCCTATAATTAAAATTGTTTGGGCTATTTTTTAGAAGAAAAGGAAAATGTTCTAAATTTAGAGTTTTTGGGTGAGGAGTAATTTCTTGAAAAGCTGCATTTGGCATCTTTAAACTCTCTGGACTGGAGGGCAGAATTTTGTATTTATCCTTCCATATTTATTCACACTGTTTTTTCTCTCTCGGATTTTTTTCATAAGCTGGTTTTGCCTGTCTTCAGCTGTTCTCAAAACCTGTACTTCTGATGTTGCTGTGGAATTTTCTGAGTGGTATAAAATACCTTTTCTGCCTACCAAACATAAGCCTTAACAACTATTATTTGACTTATAATAATTCATCTATTAATCTACAAAGCAATTATTTACAGCTTTACTGCAACTTTTCTGGTAATTTTAGTTTCATTTATTGAATAATTGATACTAATTAAATGATAGGTTACTATCTAAACTCACATTTTTAAATTATGTGGGCGTACGTATACTGGTGTGCATAAAATGTGGCCCAGAATTAAACGAATCTGTTTATGTTGGTACTGACAAAATCTAGCTCCACGGTACTAGCGTGACCACGTTTGTTTTTCGAGCATAATTCTAGCCACTGGATTAGTACGGTACTTTACCTCCCCCTTAGCATGCTGAAAAGTATCATTACAACTTAATCCTTATAATCATTTTCATGCTACACTATCGTTTTCTTATTGTCCTTTAGTAGTAGCAACAACTTTAATCTTCGTCCCCATGTCGCTGATGAAAGTTCTCATATATGTAAATGTCGTAAGTGTCGTTCAGTTTAACCATACACGCAAACAATTATTTGTAATTGGTTCAGCCTTTACTTGTGTACAAATTGTAGCAAAACTCTTTCAAAATCAAAAATATCCTTTTATTTCACGAGCATTGTTAACTTCTTTCATTGGTTAATTTGTATGTCCCTGAATTGTTTTTAGGTCAGTCACATAGAGAACTGATACCGGCTGGGTGGAGTGAAAACTTTGTTACCTGAATAGAAATCTTACGGAGGGGAAAATAAACTTTGGCGATCTAGGGGAGTGGGCCACATTTTATGATCAATAGTGTACGTGTGACCATTTTGCAAAACGAATTCATATAACAGTTGTAGTGCCATTAACTATAAATTTCTATTTCAGGAAATGGTTTATAGGACATTATAATTTCTTTTCCCAACGAGTAATTTTAATGGGGCCCGAAATAAAAAAAAAAGCCGAATTAGCTCGCTTTTCATTTAGCGTTCTTTAAATTATACTTAACAGTTTATTAAACTGATGTTTCTTATAAGTTATTTCCAAAATATCATTTGGATGAACATTTAAGGAAACACACTGTTGAAAAAACATCAATTTAGATTAAACTTATTTAATTTCTTTATTTGTTAACCATATAAGAAGTGTTTAAGTTTCAGTTCAATACATTTAAAGCTTTCTGATTTATTTTTTTTAAGTGAAAGCATTAATTTTAAAAGAATTGGAGTGTTATAGAAAGTTCCCCCCCCCCGATCATGGACATTTTCAAAGGTTAAAATTATAAATATAAACATCGGGCTTTTAAAATTAAATATTCTTTCTTCGAAACTAAATACTGTTTATCTACTTAGTTTTCAGGAGGAAGTTTATAAAATACTATTCCATGTTTAAACAAAATACAAATATTTTTAAATATAAAGCCATAACCAGATCACAGTATCATCCTTGATATTATTTGTTGGTTTTCGAACCTATTTTGAAAATTGCAAAACATATGGGATGAAAATTCCATCCAGTGAAGCATTTGCAATAAAAGAGCAGAACAAATTAAAAGAACATTTGGTAAATATCTGATGGGTGTTTAAATGTGAAGGAATTAGAATATACAAATTAGTAATCCATGAGTGTTAGAATGGTTTTAATGAGAAATTAGTAAGTAATTTTCTAAAAGATTTTACGAGACTTTCAGTGGAATATTCTCTTGAGAACTTACAGAAGATGCATTATTCATGTATGTAAACACGAGTATAGCTACGAAGAAGCATAAATCTGTATTGTTACATCTTTGTTTATGTTTTAATTTTTACTAACACCCCAGAAGAAGGAATTTTATTAACGGTTTTCAAAACATTATACAACATATAAGTTACATGGAATGGGAAAGAGTTGGAGAGGAAGAAAGAGGGAGAAATAGGGGAGAATAGGCCTGCAAGAGATAGAGAGGGAGAGAAAAGAAGCTTGGCGTTTAATTCAATAACAGAAGCAGAGCTGCGTATTCTGCTAACTAATCATTAAAGCTAAGTGTTTTGGTTATAGCGGTTTCATTGAATATTTTCTACTCCAAACTTGTGATTGAATATGCCCGAAAAAGCAACGAAAGTTAATTTTAAGTGTGTGCTAATACCTCAAGCAAGTATAACTCTGAATATTTATCTTCTGGGCGCAACTGAAAACTCCCAAATACGCATTTTCATCTGAGCTGTTTTTAAACGGAACATAAAAGGAGATTCCTTTTGAAGCAATGTATATGCTTTTGCTTTCTATGTAACCTTTCATTTGGGAGAGCGGCAATGAAAAAGAAAGTTGAGTTGCTGCTAGTTGTGTAATGAACAAGGATTTCTCTCCTTCTCCCTCTCCACTCCTCATTCACAGGACTTGGGCCCAAGAGGCAAGAGAGACTAAATTTCCGGTGAGCATGCTTTGTACGCTGGACGTTCCAGATAATGGCAAAGAGACGGATATTCCGTTCCATTTGAAGCGCGACCATTCTCTCTACCAGAGCGTTACCTCGAATCGAATCCCGTCGATACCCACGATGGAATCTGTGGTGGCATGCGGGAGAATCGTTCGGTTAATTTCGATCGGTCGACCATAACATCCTCCGTAAATAAACACATACAACTTCCCACAGCACGTGTTCAAATACTGACGCTCTGCAAACCAACACAGTTAATTTATTTCAAATTAACCAAGTTCTGTTTGTGGATTCTTCCTTAATGCTTCTATCGTAACACATAACCTCGTCAATGAAACTGGTGTTTGCGATACCGTTTAGGTGGAAAAATACCTCATTTCATGCAACATCACGTAGTATTGCACTATCTACGGTAATGGGAGGTCTAACAGACTCGATTAGGTTCCAATAATTAGTTCCTGTTGAATCGTGCATGAACAGATATTTGGTTTATTAAATGAAATTTCCGGAAGTTAATATACCTTAGTATAAAGCCATCTTATGACACTGTTTTGCGCCAAGTGAATACCCAAAATGTCTATGGTAACCTTATATTTCTATAAATAATCTGTTTATACGTACGCGAAGTAAAAATCTGACGTGTTACATTCACATGGCTTTCTCTAACATGTAACGTTCATTGATGGGTATACAAACGATTCTTACTAAAGCTATTTCTATGTCTATTACATTTTAATCCAAATAAACCTTTTCAGAAATAGCTGCATTTCACATTTATTTATAGATACAAAGATAACGGCGATGGTCAAATGTTTAAAAATTGGACAATATACGCTGGCCTTAAAATACCACACTGAATATTGACATAACTTTAAGAGAATGAAAAGGAATGAACAATTCGAACCTTAACAGATACCTCAGAAACGTCTGATGCCACAAAAAAGCATATTTTAAATAAATTGTGTGTTTTAAAGAGAGATAGATTTTTATGTAGTATGTTTTCGTCCTTTGCTTAACGTTTGCTTACCAGTTATACAAAAGTATACAAAATTTATTCCAAATGAAGTGAACTTTACAGGATATTCCCTGAAAATTCAACATATGCATTTTATTTGCAATGTAAATACCCTTAAAGTATGGTATGTTAATCAAAATCGTTACAATTAGTTTTAGAAAATAAAACAATTACAAAAATCGTCCACATAAATGGTAGTTGGAGGTGTGAAACTTTCCTGAAAATCGTGTTGCGTATTTAGAAGGTGCTGAACGTAAATACTAAGTTTATATTTATTCGAATTTTCATTTTTAAGTTATGTTGCTTAAACACACACACACACCATTTTAACAGTGATTTTTTCTAATTCAGGGAGCCTGAAAACATACATTTTCAGCTAAATCTCATACTGAATTTATTTATTCAATGTAACAAAACACCTTCACTACTACTAGGAGCAGTCGAGTGCTTGGAATCATGTCGTGTCGTGCGCAGTGGTATAGTTGGTAAGGAAATACTAAACTACCTTTGTTGTGCCCAAACCTCACGCCTTACTTGGTTCTGGAATTCTAGTTAATGTTTGTCGTATTCCCTCCCTCTTCCTTTGCTGCTGAGCCTGAAACCGACCTGTGTTTATAGGTAAATGTTTTAATGCCGAACATTTGGCATCAAATCGATATGAGACGGACTTATTGAGGAGCTGGTATGGACCGTTGTTGCAAAGTATGTCATCCAGCCACTCAGGTGAAATGTTACCGTACTCCTCCCCTTTTGCCACTCACCGCATCTAGGTCTGATCTTTGCACTATCCTAAAACTAATATTCAATTCGAGCCATTAAGGGCTTGGTTCATTCAGGAATGGTGTTGAACACAAATGATAGGGAGTTTCCGCCAACATATAGAAAAGCACTTAGAAAACCAAAAAATGTTTCCGTGGACTAGACCTACGTGGTCAGAGTAGGAGAAAATACTTTCTCTGATTTTTTGTAGATAATAAATGCTACTTTTTCTCTTACGAATTGCTGAAATACTTAATGTAAAACTTAATATACAGAATAGGCTACGTGACTTATTATCAGTCAAGGGGACGCCTATACTAGGTATTACTCCTACTTAAACCCTAGTCCAACCTAGTCCAAACCCCCCGTATTAGGGGAAAAATTTGATTGTATAGCAGAACATGACAGAATAAAGTAAACTTCTAAACATTTATTTGAAAATGACTCCTGGCTGATTAAAATATACAAGGTATTATTATTGTACTCCTATGACCTAATAGTCAAAACGACTATAAATAAAAAAATAACAATAACAATGTACACAAATTTCTACCATACCTTAGCTTGTAAAGATGTCCCGATGAAAACTAGAATCTCGGGATGTAGCCCCCCCCCCGCAACATTAAGGGAATGCAACACAAATTTCGGGGATATTTCGGTAAAATGAGATTTAAGTTGTCGGTATAAACATATTCAGAAGGTATAATTCCAAAATCTATTTCAACTTTTTATTATGTGGTTGTATACTCTTATAATGCAACAAGGTAACAAACTGGAATTAGTCTAAGGAGCTTTTTAAATGCTTTTCTCGGAATTTCTGTTCATAAAAAATACTCCACACGGTGGAATTTCTATCAAATTCTCCGTAAAAATTTCGTGCAATTCTGAAAATGTAAATAGTTAAAACTGTTATAAAAATTGTCCAGCTCTTAAGGGTTTTGAGTAATTGGTGTTTAAATCAAAAGCAGATGTAAACAGATTAGAAAATTTTAATGGTAAGCTTTTAAGGATAATGTTTTTGAAATAATACTAGAATATAAGAATAATACAATTTTGTACATTATGAACACATAAACAACACGGTTATTTAAAACATAGATTACTTTTAAAATTTCATCATGTTGAACATTTGATATGGAACACTAAAGTCGTTTTTGAAATTCGGTAACTGGAAAACTAAATAAGATACCGAAATGAAATTTAAAGCCGTTTAATATTTACATAAGACACATTTAAGGTTAAATTGACCGAAAACTTATGAAAGCATCGTCATAAAAATAGATTTATATGGGAACCTTCAAAATAATGAAACATTTTAAAACTTATGACAAAATGATTAATTCAACAACAGAGTTTAGTAATCTAAAATGTTTGTGCACCTGTTGTTCTTCCTCTTGTTGTTTTTTTTCTTTCATTATTCCACGTATTGTTGTTTCTTGGTTGTTCTTCTGTAGTGCTAATTTCTGTTCTACTCTGTAGAGAAACCATAAATAATGCATAACGACATAAATTAACATCCAAGTTGTATCGTTATTCATACGTAGGCGATGTCAGGTTTGTTGAGAAGTTTATTGAACAAATGGCTTCCGCTTCAAAACAGACAACTATCCTAAAGTAGGATTGATGCACAGCCGCTCATGGATTTAGGCCTTTAGGCATTTAAGGTAATTTTATGCTACAAAGCTTTGAAACATATACGCTGTACAGGTTGTGAGAGTTTGAGCATTGTAGTATTAAACAAATGCTTTTAAAATGTAATAGTGTTTTCTTAGTAGACAATTCACGTTTCGAGTATTTATTTCAGTTATATAGGTATTTTTAAGATAGTTTAAACGCAAAGAAAACAAGTAGGCATTCCAGCTTATACTATAAATGTTTAATGACTTTTACTGTCTAATAGCCGAGGATAACACCATTATACATACATTCGGAAACCCCTTCAAAATGTTTCCAAAATTTTGTTTCAGGCATATAGTAATACGATAGCATAATTAGAAGAGATGAATGGCAATTAAAAGCCACCTTGAATGTTTAAACTAGAGATACTTTTAAAATAATCTCAAAAGTTAAAAATTTGAGAATATTGTGGATTGTTAATGAGGATTGAAGTGTAACTTTTATGGAGTCGTTCTACTTAGTCCAGTAGCAACTGAAATTGTCATAATGACCAGATTTTGCATTTCTCAACTATATTTATATCTACGCTCTGTGGTGAGGCGTGAGGGTTGCATTCTGGAGGTCACGGGTTCATTCTCGTCGACCGCCCACTCTGACCTGGATTTTTCGTGGTTTTCCCTGGTCAATAGACAATGTTGGGGTGATTTCTCATCTACCACTATTTTCTTTCATTAATTTCTCCTTCGCTCTGTTTACTTCTCATCTTTCAAGTCTGATTTTAAGTTTTCTTGGCATATGGTAGTGCCAGACAGATGGCGCTAATGTTTGCTCAAAGGAAAATGTATTCCCCCTGGATATTCGAGGGCTGCTTGGTTGATGGATTGTCTTGCCTTCTCTAGTAAGTTCCATCACTGGGACGGGTCCTCCAGCCTGTAACTGTTAGGGACTTCCGCGCATCTGTGGCCCGCGACCTGCAGTCTCCTGTGGTTCCTTCACCTTATTCCTTCCTCCTGGGGGGAAGATTTATATAGGTCGGAATGCGCGAGGTGCCCACACCATTGTGCAACCTATAATGGAAACGTATCTTTCATCCATTTTTCTGCAAAACTTCGCCTCTTTTCAAGTACTTTGGCCATTGCGTATGCATCTTGAATTTAAGCAACCTAAATCTAAACAGTAACAAGATATTGCTACCAGTTACTGTTTATTTCTTCATCGCCTAAATTTCGCCAGAAATTGTTCTAAAGGTTACAGATATGAAATATAGACACACACTAGGAGGAGGGTGAGGCAACAGGATGCTATTTAAAAACAACAATGATACGCATAAGTTAATATTTAATACTTTTCATGTGGATTGATATAAACAAATGCATAAACTTAACGTCTTAAAATGTATTATTTAAATTATTAGAGAGTTGAAACATAAACAGAAAACAATTACGAACGTTTAATGCTACAAAAGCGTACCGTTGTAAAAAAATCTGATGTGTTACATTCATATGACTTCCTCTAACCTTGTACAAACTATTTTTACCAACTCTTACTCTCCATCTATTTCATACTAATCGAGATAAACATTTGCAGAAACGATCTTTTGACATGCAAAGAGAATTACATAGCGACCAGTTCTAAAAATATTTGACTATCGCATAAGGTCTGCTATGTTCCCCTTGTTTTGTATTTGCAAGGGCAATATAGAAATACAGTAGCCTTTAAGCATGGACATATCTCTTAATAGCTGGTTGCTATGTGCAGCACCATTCTCTTTGCCACAGATTAATACTCTTTGCATATCCAAGACAAACAAATGAATAAGGAATTCCCATTTGAGAAAATAAGTATTGAAAAATTTAAGGGAATAACAAGCAATATCATGAAAATGGTTCACTCAACAACAAAAATGTATATGACATACATTGTGTATTTTAACGCGATCTAAATTTTTTGTGTCGTTAAATTTTGTCTATCTCTTATGGTTTACCAGTTATGCAAAAGTCTTTCACAAGGAAGAATACTTTTGGAGACATACCCAGAAAATTGGAGATATACATTTCATTTGTCATGAAAATATCTTAAACATGTGATATTTTAATCAAAATCATTGCAGCCATTTTTGAGAAAATTAAAATTTTCGACAAACGTTCCATGTAAAGAGTAATCTGATGTGGGGATATTTTCTTGAAAACCTTCGTGTCGCATCTCTGGAAGATACTGAGCCTAAATACAAAGTTTGGTGTTCATCCGACTTTTTGTTTCTGAGTTATGCTGTACACACACACATACACACACACTGACATGTTTCCAAAAAGACTTTTTTTTGGATTCAGGGGGTCTCAAAACATATATTTCCGGTAAAATCTCGGTATCAAATTCTTCGGTGGAACACAATACCTCTCCTACTCACTATATGTAGTAGAGAAGGTAAAAAAAATTAAAATATATTACTGATTGCTCTTTTTTCAGCAAGTTTAGCGCTGTCTCATTGTTTCTCAAACATGCAAAATTCAACAGGAATAGAAAGCAATTCGCTAGCTAGTCACAAATAGTATGTAATGTAATATTTCACTTATAATTTCAGTAGCTCAGGTTTGTAACATTTTAATCGAAATAGAGCTTATAGCCCTATAGAGTTATTTCAGAATGACATTTTTGACAGAAATATTGTGCTTTGGTTTCTATAGTTAAAAGCGATCATAATCTACTGAATAAAGATTTCCTCATTAGTATGATTACCCACGCAATTTATTTGCAAGGACTTCATTTCTTCCCAGTTATCCACATGTCGTTAAGTTAAATAATCATGTAATTTTATACACTTTTATTAAGATATAGGAAGAAAAGAAATTAAGCATAATGTGTGCTTAAAACCTTCCGGAGAGTTTCCTCCGGGGAATTTACCATTCTTTTTCTTCTAAAGCTATTACCATGTCATTTTTGCTGAAACCTTCTACCCTTCGCTGGAAGGGTACATACATTTTCATATATCTCCCTCCAATTTGCATCAAATTTTGCTTGCACCTGCTTCACCGAGTTTTAGCTGTTCAAAATACATATTGCATTGATCGCTTCATTCACTATAGGAATAGCATAAAGAATACCGTAACTTTTGAAATCCTTCAAGCCTATGTGCATTGCTGTACTTTAGAGCAGTAATAAATTGTTTTTTCTTTCTCTTATGTATTCTTGTTCTGCTTGGAAGTGCAATAGTAGTAAACATTGATACCTCAAATAAACTTGGTTCATTTATTCAGGCGGGAATGGAAGACTGAGTAGTCTATTATTTTTACTTTCTCTACTACGTATAATAAGTAGGGGAAGTATTGTATTCCACCCAAAAATTCGATACCGAGATTTCACCGGGAATACATGTTTTGAGATCCCCTGAATCCAAAAAAAGCATTTTTGGAAACATGTCCGTGTGTCTGTCTGTGAACAGCATAACTCAGAAACGAACAGTCGGATAAACACCAAACTTGATATTTAGGTTCAATATCTTCCAGAGATGCGACACGAAGGTTTTCAAGTAATTGCCCTCACCCCAGATCACCCTTTACATGGGAGATTTTTCGAAAATTTTAATTTTCTTAAAAATGGCTTTAACGATTTTGATTAAAATAGCATATGTTTAAGATATTTTCATGACAAATAAAATATATATCTTGAATTTTCTGGGAATGTCTCCAAAAGTATACTTCATTGTCAACGGCTTTTGCATAACTGGTAAACCAAAAGAGATAGACAAAATTTTACAACTCAAAAAATGTAGATCGCGTTAAAATACACAATTTATTACATACATTTTTTTGTTGAGTGAACCATTTTCGAGATATTGCTTGTTATTCTCAAATTTTTCAAAACTTATTTTCTCAAATGGGAATTCGTTATTTATTTTTTTGTCTTGGATATGCAAAGAGTATTAATCTGTGGCAAAGGGAATGGTGCTGCACCTAGCAAGAAGCTATTAAGAGATATGTATTTGCTTAAAGGCTACTGTATTTCTATGTTGCCCTTGTAAATATATATTCCCCTTACATCTACAAGAAAATTAGCAATAAGATAGAGTCTGCAAATGTTTATCTCGATTAACATGAAGTAGATGGAGAATAAGAGTTTGTACAAGAGTAGAGAAAGTCATGCGAGTTTAACACATCAGAATTTTTTTTTATCAGACTGACGCACATGTAACATTTCCATTTATCTTCCAGTTTTTGCTACACCCATTATTTAACAAATATACATTTTCCAGACATATTTTCTGTTCCATTTATAAATGTGTACAACTTGCTTTTGTTTTATTTCATTTTTACTTTCTACTGCTTACGTAAGAGGAAACATTCCATTGGTTTCGATAATTCAGTATCAGAATTTCACCAGACACACAAGTTTTGAGATCCCCAAGACCAAAAACACATTTTTAGAAGAAGATCGATGTGTGTCCTAGCATGACTGTGTCTGTGTTCTGTGAAGGGTATATCGTAACAAAAAGAATTTTAATTACATGGGCAGCTACATCTGTTTCTCTGAGGACAAATATTTAGACATTATCCTACTAAGATCCAAAGAATGTTTGGAACAGTAAGAAAAATATTAATAAATGCAGTAAAGGAAAGTGTGTTTAAATTTTCATGGCTTTCCCTGTTCCATATATAGCATTGAATCTTGTGTTATTAGAAAGAAAATTTCAGCCTGTTGAAGCAGTAGAAATTATATTGTGAGAGCTATACCATAAAATACAGGATGTATATTGAAGTAGTTATAAAACAGTTATGTATGGTTTCAAAAATTGTCAAAAGAACCTCTTGAAAATATGAAAGATTCTAGGTGTCACGAATTGGCTGTGGAGCCTAATACAGGAGCCAAATAAGAAGAATAATAAGATAATACATGCAAAGCTTTAATGATAATCCATTGGAAAGAAAAAAAATAGAAACACATTAAGATGAGAATCAGACCCGTTTATTTTTTTCCAAGATGTAAACACGTACCAAAAGGATGTGAGCTCTGTATCATCATTGATGCTGCTTAAGCAATAAAATACAGGACACACAGCAAAGAACGAAAGAAAGAATAGAAATAGCTAAGCAACAACTAAAAACAAAACAAATGCCGTTTAACTCTTAGCAGTTAGCTGAATATAATGGTATTCTTCCAGCATTTCTGCTATAGGAAAATAACACAGCTATTCTGTAAACTGCGTCCGTGATTACTATAATAGCACACTAGCAATAGCTGATGCCTCCAAATTCTCCCACTCCCATACCACCCAATTATTTCTCTAGTATGTAGTGAAGAATTATGTACATAGCCAGCCGCTGATATTCATCATTATCCGATTTCAACGACTTTGGACAAGTTGCACTGCGATGCGTGCAGGTAGCGAATTAGTCTGATGTGAGAGGTGTTTCGTGTACCTTATGAGGGGTATGTTTTAGAACATAACCTTCGTCTTCTTTAGCCAAGTACCTGTCACACGTTTTGGTATAAGGACACCCTAGCGGTAGTTTCTGTAATTAGACAAATTTATAGTCGCTGATTTCAACACTAAGCCCGCATGGTGTGTGGTGACTAGTCCACCGACCATACTAGCACCACGGTAGAGAAGCAGGATGCTGTAGGCGTGAAATGGCTGGTAATTTTGCTCAGAGATCTTGTCTTTCTAGGTATGAGGTGCCTTTAGGTGCAAATAAACATTACACGGGGCCGACATATTTACATAAATTCCGAAGGAAAATACTCGAAAAAAATACCTCGCCCTCCTCCTAGTTTGAATCCGGGACCTGCAAACCAAAGATGAGCATGGCAACTAGTAGATAACGAAGGAAGATTTATTATCCTAGAATCTACTTATAAATTATACAGGTGTTGAAAAAAGCTATTACATTTTGAGAGTTTGTAGTATGGGCCAAAACAAGAAGAAAAAACACCGGTAAATATGGACTCTAAAACAATACCTTAAGAGCTACGAATGGCTTCCTTCGGAAGGGAAGTAAAGCCGGTGGATCCGTGTCGTAGATTTGCGGCACGTAAAAGAACCTCAAGTCTGATAAAGAGGCCTCCGAGCAAAATTACCGGTCTTTCACGCCCAATATATAACGCGACGCTAAGAACCACAGCAGTTAAAGAGCGTCCATAAATAAAACTCAATTGTTTTAAGACCTATCAGCACATTTTCATCTTCGTTACTCTGAAACATCTCTTCTACTGCAATCTCTTTGTTGTTATGTGTGACCTACAGAATGCAGTAAATAAATGAGGACACATTTCTCTGTTACTGTGAAACAGCATAGCTTAAAATGCAATCTGCTTGCAATTACATGTGACCTACGCTTGTGAACCATCGCTAGGCCACGGGTGTTCTGGCAGGCATTGATGACGCCTCCCTGTTGTGTTTGTACATTAATGGGGTTGCATACACCAACATTTAAAGATAAAACTACAATATAAACGCATTTCACAAACTTATCAAAACACAAACTGATTGATTCCCTTAGAACTAATAAGAATATGCGTTGCACTTTAGCCAGAGCTGTGAATACGCTTTACAGTAACACTGAAGTTTAGTGTATCCATAGTGAATGACAGAATAATGTATTCTCGTCTGTTTACCACCTGCTGTAGATCGTTACTACCACTCAAACTATGAAATACTTTTTGAATAGTACTTTTGAAATAAGTTACAATTTGCACAGAAAGCCGTGTGAATGTTACGTTTCAACATTTTTAAAGTCTTACTGAAAAATCTTGGATTCACTATTCCTAAACGTATCTCGTCGCTGGCATAATACAGTGATTATATTAATTATTACAGAATATGTGTACTTGTATTCTAACCGTTTCTACGAGGTTAAGTAGAACATTTAAATTATAGTTTGTGGTTATCGTCATATAACAATTGTGAAATATCTTTAAACTTCAATAAGAGCCAAAAATTCTCCGCGGATATTAATAAGTTGTAATAGAGTGTTTTAGCCAAGGTTAGATTTTATTTCTTTTTAATTTTGAGTTTACGTTCCTTACCATGTACATAGTAGGTAGAGAATGTTTTGCGTTCCACCCAAAATTCGATAACTATATTTCAACGTAAATACATGTTTTGAGGCCACTGAATCCAAAAACAGAATTTCTAGAAAAAGGTCCGCGTGTATGTGAACAGTATAAGCCAAAAATCAGAGTCAGATAAATATCAAAATGTCTATATAGGTTCAGCATCTTACAAAGATGAATACAAAGATTTTCAATAAAATCCCCACCCAAAACTACCCTCCACTTTTAACATTTTTCGAAAGTTTTTATTTTCCAAAAAAATGGCTAACAATGTTTATTAAAATACCGTATATTTAAGAGACTTACATGTGAAATGAAATGTTTCTCTTGAATTTTCTGGGAATAGCCTATGAAGTCCTCTTCATTCGAAAGCAATTTTGTATAACCTGGTATATCTTGTAAATGTTAAGCGATAGACGAAAACATACAAAGAATGTAGATCTCTTTAAAATACGCATTTTATTTCAAATAAGATAGTAATTCACAGGTTATTAATTAATGATGTTTCGATTTGTTCAATAATTAGCCATTCTTTTAAAGCCGTGAGAATTTTCAACTCCTTCTCGCGATGTCGTGGCAAGAGTATGGAATCTTAAAGTCTAGGTTATAGCTTCCAGTACTTAATGTTTTGACTATCGCTGTTCCCTTTGTATCTATAACGAAATGTGAATGTAGCAATCTCTGTAAAAGTTTGTCTCCGTTAAATGGAGGTAGATAGAAAAATAAACGTTTGTAAGAATAATCTCTACACCCACTAATAAGCGACAGAGGATAGAGAAAGTTCTGTGAATGTAACAAGTCACGTTTTTTTCTATTATCCAAAATCTAATTGATCACTCTGATACCAGGTTTTATTTGTGTGAGGTCCGTATATAAATAGAAGAGGAAATTTGTTGAACCAAGAAGGAGGAATTTTCAGAGCCTTTTTAAAATCTCCCCCCTCGTTTTCATTATGTCGAAAAGCTAAATGGTAGAGTTTTAGGCCAGACTTCCCTCTGAGCTCTATTAAATTGCTGGGGGGAAGGTCTTCCAGGTGAATCATCCGGCTGAA
The DNA here is from genome assembly GCA_030765065.1 of Deroplatys truncata. NCBI lineage: Eukaryota > Metazoa > Arthropoda > Insecta > Mantodea > Mantidae > Deroplatys > Deroplatys truncata. The sequence goes on from CM060986.1 coordinate 113,876,576, forward strand.
GGGTCGTCATAAAAAGGACGGCAGGCGTTCTAACAGGTGTTAAGTGTGTACTTCATGTCCCTTTCTCTGCACATACATGGAATGTGGAGGGTGCACCACTCAAGAGTCAGCTGAAATAGCCTCAGTTTTAGTTGCCTAGTTGCTTGCAAAGTCACGACCTCCCTCAGTCCACATTATGACGACTTCACCTCACCCCACAAGGCCATTATCTTAACCCCTGTAGTAAAGGAAATTGAAATTAACCACTCCTGGATTAAGCAACCTTAAAAAAGACCAGAAGCGAGGAGGGAAGGAGAGAAGAAAAGCCAGAGAGTCTCAGAGGAGCACATTTTTAATATCCGTCGCAAGGACCTGTGATGTTCTGTTCAAGCAAATGCTTGACGAGGCAGTCGCCAATTAAACGTTTCTGTGTTTAAGAGAATGGAGTTAACACGCCGGGGCCGCATATATTAATAAGGAAACCTTTCCTTAAAATTCTGATGTTACATTCACATGAAATTCTCTATCCTCTATCGCTTACTAGTAGGGATAACAATTATTCCTACGAAGGTTTATTTTCCTATCTACTTCATTTTAATCGAGATAAGCCATTTCGGAAATAGCTGCATTACACATTTATATGTAGATATAAAAGGCATGTTTTGGAACTGGACTCTATACGCAGGCCTTAAAATTCTATAGTCTTTCCATGGCATCGTGAGAAACAGCTGAAAATCGACAGGAATTTAAAACAGTGGCAAGTATTGAGAAACTCGAACCATTGATAACGGATATCTCGCAAACGGTTTATGCCACAAAATATACATTTGAAACAAATTGTGTTTTAAACAGATGCACATTTTTTGTGTAGTGAGTTTTCGTCTATCGCTTAACTTTACCAGTTGTACAAGATTATACAAAACTTCTTCTGAATGAAGAGGTCTGGGAATACGCTTCAAGGGCTATCCCCCAAAAAATTCAAGGTATGCATTTTATTTGTCAAGAAAATATCTTTAATATATAACATTTTAATAAAAGTTATTAGCCATTTTTTTAAATAAAAATTTTCGAAAAGTGTTCCATTTAAAGAATAGTTTGATTTCGGGGATTCCTTTGAAAAGCTGAGTATAGCATATCTGAAAAATACTGAATTTAAATACCAAACTCTTTGAGTAACGTTCTCTCTCTCTCTCTCTCTCTCTCTCTCTCTCTCACACACTCACACACACACACACACACACACACACACAAACAATTTCCTAAAAATCTGATGTTAAATTCACATAACTTTAAATAAAATCTATGTTTATTAGTGGACATACAAGTATTTCTTACTAAAGTTTAATTTTCTATCTTCATTGTAATCGAGATAAACCTTTGTACAAATAGCCACATCAAAAATTTCAGTAGGGTACAAGAAGAATAGCGATACTCCAATGTTTAGGAACTGGACACTATAAGCTGTCCTTAAAATTCCACACTGTTTCCCTGCAATCACGAGAAACAACTGAAAATCGACGGGACTTAAAAGAATGACGAAGTATTGAACATATCAAAGGAGTAGTAATGCATATCTCAGAAATAGCTTATACCACAAAAGTTATTCGAAATAAACTGCATGTTCTAAAGAGATCTACATTTTTCTGCGTAGTGCGATTTCGTCTATCATTTAACATTGTTCAGTTATACAAAATTATACAATATTTCTCCCATATGAAGAGGATTTCCAGAAAATTCAAGGCATGCTTATTTATGATAAAATGTCCTTAATACAGGGTTGTTCAAAAAGAAGGAACAGATTTTGAATATACATTTTTAATGAATGACAATAGATAGTGACGCATACGGCACATGATTGAATAGAAGAAATTTCAAAGTTTCAAGTCCCACCTATTAGTTCCATTCAGTGCCTACAGTGGCGCCGGGTTTATTTACAGGCAAAGTAGCTTTGCGTGCTGCAATATGCAAAGAGTAAATCCATTGTTTCATTTCAGTATGCATATCATTGTTAAGTTCAACAACGAGCCGCCTCGTCATAAAAAATGTACAATTTATACAATAAATTCGTAGATGATGTTTGGTATGCAAACAGAAAATCATTGGTCTTCGCATAACAAATGATGCTCATTTTGAACACGCAAAATTAAATTTTGAATTTCTCTTTATTCAGTGATACACTATGTGATAAAAAGTATCCGGACACCCCACAAACATACGTTTTCAGCTTAGGTGCATTGTACTGCCATCTACTGCCTGGTACTCATTATCCGCGACCTCAGTAGTCATTAGACATCGTGAAACAGCAGAATGGGAGGCTCCGTGGTATTCACGGACTTCAAACGTAGTCAAGTTATTGGGTGTTACTCGTACTTGTGTCAGAGTCTGTACGCGGGATTTCCACACTCCTAAACATCTCTAGGTCCACTGTTACTGATGTGATAGTGAAGTGGAAACGTGAAGGGACATATACACCACAAAAGCGTACAGGCCGATCTCGTCTGTTGACTGACAGAGACCGTCGACATTTGAAGTGGGTCGTAAAGAGTAATAGGCAAACATCTATCTAGAACATCACACAGGAGTCCCAAAATGCATCAGGATCCACTCCAAGTACTATGACAGTTAGGCGTAAGGTGAGAAAGCTTGGATTTCATGGTCGAGCGGCTGCTCAAAAGCCACACATCACGCAGGAAAATGCCAAACTACGCCTCGCTTGGTGTAAGGAGCGTCAACGTTACGCGATTGAACAGTGGCAAAACGTTGTGTAGAGTGACGAATCACGGTACACAATGTGACGATCTGATGGCAGGGTGTGGGTATGGCGAGCTTCAATTGCCAGCGTGTGTAGTGTCAACAGTGAAATTCGGAGTTGGTGGTGTTATGATGTGATCGTGTTTTTTCCTGGAGGGGTTTGCACCCCTTGTTGTTTTGCGTGGCACGATGACAGCACAGACCTATATTGATATTTTAAGCACCATCTTGCTTCCCACTGTTGAAGAGCAATTCGGGGATGGTGATTCCATCTTTCAACACGATCGAGCACCTGTTCATACAGCACGGGCTGTGGCGGAGTGGTTACACGTCAATAACATCCCTGTAATGGACTGGCCTGCACAGAGTCCTGACTTGAATCCTATAGAATACCTTTGGGATGTTTTGTAACGCCGACTTCGTGCCAGGCCTACATCGATACCTCTCCTCAGTTGCGCACTCCGTGAAGAATGGACTGCCATTCCCCAAGAAAGCTTCCAGCACCTAATTGAAAGTATGCCTGCGAGAGTGAACGCTGTCATCAAGGCTAAGGGTAGGCCAATACCAATACCAGCATTACCGATGGAGGGCGCCATGAACTTGTACGTCATTTTCAGCAAGGTGTCCGGATAACTTTGATCACGTAGTGTATATCGCATGTGGTGCTATCTGTTGTCGTTCGTTAGAAATAAATATTTAAAGTCTGCTCCGTTTTGAATAATCCTGTATATAGTAGTTTAAGCAAAGTCGTTAGAGCCATTTTTAAGAAAATAAAAAAATTAGAACATTTCCATGTAAAGGTTAGTTTGGTTTGGTTAGGGGATTTTCTTGAAAATCTTCGTGTCGTACCTTTGGAAGATACTCAACTTTAATACCAAGTTTGGTATTTATCCGACTCTACGTTTTCGAGTATTCGTGTTCCCAAACACACACATACATACAGAGAGAGAAAGAGAGAGAGAGAGAGACCTTTTTCTATAAATGCTTTTTCTGGGTTCAGGGAACCTCAAACATATATTTCTGGTGAAATCTCGACATCGAACTCTCTCTTGAATAACGTCGCTTTAATTTCATGAATGACGATTTCTGCAATTTCCTTGTTTCACTTGAGTCTGGACGTACCAGATACGCGCAGGAGTGCGTTGTTTGCATAATCACCTTCATATGCACACTACCTACTTAGTTACTATTAGGTTTTAGCAGATTGCGTACTTTGTAACCTTGGAAATGCTGGCAATTTTTGTGTTCACACATAGTCATTGTAATGCTGGGCAGATAAATTTGGCTGCGCAGTTCCTTGCTTTGCCATCTGCCAAGATAACTTGTGGATAAATTGGAGTAGTTGTGTAGTCGCTTTCCTTTAACACCTATTTCTTTTATGTGGGTAGACCATCAATCTGATAGCGAGATTTCACCGGAAATACATGTTTTGAGGGCTCCTGACTACAAAAAAATCATTTTTAGAAAAAAACGTCCCTGCGTGTCTGTGTTGTGTGTGTGTGTGTGTGTTTCTGTGATCAGCATAGTTCGAAAACGGAAAGTTTTAGAAATACTAAACTGGGTATTTAGGTTCAGTACTTTCCAAAGATGCGACACAAAGATTTTAAAGAAAATCCTGTCACTCTAAACTACAATTTACATGGAAGATTTTTCGAAATTTTTGTTTTCTAAAAAATGGCTGTAACAATTTGTTTAAAATGCCATGCATTAAAGATATTTGCATCACAAATACAAGACATATTTTCAATTTTCGGGAAATAGGCTGTGAAATTCACTTCATTTGGAAGAAACGTTTTATAAAATTGTATAACTGGAAACGTTAAGCGATAGACGAAAACATACTACCAAAAAATGTAGATCCCTTTAAAAAACACAATTTATTTCAAACAAGCTTTTTTTGGCATAAGCCATTTATATATCCGCTATTAAAAGTTGGAATTGTTCATTTCTTGGAAATTCCCTTAAGTCTTGTCAACATTCATGGAAAGGGTATAGGGCGATTGCATGGAAAGGGTATAGAATTTTAAGGACAGCGTATAGCGTCCAGTTCTGAAACATTTACTATCGCCGTTCCCTTTGTATCTGTAACGAAATGTGTTATGTAGCTATTTCCGAAACGTTTTATCTCGATTAAAATGACGATAAGATTTCCTAAGAATAGTTTGTACATCCACTAATAAGCATTAGAGTGTAGAGAAGGTCATATGAATGTGACACATTGACAATGACTTCACAATATTTTAGTTCTAAAATTGAATTTAGCCTACAAGAAGTTGAAGGTTCTGAGAAACAAGGTAATTTATGCCAGAATATGCCATTGATAGGAAAAGCTGCCCGAAAAAAAATGGAGAAAACAAACTCGCAAATATTTGCAAAGAAACCACATGGCTTGAGCATGCAGAAGCATGTTTAACAGTAGTACCAATTTGTAGATAAAAACTTCCCCAAAAACACGAGCTAAAGTTTGCCTCTCTACTTCAAATTTTTCAAAAGCGTGCAGAATTCACAGTACAGAATGGCAGATGCAGTACCTTTCTTAAAAATATATTTTAAATGTAACTATCATGCATAAAATTATAAAATATATGTCCAGAGGAAATCAAACTCATTCTTTGGCAATTCTCGCCACCTAGTCTCCTCTTAAATACTAATGTATTAATCGCACCGTCCAGGCAAAGTATTTCACGCACTTTTCTTTATTGGAAAGTGTCCACACGATGAAGAGATATACAATCTCTTGGTTGAAAGAACAAAATATTTAAGGGCGGTTTTTGTTTCGTTCTTAAAATACATCTGTGGTAATTGCTTTATTTTTAAAAACTGAATTTATATCTGTTTAAAAATAGAACCATATATTCATATATTTTCCTAGAAAACTACAAGTATTAGATAAAATAGTCATTAGTTTTGGGGGAAAACATCATAAACAATTGTTCTTGTTTTAGTAACGTAAGTTACTTAAAGTATCCATCCTGGAGACCTTCTGTCAAAAAGATACCGAAGGATACCTCTTTGAAAATTTGTGATTTCTAAAATTTAAAAGATGTTTAACTGGCATTTAAACGTCTCTTGTACGTATATCAGATACATAAATTATATAAATTCCAAATTAATACTGCAAACTGTGAAATTTAACCTTTAAACTGGAGTGTTCTCTTCAGTTTCCGTAACTAGCTGGTTTTCAAACTTGTTTACTGTACGTGAAACTTTTTGTTTACTAGAACATGCAAAAACTAGCTCTTGAGCTATATCGCCATAATGTCTAAATTACACCTCACAACAGGAAAACGTTCATACATTCCCAGCAATAAATACACCGGAAGAACAAAGAGATTCCACGTGTTTTTTCCGAACTTCCCGATCGCTTCAAGAGAGGTTCTAAAAAAAAACATCTGACCTATTTCAGTAATTATGTATCTACTGAATCGGGGAACGGTTTATGTGGGTTTATTAAACATGACATCATTAGCATCATAATAAAGGATATACGGCAAGCTTTTGGAAAACCAGGAGCATTCTCTATTGGCGCTGTACAGTTAGAAGTTATACAGCCCTTCGCTAAAGAATTAACTTTAATTATGATTGCCGCCCATAGAAAAGAATTATGCATTGTTAATCGAGTGGAATGGCTCATGCCTTAACGTCTGTGGCCCGCATTCGCGAAGTCCCGGGTTCATTCCCCGGCGACCACTCATACAGATCAATGGTTTTTACGGGGTTTTTTCCGGGTCGTAAGGCGAATGTTGGGGTGTTTTTTTCAGCCCCCAAACTTCCTGTCTCTCCATTCGTCGATCCATTAATTATTTCATTCATCCTTCACCCCTTTTGGTCTGTTTCAGGGTTGGAAGTGCCGACGATGGTGTTTCGGTGCAGCATAGCGGAGAAAAAGTGAACTTTCTCCGTTTCTCGGCCTTCGGCTGGTTGCCGGGATATAAATACGGTCCCTTGGGGGCGTTGAACCCTGTGTGACCTGGGGTCTCCGGTCTACCTGTCCGACTGCTGGGAGTCTCAATCTGGAAAATGTAGGGACCCTGTCATTGCTTGCCTTCATCCTGGTCCGGTCTCATCTCTCTCTCTCTATCTCTCTCTCTCTCCTGGTGGCGCCCTTCGTGGAACGTTGGTACTATATCCTCATTCCTGAATTGGTGTCGAATTCTCCTCCACGTCATAATCGAATCCAATATGTATTGAGAGGGACATCAAATTAGAAATACAGGGTAACCTAAAAATAACAGATTACAAAGGACAGTACATTTTCATCTTCGTTAATTTTTCCGATTAAATGTCATTTCATACCATCTACCATAGGCCAAAGTGTTATAACCAAAGCATCATGACATGCATTATATTTAATGAAATATGAAGGGTGTTACACCTTAAGTATTACTTCATCTTGTGAGATTATCCAGATAAAGCTAGATCTCTGTGAAAGGCTTATGGGTGTAGGTTATACAACGGAGGGGCACACCTCCCTACTGCATCCTACATAGATCTAGTGTGGCTACCAGCCACCAGGAGGAGTGACTGAAGAGAAGGAATAGGAGGTTACAGCCCGCAGGCCGACAGGCCACAGACGCCGTGAAGTACCTTAACAGTTTCAGGTTCGAAAAGCCATCTCACTGCTGAAGCTGCCTATAGAGGGCGATGAATGGCCTGTCGACCAAGCAGCCCTCTGGTATGCACGGTGTGTAGTCTTTCCTCTAGCAAGCGTTACGCCATTATTTTGGATCTTTGAAGGCCATTTGGAACTGGATTGAGGCACTTTCAGCCTACTTAAGAACTTGCATGGACAAGAAGTTTGTCACATCGGAACGCAACGATTTAGACTGGTAATGGTTGTCCTAGCTCCGCCTTCTGCCACAAAAGAACCTCTTCGCGCTCTTGAATTAATTTTAGCAATTGACAAGTTACTTACCTGGCTTCAAAATATGCGCGGAGGATAACACTCCCAGCAACTTGATTATGTTCTAATAGTTCACTACCCTTAAGAATACCATGATAATATTAATAATTCTAACGAATATTCTGAATTTATTTCACGATTCTTTTATTAGATTATTAATATTGTTGGTATCTAAATTTTAATCGGGCAAAGTAAAGCAACTGAAACTGACAAATACATCCAAATTCATTATTGTGCCACCGATTGATAAATTTTCCACCAACACAATTCGTTTCTTCGAAGTATGTCACACAATTCAGCAGCAATTACAGCCATATCCCCGTTCGATGCCAGGAATAACAGAGTTCAAATATGAGTCAGTTGGGGAATTTAATATCGTGCCGGCATGTTGCCATGGCAGTTCAGTTGGTTTGAGCAAGGAAAACGGAAGATCCGTCGTTCACATCCCGTATATGGCATTGATTTTTCAGTCTGATTCTAACTTTCAAACCGAGTTCTATACAATTATATTTCATTTACTTCTTTACTTCAGAAGAAACGTTCGGCAAACATCGTAGTAACTGCGTATTTTGTCGATATAAGTAACTAATTTCTAACCCCTCCCTCTACAAGGTCGAATTTCTAATGATATTACATTGGACTCACTCACTTCATCTAATTGATACCAATCACAGCACAAATGATTAACGAAGGCTCTTTTTGCCATTCTCTTCATTTTACACGAGCATAGCAACGCTCAATGATTTATTTTGGTTTCATTTCAAGCCACTCTTCAGAGAGATGTGTTAACAGTTGGAGTAAGTTGTGATATACTGGATACTGAAGATACTGGAGTACGATATAAATGGATTTCTGGACACTTGAGGACAAAATTATAATTCAAAAGCCGAAATTATTTCCAAGAACAACTCTAGGCAATAGCTATGCTCAAGAACAAACTTTTGTTTGTGCACGAATACAATTATGATTTTTGCAACATATATTGTGAGAAAAGTCAGATACTATACGCTTCAAAACACGCTCTAACACTCAGCATTTAGAACATATATTTTTATTGTTTTGTACTCCTTGAAAATTTCTTTGAAAGAAAAGGTGGTATAAAATAACTCCGAAATATATTTCTACGCTTCCTTTTTTCTTTCACAGCATCAAACATTTTCTGTCAACTAGCAGAAGATATAGAGATTGTTTCCTTGGAAATGGGGTGCTTCATGTATCTGCTAATTCATTTTAATTTATGCACTCTACTGTCTATTATATGCCATTTACCTCAAAATATTTCTTCTGTGTATCGTGTCATGTGCTGAAAAATCTAAAATAGAGTGAATTTCTTAGCCTTGCAGCATGTAAATAGATCTTAAAAATGCCTTGAAAGGTGTTCCAGGTTATATAATAATAGTGAGAGTGAAATTGATAGTGGATTTACCTGCAAAATAAATAACGATTTTTTTTCTTCAGCGAACGGTTCCCAATAGATACTAATTTTGTTTAAGTAATTTAAATAATTTTCAAAATGCTAAGATTTATTGTTCGATGCAAACTTCGAAAGTCCTGTACGCAATCCTGGATATACAACAAATCACATTCGTTTTGTGAAACCTTATTCTGGATTCTACAAAAGTCATTTCTCAGCCTTTCATAATAATAGATACACTGTTTGACCCACCTCTGTGACGTGGAGGTAGCGTGTCTGCCTCACATTCAAGAGTTCCCAAGATCGAATCTCGGTTAGGGTGAGCAATCCGAATAAGGATTTTCCTGGATTTTTTATCCTTAAGGATGAATGTACGATAACTCGAAACCCTATGTGTCCCGGGCACATTTGTGCATCACTTCACACATTTCATTCAACGTTCGATACGACCGTAAAAGTTGAATAAAAAAATACTATTGGATCTTCTTACACGTTGGCGTTTTGGACACTGCCTTAAACTACACTTATGTTTGGATTGACCACTTTTTGCCTCAGTTACTCTATCCCAGGTGATGGAATAGAGAAAGTGTGATTATATAAACAGTGTAGAATTACCGATTTTATTTGTTGCTTGTAATAATAAACGCAATATCAAAAACACGAATACTATATTCTCCGTCTCGCAATACCCTCTTCAGTCGTCATGCTACTAACCTTTTCTAAGAAGCAGCTAAAGATCTCTCACCGGAAAAGATCTGTTGTCCTCAGCTCACGCTGGTGGAGTGAATGTCTGTAGTGCGAGAAATAAATACGCAGTAACGTTTTGTAAAACACGAACAACTAAGTGTTTGACCTGAACGCTACGTATTCGATCACCATTCCCGCTTTAACCAGTAGTTCAATCGTCTGTGCGCACTATTTCCAACAGGTGTACTTGGTCTCTGTGGCTCTATACAGACCATCTAGACGGATAGGAGGTCTTTCAGTTCATGATGAAGCAAACCTAAAGTCCCTTGCTGGTGACGTAGTGTAAATTAATTCGAGGAGTTGCAGAGTGGCGCGGACTTAGCACAAACAAACGAGGCGTGACATTAACAGATTCTAGGTAAACACTTGGCGAATATCTCAAGGGGCGTTGGCGGCGAAATGGGAAACGTTTTCCCATTATCAGGAAGACGTAAGAGAGGGCTTGTGTTTGAACGTGGATATGGCTACCTATTACCAACCCGCCGCAGCGGTTGGTACACATGCGATACAGCAACGATTGCTATTTGAATAAGCAGCAATATGGAGTCGCTCCATGTGTTTGCTGTACCGCCCTGCAAGGCTAACCGCCTCAACCCCTTGACGCGCTACCCTGGAAGCCCACGCCCGCACACAAATTGCCCATTTCATCGCGTGCTTCAACTTATATTGCAGGATCTTCAACTGAGGAAATTGCCGAATATCCTTCTGGTTTTTCTCCATCCGCTGCGCTTCTCCTCTTTTTTTCTCGCATTGTCTTGCAGCGGGGGTGTTTTGTTCGTTGTTTTATGGCGGCTTTTCGGGGCAATTTAACCACAAGTTGTTTCCGCTCTGTATTTTCTCTGTGGAGTTCAGGCCGCGAAGGGAAATAAAAGAATTATTTTTATTTTTGTTAGACACAATGACCCAGTCTTCAAACGAATCCTTTTCAAAATGTTAAATGGCAGTTAAACGGGGAAGAGAGAGAGAGGGTGGAAAACAAAAAATTGGAGGGAAGCTTTTGTAATGAAGAACCACTAAAAGCAAGGAATTCGAATAACTCCCATTTCCCCAAGGAATATACGTTCCAAAGAATAGAGTGGATGAAAGAACCAAACCCTTAAGGACATAGATTCTTTGTCTTACTTCACACACGTTGCTACCTAAAATATATGTTTCGGAACCTCATACAGCCAGAAGAGCTGTTATTTCAAAATTCAAATTTGTATTCCTTTTCAATACATTATACCAAACTTTCAACTTAATTTATATACGGTAATTCAAAATTAACTTCCATGCATTCAGTAAAGCAAGATTTTTCTGTAATTCCAGAAAACATCATCGAAATATCACCTTATCTGACACAGAAGTAAAGGATATTTCGATGAATTTCCCGATATCGCGCAAAAGAAGTTAAAAAGGTTTAAAAAACGCAAAAACGCGCAAATCTAAGCTTCGCTTTCTCAAAGACGAGTAGGAACAAAGAAGGTGTTCTGTGTTGTAGGTGTATAGACAGATGGCTATGGCTAAGGAGGCTGGAGCGTGATATTACGATTCCAAGATACGTGCTAGGATGCTCGATCCCACTATAGAGTGCAGATATTTCGGCCCACTTGTATGACCAGTGCCCTCTCGGCATCGTGAGAAGTTTGAGGGGCTACGACTAGATAGCGGTATATCACGGCAACCAACATTTCGGCTGGGGGAAAGTTTGACGCTATCCACATTATCTCCCAGCATCGGGTGGATGATGGTTCATTCCGTCATGTGCATGAGGCCAGGCATCGGGTGGGTCGGTTCAGGTCCATCAGGTGCGTTATGCCCCCAGATTATTATATATTACAGTCTAGGTCGTGGACATGTTCTGCTACTTCTTCTGATACTCTTCTTTGGAAAGCGCGGCATATTCCTGAGCGAAACGTCGGTCAGTTCTAACCTTATACACTATTATGAAATTGCGTATGCTTGTTTATTTTAAAAGCCAATCAACGGGCATAGGCTACTTGCAAAAGATTTTAAATTAGGTTGTTTTAGGAAATTTAATTATCTTGTGTCACCCAAACGTTAAACATGCATATTACAGGCTATTCTTTCGTCCTTTGTAGCGAACATAGTAGCTTTTTGATTACTTTCAAACCAAGGCATAAAAAGAGGAAGTTTAACATACTTAAAATTATAGGTACCAGGGTACACATGTTCCTGCTCTATTATTGAGGGTGAGAATGAACCACCCTCAACAAGAGAGTGACGATTTTAACTCGGTTCTATCCAAGCCTTCACTTTTGACCAGCAAATGTGAAGTACTGCCAAGGCCCAATGTGGTGTAGAGTCCACGCCATCCTTATCACCCTACATTCTCTATCCTATGAGCGTCTCAAGCTCTGTGTCCAGTAATCACTAGGTGGAATGCGGTTATATGGTGAGCGTTGAAACAATAAATATTTAAAACTGGGCTCTTAAGAGGGTTCATTACCTTTTGTCTTGATATCACCAAATTTTTCTTTTGACACTGTAATCTAGGTATATTTGCAAGTTTTTGACAGAACTACGATACCGTAATTATTGATAGGAATATGTAAATAATTAAATAAATAAAATGATATTACGATAGCGAAATAATTACAATAAATAGTTTCCGTATACTAAATCAATGTATAATGTAATAAGCCTGAGTTGAAAGATTTGTTCGGAATGAAAAAGGTAATTAGCGAGTTATGTTAACGTAATTAGTAACAGCCGAGAATACACACATTCGCTTAAATATTCCTGGAATGCATTTAGAGTTAAGTTCAGCACATTTGAAAAGTCACATAGGCAGAAATTCTGTAAATTGGGAAGGGAATGAAATTCTGAGATTCGAGGAGGTACCGCATAGCAACAGTTTCAGATACGCATACGTACCGTAGGCCTCTGACGAGAAAAGTTTGCGTGGTGTTCTGCTCTCCGGAAGACAGAGGGAGGATAGTACCACGTGGCATCTCACGATGGCATAAATAGATCTACTACCTACATTAAAAACGTCGTGCAACGTTAGCATCCCAGCGTCTGAACTTGGAGAAGTGTGTAGGTGATTTCTACTGATGTATAAAGTTATTTGCAATTCCCAGTAAGAAAATAAGAACTCTAAACAGTCTAGTCCGAGAAATAGTTGCTAACGTTGTTAAAATCGGTGACGAGGAAAGAAAACAAAAGCATCTGACCATCAACATTGCTAGTAGAAGAGCGTATGTTTTCCAAGAGGCCTTACGTCTTGTTGATGTGTTGAAAGTGGAGCCGTAATCTTTCTCAGATAGCGATAGAATTATTGATGCCAACACATTCCTTACACACACATCCTCGTGAGAGGAAGACAGTAGGATTTTAAGATTGGCCCGGTAAGAACGTTGACAGTGATAGCGATAGATAGGCGGGTATTAAGTTAAGCAAAGGGCATGCATTCTAAATCACACACGCTCCATTCGTGTATACATTCGTGACATATTAATGACACACTGAGATTCATTACTCTCGTGTGTAATTTTTAATTTGTGTAGCGCACATGAACGCACCCGCGTTAGAAAGACTTAGCGGCTATCGAGAGGTATCTTACCGAGCAACATTTCTACGACTTACTGCAACTGACGCTTCGCTTAATTATTGTTACAGAAGTAATTAATTCGTACATCCAACAGTCGGCGAGTCTTTAAAACTGAACATTTTTGTCAGCTAACTATACTGGTGTTATCCTTTCTCGATACCCTCACGTATATTCCGAAATAAAGAACTCGTAGCTATACCACTGGAGCAGCTGGCGAACGAGACAACACAGAGTGAGCTACCAGATGACGTCGCAGAACTTAATGGAGCAGGTAACATTAAATGTTATAAATATTTGTATCAGGGAATGGTATCAAATGTGTTGCAGAGAGCGGCTTTGGTTTTGTAATCTAGCAGAAACAACCTACCTATAGTTTTCAAACCCTTACGTACAAATCAGTACTCTTTCACCTATACGCTTATATTATATTACCTAACAATTCTTAAAGACTATTCATCCATATTATTAACCTCGTTTATAGAATCCTGCACTGTTTAATCCATTTGGTCAAATTGTTGTACAATTATATCATGGGACCTGGCAAAAATCGTAGGTTTCTTACAACATCCAAACAATAGGCTAATCATGCATTGCAAATTTATTTTTAACCCTGTTCATAAACAATGCATCTCTTTAACGTCGAGTAAGACAGCAGTATTTTAATGTTTGATGAGGCAGTTTCTTAGGTCTGTTTTCAGTGCCGCAACTACTGAAACGTTTGTCAAACCAAGTGACGTCCATTTGTTTCCTGAAAATTGTATTATATTTTACTGTCTAAACACACTAACTGTGATATTACAAGTGCCTTTTGTATACGCTGTACTAATTTCTTTTACATTTCAGCTAGTTTTCTAAGTTACCCCTGAAAGGTGAAGGAACAAGCCACAGAACATTATTATCTTACGAAACATTCTGTGTACTGCAGTGGTAGATCCCTTTATGCAAAGAACAATTATATTAATGCTCTCTCTTTTGTTACGTTGCTTCATTGGCAACGTTCTGTAGAAGCTTTAGCGGTGACTTTCTAGCTTTTGCTCGACTCTCTTTAAATAAGTTTTCGTGTTTTTTGTAGCTCAGCTCTTGAAATGCCACAGACTCTCTCAAGATTGATTTTGCTTTGAGATGTAATCCATGGCTGTTACATGGAAGATAATGGCGATTACAAACGCTTTGAAACTGAAATGCGAGGGTGCTAGACAGATTATCGACTTGTTAACATTCGAATCCATTACATTCCCTCACATCCCCCTTCCCCTACATGCTGGTCAATAGAACATGTTCTTGTTACAACTAGATGGAATTCCTCCCCCGCGAGGGAGTTCACCCTTATTTATCTGGATTTGCCTCTAACATACCTGAGCGGAGTGCTTCTCTCAGTAACTTTATCTCTTCAATAGTCCCTGATTTGATTCACAGTCTCTGTGACCGAAAAACCCTTTCACCCCAAAAGAATTTCAAGTTTTAATTTCAGCGTGATAGCCTGTTTAGGCCGTCCAACCTTTTTACCCTAATTATCGTTTGTAATTTGCATCTTTAGTTGCTACATATTTTGCACCCGAATGTAACACGTGGTTCTCATTCGTTGCTCCAACATTATTCGATGTAGTGAAATTATGTTGTATAATTATATTATATTATATATGTGTGTAGGGCCTTTCATAAATAAGGAATAATGCATATAAAACAATTTTTTTAAAAATTCTCGGAAACGTCAAATTTAATATTTTGAAAGGAAATTCTGCGAGAAACAACATTATTGCACTTTTGTATGGGGACTAAAGTCTGCAAAAAAAAAATACTTAAAATTGGTTACCTGTTAGTTTTTATTTTTTCTGAAAGGTCGTTATTTTATTAAGTTGCATGAATAATTTAATTTGTCTTATGCAGAAGCTTTGACTGCTTTGGGAACTAGCTTAGGTTTAACTGTAAATGGGGAGCGTTTTGGATACCTTATTAAATATATAGATTTTCGTTTGTCGCGGTAATTGATTAAGTTATCAAGAATATTGTAGCGTGTATGTGTGTTCATTTTCGCGTCGGACACATTATTGCTTTGCAGCATGACATTGTTGAGCATAATTATTTCGTTTGAGAGTTTGCATTTTGTCCGGCGCGGCATTTCTCTCCCCACCTGCTAGTCAGAGGTCGAGAGAGGAAGGGAGGAAGCGAGCTGTACTGCTTTCTTTGTTTTAGTGGCGTCAGTATTACTAGCGTGAGTCGTGTATGTGTGTGTGTGTGTGTCTGTCTTCAGGGCGAGTGGATGTGTATGTAGAGTGCGTGGAGCATCTCCCTCCAATGTTTGCCTGTAGTCTGTTGTGAACGATGTAGTGACACCAAAATAAATTTATAATAAACCATAGTAATTGTAAAATTAAGTGTATTTGTTATGAATATCCCACGTCTGCTTTAAATTTGTGCAGCTAAGTTCCTGGTCCTCTCGTTGCCACTGCAGTTGCGCTCCCCAACGTTTATGCCGGGGTAACTAAATTTAATATCTAGCTGCAAAACCTATTGGCCTCACCCCGATATATAACAATATTGTTAAAAAGCCAACAATTAAACTCCTCTCATAGCACCAAAACCTTTAGTTCGAGACAAATTGTTCATGTAACTAAATACGAAAACTAAAATTTAAAAAGTTTTCTGTGCAACATTGACTGAAAACGTTTGTTTCTTTTTTGGGGCAAATTTTTTTTTCAAAATATTACATTCATAGTCCGGATATTATTTTAAAAATAATAAATTTTATTTTTATTGCGTCTTAGTTAAACACCTGTATATAACGTCTCCGTGCAAAATATTGCAATTTTGTCACTTCACCAAGTTTTCATTATCACTTTAATTTCTTAGTGACGTACTACGTAACGAAATACACACGACGTAACTTCGTTTTCCGGACGGTTCACTCGTTGGGAGGTTCAGCACAACACTTCTTCAATCTCTCCAGCAGTATCAGCAGTATTCATTGCACATCACACATGTCGTCACAAACTCACTTGTGGAACCGCACCTGATATCGCACCAGAAACGCACCCGCTAACTCGCTCTCTAACTCTCACTTGCCAATGGAAACTTCCACAGAACATTCTAGAACTTGCTGGGCACATGTTCTGGAGGCGGGGGAAGGAAACTTCCAAACGATTTTGGTTATCTTCCGATAGCGCTTCTGGTGTTTTTGCTGGGCGAGCGCGCCTCCTATCTCTGTTTACCTATCCACTGCCCGTCTACCGCCCTTGGGCCACAGGCGCTATGTCACAATTTGTAGCTACGAATAGAGTAAAAGCTTACAAACGTTAATTATGTTAAAATATCTGGACGGTATAAACAGGCCGTAGGTATAATTTTACTAATTCCTTGTGACGTCCGCTATAACTGATTAAATGTGGTACAATTTTGCAATAATAATTTTAGATTGAAAAAGAGATGGATTCTACTTTTTTATTAAAAACCTATGAGAGCGAAACAATTCTCAAAAGATAACACGTGAATTTTGATGGTGAAGAAAACTTACGGCAGGTAAACTATAAAGTTCATTATGTTTGTCATATGGTTTCGTAGTTTAAGCAGTTTTCGAAATGTTCAATGCTTACATTTGTCAAACGATATATAACGTTATTCTTGATAGCTTGGATTTTTTTCTCTCCCCCCTTTCCATCGGAAAAGTTTGTTGCTACAAAATATGGATTTGAATTATGTTTCTTCATCTTGTAGCTAAGCTTTTCCTGTCTAATTTAAAGCCATTCCTAGGAAAACATACATCGCAACGTGAGTAACGTAACATGAAAGGAAGAACGTACATTTAATATGAATACTGACGGGTAACATCACAAGTCATGTTAATGTATCACATTAGTTGTTTATACTGCATATACCACTTACTCATCATGGTAAGAAGAGAGAATGCAGTATTCCATGTCAAAACTCGATTTTAAGATTTGACCGGAAATATAAGTTTTAAAGTCCCATGTTTTTGTGTAATAATATTTTGCTCGCTAACGACGCTGTTGATTATCAGGATCATATTAGTGTCGCTGGTGTACCGGAATTTTGACCCGCAGGAATTCTCTTACATTCTAATAAATCTACTGAAATGGGCTGTCGCTTTTAAAACACTTAAAACTTTTAGAATAAGGTCAGCACCATTTGTTTATGTGCGTATGCTTGTGTGTGTGTATGTGTGTGTGTGTGTGTGAGTGAGTGAGAGAGAGTGAGAGAGAGACAGAGAGATGATTACAGAGAATCACAAAGATGGAAAGCCAGACCTTTTTAGAACATTTTTCTCATCCTAGATAACACCGCATGGAAACTATTTATATTCTTACTTTTTCATTAATGTATCTAGGAATTTTAATTAAAACCTTATTCAAATGGTACAATGCCATGAAAGGTAAACCTTAGAGTTTACTGTGAACATCCTATACAGCCCTTTTTGTTTCTCATTGACTGTATGTAACTACGTAAACGTAAGAGTTCGTCCAGAGTTTGTGGAGAAAAAATGCTAATACAATTCTTTTAAACATGAAATGTTAGTAGGATTGTATTAGGATATTGAAGATATTTCCTGTAGTTTTTTTTTAATTTCCTACTACTTTAAGCAGTATGCCCTTGAAACGCTACGTGCATTCCTTTGTTTCTCATCAACACAATGAAGTCTATGCAATATCGACACTTGCGTCTTCGACTTACTTTCTAGCAACAGACTGACGCCCCAGGCTGTTCCTATACCTGTCTGCATTTGTTGTATTGGAAACATTTCTGGCGAATATTAATAGCATTTACTCCGAAGGTTAGCAGCTGCTGCGTTTGTGACTTAAGAACAGCACAGACCGTGCGGTAGAGGCACGTCACCGTAAACACGAACCGATAGAGTGGCGTTTACGATAGCCCAGTAGTTAAGGTGGGCCGTGACAGTGTTTATTGAAATTCGTGTACTAATCTTAGCGGAGAACTCCACTTCCGACCTCTTCAGCTGCCTTGGTGCGGGCACTGCGGAACCTGAGCACTCGTGGTACTTCTGACGTCACTAGAAGTACGCTGGGCCGAACATTCGAGCCCCTGCCGATAGAGAGCTGTTCGGATTGGGTTGAACTCGACGGGGCAGTGGTTCCTGATACCTATGAGTGATTGGGTACGTCTGGCTGATTTTTCGCCTAGGCGGGGTTGCGAGACGCCTCAATGTTCTCCGGCAACAATCATGAGCTGGATTGCTATCGGCCCTACCGAGGTTTACGGTAGTCACCCTTTGCGTATCCACTTCCAATGCCGCGAAAGCGGGGGGGGGGGGGAGAGGCTTTTTAGGAAACAAGGTATTGGCCTCGTGGGAAAACTTCACGGTTAGAGAGCCGCTCGGATGGCGCCGGCCCTGAGATTTGGGAGCGAGCTTGGGCTCAGGCTCTTGCCCAGGTAGACCTTAAAAGCAAAAAAAAAAAAAAAAAAAAAGACTAGTTAAAGACTATAAACCCCTACATTTTCCAAAGTGGCTACAGTATGTCACCCAATTACCGATATGAATAACTACGTACAAATATTGGAAGAACTAAGTAAAAAATTTGATAGCGATTACAAGATATTGTAAATCTGTCTATCCAACATCTACATATTTGCAACACTATTTTCAATGGATAATGACAGAGTGCAGTCACTGCAATTAGAAATAATTGACTTACAAAATGAATATTGACCAAAGGACAGCTTTTAAAACAAAAGGACTTGTCTTCCTTTAAAAGAAATTTCCCCCAAACAAAATTTCCTCGGGTGCACAAGTTTTCGGACACGATGCTGAGCATATTCGGATCCACTTACGTATAGGAACAATTCTTTTCTTGTATGAAGATAATAAACCACAACTTAGAAATCAACTTTCTGATCTCTACTTGAAAAACGTTCCTTGCTTGCGTATTAGCCAGACTCCAAATACAAAATTATGGCAGAAAGGGAGGAAAACAGCAGCACTGCTGCTTGAAGTGCCGCATTTATATAATCAAATGTCTCAGCAGTTACGAATTTCGGGTTTCTATTAGTACATTAAAATAAAACAGTTGTTATATTGTATTACTGTGGGTATTTTTCATACAAAGTGGGTGTTATTCCTACTGTGTTTGATTGAAATTTGTAATCAGTTGCAAATAATGTATATTGCCATTATAGTAACTCAAAAGAATATTGCGTAGTCTGCTAAAATTCGGGCACCGTGCCGTCACTGTTCAGCTGAAACTTTCCACGCCTCCCCTCCATTCTGTGCTCACAGCAAATATATCGCCGGCCAGTGAGCGATTTTGCTCGCGGTATGACCGTCACAGAGCAAGGCATCTGCCTGCCACTAGAAAGAACATAGAGAATCTGCGAATAATTTGTAGAAAATATGAAAGCAGACTACAATTCGCTGTAGAGAAAGTCGTATAGATTTTTTGTATTAAATTTAAGGTACTCTATTCAAAGATGTTTCAGCTAGGAGGTGGGGGTTTCCTTCCAAGAAGGTATGAGTTTAACTAGTCGAAGGAGGTAGTGTTTAGTTGATCCGAGAAACCAGAGGGGTAAAGACTCGCGAACTGTTAGCCGTTTTCCATTGTAAACGCCACGCGCAGTACAAGTTCAATGTGTACCCCTTCCACCAGCCAAAACCCTAATTGAGAAATAACCAACCCCACCTTTTAGCTAACACTTCGCTGAATAGACAGTAATTATTGTGTTGTATTACCGCACATTAGTGAATCTTGGTGATGGTTGATTACCAATGTATATCTTCGATTCAGAAAAGCAATTTATACTGCAGGGGATGTATAACTGATATAATACTTAAATTCTCTATCAAAACTATTCAATCAGCATTTTTGTTACACTTATAAGTTCATGTCAGTTTTCCAATCTTCAACAGATCTAATTTTATCCAACTATATCACTCATTGCTTTAGAATTCTAATTCTAGTTTGTAAACTAATTCAAGTTGATGATTTTGTGTTTGTGTGTGTTTTTTCTGAAGCAGGGTTTGTTCTGCAATAAACCAGAATTACCCATATAGGTTTAATGTTAAATATAAACATAGCTATTATAAGGAATATCTCAGCAGGAAGTCTGTTGGAATCAACCGATGCGATGTTCTGGAAATCCTGTCGTAAGAAAACCACGTGTAGCTAATTGGCTAAGGTAATAATGCGACTTTCCTTCCTTCCAAGCAAGACGATAGGTTTCAATGGGATATGGAAAATTGAACGTCATGAATAGAAGGCGTAGGAGACATTCCTCTCCCTGATGTATGTTTGTGGACTGTAGCAACCCTGACCATGTCCTCAACAAGAGTATATGTTCTAATAGGTATGAAAATGCCTTACATTTTATATAATGTAAAATTAACTAATTTACTTCCTTTTATTTTAGCAACGGCGGCGCCGTGGCTGAGTGGTTAGACCGCTCGCCTCCCACCGATGCGGCCCGGGTTTTCTCCGGTTTCTCCGGTTTCCCCCGCCATTCATTCCACCCACTGCTCCATCATCACCTTTCCTTTCATCCATTTCACCACCATTTCGTTTCATCTACTTCCTTCATCCCATACCAGGCATCGGGCTGATCACCCATCCTGGATGCTCTGTCTGATCCATGAGTGTCTGCTCCTCGACGGGCCTCTGACCCCAGGCACCCGCTTGTAAGTCCTGGGGGGTGTAAGTCCTATATAAGAGGAGGGTAAACAGATAATGAATGAATGAATGAATGAATATTTTAGCAACTATTATTATCCCACCTATTCTCACGTTTATGATATAGTCAGCATAAGACTGAACATATATGTTTTTCCTTGGCCTAAGTAAGTAATTTTGATAACGTAAAGAAGCAGTAGATGTATACTAGTGACCAAAATCATACAAAATGATTACCAGAGCTAACACAACTTTTATTTTTATTAGCGATTTAAGCCTTTCTCAGCACTGGAAGCTAAATATCTACCAGTGGTTGTCCTGGTCGTAAGCCAAGCTTTATGTGGCCGAAATCTTGAATTAAATCCTGGATATAATTGACTTGTATTCATTAATATATAATTATAACATGTTTTTGTACTTACTAGACTGTGTTTAGCAGTTAAGGAGACAATTTTGTATGTTTAATGCGCAGTATAATAGTCGACCATGATACGAGTGCGTTTGTAGGAGGGTGCCATTGATTTTGTTGACAATGCGAACGTCATCAACACTCGAGATCAGAGGAATGAGGGGCAAGGTAATAGGGAATATACAGTTCCAAAATGGAAAATCACTGCATTTGCAGGCCTTAACCTTGTTAGTGAATATAACTTGGATCTGTGGACATTTTCTTTATTTGGCTGTCCTTCCAATGGCCCGCCAACCTGTTCCGTAACTGTTTAGTTCCTACCGCATGCACTCATACTGTGGCCGACCGGTAACAAATTTCGAAAATTTTAAAACTTATGTCTTCGGCCCCTTCTGTACCATCCTTTGCTTTTTTAGTTACCAAATAATGAAAAATAAAGATGATAAACTGCCTCTAATGGTCAAAGGGGAACTTTACATGGTCTACCTACCGTTCTAAAGCTGTACAACGCACCCAGCACTGCTGTTCTTCACTATGTCTCACGGTTTGGGAAAATTGTTCCCCTCTCGAAATTCCTTTCCCGACACGGCTGAATGACAGAAGGGTATCGACTACAAGAGGTAGCGGTCTTTCAGCTTTCGGACTTAGTATATTATGTCGATATTGGATTTTATGTTCACATGGGTCGATATAAGGCTGTTTTCTATTTGTAAATTCGATTACGAAAACATTTCTTTCAAGCATATAAAAATCTGTTCCCTACAGAAAATTGGGAAAGGAATACTTTCAGATTTAGAGAAAGTTTGTGAAAGAACATGTCTAAACAAGTGAACAGTTGTATGTGCTACAGAAAACTATTACTCATTAATTAATGACATATGAATAATTATATTAATTTGAAAACCTAGAACAAACTTTTAAAGCTTGTAATCGTTAAGTAACATCGATGTATAATTATTTAATTTATGATGTATATTTGCAAATTATCAGTTTCATCGTATCGATAACTAATGAAATTATAACATTTGAAATTAATATTTTTAACTTTGTATCAATTTTATAATACAAGTTGATCTCTCATTTTTCCTTGATTTACATTGCTTACAGACACAAGGGTGATTTATGAAACGTATTAGAAAGTAATTAATAATTAAGCATTGAAAGATAACAAAACTGAAAAATATAAAGTGGGAAATTGAAACTTAGACCACAAGGTATATATATTCACAAACTCTTTTCTATGCTGAGGATATACTACTAAGTAGTAGTAGTGCTCAAAATTTACATTAACAGGGCAATAGAATGAGCCAGTACATTTGAAGAGAGAGGTACGAAATTAAATATAAATAAAAGTAAAACGATGAAGACTGGCGAAGATGAAGATATGAATATAGAATGGAAACACGAAAAGTTGGAACAAGCAGATACAATAAAATATCAAGGTACAGTAATTTCTACTAATACAGCAGATGATGAAATAAGTAGGAGTAAATAAAGGAAAAAATACCTATTACAACATCTGCAATAGAATTATTGGACAGATAAAAAGAAATATCAAATAAACGTGAAAATAAAAAAATATATAAAATAGTACACAACTTGCTGTATTGTATGGGGCGGTAACATGGGTGGTGTTAGGTAAACTTAAAAGTAGAGTAACAACCTCAGAAGCGAAATATGTGGGAAAAATTGAGGGAACACAGAGAAAGATAGAGTTAGAAATAAAACTATTACAGAAAACCTAAATATAGATCCGTTAGTGGAAGAGATAGAGAAAAGAAATTTAAAATGGTACGGTCACCTATCAGAACGATGATCAGCGTAAAACAAAACAAGTATTTGAAGCAACGCCGGAGGGAAGCAGGAGACGGAGAAGACCAAGAGAAGAATGGGAACAACACACAGGGATAGAGCTGGATGCATTGAAGAGAATGGTGCAGGATAGAGAAAATTACACAAATGCATTAAAGGCCCGGTGCCGAAAGGCAGATGGAAAATGTAAAGAAGAAGTATTAGAAAGTAAAAATAAAATCTTCTTTTAAAAAAAATTGCTAAATTTGTAAATGTGCTGCTGGGTTAGACGAACAGTATCCAAACATGCCCAATTTCAATCTAAATTAGCTCCATCATATCCAGTATCCTGGTTGTTGCTGCAATGACGTATGAATGCAAGATCCGAACACAATACCCTTTAAAAAATCTAAAGTATAGGAAGGGCGAACGAGGAGACCACCACATGTAATCCAACGAATCTTTTAGTTTGTGAACCGACTTGTTTTGCAAACAGCTTTACCTTATGCGCGTATAACCGCAGTGGTTTAAATTCTTGTTGAAGTATCCGCAAGCTTGGTAGATTTGTATGGGCTACGAACAAAGGGTTCTAGCCTCTTACCCTCGCTCTTCAGAGCTTCACGTGTTTTTGTTTTTGTTTCTTTTGCACTGTCTGTAGACAAAATTATTACAAACCATTCTCTAATGGGTTTGAATTAGATGAAGTTTTGTAGAACATTTAAACATTTATTACGGACTAATAATTGAATTACTACTATCCGGGCTTATAAGGCGTGGATTAGAAGGCATGGTTGATAAGGACGTTTCGCCAAATACAGCGCTTGGCATCTTCAGGGTGAAGTGATTCAGTTGTCTGCGGTGGTCAGAGCCTGAATGCGGAGACCGGAGGATGGCGCTCTTAACTGAATCACTTCACCCTGCAAGCCCGGATAGCAGTAATTCAATTATTACTCATGACGACGGCTGTGAAAGGCTAAGTATGTACATCGATTACGGACTTTCTTTGTGTAAACCAAATAAATGAATGTGTGTGTATTTAAATTGAGCTATGGAGGCACTGATCCCTAACGATTGTAAAGGTCCAGCAGACCGTACGAACTTTTGTAAAGTAAAGAAGGCCAGAAAGAAAATAAAGGATTAGAAAAATAAAAGCTTCGCTACAAGAAAACATCAATTCAATAAAGGCTAATATACCCTATAATGAAATATACCAACTTAAATAAAAACGACACGCAAAGCATGGTAAACCGTGTTACAATTCATTATAATGTCCTAAAGAACACTCAAGGAAACTAAATACCACACCTGAACAATAACGGAAAAATTAAATAAAATAGCATAAAAATAAAGCATCTTCACACAATAAGATAAGTTCAGCTCTGCCTCCCAATCCTCTAATATAAGCCTTCTCACATCGCTGCTGTTTCACGTTAAGCAATAACCAATCCTTCCTTGTCCTTCCTGCCTGTCAATAGCGCCCAACATGCCCTTAACACTCTATTCCAGGTATTCAAGGATGCTAGTATGTATTTTAACTTTTATTAACTTAGAGCATCTGCAAACTATATAGTTCATACGATTGTAATATCGGGGACGACTGAATATATCACCCTGTATATTTGGTTTTAAATAATTACCAAGCTTAACACAAAAGGAAGGAGTTATAGAAATGATTTTCTGACGAATGATTTACAAACATTCTAACTATATTTTCAGCTGATTAAGAGCATTGCTTTTGCGCATCCTTGTAGGAAAACAACCGTGTCCCTCACCAACCATAAGCTTACCACTTTTAGTTGTTATAGAATGATGGTAAAGCTGTTAAACCGCTGTTAGAATAGAAATGAGAATGAACTAAAGTGCTGGTGCGTGCATCTGGACCGCTATGCATGTTGCAGACACTGAAGGGAAGAAGTACTTCAGATTTTTTCCCGCTACAGTTATCCAGCCCCTTGTCCCTCCTTACATCCCCCGGGCGAGCTCTTAAGAGCCCCTTGCCTGCAGTTTGCCTTTCCCGTAACTTGAACCGCCAAAACAACGGGGCAGAAGAAGAAGCGAAAAAAGATGGAAGAAAGAAAAAAAAAACGTTTCGATATTGACCCGGCTCCTAAACCACCCCTAGAGTTTATTGCCACTTGCAAAGTAATGCAAAAGAAGGAAATGATGTCGAGAGGGGTGGAAGTGACGGAAAGGGGTAGAAATGGTTAGAGAATTAAATGGCGGAATGGGAGACAGGACGGAAAAACGGGTGGGGATTTAAAAATAGAGCTTCCATCCTTTGATCATCAAAGTGGATCAGTCACAGCGTAAAATGAACATCCGGAAACAGGCAGATAGCGGACAAGCCTTTAACAATTGTTCCAGGCAGAATTTTTATTTGCCAATATCTGCAAAAGTAATCGGTGCGAATTCAGTTAAGTTCAGGCGATGAAATAACAGAGTAATTCTTGCCATAATCTCCTTACTTCTATCAAAGTATTTAGAAGAGCGAGTTTAACACAGTCTGCTTGCCCCTCATTTGTTAGCTTATACAGAAACATCATAATATGTTGCTGAAAAAGTGCTTAAGGCTAACGAGGTTTTTGTCGGCAAATGTTAGGAATGTATTCAATTATATGCATAGCTGTAGGATATTTTCTTTGAAATAAAAAATTTCGTTTTTTAGAGTTAATAATTAGGGTTTTAAGAACAGTTGTAACAAGCAAAATCCATGTAACGTGCAATTAGTAGCAAAATAAGCTATTGGTGCAATGAAAGAATTTTACAAATCTCTCTTTAAAGTACATTGAATAAATTAAAATGCAGAAAAACTGAGAGCACAGTGGTTTCTCGAACAATAATTATAATCTGATAATAAAGGCAGAATAACATAAAATATAAAAATAATATAACATTAAGATACTTTTTTAATTCTTGTGTGTTACAATACCTACACAATAAACATATATTGAGAGGTAAAAGATCAAAAGGTTAAAACTTAGTTCCAAATTTGAAACAAACACAAGACTGTCATTTATTAACAACATTTGCGCTTTACTAGCATAAACCTGAGCGCTCTATAAATTCTAAACTACATTACTTCAATTAAGTAAAAAGATGAGGGTTAGAAATTGCTTACCTTAATTAATTCTATAAATTGGCTACCTTAAAGTAGGATAATCAGCGATTTTACTTTTAGGAAGACAGGTGTATGAGAAATCAGTTGGAAAGTTAGGCAGTATTTTATATCACAACACTGTAAATGCCACAGTGATTGTAGTGTAAATTAGCATTATTGTATGACAATGATTTGAGATTTTGTTAATTATAAGCATTGTTAGGAAATAAGTTTACACGGCCTCACTGAAACTGACAATAGGAGCGGGTAACAATGTAGCGAGGGGGTGAGTTGTTTATCAATTAGAAGAGACAAACAAATGACGTCAGAGTAGCGCGCTTTTCTTTAGAAATGGAGGGAATATCTTCCCTAGAGCATGTGTGTTCGTAATTTTGATTGGATATAAAAATAGACGCTAATGTTGGCGCGCTTTATTAACCAATAGCAGCTCTGTTATAATGTTTAGGTATATCGGGGTGAGGGAGTATAAATTATGAAGCCAGAGACAACTATCGCACAGTTTAACAGAATCATTCACGAGTTACACGTCGCGCAGTTCAACAGAATCGTTCACGAGTTACACGTCGCGAGTCCAACAGAATCATTCTCGAGTTACACGTCGCGCAGTCCAACAGAATCATTCTCGAGTTACACGTCGCGCAGTTCTAAGAAATATCTCTCGCGAGTTACACGTCAAGTTGATCTATGGAAGCATTCACGAAGTACACGTTACGCAATTCTACAGAATCTCTCGCATCGTGAAGTTAGTTACAAATGTGAAATACTCGAATTAATAATGTGCGGCAAATAAGTGATTATAGTTACATCCGAAAACATAACAGTTTCAGTCGGGCGTGTATCAAGATTAAATATATGAAATTAATTCAGTGTGACGGCAATAAAAGTGTAAAAACAAATTCTTTTATCAGTGTTATCTTTTAGTAACAACACCTTTCCGTTTACGCACCCTGTTTAAGAGATTTGCTCGATTGAGTAATAATAGCTAGCTGGAGGACAAAGAACCCAAAATCCAAAATAGTAAAACAATAACAGGCGCTCAGGAAATAAGATAACACGAATGATACCGCGACAAATGGTAGAATCAGACGACTGAAAAATTCAATACCATAGCCGGAACCCGGGAGGTCCGTGATTCAATTCCCGGCTATGACATTCAATTTTTCAGTCGTCTGATTCTACCTTTTCCAACCCTGTCCAACACACAATTAATTCCATTAATTGTCCTAATAAGGGTTGAAGCTATGAAACCCGGGACTTAAAGTACTTACAACATTATAGGTCGCCATTGGGGTATGTCATCTCAATACAATTTGAGATCTCCTTGTGGTTTACCGGGAAAAATGGGAATCAGTTGGGGTATTTAATGTCGTACCGGCAAGTTGCCATGGTAGCTTAGTGGCTAGAGCAACCGGACGGACACTGGAAGTTTCTTGGTTCACATCTGGCTGTGGCATTGACTTTTTCAGTCGTCCTTTCTAACCAACACACGCTTGTGTGGAAGAACAATTAATTACCACAAATTAGTTATTTGTACTGTTGTAACACAAAACAGCCACATAAAGCCGTTCTTGGTGTGCAACCCTTTGAAGCCGTAACCTTGACTTCAAAGAAAACGCTTATGTTGCTCTGTTGACGAGTACTATGGTGTCATCTCATAGCTCATTCTGTTTTATCTCGCAGCTGCTCTAGTGCTATAGCTACGAGGTTATTTTTCTTTATCTTGACATATGCGTGTGTGTAACGTGAAAAGATAAACCAGTTTGTTAGCTGAGAAATTGTTATGTCAACTAAAGTGTTCGGTTTGAGAATGGTCACCAACTGTTGAACTTACGAATTCTTTACTTGCTGAAAATAATTAAGCGAAGCGTCAGCTGCTGTAAGTCGCAGAATTGTTACTTGGAAAGATCCCTCTCAACAGCCGCTAAATCTTCCTAACAAGGCGCGTTCATGTGCGCTACACAATTTAAAAAATACACGCGAGAGTAAGTCACAAGAGAGAAAAAAAATCTCAGGAGAGTCATGAATATGTCACGAATGTATACATAAAGGTGCCACGAATATGTCTCCGATTTAGAACAGGTGCTCTTTTCTTAACTTAAGCTCCGACTACCTATGGCTACCCCTACCAACGTTCCGACTTATGAGGTCCAATATTAGAATTCTACGTGTACCTCTCTTAACTTATTGCTACGCAATACCTTTCACTTCAATAATGTACAGAATTTCTGTCCTCGTAACTTTTAAAAAGTATTGATAACCCTAACTGCATTCCAACAATCTTTAAGACAATCTGATCTACACTCGACTTTTATTAATGTCTTTCTTACACGACTTGCTAATTACCTTTTTTTTCCGGACAAATCTTTCAACTAAAACGTATTACATTATACATTGAATTAATATAAATATTTATATTAATTATTTGTTTATATTACTATAATTTGTTTATTTAATTATTTATGTCCTCCCATCAATAATTACAGTAGTACACAGTATTTATGTAAAATGTTTATTCTAAAATAAATATGGGAACAAAGTCAAAATTACTGCCGTCATCGATAGGCAGACAATGCTGTGAGCGCTGATGAGCTATCTCCAAGAACCGAATCCCATTGTTGGAAAAATTATCAAGACAAGGGACATTTTTTCTGTGTATCTATATTTCAATAACTTTGTTCCATAAACATTTATACACACTGATAATAATGATACAATTATGAAAAATAATTTGGGCACGATTATTATTATTATTATTACTATTATGTTTCATAAAGACAGTTGTGTGACCCCCAGTAATAAAAAGACATAAGTTAAATGGCATATTCTCGTCTGTTACCCATATTAATATTGTTTGATTATAATTAATTAGCGGTACTCGACCAGCCAGAATAAAGAGACTCATTCGTACTGTTACCCTCTGTCCATATTTTGGAATGATGTAAACAAATTGCCTATCAACTGTCTGGAAGTATGAGTGTGTTGAGGTAGATGCTGACGCTTGGAGAGGTGGGGAGACACACACTTCAATTGCAACTTAAAGAGTCGCCTTCTTAAGTGGGCCATTCTTTTGCAGCTTTTCTATATGAATATAGTACGTTTATTACTAAGAAAGGCATTTTTGACGCTATAAAGTCGAAGATCTAGACTATATTCTCATTCCGGACTTGTCCGTTTACTTAGAAAGCTGCACTTTATAATTTCGTTTTTCAAAAGCTCCTACAGATTCAGTTTCAAATATCCTGTTGTAATATTGGTTCAACAAAATGGGTATCTTAAATTCAGTGTGTAATACATTAGTATTCGATTAATGTGTAAGTTTATAAAAATCTCTTAACATTTTTTGACAGGAAAAGACGGATGAAGGAACGTTATTTTGGGCTGATTGATTATTCTTAAATTACTCCTTTTACATTCAAATTTATTCAAATGGAATTACTAAACTTGTCAATTGTAATTCCTTATTTGTTTAGTTACTGTGAGCTCAGGTTTAACATAATGTATACAGTTGTTTTATTTACAGATTATTATTGCATTAAACCTCTGAATTAAAAGGTCACAATTGTTAAACATATAGTCTTCTAACCTGAGAAACAACAACTGATGAGTATGCAAACTGTTTTATCCAGATCCATATTGGGCAAGGGGTTCCTGTTACCTGATGAGAGAGCTTGAGGGCTAGCAACTGTGGCGCTCATAGGGTAAGCCTATCTCTGCGGGGTTCTCTAAAGCTATTCATTATTCACCTTAAAGAATAAGGAGTCTCTCTACATAAATAACAAAGCTAGGTTAAACAAATAGAAAAATAACTTTCTTTCTGAGTATTGAAATCTGAATTGTTTCTTCGTGTGATATTATCAATCTGATTTGCTTGTTATAAAATTAGTGGCGCAAATAGTTTTCATTAATATTCAGAATCTAACTGGACTATACGTTTTTATATCTTGAAAACCAAATTTAAGCATCTAAAATAGACCCAGAAACATTTACGCATGTCATAATTACTGTTTTAGGCACCTAAAGTAAAATACCAGGAGTCAAAATGGGAGTTTGCTCGTCCACATGTGTTTATACTGTCCACGTTACTTAAATGAAAGATGCAGTTATTAAGTAGCAAGTCACATGGTGACACGTACCTTTATTTAGAATCATTTTATATCTTAAATTACGTCAGTTATGATGAGTTCATATCCTTTTTAAAGATACTGATACACTTAGTAAACAGTTGAGTCAACGTAGCATCAAAATAACTTTATAGCTCAAATTACTAGCAGCGTTTTAGTAAGGTTTCATACCATCCTATATAAAATATCCCGTGCGTTGCAAACAGTAATTAAAATTCATCCCTGTATGCTCTATGATGAAAAAGTTTGAATCAGCAGCTGTTTGCACTATAAATATTTAATTTCAGCATAATATTTGCCCTGTATTAGCATCCGAAAACTCAGTTAATATGTTTAGCACATTCATGCCTAGGGCAACTGCCCCTGCACCCCATACACACTCTGAAACTCTCAAAACAATACGAGATGACTTTAGCAGGACCTTCTCTACCCTTTCCTCAATAAAGCATTACTACAGTTTATGCTTTTATCTACTTCACGTTGATCAAGATAAACATTAGTAAACATGGTATTGTTATACGTTTCCTTGTAGGAAGAAGGGAATTAAAGGAATGCAATTGACAATCAATAGTCAAATCTTAAAAGGGGATTGCTATGTGATGACTTTGAAATTCCATTCTCTTACATTCACATGACCTCTGTTTATCTTTATTAGTGGATATACAAACTATTCTTACAAAACTTATTTTTTATCTACTACATTCTAGTCCAAATAAACCTTTGCAGAATTAGCTACATAACGCATTTCGTTATAGATACAAAGGGACAGCGATAGTCAAATGTTTAAAAATTGGACGCTATATGCTGTTTCAAAATTCCACACCGTTTCCATGCAATTGAGAGAAACCACTGAATGACAACCATATTCACTGACTAAAAAGTTGTTAAACAGACAGAAAAATAGTTTATTCCTTAGTATTCTTTGCATTGTTTGGCAATATCATCGTTGTATATGTATTGTAACTTCGTTTAGTTTTTCAACTGCCTCTCAGTTCTTAATGTCACCGTTTTTTTTTATCCGATTTAACTTCGCTGGGAGTTCACTTCACTCTGTTACTTCACTAAGGTGAACTGGTTCAATTCTCCATCATTTCACTTTCTTCGTGATGTAACCTCCGCTTCTGGAGTGGGACACCTCGCTCACTGCTACCTTCACAGAACAATAACACCTACCGCCCCACTCCAGGAGGAATCATGAAGTGAAGGAACGATCCTAGGCAGACAGGTCCTACAGACACGCAGAAATTTCTCAACATTTCCTGCCTGGAAGACCCAACCCACTACTGCAGCTGCCCAGAGAGCGCAGCGATGAACGACGCTTGCAACCAGGCAGCCCTTTTGTGTCTACGGGGAATACTCTTTCCTTGCCATATGTCCGGCATCGTCTCATACTACGAAACTTGGAAGCACACCTAAAATGCAAGAAGGAACTGAATGAAAGGAAATTAAATCGTGGTAGAAGAGAAACCACTATAACATTCGCTTACTGGCATAGAAAACCACGAAAAACTCAAGATCAGAATGGGTAATCGACGGGAATCGAACTCGGGACCTTCCAATTGCGAATATCACACCCTACCGCGGAGCCAACTAGTTTAGTGGAAACTGTATAGTAGAACAACACCAATTGTAGTGTACTAGAAGGAATGAAAACGAAAATTGGGGGAAAAAATCCTTCAACCAGAAAAACATATTTTCAGTTCTTTGTCTCCTTAAATAGCTACGAAATGTGGCACAATCAACTTCTTGTGCCAAAATACGTTATCGTGGTTATTCTTGGTATCTGCGCTAAAAATATAAAATCTGTGTGTCACAGATCATTAATTTAGGTTATAAAGGGGTCATATATGAATTCTGTTATTAGCGTGTAATATTCTCTCAGAGAGCGTTTGTTTTAATTCACGTGCTGTGGTTTCCTAAATAACGCAGCGGAAGCGAAAAGGAGAATGCATATTCTGGGCCAAATTCACACTCCCTTTCCTCCCGACCTTATGCGTGCGCGTACATACACAGGCATACACGTGCGCACCTGACAATGGTTTTGAGATGGGGAGAGAACTTTTAAAACACCCATTAATATTCCCCACACGAAATCCAGCCTTTTGAGTCCTCCTGAATCCCTGGCTCTAACTTCATAATCCTGGCTAGAGCCCAACAAACCCCACCTTCTAGCTCCATGCCATTTAGAGCACTAGATATAGAGCAATAAATTTGTTTACCAAGATCTTAACAACAACCTATAGCACGATTGTGTTTTAACAGTGCTTGCGAGGCGAGAAAATAATATATCTTTACTACTTGCTTCTTGGCACATTAACAAAAATAAAACATCTCGTAAACTTTTCTAATTGAAAGCTTTTCCCACGATCCCAGCCCACATGGGGAGTAAACTGAGAATATGAATAGTGACAGTAGCGGTTAAAAACAAATGTTATAGGTACATTCACATGAATTTCCCCGCCCAATATCGTTAATTCTTTATAAAAATTCTACGGAAGGAAATATTCAATGCCATAGCCGGGAAAAGAACTACGGATCTTCTCGTTTCTGTTCGGTAGCTCAGATGGTTAGAGTAAGACGGAAACCGGAAGATCCGTGGTTCAATCCCCGGTGGAATCAGGCTCTAGTGTACGAGTATTACCATTTATTGAACTAATAGTAGGTTAAACTATGAAGCCCCGGCTTTCAGTGCTTACAACATTGTAAGTCGCCATTGGCTACGGAGAGAGGTGGTGCCGATCCGATCCATGTTTTTCTTCGTGGTTTCCCCGGATCGGCGGGTGAATGCTGGAAGTGTTCATCTTCTAATACGATTCTCCTCCCCCCATTTCCTGTACCCATCATCGTCCTAGTCATCTGTTTCAGGGTTATAGGACCCGGGACGGTATTAGGTGGGTTGTGGCTGGACGGTGGCTGTGCGATTTGTGGAAGTTTTATTCTGATGTCGTCCGGGACTGTTTGGCTGGAAACCGCCTCTGTGTCCTTTCGGGCGGGAGCTCCTTTAGCGGACATCTGGTGCCTCGGAGCACAATACAGTACGCTCGGGCGGTGTTGGATGCGTTTAATCTGATAAATTTAGGAACGCCTCTACAGTTGTGCCCGTCGTCACCC
This sequence comes from Deroplatys truncata, assembly GCA_030765065.1. Classification (NCBI taxonomy): domain Eukaryota; kingdom Metazoa; phylum Arthropoda; class Insecta; order Mantodea; family Mantidae; genus Deroplatys; species Deroplatys truncata. Next base: position 113,910,104 of record CM060986.1, read on the forward strand.
AGATCTTGTCGCCTTTCGGGTCTTCCCCTCATCCCTCCCTCCCGAGGGTCATGGTAGAAGCACAAGGGGCCGGCTGGCCTGCGTGAGGTGTTGTACTTCGGTTTCGGGGACTCTCTCCTTTCGTCCATATCTTTTTATGTTTCTACCCTTAAGGAATGGTCCGCGAGATAACAAGCCCTCGAGGAGATGACTCAGAAGAGAGTGTGAATCACAAACTAATTTCTCCTTTGCTATATAGGCGTGCTACAAGATTACAATTAGGAAATACATTTAAGTAGGTCTCCACATCCTAAAATCAACATTAACCATAAAAACCATATAGTTACAAGTCTCGTAACTATAGAAGTTAACATTCTAAATGTTTGGAGTATTCGTTATAAACAAGTTGTAAATTATTTGGTGAGAATGTCTTATAATTGCTTTTCTCATTCAGCAGGGAGGAGATCGTATGTGGACATAAAATCAATAATGTATTGAATAATAAAACAATTAAAAACACTGCAGCTTATTTCATCATTTTAATTTTCTTCTCTTAAACAACTTGTTTAGACAACTGCCTCCCATGTGTAAAATTAGGTGATACGATAATAATACATTTTAGAATCTGGTGCGTTATTGTACAACATCTAAAGAACCATGTTTGAATACTCCCATGGATCACTTTAATTAATTTTGAGCATGCAAGGAACTGTATTGCTTTGGTAGACGAAGAGTGAAAACATAACTTAATAGTGCTGCTACGGCTTCCTATTAATATCTATTTCCTAAAGGTAATTGCGTAGTAACAGGCTTATCTTGAATACGCGACTGGCAGCCCGTCGCTCCCAAAGCACCGCTATACGAATCTGTTTGTGTAGTAGCGGAGGACCGGCCCGCCATTTCTTCCCTCGATAATGTTAAAATGCAAAATAAAGTGCAAATGTTAGGGTTAGCTTTCATCATAAAATGTGTTTGAAAGTATAGTCCTCTGCTTCTATATAATTCTTTGAAAATTCCCCAAAATAATGATAACCTGGATTAAGATCTGGTGAGTCATCAGGCTAGTAAATTATTGTTACCAAACATATGTAACGCGAAGCAGCGATTTTCTTGGAATTCTTTCCGCGACAGCCCACATGTCGTCTATTTTTTCCTCGGTTAGAATTGTTGTCTGTAAATTTTTCTTTTTGTCTCACATGGTCCCAGTATATTTAAATAGCCTATAAGGTGTAGATTTGTTAAAACAGTGACATCAAGGAACTTATGTATAAATTATGTAACACCATTCGATAAAAACTTAACATAAAAAGCAAACGCTGTTTGTAGTATGCACCTTGTGTAAACAAAATCAACAGACAGCTTCATTTCCAAAAGGCTAAACCTAAACTGCAAATACCATTACCCTGCGAAAGCACTTTATCGAGTCTACCATAGAGTGAGGTATTTCAAACCCATAGCTGCTGGGAATCATACCCGGGGCCGCCGGTCGCATCGTTCAAGGGAAATGCGCTTAATGTAGTGGTTTTTAAAGAGAATAAGTATTTCTGCGCTGGTAATAGCATAACAATAATTACATATACGATAACGATTTTTAGAGAATGGAAAAAATAAAAGGAACGAAAAAATAAAATATTTGTGATTTTTATTGCTTGTAATATATAACCTCATTTAAGAGAAAACGCAGGAATGCATTAATCCACTGGAGAGTGCTAAGTATACCTATATGATCAGTACAAATATATGTAAACAAAACATTATAGTGTAATTTACTGAACTGCCACTACCTTGCATCGATGGTTTGGATCCAGATTATGAAACTTACCTGCAACAAAAGAAAATAGGTTAATCTCAAATGTAATACACCTTAAAATAGTTTAAAAAACCAATAATAAGAAATTCAAACATTATGATAAACTGTGTTTACCCATAATCTAAAATATATATTTGCAGCTATATAGTATAAACAGGGTTGCCAATTTAGAAATAAAATTCAACTGGCAGAAAAAGTAATGCTTTTACTTCTAATAAAGATCTATAATAGTTTCTCTTCTGCTTACGGTTACCTATAATGGGCACTTTCTTTTGTTACACATCATCTGCTAGAATTAGCTTTGAAACTATTTACCTCGTCTGATTCTTGATTTTCTGTGGCAGAAACGCCCAGAAAATATGTTATTACTACGATCATTGAAGTGATGAGGATAATAGTTGTGATAATGATGATGTTAATACAGAATCTAATTATTAGTATTCCACCATAAAGTTCTCCACAAGAACTACACATAGATTACATATATTTCCCTTATTATATTTAGTTTTTTTGGATTTTTTTCAGCATCTAATTTGTTGGTCTTATAGCGAAAATCCATCTTAAGCTCTAGTACTTGATTCATGTTTTATTATTTTCTTACCTCCGGTCTCCTTCTCGGTGTCCAAATATCACATGCACAGAGCAGCAGCATTATGAAGTTGCATTTAAGTATTTAACTTTTATAATACGCATTTTGTAGAATTTGACTTTACTGCTAATCCTATATCTTGGTGTATCGCCATTATATTATATCCAAAGTAATTTAGGATTAATGGTTCATTTCTTACATGGCAATCTTCCTCGAAATGCTAGGATTTTTCTTTACTAGAAAATACTCTTAATTTGGGCGTTTCATATTCCTTCAAATTAAGACACTTTTATTTGTAATTCATCCCGTTTCTGCTAAACAATACTTGGCCGTCTACACAGAGAATTGTATTAAATTAACTATTGTTAACTCTAGGGGTCGATTAAACTTTTTGCCACTTGAGAATCTCGTACTTTTTGTGGTCACAAGGAACCAATATATTCAACATTCTTATTTCTTACGTACCTATTAACTTAGTCAGATTTATAAAATTCGTTCTTTTCCAAGTGCATTCAGTGTTTCAGTGCATTCACATCAAATTCCACTGAACACAGTCAAAAGCTTTCCCATATTAAACAAACAAAAAATTCATTTTGAAATCATTTATATCTGTCTTTTTACTACTTCCCTAGGTAGGGAAGGTGTTGCATTCCACCCAAAAATTTGCCACCGAGATTTCATCGGAAATATATGTTTTGAGGCTACCTGAATAAAAAAAATTAAAAAAGTTCCTTGTGTACGTCTGAACATCATAACTAAAAATCGAAAAGTGGGATAGATACCATTCTTGATACTAATGTCCAATACCTTCCAAAAATGCTACACGAAGATTTTGAAGAGAATCCCGCCCACCCGCAACTACGCTTTACATAGAAAATTTTTATGTTTCAAAAATGGCGAACGATTTTGTTCAAAGCACCAAATATTAAGAATATTTGCAAGTCAAATAAAATGTACTACTTGAATTTTCTAGGAGTAGCCTGTGAAGTCCTCTTCAGCCGGAAGGAATTCTGTATAATCTTGTATAACTGGTAAATGTTAAGCAATAGACGAAAACGTACCATACAAAAAAATTAGATCTCTTTAAAATACACAATTTACTTCAAATGAGTTTTTCTATGGCATAACTGTAGCGTCCAATTCTCAAATATTTCGACTATCACCTTTCTCTGTGTATCATTAACGAAATGCGCAATGTAGCTATTTTTTCAAAGGATTATTTAGATTAAAATGTAGTAAATAGAGAAATGAGCTTTAGTAAGAATGGTTTTTATACCCACTAATAAAGATAGAGGATAGAGAAAGTCATATGAATTTAAAACATGCGATTTTTAAAGTAGTTCTTGTAGTAAGTTAATATGTTCTGATATTCATATATTAGAATTCACATTGATTAGTTACATTTTATGTTTGCAAAATATTTTATAAGCGATAGCTAAGGGTTTGTGCTTGTATATTTTGAATGTATTATCCTTAAATGTCTGCTGTAAAAGCGGGGTTTTCCATTTCTTTAGAATGCATTGCACTTAATACTGATATATACTTAATCCTACAAATTTTTAAATTAATTTTGAAAATATTGATACTCTTGAATATTTATTTATGTGATATTTATTTGCTGATATTTTATTATGATGGTAATTATTTAATAGAACTCATGAAAGGGAAACAATATAGTTCATATCGCAAAGCAAGCATGATGAACTAAACAAAAAAAATGAGTTTGTGAGATACTTGACTTTTACTTTATTCTAATTTCTATTAACTTGTTAGAAAAAGTAATTCTATTGTGGGTCTTCAACATATGAAATGAACTTTGCAGAGAGGGAGAGAGAGGGGGCGGGGAGAGGACGACAGAAGAAAAGTGACAGAGAGGTGTTATAGAATTGGGGAGAGAGGTGGGGAGAGAGTGAGAGAAGTGGGGTGATGAGAAGAGAAGAGGAGGAAGCGGAGAAGAGAGGAGAGAGAAGAATCTGCATAATTAATATAGTAATGTCAGTAAAGCTGGAGATTCTATTCGTTTAAAACCCTTAATTTTTTTGTTGCTTATTGTATTATCACGGGAAGACTCATAAGCGTTTGGAAATGCTGTCCATATTTGCAGATTCAAATCTAAATTAGATACCCCCATGAAGGACTAAAGCACGTGATACATTAGAAAGCATTAATAGTATTTACTATTAACTTGCAGTAATGCAACCAATCAAGTGCAGCAGTAGACTTCCCAGACGATATACAGTAGTTATGTAATAGGCAATCTATGTATTGTTAATTTCCCAACTATGCATTTACTCGAGTCCTTCACAAATTTCCGAGATACGGTTCTCTAACCTGGATATGAAATGAATTGATTATTATATCCTTTAGTCACGCACTGAAACACTAAATTGCTTCAGCAAACACTCGCTGGAAGTTCCTTTCACAGACACGCAGGGAGATGCTAACGTGGCTTAAATTCTGCATTGTTATAGTAAAGAAGATAAAAATACGTGACTTCTACTTACATGTGGTGACGGAAATAAGATCATTGGCGAGAAATTTTTCTTGGAAAGTATAAATTAAGATTGTGTAATGAATGCAGCTTGGAGCAAAGAATATTGATCCCAAAAAAAAACAGCTTCGAGTTATACTGGTACATATTTATATTAGTATTATATGCTGTAACGACTTTAATATTGTAACACCCCACGGGGATGGTTACCCCCGCAGTAGGTGATTACACAGGGGGGTTGGTAGCTCAGTAGGGGGGATGCGTTGGTACTGGGATGGTAGGCAGGCCAGGGTGGCGTTCCAGGATAGGTGGTATTTAAATAAAGCACAGGGGATGCATTGACCCAATAAATTATATTGTTACCTCAAGTGAGTACATTCGGTTTGGGGTGAGGCCCCGGCAAATAAACAGAACTCGGATGAGTCGCATGCTTACCTGGTTAACTGGTGGCGACGGGTCTCGAGACTGACAACTGATCTGACGACTCTTTGATAACTGCCTGGCTACTCTCTGATAACTGCTCGCGATTACTGCTCGCATAACTCTCTGGCAACTCTCGCGACCGAGTCAAAACCCTGTAGTATAAATACGTACAGAGGCGATGACTCGGCGTTGTGCAGCGTCGACGTGCTCTGTTAACCTGGTTTCCACACTTGCGCTGGTTTACAACATATGTTGCAATACTCGGTGCTCAACCTGGTCCGCTACAATATTATGTGTCAGCAACTGGTATACTTCTAATTACCCCAGCGATTACCAAAAATATTTTGGAGTATCTGGAAAATCATTTAAGAGGCCTTCAAATACAACTATTTTGGTAAAGCTGTAAATCTAGAATGTCTACAATTTTAAAATTGAACATTAAACATATTATTAAAACATGTGCATTAATTTGCCTTCTCTTTTTCTCCTGTATAATTAGCTCTGTAAACCACTCAACACTCTAGAATTTGTACAAACCGAGGCTCCACGGTCCAAGTATTAATACTAAATTCACCACTCAACTGACCATTTATACGAGAGTTTAATAATAATAATAATAATAATATTATTATTATTATTATTATTATTATGTACGAGAGCCTGGAGTAGTATTTAAATCGAGCATCTTATCTTCTATAGTTACAAGGCGAAAATTTCAAAGGATTAAAGCTTAAAGTTATAGTTTTATAGTCGCGCAGTTGTACGAATGTCATTTGTATTGTGACCTTGTCCAGTTTCTTTAACTATCACTGTTCTCTCTCACTTCTCACTATCACTGCTCTAAGTTCTCATCCGTTTAGCTTCACTGCAAGTTCACTTCACTAATGTCGCTTCACTCAGGTGAACTAGTTCAATTCTCCGTAAATACACTTCGTTTGTGACGTAGCCTCTTCACGCCGGACGGTTCAATTCATTCGGGAGTCGAACACCAAGTCCTCCACAACCGTTGCTCCGCGATAACACTCGCTGCACGTCACAGAAGCCGCCACCAACTCGCTCGGAGAATTGCTCTTGATGTCGCACGGGAAACTCACCCGCCAATTCGCTCGCTCACCGGCTGATCGACACGATTCACCCTACTGTCGCTACTCCTCACCTCGCAACTCGACTCGCACTGACTTCGCACTCACTCCACCTGTCGTACTTGTCTGGCTTTCAACTCGCGACTGCCTTGACTAGCACTGACTCACTGCCCGCGAGAGCGCCCGCTTATAAAGGCAGTGTAGTCTTCCATAAAAGGTTCTCGAACTTTGTAGACACACTTTCTAGTGGAAAGGGGAGATAAAGCTTCCAGAAAGTTGTGGTTATCTCCCGATGGCGCACCCGCTGTTTACGCTGGCAAGTGGCGTTATCGCTGTTTACTCGGACCGCTCGGCGCCGACCTCCCGATAACCTTGGGCCGTAGCCGCTGCGTCACAATATGCATTTAACAGGTGCATATGTAATTTGTTTCTCGAAACATAGAAACAGCAGTCCATTACTTGCGAAAGACAGAACAGTATTTTGCTAACTATGAAAGTTTGAATGTCGCGTATATATTTGCTTACGAAGAGTTGGATAAATCTATTACAAGTGACTTGTTGAAAATAAACAAAGGATTTGTAGCAAACTACAGAACACAAAAGTATTGTTTCTCTGCTCTCCATCAATCAGCACTAATTTATGCCATTGAATGGAAGTTCAAAGTCGGTTCTTAAAACCTGAAATCTCCAAACAGTGATGTATGAAATACGAATATATTTGTAGCTTTAGGTTTGTTTCAAATAAAAATCTAAACGTTTGTGGTAGTTTGAACTGTTGAACAGAATGTAGATTTCCCGGAAGATAATTAACCTTCCATTACCAATTAAGAATTTCTGATATACCAGGGGTTTTGCATAACCTATGTAAGCTCAATTGTTCTTATCAATTATTAATGAATTATTGTATAGCTTGTTATATACATAATTTTTTCTGTAATCAAAATAAATTGTGTATACGTTTTATCCCACTTTCCTTTTATATAAAAATTACGCCAATTTTGGTGAATTATTGGCTGCATTATTCGATATAATTGTATTTAAATATACAACCTGGTCAGCTTAACAGAATAAATGTGATGAACTACATCTTCCTCTCGTTAGTACATTTTAAAATGAAACGTACTCATTGTTGACACATTTAGCTGTTTAATAGTTGCATTAGCAACAGTAAAACAGCTTTTTACAGGTCATTTTACATAGGGATGTTTTTCCAAAATGCGTTTGTCATTCCTTTATTAGAATTTTAATGGCCGTACGAAAATTACTGCTCTACTGTGAATAGGCTATTAGATCAACAAATTGTGGAAATACTGCCATCTTAGAAACATTATCAAACGCTTAGCAAATATATATTGCAGCTTAGTAGTTTTGCAAAAATTTTATCCGAATTATGTCAAAAACTGAAATTTCTTATCAAGCTAAAATCAATGCATTCTAATACAAGGAGTTGATAATTTCCGACACTTTAACGAAAATATTTAGCCTTTATGTTGTATGGAAATGCAAATTTTCAATAAGTAGGCAAAATGGAATTTTGAGTTAAATCATTTTGTCAGCCTGTAGTTTGAATTATTATTTTAATTTATTTAAACACCATAGGTTAATTTTTTTCAGGATCTGTATGGGTTATACCGTATCAAAAGAGACTTGGCTTTCAGAGGGTTAAGGTATATTCATGAAGAATAATACATAATGGTTCTGTTGGTAAATTGGTTGGAATACATCGACTGTACATCCAATGTTGTTGTTGGTGATGATTCTGCTTGCGTAACCAAAGACAGTAGAGTACGTTTGTCAGAGCGACAGTACAAACACGACTTCTCTCCATAAATAACCTCTCTCCCCCTCCCCTGACTGGTTAGAGTAACAAAACCCCAATTCTCGTAACCCTGTGAACGACCAGCCTAAACTTGTAGCCATGCTCCTATTATCTCCTTTAGATAATGCTTCCCACTAGATTAAACCGTAACTCCGATAATGCGGAAGAATGTGATATATACGACATGTTAACGACCTAAGTCTCTGCCTCGATGGTACATAAATCGCAATAAACACCTGGCTCTATTGAAAGGACCGGCAGAAATATCACTGAAGACAATAACAATGCCAACAAGAACAGGAAGCTGCCGTTTCGCTGTTATTAATGCGATAGGTTATTGTGTACGAGCTCTTAAAAGAGCTCACAGTTTAATCTCCTACTGTTTCACTGATTCTCACCATTTTTTCATTTCAGAACATTACCTTCCTTAGTTTAAAATGAACACGAGTGTGGATTTTAATATTCTAGCCGTTTAGAGGAAATTATGAGCGCCACTTCAGCACTAAGACCTCTTCCTGCACTCAATTCTGGAATTGAAACAATATAACAGTTAAGGATTTCAGTAATACCTAGTCTCTGCTAACTGCGCATGGTTAGTTTCCCTAGTAGAACATATTTCGTATACGGACTTTGTGAAACGTCAATAACTGTATGTTACACACCCAGAAAAAAATGCTGAAATGCTTCTGAAAAATGCGCAAACAAACAACAAATAAAATAGCTGGGACGACTTCGAATTTGTTACATTGCTAAGGGGAGTACAACACAATGAACAGTATTAACGGTCCAAATTCTGTATAAGGCATGGTGCTATAGATAAAAATGCAAATAATGTATAGGGTGGATCAAACAAACGGAAAATTTTGAAATATTGAAATGAAACTTCAGATGCTATATTACAGCAACTCTTATTATATGAAAATATAAAACATAGTATTGTCACGAACGTGACTGAAGAGATCCGTATCGTAATTATTATTTTATATTAATTTGCATTATTGTATTAACCTATTACAAGTTTCTGAATTCATATAAAATGATATTTTATATTTCTTAATTCTGCTCAAGTCTTAGTAAGTGTTTATACGACAGGAAATAGCGGCCTGCTACTTCCCTTGACATTTCCAAGGGATGTCACTATGTCATCATTTCCTTAGGGGTGTCTTTCTACAGACGTTTTAGCTACACCTTAAACCGCGTTACGTCACATAAAATGTTCTAGAACATTGACGTATCGCCTTATGATTGGCCGCTATATTTCAAACCCAGGGCGTCGACAGACCAAATTTTGGTACTCTCTGCCGCAGAATAAAGTGAACCCCCATAGGACTGTGATACCCATATAAAAGAGCACTCGGACGCGGCTCGGGGATTTTCTCACGCGGCCCTGGCACAGGCGGCCCGCAAACGATGTGCTGCACAAATCAACAAGGTATCGGCTCCCTTCATCACATCACGACAGTTCTTCCAGGTAAGACTTGCCACATAATTTAGTAACACCCCCATTACTGTAAGCTCAACACTGCCAATGCATGGTTCGGCCAATGAAGCTAAATATATCAAATTTTAGCAAGCTAAGTGACGTGTTCTGTTCTACCATCTGGTTCCCCAGATATGTTCCCACAGTGTCACAACTTAGCACGTGACAGTATGCCATTTGTATGCAATCATTACTTCTTGATAATGACGTCCTTAAAATGCTCTCCATCGCTGTGCAAACATTCTTGCAAACGCTCTTGAAAGTTTCTCATCGCTCCTTGCAGTATTTTGACTGTAATGTTTCGAAATTAACTTGCTGTCTTCAGTTATTGAATGTTTTACGGTTTGTTTGCGTATACTTTACTTTTAGGTAAAAAGAAATAACTTGCTGTTAAGTCGGGGGATCTTGGAGGCCAAGGAATGTCACCATTTCTCAATATGACATGATTTCCCAACAAATTTCCAATTACGTTATAGAGTCGCGTGCAGTATGTGCTGTTCCACCGTCTTGTTGAAACCAAGTTGTTCTGTTGATCCGAAAATTTCTTGGTCACGTAAGACGTTTTGAATGATTGTGACATAACGAGCTCCATTCACAGTTTACGCGCGATCATTGGCACCATCAAAGAAATATGGACCAATAATATGGCCCTTTAGAATAGAGAGCACTCCAAACCCTTACCTTTTCTGAATGTAGGGGCCGCTCATGAAGTAACTGTGGTTTTTCTTATGCATAATACCGAAAATTCTGTATATTTACGAAGCCGTTCAACTGAAAGTGGGCTTCATCAACATCCATAAATTGGGAATAATATCTTCATCGTGTACAATTTCATTCAAAATCCTTCACAAAGAATAACATGATTATTTAAGTACTGATGATTTATTTTATGCACAATTTTCAACTTCTATGGGTGAAATTTTAAATATTTAGTCAATGTTTAGTTAGTTCTGATGTCAGAGAATATCTTCTGACCAAACGCGTTGGACTATTCTTTAACGCAACTCTAACAGTCTTAATATTTTCAGGAGTACGAACAGATTTAGCGTTACTTGTAGGTTATTCTTCAGTGCTGGGCCTGTTTCCTCTAAATTGTAAACCCAGGTCTTAATTGCACGAGCAGAGGACACAGGATCATGACGTCGGAGTTGAAAGTGGACGCATTGGTCATTTAGATAATAAGATTTTACAGCAAATCCTCGTTGTTCATAGTCCAGTTTTCCATGTTTAATAAATTGCAACAATCAGACTAAACAATGGCATGAAACTAAGCCTTCTTAAATGAATCATGTATCAACAACGTGAAAATAAAAGTTTCCCCGCTTCTTTGGCCCACTCCATACATTGTGTCAAGAAGGGTTAATTACGATTATGTTGTCCTTTCCAGCCGGAATTGTTTTTGGCTGAAACCGAGTATTTAAACCTACATTGTAGCGAAACTCGGAGTGAAAAAATCCTGGGGTTGCAAACAACAGCGGGGTGGTAGGCTCGATGGTAGGGGTGTTTGGTACCGGAGGGGCAGGGATGTATCGGGGAACGAGGTAGCATTAAATAAAGACTGCGTCAGGTTGTATAAAACTAACTAGCGTTTAGGCCATTTTATAAGGCATTTTAGGTTTGGGACCACCGACGGCAGCTTAAATGCCCATTACCAAAACTTGCACGGAGATAATTCTGACAGGACCTGAGACACTAGTAATATAAAACTGCATGGAGAAATTGGGGTTGGAGACCCAAATTTAACTCAGACAGCGTGGCAGAGATAAGATTGACCTACAAACGTGGTCAATAAATACACTTCGCCATGTTACCTGAACAAAGAGTTGTCCCTGTTGCACGGTTTGCTCCAATTATACCACTTTATGAAATCTGAAGCAATTTCCCGGTTTGGATGGAATCCCACGAAGGGTCGTTACAATTTATACTGTAAATGATTCTGCCTTCAGAAACTTACCGGATCTCACATTCATAATTTGTTGGAAGAGCACTGAACATCACCAGTCATCGCTGGATTTTAGTGTCAGAGCCTACCTAGATATTCGAACCTCGCTGTGGTGCTACCAAATGTATGCAAGGGAAGGGTGCGGTGATTATTGTACACAGATGCTAAAGGGACTTTAGCACCATTGTTGTGAAACACATGTTTATATTAAATGCACCAACAAATATTTGATTTTCGCATTTTATTTATTTACGCTATGCTAAAAATAAAGTTATTTCAATAAGTTCAAAGCAAGCTTCGAAGTATACACCGGCAAAGACACCTATAATTTTCGAAAGTTGATCATTTCAAGCCATTTTTTTTGCTTGACTTTCAATAAGTCATACGGTATCATCGTGCTATACAGGGTTAAGACAAAACTAGATGAACATTGTAAACAAGTAATTTTGCAATTGAAAATATTTGCTATTATTGTGCTTATGCTTAATGATTTGATTCCTTATTACGCCCAATTGCATCAAGCATGTCATTAATGCGAAAAGTAAACAACCTAAAGAGTCCAAATAATTCATTAACTATTCTATTATTACCTCTAAAATTCTGTACTAACAAATAATTGTTGCCATTTTCTTGCGAGGTCAACAAATAAATTAAATACAATCGATCATAATGGGCAAGCTTGTCTCACTCCTTGATTTATTCCCATGTCGTCACTAGAATATTTAAATTTCTCATTTTTATTGCAGTTCCTGCATGGAGATTTTGGATTGTTGTTTCATTCAATTCCATATTATATTTCCCTTTAGTTATTCAAGCACTTTAACGTAAGCTACAAAAGCTTTTCTTCTCTCGATGTGGTAAAGATAGGTTACAGCAAGTTTTGTCTTTTCTAAATCCATGTTGTAGTTCAAAAACGAGCGTTTCATTATATTATTTATTATATTTATCAAAATTCTTGCATATATCTTATAACCGAATTCAATAGACTAATTCCGCTGTAGTTGTTGCAATCTCTTTCATTTTCTTTTATAAACAGTGGAATACAATATTGACTCTTTCCGTTTATCAGGAATGCTTCCTATTTTTCAGCACTGGTTCAGCAGTTTCAGTATTGTTATGTAGAGTTAATGTGTGATGTTTAATGTCAGCATTTCTTTGGCGCTTCTCTATTCTAAAATCATTCTGATGCCTTTTAAAACTCCTGCTCTGTAATTTCATCAATAAGAGGATGTTTGACCATTAAAGAGAGATGTTTTTAATTGCGTGTTGTCTACAGTACTTTATACAACGTCCCCCATTTTTGTATTTCTTTAAATTTAATTTAACCTTGATCTTATGTGATAACTTTACGTCCCTATTTGAACTTCGACTTACATGCACATCATCTTCTAAAAACGACACACATCTATCCCAAAGTTACCTAGATATTTTCCTCGATTCCTTTCAAAATATCGCGCAAAACCCATTGTATTAAAGTCTGTTTTGTACCGTTCTAGTATCCAGGAAACGTAAATAAGCTTTCTGTTTATCCCATACTGGTTCGTTTAACTCGTGATTACAATTTTAATTTATACGCTAATTTATTTTCCGTTTTTCCAAACATTTTTTAGATACCTTAGTAATGATTATTTTATATAGCCCCATTCCAAATTGATGCTTTTATTGGGAGGGATTACACTCATATTGGTTTATTCCTCTTTGATATAGATATTTTGGGCCGCCTTCTCTCCACAAATGCACTTTTAATCTTTCTTCGTAAGTTTTTGCTTCCGTTGATAGTATTTTTCATTCTTTATAGATGAAACTTTCAACAAAAAAAAAAACAACAACAAACAAACAAACTGATGTGAATCTCTGGAACCCCCAATATCTAGCCACTTATGTATTACAAAATTACATAATTATTTTAATGAGATCCTTTTACACTCCAAAAATAGCTTCGAATTGTAGTATATTTCTAGAATGCATTAAGAGTTTTCAAACCATTATAACAAGCAAAATCCATTAATATGTTACTGCTTTAATTGTTAACTATAGCTTCACTTGTTCCTACTGAATCAATAAGTTATCAAGTTAGGAGTAGCCAGTCTCAGGGACATTCACTAACTGGAGAGCAGCACCGCACGTAGGTCATAGTGGGCCCTTTGTGCTTCCAACGTGACTCCTGGAAAAAAGGGATGTAGGATAGACCCGTACGGCGACCAAATCCGGACGACGATATGCAAACAAGGTCGGGGTTATTAACCTTCCAACATGAAACCAATCCTGACGCCAACTACCTGCCTTAGTCACCCACAACTGGGGGTCCTATGTATACACAATATTTTCTCCAGGAAGGAAGAGGGCCTCAGCAGATCCGCTAAGAAGCAGGGAGAAATATCTCTATAGCGCAAATTCCACCGATTTAACGCAACACAAAAGCCGCCGTCGCCTAATCCTGCAACCCTAGATGAAATAATTGGAACAGGAAATGGATGTGTGGAATAGAAGCTATCCTAGCATTCGTCTACCGCATGAAACCACGAAAAGAAACCATTGTCTCAGTGTCCTACTCGATGGCAATCGAATCTGGGACCTCCCATATACGAGCCTCTCCCTTCACTATGGAACCATCTCGCTCAATGGTATGTTACCACTTTCCCAGCTATTTTGACAGTTTCATTGTTGCTTATTTTACCTAATTATAACCATTTGCATCCTGATGTATTTTAGGAGTCAAGAAAATATCCGATTTCATGCTGTTCTGAAACGCATCCCAAGCAAGGATTCATAGGCTTCAATCAATTTCTTTATCCCCTTAACGACTCCAGAATTTTTTAAATAACTTTAGTATATCACTTCTCTAATTAATTACAGGAATATTCAACTAGGCTAAATAGTTTAGCTTTTAGAGTGCATAAAAGTCACCCACCCGATCTGTGTGTTGTGTAACTCAGTGTCTATCACAGCGCTTGCAAGATTACTTTACCTTGTTTGAAGCTGCATGTGAGTAAAATAGTATTACTGATCTTAGCAGATTCCTGTGAAGTGATTTTTTCTTATAAAAATAAATGCTTATTGTTTACGGTTGGGCCTATTGCCGTTCATTTAAAATACTGTAGTGCTTTAAATTCTATTTTACAAGAATGTGATAATATAATGTTATTAATTTCGAGATATTTAGGATAAAATTTAAGTAAATCCGTAAGATTGACTTTAGGGTTCTTGAGAGTCATTTCCCGGGATTAGATAGTATGATTTTTAGGGAATGATCACCTTATGTATATGCAAAGTTCCACACGTGGAAGAATTATGCAAATCATTACTGACACCCGCTTACATCAGTGCTGTCTAAGGCACATGGTCAGAATACTCCCCGGGTATTTTAAGAGTTTCTGACTTCTCGCGCTTTGCTAGATATGTTAACAGGAATCTGCGACACTCATTATTAATCTTTAATCTAACCTTAAGAAGAATAATATGGAAAGTTCAACCTTCTTCATACCTCAGGTAAACTTGTCTGTTGCAGCCTTATTACTGACAGACTCGTATGTAATAAAGTAGAATAGAACCTTAACCACTAAATCTTGCTGGCATGTTTATTGCAGTGTAGGATAGTACTGTAGATAATTAAACCAAATTTGGAACCAGAGTTACACGTCAATAATTTGCCACCCTTCACCACTGCTCCTTCTCAGATATCCCTCTGCCAAGTTTTGCTCTCAAGTGAGGGCGCCGTGGCGTCGTCACATCTGGTGGCATCGCCGTGTCAAATAGAGGCGACGCCATATGTTGTACAGACGCTGGTTTGGGCCAAGTGACCTTACGTCACATCTGGCGGAGTCCCAAGCTCTCCGTCACAATACTCTAATGCCTTTAAATCCTCATACTACGCTTTAAATCTACTATTAAGGAATTGGGTGAAACCGAGTACTAATGGGCTGACATTAGTATCGAAAAGTATTCTTAATTTTGAATTCTTATACATGGGTTATGTGAAACACAATAAAGATAAAATTAAATTTTAAAACTTTTATGCATTTTTACCATTATAAAAAGTTTGTACTATAATAAATATCGTGCAGAATTGGCTCATTGTTGTATGCAAGCCAAAAAAGAGCAAACTCTTATTTTCTATAGCAATGACTTAAAACCAGTATTCCAAGTTGCCTTGCCTTATGGAGAGAAAATGGAACCGTTTTGTGAAATTGCTTTCTGTAAGCAACGAAGATACAAGAACCTTTGTCCATTATTAAATGTATAATGATTAAGATCTGAATTAGTAATTAGTTACCATGATGTGCTAATAGCTGTCTATATCACAGTCCATAATACATTCTCACTACTCTCCCAGATAGGGAAAGTATGAAAATGCTTGTCTTGTTTATCGCAGGGTTGAAACGTGTCTCATAAGACGGTCTCGCATATATCGATTATGGATATCGAATTGTTTGACGATTTATTTCCTACAATTAGGCTAAGATTGTATAACAGTATCCAACACGTGGATAATCTTAATATGACATTCGTAAAAATTGTCGCAGTTGTTGTCTTTCGTGAGACAAGCATTCACTCGTGCCGCAATCATCAAGGTATCAGCTTGTTGCATAAATTCTTCTTATTATTATTATTATTATTTGTAAGTGCTTATGTACGAGTATGAATATGTAGCGTTTGTGCGAGGGAGACTGGTTACAATTTTAGACAAGAATGGAAGAACCTGTTCTTATGTTGCTTGATATGTAGCTTACCAAAGATCGCAATTAGATTAATAATGATTATAATAATAAATAATATTAATTTCTTAGATAAATTCAAGGAGGAAATTTTATGGATAATAACTCAAAGATAAGAGTATTATTTCGTCCCCTGTAAAACCATAGATCGAGACTTACAGTACGCGTCGTTCGATTGTTTTGAAGATTTCAAAACGCTCTAAAACAGGAAAACACAAAGTGACGATCGCTCACAGCTGCATCTGGCTTCCTAATGAAGGGACAAAGTGATAGCGAAAGCTCAAAGTCGCGACTGCAACGCTGCAGCGTCAAAATATTAAAACGGTACCTATTTTAAAAACACGCACGTATTTAAATAAATGTATAAATACAGTGATCTCTGTCAATCGCACGAGTTAACACACATTCGTGCTTTTATAATACCCACAATAATAAAAAATCAGGATTAAAGACAAAAATAGAAAAACAAAAACCTTGGATACAAGAAAGAACCATTGCACGAATAAATTAAGAGTAACATATTCACATATAGCATCTTAAGATGAGCAACCCAGAAAACAACAGCAAACGGATTTCGATGCATTATGTCTTATTTAACAAACAGTAGTAAAGAAAGATAAGCACATCACACCCACAAATATGGAAAATGACATGAAATAGCATAGAAATCAAAGCACCAACACCCAGAAGGTGTATTTAGCCCTGCTAGTCCCCTTGAATTTCCCTATCAGCCTCCTTAAGGAGAACACGCTACAGTAACATATGGACACCACAAGAGAAAGTTCAGTGCATGCTATGGCTAGCAGAAGAGAAATTTGTTACCCGAGTAGAACACCGTGCTCGTCGTACGTGGAATGTTGATCTACCTTGGCATAAAGCAATTCTCAGCGGGACAGAACAATCTTTACTACCAGAGACTGGTAAACATGCGAAACGGAGTGTAAATGAGGAGACAGCCGAACGTGTGAGAACGGCATTTACTAGGGGCGATATGCACAGTCAATACCTTAAAGATACCTTAAGGTTTCCTTAGCAGTTTGCACGAATTTCGTATTCAGAGTTAAAATCCTTAAGGAGGCCTTGAGGCTTCCTCAAGGAACAGCGAAGGTTGTCGAAAGCAACCTTGTCGTCTCCTTAAGGATTCCTTCCATTGTATTTTGCACAATGGCGGGTATACTTAACCACGAATTGATCGAGTTTCTCGATTTTATGGAAAATATAGCTTTGGAACATGAGCCACCATTGCAAAGGAGGTATTTGCGAGACCACGAAAACCCTCTAGAGCATTATAGCGATTTACAGTTTTTTAAACGTTACAGATTCTCAAAGAATACTGTAACAGAAGCTATTTTGCCACTAGTGCATTTTCAAGAACGGAGGACACAACGAGGCCTACCACTTCCTCCAATTCATCAAATTCTCTGTGCACTCAGATTTTATGCAACTGGAGATTTCCAGGTAAATAAAGTGTAATTAAAACCTATTTGTAAAGCTAATTCAGTTATATAAGTGTACTCAAAACATTGGGCGGTATGCACAGATTGTGTCCGTTATATAAGAATAACGTGCAAAAAATGTGCGTCAATTTGATATCTGAGAATGTGATTTTCAGCCCCTTGCATAGTATATAAGTAGTAAAATGGATAGCGTGCGAGTGTTAGCGGTAAAATTTTAGGTTAGGTTAGCTTAGCTTTGCTTAGTTTGTCTGCTTCCAAATTTACGGCTAATTTATTTTTTGGGGGGAGGGATGTTCACTGCTCATGAGCTGTTTGGCTAAAATGCATGCTTTTAGCTTGGTACAGCCGGTTTTAGTTTAGATATAAAAATATATTCCTAAAATTGTAGTAGTGTAAAAGCTTTCCTTTTATCTTAAAAAGCCTTCTTTAATGTGATTTTAATTGGTTAGTATATTTTTGGCATCGCTCTATTAGTAAATAAGTTTTAATTTATTCTGAAATATGCTCCTAATGTTTTAATGATAGTAATAGTTACAGTTTCATTGTGTTTATACTTAAGATAAACTTATGTTTTAGTTTCATTATTTGTATTTTCAGATTGTTAATGGAGATCTCATAAAGATAAACCAGAGCACAGTGAGCCGCATTATCAAGCGAGTGTCTATTGGTATTGCGCAGAACTTAAGTCAATTTGTGAAATTTCCATTAACGGAACAACAGTACGGCAACAATAGAAACTTATTCTATGAAGTGGCTCAGTTTCCAGGTGTAACAGGTAATAATAATATTTACTAATGACTAAAACAGGGTAGTGGCTTATTACCTATCATTAAGCTAATAAATCATGAGACACTCATGATGATAGTAGATACCAAATTTGAAAATATGGATACAAATGAAAGGGCATAATATAACATTTTCTTAAGCATAGGTAGGTGGATCAAAACTCTATATTGAAGGAGTCTCATAAAATCAGTTGCAACGTGAATGAAAGCCAATAGTAATTTCAAATGCTGCATTTTTTATTTATGTTCATAAAAGGTTTGAGCAA
This sequence comes from Deroplatys truncata, assembly GCA_030765065.1. NCBI lineage: Eukaryota > Metazoa > Arthropoda > Insecta > Mantodea > Mantidae > Deroplatys > Deroplatys truncata. Next base: position 113,928,942 of record CM060986.1, read on the forward strand.
CTGTACATTATTTCTATATCTTTTCAGGTGTAATAGACTGCACCCATATTCCTATTCAAAGTCCCGGAGGACAGTTTGCCGAATTGTACAGGAATAGGAAGGGTTGGATGTCTCTTAATGTTCAGCTAATTTGTGGACCTCAGATGGAGATCATGGACATTGTTTCACGTTGGCCAGGATCAACGCATGATAGCAGAATTTTTGACAACTCTGCTATTTGTCAGAAATTTATTGATGGCAGAGTACATGGAATTCTGCTTGGAGACAATGGCTATCCACAACTGCCCTACCTTTACACTCCTATACTGGATCATCACGTGAGAACCCCAGCAGAACGAAGGTAATTTCCATTTGAATACTTACATGTCATGAGAATGATACCGATGGGGGGTAAATAAGTGTGAAATATACATGTACGTAATTAACTCTCTGTGCTTCAAAAAGCATAACAGAAATGTAAATTTACTAAAGCTAGATTTTTACAAGAATACACACTGAAATACAATAATTTGTGCCTTTAATTTCAGATACAACAGAGCTCACAAATCCACTAGAAATATCATAGAACGACTGAACGGGGTATGGAAACAAAGATTTCCTTGTCTAAGGAGGAAATTACTTACAAAAGCAATCACCACACAAGCCATAATTGTTACATGTGCTATTTTACACAACATTGGCATTCAGAGGCGAGATTACTTCGAGAATGTGGAAGAAGATCCAGTAGAGGGTATACCTGTGGCCAATGCCAATGCTGTACAGAACCCACGGGCACGCATTCTCAGGCAACAGTTCATACAAAGACATTTTAACTGAGCATTTGTATGTAACAAGGACCAAGGGCAGATCCATATTTCTGAACCATATAAAAATGTACTTTTAACAACAGAGTTGCAATTTTTCTGTGTTTGTTTCTCTTGTTATCTGGGAGTGTACATAGTGTAAATACGTTCTGTGAACCAGATTTAGCCTAAGATTTTGACAGCGGAAATTCTTCCAGCTTTTAAACACGCCAGTATATTTGCTGCCAGTCCTAAGCCTGGATAAAGTGTGAAGGAAAGCTATTACATGTTACATTTTTGGTAAATCAGCAGGTTATCTATATCATATCAGCTTTAGGAGATAATTTTGTGTGCTCTTTAGTATGCTAGTATTCTGTAATTACACAAGCTACATTTTTGCAACAATAAAAAATAATGTTTTATATTATTCCTTTCACTTCAGATACAATAGAGTTCACTAATCAATAAGGAACATAATAGAGCGAACGGAGCGTGGAAGAAAAGATTCGCATGCCTAAAAAGGAAACCACTCACCAAAATACTGACAACTCAAGCAAGGTTAACATAACAATATAAAATAAAAACTATTAAAATGTCAGTTGTGCAATATTGTTTATTCAGTGATGGTATGTACAACAGGGTATTCTGTTTTTAACTAGTGTCCCTCTCAGCAATGCGATTAACTGGATAATTTAAATATGCAAACAATTATTAATCCCGAAATGTGTATAAACTTGAGCATCATTTCTATTTCATACATTTATCGTCTGAAATGACCTACATACCAGGTTAACGAATGTTAAACCTCAACAATATATACGTAACCAATTTTGTAATACTGAAAATCAGTGTGTATAAAACAGGCTAATAAACTATTTTATTACACGTTTTTGGTGTATCTATGTTTAACATTTTGTTTTGAAGTAAATGAATTACTTACACCATAATTTAATTAGATATTACATCAAAACTGTAATTAAATTAATAACTATAATAAGTTTGAAACAGTTCTTGGTTTAAAAAGTATAATTCACATGTTAACAGTATTAATATTTTGTTTAGTTTGAATTTGCAAGCAACTAATTTTTATTAAAGAAGTAACGAAATGAATTATTTGGTATTATTATAAGTTTGACCATTCTGTTAGCTTATAATTAAACCCATTCTCGAGGATGGAATGGAAAATATTGTAAATACTTAATTTTAATGTTATTTGCACGGATAAATGTTAAAGACTGAAGCTTGAGGAAGTTGTAGCACATTTCTGACAAGTGTTCCTTCAACAAAGCAATTCCAAAGGTATTGAACTTCGAGCTAAACAAGTCTGTGAATACATAATTTGCTTACAAGATTGTGGGACGATGTACAACACAGTTTTCTGCCCTAAATAACACTTTTCTTTTTCAGTTCCAATTGTAGCACATGCATTTCTTCCTTTCTTCTCTCCTCTGCCTCGAATGCCTTTTTCTTCCTTTCCTCCTCCCACTCGAAAGCCAGCTTCCTCCTTTCCTCCTCCCATTCGAAAGCTTGTCTCCTCCGCTCTTCTTCCTTCCCAGCATTTTCCACAAGAAGTTGGAGTTCTTTCTCCCGGAGGGACTGCAGCTTCAAATCGCACTCCATCTGGAACCTATGCCTTTTTATGCGTTGCTCTAATTCATCCTCCACAAGGCTCTCCCTCGAAAGGCGTTTTTTTGGACGTGGAGTTGATAGTGATGGATGATTTTGACCTATCAAGAAAAAGATTCATTAAATTATTATTTAATGCTTTATGAATAAACAATTATGTTGCAATAAACTGTTATTTGCAGTTGAACAGACCCACTGCCGTATCATTGTTTAAATTACTGTTACCTTCTTCTACTGTGACAGGGGCATCTCTGTCAGTTGATGCATCACATGACTGATCTGTAACATATCAATATAAAATAATCAATGCTGTTTTTGAAACAATAATAAGCTGTAGATAATAATAAAACCACATTACTTATTATATATAATAAATAAAAAAATAATTGTTTCAAATAATACAGTGAATATATATTTTATTAGTTTGTTAAATTACCTTGTGAAGAAGAACCGGCAGTAGTGCTTTCGCTGGCAACAGGAGTACACTGCGAGTCTGAAATAATAATAGTTTCTGCTGTGAATTAACTAAAATTGTTTTATATGTATATATAAGCAAAACGAAATACAATTAATTATTTTGAAATGTTGTGTCCACTTAAGAAAATCTAATTCAGTACTTGAATTATGAGAATGTATCTGAGGTACACAGCTCCATAAGAATGAGTAATGGTAACGTGAACACATTAAAGTTACACAAGGTTACAATTTTTAAAGATTGCGATTGGGAATAAGTAAATCTCTTAGCTAAAGTGGATTAGATCTCATTAGATTAAAACGTTGTTATAACAACTTCAAAATAATTATCATAATTTCTTTTCAAAGGAAGTAATAGATAGCTATAATGGAATTATGAGTTCTCCAATTTGATAGTTTATTTCACATAAAACTTTATATTCAAATAACATATTTAAATTAATTACCTTGCGCATTAAAACTGCTACCCGCAGCTGCAGTGTCAAGCTGGCTACAGGTTGGTGCCGATAAGACTGAAAAATTAAGTAATAAATATTTAATACATAGAAATAGAGCACATTTTCCCTAATAGTTAATATTTAGAAAATCAAGCATTATTTGCTTTACAAGAATGTGTTGTAAGTGCATGATTAGGTACCTGGAAGTGATCTGATAGCACTAGCATCAGAGTCGAACCAGAACCCCATATTGTGACCCAAATGGGGCACTACCAGCTCAAGTTCTGGTGTTGCTGATGCGGTAGGAGGTGGTGGACCACCACCAGTCTTCATAATTAACCTGGACTCGGTTGCCATGTCCCTCTTCCTTTTTGTTTTTATATTATCCCAGCATTTTTTTAGCTGGGCCAAAGTTCGCTGAAATAAACAAAAGAAATTGTGTAACTATTACCATAAATACACCATTGTTTAATTTATATAAAATATTGCAATACAGCAATGCATAATTAATTCAAGTAATAGGGCTGCTTTAAGGATATCTATTTGTGAAATTTATAAAATCCACAATTTTAATTTGATTTATTTGAAATTTAAACAAAAGAACTAGGACTTAATGAGTAGTATATGTACCAAATTTCATGCATCTGTTCAAATTATTTCCAGAGTTATTAATAATTTTATTGAATTTTTTAGCATTTCGAAGAATTGCTCAACACGATGCAGTTATTTTTTTTTAAAAAAAATATTTTTATTTACACTCTTTAATAGTATTGCAATTAATTTTAAAGATGAACTTTTGATTACCCTGCTAGTTTGGAAGAAAAAAAAATACTTAATATGTCATATGAATATTTTTAACAATTGTCAAAGCATAACAATTATTATTTAATTACATCAGAACTATTCACTTTATACAAAATTCATCTCATCATTATCTTATGTGTTATATCTTAGCATTTACAGCAAAGTGCATACATTTATCATGAAAACTGCATTGTGTGGAGCAATTTACATTTGAAAAAAGTGCTGAAAAACCTAAAAAATGAGAAAAGAGGTTTCAAAATTGCATCATAAAAATAGCAGTGTTTCTGACTTATGAATGTTTTATTTAATAAATGAACTTTGTTCCTGACTAGCCCTATACCCCATGTTGAACTGAGACACAGCAGAAGTTACACAAATTTCCAATTTCTTTTTGTAAACAAATATTTCATGGGGCATTTTGCCCAGATGACATGATAAGCTACTCATTAGCATTTTGTGTCTTGCCTGATCTGCATCTTTAAGAAGCTCATCATTGGCAAGTCTTCGATAAACTGGCAAGATTTTTGTATTATAGTATTTAATAACACGAAAATGAATTTTTGTGAATTTTTGCCTATTGTCACATATGGATATCCTTAAGAAGTGAATATGCATTTACCATATTTTCATGCAGTATTCAAATGAGTAGCTTTGCCATATTGAGTATTATACGTTCGATCCGTGTTTTAAATGAGAGATCGAATTTGGGTTCTCCGCATTACAAACATACACACCATCAATGTTCTAGGAAGGTGGGCTCAATACATATTGAAATGATTTCAATACGGAACTTAAGGTTCCTAATCAGTTATTTTTGGCAAACGTTAAAATACAAATTACTTGGTGTATCGAAATAGTTTTGAATTCGATGCATATTTTTATAACACCAATCCGAATTGAATGGCAGATGCATTAACCTTCACTGACAAATCGTGTTGAGCTTCTATTTAATATAGTAAGTGTATTTAAAAAATTAGAATACTCCATGAAACTGTAGTAATTACATTTGAATAAATTATACCACAAATGCTGTTAGATATTCGCAGTTGTAATACCTACTTAACCAAACTTATTTTCTTACCTTGAACACGGCATTGCTGCTATTAAATTGGTGTTCGATTTCCTCCCATGCTGCCTTCTTCTTAGCAACACTTACAATGTCCGTTCGTTTATCCTCAATAATTCGCTTCTCTTTGATTAGATCAATTAAAATTGACTTTTCCTCTGGAGAAAATATCTTATGAGGAGTTTCACCCGCCATGCTTATTCATGTGCGTCGTGTTTATGTTTATGAATATTTCCTATTGGCTGAAAGTGACGTATTCGTATGAGAATTATGAACACTCAAATAATTTCACGGACATTTTCCGAGTATTTCCGAAGGCGCTCCTCAAGGCATCCTCAAGGCTAAGGAGTCCTTAAAAATCATCTCTGCATACGAAATCATACCTTCGCCTATCCTTTTCCTTTCCTTACGGAAACCTTAAGGTATCTTTAAGGTAATGACTGTGCATATCGCCCTAGGAGTCCACAGAAGTCAATACAAACAACTAGTGCCGAGCTTTAGATCCCTAGATCAACATTTCACAGGGCCATATATAAGCGTCTACGCTTGTATGCTTACAAGATTGAGCTTCGTTACCAGATAAAGTCCAACGATCGTTCGCCTGTGACAAATTTTGCTGCAGAACTCCTCTACATTGACAGTGACATATGGTATCTAGACAACAATGGGTGGTATGAATAAATGTGACTATGTGCTCTTGTTCAACAAACTTCAAGTTTGTACTACGAATCATGTAAATACAAGTTTGGAGTATAAGGTTAATTGTGAGTACGAACCTAACTCTGGATTGGGAGTATAAACTTAGAAAATTGTATGAATAAAAGAGTGGTGAGTTTATACTTCTCTCAGGCTGAGCTCGGTCAGTAACAGGCTTAACTTCCGTTCCTCAAATATAATGATTGAATTTATGGGTAACTTACGTACTAGAAATTGTAATCAGTGAAAAAGGTCAAACAGAGCTTGCTGCTGATTAAGACAATCCTCCAGTTGCCAGTTTGTTTAATCTGATCTTTTTCTTTAAATATGTTTTCGTGTGTTTATTTATTTTTGTCTAATTTACTGCCATATATTTTCCATACTGCACCATCAATTCATTTAGAATATAGCTTTATGCAGCTTTCTCTTCCTCCCTTGCGGCTGGGGTTTACGACTTGGAAAATACCATAGAATATATTTTATGGACGCTAACGAAGACTTCATGTGTTAAATTAAGTTTACTGACGTCCTCAATACTCGATGTATCTGACATGCTATCACCAGTTATACATTTACACATAAACCTAATGCAACCATGGTAAACCAATACTGCAACATAACAGCAGTACATGGATGCGCGACAATGTATTTTCTAGCAAAAAATGCGAGCTTAAACTATGTTAATTTGTTAATTAAGAAACAAACTCAGATCGTGAATTTATACTTGGGCAACTTTTATTCATACTTTTCCGAGTTTAAACTTAGATAAAATGCTTAGACTCCCTAGTATAAACTAATTTTTGTATCACCCAACGTTTCCCCTTAAGAAACGTTTCCCTTGTGTGAGGAAATTAACAGGCGCAACTGTGGGATTAGAGAGTCAGAGTACCCTTGTATTGCATTTGAACATGAGACATGCCCCAAAGAAATGTAGTGTACATCGACTAGTAGCTCTCTCATCGGACCATTCGTATTCATGGAGGTTATAGACACAGCAATGTGTATCTGGATATATTGCAGATATTTTTGTTGACCAACTCCCTCAAATATCGGTCTTTCAGCAGGATATACCCCACTCCATTATCGTCAACGAGTGAGCGACTTCTTTGATGCAAACTTCACCGATACGTGGGTAGGAAGATGAGCACCTCTTGTTTGGCCTCCAAGTAATTTGATCTGATCCATTTGAATTATTTTTTCTTTGCTTTGTGAGGGATGCTTGTACCAAAGAGGCAGACACCTAACACTTTGGAGGAACTAAGGGAAATCGTTATAAATGCACCTGTGCTGCTCACTCCATAAATGCTACAGAACACTTGACGGGAGGTTCAATTCTATTTAGATGTCTGCAGAGGAAATAAAGGCACACATATCAAGATACGTTGAACATTATGCGATTCTCGGAGGATTTTATATCAAATTATGCAAACATGTCTTTTAATTAGCCATTATTAATTATATTTGAAATTATCACATATGTTTCAACACTTCGATGCTGGACATTCTGAATATGATGAGCCGGGTAAAATATAAATCATCTTTCGGCGAGAGCATATAGGGGCTGTGTTGAAACGTTGTATGTTATAGTTTAACATAAGTCCACACATATAAAATCTGTTTGAGATCGGTACAAAATTAAGGATAACATAGGAGTTTTTAAATATTATTTTACAAAATATCTACTACAAACAGAACAACGTTACGGAGATTTTTCTCCACGAAATGACTTCATCCGACATTTAACACTATGCATATATTTACAATAGCGTAAAGGTGTTACTATCAAAATCAATATTTATGTGTATATCCGTATATTTAAAACGACAATGGCAAGTTAAGAACGTCTTCTCTTCCACTATCAGTAACACGAAGAATGCAGCTATATTATCAGAGTCGCCAAACTCTTGGTTTGACAACCTGCAGTCGAATCTTTGAATACTCAACTAATATTTCAGTGCGACAGGTTATGACTACTGGAGACATCACTGTGGCGTAGGGGGGAGCTCAATAATTTACTCTGGCATTTGGGTAACTGTTATTCTCCAATGTATATCTATTTGATTGCAGGTTTGTGTATCATTAGAAACCAGTATAAATCACTCCCAACAAAATTTAATGCGGTAAAGGCCTTTCCTTGCATTTTTTTGAAGTACAAAGTGTTCGCAGAGTGTCCGATATATTCTTTTTTTTTGTAGGGCTCTGTAGAGAGTGTTAACCCTCGAAATCCCCCCTCTATCGCTGTGCAACCACATAACTTCGTTTTCATATGAGCCAATGAACTCTCCGCTACCTTGTTTTGATCAGGATCAAACTAGCGTGAGACAAGGTTTAACGCTAGACAGCAACATAATGAAACCCATTATTGTCAATTGTAAACGGGAAGTTCAATGTCCCCAGGCCATCCCTATCAATTTGCTTCGGTCATTTGCAGTACACTGGGGATGACACTACCTGGCTTTTTTCTGAAGTGGCAAATAGGATGTTGAGTATGTGCTTAGATTAAGTATATAAGTAAGGTGGACATTCAAAACAGTTCTGTAAACAGAATATTTGTAAAGATGTCCTTTATTACTACATTGCTTTATATTACGAGGGGCACTATTCATAACTTCAAACATTTTTTCAACAGAGCGTCATTTTTTTTACACTAACTTGAAAATTGTGTGTCAAAAAAAACATGGAATTAACTCGTGAAAATGCTCGTGCAATGATTTATTACGACTTTCGATGTGGATTGTCAAGACAGAGTGCATCGATCAAATAACTTCCACATTTGGCGACGAAGCTCCATCCTTTGCTACTGTGAAACGCTGATATAACGAATTTAATCGTGGCCGTCGTTCGCTCAATGAAGTTCGTGAAGTTAGTCCAAAATCAGTTGTTGATGCTGTGCAAAAACTAATAATGAAAGATCGTCATGCAACATATTGTGAGACTGAGGCAACTCTAGCCATTAGTTCCACCAGCATATATAAAATGTTGCATGATTATTTAGCCGTGAAAAAGGTTTGCTCTCGATGGATCCCACATAATTTGACACAATCTCAAAAAGATGCTCGTGTCGATTGGTGTACAAAAATCCTCAAGAAATACAATGGCGTTGCCTCAAAATATGTATATAAGATTGTAACAGGCGACGAATCATGGATCTATGCGTATGAGCCGGAACGTAAACAGTACTGCAAGGGTGTTTCATGATGAAGCAAATGCTACAAAAGTTGTTTGCATTCGAAGCACTTCGAAGCAAATGGTCGCCTGCTTTTTCAGCAAAACTGGTCATGTGGCAACAGTGCCTTTAGAGGAACGTAAAACGGTCAATGCCGAATGGTACACAACCATTTGTTTGCCGGAAGTCTTCGGTGAAGTAAGGAAAACCAACAAGAACCGTAGGATCGTCGACAATGGAAGCGCACACACATCTCGTCTAACAGGGTATTTGAAGGCTCAAAAAATCGAATTGATGGGTCATCCGCCATACAGGCCTGATTTGCACCCAATGACTGTGTTTTGGAGGTGTCTCAAGAAGACTGGAATGAATGCTTTGAAAAATGGTTCAAACGGATGCATAAGTGCATTGATTATAAAGGAGAATATTTTAAAAAAAACAATAAAGCAGTTTTCAATCAGATATTACTTTGCTTTAATTATTAGGATCCAAATATAAATAGTGCCCCTCGTAGTAATAAGAATTCTACAATGAATCCAATTAAATTAAATACGATTCTGTTTGCAAAGAATCAGGCTGTAAGGATTTTAATACAAATACATATTTTGTTCCTCTGTTCTCAGAAGGTATACTGTTTTTGTAAGTATGTAAATTATGAAATTTCTTAAAAATTTAAACAATATTTTATTTTTCATATAACAGTAGAGCATTGAGTATCCGATAACCGATCAACCGAAACATCGGTTAAACGAAAACGTTCAAATTTACAATTTCAAATTTGCGTGCGCGCCACGTAGGCAGTTCCGATCAAGGAAAAAATATTCAGCAACTGTATACAGAAATTGATTCGAATGATGCTGTGTACATGGCAGTGGAGGCTTCGGCTATTCAAGGGCACTAAACTAGCTAAAGCTTAAATAAGCTTCTTCCAGCAGATGGACCTGATGAGCCATCAATTAGCCAGTTTGTACTAGAACTGGATGGGTTGATTAACGAATCTTCAGGGTTTGAAGAATGCGGCCAGGAAAACATTACAAATTGGTTCGAATTAGATATTGACTGACTATCAAATATTAACGGATGATGAAACCATTGCCAGTGTCATTGACGACCAAGACACTTGCGACGACGAAGAAGAGCCTAGCAACGACGTTGCTGAAAAAGTATTATTCTATGAGGAAGATTTTCACTGCCTTGAGACGAATTTGAAGTGGTTAGAACAAAATGAATGTGATGGTATCCAATTGTTGTTCTTAAAACGTTTACGATACTTAGCAACCACCCCACAAAAAACCTCAGCTCTGAAGCTCCCCAAAAAAGATACAAAGCTGTAGTTCTTCTTTACTATAGGCCTATTTTAATTGTCATTTTGAACTCGTAAAACTAGGCTAGTCAGTTCTATGTTTTTTGTAAGACGTGTGATACAAAATATATCTGCATAGTTGTGTTTAATATCAGTGTTTCTTAGTTACATATTGCTCCTATGACACCTGGTACCATTTATTGTCATAAATGATCGGTTATTCGCAAACACAGTTAGCCGAATAACCCCGTCTCCAATTGTTTCAGATAATCGATGCTCTACGCAATGCATATTTTGCCTGTTACATTAATAAGCATAATATTTCAGCAGTTTGAAAATTATGCTGCCCATTTGCTTCTTATACGTCATATTTTATACATATATTCTTATTTTATTCATTTTATCTTTATGCACTATTTAAATATTTCGAAATAATATGTGCCATTGAATTAGTATTTTAACTTGGCAACACTTATGGTAGCTCGCACACAACGCATAAATAGTTCGTCACATCGGTGAATTCCAGCCTATATGATCATAGCCATTCCCTCACGGTATGACGGTGGCTGTTAAAGAGTTCTGAGAATTGAGTTAAAGTGTGGTGGTTATTTTATAGGAATATTATTTTTATTTTAAATTTTATTGTTTAGCACCCCCAAACATGTATATAAAAGTAACCTACAAGTTTACACAATGGAAAGCAGTTCAACATACTTAACTGTTAATACATAGTTTTAGAAATTCCATTCCGAAAACATTCCTGCAGTTTGAAATCTTTCTTCAGTTGAAACCTCAGGTATATAATTTAGTGGCATGGTACTTTTGTATCGTGAAGTCCTTGTTTTCATGTAATACTCTGAATGCCAGAAATAAAAATTGAAAGACAAAGCTAGGTTAAAGGGGTCCCTTAATTTTTATTTTATGTTAATATGATGTAATATTTTTATATGGGCACGTTTATTGAAAGCTTATGTAAATATTCAATGCATAAATGCATACAAATATTAACAAGGTTTTTAGAGCATAAAATTCCTGTCTCTAGTTATTAGCAATACCCTCAAGAGAACCTTCAAATGTTTTAGTAAACAACTAATGATAATTTAAAAAAAATCGCCTAACAATACAGAATATATGCCACTCCAGAGAAAACACCATATAAGACTTAGAATAGTGATAAACAAAAACATACTGTATAATTAATGCAGAAATTTACAACCATAAGAAAAGCACAGCATAGCTAAACAGTTTCAAGTGCGAGAGGTACAGTTTTTCAAATATAGTATCTTAAACAAGTATAGAGTACTTGCTGTTTAAGGGGAGGCATCAGTGAAATTGGGGCAAAAATGATTAAAAATCCGATTTTACGTTTGTTGCCTTAAAATTATGTTTATACTTTGTACTTTTAGAATCTATTGTAGTTTATGCCGCATCACCATTTAAAATGCCGTTACGTCCTGATTTAAATGCCCATGTGCGGGTGGGCGTGGCTCCTGAAATGCACTCATTACACAATTTCAGCAAAATTGCATACAATTTTGAAGTTTAAGGGGATCTAGGAGAGATTTATTAGTCAAAATGGCCAACATTTTCAGTTTTTTGATGTTTGCAAAAATAAACTCTTTATAATGTTAGTCAAACATTTAAATGTGTTTGATGGTGATAAAAACCTTTTTTTTTAAGGGTTTGGCAGGCGTTTTTAAAAACCATGCACGGAAATTTAAATGCCTGCCACGCCTATTTTTGTACAACTCAGCTTTAAAATGTTATATATAACATGGTAGGAGAGATATTGAAGGAGAGATGGGCGCCGGAAGTCTCAATAAATCCACTCTCTTTATTTTTAAACGGTTTTGTTATTCTTGCTGAACGACTGATAAATGGTTTACTTGGATGAGATATTATTTACGCCCTTGAATGACTATTTAGCAGGGAAGCGAGTCCATTACATGACTACCACGCCTCCACTTTAAATTGCTATTTCTTAAAACCTTCCTTTGCGTTATGTACCTCTTACTGTTAATGTAGTGGGCCAATCTGAAACTTTTCAGGAACATGTCTGCTTATTTTGATTTACAATTTATCTGTTTATCTTGAATAATATGCACATCAGTGAATATTACTAGTAAAAAAGATGAATTTTTCTTTGATCGTATTATTTCATAAATTATAATTCTTTCTGTAAGCTGCAATTATGCTACTGGATTTGTTCTATTCCGAATTAAAGAACATGTTGCTGAGAGTCTCTGAATTTCAAAGTTGTATCATTCACAGTTTCTGCAAAAAAAGAACATGATTATCTATTAAGAAGTATAACCTCAGGGGAAGCAGATTAATGAGAGATACTTATCAGGTATACACGAAACTTATATTGTATATGTAGTAGACAATTAGTTTATATTCATATAAAATGTTACGAGATATCTGCATAAGTAAGTGCGAAGGTTTTCACGGCCGGAGGTAATTGAAAAAACATTAAATTCTTCCCGGCTGGAAGGCCCAGGTCCGAGGGTAAAAATTATTTACACCGACGTTTCGGTCAATTTTCTGGTTGCCATCTTCAAGAGGGTAACACCCTTGGCAGATTAATAACGACTGTCGACTAGGTGGCTGATGCTTCACAATTTTTAGCTCACGCCAAGGTCTGAACTAGTTCATGATTGGCGAGTCTGGCGTGCCTTTCGCTGGTATCCATGTACGGCTGAATTTAAAACTTTCCTCTGTTTTATTGAATTTCTTGGAATGTTTATGTATTTCAATTGCTTCTTTATGAAGTCTAGCACGATAATATTTTGTTGAAGCTAATACTTCCGTATCTTCATAGAGGATACGACGAACCATACTAAGAAAGTGTTCGGCGACCTCCGACTTATCTATTTGGGTATGACAATTATCTGCATTGCCCAAGAGAAATTGGTGGTTCACTAAACGGATAAACTTTTGCTTATTTCAGTCGCTATCTCCCCTTAATACACGCTGCGTTGCTTATTCAATTGTTTATATTCAGTATGGACCCTAAAATAAAATATCACAGCATATATTTTGATTTTGCAAAACTGATTATCAAGAATTTTTATGGGATTTAAATGTAATCATATTGACAAATTTTAGAACATGTGGTTATTTTATACTTGTATCACGAGCCTAGTGAGTGATGAAAATCTTTCCACTCTAAAAATATTTTAATTCAGCCTTAAGTTTCTTAAACAACCATGAAATATTTGGGTATTAATTTATATTACTGAAAATATGAAAATATTCACGTTAAACATATTTTACAGCAATGCGAATAATGCGCTGCACCCTAGTTCGCAAGACATTAGCACCCACTCAACTTGTGTATTAGAAAACAGCGGCAGTACTAACATATTGTGGTGTATTAATAAGTTGGGGGTTTCCTTGTTATTACCAGAGATATTGTCGTTTTCGTCTGGGATGACGTCACTACTGGCTGGGAGTTTTGCTAGCCACTAGTGGTGGGGATATAGCACGATATGAGTATCCGGTGAGAAGCGGATGCGCGTACAAGCCGGCCTTTCACATTTAATAATGTAGAAACCAAACATTTGGGAAAAAGGTCTAGAAATGTGCAAGTAGATTTCTATTATCGATTATGTACAGTGAAAACCCACGCCTTCCTCTTAACCTTCACACCACTTTTCGGTCCTCCGCAGCCAAGCTAGTATACGACCCCTCAGTTTACGTGCTGGGTACTAAAAATGAATTTAATTTTTCATGTGAACCTTTAGGCTCCTACCCAGTATGTAACAACATGGATGCGGGAACTGGACAGATAGAAAAAACGTTGAAACTGCAGAAATGAAGTCTTTACGTTCCGTAGTGGCATTCCTCTTCCCGACAGAAGAAGAAACGAGGATTTAAGAAGAGATTTGTAGAACAATAATTTAACCTGCAGACTCACAATCCGCACGTATTTTTTTCGTTCTTTTTGCGTTCTCTTTAATAAATATAAAAGGTAATTAGTGCAAACCAGTCTTAAGAATGTCATTAGACGGATGCTTAAATTAGTATTGAACTACATATCGGAGATAACTATTAGACGTCCATTAAGTAAACCGCAAGACTGGCTTTCTTGATGTGGAAAAACAGACCTAAGACCTAATTCTATGACAAGGAGGAGGAGGAGGAGGAGGAGGAGGAGAAACGGATGTTTTGGAAAATGGAACAATTAATTAATATAAGTATTTGGAATCCATTGCACACGCTTCAGAAGGATTATAAATAGGATTAGTAAGTATGTTCTGAATTTTTTCCTTAGTATTTCATAGGATTCAACAGTTACAGAAAATTGTCTTACGTAGGTTTCACGAGTGGCATTTCAAATTTGGAATGCTCATTTATTCCTATTAACTCCCCCAAGTAATTATTATGCAGTGAGTTAAAAGCGTTTCTAATATTTAATCTCCTAGACTAATTCTTTAATCCCTTTCGCAATATTATATGATTTCATATAAATAAAAATAACTTTGTATTCACCGAAATGCTTGTAAAGTATCACTGGATGTTTCACTTTTGAATTTCGTAACCTCCGGCACCATTCTAAATTCTTAAAACTTGGAGAGCTTGTATTATTTTGCGGTGAAATAAGTATCCATATGGTAATAGTTATTTACGTAAGTGTATAGGGAAGCGAGACTTTTAGGACGAGGAAGATGTTTACGACAGAAGTGAAGCTGACGCAGTATTTTATATCACAACAATGTAAATGCCAGAGTGATTATAGTGTAAATAAGCATTATTGTATGACATTGATTTGAGATGTTAATTATAAGCATTGTTAGGAAATAAGTTTACACGGCCTCACTGAAACAGACAATAAGAGCGGGTAACAATGAGCGAGGGGGTGAGTTGTTTATCAATTATAAGAGACAAACAAATGACGTCAGATTAGCGCGCTTTTCTTAGAAATGGAGGGAATATCTTCCCTAGAGCATATTTATTCTTAATTTTGATTGGATATAAATATAGACGCTAATTTTGGCGCGTTTTATTAACCAATAGCAGCTCGGTTATAATCTTTAGGCATATCGGGGTGAGGGAGTATATATTCCGTGCCAGAGTCGGGTAACGTTCAGTTTGACAGAATAATTCACAAGGCAAACATCGATCAGTCCAACAGAAGCATTCGCGGGTAATACGTCGTACAATTTAACAGAATCTCTCGCGTCGTAAAGTTAGTTATAAATGTGAAATACGCGAATTAATAATGTGCAGCAAATAAGTGATTATAGTGATATTAGAAAATATAACAGTTTCAGTCTGGAGTGTATCAAGTGTCAATATGTGAAATTAATTAATTGTGACGATAATAAAAACAAATTCCTTTATAAGTGTTATCTTTCAGTAACAAATCCTTTCCGTTTACGCACCCTGTTTAAGAGATATGCTCGACTGAGTAGTAATAATAGCTAGCCGGAGGACAAAGAACCCAAAACTCAAAGTAGTAAAACAATAACAGGCGCTCAGCAATAAGATAACAAGAAGTTACTGCGACAAATTGGCTCCCATACGTGTTGCAGATAAACATGAAGCATCTTCCAACTACCAACAAATAATCTACTTCAAAGCTAAGGCTGGAATATCGAAACGAGTCCTGAAAAACACATTTAAGTTCATTCACGTACAATATTTTGTTTCATACTATGTCGAGACACTTATGTATGTTAAATATTATACTGAATATTATGTTGAACATGGACGCAGTCATTTTTCATATGCTTGTATGAGCTGATATACATGTTGGTAACCTTGGAGCTTGTGTAGTGGCGCCGTTGTAGGATATCAACCATTTCAACGTATTTTGAGTATGGGACTGCAGGAGTTTAGAAGCATTATGAAAATAATTATTCAGTATTCTGAGTTATTCAGTGATATTTAAATTTTAAAATTCATATAAAAACGTGAATTAATGCAATATGGAAGCATGCTTGTGAAAAGTTATTCTGTAGTAGAATAATCATTGTGTATTCATACGTTGGTGCTGGAGTTCAGAAAGAAATGATCTGAAAATTTCAATTTTGGTACTGGTTTGGACACGGAAAAACACGAAGTTCCAGATAGTATGTAACAAAATAATTTAAAGCATATAAACTTGATGTTTTTCGTCCACGACCGGTATCCTAACCAAAATATAGTTTACAAATTTGATAACACCGACTAAAAGTCTAGGAACTTAACTGAATACGTTTTACGTAAGTACAGTACATGAAATCTTGAGCTATCGTACCTTCTCTTTTGTCCTGTTTTATTAAGCATCGTAAAAGCTTCCCATTTTCATTTTGGGGAGAGGCATAATTCTCTGACCTCTATGTTCGATAAAATAGTGACAAAATCGGCGGATGTGAAGATTCCATACCATCAAGGAGGTAACTGAAAGAATTTTGTCAAATATATTTATACTGATATTGCTTTAAGGCGGGCTTTTATTATATTTTATATTATATAATTACATTCAAATCATTTAAGTTTTAAAAATAATGCCCCAGTTAGCTCAGTACTGAGAGGAATGCATTACCAGTACTCTTTCATAGTTTAGCTGTTGCATCATGATCATGTGTGTATATGCTCGGAATAAAGTGAGGTTGGTTTTAGTTTTTAGTGTATTGTCCATGGAGGAACTTTAAAATTAAACACATTCTAATTATTTCATTAGGAATCCAACATGTACGTATTGCAGTGGCCAGGCCGTGTAAATCCTGAGTAAGTGTTTTAGTCATTTAGGTGTAGTAATTAAAACGTTTCGTATACTTATTTTCTCTTTATAACAACACTATAGATTGCGATATTTTGTGGTGTGTTTTGTAGAGTGAATTATAGAATGGATCATTTAAACTGAGACTGTACAATATCTCCAGAAGTAAACGTTGTAGAAAGAACATGCTATTAGTCGTGTTTTATTTGAAGGACCATTATGATGGTTGTTTTAGGATCTATTTAAATTGACCCTAATTGTAGTTCCCATTTAAAAGAATTAAATTGACTCTAAAACGACCATCATAACATCCTCTAAATAAAACAAGACTAATAACATTTGCTTTTCCCATAATACCAAGCAACTTATTAAATACTACAACGCATAGTTTTGGAGATATTACAGTCTCAATTTAAATGGTCCAGCCTGTATATTATATATACATACATATGTGAATTACAGAAATATGTATTTCCGGATATGCAGAGTATTTTAACCCATAGTACCTATGGAAACTTTGATTCTGACGTATAAACTAAACACTGTGGCAATGCACAGAAAACGGAAGATTTCAAAAGAGGCTTTAAGTAATCAAGAATAGATGGAATTAGAAATGTATAAATTCTGAAAGGCATAGATAAAAATAACCACATAGTCGAAGAGAGTATTGGAATTACCGCCGATGAAAAGAAGAAAAAGTAACCATTCTCGTTTAGCTTCGTATGGAATAGCGGAGCAATGCTAGTCCATGATTTAAATAACATGGACTGTGAGGACAGAGACAACTATCGATCGGGAGTTAAAGGTATCTACTGCATAGTGCAGACACCAACAAAAAGAAGAAAACATATTTGATGCTGGTCATGCAGAACTTCAAAGTAATTCAGGAATTCTAACGACTAGTGACTTAAAACAAACTAGGGTACGATAGATCGACTGAATGAGGCGAGGAAATTCTCACCATCCTGAAACACTGCTCATACATGCAGAGTACTCTCCAAAAAGTCTCAGAGATAATGACTGTAATCCGTGGAAAGTGTATGAGCAGGTGTGGTTAGGGCTGCAGTGATAATAATCTATTCCTGACTCTCTGAACTACCAAAGGTATGAACGAAAACAAGAGCCTAGAAACCAAAATCATCTCAATAACAATACCTTAAGTTTAATATGCTAATTTTAAGAGTGTAATTAATTTTCCTATACGTGGTTCAGTTAGGGGAGATAAATATATTATACATAATATTGTCAAAACAAACTCAAGACGCAGCGTTCAGAAAGCTTGATTATTTAATACTTATTTGCAACGTAAACATTTTATATTCCAAGCTTAACATCATCGTATAAAAGTTATGAGATGTTCTTAAATGCTTATAAATGTGTGAAAATTATGTCATTTAAATTTTTTTTCTGTTGAGTTAAGAGCTAGTAACACCATATACAGATAAAGTTCTGTCTAAATGTTGATAGTCGCTTTAGATTATCTTTCAGGCTGCAAATTAATTCCTAACACAATAGAACACATGATTGAAACACTTTACCATATACTGAAAAATATTTAGCGTAAAGGATTTAAAAAAAATAATATGCGATGTTTGGTTTGGGTATATTTACTGTACATACTAGCATCGCTTATTCATCCAAAATAAGACATCACTAAAGTATTTTCCGTTATATATATGCACACTGTATAGGTAATTAATGAAGCAACAGAGGCAGAGCCTGTGAAAGCTGAAGACATATTTATTTTCCTCTCTCTCTCTCTCTCTGTCTCTCTCTCTCTCTCGTTTTGTCTCCTCTGTGAAAAATACAGCTGTTTATTCTTTCTTCGATTTTGAGGTATAACATTATGATGTTATTTTGTTGCATATAAGATTAAAACTATAAAGAAATATTATTTTGATGCAAATAAGATTAAAACTATATGGAAAGGTCGAATGTTATTCCTCCTCCTTCGGAGGTGTAACACATTAGAAAGATGAAGAGCAATTATGGAGATGATCTAGTATTGCACTAAGGGAATAACTTCTGCAGAATTCCAGTTTCCATGCTGTGAATATTTCTCAGAACATTTGATATGTTATAGGTTCACGGTGTCCAATTGAGGTCATTAACGTCCCAGCTGCTCGCTGTGACTACCTTCTTGCTTTTTGTTCAAATTCGTATGTGAACAGAAAATGTTTGAAATCGCACCTAAATGAATCTTGACAATGTGGCTAGAAATCCAAAATATCCCCTTTATTCCCAAGGGATACATAGATACAAAAATCAAATTAAAGTCAAGACTAATTTTGTGGAAATAGTGAATGCAATTATATGCTTTAGCTTCTTCGGATTACGGAATGACATTCACGTAAAATCACCTAGATGGATCACACAATCTTCAATAAAAGAAACACGCTGTAAAGCCAATTTCTGAAACACTTATGTACCAAGAAACCCGGTTTCTCTTCTGGAAATTTTTAATAAACGCCAAACTAAGTCGTTATCCTAAAGGTGAACGGATACCAAATTTTGCACTTAAATCCAATAACTTTTAACGAGATATTATAAATATTAAATATGTATATATTTCGAAATTTCTTACATCCCAAACTTCATTTATGCTAACAAATTTTCCTTATTTATTTTCTGATAAGCTGTTTCAATGATTTTTCCTAATATTATATACTATTGAAAAGGACTTGAAAAATAAAACATTTATCTTAGTTATACCTGTTTAAATATACTAAACTTCCTTGAAGCATCAGAACTTTACTAGATATTTTGCGTTGATTTGAATTTTACGCTACAAGCTTTTGAAATTTATATCCGATCACGAGACATGCAAGATCCGTTTTAGCGACCTACTTTTTTAACATTTTACTGTCATCTTAGCGTCAGCTGCAACTCTATGCAACTTTAACCAAATGTGTAATAAAAAAATCTAAATATTTTTTGGATTAACAGTATTTATAAAATAAACATTAGTGAATCATTTGTGCAACTAACATGAAAATAAATTGCAATACGTACAGGAATTCTTATGATTTAATATATTGCATTTTTATACATATATTCTATCTAATCTCTTAAAGTTGACGGTCCAAAACTCTGTCTACATACGCTTCGTGAAAACTGGGCAAGTTGTTAATTTTTAAATCCATGAAAATTCTGCGTGTTTGCATCCCGTATATACAAACTGGTCTTAAATAACAAGAGAAATTGCCCTGACTCGACTCTGTAACCTTGCCTCCGTGAAAAACGTAGATCCCTCTGCGATCGGAATTTTTGACCTCATGTAGTAAATATCCCAATACACAACACGGTCGACATTCTTCTCTGTCTTCATTCCAAGCATAACGTTAGGGAAAAGAGAGGAGAAAAATTTGGGGTCTCCCTTCCGCACAGCAATAGCAATATAAACTGAAATATGTTGCTGCATAGTTGGCGTTCTCCGTGTTGTCCAATAAATTGCTTATAAATTAGCTCATGGTCCGGCGTCACAAAGCGTTTAGGATGTGCTAATGGTATACAGGTGAATGCTGTGGCGAGCCAACCAGAGGTTTACATTGCAAATGAGCTTGAGGTAGCCACAAGCTTTGTGTTGCAGCCTCACATGCGTGCCCTAATAAAGTGGAATTAGGCGTTTGATATACAGAAGTATCACTTTTGCTGTCTGTCGCTTGCATTATTTCAGAAATTCTAGACTGAATCTCTGTGGTATAGTAAGGCTGCCTGAAATTAACTGGAAGTCACAGTAGGAGGAGATCAATGGAATATATAATTATTACTATCAATCAAGCCCAAAGGCCAGTGTAACAAAAACAATTGTATGTGTACTATTGAAATCACTATTTTTGAGCATTATTATTTATACTGATGTGTACTCTTTAGCTACTCTAGAAAGTGCTACAGTATGCCCAATTTTCTCACCTGCTGCGTATTTTTTTTTTTTTTTTTTTTTACTTTCTCTACTACGTATAGTAAGTAGGGGAAGTGTTTTACTCCACCCAAAAATTCCATACCGAGATGTCACCGGAAATATATGCTTTGAGGCCCCCTGAATAAAAAAAAAAGCATTTTTGGAAACATGTCCGTATGTGTGTCTGTTTGTGAACACCATAACTCAGAAACGAACAGTGGGATAAACACCTAACTTGGTATTTATTCAGTATCTTCCAGAGATGCGACACGAAGGTTTTAAAGAAAATCCCTCCACCCCAGATTACCCTTTACATGGAACATTTTTCAAAAATTTTAATTTCCTCAAAAATGGTTCTAACGATTTTGATTAAAATATCATATATTTAAGATACTTTTATGAGAAATAAAATGTATATCTTGAATTTTCTGAGAATGCCTCCAAAAGTATTCTTTATTGCATAAGAACTGGTAAACCATAAAACATAGACAAACTTTTACTACTCAGAAAATGTAGATCGCGTTAAAATACACAATTTATGTGATATACTTTTTTTTGTTGAGTGAAACATTTTCGAGATATTGCTTATTCCCTTAAATTTTCCAATACTTCTGCTTTTTCTCTAATGGGAATTCGTTATTCCTTTTTTTTGTACTGGTAATGCAAAGAGAATGGAATACTCGACATAGCAGCCAGCTCTTAAAATATTTGACTATCGCTTAAAGCCTAAAACTTCCCCTTGCATCTACAAGAAAATTAGCAATAAGATTAACATCTCGATGTCTCGATTAACAAGAAGTATATGGAGAATAAGCGTTTGTAAAATAGTTTGTACAGGAGTAGAGAAAGTTATGCTAGTGTAACACATCAGATTTTTTACTTATTCTATCCACTGCTTCCAACAAGAATCTGGAGAGATGGCTGGCGACGTACAAGAAAAATAAGAGGAAAATTGGTGTTTTACTGTATGAGTGAGGAATGAGTGACTTGTAGAAAACGTATGCGTCTAATCTTAGCATTTATTCAACTTTTAGAGCTCCCAAAAGTAACTATGGTAAACAGAACAGGTATTTAGTTATGATCATAATTGCAATATTAAAGTTACAACGGAAATACGTGCTTATAATGAGTTTTAGAAATGACTGTTTTATGTGTGCGTGATGTGATCTACATTAAATATACATCAAATATATAAGTCCAGCAGCTTTTAAGGATTCAACGTGAATATTTCCATGGTTTCCCTCATTCCAAACAGTCCTTTACAGGTTACATACTTTCTTATTTCTAAGTCGTAGAAGTGTATGCGATGATTTTATGAACGTTTAATCAACCTAATAATTCAGTACCAAGGCCGGGACTCGAACTATGGCATAAAATTAATAATGATCGTACCGTTCGTTATTATTTATGACTTATGTTTTAATACATAGTGATTTGATTGAGAAAAATTCGAGATAATTTATAATCTTGCACTACTTTCGATAGTTTATCTCCATGTACCTTATCATATGATGGACCTAACATTAAATTGTTCAAGTTAGTGCCTAAACACGGCAAGTATAAAACACAATTATCAATGCACACAATATGATAAGTTTGGGTTATATGTACATTCCGAATTATCTGTCGGTAATCCGCGAGACCTCTAGAAGTTTTTGGCTTATTAATTAGTATATTAAACCTGGAGTGATTGACTACGCTTATTTCCCAAATAATTATAAAATCAACTAATATGTCTAAACTTCAATTTTTTATGCGCCAGCTCTGCGATAATATGCAAATTTTAAAAATAGATTTAACGTTATATCATTTTACTTGGGACGTAAAGAAAATATTCTTGAGTCACAATTTTCAAGAAGCTGATGAAGGTGATATTTACATATCTGACAGACAGGATTGGCATTTGCGCCCTGCACAGAAACAGATATAAAGCTAGACCTTCTTTGTCGATGAATCTGTCGATTGCAAGCAGCGCAGCTGCATGTAGCACTTTTTCTTCTGAATGAGTTCTATTGAATTTTCACCAGCAGCAAGGATTTACTCTAACCAGGTCACCAAAATGGACTCCAGTTCTTCCAGTGGCAACAGGATCATTGATTTGGGGCTCTTCGAGAAGAAAAAGCCACAACACATATAAGCGCTTTATATTTTTCATTGGAAGATTTAAAATGTATTGAAGAGTCCCCAATATTTTGATTTTACCAATGGGCAAAACAGGTTGAGTTTATCACGATTTTTTACTCATAACTGACATGATAAGAAATTAAACATACTTGAGATTTTTTAATACGTAACCGTTACATGCATGCGTAACTGTTACACTACAACTTGTCATCAGTTAAATAATGCAGCATGCATCAGAAGAATACATAGATAGGTAAGGGCTTATAGGTACGTATTTCATCCATTCGTATATGAGTAGAATGCAGTGTACAGTTTAAAAATCCATGGTGTACATGGTGAAACACAGACCATATATCATGAAGGACCCGGGTATATTGCGGTTACCAGGTATATTGCGGTACATATGTGGTACCACTCCCATAATATTGCAGAAATATCTTTGTACTTCCTTTACTGTGTAATAGTTGTAAGCCACAGCCATCTCTTACCTCTTCTCCGCAGGGCACGTACCTGGCGGGTCTTGAAGTCGGGGCTTCTCCTTGGATCTCCACCCAGAACTGGTCTACTGCCCCTTTCCTTTTCCTGCTGCCTGGATCTTTCACGTCGATGCTTTTAACGCCATGATGAACTGTTTCAGGGTGTAGAGATTACAATATGGCAGTGGATGATATCATGTCGAACACACTTTATTTACTCTACGTCTTGTTCAAGCCACTACGTTTCCTGAGGTGATCGACCTGTGCACATCCAGAAACCCACTCGCTTCAATCGTGAAATTTTCCGCACGTCTACCATGAACATTTTTCCCTCGGTAATTTCGCGCCGCCAGAAAACAAACGCAATCTTCCATGCTCTTTGTAGTACGTGTATAACTAATCACTCCGATTATCACGTGCGTTATTTTCGACACTTTGTTTCTTTTCATACTCCATCTTTGTTCACGATTACGCTTTCTGGCGCACGTTTCTCCTTATACGGATATTACTCACGAGGATTAGATCTAAAACAGATGACGGATGCCGCAATGACGCTGAGGTCCTCTGTACACTTATATTTATAGCCTTTTTTAAACCGTCACTAACATCTTAACTGTGTCTCAACGTCTGAAAATGCCTTTGCAGTTTAGAAAATCTCAACTTCCCATTGGTTACAAATTTTGTATCACGTGTCAACGTAGAAAAATACCTAGAGTTCCTCTTCGCCCCCGCTAGACCTTGGCCCTCCTCGTAACTAAAATACACTAGACACCCCTAACGATACATTGGACAAAGACGGTCTCACCTCTCGGAAGTTGCTTGCGAGGAAACACGAATTTCTGCGTAACTTTAGCTCAAGAATCTGCCCAGACCCGCGATATAATGATGTTACAAGGTAAGTCATATACACACAAGATTACTAAAAACTAAACAAATAAAGAAATTACATATAACAAAAATTTACTATGCTAAAACATGATATCTAGTTCTAAATAAAATAATAGTTAATATTGTAGTGTATTAATAATTTGGGGTTTCATTGTCATTACCAGACATATTGTTGCTCTGCATTGCCATTATCAGACATATTTTTTTCTTTCGTCTATGTTGACTGGGATGACGTCACTCCTGGCTGGGAGTTTTTGCTATCCACGAGTGATGGGGATAGCGTCTGTGTTGCTGAGGATTCCGAGAGAAGGGGATCGTGCGTGTAAGCCGACTTTGGATCGGTGAACATCTCCCCTCACCTTAGATGTTTAATACTGTAGGAAACCCAAATGATTGGGAAATAAACGTAGGATTGTGCAAGTAGATGTGTTATGGATTTTGTACATCGAAAACCCTCGCCTTTCTCATAACCTCCAAACCACGTTTCGATCTTCCGCAGCCAAGCGAGTATACTTCCGCTCAATATACGTGCTAGGTACTAAAAATAAAGTTAATTTTTTATGCGAACCTTTAGGCTCTACCCAGCATGTAACAATATTAAATTAAATATTGGCGAGCCGGGAAGAAGTTCGTCTCATAGTGACCATATCTAGTTCTTCCTGTAACAGTTTCGCCAGTCCTCTATAATTTGCACGCAACATTTTGGGGATGTGTGTTCGCATTGTATTTCCAACGTGACAGTTACAACTGCAAGGTAATATTATGTGAGGGCGAGTCTGTATGGTCAGTTTTAGGATCATGGTAGTACATTTCAACGCTGCGTTTGTCAATTTCAATACTCATTTCTCTGGTAGAAGGCGTAGCTGGACGCGCGATACTCGTTAAAGCTGGCCAGTCCACAAAAAATACTCCACATTTTGTTAAAAAGGTTAAAATAACAAGAAAGTATGTTGGATATAAACCAGGATGAAATTCGCATATACAAGGTGTTTCGCTCTTAATTTAAACTTAAAGCAAGCCTTTTCCGAAATTATTAAACGTTCTATTCTGAAACCTACCCCAAAAGTTTAGCCAGAAGCAGTTTTTATGAAAGATTGAATGCTAGAAACTCAACTTTTCAGTTTATCGTTCATTTAGGAGTAACATTTTCATTAATTTACTGGAGACCTTGACGCTTGCTTTAAAGCCTCGTTGAAAGCAAGAAAAGGGAGTAAATCATGCGTCAGTGGTATGGCTTCCTTCATCAAAGTTGAATGCATTAACATTACGAAGTTCCGGGTTCACTTGGCTACCTTGAAGTTGAAACTGACTATGAAGTAGAAGCAACACTATAAAAGTCTCATGAATTTATAAAAGCTAAGTATAATATTTATACGTAGAAATATTGTATTAAATGCACATTTCTAGGCGTGTAACCGTAGGCAAATACTGCAAATTTTAATTTTTCTCCGTAACTGCACATGTTTTGTGAAGTTTTAGCAGTACCATCTCTACTTCATGATCCAGAATGCTGGACTATCATAAAAATTCAAAAGAAAAATAAACACTAGAAATGAGATTCTTGAGAGCGGTCGTTGAATATAGAAAGACAGAAAAAAATACAGCGATTAAATACGGAAAGAACTGAACATATTTAATGTTAATAATTGAATATTGAGAGAATTATTATGCTCATGTATGACGGTGCCATGAATCCGCATTCCCAAGCAAATCCTAGAATACAAACCCAAAGGAAGGAGAGAGAGAAGAGAGAGAGGGAGAGAGAGAGAGAAGAAGACCAGGAAGAGATGAATGGACCAGTTTCTTTGAGCGGAAGGAACGGGTCGAAAGATCTAACCTCTTAACCCCTGTTGATGTTGATGAACTACACATGTTACAGTAGACCTGTCTGCACTTTCATGAACATTTGTTTCATTATTTATTTGTTTTATATATATATATATATTTGTGTGTGTTTCTTTTAATGTAATTTGAGGCAGTATTTCTAACACTGAAATGATTTCAGTCAAATTTATATAACATAAAATATAATAACAGCCCGCCTTAAAGCAAGATGTGTATAATATAACATATAAAATGCATGTAACAGTCAGTTTATTGATGTTTGTATTATTATGTACATGTTCAGTAATGTTATGTGAATGTATTACGTAATTTAATAATGTAGGAGGTGTGAGAATAATAGATTAAAGCTTGCTAACAAAGAGGTAACCTTTAGGCAATAATGAATTAGAATGTTTAATAATGCTTCTGGTAATTCTTGGAGCAGCAATAATGTAATTTTTGAGACAGTTTATAAATAGCCAATCAACAACCAGAAAAAAACTTAAATTGAATAAAAGTATTCTATTGGATTAGGAATAGCTAATCAGAGATTTGAAATACAGAAATGTACAAATTTAGGCGGTAGATATCAATTCAGTTGATTTTAGACAGTGTTCCTAACCGGATGCGAGACGCGTCCTCGAGAAGTTTAATACGTATTCAATGCGAGACAAAACGTTTACGTGTTAAAAAGTGTAAATAATAAATAAATAAATAATCTCACAGCTCTCTACATCAGTTAAGTGTTATTTAAATCGTGTCAAGGATTCATAAATGGAGTGAAGTAAAAATTATAACCTGTGTAAGCCTACATTCTTTAGCTGCACCACGCCTTGTTAACATATTCATGTCTCTACAAATTAATACTGACGCAGCCGAGGCAAACATAAACATATAATATTTAAAGAAACAGTAAAATTCAAAGTTAATAGTTTTAAACTTGGGGCGAAGGCCACCGGGTACTATACGTGGTTACAACTACTTCAAGGTCGGCTCCCCAACAGTCGAAACACAGTACAACACCACCTAAAATTAAGAACTACTTAATATTATACCTTGCTATCATTTAATGTGTTTTTAGATTATATTCATCTAAAAAGTAATAAAACGCGAAATAGTTGTTTGATGTATCTGTATAAAACCATGGTCCTTTCCACTATATTAATGAGAAAGTCGTTTTTTATTTATATATCATATTTATGAATTTTGATTGCATAGAAAAAACGTTAATTTGCTAGTACATGTCTTACACTTTATCTGTACAACATTCACTGTCCTCTCACTTTTTCAGATTACTCAAAAGCAACAGACCGCACGTAAGCAGCGCGTAGGAGTAAATCTACTTGATGCCTCACAGCAGACCGGTGAGCCTGTTTAACATAAGGTCATTACGCCCTATGACCAAGGAGATACGAGGGCTGTCCCAGAAGTACCCGAACTAACAAAGAAAACACAAAAACTTTGGGAAAAAATGTCTTCATTTCTCTACATAGTCTCCTTTCAGCTCGATACACTTTTCCCAGTGATGTTCAATAGCTTCGATACCCTGTTTATAGTGAGAACCGTAGAGTTCTGCAAAATAGCCATCAACTGCAAACTCCACCTCTTCATTGTTGGCAAATCTTTTACCACCAAGCCATTTCTTTACCTTTGGAAACAGAAAATAAACAGAGGGGGCTAAGTCTGGCGAAAAGCGTCCATGAGGAAGCAATCCAAATTAACTCCTTGATTTTGGCCATGGCGATAATGGATGTGTGAACGGTTGCATTGAACTTCCTTTTTCGCTAAATGCTGCCACTTTTGCTTGATTTCATCATTCAAACGCTGCAATAAGTTTGCATAATACTTGTCATTGATTGCTTTTCCTTTTTGAAGATAATTAATAAAAATTATCCCACGCGCATTCTAAAAATCTGACGGCATGGCCTTGCCTGCAGATGGAACTGTCTTCGTCTTCTTTAGAACTTATTCTCCCTTTCAATGCATTGTTCTGACTGTTTCCTCGTCTAAGATGTAAAGTGACGGACCTATGTTTCATCCATTAGTATGAATCGACGCAAAAACTTGGCTTTATTGCAGCGAAACATCGCCAAACACTCAACTGAAACAACTTTACGACGCTGCTTTTGTTCCATTGTGAGTAAACGCGACATCCATCTTGCGCACAGCTTTCCCATGTCTAAATTTTCAGTTAGTGTGCGATATGCAGCACTTTTTGAAATGCCTACGATATCTGGTACCTCGCGCACTTTCAGTCAACAGTCATCCAATACCATTTTGTGGATTTTCTTCACAATTTCTGGCGTGATCACTCATTTGGTCGACCACTGCGATGTTCGTCTTGGCAGCTGGTACGGTCTCGCTTAAACTCTGCCACCCAATATTTTACTGTTGGAAACAAAGGAGCAGACTCCCCCAGAGTAGAATCTAGCTTAGCTTTTGTATTAGTTGGACTAAGACCTTTCAAATGAAAGTATTGTATCACATAACGATGTTTACAAATTCGCTTTACTATTAATGGCTACCGAACAATTACTAAACAACGTGGCATCATCAAACTTCAAACTTAAGCTTTATAAGGGTGGTACTTTCTATCATAGTCGTTTGTTTGAAACAACAACCGCTATATATTTACGCACATCAGCTTGGGTACTTCTGGGACTGCCCTCGCACAAAGGACCGAGCATCCGCTCTATCTACGCCCATTACTGTGCGGTATGTTTGAACAATTGTGTTGTGGATGTGTGTTATTAGAACTTTAGGATAATTGCTTTTATGCATTTAAATACATCACAGTATTGTGGGACTTTGAGCTGAAACCACAAATTAGGAAGTCGACCTCACCATCCAGTATAAACACACGGAGGAGTTAATAGAGCAACTTCCTTTCTCCATGTCTTTCGCAAGTCATTAGGACATGTGAGACCTCTGGTAGCAATTATCCACTTCGCTGGAAGAAGCATTCTGAAGGTGAACATTTAACTCTAACGTGAAAGGTAAAGAGTGACCTAAGATGATGCCCTAATACCAACAAGAAATAAAACTGCAATTGGTAAATTCTTTGTGTTACATAAAAATCAATTATACTGAAGCAATAAAAACTAATGAACTAAATAAAATAGAAACAAAGTTGTACAAATAAACAAAAAAATACAATTGCTATTACACTCCGGTGATTTGAATTATTCAACAAAATGAAGATAACTTACAAACATCTTCCGAATAGTTAAAGTATTTGGACGGTATTTTCTCCAAATCTTTCTTTCCTAAACGGATTAATCTTCTCATTGTAAGACTTGCACCCCAAGGATTTACAAACCTTGTGTCAGTAGCCTGTTGAGAAGCAAGCAATCTCTGGATCAGGGTATATGCAGGACGGGCATTCAGTAAATAAAATTCTTCTTCTTTAAATGATTACCCTGGTCGTTGTACGACTTACAAGCCAGTAGCTTTGAATCAGTAGCCCGTCGCGGAGCAAGCCAAATCTGGATCATAGTATATCCAGGATGGGTGATTGGACCAATACTTGGTATGCCGATGTGAAAGACAAAATAATGAAATGTGGTAATGAAAGGGATAATAGGGAAACTCGCAGGCCAAACTATCAAATCCAGCATTCATCTATCTACCGAGGAAAGCCGCAAAAAATTTTCGCTTCGGTCAGAATGGTCGGTCACGGTACCTCCTGAAGGCATGCCACAGACGTTACCGCCTGAACCATCGTGCTTTTTTTCCAAATCTCCAAAGAAAAAAGTATGGCATTTTGGGGTTAAAATACAAGTCAGATCCAAAATAACATTTGACAGCATTCGACTAAAAACAGAATATCATCTTAGGTATTTCGGTTGTGAAATAGACTTTCGCACACAACGGATATAGTTATAAAATAGCACAAATTTTATGAATATGTAGGACAACGCACAAAACGTTGAAAAGTAAAGCAAGACGGGATATCAGAATAAAGTTTTACAAAACAGCATCTGATTTGACACGTTCATGCTGCTCTTACCAGCCTCTTCTCAGGCTTCTTCTCTTGTGGGCGTACCTATCGATCCTATGCATCAGCTGATTGATCGTGTGGAACAGTTATGTAACAGAGTTAACCAGTTTCAGTTACCATCTTCGGAGAGAACTTCACAGCATTCACAGCTTCCACGGTCATCTGACTTTAACCGGAGGGATCCACCCGTCACCTGCTATAGATGCAACAGGCAGGGCCACCTGGCTCGCTTTTGTCGGAGCCGCCTCCCGCAGTCAAAAAACGACTGGCGCCGAGCCTTATACGACGAGACGTAGCAGCACCACCACCGCCCACCAGCATGGCTGCACCTCAACGGGATGTGTCTGCATTATCAGGTCAGATATTGCAAGTTACTGGTCGTATTGCCCAGACAGAGCTGTCCATCTTGCTCGATACAGGAAGCGCAGTGAGTATTGTGAATGCTGCATATGTTCTTGATCATTCTACATTAAAACCTATAGAGATGATGCTCCGCACTGCAGGAAACAAGTTGTGTCGACGAGGGCGTCGACTTCGGTGGCCAGGGGGAGATGTGGCATGTGCACAGATGATAACAATGTTAAGACGCTCTCTGGACACCGAAGCACGGCAGTTTGTCTGTGAGTAGGGGCGAATCAGGGGAAATAGTGTCAAGGAGGGGATAGCGTTACTGACGCCGAGTTGGCGTGGCTTCTTGTATCATTAGTGAGTAGGCTTCGAGTGAGACAGACGGGAAACTGCTTAAGCACGATGTCCTCGTCGGCAGGCAATGGGCAAAGATATGCGAGTATTTAATTTCATTTAATAAACGGTGTTCCATCCACGCTTTGAAATCTTAATTATGGTAGAATAGAATCTTTCCTCTCCCTTAAGCCAGGCATTGTGTTGGTGTAGCAATTATTTTGGGATTTAACTTAGCTGCGTCCTTCGTCGTTGCCTCGTAATTTGAAGTTCTTTGTTTGATTTAACGATCCCTCTCGCAAGCGAGTAGCTCCCCTCTGTAGTTGAAAATTAATATAAAGTGAGGCATACGACAATATAGGCTTTCTCTACCCTCTATCGTTTATTAGTGGGTATACAAAATAGTCTTACGAAAGTTTATTTTTCTATCTACTTCTTTTTAATCCAAATAAACGCTTGCAGAAACAGCTACATTACAAATTTCTTTATAGATATAAAGTGAGCAGTGATAGTCCAATGTTTAAGAACTGGACGCTACACGAAGCTGGCCTCAAAATTCCATACTACTTCAATGGAATCGCGAGAAATAACTGAATGATGATAGGGTTTTAAAAGGATGTTTAAGTATTGACCAATTCGAACTACTAATAATGGATATATCGAAAATACCTGATGCCACAACAAATTATATTAAATAAGTTGTGTGTTTTAAGATATTTACATTTCCTGTACAGTACCTTTTCGTCTATCGCTTAACGTTTACCAGTTATACAAGATGTTACAAAATTTTTACCGAATAAAGCGGACTTCAGGAGCTATTCCCCGAAAATTCAAGATATACACCGTATTACTCATGTAAATATTTTTAATATATGAGAGTTTTATCAAAATTTTACAGCCATTTTTTAGAAAAAACAAATTAAAAAACTGTTCCATGTAATGATAGTTGGGCTGCGGTTTTCCTTTAAAATCTTCATGTCGCATTCTTGAAAGATATTGAACTTAAATACCAAGTTTGGTACTTATCCGACTTTTAGATTTTGAGTTATACTGTTCAGACTCACAGTTAACACACACGCACACGCGGACCTTTCTCTAAAAATCTTTTGTGATACATTTACATGCCTTTCTCTACCCTCTATCGTTTATTAGTGGCTATATATCCTGGTCCTACCGAAGCTTATTTTTATATCTACTTCATTTTAATATAAATGAACTTTTGCAGAAATAGATGCATTACACATTTCGTTATAGATACAAAGGGAACAGCGACAGTCAAATATTTCAAAACTGGGGGCTATACGCTGGTCTTAAAAATCCATACTCTTTCAATTCAATCGCGAGAAACAACT
This sequence comes from Deroplatys truncata, assembly GCA_030765065.1. NCBI lineage: Eukaryota > Metazoa > Arthropoda > Insecta > Mantodea > Mantidae > Deroplatys > Deroplatys truncata. Next base: position 113,961,251 of record CM060986.1, read on the forward strand.
GAATGTTGACAGCACTTTAAAAGAATGGCTAAATTTTGAAAAATGAGAACCATTAATAACGGATATCTCAGAAATGGTTGATGCCACTAACAAAGGTATCGAAAATAAATTGTGTGTTTTAAAGCGATGTACATTTGTTTTGTAGTACGTTTTCGTCTGTCGCTTAACGTTTACCACTTATACAAGATAATACAAGATTCCTTCCGATTGAAGTACACTTCAAAGACAGATCCGAAAGAACTCAAAATATACATTTTATTTCTCATGTAAATATCGTTAATATGTGGTATTTTAATGCAAATCGTTAGCATTTTTTTAGAAAGTATAAAATTTCAGAATATGTTCTATAAAGAGTAGTTTGTGGTATAAGAATGTTCTTGAAAATCCTTTTTACGTATATTTGAAAGCTTAAATACCAAGTTTGGTGTTAATCCGGCCTTTCTTATTTAGTTATGCTGTTCAGACACAAATACACACACGACCGTTTTATAAAAATACCTTATTTTGTATTCAGGGACTTCAAAACGTGTACTTAGGGTGAAATTTTGGGTGGAATGCGATACCTTCTCTACAAACTAGGTACGTGATAGAGAAAGCAAATATTCCTAAACCTATATTGGTGTATGGATCTGTGTCATTGGTGCTGATATAAAACTTACAAATAAAATATAAGCAAGAGATTAAATTTTTATAAAATATGCACTTTATTGGACCATATAATAATGAAATAATTATAGAAGAATTAAAACTAAATGAAATATGTAACACAATGCAGGTCTAAATGCTTGCATGATTTAGACAGGATGGATAATACAAGACTTTCAAAACAAAACAAAAATCTGCATTTGCAGTTCTTTGCTAAAAGATGTAGACAGACATACAGAAGACGGAAGAAACCAACGTGTCTGAACCACGGAGTGAGAAAGATGTTAAAAGAGAAACGACACTGAACCAGTTGAAGATGGGTGTCTATTTGTTTGAATGTTAACTAAATGAAGGTAAACATACAATGTTTCCTAACACTCATATTCTAGAATCAGTCAGTCACAACTTTCTGTCATACAGTACAGATTAATTTCCTCTTTTCCGTTGTCCTATTTTTCTCCTCATTCAACAATTCCTCGTATGGTGCCTTCTCCCCCAAAGTTTTTATACATGGTGTTCTTTCCAGTGTAGTTCGCATGTTAGCAACTAGTTTTGTCTTACCTTAAGTCCCAACTTCCTCATCATGATCTACAAACATTTATTTTCTTCTGCAAGTTTTCATAAAGCAGCTTCATTACTTGTGTGTCCATTTCATACAAACATTATAAATGCTTCATCATTTCATCCCAAAAGTGAAAAATTCTTTAGCGTAAACCTTAATACAAAGAAACTCGCTAATCTCTTTTTAGTTCTTGCTCGTATGATTTACAGAAAATGCTTCTATTTCCATTAAATGTCCTTTGACATAGCAATGTAAGATATGTGAATGTAACACCAGATTTTTTTTCGTTGAAGGTGTGTTGTCGATAAAATGACAATATTCCATAGTTGAAACTACTGTGTACGGAATATTTCCAGTATCCAAAGAGATCCACTTTCAGTACTATCTCACCTTCAAATCACAAATGTATAACTGTTTTTCTGCTTTTCTTGGGAAAAATTAATTTGGCTACACTTGTTACACACAATTTCTTTTGCTGCTCCATGAAGTCCCAAGTTGTTTGTGGAAGTGGAGTTATATATATTTTTTCCTTGCATCTTTAAGTATGCTATATCTACCTAACTTTTTCTTTTTAATTATACTTCATGCTGTTCACAGAAACACAAACAAACATGTCTTGGCTTTTTACATTTTTTATCACGTACATGGTAGGTAGAGAATGTATTGCATTCCACCCAAAACTCCCATACCGTGATTTCACTGGAAATACATATGAGACCCTCTGAATAAAAAAAATCTGATGTGTTACACCCAGATGACTTTCTCTACTCTTGTACAAACTATTTTTACAAGCATGTAAGAACGTAAGCTTTCACGGCCGGTGTCACAATTATAACTAATATAATTTTCCGGGCTGTTATGCCGTGGTCTGCTGAAGAAAGATTTCCCAGACGTTTCGTCCACAACTGCGGTGGACATCTTCAGTGGCGCGGACGAAGTCTTCTCGGTGAAAGTATCGCAGCGTCTGATATTTTTACAAGCGCTTATTCTCCATATGGTTCATGTTAATCGAGATGTTAATCTTATTGCTAATTTTCTTGTAGATGCAAAGGGAATTAGTCGGCTTTAAGCGATAGTCGGGTATTTTAAGAGCTGGTTTCTATATGGTGTATCCATTCTCTTTGCAGTACCAGGACAAAAAAAAAAGAATAACGAATTCCCATGTGAGAAAAAGTATTGGAAAGTTTAAGGGAATAACAAGCAATATCTCGAAAATGGTTAACTCAACAAAAAACTGTATATGACATAAATTGTGTATTTTAACGCGATCTACATTTGTGTAGTAAATGTTTGTCTCTCTTATGGTTTACCAGTTATGCAAAAGTCGTTCACAATGAAGAATACTTTTAGAGACATTCCCAGAAAATTCGAGATATACATTTCATTTGTCATGAAATTATCTAAAACATATGGTATTTTAATCAAAATCGTTAGAGCCATTTTTGAGAAAACTAAAATTTTCAAAAATGTTCCATGTAAAGGGTAATCTGGGGTGGGGGGGATGTTCTTGAAAACCTTCGTGTCGCATCTCTTGAAGATACTGAACCTAAATACCAAGTTTGGTGTATATCCGATTGAGAAACACACACACACACACACACACGCACACACACAAACACACACACACGACGTGTTTCCAAAAATGCTTTTTTTGAATTCAGGGGGTCTCAAAACACATTTCCGGTGAAATCTCGGTATCGAATTTTTGGGTGCAATACAATAGTTCCTCTACTTACTATACACAGTGGAGAAAGTAAAAAGCATTTTTAGAAAAAGGTCCGCGCGCATACACGTGTGTGTGTGTGTGTGTGTGTGTGTGTGTGTGTGCGCGCTCGCGCGCGTGCCTAGAAACAGTATGGAGCTTTAAAGCAGCTTATAGAGTCCACTTCTTAAAAAGTTGACTATTTCCTTAGTATCTGAAACGAAATGTGTAATGTAGTTATTTCTGCAAGGGTTTGCTTTGATTAAAATGAATAGGCAGAGGAAGTCATGTGATTGTAACACATCCGATTTTTTTCATTAAAGGTGGCGATAAAATTACAATATTCCATTTTGTTGGAATTCGGTATCTTCTCTACCTAAGAAAAACGGACTGGGATAACAAAATGCACCTTAAAATAGATTTTATGAGGTGTACGTGTCACCTACAGTCAAAACACCTATGACAATTATATTTCTAAACCGCTGTTATGAAAAATATATTTTACGAATGGCAAATAGTGTGTCTAGTATCCACATTAAAACCGATATTAGGAAACGTTTCAGGGTAGCAATTAATGGGGACAGCATAATTGTAATATCCGAGTCTATGCCTACATGGGGCCCACTAATTTGGGTACGTAACTCTACGGACAAATCTGAGACAAAAATATTGAAGTTATATTCTCACAATACACCTGCAAAAAGTTTACCAATCCGAAGTCACCGTCGCATTTGCTAGTTTCCAAAGGGTGACGAAACAGCTGAATGGGAAATCCCAGGAGGTTATTTAGCTTTTCACGGCCATAACATAAATTTTACTTAACTTAGCTTATATCAGCATTTCTGTCTACGGAGTTTTCTGTGGTAATTAAAAATCAGCCAGCATACACTTATTGAAACAAATGCTGAGAAAACGGCAGTATTTGTGAGGTTTTGTGATCTCTCTGTGAGAGTTTATACGCTTCTATTTCCAAGAAAAGTATTAATTTCTAGAAATCTTGAGTGAACGGAGAAAAATGTAAGGGCTGCACTGTAAAACCAGAATGTTTTCCTAACTGTGAACACTGATATTATTTCTGCAAAGTATTTACAGCTTGAAGTACAAACTGTATTTGCGATACTGCCAACTTTATGGAAGGCAAACGATGTGATGTTTATGAGCTTGGGCAGATTTTTATTTTCTTTACCATGTACATAGTAGGTAGAGAAGGTGTTGCATTAGACCAAAATACTCGATATCGAGATCTCACCGGAAATGTTTTGATGCCCCCCTGAAATTTTTTTTTGAAAAAGGTCCATGCGCGCGCTTGTGTGTGGTGTGCGCGTGCGCGTGTCTAGTCTCTCTGTGAACAGCATAACTCAAAAATGAAGGTCGGATAAGCATCAAATCTGGTATTTTAAGTTCAGTATCTTTCAAGAAATCGACACGAAGGTTTTAAAGAAAATCTCCCCATCCCAATTTTAATTTTCTAAAAAAATGGCTGAAACGATTACGATTAAAATACGATATATCAAAGATAATTGTATGACAAATAAAATGTATACCTGAATTTTCTGTGAATAGCCTGTGAAGTCCTCTTCATTCGAAATAAATTTTATATAACCGTTAAGCAATAGACGAAAACGTACTACGCAAAAAATGTTTATCTCATTAAATCAAACAACTTATTTCAAACAGTCTTTCTTGTTGTGTAAGTCGTTTCTTAGATATCTGTTATTAATGGTTCGAATTGTTCCTTACTGTAATTCTCTTACAAGTTCAGTCAATATTCAGTTGTTTCTCGTGATTGCATGGAAACACCATGGAACTTTAAGGGCCGCGCATTGCGTCCAGTTCTTAACATTTGACTGCAGCTGTTCTCCTTGTCTCTATAAGGAAATGTCTAATGTAGCTATTTCTGCATAGATTTATTGGAATTAAAATGTAGTAGATAGGACAGGCGTTAGTAAGAATAGTTTGTAAATCCATAATAAAGGATAGTGTGTAGAGAAAGTAATGTGAATTTATCACATCAGATATTTTCCGATACAAATGAAGAACAGCGTGTATAAAAGCAATGGAAAATCGAGATCTGCCAATGCTGGAGGCAGAGCAGTCAGTCTTGCGATGAGCTAGGACACTGCTAGACAGTAACAAGACCACGAGGGAATTAGCTTTGGTTTGATTTGCCGTGCCGGCCTCAGGCCATTAGTTGGGTTCTCTTCGCTTTGCAGAGTGTGCAGTACGTGATACGCGCAAAAGCCCACCCTTAATCGAGTGCCTTAGACATGATAATTGTAACGGGCACTACAATCGCTTTGCAGGAAAGTGCATCGGGAATCTCAAGGTGACAGGTTTGCCCTTACTATTGGCACTTGCCATCCAACATTAATGACAGTGGAGTTTCATGCGAGATATTTTGAGGCAGTATTATTACACTTAAATGATTCCAGTCAAACTATATAATATAAAATATAATATCAGCCCGCCCTAAAGCAATATGTGTATAAATAACATAAAATGCATGTAACAGTCATTGTATATGTTTATATTATTGTATACATGTAATAATGTTATGTGAATATATTACGTAATTTAATCATGTAGGAGCTGTGAGAATAATAGGTTAAAAGTTGCTAACAATGAGGTAACCTTGAGGCAAAAATGAATTTGAAAGTTTAATGCTACTTGTAATTCTTGGAAGCAATAATGTAATTTTTGTGACAGTTCATAAAATAGCCAATCAACAACCAGAAAAACCTTTAGTTAAATGAAGGTATTCTATTGGACTAGGATTAGCCAATCAGAAACTAAAATGAAGCAAAATTTACAAATTCAGAGTTCAGTTGCTGCTTGTCGACAGCGCTCCTAACCGGACGCGTTGCTTGTACACAGTGTTCCTAACCGGACGCGAGATGCGTCCTTGAGAAATTTAATCGTATTTTGTGTGAGACAAAAGTAGTTTACGTGTTAAAATTGCAAGTGATTAATAAAAAAATCTCACAGCTCTCTTTTTCTATATATATATCAGTGAAGCATTATTTAAATCATGTCAAGCATTAATAAAAGGAATGAAATACAATTATAATCTGTGTAAGCCTACCTTCTTCAGTCGCACCACTCTCTGCTAAGACATTTATGTCTCTAAAAATAAATACTGTCGCAGCCGGCAAACATAAATATATAATGTTTAAAGAAACAGTCAAAATTACAAAGTTAATATATTTTTTAAACATTTGGTGCGAAGGCTACCGGAAACTTTTTACCATACGTGCTGTTGTAACTAGTTCAAGTTCGGCTCTCCAGCAGTTGAAATACAATACAACTCCTAATTTCTAATTCTTTCTGTGATTGCTGTTGCAGTTATCAAAGAAATTATGTAAAACCTTAATTACAATTAAATGTAAGTGCTAACATATCGTAACATAAACGCAGGCGTGCGGGAAGACCATTCACAATGGAGCTGTAGGGTAACAAAGGAAATTGGCATTGAATTCTATATCCTTAAATTAATTGTCGAAATCCTCCGAGTGCGTCGTAAGTTTCAAATTGAAAAAAAATAATTAACATCAAATAAGAAATTCACTTAATAGTTCATGAATAAATGAGTCAAAAAGAAAATACGCACAACACCCGCTGCATTAGTGACTTCATGACTGTTTGACCAAACTATTGAGAATAGTTATTGTGCAAATATGGAAACTGCAGAAAATTATACCTACATGTTATGATACAGCTGCACAAGTTATAGCAGTATTAATTCAATGTGTATTATCTCTTGCATCTTACGATTTGTGAGCGTCAGGAAATCTAGACGCAGGCAGTGTGTTCAACTCTGGAATCAAAATAGGATTCAGCCAGGAGACTACCACAACCTAATTAAATTGTTTTTATTTATGGACGTTCTTTAACTGCTGTGCTCCTTACGTTCGTTTATTTTGGGCGTGAAAAACGGAAATTTTGCTCAGAGGCGTCTTTATCATGCTTGAGGTTCTTTTACGTGCCGTAAATCTACATACGGGACCACCGGCTTTAATTCCGAAGGAAGTCATGCTAAGGATTTTTACACCCGAAAAAATCCATCGTCCTCCGCGGATTTGAACCCACGACCTCGGAAACTGGAAGCTAGCATGGTAGCAACTACATCATGGAGGACAACTGCCATAGCCTTTTGAGGAAATGAGAGATGCCGATCCAGAACAGTTTGAGAAGAATTGCATGTATGTACGAGGGGTGAACAGAAACTAAGGTTACAAGGCCGATATTCCTGGATTTTTGTCCGTTATAGAGAAGTAGTGTGCAATAATTCTAATACATGCGGTTAGCAACTGTGCAGAGTTTAAGCCACCCGCCATCTATAGCGCTAGTTGTAGCGACTCGTTTGAAAACTGGTCTCATGAAGAAATCCGCCCCGTTACTTCATTTTTGTGGGCGAAGTATGTAACCACGACTGATTTTCACCGACAGCTGGTAGAGGTTTACGAGAAAGTGTAATGTGTCATCATGTCGCAGAAGATGTCCAAAGTTTACAGGCAGAGAAAATGTCACCGACGAGGACCGCTTGGCCGATCCAGCATGGCATCAACAAATCTGAACACAGTTCACGTAGAGGACAACAGGAGGAGTTAAGGCATATGACGGTAGAAGTAGGAATGTCATTCGGAAGCGTTCGTCACATTCTTCACGATATTCCATAGTACCGAATTTGTTCCGATGGGTTCTACAAATCTGTCCAACTAACACAAAAATAAGCGCATGGGGGCAAGTTTGAAACTTTTGCAATGGTTTTCCACGGAAGGGAACATCTTTCATCATCATATTGTCACGGGTGACGAAACATGGATCCACCACTACTCCCAGTAGTAAGCGGTCTACCGGAACGTTGATGGGACAGCGCGGGTGTCTTTCGGAGTTTTTGGAAAAAGGGCACACAGTGACCGCTGACCGATACTGCGAGACCTTGTCACGATTGCGCAAAGCAATTAGGAGGAAACGGCCAGGACCTCTTACCGAGGGCGTCATCTTCCTTCACACAACGTGCGACATCATACAGCCCAGAAGAACACGCTGTTGAAGTAGTCTCGCTGGGATATCATCGACCACCCTCCCTATAGCTCAGGCCTCACTCCAAGCAACCTTCACCTTTATCCTCACTTGAAGGCGCACCTAGGAGGCCAACAATTCGCTTCAGATGAGGAGGAGAAACACTTCGTGACAACGTGGTTGAACAAGCAAGGATAGGATTTTTTTATCAAGAGGAAATATTAAAACTCATCCCACAAAGCGACAGTTGCTATGGAGACTATGTTGAAAAATAATCTAATGTAATCCAAGCTTAAGAGTTTTGATTATGATGATGACAATGACTTAATACTGTAACTAAATCAGAGTGTCTCTACGGAGCAGAAACAATAATTTTGAAGAAAAAGGTAGATATCGAAAATATTGAAAAAAAGAATGAAAAATAAAAACATTAGATCCAAAATTATAATAAAAATATAAGGTCGCAGTAAAATCTTATTAGAAAGCATTGCACCGTATTGTCTAGACTTATTTCTCCCGAGTATGCAAATTTTCAGTGTTATTACATTACTTTCACAGTTGTAATGCCCTTCCCAAACGTATGTAACATGTTAGGCTACAGTTAGATATGATGATCCAATGGAAACTTTGCTGTAGGTAAACTAAGTGGATCGATATATAAGCGAAGATTAAATAATCATAGATAAATAACATGAAATATATTACTCAGGAAACACAGATAAAGATAATGCTGTGAAGGTTTAGGTAAGATTTGAATACAACAAAAAGTAAATAGACCAGAAGTTCAATTCAGTATACATAATGGAAATTACCATGCTACCATGCTACAGAAAATTCAGCATAAAGTATGCAAGAAATAAACTTATTAATTACAATTGTGTGATGCACACTAGTAATACACTTCACCTTATAGTGTGAAATGCTCGAGTTGGCCAAAAATTTGAGTAAGAAAATATTACTCAATTTGAGTGGAAGCAAAACTTCCGTGATCGACGACGACTTGCCCGATTCACATGCTGCATATACATTAGCCGTTGTGCCTGCAACGCAGTTGGGGAATTGACCCCTATATAGCCAGTAAAGCTGGCGATAGAAGAATGTAATGCTTCTTCTGGTTATTTGCTCCGAACTAACTTGCTCTGAGACGATGGGGGAAATCAACTCTGCCCTGGCATCAGCGCGACCGCGATAAAACATGCATTGTTACAAGTATTTAGGCACTTATATATTCACTTCTTACAGCCCTAATCTTACCCAAAATATTTATTTTCTGTATACCAAACATTTTAAATATAAATATACCCAATACATTATATAATAATGTAATTAATTCTCTCCCTAAGATTTACCATTCTCCATTGTATTTACAGGTTCTAAATCTGCTGCACTTCTACCAAAATAGTTGTAGAGGGGCTCTCTTGGATAAACTGCTTCATAATTCTATCTATCCACTCTATCATTTAGGTATAGAACGTACAAATAGTATTTTATTTCAGAATCGGGATATTGAACTTTTAATGAGAATATCCGACTCAAAAAGGGAAAAGCACTTTTAGAAAACATTCTATTCAAGTCGATACTTAAAAAAATTGAATGAATATCAAAGGTTGCATTTATTCTTTCGAGAATACAACACAAAGGTTTTAACAAACATCCACCACAAGTAACTCTTTATAGGCGACATTCGTCCTTTTTATTAAATTTTTCTACTACGTATAGTAAGTAGGGGAAGTATTGTATTCCACCCAAAAATTCGATACCAAGATTTCACCGGAAATGTGTGTTTTGAGGCCCCTGAATCCATAAAAATCATTTTTGGAAGCATGTCCGTGTATGTGTGTGTCTGTGTGTCTGAACAGCATAATTCAGAAACGAACAGTCGGATAAACACCAAACTTGGTATTTAGGTTCAGTAGCTTCCAGAGATGCGACAGGGAGGTTTTCGAGAAAATCCCCAAACCCAGATTACCCTTTACATGGAACATTTTTCGAAAATTTTAATTTTCTCAAAAATGACCCTTAACGATTTTGATTAAAATATATGTTTAAGATATTTTCGTGAAAAATAAAATGTATATCTCGAATTTCATGGGAATGTCTCCAAAAGTATTCTTCATTGTGAACGGCTTTTGCATAACTGGTAAGCCATAAGAAATAGACAAAGTTTTACAACACAAAAAATTTAGATCGCGTTAAAATACACAATTTACGTCATATACATTTTTTTTGTTGAGTGAACCATTTTCGAGATATTGCTTGTTATTCCCTTAATTTTTCCAATGCTTATACTTTTTCTCAAATGGGAATTCGTTATTCATTTGTTTTTGTATCGGATATGCAAAGAGTGACAAAGAGAATGGTGCTGCACATAGCAACCAACTATTAAGAGATGTGTATATGCTTAAAGGCTACTGTATTTCTATATTGCCCTTGCAAATACAAAACAAGCGGAACATAGTAGCGACAGTCAAATATTTGTTATAGTGATAAATAAACGAACTGCTATGATTTTGTGAATCTTCCATCAGCTTTTGCTTTAAAGGAATGCTGATTTGAACCAATTTCGTAAGATCGTTTCATTTTATTAATTCATATCTTACTGTTCCTTATAGTAGCGTTTTAAATGTTCCTATTTTAGTTTATATTTTTTTGTTTCCACAGTTTAACGGCCGTTTCATTTTGTTCATTCATATATTAATTGTTATAGTACCATTTTCAGGAGTTTCTGTTTTGGTTTCTGTTCCTTGTTTACTGGTTTACGATTTAAGACTTTTCCTAATGCCTAGTAAGAAACGAACCTGTTTTAATTTTAATGTTAAGAAGCTGTTTTCCGTGAAAGCAGGCAAAGTGATTGCTGGCACCCTGAGCCAAAATAACTACATATTTGGTGAGGTTAAAAACACACAGTGCACAAGCGACTCGGTGAAGGCGTTATGTTTTTCAACTGTAATAAATATTGATACTTGGAGTTCTTAAGTAATTGATAAAATTCTTCATTTAGGCAATGATTTGCACTTAAAATCAATTTCATATTATGATCGTGTTATGCCATATCCGACTTACTTGTGGGCTGATGAGGTTTGGCTGCAGGATATTGTAATTGATGTAAAAGCAATACAGTGACAAATAGTTTTGCATTACAAGTGTTCATACCGAGGGATTTAGGCAGTGTGTTAATAACATTTTTCCAGTGCTATCACTACGGTGTGTTTACTGCACAGTTAAAATATATAGCTCTTACTTTTTTTTGTCCTAGCAATGCAAAGAGAATGGAATACTCCATATAGCAACCAGCTCTTAAAATGTGAGACTCTCGCTTAAAGCCTACCAATTGCCCTTACATCTACAAGAAAATTAGCAATAAGATTTACATCTCGATATCTCGATTAACATGAAGCATATGGCGAATAAGCGTTTGTAAAAATAGTTTGTACAAGAGTAGGGAAAGTCATATGATTTTAACACATCAGATTTTTTTAATAAAGCTTGGTTGAAATATACATTAAAATATTTGCATTGTGAATATATTTGAACTTCTTTGAGTAGGCTACAGAGAACTTTTCATATTATTGAATTTATATAACTTATAGATGGTAAGATAGACAGCTCTATAAAAGAAACTGTAGAGCTTATTGAAATAAAGAGAACGTTTGTTATCTTTGTTGAGGAGATACAACCAGGATAAGCTTCAGTCACCGGAGACTGGAACTGATGGTAAAGCCACTTCTAGGGACCTCAAAACAGGTACGGTGCAGGTTAAGTCCATCATCAACTACACCGAACCTGCGGAGGCGACTGCCTCAGGCGGTATATTACAGTAATGTTCTGCACCGTGGACTCGAGTGTGGAGCTCGGGTTCTCGCTGCGGAATGCTCTCAGGTTCGATACCACCCGTGAGAGGAGGGTATGTCTCAGGTATAGGATCGACGCCCACTTAGAATTGTGAGGAAAATGAGGAGCTTCGACCGGTGCGATCCCGAACACGGGGGCCAAATTTCCGTCCGAGGGATGCGTGATGCTGGCACATACCTTGTAGGTTGGATGATCTCTTACCTCTGCTATGCGAGGAGTCAGTAGGTGTGGCAGGTCAAGACCCTTTATTGGTTATTATTATTAGTTATTATTATTATTATTATTATTATTATTATTATTAAAAAGTATATCCAACATGTGCATTAAATCAATGCTATAGTTTCTTAAAATATATATTTGACTTTCCTCCTGTTTGCCTTCGTGAGTTGCACCGCTTGCAAAAAGACATGCCAAATGAAAACAAAGTAAACAAAAATCCAATGAAATAGCACTTAGCTGGATTTGTATTCAAATGGAAAAGGATCCAAGATAATTGTTTGAATTCTTCCCTCCCTTCCCCCGTCCAAACCTAAACTTTTAAGACTTGTTGAAAGGCGTTTTCCAATGGTACACTATAAAAAGGAGGGGGGAACTTGACAGATAAGCTGAGACTATTACTTGTCTTGTGCCATCAGTGTTCGTACACCAGCTGAGCAAATTTATTTTAGGTTTTACTTTGGAAGAAGACAAATTTTCTTTCTCTGTGTTTGACTGCTCGTGCCGTGACATGTTGATGTCTGGGGCGGACGCTGCTGGAAAAGCCCCTCTTTCCGTTCGAGGCGTCTAATCTCCTCTTGCTCGCTCTAGGCACGATCTGAAGTGACGTCCCATTCTTGCGTACTCTCGCCCTACCTGCCTTAAGACCCATCTATCTGCCCCTCTGCTTTTTAAAAGCCTTTCGTCGTCTCTTCAAAATCATAGTAGATGGTGACAAGTAGTGTTAAGGTCACTGAACCAAAAAGAAACAATATTTTTAAAATGAGTTCTCTTTCCGTCCAGAAGAACGAGAGAGAAAGACCGCCGTCATGAGCATTCTCACTCGATCCACACTTTATTTTCACAGCTTTTACCTTTATTTTTCCTTTTGCTCGAGACCTATGCAGCTTCTCTTCATAACTTTTTTTCTTTTTCTAGTTCCATTTTGAGAAAGACAGTATTTCTGAAACGAATGAAAGACTATTTTTTAAAAAAAATTGCTTTCTGAAAAATAAGGAATAACTTTGCATTAATTTACATTCATAAGGATATATTGCGAGAATGCACCATTTCTACACTCGCTAAAAGCATCTTTTCGCCAAGGTTTTATTTATAATGCAAGAGGTACACCAAAAATAGATTTCACGGGGTTATTTCCCTCTATTGCATATTCCCCCCCCCCAAAATTCGATGTCAGTTTTTAAATGAAATACAGGACTTTAACTACCCTGGACACAAAGGATGCCATTTTTAGGGAAAAGTATGTATGTGTGTCTGTGCACGAGAGAGAGTGGGGGAGCGAGAGAGAGAGGGGGGAGAGAATAACATAGCTGAATATGAAATGTGTATAGATCCCAAAGTTCATAATGGTGTCAGACGCTGCTCCAGCAACAAAGCTTTTACATTAAAAATTTTGTCGTGTTTTATTTTCCGAATTTTTTTTTGGGGGGGGAATTAGTAGACATAGGCGGCGGCATGGTCGAGTGGTTATACCGCTGGTCCCCACCAAGCTGGCCCGGGTTCGATCCTAGAGACCCGCATGTGAGATTTGTGGTGGACGAAGCGGCACCTGGGCGGGTTTTCTCCGGCTTCCCCCGCCATTCATTCCACCAATTGCTCCACCATCACATTTCCTTTCTCCATTTCCCTTCATTTCATATCATCATCTTCCCTCACCCTCTTACCTGGCTGTGGGTAGCCGTTCGGGGTTCATCCTCTGATTCAATGTTCGATATATATATATATATATATATATATATATATATATATCGTAAAAAACCTGATTAGAATTGACGTTTCCGAAATAATATTTTTTATGATTTTAAAGACTTCTTAAGTTGAAATTTCACGCAAGATCTAAAAAGTATCTTCGATATTATGCGATTCATAAATTTTTTTCTAATTTCTAGCTACACTTAACTTGAAATATAAATAGCTTTAAGAGGTTTATGGAATGAATCCAATATTCCTTAGGTTGAGATTATCTCTAGGTCAACATTTATTATGAAAAGCGTATCCCGATCGAAATATTACTTTTGTATAAGTTTGATGTATAAGTAATGCATTCTGCGACTTTTAATTGGTAGAAAAAGTATTGTTTTATTTTGAATCCTTTGCTCAGGTTCAAGAAAATCGCAGTACACCTGGACTAAAATGCCTCTTTGAGGCTATACTCTTTGAAAGTTAACCCAAACTTACCTGTTTTAGTTTCTCAACCACATAGTAGATAGAAAAAGTATTGCATTCCGCCAAAAAATTCAATAACGAGATTTCGTCGGAAATGCATGTTTTGAGATCCCATAAATAACAAGGCAGGTGTGTGTGTGTGTCTGTGCGTGAACAGCATAACTCAAAAACGAAAAGTCGGATAAACACCAAGTTTGGTATTAGGTTCAGTACCTCTCAAGGATGCGAGGCAAAGATTTTCATGGAAAACCCCCATACAAACTACCCTTTACATCAAGATTTTACGAATTGTTTGATTTTATAAAAAATGGTCCTAACGATTTTTATTAAAATACGATAAAATTTTACACACCGGGTGAGGTCAAAGGTTTGCAGCTAAAATATTACATTTAGTTACCCCGGCATAAACATTGGGGAACGTAACTCAGAGCCACACGAGAGATACCAAGAACTTGCTGCACAAACTAAGCGGGCTTGGATCTTTAGAACATTAAAACTACAAAAATTTACATTTACCTCTGATTTATTATAACTAACAAGGTGCCCTACATTATACACGAAAGGTTACAGAAGAACGCTGGGGGAGATGCCCCACGCATACACCCATCACGCACACACAATCATTCCCTATGAAGACCTACATTAGACTGGCGCTATCAGACAAGGTTCTTCCCTCAAAGGCCTTCACACCCCTCAATAGAAATTGGAGGGATTTGCCACATCGGACAAGAATTCAAAGTTACAAATTAAATAATTAGTTCAACAATATATTATACACAGCAATAATGTGTCCTACGCGACAATACACACATATAGCTCCATCATTGAAGATATTTACATGAGAAGTAAAATCTATATCTTGAAATTTCTGGGAATAATGCTTTATTTGAAAGGAATTTTGTATAATGTTGTATAACTGGTAAACGTTAAGCGATAGACGAAAACATACTATACAAGAATGTATCTCTTTAAGACACACAATTTATTTCAAATAACTTTTTTTGTGGCATAAGCTATTTCCAATATATCCGTTATTGATATTTTGAATTTTTGAATACTTAACAATTCCTTTAAAGTTCTATCGATTTTCAGTTGTTTCTTGCAATGTTACGGAAAGAGTTTTAAAACCAGCATATAGCGTCCATTCTAAAACATTTGACTATCGCTGTTTCTTTTGTGTCTATAACGAAATATGTAACACAGTTATTTCCGGAAACGTTTATCTGGATGAAAAAGAAAAAAATAGGAAGATAAACTTTTATATGAATAATTTGTATACCACTATTAGGAATTAGACGGCAGAAGGAGATCATGTGAATGTAACACATTTTTTTTGTCATATATGTACATTTACAGTTCTCTGAACACACACGGGGACAATAATTTAGGAATCTAAAAGAGCACGTGTATTTTTAATTTCTTAACCTCAGAGTTTATAGATAACTTTAAGTTGCCCAATTGAATGGTTTCACTAATATAACACCATAAATGCTAAAGCCAAACAATGTTCTGCGGAAAGTGTCTGTACTGAAAGGGGTTGTGTTGCCCAATTATTCCACTTAAACTAAGAAAATAAAGTATAGGTATAATTAAGTTATCACATTTAAAATAACATGCCTTTACATTACGAGTGCAAGCATGCAGGTTACGAAACCGGGTCAAAACTGGCAAAAAAGTAAAGCTAAGAATAACAGTGTGATTGTGAAAGAGACCCCACACAGCCTGGACTGTGGCTTCTAGCTTGATAAAAATGTAATTTAATTTATGGTTACCTTTTGTTGCTTGAATTATAATTAATTTTATGAACACCTTTTTCGTCTTTATTTCCTTTTTTCTAACAATAATATACCCAGAAACCAATTTCAAATTGTTTCCATTTTCTTCTTTTTAAACATCTTCAACTTTTGGGTCCTTCGACTAGTTCCGTCCACAATAGTTCTCTTGTGGTGATTAATATCTGTTTTTATACTCGGTATGTTGATATTTCTTAGTTCAATTTGTTTTTTATTTAAGATTCTGTTTGGAAATCTAAGGCTTCCTTGTCCTATTTGCTAAGAATTATAATCTGTGGCACGACAAACCTGGCGGGCCTGGGCCGACCAAACCGATTGCCGGCCTTACGACCACATGCATACAGTAGGAGTAGCCGATACGGGTGGTCATCACCGTGCTTTCCATAACCGGCAAGATTTCCCTGAGATAGGAATCGCCTACTTATCGCAGTTCCTGAAATGCCTCGCAATGCTAAGTGTGCATCAGTCCTGTATTGGTGAAAAATTCATACCCCTATAAGTAGGCCGGAGTACGCGCATTCCGTGCTCTAACCACTACTTCACGGCTCAGAACGTTTATGCGAGACTATTTATTTATGGAATTAAGTTTTTTTCACACAAGCCGTGGAAAGGTAGAATCAGATGACTGAACCACAGATCCCCCGGCCTCCGTCCGGTTGCTCTAACCACTGAGCTACCATGGCAACATGCCGACACGAATTAAATTCTCCAGCTGACTCGCATTTTTTCCAGTAAACCACAAGGAGATCTCAAATGTATTGAGATGTCATACCCCAATGGCGACTTACATTCATTGTAAGTACTTTAAGTCCCGGGCTTTATAGTTGCAACCACTATTAGGTCAATTAATAGAATTAATTGTTCTTTCACACAAGCCGTGTGTTGCACAGGGTTATAAAGGTAGAATCAGATGACTGAAAAATTCAATGCCATAGCCGGGATTTGAACCACGGATCTCCCGGTCTCCATCCGTTGCTCTAACTACTGAGCAACTAACATGCCGTTTATATATATTTTCTGCTTTTTTATCCATGTTAATTCTATTAGTTCTTTTCTACTCTATTCTCTTCCTGTTTTATTTAATAATTAAACTATATTTACTCTCAAAATATAATCCCGGGAGCTCCTATTAATCATATATTCTTAGTTAAATAGGATTAAGACAGGGATGTAAACTGAGTTCAAAATTATTTAACTATTCATAGATGATATATTAGGAGTAAAAGTGAGATATTAGCATTGTACGGTAATAAGAGATAGGAGATTCCAGGTCCAGGTTCATTATACGCAGACGAATTTATGGTAGGCTCTATATCGATAATAGGGTTGCAAAAAGCAATAAATGAAATTAAAAAATATGTGAAAAATGGGAAATTAAGGTAAATGTAAATAAATACTAAGTGATACTGTTTAAAAAAAGGAAATAAATTGAGGAAGGAAGAAAAATGGACTCTAGGTGGTCAAGAACTGGAGGTAGACAAAGAATATGACTATTTAGGAGTAATAGCGGGGAAATTAGAGATGAAGTAGGAAAATTGACCAAATATATAGAATGTTTTATAGAATTAACTGGACTACTAAAAGCAGCACCAGGAGAGATTGCATTAGTAGAACTAGGAAAAACGAGGAGAAAAGGCAATAGTAGAAAGAACTTTAAAAGTTTGGTTAGATGTATGAAAATGAAGGAAGTTGAAATATTAAAAATATGACTTAACTCAACAAAATGTTCTAAGAAACAAAATCAAGTGCATGGGAGAATTTTTAAGGAAGGTAAAGGGAAAATGGTCTAGAAAGGTAATAGAAGCAAGGGCCGCTCAGTGAGCGAAAAGGCCAGGGAGCCAAGCAATCTGAATGGCCCAATAAGAAAACAAGCACAGATAAATTGCACAATAGATGTAGGGGTATAGTGATATACGAATATACATTATATATATATATATATATATATATATATATATATATATATATATATATTGTAAACCAAATTTGTGAACAAATTGTACAATAAATTCATTCATCAATTAATACTCTTAGTTTTTATTGGCCAAGTGTCTACTTCTTACATTAAAGCTTGAACTGCGAATGTTTGTAAACGTGCATCTTTATTTCGAGCTGTGCTTTATTTCATATGTATAGTTATAGTTCCACACACATTTATGTAGATCATTTATAAGATTTTCCTCGATGTTTCAGTCATTCTTATTTATGATATAAATATACCAACCTAAATATTTATAATATCACACCTCATTAGCTACCAATACCTATTTTGCTTCTTTTATGGTCTGCTTCCTAAAATGTAATATTTTATTTACTCACCGAGATTTCCAAATCAAGCTCTGCAGTTGCTTTCCATAATTTATGAACGGCATATCCACGACACTTGCCTACCGTATACAAACAACACACACACTTTTATATTTAATCATTTTAATGAACTTACTAATGCCTTTATTAGGCAATTTTCATACCCTGTATTCCTCAATATATTCCATAAAATACGATATTTCTCGCCATTCACAGTGCAATATCATTTAAAATAAACGCGCACTTTTTATACAGCAATTCATTTGGCGTATAATCAACCCACTACTGTGCTTATCCCATGTACACCTGCGGGCTCCATATAGGAATGTGGTGCTTTAAATTAGTATTGAAAGGCGTTGTTCCGTCTTCACCTTTCTGCTTCGTTTAATAACTTTATAAGCTGAGTGATAGCTTATTTACGTAATACAAACAGTTATGCGAAGGATAACACTACCAAAGAGTTGACTATATTCTTGCTAGTTGAAAACCGTTAAGTAACATTAATAAGGATGAGCGTTTAGTAGTAGCGTCGCTACAGGATTCATAATATAACTTTTATATAATGTATAATACAACAATACGCTATTATAAAATAAATTCCTATAATTAATATTGGCTTTCTTATATGAAGTAATTATATAAACTGACAAATACATTGAAATAACAGCCTCCTCGTCAATCCCACCGCCGGGATTTAGTTCAGGATGTGTTAAACAATATGGTAGGGCTCACACCTACAATTCAGCCACGATATGAGTGCGTTTAGAGGAGGGTGCCACTGTTTTTGTTGACATGCCTAACTCACCAAGCTCTCAGAGGGGAATGAGAGACAAGGCGATAGGGGAGTTTATAGTTGCACAATAAAAACAGTACTGCATTTACAGGCCTCAGTCTTACTACTAAATGCACCTCGGAACTGTGGATATTTTCTTTACCGAACTTTCCTTCCTATGCCCCGTGCATTTGTTTAGTTCCGAACACATTCGTATATTGTCCAAAGAGTACATTCATATTCGATGGCGTCTATAGTTTTAAACTTCCTTTATAATTATGTTTGAAATAAATATTTTAACTATCTTGTGTCTTAAAGCTCCCGGTATTTATTTCTCAACCATCTACCTACAAAAAGTTGAGTCACTTGCCTTGGGAGAGCCCACCTTCAGTTGTACACACTAATCAGCGTAATATTCATTAAGAGATGTCATTTCTGAATTTCTCCTCATTCGTTTCTATATCTAATACAACATCCATCATTGTAATTCGTTTCAAGCAGGTTATAGAGAGTAACGAGGAGGCATGAGTATGTAGAAGTGTTAGATAAATGCGGAATCCCTACGGAAGAAAGAAACGTTATAGTGAGCTAGGGAAATCAGACACCTTTTCGCCCCAATATACCTTTTATTTTAGCTGCACAGCTATTAATAGCGTGCTCAAAACTGAACTATTGTCTGCGACGAACATAAGTAACTCTTTGCACATACTGATGATAAAAATGTTAAGTTACACAGCGATAGAATCACCTGTAGATCTGAATAGCTTCCTGTGCTTCCGTGAATTGTGCAATCCGTTGCCATAGCAGGCTAGAGAGATTTGCAAACATCCCCTTTATGGCACTCGAACTCCATTACAGTGAACGGCGTACTATATGCTCGTGCGCCAGCATACCTCTGCAGAGAAGCGGTCTTATTAACAACTTCCTTTATTGTCTCCAATTAATAACTCGACGTAAGGATAGAAATAATACTCCACAAATGCCGTATATCTACCAGGCAGTTCCTTTTTATTCTCTTCTCTCTACATAATGAGTTCTGACGTTGACTTAAATCTTCTTACATCGAAGGAAGCTGCCTACGAGAGAAACACAAATAATAATGACCCATTCCGGGAAGTAATGACCTACAGTTACAGCGGTTGCAATTTGGAGCATTTTTGGACTCAATCCCCTCCTTTGTCTCTCTTTTAAGGAGCGATTCTCTCCATCTTTTTGTTTTAATGGAGAGGATCAGTTTTTGCATTTGGCGCTCCCAATGGGAAAACAAGTGAAGGTTTGCAGCAAAAGGGGATTTTTCCCTACAAACACGGGGAAGATTTGTGTACAACGGAAGGAATTTTTTTTTATTTATTTAGTTCATTTTAACACAACTCTATAATTTAATAAAAATATAAGGCATATATTTGAGTGGTTTTTCGACACACTCATGCATCATATTATTTCTTTCTGAACATTAAGCTTGTTTCCGGAACATTCACCCTCTTTGGCGAGTGCTACTTTTCATTTCTTTCGTGTGATATCACTGGTGCTGCCAGGTCCTTTGTGTGGAAGGTCCTTTGTGGAAGACTACCTCTTGTTGGCCGAGTCAGTAGTCGTCACGCCTTTAGTGAGAGAGTCAGCGGCAAGCTCTCCCTCGACGTTACTTTACTTAGTTTTTAAGAAATAAATTGAGAATACTTCGTGCTCCAGAAAACGGCCGAGGCTGTCAAACACTTGTCAAGTAACAATAGGCAGGACCATAAGGAAGAATCTGGCTGTGTCAGTCTAACTCTTGAGGTTGTCAGTGTCGACCACGTATTCTCTAGCTTTTTGGTGCAATCTCTGTTCTGCTTTAGCGTTATTAGAATTTGTTTGCGTGTTAAGTTTTGTGCATTGCTTGTATCGTGTAGTATTATTCCGTTTTATTATAACAGTAACAGCTAGGTTTACTGCAAGTGTAGTGT
Source organism: Deroplatys truncata (assembly GCA_030765065.1). NCBI lineage: Eukaryota > Metazoa > Arthropoda > Insecta > Mantodea > Mantidae > Deroplatys > Deroplatys truncata. Next base: position 113,982,231 of record CM060986.1, read on the forward strand.
AAGTGAAAATACTACTACATAGTACATTATAATCTAAATTACAATATGCTGAGCACAGAAATACTTAAACTTCTTCTATATTTGACAATATTTGTTCTCGTGTTAAAATTGTTGAAACTGTTGTTGGAAAGAGGAGAAAGTCGTCACAGGGTAGATAAATAGTAATCAATGTTCATAGGTTCTTTAAAGATGAACTTGACGCACTTAAGAATAGTCAGCCTATAATACCTGCCCAAGATGAAGAAACAGCTGCCGGAATTGGAATATCTCGAGTAAGTGTTTGTAGAAGGTTAAATGAGAAGGTAAACGCAGACATTCCCCTAGGTAAAGGACATATATTCATTATAGTACATGCCGGGTCTTCTGAACGATTAATTCCAAATGCCCTGCTGTATTTTCGCACCAAGTCAAAAGATTATCACCAAGAAATGAACGGTATTGTTTTCAGGGATTGGTAAATAGAAAAACTCTTTAATATCCCTCAAAGAAGTGTAATTGTTATGGACAATGCACCATATTATTCAGTGGAACTAAACAAGGCTCCTGTGCCATCCAGCTTAAAGAGCGAAATGCAAGCCTGGTTATGTAGAAGGAATATTGAATACGATCCCAGATCAACGAAAGTAGTGTTATACAAAATTATTAAGCTTATGAAAGACCGCTTTAGAAAATATGAAATTGACATTATCGCGGAGTTAACAGGACATACAATAGAGCGTCTTCCTCCCTACTATTGCAGTTTCAATGCAATCGAGTTGATTTGGGCCCGGGCATAAAAATATGTTGCGAAACATAATATCGCAATCAATCACAGTGACCTAACAACTCCCCTAAAAATGGGATATCAAAGATAATACCAAAACCTGGAAAAAACTTGTGAAAGCGTGGAAAAGGAGGAAAAGCTTTATTGGAAGAAAGATGGATTAATTGATGAGGCAATCGATGGATTTGTAATCAACCTTGAAGACACCGACATCGAGGATGAAGTATGTGCTAGACACTCTGGAGATGAACAGACTACCACTGATAGCACAATGGACATTTTGGAAGGAGTGGTGCCGATACCATCAACTCCCTAATGGCAGGAGTGCGAGTGAGAGGGTAAGTGTATATGCTGTATTTGTTTAAAATTCTGTCTCAATTGCTCCTCAGCGAATACAGTATTACTCGTATTCCTAACCGTGCGAGACGACTTTGTGGTAGCGTGTGTGGCTGGCATTCGGGTCTTTCGGTTTTGATTTCCATTGTGATGTCTATTGGGTTTTTTGCGTTTTTCTTGGTTTGTAGACGAATACCGGACTGAATGTTTCAGGACCTCTGCGACAAACTTGCAGAGAACATCTTTTGTCAAGCAACCACCATCCTCTGACGCGTTGTTGCGGAGTTATTCACCCCTGTTTGAAGGGTATCCGGTAGGATAGGCACAGTCAACACACTTGGACTCTCTTTACTTACAACCACTGAATCAAGTGACATCACCTCTTTCTTGTCCCTGGTTAGGTTTTTAAGTCTGGTACACTCAGTCCAATTTAACTCAGTGTTTGTGAACAACAGCATACTAAATCCAGAAAGTACAGCGACTGGGGCCAAACGACTTCGCACCTCGTGTTCAGTTGTCCAACAATTTCTGCAGCGAAGTATGCAGATCCTATATTTTCCTCGCAGATCTTTGTTTACCGATGAGGCCTGCTTCACACGGGATGGATACTTTGAACAAGAACAGCCACATCTGGGATGTTGAGAACCATCGTGCAGTGTTCGTTAGGCATAAACATATATGCTAAACATATGGACTGGAATCTTTGGTGATCATCTGCTGGGACCTTTTGTTTTGTCACTCCGTTTGAGTTAAATTGGACTGTGCGTCAAACAAAGAGTCAAAATGTACTAACTGTGCCTCTGAACCGGATTCGTTTCAAACAGGGGTGAATAACTCCGTAACGATGCGTCGAAGGATGGTGATTGCGTGACAAAAAAAATCTTCCCAGTCTGTAAGCTCTATCGTTCCTCAGAGATACTTAAACATTCTATAACGCCGTGAAGTTTTACGTTTATTTTATTTCCTTGTTATTTTCCGGGGTCAAAAGGTCAGGCGATTGGACGGCGAGTCAGGTGCTAGTTGAGTTTGCCTTGTAAAACTGACTGACTGACTGACTGACTGACTGACTGACTGACTGCCTGCCTGCCTGCCTGCCTGCCTGCCGTTCGATGTGTGACGGAGAGGGGTAGTCCTATGCGTAAGTTCCTCCGGCTACACGAGTAGTATCTGAACATTAGGTACTCCACCTGCGTCTGGACCTGCCGTGCCGGATCAGTTTGCTCTCTGTGTTCACAACTCCCCCCCGGAGGTTTCCAGAAGCACAATAGGCGTTAAGTGCGCTTAAGGTACCGAAATTCTCCTCTGCTTCCTGTTAACCATAACCATACTAGGGTAAACAGCGGAGGAGAACACCTCACTCACTGGGACCTACACGAGATCTATTAAGCTACCACCCTTTCAGATGTAAGGATGAAGTGGAGGAACTACAGGAAGCTACAGACCGCAGGCAGACCGGCTTCAGAGTCACGCAGAAGCCTCTAGCGGTTTCTGGCTCGAATACCCGTCCCACTACTAGAACGGCTCAGAAAAGGCGATGAACGACCCGTCCAACCAGGCAGCCCTACTGTCCACGTGGAAGAAACTTTACTTCAGTAAGCATGCGCGGCATCTATCCGGCACCGCCTCATGTCGCGAAACCTAAGATAAACACATCCCAAACATGGGAAGGAAACGGAATGAAAGGGAAATGAGGGGAAGGAAATCATGGTAGAAGAAAGAAAATGCCCCAGGGTTCGCCTACTGAGCAGCGAAAACGCAAGAAAAATTCAAGGTCATAGTGGGCGGTCGACGAATATGGCTTAAGCAAGCATGCTAATCTTTTAGGTAGTTTAAGTTTTTAACTTGCTCTTATCTTCTTAATTGTACATTATTTTTAGGTGTTTATTTACGAGCTGTTGAGCAGCCTAACATTTAACGATGTTTCAAGTCACGTGCTTTCAAATAGTGCACTTACCAGCTTCTGTTTCGGTATTTATGCAACTGTGTTTAAAATAGCGCAAGGCTAATATAATTATTATATCGAAGTTAGTTTGTCTTTTCATGAATGTAAAGGGTTTATTACTACTATTTGCTTTCATTATGCAATTACACCATTTGGGCTACTTATTTTGTAGTGTTTCCTGTTTGTTGTAAAGCAATAATTAAATGTTATAACTCATTATGATAGATCGAACTTAAGCTCTAAATTGTTTTCTTTTATACGCATTCTAGCCTCCTCGTCAACACTTCGCTTGATGCACAACAATGATGCTCCCTGTCTGAGCTTGATAGGGCATGGACGTGTACCACAAGGCGACCTAAAATACACTCCCTCAAGAAAGTATTCGTCTGCACTTTAAAACATTCTAACAGCGAAATTAATGGAGGGAAAAATCTAATTTTTTGTACAGAAAGATCAGTTGGTAATACATTTTAGGTGTTCTGACGGATTTTCAGATCGTTCATTGTATCAGTTTTATAAATCTTGAAGGAGAACCAGGATTTCAGCCTAGGGCAAACACTCATTTCCGTATCTGTTTCTTTCTTTATCTCTCTCTCTCTTTTTCTCTCTCTGAGCTTTTAAGAATTTATCTGGATGGATAACAATCACATTGTTTTACTTTACCTACTACTTACCTATAGTAAGTAGAAAAGTATTGCATTTCCTCCAAAACTTCGAAAGGGATTTCAGCGGATATGCATGTTTTAAGGACGATCAAATGAAGTATTTTTAGAAAAAAATCCGTGCATATGTGCGCGTGCGTATAAGAGAGTGGTGCGAAGGGAGAGAGAGACAGAGAATGCTGTCTCTGTGAATAGCAAAACTTCTAAACGAATAGTCGCTTAAACACCAAAACTTGAGAAAGGTTATTTATTAGCCCACGTTTGGAAAGCCAATTTGAGGAGTTGTGTCGTATTTAGACTGTTGGGAAGCCGAACTTGTAGTTGCAACCGCACGTATAGTAAACAGTTTCCGGTAGCCTTCGCCCCAAATGTACTTTCAGGTGGCCTTTGCCCCAAATTTAAAAAAAATATTAACTTCGTAATTTAACTGTTTCTTTAAATATGATATATTTATGTTTGCCTCGGCTGCGTCAGTATTTATTAGAGACACGTTTCTCTTAGCAGGGTTGTGGTGCGACAAAAATGTAGGCTTACACTGATTATAATTATACTTCACTCCTTCTATTAATACTTAATACCATTTAAATAACACTTCACTGATATAGAGAGCTGTAGGATTCTTTTATTAATTACTTGCACTTTTTAACACGCAAACTATTTTTCGTCTCACACGAATACGTATTAAATCTCTGGAGGATGTGTCTCGCGTCAGGCTTTTTCTGGTTGTTGATTGGCTACTTTTAAACTGTCTCAAAATTTACATTATTGTTGCTCCAATAATCACTAGCATTTAAACTTTCAAATTCATTATTGCCTCAATGTTACCTCATTGTTAGCATCTTTTAACCTATTATTCTCACAGCTCCTACATTATTAAATTACGTAATATATTCACATAACATTACTACACATGGATACAATAATACAAACATATACAATGACTGTTACATACATTTTTACAAATTATTATATACACATATTGCTTCAAGGCGGGCTGTTATTGAATTTATATATTATATAATTAGACTGAAATCATTTTAGTGTTAAAAATACTGCCTCAAACTCAGTGCCATCCAAAGGTGTGACACGAAGATTTTCAAGAAAATCCTCCACCCCAAGCTACCCTTTACATGGAACGGTGTTCATTATTTTTTGTTTTTTTAAAAATAGCTAACGATTTTGAATAAAATACCATATCTTTAAGATATTAACATGACAAATATAAAGTATATCTTTGATTTTCTCCGAAAAGCCTGTGAAGTTGTTCATTCGTAATGACATTTTATAATTTGTAAGACGTAAAAGACAAAATTTTCCTCCACCCCCACACACACAAATGTAGTTATTATTAAAGCAACCTATATGTGAAAATATGAACCTTCTCAGTTTTTAAACCACCAATCGGAAACTTTAATTACATAACAAGTGTAATATCCTGATATTATTTACCAAATGTTAATTATTTTCTTAGGTCAAATACCTTTTAAAACTAATTATTTTTATTTGTTATTTTTGAAATATTTAATACACCTCAAAAATGCTCCACGCGATTAACTATTACAGATTTTCAAAGATAAGTTAGATGTTAAATCCACACTATCATGCTAAAAGCGTGTATATTGAGCTTTAACATTTTAGTATTAGGCATGTGATAAGTTGTTTTATGTATCTACTATGTTCAAAGTTTTCTTGAAAAAATTATAAGCATTTGAATATACTTGTTGTTACCCTATGAATTATATTTTAATAGCGGTTTTATAGATCTTAATACTGAAAATTGCAATTCAATATGAATAAAACATCTCATGGGACATTTTAGAGTATGGAAAATGTGTAAAAATGCATGGTTTGATAAAATCCGCTTTTTATATTGGACAAGGTAATTTCTTGTGTGAATCGCCGTTTTTGATATCATGGCTCCTGTTTCCTTCTCCCTTTCACACATTTTACTATGAGGCAGTATTTTTAACACCTAAAATATTTCAGTCTAATTATATAATACTGTTAACGCTTAAATGATTTCAGTCTAATAATATAATATAAAATTCAAATACAGCCTTAAAGCAACATGTGTATAAATAATATATAAAATGTATGTAACAGTTATTCTATTAATGTTTATATTATCATTATGTACATGTTCAATAATGTTATGTGAATGTATTACGTAATTTAATAATGTAGTAGCTGTGAGAATAGGCCAAAAGTTGCTAACAATGAGGTAACCTTGAGGCAATAATGAATTAAAAAGTTTAATAATGCTACTAGTAATTCTTGGAAACAATAATGTAAGTTTTGAGACAGTTTATAAACAGCGAATCAACAACCTAAAGAAGCTTAAGTTAAATATAAGCATTCTATTGGAGTAGGATTAGCCAATCAGAAACTGAAATAGAGCAAATTGTACAAATTAAGAAGTCAATTGGTCAGACAGTGTTCCTAACCGGACGTGTGACGCGTCCTCGAGAAGTTTAATACATATTCAGTGGGAGACAAAAATAGTTTACGTGTTAAAAAGTGCAAGTAATTGATAAATAATCTCACAGCTCTCTATATCAGTGAAGTGTTGTTTAATCGTGTGAAGGATTAATAAAAGGAGTAAAGTAAAAAATTATAATTTTTGTAAGTCTACATTCTTCAGCCGCACCACACCCTGTTAAGAAATTCATGTCTCTACAAATAAACACTGACGCAGCCGAGACAAGCATAAATATATAATATTTAAAGAAAACATTAAAATACTAAGTTAATTCTTAAACTTTGGGGCGAAGGCCACCGGGTACCACACGTGCGGTTGCAACTATTTCAAGTTCGGCTCCCCAACAGTCGAAATACAATACAACTCCTCATAAATTAAACTTTTACAAATTGGCTTTCCATACGTGAAGCAAAACCCATTCTCAACTATTAGGAGCTTCTTATGACAAGTTTATACGTGTTTTTGTGCAATGGGTTCACTTTGCTGTAAAAGACGATTGGTCTTGTAGCAGTAAATTTTTTCAGAACCATTTAAACCAAACTCAGCCATTGTTGATGCCACTTCATTTATTTTTGTCTTTGAAACCAATATTTCCGTCCGGCACTTTGACTTAATGACAGAATGCAAGCTCTCATTTCATTTACATTCTATGTTTTGCCTGACTAATACCTTTCTGATAAGTCACTTGTTGCTCAACGTTGGTAGACAGTCATAAGTTTGCACAATATTATTTTGGTGAGAATGGTTCTCATGTTTTGGTGGTTCCTTACTTTGAACTATGGCACGATTATAAAAACACCAAGAACTCTCTCCATGAGGGCATTTGATTAGGATGCTGCACAGTGTAGAAAAAATTGCCGACACCATTTCTTGAACATTATATGCATCATTTTTTATTACAGCAGAATAATTTTTTAACCTTACCATTGTTCCCTCTTTTAAGATTTCCGATTTTTTAAAAACTCCTAACGTTATTCCCTTCCCTATGACATTCTGCAACTATGTTTTACACGCCTGTTCTCAATCTTTCAGCCAAATGAAACCTACATTGTGGGTCGCCGTTGGGGTATGTCATCTCAATACAATTTGAAATCTCCTTGTGGTTTACCGGATAAAATGTGACTCAGTTGGGGAATTTAATGTTGTACCGGCAATTTGCCATGTAGCTCAGTGGTTAGAGCAAAGGGAGATCCGTAACATTGAATTTTTCAGTCGTCTGATTCTACCTTTTCAGCCAAATGTTTGATGCAGTTGTCTTTGCCTAATTCATAAACTGATAACTGCTTCAATTGTTTATATGTTTTTGCTTCTTCATCTGACACCATACTAACGTTTTTCATCTTGCAGTGAGCTACTAAAGGTATTCGCAGTATAACTCTGCAGCTGCTACCTCACTGCATGTGAACTTCCTAGCAACATTTTCCTCGCCTTCCTTGCCTGCATTTTCCTTCGCCATTCCAATGATTCTTATGTCCAATATATTTTTACTTTCTGTACCTATAGTAAGTAAGGAAGAATTCATTCCACCCAAAACTACCATACCGATATTTCACCGGAAATACATGTTTTGAGGCCCGGGAATCCAAATGAAGCCTTTTTGGAAATACGCCCGTGGGCGTGTTATTTCTGAACATGATAGCTCAAAAACCGAAATTCGGATAAACACATAAACTTGGTACTTAGGTTCATACCTTCCAAAATTGCAACACTAAGATTTTCAACAGAATCCCCCAGGACCAAACTACCCTTTACATGGAACATTTTTCGAAATTTTTTGATTTTCTAAAGAATGGCTCCAACGATTTTGATTAAAATCCATATGTGGACGATACCTTTGTGGCAAATGCATATCTTGAATTTTCTGGGAATAGGATATGAAGACCTCTTCATTTGAAAATATTTCTGCATGGTCTTGTATAATTGATAAAGGTTAAGCGATAGACGAAAACATATAAAAGAATTTAGATTCCTTAAACACACAATTTATTTAAAATATTTTTTTCCTTCATTACTTGATCATGTTTTAAAGTTCTTTAAACATTCAGTTGTTTCTTGCGATTACATGGAAACATACGATTTTAAATACATAATAGAGCGTCCAGTTCTTAAACATTTGACTATTTCTATTCTATTGTATCCATAACAAAATGTGTAACGTAGGTATTTCTGCAAAGGTTACTTGGATTAAAATGTAGTAGATACAAAAATAAGATTTAGTAAGAATAGTTTGTGTATCCACCAAGATGATAGAGGGTAGAGAAAGTCATGTGAATGTATCACCTCAGAATTTTTTTTTCTTTTGTGCACACCTTGTCATGTACCACGATAATTTGAAAGGAGCTCAAAATCAATTACCAGTCCAAAAAAGAACATTAATTACAATCCAAAACCGTATGATACAGAAATGTCGAGAACCTCTTTCTTGTTGAGATCAGGACTGTAATCAATGTGGGCCTGTCAAACTGCAGCGCATGGCCGGTGCAGAACTTCTTGCAGCAAGTCATTCTCCCGTGCTAATTGAATCATATGGCTAGTCTAAGCATAAGCACTCATACTGGCAACTCCATTGCCTAGGGGAACTGTATATGACATAATGCCCCGTGCCTATTTAGAAAAATACATCCACTTTCCTACGATTTACATGAAATGGTTGTCGAGAGGAACTGCTACTATATACCCTTGGCTCGTGAGGTAAGTTCAGAACCTTTTACAAGTTACACACTTCAATAGTTTGGCAGCATATTCATATATTGTTAAATTCTATTTATAACACTTCAGAGCCATAATCCTCAAAATTAATACCTAATTCCACAGGATTTTCTACACAAAACAATAAGAAATGTTATCGTCTTTTCTCCATTCAGTGCGCCTATCACTAAAATGTGAAATTTTGGCTCCACTAACTGAAATAGAAGTCTCATATGCATTTATATCTCACTATAAAGTGTTCCTCAAAATTGATACATGTTGACGATTGGGACTCATGTTCTAAGTAAGTATTTACTTGTATTTCACCTTTTTTGTTTTCTAAATGTAATGAATAATTTGATATGTTTAATAAGTTTTAGGACGATTGTCATTAGTTCTCTGCATTATTGAACTCTAAAATTATCCACAACATCTAAAAGTTTCATAAATTTTGTCTAATAAGCTGGCTCATATATTTTATCTCATAAGCAAACGCATTTATCTGTTTTGTTTATCCACTAACTTGCACTTCAACAAGTTCCACATGTACATGAAAGAATAAATTGACACTAAAAATGAACCAACAATATTTGAGTCTTCATAATACACTAAAACAACAATACAAAATATACAACTTGATAATCACATTCTTACACACATTTTTCCTTATTAAGAAATGTGTTGGTATAAGGTTTGATTTGGTTCCAGTGTAGACAACACGTCAGAACGAACAGAACGACTGAACGAATGTTTGTAACAGAACTGTAACGTGCACGCCCGTTTGCATATGGCCATTTAAATTGCCAGCTGGAGGCATTAATACCTCACTGTTTACACGTGATACGTTATATATATATATATCAACATTAATAATATGGCAAAAAAAATAATAGCAAATTTTCAAATCTTAAATCCAAATTTCACCATTGGTTTGCCTTAAAGCACATAATTTTGTCATAAGGAACGTTTACGTTATTTTCAAGCGGTAAACCGTTATTCGTTTTTACTCGTGGTCATGCAAGAAACATGGAATTTCAAAGCCATCATGTATCGAACCTCTTTTTAGAAATCCGTCATTTTAGCCTACTGAAACCTCATTATACCTACATTAAAATGTTAAATTTGTAATACAAGGAATGATCTCGATCTTCACGAATTACATGAATAATCGTTTGTAAGAGTAATTTGTAGAAGAATGAGAAGGCAATTCATGTGAATGCTACACCAAATTCTTCTGGTACTTTGTATTGCGATGTATATGCACGCTCAATCTAGTGGCCTAGAAACAGAAATTGTGCAAACCTCTTTCACAATTTTGTTTCAGAAGGAAAAGGCTTACAACTTTTGTAGAAATAGTGGTAGAATTGGTGGCAAAGCTTTATTTTAAAACATTAACAGTTTGAAAACTAACTCTAAGAGTGAGTCGGTTTGCGGAAGGTTAGAGGGCTGTTCAGCAATATTGTGCTCACGTAATTGGTTTTCATCGGAACAAAGTCGATGACTCTAGGCTTTAATGGGCATCAGGTGATTAATATCTGAATAAAGCGCCACAATTTGATTGACGTTCAAGCTTAAACACGGCAGTTTAATTCCTGTTAGTGCTCCCAAACCTCCCGCCTGTGCAATGTACGTCATTTGGTTGAGCGTTAGTTTAAAGGGAATAACAGTTACTGAAGCTAAAATAAATCTTTGATTTTTTACTGTCTTAGAACATAGTTTAATTTAATCTTTCTTACTAATGGAACACAACATGTGGAGAATAACTTGATAACGCAATTGACATGAATATATAAATAAATGAATTAATAAATACACTCCAGTTGTAACCAAACTTGAAGAATGAACTAAAGTTGAAACAGGAGTTGGAGTTGCCAAGTATAATACAGAAATAAATACAATAAATAATTTCTGTATATTAAATCAATGTATAATGAAATAAGCTTGAGTTAAAGGAAGTGTCCGGAAAAAACGTCATTAGCGAGCCATGTTAAAGAAAATATATTAGTAACAGGTGGGCAGCGAACAAATTAGCTTGAAGATTCCTGGAATACAGTTAGGGTTTAGTTCAGCACGTTTGAAAAGCCATATAGGCAGGAACTCTGTAAATTATAAGGGGAATAAAATTCTTAGATTTGAGCAGGGCCCGCATAGTAACTGTCAGAGACGCATTTAATGTAGAGTTTCAAGATTAGACTGCATAAGTAGGAACATTGGTAGGGGTAACGATAAGTAGGAGGAGCTTAAGCTAAGAAAACAGCATGCATTCTAAGTCTTACTGACTTAATCTTACCTTTTACTTAATCATGTGACTTACTCGTGTGGTATTTCATTTCATTTTAAGTTGTGTAGCGCCTAGGGCCGCACTTGAGTTAGAACGAACTATCAGCTATTGCAAGGGACATTTCCCAGTAGAATATCTGCGACTTACGGCTACTAACGCTTCGCATTATTAATTATTATTATTGAAATAATTTAGTTGTTTAATTCAACAGTCGGCGACTCTGTTCAAACAAAACATTTTAGTCAACATTAAAATGTATCAGCTAACTAAACCGGTGTTGTCCTTTCACACTACACTCTCGCAATTCCTAAGACAAAAAAAATTACTTCATGGCTATACCACTGAAGCGGCCGGAGATCAGATAACGCAGGAGGAGCTAGAATATGACATCGTATAACTCGTCAACAAAGCGCTAACATCAAACGTTATCTAATGGATGCAACTTCCAGATAGCAGCATTAAAATTTAAAGCAAAGGATACGCTTGAAATGTGTCGCACCACGAACGTCTTTAAACTTAAGACCGTATGATGTTATTCCAGAATTTTAATTTCCATCTAAAGCTGAATGCTTTCAATCACTTTAAGTTAACAAAAACGTTTCACAGTAATTTTAAAATTTAACACATAATAAAACGTGTGTATAGTATTAAAACCTTCCCTCATCGTGATGGTAACTAATACAAAGAAATATACATGCAGCATAAACCTTTTGAACAAAACACGATTCCGTCATCACCGCTAAAAGACATTGTAAGAAGTGCATTCCACCCTATAATACAACAAAGTTGAGCAATGTACGAATTACAGTCATGTACATTACCTAAAGTATCTATAGCTAACAGAGTAACAAATGAGAGCATTAGGATGCAAAAAATAATTTGAAACACAAGTAATTAATACATATTCACAGAAAACATTTATGGGATGATGATAGATGAAGTACGATATAAATAATTTTGACTTGAGACAGTAACTATGGTCTAATATATACATATTAATAATCATAGTAATAAGCAAAATTCTTGTTCATTGGATATTAAGTATAAGTTTTATGTATGTGTAGGAGTTAGTTGGAGCTGTGGGACACCTGTATAAAGCAGACAAGCAACATTTTGTTAGAATTAGGGTGAAGACAAACCGACTTGTAGGGGGATAACACAATAGCAGAACCTTGAGTCATTGTGTAGGATAAAGCTGCAAGCTAGTTCAACGTATATTTTTGAAAAGAGGTCATGTTTAGAAACAGCGAATGGTAGCTTGTTAAGCTTTCGAGAAAGATCCAAGCTAAAGGAACGCAGCCAATAAGATTGTAAGAAGAATATGTTTGAATGTTTAAGTTCAGAAAGTTAGTGATAGCGTCCCCAAGCCTAAATCAGTTGGGTGTAAAGTACGACGATGTGCAGAACATACGTGTAAGCTCTCCGAAGCAGGAGTTACTAATTACCCCACGTAATGTAGTGAGAACGTTAAAAATATATCAATTTAAAAGTGCAAGTTATTAGAAGGGAAACGAATCATAGTTTTGACGGGTGTGTTACGTAATTCAATTACTAATCGAGTACTTATAGAAATAATACTTTGATTGCTACGTTTCCTAGATAAGGAATCTTCTACAGCTCCAACTAACTCAGTTATTTCTAAAGTAACTGTGTACCTTTTTACTAAAGCAAAAAATGCGTGTGTAATTAACGTATTGTGTTCCTTCACTGATTTAATCTTGTGTTAGTGTTGTTACCACATACTTTTCTTCCCGTACCAGACCCTGATAAGTTACACATGTTCTACCATAAACCCATACAACAGCAGCCGTGGCAATAAATAAACACAACTTCATTAAAAATTTAATAGTAACAAACTAAGATAATCATCATAGCCAATATGTTAATTTAGATACTGCGAGTTAGGCTACCAGCAACGAGTATCATACCACAGACTAAGTATTTTCTAAATAACGACGGAATACTGTGTCTACAGTAGTGCCTGATCTGCTTGTAGACTGATCTTTGTCGGTGTTCAAATTTAACTTGAATTTTTCATCCAAAAATCTTATCAATGATTGGTCTTCGTCTGTGTTGAAGTTCAATGCTGATCACCACTCATAATCTTTAGAATTTTGCTCAGATATTTTTCCAACAATGCTGCGCCTTCAATACTGTAGGCCAATAACGCTTTATGAATGAGTTCAGTGACCAACTCTCCCATTGTTTGACTTGTAGATGGCCACCATCACAATCATCTGACCACTTTCCATGCGACATTTCGCTACACACATGTCACCAATTCCTGTACTCAGGAAGCCCATTGCCTTGGATTGGTGTATAGTTATATATGTTAGGAGTCACGATATTTGCCCCATAACTGGCGTTTCTGTAGATAGCTACTCCTCCACCTCTCATATTTGGACGCTTAAATTGCACAACAAAATTGAACTTAGGGACGTTCAGCCTCTCGTCATTATGTAACCAGGTTTAAGTTAGCAGCAAGAAGTATAATACGCAAGTGTCTACTGGTTCACTATGCTACGCATTAACACAGTACACGCGGCGCACGTGCGTAAACTATGACGTTTGCGGCGGAGAGATTAGAAATGATTATCCCTCTCTTTCTTCTCAACTGCCGGTTGCAGTCTCTTGATCACGCCAACTCATGGGTTTAAATTTTCGAAAGGTATGATCTCTCATGTGACTATACAGTCCCCTTGTGAAGCCTCCAGCTTGGGTGAATGGGTAATTTTTGATGCACCTTGAAAACCATGGGGACCTGCCACATCGTGACGAATAATTCTCACTTGTGAAGCCACCGAGCGTCTACAAATGTTCATCTCCCCCCTCCCTATAAAATACTAAGTCAAAGCACTAAAATCCTTCTCAGTGTAATATCCTCTAAGCGTAATGCAAAGTATGCTTTGACAATGTTTACTACTGTTGTACTTCCAAGAAGATGTATCTATTGAGGTACAGGCACTACCGATATAGTTAAGTTAAATTGAATTTTATTTGTGGACACCCTTTAACTTCTGTGGTCCTTTACCCATTCTATTTGGGCGGAAACACCGGTAATTTTGCTCAGAGGCTTCTTTATTAGGATTGAGGTTCTTTTACGTGCCGTAAATCTACGACACGTAACCACCGGCTTTACTTCCCTTCCAAAGGAAGCCATGCTAAGGATTTTTACGCCCGGAAAAATCCATCGCTCTCTGCCGGGTTTGAACCCGCGACTTCAGGAATTAGAGTTCACATGATAACCACTGCACCAAGGAGGGCGACTACCGATATAGTGATCACAGCTTTGAATTATAGTACACGAGTTGCTAAGCGAGTCACTAATGTGCTAATATTTGTTGCACTACTATTTTGCAACAATGCTACAAGATCAGTATCCCGGTCTCTTTGCTGTGTAGTACAGCGATGTTGTAACGGCCCGGGAAATACCGGGTGCTCAAGACGGATGTAATTTATGAGATAGAACAATCGCCTAGGAGGGAGCTCAAGTAAGGCGTGCGGGTTTCAGTGACATGAGAAAAAATTAAAGTTATGCCCATGTTTTCAACCCATTATTCTATTCTAAAGGTCTATGGCCAAGTATAAGTAACTCAACTTATCGCATACTGAAGTTGCATTTTACACACAAGTAATAAAAGTACTTGTCATGGCCAAGATCGACATGGCGACATCCTGTCGCGGGTGTCTGCTGTCCTGCATTTGGTGACCTCATTTCGGTGGGTTTAAATATTCTAAACGGTCAGGGCTCTGTTAATCTAAATTCACCACGTACCTTCATTTCAATACTTTCCCGAGTGTTGCTAATTTCGATACCTGGAGTTCGTTTCCAGCACTGGAAAGCCATAATGCAGATCAGCTAAACCGAGCAAATAATTTTAACCTTTTAAAGATAAACAATCTAAAAGCTATCTTCATGTACGCAAGCGTTATTAATTTCAGAAGTATTGTACCAGGAGATTGAGCGACATAAGTACGAGTTTTGTATCATTCCTGTCTGCTTGTGCCTGGCAGCCAAATGTTTCAACAAGGGAACGCTTAATGTTCGACATGGGGATTATGGCCAGTTAAGAGAGAGGAAAAAAACAAGCTATAACTATCTATCCAACAAGAAGTGGCTTGTACCCCTTGGGGCAAGTACAGCTATCTTAACGACCCACGGCAGGAGCGTGTTCTTAGGTCACGATACTTCTTACAAAATACATCCTCTATAAATAAAATTTGTGCTTTGTTTTAAAGGTGTGCTTCTTACCAGATAAGAAGTCACTTTGCACACTACAGTGAATCTATTATGACAGCCAGTGGTGAAAACATGTAAACACATAACATGTGCAGTTACAATGATTTCCTTGAACATTTTCCACTTCCTTGACTGTCGGTAATCCCAGGGGCAATTTGATTGCACGATTTCAGTAGCGCATGATTATCTGTGCATTTTATCTTTGAACAACATATCACAATTGTAACAAAAAATGATATTTCATTAAAGCATATCCCGGGTATGAAGGATTATTAGGCGAAAATGTTTTTATAAACAGGTTGATTCTAAAATATATTTAGAAAGTTTTGGGGACAGCCTTAAACCAAAACCAGAAAAAAGTTCATATAAACATATATCCTAAAATACGAGTCCTCTACTTTGTTTCGTTTTTGCGTTATTAATAGTTCAAAAAGAAGAATCATGTGGTTTATGCATGATGGGGCTCCGGCGCATTTTAGTCGCACTATTCGAGATGCACTGGCTGGTAGATACCTACCTTGACAGATGGATAGGTAGGAGTTTCATGCCTGCAAGTTCCTCCAAACTCAATACTTTGAATGTTAACTCTGGTGCATCTTAAACAAATGGTTTATGCAGCAGACAACGCAAATGTAGGAATTCTTCTTAGACATGTCATGGAAGCCTGCGATACCATTCAACATTTCACAGGGTACTACTGTCCATGATTCAATGAGTGCATGCGTGTCGAAACGACATTTCGGGCATTTGATATGAGTTAATGTATTGAGCTCTTCCTAACAAACTGGCATGTCAATGTCAAAAAAGATTAAGGTGTCGCTTTAAAGTATTCTTTCATTATTAATAATTTGAAGTTTAGTAAATCGAAAACGAAGAATTTTATAGTTCCGGTAAAAGGAATCTGTCCCCTAACTTTGTAAACATAGAATAAACCTGTATTTCCATGAACCGATCCAATGATTAGCGCATTTAGCATGACCAATAAATGCTTAGCCTTATAGATCGAGTTAATGGCTCTATATTGCAGAATATAATACTTAAATTTAAAGAGTTATATTCACATGTATTTCTCTACTTACATAACTTATAACTGCTACATAAACGTTTCATAATAATGATTTCAACTTCATGTTACTCGAAATAGGTTTTTGCGGTAGTAATTCCATCACTCATTTCATTTTAGGTATAAAAGAGATACAAGAGGATAAAGGATAGTCAGTGCATTAAAAGTAGATTACCCTATGCTGGTTTTGAGTGTCACATTTGTATAACACCATGAGAAGCAAAATAGTGCCAGAGCACTTAAAATATTAAGTATTAGAAAATTTGAACCAAGAGTGACGAAAATTCTGAGAGTTGTTTATTAGTTACTCAAAATTATACAAAGCCCAATCAAAATGAAGACTGTACAAATATTCACAGAAACTTATATATAATATATATTTTTGTTATATGCCCTAATGCGGTATTTAAATCAGAATCCTTAAAGATAACGAATAATTTAAAATTTTTATAAAGGGTAGCTTGCTGTCGGGGTATTTTCTTGAAAATATTCGTGTCGCAACTTTGAAAGATACTTATCTTATACACCGAGTTCGATATACATCCATAATTTTGATTTTGAGTTATACTGTTTACAGACACATACAGATATTTGTCTAAAATACCTTTTGGGGTGGTGGTGATGGCGGCGGCACAGGGGACCTCCAAACAGGTAATTGCGGTGAAATATCGTTATACAATTTTTTGGGTGGAATAGAATGCTTCGTCTTTTTACTGCGTTAGGTGGTATGCAAAGTAAAAACGGACATTGAAAACAACTTAGAATTCGGATACAACGCGGAAGGGGATTCAACGCGTCGACCTACACAGATCCTTCGCACCTATGCTCTGGAAGGGGCGCCCATGGGAGAGAGGGATGAGGTGAAATGAGACAGAGGGCGGCCGGACCAGGGGGCAAGATAGGCAAAGAGCAGGGTCCCTAACATTTACAGATTTGAACTCCCCTATGGGCACTGGTGCAGCGGGTTCTCCTTCCGCCTGTAGGCTTAAACATTCTCTGGGGCCCGGAACCCTTAGACCAACCCCATTCCGGGCGACAAGGTTATCACAGAGCATCCTTTTCCCTTACCATGCACAATCCAATACCTCCCGCCGGCACATACAACCCTGAAAGAGACCAAGCGGATGAAACGCGAAGGGAAATGAGAATGGGGTGAAATAGAGCGACAGGAAATTCGGGGGACTTAATGACGACTTAATGAGCCTTCCTAGCATTCGCCTATTGACCAGGGATACCCTAAAAACATGGATTAGAAATGTTAGCCCATGGATTAGAAATTTTAGCCACGTTAATCGAACCCACAAGCTCTCAAATACGAGCCACAGACGTTAAGCTTGAGCCATTCCGCTCGGTTAAAATAAATTAAGATGGGAAGGCCTTAGTGCAATTTTCTTTTTAAGTTTTTTGCGGTTACTTATTTGAGGATGAGCTACAGACCTCAGCCCACAACTTATGCACAACTTCTAAAAAATATGGCATGAATATTTCTCTCGACAAGGCAAAATCAA
Source organism: Deroplatys truncata (assembly GCA_030765065.1). Classification (NCBI taxonomy): domain Eukaryota; kingdom Metazoa; phylum Arthropoda; class Insecta; order Mantodea; family Mantidae; genus Deroplatys; species Deroplatys truncata. The sequence goes on from CM060986.1 coordinate 114,000,193, forward strand.
TGGCAATGAATGGAAAATAACCATTTAGGATTAAAATTGTGATAAAAGGAAAAATGGTTGAACGGGTTAGAATATTTAACTTATCTTATTTCAGTGTTAAATAAAAATTATACGGAAGGTTAAATAAGTACAATAAAGTAAATGGATTGATGAAAAGAAAATTCGTTAAAACTATGTCAAGAAGTGTGGAATTAAAATTACATAAAATGATAGTAAAGGATGAAAAATCGCAGAAACCACAACAGAGAAGATTGAGGTTTTTATTGGGAGTCAGTCTTAAAGATTGTATTGTTACATATCGGGGTGAGACCAAAAGATTTTGCACCTAAAATATTAAATTTATTTACCCCGGCATAAACACTGGAGAGCGTAGCTGCAGAGGCTGCGACAGAACCAGGAACTTAGCTGCATAAATTTAAAGTAGGCGTGGGATATTCATTACATAACACACTTCAATTCACATTTAACACATAACCTGTGTTTTATTAAATAATTGGCATCGTTCACTACAAATTACAGGACAAACTTTGGAGGGAGTTGCTCCACACTCACACGGTCCACGCACTCTACATACACATCCACACGCCCTGAAGAGAGACACAAGACTGACCCACGCTACTGACTAGGAGGTGGGGATGGAAATGCCATGCCAGACGGAATTCAAACTGCCAATCAAAATGATTAGTTCAACAATATCGTTGCTACAAAGCAATAATGTGTTCGACGAGACAATGCACACATATACGCTACAGTGTTCCCAGTCAAATCATAAGGGAACAGTTGGGAGTTTCAAACATAGTCGAAGAAATAAAACAATATAGGCAAAAATGGAAAGACCACCTATCTAGAATGGGCAGCCAAAGAATATCAAAGTCAGCGTTTCAGCATAGGCAAATAGGAAGGAGAGATGTGGGTAGAATTGAAGCACGAACAGGCCCTGGTAGTTCATTTCTTGAAAATCTGAAGGAAAAGAATATTTATGAAGATACCACATTGTTTTAATGTCTCCCTCTGTGCTGATAACATTATTTCTATCATAAAGGCGTATTGCATACTACTGAATTGAGTCAAAGCAAAGCGACTATATTCCCTTCCTTAAAGTTCGTAGCGCATGGAAAACAATTTCCAGAAGAATAGATCTATGTTTGTACTAGAAAGCAGTGCATTTACAATTGATTAAAATAGACAAGAAGAGCTGTAGGGTAAATGTTTTTCTGAAAGAGAGAAAGCCATTTCGCAGAGCATAAAGAAGCCGTTGAAAGCGAAAACAGGGATGCACGCAGTTACCAAAAAAGTAGATGTATTGTAATGTTAATGCCCAACACCCCCTTTGTTTATCCACTTTTTAAATTAGCTTTCCAGTAAATACTACAGCTATACAATTTTACTCCTAACAATATTAACGTACAGGGTGGTCACAAATGTATACAGGTACCCAAGTTTATTTTGCGACGAGTTGTTCTGAACTGTTAGAACCTGTGTGACCAATCATGTTTGTAATCTTGGTAAATACGGCACTCTTTCAATACGCAGTTATATTGCGCGAATAATGATAACCATACTTGGCTGATGAGGGGCTGTTCACTAATAACAATAGTGTGGCTTCATCAAACCTCATTCCGGAGACCTCATTACGTACTTTAGGGATTCATCACCGGTTATTTCATCCAATCTGAATGTCCAGCGGAAATGTTGCGAGCAAACTTAGGTGTGCTACAAGAACTATGGTCTCCATTTAGATAGCCTAGGCTCTTAACGTATAGATCAAGTGTCCGTAACAATATTTGAATGATAATTTTCGTAATGTCGGACTTGGAATACCTGAAATAGCTCAGGTAGATGCCCAGTGACTGTCCGAGATAGGCAAATTGTTCAATTAAATAGCTGTAAAACAAAGAACCAGAATCACATAAAATCCCCATGTTCCTAACATGGTTACTTTGTCCAGTTTTTCCAACTGTCATTTCTCTCACCTCTCATGTCAACCGTTTTGATCTGGTTCTACTTTCACTGGGATTTCATTTAGTTCACACCGTCACTTCACTAATTTGAACTGGTTGAATTTCCTTACTTTATCAATAGCAATTTCATGAATATTAAATTTTGGAAGAAGAAAGAAAAAATATGATATACATAAAAATATTTAAATTTCTTAAACAAACCATTTCTAAAATTAAGTCTTCTGAATAAAATCCTGCTAAAAAGGTATCCCACATAAAGCAAAATTTGATACTATAAAGCAGCCACTTCACTTTCCTTGTGATATAGCCTTTTCTTCCGGATGGTTCACTCGTTAGAGAGTGCGAACACAACACTTCTACAATCTCTCGCTCGGCAGTAATACCCGCACGTTACAGCAGTCGTCACTTGCTCGCTCGGAGAACCACACTTAATGTCGCAGCAGAAACGCACTCACCAACTCGTTTACTGACTGACTGACTGACTGACTGACTGACTGACTGACTGACACTCGCGAGAACGCTCACTTTTATAGCCAATGGAATCTTCCACAGAACATTTTAGAATTATCTAGGTACACGTTCTGGAGGAGAGAAACAGGAACTTATAAAAGATTCGGGTTACCTCCTCCGATAGTTGTGGTATTCATTCCGGGCGAGAGCGCGACTTATCTTTGTTTATCTCCTACTACCTGGCGCCGATAAATTTGGGCCACAGCTGCTGCGTCACAATATGTAGGTAAATTCCTAAGTTAAAGAAATATGATGTGCTATATTCATATGATATTATCCACCCGAATTTATTTATTTCATAATTTTGCACAAACTATGTATATGTTTTCATTACAATTTTACGGTAGGTAAAACAGGGACAGTCAAATGTTTGAACGGTTACTATATTGTGTTTTGAAAGTCCATTCTTTGAACAACCATGATAAATAATGGAATGGCGACTTAGCACTTCAAAGAAATGTGAAGCATTTAAACATTCAAATCCATAACAACAAATGTCCAGGAAATTCTTAATGACACAAAAATTATGTGTTTTAATGAGACTTGCATTTTTATGTAGTATATTTTTGTCTATCTACTATTATTTAGCAGGTAAAGAAAAGTTACGCTTCAGAATGGAGAAATTTTCGAAAAGGCTTTGTGTCGCATGGTTCGTTTTTGAGTTATGGTGTTAACACGGACACAATGTCTTGCTAAAACGCTTTTGGGGATTTCGGTATCTCTAAAACACACTTCTGATGACATGTTAATATAGAACTTTGGAATGAGTGCAATGCTTCCTCTACCTGATGTAATATAGGAACTAATAAACAAGCATACACTCCTACGCCAGGAAGATATCACTTTGAATGCCTGAAGCGTCTTACAGACCACCATCAGAAGATTCTGCAATTACTAACAACTTCCTTTAATCAGTTCTAACTTATACAAATCTTTGGTTGACTTAATATGACGATAAAGTAAGGTATTATAATATATGTGTTACATTCACATTCTAGTACTGCATAATGTACTCGATACAGCATTATAGGACCAATATTCGAAACGTAACCTGAAGGAATCTTTAAAAAATAAATCAAGTTATAGGTCGTTCTTACATCGCTAATCGAATCTGGAACCAATAATATTCCCTAAGTCAAAATACGTGTATGGCTAAAGTAGGGATTCGACACAATGAATCTTCGACTTTCCAAATAAATGCCCTAATAACATATTTAACTAAGAAAGCCAGAAAGAAAAATCACTGCAAAATTTCCGAATGCATGGATACTCTATGCTATATTTATAAAAGCAACTCCTATACATGTGTGTTAAAAATTATTTTAGGATCAAAATCCATTTATGCCTAAATTTAATTTAGGCTTTGCAGTTTTCAAAAAAATATAACTTAAAGTATCTAGGTTATGTTTAAATGGCATTGTATAATTTGTATATGCATTTTTCTGCATAAGTTCTCTCGCATCCCAAAACGTCACATTCTTCAATATGGAAGCTTATAATTGTGCATTCTAAACTTAATTTATATATAAATTTAAAACTTAAAAAAACTAAACATCTGTAGTTTACCATCTAATGAAATATATACAATTTTTAGAAGAAAAATTGGAATTCTTTTTATTTTATTTTAGTAAGCAAAGTATTTAAGAAAGTTTAGGAAGGAAATAATTATTTTTGTTTGTTTAAAATGTTAAGAGTACTCCAAAGGAATAATTCTGTGCCAGAAACATTCACATTTAATTAAATTTAGCGTTTTTGAGATAACCCATTAAAATCTTGGAAATGTTATTGTTTATTCTAAATGCAAAGTATGTCCCTTTAAAAATAGACAGACTGATTTGAAAACGTGAATTTTGCATGGAAATGTATAGCTCTAACTTGTTATAATATATTCAAATAACAGTATAACCGCTTGAAAATTTATCGCAATTTATGAACGGGTATATCACCATTTTAGCTCAAGTGTAAAGGTTAGACGGTGAAAGCTGCAGATACATGGCTGCAATATGAAGTATGAACTGAAATTTTCAAATGTTATTCAATGTGCAATAAAGTTATAACTTTAACATCATTTTGTCGATCGATTCATATAGTTTTGTTAATGTAAGACTTAAAATTTTCATGGCGAATGTTACTGGTTATGACTTCACGGGTAATCAGCTGCCCAAATTAATTAAATCACTAAAATTATTATCAGAAGTTGAACTTCCGAACATTGTGAGTTCCAGTAACCGTGCAGCCATAATCAGGTTGGTTGGTTGGTATTGGCAAAATTGAATCCATGTAAGCTTTCTACAAGCGAGTTAATGGAATGTTATAACAAAAAGTAATGGAGAGGAAGAGGCACGTAGCTAGGGTGGGTGCGAAGGACCTGATCTCTAACATATTCGTGGGCTTTCCTAATGTAAAGTATCTTCCGATAGATCCCCCATTTACACAATAGTTAGATTTTAATGCAAACTTTTTTAAATAAGATATGCTTTTAAATAAGTTAGTAGTACCGTTGTGCTCGTAGCATTGTAAGCAGCATTTGTAATTACATTGTTCAACACCATTTTTTCTTACAGTCTATTAAAGTTGATTTACGTTTAGTTGATATTATAAGTTTTATATTTTCTTTTACTAATTTTAAAGTGCAATGTTATGTACTTCTTTTATAATGGCTTTCTGCAACAGACTGTCAGTTGACATTGAGTTGAGTACAGATTTCAATATTTTATTTTTAGACGATAGTTGTATTTTTTACACACTTGGCGTTCATGCCGACATGGTAGAAAATTTTAGTTTCTGCATTTAATGCTGGTAACTTGATCTAACTCCATCTTTTGTCTATTTTACTGCACGTGCATGAACTAAATTAAATATTCTAACTTCTGAAATTTATATTGCAGACATGGAATATCCTCATATTTGATACCTACTTCAACTTTAGCAATGAAATTTTACCTGGTCCTAATTCCATTTTGTTCGTTAATATTTACTTACGATTCAATTTGTGCAGCAAAGTATGAGCCCTAATTTATTAACACTAGGTACAGAAGTTGCTGCATTTCACCCTATATTTCACCGAAAATATATGTTTTGAGGTCTCTGAATTAAAAAAAGAGCATTTTTAGAAAAAGCTACAACACAATTTAATTTCAGTATCTTCCAAAAATGCAACAAGAGGATTTTAAAGAACCCCCCCCCACAACCAATTACCGTTTACACGGTATATTTTTCGAAATTTTATTTTCTCAAAAATCACTAGAAATTTTGATTAAATACCATATATTACAAATATTTACACAATTAAATGTATATCTTGAATTTTCTGGGAATAGCCAGTTGAGTCCACTTTATTAGAAGGAATTTGGTATAATGTTGTGTAACTGGTAAATGTTAAGCGATAGAGGAAAGCGCATCACAACAAAATGTAGGTATCTTGAAGACACGCATTTGGTTTCAAATAACATTTTTGAGGCATCAGCCATTTCGTATTTATCCATTATTAATGCTTTTAATTGTTCATTTAGTCATTCTTTTTAAGTTCTGTCAACATACAGTTGTTTCTCGCGGGTTAATGGAAAGAGTATGGAATTTTAAGGCCAGCATATAGCCTCCTGTTCTAAAAGCGGCCTGTGATTATTCCCTTTGCATTTATAACGAACTTCTGCAAAATTTTGTCTCGAGAAAACGAGGTGGGTAAAAAAGTAAGCTTTGGTAAGAATAGTTTTTTTACACCTTAATAAACGATACAGAGAAGTTAAAGTTATGTGAATGTAACACACCAACAAGGTGAACAACCAGATAATCGATTGCCAGTTCGTGTTAATGCTGGTAACTTTGTACTGGAACCAACATATTCAACAGTTGTTAGTAATTAATAGTATTTTCGTGGAAATATTTATTCTATTTTTAAGGATCGTCTTCAGCATTGCAGTGTCCTGGAAGCCCTATTTTTTCTCTATAATACACCAAGGGCACTTTTATTGCAATATATTAGTAAATATGAACGTATTCTAAATATTTAGCTATAGATCTTTCCGTCATACTATGACACAGCCACACTACGTCCTCCAACAATGAATGCCTCACGGTTGCTGCTTGTCTCCTCCTAGATGGTTCTTCTTTTGCCACGGCTGCTCCAGCATGAAACCTTAATTTCAGGGTCTGCTGGGTGTGTACAGAGAAACACGAACGCTGCCTTAGAACACATTTATTCACTATTTCAAATAATACTTTAGGTTTGCCGATCACTATTAAATGCATACAAAGTTACTTTGTCTTTACCAAGACCGAAGAATATTAACTACAGCTAAGCGTTCTACCCTCTAGCATGTTCGCCACCATTCTTCTCCACACGACGAGAATGTCATCCCGCTCTCCCCAGGCATTCAGGACAGACTGATCTACCCACGCTGCACAAGGAAAAGCAAGCTACTTACTTCCCCTACTCTCGTCACCACTCGGCGTCCTGAAGCCTAGAATGACCTTCACCAGGCTAAGTGCAGCTGTACTCGGCTGTTACCAGGAAAAACTTGCTTCAATGGTATTTACCCTTTCTACCTGAGGCTGGTCCCTAATTAAGAAAACTGTGCCTGTCTGGTCTTTCTGTCGCTTTTACAGTCAACATTTTCACAATGCTTCTCCTTTTTATACATACACTGATTTTAAATATATTGTTACTTATTTTATATGCTAGCCTTCTCAGAATATTTTGATGATTATTGCCTTTATAAATCCGGCTTTAACTAAGTCTTAATATTGTGATATACAAGTATTGTTGCGTATATGACCTTGGCTGCCAGATCGGGTATTGCGTAAGAGAGTGGTGGGGATAAACGAGTTTTAGATAGCGTCATCACGCTGAGTTAGCGTCAGTCAGTCAGTCAGTCAGTAGACACAGTCGTGGCTAGTTACTGGAAGAGGCAGGTTGTGTTGTGTACGCGCTACCTATGCGTTCAGGCATGGCGTCCTTACCGGCAGACATGGAAACAAGGAGGTACTGTATCCCCTTTTATTAATAAACCCCCTTGCCATCCACTTCTTTTCAGTGTAGTTTATCATAGTAGATAGATCGCTTCTCTCATCTGCACCATGTAGTAATCCTTTTACTAGGTATTTCCTAATATTTTTCACATTCCTCTTAGCTGCGTCTCTCGTCGTGACCTCGCATAATGCAAATTATTAACTTTTAGATTCTTCGTTACCCGAGTTGCGAGTTGCTCTACCCCCCATTGAGCTAGTGTGTTTAGAGGTCACGACAATATACTGTGCCATTTGTTTGTTATATTATATGAGTATTACTTCCTGGTAAATCTTCGTGAATTCCGAGGTCTAGAGCATTCCACTGTGGAGTGCGCTTGCGCGTACAAAGTGACGCTCATGCTAAACGGAAGTCTTAGATGTACAGCAATTCCAGAGACTCAGCAGGACGTGGGTTTCGGGATGAACTCGTTTTCCACGGTTAGAGAAGCGGTGGGCTGAGCTGATACTTCAGGCAGTGATTATTAAAATGTGATATGCATTCACTGTATTCACTCCACAAAATTAGTTTAATTTAAATGTGTAAGCATGTAATACATATAAGTTGAGATTTAGTTTGTACCAACTTTAGGTCCTTTCTTGGATACGTCTCGGCTCTACCTACGAAGTAAAACACTGAACGCTTATTTACTAATGTTGTTTTGCAGGTTCTTGTAGTAATTGCTACAAGGTTAGTTTACGGCACGGAGTTTGTATCCTGGGGTTGTTACGATATAAATACTTCTAGTCTTTGTTGCACTTGGTCAACAAACACTATAGTTTTGTATCCAATTGTGAGGTGTTTTTGATTCTTCTGTTCAACCGAAATACACCTTAATTCTATTGGGAAAATGCATATAGTAAATTTTTGAGTTATATAGAAGTGTAAAACATTAAACCTCGCTGTCTTAAATGTATGATTAATTCCATCAAACATAAGAAATGGACCTGTGTAGTGGGATCGTTCGTTGGTAGGTCTAGTGGCAGGTGAATGATTCAGGAGAAGGCTGGGATTTTGCCGGATCCTCAAGGTAGATGATAGTTTTTCAGTTGATTATGAGCATTTTTTCTCAGGAATTGTGGACAGGAGATGAATAAAACTCAGAATTCCACCTTCACTGGCCCCTTTTATGTGATAATCCACACTGTTACAATCCTTTTGCGAATACCCCATCACACAAGACTTGCCTTAACGACCCGGTCTACAATTTTGAATATAAACTCGCATACTTTCCCCTTCCTATTCCCCTTATCTAGATAAATACTCAAAGCAATTGTTTCTGCGCACATATTCTCACAATGAGTAATGCAACCTCTCCTGACAGTAGCTTAACACGAAGTAGCGATGTGATACCGTCTAAATCTGTTCTCCAGTCCTAGACGTTTTTCTGGTCTACGCCCCTTTTCTATTTTGGTCCAACCCTTTTTCTAGGCACGTGAATTTCATACCTTCTAGTTGGTTATTTTTATAAATTTTTCTCCGCTTCCATTGGTTCTCATGAATTAGAAAGTTGGTCTTCTCCGCGTCTGATATCAATTTATTTTCGCCTGATTGATTTTTCTGTGCGGATGACTGATTCTAGAGTTTCTCATCTATTGTACCCCTAGCCAACGGGTTTTTTCCTGCCTCCACGAATTCTAAGGAGACTAAGTGCTTTCTAATGGCCTCCCCAGGTTGCTCGTGAAACATTACTAATTGCTACGGTTTCATTTCGTCTCTGTACGCTCTGAAATGCATGGTTTCATACGTTTTACTTTCATTCGTTTTCTTCTTCTTTAAATTCTTTTATTTATTACCTTCAGTTATTTTCTTAATCTCTGTCGTTATCCTTTTTATTCCCCCCTTTCCTAATCCTTCTCATTATCTTTATTATTATTATTATTATTGCTATTACTTTTCGGGTGGATATTACTGCTTCACCTGGTAGAAAAATTCATTACATTTTCATCACAGCGGTCATCTTTCTAGCAGTACACTAATCTAGGCATTAATCATAAATGCAAACAACAATAATGTACGTTACGCCCTATGATTAAACAGGATGTAACTACATTTCGCAGTTTTTGTTATGAAGTTGAGAGAAGTGCCACTTTGCATTTAGCTGCGTATCATTCTCGCAGGCACAACCCTTGCCCCCTGCCCCATTGCTCTAACTACCACTGTAAAAGCCCCGTCGAGACTGCTTCCTGCGATCCATTACGCAAACATAACTGCATTTTCGCAGCAGCACCCCGGTAACCAAGTTACAAGTTCGCTTTACCACATGACAAGACTGTACAAGAGTTCCGGTAGCTCCACTAAGAGATTTTACAGTCTTAGTACTTGACTGTTTCTCTAATAGCTCGAGACATCATTAGCATTCACAGCTACGGTGTGCAATTTTGTGCCTTAAGTGATTGCTCAGTGATTTGTGTGCTTTGTTACTCGTAATGACGAGAGCAATATTCAGCACTTTGGAGGTAATTTAATGTCCTCTTAGTTTCAAAGAGCAAACTTGCGTTTATATTCAGCTTTTGAGGAACTTTTGTTTTAAGCGGTGGCGTAGTACTTCCTCTGAAGCAAAATGTGTTCTTGTCTTCTTTAGAGCAGCAGTATTTTTGGTTTACCTAATTAATTTACCTTCGAAAATTACCATATGAAGATCCTATGTTCTACTAGCCTTTATTTTTATATATCTTCTACAACTATTCTTACGAAAGCTTATACGTTTATCTACTTCATGAAAATCGAAATAAACCTATGCAAAAGTAGATTCATTACACATTTAGATGAAGCTACAAGGGAGTAGCGGTAGGGATAGTCGATTTTTAAAAAGCAGGTCACAATGTGCTGACTTATAAACTCCATACTCTTTCCATGACATAGCAAGAAATAGTTTCATAAAAGCAGTACTTTGAAAAGCTCAACCAATACATAGCATACCTCGGAAATGGTAATGACATAAAATTTATTTAAAATAAACTGCGTGCATTAGAAAGCTCTTACTTTTTTGCGCAATACGTCTTTGTCTATCCATTATAGTTTATCAGTCATACAAAACTATTTACAATTCTTTCCGAATGAAAAGCACTTCTCATCCTATTCCCCAGAGAATACAAGACGTACGTCTTAATGTTGTCCTCCGCAGTCTAGGGGTACAATGTGAGCCTCTGGTTCCCGAGGTCGCGGGTTCAAACCCGGGGAGGGCATAAAATCCTTGAATGGCTTCCTTCGAAGGGAAGTAAATTCGGTAGTCCCGTATCGTAGATTTAAGGCATGTAAAAGAACCTCAAGCCAGATAAAGAGGCCTCTGAGATAAACTTCGGGTCTTTCATACCCAATATAGAATGGGACGCTAAGAACCATATCAGTTAAAGTGCGTCCATAAATAAACTTAAAAACAAATATACATTTGAATTGTCAAAAGTGTCTTAAATGCATAATGCTTTAATCAAAATCGCTAGTCATTTTTTAGAAAAAAACAAAAATTTTGAAAAATCTTATATTTAAAGGGTAGTTTGAGGTAAAAGGATTTGCTTGAAAATCTTGATCTCATATCTGGAAATTGCTGAAACTAAATACAAAGTTTGGTATTTACAGGACACTTCATTTATGCGCTATGTTGTTCCCTATCTCTCTTTCCCTTTCTCTCTGTCTGTCTCTCTGTCTTTCCCAAACTCAATCATGCGCACTTTTTCTAAAACCTTTCGGGGCCTCAAGAAATGTAAAATATTGATACATAAGTTTTGGTTGAATGCGATAATACTAGATATGTGGTCGAGACACAAAATATAAATCATAATAGCCAATTTGTTGCATCATCCCCGGGTGATAAAATAAATGTCCAACCCGCCATTGTAAAGATGCATTCTCTAAGTAACAAGTTGAAAATATGGACAGTAGAGGCTTAGAAAATCATGAATACTCTTACAATTTTCACTCCTATCTAAAGCGTAAATGTCCAAAGCTTTGTCCGGATTGATCAAATGTTATGTTTGTCCATAAGGTGATGAATAGCTGATGAAATTGCAAGATAAGAAGCAGCATCACAATTTATTGGGCCAGAGCCGGCTCTAGGAACATCTCAATGTTCAGTAGAGAAGTATTAAGAACTGATCCAAAGTAGATCATAAAATCTCGCTTGTAGCTCCAGGAAACACACATGGTAAACTATATATTAGAAAACCATGTAAGAAAAGAGGTGAAAGCTTATTTAAATGTAACAGATTTCAGCTGAGAGCAATTATTTCATTTCTCTTAGGACATGCTCCTGTGAAAAAGCATCTTACAATAACAAAAGGTATATTTCAAACTCGTACATCACACGATCAGATGAACCGCACGTGCTTATATAACACACTGTAGTTCATATTTTCAAACTATATCATCACACTGAAATTTAAAGCATAAGAAATGAAATTTACATGAAAAAACAGAAAACGTACAATAAAAAGCACACAAACAAAACAGAAGACGAGAAACAGTAAATTGTTCACAAGCACACACTATTGTTTATAAAACAAACAAATACTCGCCCTTAAGCCACTGACACTCCTCCTCCCACCCTTGACCCTATTCCTTACACTCCGATCTAAGCTGCATAACCTTTTGTAAAACTCTTAAACACGATGGGAGTGTTTCAGGGCAACTTAGATTGCAGATTGTGCAAGAAATAAACTGAAACCCCAGTACATCATATACTGCTGTGAGCCAACGCCTCACAGGGGATATATTGCTTTTGGGAAAATGTTTTTATAACCAGAATAATTTGAACCACATATGTTACGAGACTGTATCCCTTAGTAAAGGGTGCAGGCATAATAAATTGCCTTTAAAACGATACAGATAGTACAACAAGCCCAAAGCTGAAGTGGTCCGTAGCAATGACTGAAATTTGCATCGGACAAAACAAGAAAACACAAGACGCGATGATGAACACATGAAGTTGTAGGGTATCCTATAATTTTTGTCAAATCATACAGCTCAAGTGCACAAATACCAGCCCTATTTAGTCAAGTACTACAGCTTTATCTACAAGAGGTTAAAATGCATGCTAAATATAGCCTTTAGTGCGTTCAAGTACTATACGACTAAAAAGATGTTGGGTAGTCGTAAATCGTAACTATCATTTTTGCCAGGTCCTATAATGTAATTTTAAAATATTTTGACCAGATGAGTTATAACCACTTGAATTCATATTTATACTTTTTCTACCATGTACCTAGTAGGCAGAGGAGATTCTGCATTCCATCTAAACTTCGATACCGAGATTTCACCGGATGTATATGTTTTGATAGCGCAAAACATTCATTTTTAGAAAAAGATATGTGTGTGTGTGTGTATGTTGGTGAACAGCATAACTGAAAAACGAAAAGTACGATAAATGCCATACTTGCTCTTTACGTTCTGTAACTTTCAATCCCAAAATAGTTTTTACATGGTACATTTTCCAAATTATATTTTCCTATAAGTGACTAATAATTTTGATTAAGAGGACAAGTTTGTCTGAACACATGGAAATTACACCTTAAGTGTGTTAAATTATAACTGCTCTTGAAGTTCTTGATTGTTTTTCCTGAAATTTTTATGAACTATTCTATACACTATCAGCATTAGTTTAAGTGGTTGTTTACATTGATAGCTTATGTAGTCGAGTCCGTAAAAATTATTTTACTCAGCAGAAAAATAATGAAATTTACTCTTAAAACAAGCGAGTTCATGAACCTTTTTCTCTGATACTAACAATTCAGAATCGTCCTTTTACATGATTATTCTTAGTATAATCAGACATCTTTTGAATCTCAATTATTTAGTTATGTATATCGGTTCACTAGAAATTGAAAAAAACAATTATTTGCAAAGTAAATATGTGGAAAATGTGCAACGATTTTGCTTTCTTAATATTACTAATGTGCATTATAAAATTATTATTGTGTTTCAGAAAGCTTAACTGTATTTTTACATGTATTGAAAATTGCAGCTCTCTACCTCTCATACTTTCTGAGAAAAAGGTACATAAGTATCCAAAAATGTTCTTCTGAACTGTTCTGTAAACTGAATTTAAACCTTGTACATTAGAATTCTGACATGCTTCAGTACATTCCTGGGTCATAATCATCTGCACCTTCATTCTTGGATTGCTTTAGCTTTTCTGAGGCTTCTCTTGTCCTGGCCTCTTTTGTTAATTGCTGAGCTGCTTACTGGGCATGATATAGTCGTTTTCGTTGTCGGAAGATACAATAATGCTCTAAAATGGGGCGTTGCATGACAGCTTTAAAAGAATGTAGACTAGCATTTAAATGGTACTTAAATGTCTTAAGAACCTATTAACCCCCAAAAAGTATATATTTTCTGAAACTGGAAATAAGAGATTTTGTTAGCGTCTGAAACAAAAAAAATTTATTTTTGACCACTCAAAGTAACCTGTTACCTTAAAGTACCATATATAAAATGTTGCTTGCACGATAAATAAAACGTATATCTTCAATTTTCTGCGAATAACCTTTAAATACCTCTTCATTCGCAAGGAATTTTGTATAATCTTGTGTAACTGGTAAATGTTAAGCGATAGATGTAAAGATACTTCACAAAAATGTAGCCCTCTTAAAAGCACACAATTGATTTACACAACCGTTTTTGTGGCATCAACCGTTTCGGAGATATCCTTTAATAATATTTCGAATTATTCAATACTTAACCATTCCTTTAAAGTTGCGTCAATTCTTATTTGTCATAGAAAGAGTATGAAATTTCAAAGACAGTATGTAGCGCCCAGTTTCAAAACATCTTACTTTTGCTATTTCCTTTGCATGTATAACGAAGTGTAACGCTTAATGTAATTATTTCGGGAAAAGTTTATCTCGATTAAAATGAACTACAGTTTCTTAAGAATAATTTGTTTACCCTCTAATAAGTGATAGAGAGTAGAGAAAGTCATGCGAATGCAACATATAAGAGTTTTAGTAGAAGGGTTGGGAAGCATTCCATATCTACGCAAGTTTATTTTAAAATGTACTGCGTTTTCTTCAAGAAGAACGAATTATTCTATACCGATATTTTATAAAATACCCAAAAATATGTTAGTGAGTTAAGAATAATTTTCTATTACTTGTTAGGATTTAAAAGATATTAAAATGTTTAACAGTTGGTTATACTACTAGACACTTTTGAAGAAAACTGTTTTCTTGTAAAGAACCGTAATGAGAATCTGATGTGTTACAATCACATGACTTTCTCTACTCTTGTACAAACTATTTTTACAACGCTTATTCTCCATATGCTTCATGTTAATCGATATATCGAAATGTTAATCTTGTTGCTAATTTTCCTGTAGATGCAAGTGGAATTTGTAGGCTTTAAGCGATGGTCAAATATTTTAAGAGCTGGTTGCTATGTGGAGTATTCCATTCTTTTTGCATTATCAGGACAAAAGAAAATGAACAACGAATTCCTATTTGAGAAAAAGTATAAGTATTCGAAAATTTAAGGTTTAACAAGCAATATCTCGAAAATTTTTCACTCAAAAAATATGTATATGACAATTTTTGTGTAGTAAAATTTTTTCTATCTCTTATGGTTTACCAGTTATGCAAAAGTCGTTCAAAATGAAGTATACTTTTGGAGGCATTCCCAGAAAATTAAAGATATACATTTCATTCGTCATAAACGATTTTGATATTTTAATCAAAATCGTTAGAGCCATTTTGAAAAAATAAAAAATTTCGAAAAAATGTTCCATGTAAAGGGTAATCTCGGGTGGGGGGGATTTTCTTGAAAACCTTTGTGTCGCATCTCTGGAAGATACTGAACCTAAATACCAAGTTTAGTGCTTATCCGAATGTTCATTTCTGAGTTATGCTGTTGACACAGATACACACACGGACATGTTTTCAAAATTTTTTTTTTTGGATTCAGGGGGCTAAAAGCATATCTCCGGTGAAATCTCGGTATTGAATTTTTGGGTGGAAAACAAATACTTCTCCAACTTACTATACGTAGTAGAGAAAGTAAAAATAGCTGTTAAACAGGTAAAAATCACCTGTTAAATTCACATGAGTTTCTCTACCCTCTATCACTTATTAGTGACTATTCAAACTATTCTTAATAAAGCTTATTTTTCTATCTACTTAATTTATAATCCAAATAAACCTTTGCAGAAATAGCTACATTACACATTTCGTTACAGACACAAAGGGAACAGAATTTTAAGGTCGCTATACGCTGGCCTTAAAATTCCGTACTGTTTCCATGCAATCGCGGGAAACGACTAAATGTTGACAGGACTTTAAGAGAATGACCAAGTAATGAACAATTCGAACCATTAATAGAGGATCTCTCAGAAACGGCTGATGCTACAAAAAAGTTACTTGAAACAAACTGTGTGCTTTAAAGAGATATACATTTCTTGCTTAACGTTTACTAGTTATACAAGATTATACAAAATTTCTTCCAAATGCAGAGGAGTCTAAAGACTCTTCCCAGAAAATTCAACACAACATTTTTGTGATTAGTATATAGTATTTTAACCAAACTCATTTGAGCCATTTCTTAGAAAATAAATATTTTCGAAAATTGTCGCATTTAAAAGTTGCTTGTGGTGGGGGATTTTCTAGAAAATCTTTGTCGCATTCTCAGAAAGTACTAAATCTAAATACCAAGTTTGGTGATTATGCGACTTTTAGTTTTTGAGTTATGCTGTTCACAGATACACTCGGACCTTTTCCTAAAATGCTTTTTGCCTCAAATATGTATTTCTGGTGAAATCTTGGTATCAAATTTTTGGATGGAATGCAATAGGCCTTCTCTACCTATGTACGTGGTAGAGAAAGTAAAAATATATACCTTATTATAATACATTTATAGCTATATGAAGTGTCACTCCAAAAATTCTCCTTCTGTAAAATACTGTATTACAGTCTTTTTCTTTGATTCTACAAAATCTATAATTGCATGGTCATACATATTAATGTGAAATTCAAGAACATGAATGAAAAATACATTTCTTAAAAAGCCAAGTTCATCCATCTGAACAAAATAAGCTTTAGGTATCTGGGCAGCTGAATGATGAGAGAGATGACAAATTTAAATGTTGTGTAGGTGGCATTCACTGACCACCTCCTCTGTGTGCCCTTATGGGCGGCAACCCGCTCGACAGGTCGGCCTCCTAGGGAGCTGTCTAAGCCACGAGTTATTTTATTATTAATTGTGTTTGAATGGCAACTCACGCAACGACCAACTGTGACATTTTTTCTCTTAATGACATTCGGTTTCAGAATATTATTCAACAACATCAAACCCTAGCACTTTTCTATAGGTAAGGTTATTATATACAAAGCGAGCTTTTGCATATTTCATGACCAATCTATTCATTCTGTACAATACATAGTCATAATAAGAGGAAAATGCCATTTTATTATTCATTAAATCCATGATCTTATTGTTGACTGGTATCGAAGACAGGAGAAATATCCTCGCAAGAATCGTGGTTTAACATCTTCCCTGCTGTTTCATTTTCTTTCCTTCTTCTTTTTCATTATATCTATATCGGCAAGTTCTCAAATTATTTCCCACTTCCGTTTTTAAGTGTGTGTTTAGGATTTAGATGGTATTACCAGTAAATAGAATGGTAATGTTTCACATTTCGAGGGCTTTTGCATTTTGCATTTCAGGCGTTTAATATCATTTGCGTAAGATTGTACCCGTAATCCTAATCTTTAAAAGTTCAACATTGGTGTTTTCAGACTCTAAAATATATAAACATAATTATATAAATAAACATATATAAATACTCAATTAAAAAGAGGCCAAATTTAAAACATTTTAATCGCTACTCAAATTGCTAAATTCTAAAAATTCCTAACATTTCAACTCAATGTTTTCACACAAATTTTTTCAGCATTCTTATAACAAACAATTTTCGTAGTGTTGTGTGCCTAAATTTCTAATAAAATAATTTCCTTAAAATCAAACTCATGTCTCATATTAAATCAAGGACTTAAATTTGATATAAACTCGTATGTAGTTATTTACAATTAAATATTTAGATTTTTAGCAACATGAAAGTATTTATCAGAAAAATGTAATGCGTAAGCAGTATTTCAACTTTCTGAAAATAAAGTATGTACTACATTTTTAAAACCTAGAATCAAACACTTGATAAAAAGATAAGAGAGAGATACACGCATATATAATTTTCAATATTAAAAAAAAACGCATACTCAAAAACTGAAATAAATTGACCAAAGACTGTCCAATGGGGAGAATTTTAAATAGGAAAAACTTAATATAATACGATTACGAGAAAATAAAGTTTTAAAATATTATCCTCTATTTTTACACACAGCTATGCATTTAAATGTAAACCTCACTTTTGGACACTTGAGTGGACAAAAACATAAAAGCAAATTGGAATCCGATTCTACAATGCCCGAGGATTATCTTAATGAACAAATTTTGTGTAAAAAATTCGGCATTGAGTGCCCTTAATGATAATTTTAGGTTAGTTGATACCAAGGATGACACTTAGGCTGTGGGTTCAAAGGTACTGTGAAAGGAAAGGGCAACCTGTTTATGCCGCGTCGGAGAACGAGCGTATATTTCATTGTTTAGGATTCGATTCATGCCTATTTAGAAGTGTGTAAAATAAATAACCTGCAAGCTTGGTTTCAATATTGTAGGCAAAAGTGTTTATTTTAAATGTGCAGCTATTACATTATCCAATGTTGAATGAACTTTTTCGTAGTATAAGCATAGTTTTAGTGAAAACAGAACAAATTCCACCTTTCACATTTAAAAAATGTGCCAAATTGACCCTCCCCGGAGAAATCTACTCTAGGCGAATACGGGCTCCACTAAAGGAAGGTTGACATTCACGGCAACAGAAGTGAAACGACTATGGTGGTGGTTTGTCAAGGAGGCGACGACGACGACGACAACAACAACAACAACAACAACAACAAGAAAGCGCGCAGTTGATTTGAGTCGTGTAGTACGTCAGGCGATGGTGATCGTCGACTGCGCAGGTGCCGGATCAGTTGCAGCTCTCCTCAACGTGCAGTTCACAAGGCTGATCAGTCTTTCTTCGACGGCGAAAGGTCACGAGGAAAACCGCAGGACAACGTTTAGACAGAAGGCATTCCGGACGGTATTTCTAAATTCATTTTTGGCTTAACCTATTCAAAATTCTCGTTAGTAATTATTCACCGGGGAAAGGTTGATCGTCCGAAATATAAATTTTTTGGGGTTTTAGATTTCAAATATATCGGTAAATGTGATAGCAGGAAGCAAGTACGTAATTATTGTAATTTAATTTAATGTATTGAAACCGTAAAGAATGTAAAGAATTGTGAAAGAATAAGGGTTTCTAAAAAGGCAATCACGTATGTTATTGAAGTGCAAGTTTATTAAAATAGAAAGAAATTCGGCTTATTAATTAATTGTGTAATATATTCTTAAGTAGATATCTGCCATTATTCCTACATTAAATTCACTTTCTCTTGGGTCAGAAAAACCATGTTACAAAATGCATATATGTTGTAACGGAATACAATTTGAATCAGAATCATGAACCTACATTGCATATCCTTGTGGATAATTTAACTAGTTTGTTTTTTATTTGTTGTTAAATATATGTAAGCAATATTGTAAACATGTAAATAATAGTGCATATATACGGCATTGATAACCTGTAGAAACTTTGCATACTTGTTCCGACGAGCTATACCAGCGAACAGCCGCGTGCTGTCGATGGAATGCGCTTATGTTCTAGTAAACACAGGTATCCTATACACCAGTATCAGTCAACTCGCCGCAAACTGGACAAAGTGCCGTCGTGGTTATTAAAAAACACCGCAAAATTCCAGAAACATGTTCTAGACGACAGAGGAGCCTTAAGAATATACGGCTGAGGCACTTTTGTGAGTATTAGCATACAAATAACTTACTAACTGGCG
Organism: Deroplatys truncata; assembly: GCA_030765065.1. Taxonomy (NCBI): domain Eukaryota; kingdom Metazoa; phylum Arthropoda; class Insecta; order Mantodea; family Mantidae; genus Deroplatys; species Deroplatys truncata. Next base: position 114,019,599 of record CM060986.1, read on the forward strand.
TATCTTAATATAAAAGTGATACTTGCATCGAAATTACTATACTTCAACCAACTCTTTGGATGAGGGAGAGTAGTGCATTATAGCCAGAGTCAGCTTTCCGATGCGCTTCGTCGTTCCTTAAAATATTACTCAAGGTCGGTTATATAAATGCATAGAATTTATTTAAAAATTAAGTTTGTAAAAATATTATAAAATTGAATTTAGACCTTTTTTTAACATGATGGCCTCCCTAAATACCTTCGACCGGAACCTTGTCCTTGCCAATGGGCAATAACCATTAGCAAAAGGCGACCCTCACTAGGAGGGTGAGAAGCAACGTAGCCGAAAGTTGTATGTTTTCTGTACTTACTTCTGCTTCGTCACCAGTCAGTATAGCTTGTGTTTGGTGTTACAAGTGTACAAACCGATGAGTTAGTGCACATTAGGTATTTCGTTCTTTTCTCGAATCTGGATATCATCTGAACTCGAAGATGTGAATCAACATCTGCAACCTTCTTCACCAAAGGCTCCCGTGAAAATCAAAAATGGATTCGTCATTGGAACAGGTGCTAAGTCAGTTAAACATTTTGTGTGCCATCCGAGAGAAACGTTTAAGAACCACTAACGACTTGGAAACTGTAAACTTTGGTTTAAATCTTATAAACCCAACCCTCAAAGCTCTGGACAATGGTGGTAGGCGAGTCGTCATATTTTGAAAAATACTGTAATAGAATATATTACGTAAATTATGTTTCATTTTACTGAGAATGAAGTTCATAAACGTTTAAATTTTAAATGTTACAATTGTTCAGTTCATCTCCTTTCAGTGCACTTTCTAACATCACCTACTTCCAACTTCTTTAGCTTCTAATAAAATGGTTAGTAGAGTAGATACACAAACGCCTAACGCAAGTTTTACAAAGCAATCCTTTTGTGCAAAACTAGCATTGTTACACGGAGATCACTCTGGCGGCGGTGTTTGAAAATTAAAGATCTCCTCTTTCAATCAACGCCATAATCTTCGACAAAGAATAAGCACGTTACGGCCTAATGAAGGTTATAATTGTTCAGTCAATCGTTTCTTTGGTCTTCCTACATTACGTTTACCAGTTGATGTATATTTTAATAAATCTTCTTTAGGGTATGAAGCTTTTTAGCATGTTAAAAGAAATAAGTCCGGTATTTTTATATCTATCTTTTAAATTAGAAGGTATTCAATCTATTCCGGATATGACAATTCTGTTTCCTATCTGGCAGTGTGTAGCCGAATACGCTTTTTAGGAATTTAATTTCCTTTTGCTTATATTCGTCGTTCTTTTGCTTTTGTCAAAGTCCAGAATTCAGTTCCGTTAAAGACAACGACGAGATCGCCATATCTTTACAGAGTTTTAAAAGAGTTTCTTAAAATGTTTGTTGATTATTCTTGGCATTTGACGTCGATAATTATACTTACCTAATACATTGGCAATATTCTCATTTTTCACACACTCACCCCTATATATATATATATATATATATATATATATATATATATATATATATATATATATTTGTTTATTTCACACCTCAGATAGTTAAGTGTGTTCTTTTGTGTATTCAAACGGATATGTAAGTAGTGCAACGCCTCCACACCTACCTTATCCTACCCTACTCTATCCTACCCTTGTGTCTTGATTAAGGAGGAGAATATATTCACTCAGACTGTCGCAAGAATAATACGGAAAATATAATTTGGCAAATATATTTTTGCATGAGGAGCAATGCATGATACATAAATAAAAATGTTATTCGGTTTTGCAGATTCCTCACTTGAAGCTTTTTGATTAAGATATCATATTTGAAATTTCTATTCTTTGGATTGCTACAGGCATGGTTGCAATTTCTGCCCCAACAAAACATTAAAAGAATAGGAACTATTACACATACAATGACCCCATTAACCGGCTCAGAAACCCATTACTACGGATTTAAAATTTGAAACGTTCATTAATAATTACATTTCATCTTCCAGTTTAGAAGTTATAAGCCCATGACAGAGAGTTGATACACAAACCCTCGGATAGGAACAAACAAGAACACAGTCAGAAATGTGAAGGCGAAGCGAGATACATTACTCGTGTAAGTATATTGGCGTATTATTAATTTTGTCATTACCAGATGCACAGTTGTACTGTATTGTTGCTACCAGACGTAGCATTATTGTCTCCCCTTAATTATATTTCGGCTTAACAGTATTTCCTTTCAGCGAGGATCATGCCAAAGGGAAGCATCTGTTTGAATTGAAACCGCATGTTATGACGTCAGCCCTGTGTGACTTTGGCTAGACACGATTGGTGGGGACAAGATAGCGTCACTCGTGTGGAAGAGGTCGTTGGAGCCAGTCGTGTGTGTGGTCGGTCTACTGTCTGTGGTATCTCCCTCCATCCTGATTCCTTTATTCATTATGTATAGTCGTCAAACATTTTTGTGAATAAATCCCAGGTATGTGAAGGTAATCTGTGTTATCTAATCTTTTAGGATAATATAAAACCCACGCCTTCCCCTTAAATTTACACACCAAGTTCCCGGAATATTTGCTGCCAGGGATTTGCGCCCCCCATGTGCGTGTTGGGGTAATCTAAATTAATCATTTTCTGGTAACCTATACGGCCTTCGCCCCAACATGTAGCAGTATCAAAGGTGGAGATGGACTTACCAAGGAAGTGCACCGCACTTGCCAGATTTTCAGAAGAAAACTCACTTTGTGATTTTAGAAAAAGCACGATCAGGCTCCAGGCGACGACGGTGGCCCTACCCCTAACCCAAAAACAATTGCAAGGCAGGGACAGCACGACAGACCCCGGATGGCTATCCGGCAAACTATTAGATACACACGCGACCGTACGCATGAAAACAAACATGTAATGGAATAGGAATATCCAGCACAATGGTGTAAAACATGTGGTTTAGGAAATACGCTGAAGAAATTATTTGGTATCCCGATTATACTTTATACTTGCGTATATAAAAATACTCGTAAGAACATGGACAGCGTGATAAAAAAAAACCACTAGCTGATTAGGAGATTCAGAAACCTGCAAATAATAACTTCACCCTCGTTCGATATTTCTGCAGACCTATTTTTGCTACGTTCCATTTAAAACTATAGGCCTATTTCATAAAACGGTACAAACCGAATGCGCTATATGAACGATGTGTATGTAGTACATTCTTATCGATTGTCTGCTTCTTAAAGAACATTTTTTTTTCGGTATTAAACAAATACTGCCAGTGTGAACGCATTTGTTTTTGTATAAACCTTCAACTGTATTATTGATAATAAGGCTTACTTGCCTGAAGTAAAGTTTGACTATAATATTACACTTTTACACGTATCATCGTAACTCAGTGGAAAGCAATGATAAAATTTAATTTTCCAAGCAGTGGTACGCTTATGATCAGTGCAATGGAATTATGTGCGTTTGTTGAAGCCAAAAGAATGGATGTTGCCTTTTACATTTAATTAATTTCAGAGACCGAAAGAAGCCCTGTTAATTTTTCATTTATAATGGCATTCTCCGTGTTTCGAATATCATGAATTATGACATTAAAGCCGCCAAGTCTGTTATAAAACGTGGTGAAAACCCCAGCTGCGATGAAAAAGAGAAAGGGAGATACAATTTACAATTGCTGAGAGGGGCAGTGTTGTATTTGTTGGGTAGAACATCAACACGTTTCACCTGTAATTACCTTAAAATTACGCATCATTAAACTCAGAAAACATTCTTAACGTTTTTGTGTCAAATGCTTTTACTTTTCTGCGGTTTCCTTATGGTACAGCAATCCAGTTGACCAAAAAGATACTCAATACTGAGATTTTATTGCAAATAAGCATTTGGAGGACCTCCATAGAATCAGAAATTTCACAGAATTTTCATGCGAGAGAGAGAGAGAGAGAGAGAGAAAGAGAGAGATAAATTCATTCAAGCATCAGATTTCATACCTCACCTAGATAGTTTTATAGTGCCAAATCAACATGTTCAAAGAAGTCTCTGTTTATATGGAAATATGTGGATTTGTTTTGATGCACTCCTTAATGCTTCTAAGGTTTTTTATTACGACATAATTGGATATATTGGTATGATAAATATGCATCTTAATAAAAGCATCTTCAGTAGATAATATATAAGCTCATGTGTTTTCTTACTGGATGTTATATATATAAGAAACCATTATAGAAATATAAGTAATGTAGTAGTGGTGGTAGTAGTAGCAGTATCAGCAGCAGCAGTAATGGTATTAGTAGTAACGAGAGTGCCTGGAAACCACGAACCGGTTGCGCGGTGTTTTTCCACTGGGCGTATGTAAAGCTGAGAACGCACTGCTGCTATAAACAAGGTCACGCTGTTGACGTGGTTATGCTCTGCATTGTGAAGTGCAGTATGCAGTTGACGGTGATGTGATGTAGTTCAGTTATTACGATTTATTTCTTATTTTGTCCTGTACTTAGTCACAAAGTATATTATGGCTCAGTATGTTTTTACTACACGGGGCGCATTTGTTTACGATTCCTATGTGTTAACTCAGCTCGCCAAGTGAAAGTACGGTTTGCAGAAGGATTTCCAGGTGTAAAAGTTCCGGGCCATACAACATTCCATGAACTTTACAATAAATTTCAGGCCACAGGAAGTGTTCAGGCTAAGAAATCTAAAAGACGGCGTACGGTTCTTACCGAAGAAACATTATACGACATCGGTCATCGTTTGGAGAATTCCCCCCGAAAATCACTTAGGCGTCTTTCACAACAGGCAGACATTTCTTATTGCTCCGCGCGAAGAGCTACCAAATTGCTGATGTTAAAACCATATAAAATAAACGTGACACATGCCCTTCAACCAGGCGCACATTTTGTGAGTGGAGTCTAAATAGTGTATACAATGGCAAAATAGACCCGTATTTAATATTTTTCACAGAGGAGGTTTGGTTCCACCTTCATAGATATATGTGTACACAAAATAATCGTTATTGGAGCTCTGACAAACGTAATATTGTTCATGAAGTGCCCTTTCATGATGAAAAAACTGGTGCATGGTGCGCCATGAGCGGAGAGAGAGTTATAGGGCCAATTTTTATTCTAGCAAACAGTTGACGCCCGTACATAAGTGAATAAAATTTACTTTTTTTAGAGAATTAACAGACACGGAGCGTGATTTTGCCTTTTTCAACAAGATTCACAACAGTCATAGGCCAATATTTCGATGAGAACAATTGAAAGTATGTTTGAGGACAGATCATTTGTGGCCCTCTCGGCCTCCCGAGATTTCTATCTCTGGGGCAACCTAAAACATAACGTGTACAAGACAAATCCACACACCCTGGAAGAATTAAAACAAAATATTCGCCAGGAAATTGCCAGTTTCGGCGAGTGATGGATAGTTTCCTAAAGATCTGCCAAAAATATATGAATAAAGAAGGTGACCATTTTCAGCATGTCCTTTCATACAGTTAATAAGTAAAGCCTTTAAAGGTAGTTTTAAAAATGTTGTATGGTTTCATCCGCGCCTTTCTATGATAGTGGCAGTCGGTAATGAGCGCCGAGGACGCGGAAAGTAAAAACACCGCGCAGCCGGTTCGTAGTTTTCTGGCGCTCTCTGCAGCAGTACATAGGTTTTTGGTGACAAAATTGCTGTGGTCATTAGCAACACACACTGGCTATTTATTCACTATCCAGTACAAAAAAGAACACATTAAAAACAATTACAGAAAGAAAATATGGAATTACAAAATAGAAATATTCCACCAATAAATAAAAAAAATGAAATAGAAATCTCCAAATCATGGTAAACAAAACCAACCCTGTTCAAACATAAGCATGCATTACAGTTCCGGTCAGTTCAAAAACCAATATCACACGAGAAAATTCGCGAATTAATTTTTTAAAGGATACCACTTAATTTAACATACTATAGGATATGGTCAATAGAGGCAGAGTCGTCTTCTAAAATAATAAGTAAATTACTAGATAGAGCAATTCCTTCGTGAACAGAATAGTAAGGATACTAAATGAGAAAATGCTGAACTGTTAAGAGCACATTGCAATGGATAAATGGATACATTGGTGGGGGTTCACCATTGAGAAGGCGAACTGTGGCTGAAATAACAGTGGCCAATACGAAGCCAGGCAAGCATGGTCTCCTCGCGACGTGATGGACGAGAACAATGCCAGGGAAGGGTTGCAGCCTTTACTTCTCGGAGTTTGGCGGTAGGTGTAAACCACTCCTCTTGTCTATGAGAGAGTATATTTCTGCGCAAAAAACCCTTCACATCCGTAGATAAGCAGCGGAGAACAAGCTCATCGGGATGGAGATCGCATTCTTCGCTACCTGATCTGCTTGTTCGTTTTCTGCAATGCCATGATGTCCAGGAACCCAGACGAAGACCACTCGAAAGCGCCAGCAAGTCGTAAAGAGTATAACTGATCATGGATTTTCTGAACAAGTGGCTGTAGACTTTAAAGATCCGTTAAAATTAGGAGAGGGCGGCGCCGTGGCCGAGTGGTTAGACCACAGGGATCTGCATGTGGGATTTGTGGTGGACGAAGCGGCGTCTGGGCGGGTTTTCATCGGGTTCTCCGGTTTCCCCCGCCATTCATTCCACCAACTGCTTCATCATCACCTTTCCTTTCACCCATTTCACCAAAATTTCGTTTCATCTACTTCCTTCATCCCATACCAGGCATCGGGCTGATCACCCATCCTGGATGCTCTGTCTGATCCATGAGTGTCTGCTCCTCGACGGGCCTCTGACCCCAGGCACCCACTTGTAAGTCCTTGGGGTGTAAGTCCTACATAAGAGGAGGGCAAACAGATAATGAATGAATGAATAAATAAAATTAGGAGAGCCCTGAGGGAGCCGGAATAAGTGATATTGGATAGCAAACCAAAGGAGCGAATTTAAATATGGCATACAGTTCGGCAGTATATATGGAAGTGGCAAGTGGGAAGCATACCTTGGACATGTGTGTTAATGGCCACGGCTAGCCTTGATCCACTTGAGAATTATTGCATGTAAAAATGGTATCCAGGAAAGTCGTTTTTCAAATCCGGAAAACGTGTCGTATGTATAGTATCCTACTATAGTAAAAATGTAGATATCGATAAAGTGTCTGTGCAGAGTATGTCAAAAAATGCTTCCGAAACGCTCATTGCTGTTCGTTTGGATTTTCCATTACCTGATATACACATCTTGAAATACCGGGTGTCTGTCCATTTGTTATAATGATCCCATATAAAAATATTCTAGTGTCATTTTAGTGTATCAGTGTTTAATGTCTAGTAGGCAGTAATGAATTCGTTTAGAAGAATATTTCTCGTAATTAATATGAAGAAGATATAAAAATAATAAATAGTAATGACAATGGCTGGGGAAGGTCCACTTGTTCACTGCCGATAAAGTTTTATCAACCTCACTGTATGTGATAATTATTCATTTGTGGTTTGGAGTTTGCATTGCATAGTGTATAAATTATATACGACAGTAAACAATATGATTGATACCTAAATGGATGGCTTGTAACAAAGAGCTTACACTTTTTTCAAAGTATAGCAAACACCTGTCTCTCTGAACTGGAGAAGGTCTATTGTTTGAGAAGAAATCACCTTCATGTCTGCGTGGTTTTGCAATTAGCTGAAATGTGAGCACGTCCAGCCTCAAAGGCTGATAACATATTGTGTCTGCTTGCGCAAAGCTACCTGCGAGCTGACTGTGAGCCACTGGATTTGCAGGGTACTTTACCTCACCAAAAGTATGCCGAACGGGAACATTACAACTTAAATCATATGTTTTCATTCACATTACCGTTTTCTTAATGCCAGTTTTTTTATTGCCGTTTAGTAGCAGCAAAAGCTTAACCTTCGACTACATATAAATTTAGTAGCTGTCATTCAGTGTAACCGCACATGCAGATCATTCCTTAACCCTTTCCCTAGAAGGACGAATTATTTGAGTTCAGTTTAGCCTTTCCTTGTGTGCCATTGGTAGCAAAGCTGTTTCATAGAGGAGTATCCGAACCACCCTTTCATTCAACATACATTATAAACATCGTTCAATTTTTAGTTTTTGTGTTCATAAATTGTTATTCAAACCAGTCACATTGAGAAAAATAATCTTTACGTTATTAGCACCACGCTTTGGGCGTCAATTTGAAGGAGTGGTATTATAGTTTCGTTGTTGGGGAGTCGAACTTGAAGTAGTTGCAAAGTTTCCGGTAGCCTTCGCCCCAAGGTTCACTTTCCGGTGGCCTTCATCCCAAGTTTACTTTCCAGTGGCCTTCGCCCCAATTTTTTAAAAATGAACTTTGTATTTCTATGTTTTATTTAAATATTATGTATATTTAGGTTTGCTCGGCTGCGTCAGTATTAATTTGTAGAAGCATGCGTCTCTTTGCAGGGGGTGATGCGGCTAAAGAATGTAGGCTTACTCAAATTATAACTTTTACTTCACTCGTTTTATTAATCCTTGACACGATTAAATAACACTTCACTGATATAGAGAGCTGTGGGATTATTTATTAATTACTTGAACTTTTTAAGACGTAAACTTTATAATATTCTCGCCGTAATGAATATTCGTCTCACACTGAATACGTATTAAAGTTCTCGAGGACGTGGCTCGCATCCAGTTAGGAACGCTGCCTACTAGCAACTGACTTCTACCGCCTGAATTTGCAAATTTCTGTATTTCAAGTACCTGATTGGCTAATCCTACTCCAATAGAATACCTTTATTTAGCTTTTAGCCTTTCTGGTTGTTGATTGGCTATTTATAAGCTGTTTTAAAAATATTACATTATTGTTTCCAAGAATTACTAGTAGCCCTATTAAACTTTCCAATTCATTATTGTCTCAAGGTTACCTCATTGTTAGCAACTTTTGACCTATATTCTCACAGCTACTACATTATTAAATTACTAATACATTAACATACCATCATTATGCATGTATACAATAATATAAATATTAATACAATGACTGTTACATTTTAAATATTATATTATACACATATTGCTTTAAGGCGGGCTGTTATTGAATTTATATGTTATATAATTAAACTGAAATCATTTACGTGTTAAAAATATTGCCTCAACATAGAGAACTGATACCAGCCAGGCGGAGTCAAAGGTTGTTTACCTGATTTTGGAAAGCTTACGGAGAGAAAAACACTATGGCGATCTAGGAAAATGGACCACTTTTTATGCACGGCAGTATACGTCAAGAAGTAGAATTCCATGATAATCCTAAAAGCTCTAAAACATCAATTTAGGATTCTTATGAGGTTTGATAAGACCTGCAAAACCTGTAGAAGCCGTGATTCTAGCGGAAAGAAGTAAATCCTTCGTACATGCACTTCCAGTACAGCTGCGGCTACAGATGTACCTTTTAAGCAAAGGCAGCCCTCACGTTACTTTGTGATGCTTTTTCTTTAAAAAAAGAAGTAGAATTGCGAGATAATGGGCGTTTCCATAAGGAAGAACAAGTGGAGCTTTAAAAGGATCATGTACTCACATCATGCATTACTTTCCCAGCTCTCCACCCGCATCTCTTCCCGCATATTTTGAAACTCAAAAGCTGAAACGCAAGTGTCGAGATATTGCAGAATCTTCAACCGCACAAAAATTTTACAAAAAAGAGGGTACTTTTTGCAGCAGTGACAATCCTATTACACTTCTTTACCGGTAGCAGGCCTCATGAGAATGGCGAGAATGTATATCAGGCGCTGGAAAACAAAAGGGAAAATGCATGTTCTGTGATCATCTTTCCGGGAAACAGTTTCAAAGCTTGTATGTGTGGAAATGAATATAAAAAAGGAGTCCGTGGTACTTGCATTGCGAACATTAATCTTGGCAGTAGAAGGTGGAGACGGGAGGGGTGTTGCGGGGTGAGGAGTTTTATTAGTATTACAGAAGTACGGAGAAGGGGCGGAGGCTGACTTTGCCTCCCTGTGAGCGACTCCACAAAGGAGCACTTAAATGTACCCGTCTATGCCACCCCACCCGTGAGCCTTTTCCTGCCCTCAACACACCACCTTCTGCAAGCCCGCCACCCCTCACTAAGTGTCTCCATTCGTTTCTTTCAATAGACCCATATGCTCCGTGATAAGGAAATAAGCGCCAGGGTGCCCGGGATTCATTCCGTTCTATCATTTTTAGAAATGGGCTTGCCAAAGCTCATCTAAAGAACCAGCTTTTGTACGTTCTCCTGTAACACATTTGCCAAATGCAAATGCTCTCGATGACAAATGAAACATCTAACATATATTTCATAACACCGTTGACGTTACAGATTTTGAATAAGCGTATATTTTCCAAGCATTCCTTATTTCTGTTTCTTTTTTACCCTTGCTGAGGAAAAAACAAACTTAATAAGGAATAATGCCACAATTATTATTATCATCATTATTATCATCACTATTATTTATAGACTTTAAAAAAACATTTGATAGAGTAAAGAGGGAAATGTCCTCGAACACGCTAAAAATCCAGGCCTCCCTACGTAAATAATAGAAACTGTTAAAAGCTTGTATTATGAAACAATTTTTTTTTACCAACTCTCAACTGACTAGAAATAATCAGTTTTCCAAATAGATCAAGTAGTTCACAAGGACGTTCACTTTCACCTATTTTATCTAATATTTATATGAGCGACAACCTATTGGAATGGAAAAAGTTAGTGAATGATGAGGAAATACAAATTGTTGACACAGAAAAGATAAATGCGTTATTTGCAGATGAGGTTGTACTCCTTGTAGAATCCAAAAATGATCTCCAAACATTGGCATATAAGAACCAAATAATAGGCAAAATATACAATTGTAAAGTTTTAATAAGCAAGTTCAAGGTATTGGCATTTATAGGCAAATACGCAATTAGATGTAAAATAGTATTAAATAATAAAACATGCACATTTTCAATGTCTTGGATGTGATATAACCTCTTGATAGAATAAACGTATAGAAAATAAGTTAACTAATTCCAAGCTGCATGTGGAACCATAAAAAGAAACTTAGGTCGGAAAACCTTGTTATTTGTAAGTAAAATTCGGATAATTAAATCAAAGGATGGAAGTAAAATACAAGCAGCAGAAATGCTATTCCTACGTAGAAAATGTAAAGGGATGTACAAGAGAGGATAGAATAACAAATGAAATACTATAGAGGAATTAAATATGTACAAATTAAAATATTATAACAAAAACTGGACAGAAAATTTAATCAGAATGAGGAACGAAAGAATACTGAAGAGAACTTCGCTATGTAACTCAAGAGGAAAACGAGGTATTGGACGAGCCCTTAGAAGATGAAATTCATTTTTAACTTCGCCAGAATATGGTGAATAGCACTAAACTCTGATGGTGATGGTGGTGGCAAGGTGGAATGGGACAACAAATTTGAATGTGTGGCAGTAATTTGTATTACAACAATGTAAATGCCAGAGTGATTGTAGTATAAATAAGCATTATTGTATGACATTGATTTGAGATGTTTGTTAATTATATGCATTGTTAGGAAATAAGTTTACACAACCTCACTGAAACTGACAATAAGAGCGGATAACAATGAGCGAGGGGGTGAGTTGAATATTAATTAGAAGAGACAAACAAATGAAGTCAGATTGGCGCACTTTTCTTAGAAATAGCGGGAATATTTTCCCTAGAGCATTTGTGTTCGTAATTTTGATTGGATATAAAAATAGACGCAAATGTTGGCGCGTTTTATTAACCATTAGCAGCTCGGTTATAATCTTTAGGCATATCGGGGTGTGGGAGTATAAAAAGTCAGAGGCAGATTTCATCAGTTCAACAGAAGCATTCGTGGGTAATACGTCGCACACTCAGCTCAGTCCAACAAGAAGTATTCGTGGGTTATACGTCGCGTAGTTCAACGGAAGCATACATAAAGTACACGTTACAAAATTCTACAGAATCTCTCGCGTCGTAAAGTTAGTTATAAATGTGAAATACGCGAATTTATAATGTGCAGCAAATAAGTGATTATAGTGACATTAGAAAACATAACAGTTTCAGTCTGGCGTGTATCAAGAATCAATATGTGAAATTGAATAATGCGTGACCACAATAAAGGTGTAAAAACAAATTATTTTATCAGTGTTATCTTTCAATAAAAAAACCTTTCCGTTTACACACCCTGTTCAAGAGATATGCTCGACCGAGAAACAATAGCTAGCCGGAGGACAATGAACCCAACATTCAAAGTAGTAAAACAATAACAGGCGCTCAGAAATAAGATAACACGAAGTGACCGCGACAAATTGGCTCCCATACGTGGTGCATATAAACATGAAGCATCTTCCAACTACCAACAAATACACCACTTCAAATTCCATAGCTAGGATTTGAACCACGGGTTTTCGGCTTACCATGCCGCTGCTCTAGCCAACTGAAGTGATATTGCAACATCCCGGAACGACATTAAATTCTCCAACTAACATTTTTTCAGTAAATATCAGGCGTTCTGAAAATAATTTATTTCGTTAGAACAGCGGTATGGTTAGCCGAAGAACGACAGTACAATTTTCTTTCTTTCAATTTGTCGCAAAGATTTGCGCTTCGAATGAGCGCAATCTCAGTCCTTCGAACCTATATATTTCTTTATTTATTAGTTCACTACTACGAGATGAGTTTATAATTACTTCCATGCATCCCGATATGTTATTTAATTTTTCAATCCGATTATAGTAACTTTAGCCCACACAGAGCTTCTATGAAAAAACAAATAATAATGATCGATAATGATAACGATCATTATATTTCTTTAGTGGTGTTTATCGCCCGTTCTTGCTATATACGGCACCATAGGCTTTGGGCACTATTGTACATGAAATTAAATAACTGGGAAACAAACGTTGTAGCTTTAGAGATCCTACCCAGTTTTCCAGTTACAAAGAACTGCGGAAAACCTATAGTAATAATAATAATAATAATAATAATAATAATATAATAATAAAATAAAATAAAACACAATTACAGCAACTCTTATCAGGGGTTCCTCTTCATGTGCCCATGTTTAATGGCCTCGGGCACTATTGTCGGTTCCTCATTATATATAAATATATAACACAACTGCTACCTTAAACGTTCTGATAAACCATTGCATAAGTGACTAACGGGTACAATGCTCAACACTGGAGGAAAAAGGTTACAGTTTTTTTAAAAATTATTTTTATAGGTTCCCGTTACATAGTGCAACTACATTGGGTACCTGGTCACACAGGTATAATAACAGATAACGAAACGAGCAATGTCCTTGCAAACGAGGTAGCAAATCTCGCTTTCATAGTTCCAGTGCCACTCTTGCGGTATAAATATTGAAACTGCAGTCTTTTGGCTTTTAAAGAAACCCAGAGGAGATGGAAAATCATTGTTTAATAAATATATTATGGGTAAATCATTAAAGAGTCTTAAAAAATGTAAACTCACTTCGAATAAATAAGCTTCATATCTGGATATTGAATATTCAGAAAGCATTTAAAGACAATGGAGCCGTAGCAAGCAGAACCAATTTATCGAAACTGTGCAAGGGCAAAAGCAGCGGTGAAACGTCCTAATAGAATGCGAGTCCCTACAAGGACAATGTTTTCAAAGCTATATTTGAAGCTACTTTATCAGTAGTAGTTATATCTGATTAGACTTAACCAAAAATGTGCGTTAGAAGCCAAGGAGGACCATATTTAAATTATAATACAAGGTGTACAACTCCAACCGTTCTATTCTAGAAAATAGGTTTTACGCCATAATTATATAGGACGGAACATTTAAGTTGTGACTGTAAAATATCCACAAAACTAAGCGTTGTAGAAATAAATGTCTATAATAAAAGTTGCTTGACATTATGGGGGAAAATAAACGCCATTAGTCGTGTTTGGTTTGGAGGACATTATGATGGTCGTTGTAGGATCAATTTAATTTTTTAAATGGGAACCTACAATTAGAATCAATTTGCATTGGCCCTAAAATAATCATCATAACGAACTCCAAATAAAACACGACTAATGAAATTTATTTTCCCCATAATGTCAAGCAACTTTTATTCAAGACATTAATATCTACAGCGCTTAGATTTGGATATATTTTAGTCTCTACTTAAATGGTCCATCCTGCATAAATTAAAAAAATCTGATGTGTTACACTCATATGACTTTCTCTACTCTTGTACAATCTAATTTTTCAAACGCCTATTCTCCATATGCTTCATGTTAATCGAGATATCGAGATGTCAATCTTATTGGTAATTTTCTTGTAGATGCAAGGGAAATATGGTAGCTTTTAAGCGACAGTCAAATATTTTAACGCTGGTTGCTATGTGGCGCATTCCATTCTCTTTGCATGTCCAGGACAAAAAAAATGAATAACGAATTTGAGAAAAAGTATAAGTATTGGAAAATTTAAGGAAATAACAAGCAATATCTCGAAAACGGTTCACTCAACAAAAGAAATGTATATGACATAAGTTGTGTATTTTAACGCGATCTACATTTTTTGTGTAGTAAAATTTTGTCTATCTCTTATGCTTTACCAGTTATGCAAAAGTCATTCACAATGAAGAATACTTTTGGAGACATTCCCAGAAAAATCGAGATATACATTTAATTGCTCATGACATTATCTTAAACATATGATATTTTCATCAAAATCGTTAGCCATTTTTGAGAAAATTAAAATTTTCGAAAAATCTTCCATGTAAAGGGTATTCTGGGGTGGGGGGATTTTCTTGAAAACCTTCGTGTCGCATCGCTGGAAGATATTGAACCTATATACCAAGTTTGGTGTTTATCCGACTGTTCGTTTTTGAGTTATGCTGTTCACAGACACACAGAAACACAGACACACACACACACGGACATGTTTCAAAAAATGCTTTTTTTGGATTCAGGAGGTCTCAAAACATGTATTTCCGGTGAAATCTCGGTATCGAATTTTTGGGTGGAATGCAATACTTCCCCTACTTACTATACGTAGTAGAGAAAGTAAAAATACATAACGCAGTTTTACAACCATAATATTTTGATACGCTATGCAATTAGTAAAGTTTGGTGGATTAATATTTAGGAACTTAAATCAATTTGTCCATGCCGGTTAGTCATGAAATTAAAACAATTACCACAAGAAGCAGTATAGTTAGAATCCCATAAGTACCTTAAGGAAAAGTTACATGTTAATGTATTATTAAACCTTTAACTTACATTTTAATTGTTTCTAATAACTCAGAAAATAGTTTAATTACTCTTTTTCGAAACAATACACGCTGTGTAAGTTACAAAGAGAAAGAAGAGCGGGGTAAAGGTGCCGGTGAGGAAGGGTGGAAAGGTATGAGAGGGTAAAGAGAGGGAGAGAATGCGAAAAAGGGGGAAAGCAAGAGGGAGAGAGAAAGCCTCGGAATTTGAAGTAATAACATGAGCAAAGCGTATGTCAAAAATTTTATGTGATTTGACACGACCTTCTCTAACCTCTATTGTTTATTAGTGGTATACTAACTAGTGTTACTAAAGCTAATACTTCATTTTAATTCAAACGAACTTTTGCAGAGATAGCTACATTACGCATTTCGTTTTAGATAAAAAGGAACACCGACGGTCAAATGTTTAAGAACTGGACGCTATACGCTGGTCTTAAAATTCCATACTGTTTCACTGGAATCACGAGAAACAGCTGAGTACTGATAGAACTTTAAAGGAAGGACTAAGTATTGAACAATTCGAATCATTAATAACGGATACCTCGGAAATGTCTGATACGCTAAAAGAAGTTATTTGAAATAAATTGTGTGTTTTAAAGAGATATACATTTCTTGTGTAGTACGTTTTCGTCTATCGCTTAAAGTTTTAAGTTATTAAAGATTGTATAAAATTCCTTCTGAATGAAGACTTCAAAGGCCATTCACAGAAAATTCAAGATATACATTTCGTTTGTAGTGTAAACGGGTTTAATATGTGCTATATTAGTCAAAATCGATACAGGTATTTCTTAGAGAAATAAACATTTCGAAAATTGTTTCATGTAAATGGCAGTTTCGTTTAGGAATTTTTATTGAAAATCCTCGTGTCGTATCTTTGGAAGCTATTGAACTTAAATACCAAGTTTGGTGTTGGTCCGACTTTTCGTTTTTGATTTATGCCTTTTAGACTTGCAATCATACACGAAACTTTTTGTAAAGAAATGCTTTTATTGATTCAGGGGCCTCAAAACATGTACTTATTTCCGGTTAAATCTCGGTATAGAATTTTTCGGTGGAGTGCAATACCTTCTATACCCACTAGGTACGTAGTTACCATTTTTGAGAAGCATAATCCTTCACTTAAATTCAATACTCCAAGCTCAAACATTTTTTCCAAGAAGAATACACACATGAACTTTTCCTAAAGCTCTTAAAACCTACGAGGTTCTGAAATAGACTCTCAGATTCTTCAAGGTAAGCATTTAAATGAAAGCCAGTTCGATCATCTTAAATCAGCTATTCAGTTTTCAGCAACTGCTTCATATTCCTGTTCACTTATTGATCTATCGCTCCACTGTCCGTCTTCTAAGCTACATTTTGCCATAACTTTTTTCACACTACCGCCTAACTTAAACAAGTCCTTCGCTTTTCCTTCTTGCTTTGGGAGACCAATCAGTTTTCCGTCAGGAACATACCATTTCTTGTATCTGTACTACCGCAATATCCGTTCTTCAGTTTTATTTCTCACTTTAACTTCTGTTTCCATCTCTGTTCTAATAACATCATGCGTTAGTAGAGGTACTCACACTTCTACGTAACCCATCCATTCAGAAACCCTCCAACTTTTTCCTTCCATCTATCATTCAGAGTCCAACACCCTGATCTATGTAGGACATTCACTACTATAGTTCTCAGGACATGGTATTTGGTTATTTTTGTAATTTATCTATTCCATACCTCGCCATTTAAGAACTACATTAATTTCCTAGCGTCTTTGATTACATTCTCTTTCCGGTTCAAAAATACCAAAGCTATCTGTTTACCTAAATATTTGAACCGGTTGACGTTCTTTTCTAAGCTTGTGCTGAACTTCCACACCCAAACAGTGTTTTCTATTTTTGAAACATTTTATTCCAAGAGACCATCATTTGTTTCCAAATATGGGTTTTGCCTCGTTTTTATATTTCTTGAATTCATCGTGGGCCAAGAAGGCGGCACCGCGGTAACATGTGCAACTCACATTCGGGAGGTCCTGGGCTCAATATGAATGGAGATATGCAAAAGCTGGGTTGGTTAATTTGATCCGCGAATTTTCCTATCATTCCTTTCACCTCTACACTTCATTTCCTCCTTTTTCACCGCCATACTAGACACTGACTTAATCACCCATCCAGGATTTGCTATGATCGAGAGTTTGCTTGCTCCTCGATAGGCTACTGATCTAAGGCGTTGAATTTTAAGTCCTTGGGAGTGTAAGTCCTCCAAAGAGGAGGATGATGCGTTAAAGAAGAAACGAAATCCATGATGGTCTATCAATATTTTGGAACTTAAAACCATTTTTATACGCTCTAAATGATAACTCGCGGAAGTTGTAATCTCAAAGTACAATTTAAAGGCACATAGTGAATAATAGGTACACTGGCTAAAGTTTTGTAATGCAAAAATATGTCAGCTTTTGCTTTCCTTATCATTCCTGAAAAGTGTAAAATCAACTGTTTTGAAATAATATATGATCTAGATAAGAAGAACACAATGTATACATACCTGCTACAAGCACACAAGGAAAGTAGTAAATATAAATCCTATGGAAGCAGAAACCTGGGAAGCTAAAGACTGCAGGTCTACTTCTGAAATCATATTTAACTAGAGTAGACTTTAATCCTACAACGTAATAGAAATGATACGTAACAGTAAATTGGTAAGGAATAAAAACCGTAGGATTTTTTACTTTCTCTACTACGTATAGTAAGTAAGGGAAGTATTATATTTCACCCAAAAATTCGATACCGAGATTTCACCGGAAATATATGTTTTGAGACCCCCTGAATCCAAAAAAAGCATTTTTGGAAACATGTCCATGTTTGTGTCCGTGTGTGTGTGTGTGTGTGTGTGTGTGTATGTGAACAGCATAACTCAGAAACGAACAGTCGGATAAACACCAAACTTGGTATTTAGGTTCTGTATCTTCCAGAGATGCGACGCGAAGGTTTTCAAGAAAATCTCCCCATCCCAGATTACCCTTTACATGGAACATTTTTCTAAAATTTTAATTTTCTCAAAAATGGCTCTTAACGATTTTGATTAAAATATCATATGTTTAAGATATTTTCATGACAAATGAAATGTATATCTGGAATTTTCTGAAAATGTCTTCAAAAGTATTCTTCATTGTGAACGACTTTTTGCATAACTGGTAAACCATAAGAGATAGACAAAATTTTACTACACAAAAAATGTAGATCGCGTTAAAATACACAATTTATGTCATATACATTTTTGTTGTTGAGTGAACTATTTTCGAGATATTACTTGTTATTCCCTTAAATTTTCCAATACTTGTACTTTATGTCAAATGGGAATTCGTTATTCATTTTTTTATGTTCTGGACATGCAAAAGAGAATGGAATGCGCCGCATAGCAACCAACTCTTAAAAGATTTGAACTATCACTTAAAGCCTACCAATTCCCCTTGTACCTACAAGAAAATTAGCAATAAGATTAACATCTCGATTAACATGAAGCATATGGAGAACAAGCGTTTGTAAAAACAGTTTGTACAAGAGTAGAGAAGGTCATGTGAGTAACACAACTTTTTTTATCTTCCTACTACTTACCTATTATAAGTATAGAAAGTAGGTATTGCATTTTTAACAAAGACTAGAAATAGAGATTTTACTTGAAAAAAACTTTATGTACATTGAATTACTTATCAAAGTATTTTCAGAAAAATATCCGTGTGTCTTGTTATGTTGCCTAAGTGGATAGCGTATCTAACTAAAAAGAAAACGAAAAGTCGGTTATATATCAAACACCGTATTTAAGCTAAGCATCTTTCAGGCATACGACACGATGTCCAAGAAAATATCCCATCACAAGCTCCCTTTACAAGTAAAAGTTTTGTAAGTTTTTACTTTATCGTAAATGGCTGACGATATCGACTAAAATATCGTAAGGTATTTCAGATATTTAGTTGACAAAGAAATGCATATATTCAATTTTGTGGGAAATGCCTGTAAAGTCCTTTTCATTTTGCTTACTTTTGTGTAATTGGTAAAGCGTAAAGTCTTGCTAGGTACACAAAGTATGTAAACCTCGTTAAAGCACACAATTTATATTAAATGAAACGTTTTGTGGCGTTAACCATTTTTGAGATATTCTTGGTTATTTGTTTGAATGTTCATATAAAGGGTCTTGCAACAAGATTTTCCTATTTTTAACATGTGATTGCCGCCGTTATTACTGAGTTACAGCAGTCATTTTTTTCATGTGGTTACAGTTGTTATTAACAAATAGCCATGGGATGTTACAGCATTCAGGAGGAATGATTGTGACATTTTGAAAATTTATTATAAAAACGGATCATCTGTTCGCCAAACCTTCTGTGTATTGCGTAAAGATTACGGTAGGCATAATAGTTCCTGTAAGAGAACGATTCTTCGTTTGATCGATAAATTTGAAAGAAGTGGTTCTGTCAGCGACCAAAGAACGCATGTACGTAATCGACGTAAGCGCTCCAACGAAAGGAGGCGCCGTTCCTGAGTGTGTACGCGGGAACGGAAACAAATCAATTGCTCGTCGAGCGCAAGAATTGGGCCTTTCGCTGACCACAACTTGGCAAATTCTGCATCTGTACTTGATATTTCACGCTTACAAAACGGTGTTAACTCAAGAACTAAAGCCCAACGACCATAGGTCGCTGACTGGGCTATGGAGCAATTGGAGGCTGACCCGGATTTTTATCCAAAAATCATCTTCAGCGACGAAGCCCACTTTTGGATTGATGGTTATGTTAAACAGAATTGCCGGTATTGGAGCAATCAAAATCCAATGCAGATTCAAGAATGAGCACTTCATCCCCAAAAGGTTACTGTGTGGTTGTGGATTTTGGTCCATATTTTTTCCAAGATGAAGATGGAGAAGCTCTAACTGCCAATGGGGAAAGATACCGGGCTCTTACAAGGAAGTATTTTTGGCCTCAATTGGATGATATGGATCTCAGAAACATCTGGTTCCAGCAAGATGGTGTCACATGTCATACTGATCTCGAAAAAATCCATCTTTTGAAGGAGAATTTCAGAGCTTTTATCATTTCCCGTGGTGGTGATGTTAACTGGCCCCTGAGGTCATGTGATTTAACGCCGTTGGATTACTTCTTGTGGGTTTATGTTAAATCTCGAGTTTATGTCAAAAAGACAGAAACAGTAACTGATCTTATGAATAATATCACGCGTGTTATTCGTGAAGTTGAACCTAATTTACGTTCTTCTGTCATTGAAAATTGGGTCAACCGTATACGCGCAACCCAACGAAGTCGCGGCGGTCATTTAACTGATGTTCTCTTCCACACGTAATGACATTAATTATGTTCCCAAATAAATAAACGAAATAGGCTTCTATCATTTATAGAACGTGTTTTATTTAAGTTCAAAGATAGGACTCTCTTGTTGAAAGACCCTATACTTAAATTTCCTTGAGAAAAGTATTGTTATCGGTTTTCCTTGTTGTCATGCAAAGAGCACAGAATTTCAAAACATTCCTATAAGAGCAAGCTATTAAAAAGTAACTAATGTTTTAGCATAGTCTTATACCTTAACGAAATGTATAATGAAAGGTTATCTCTATTAATAAGAAGCGCTTGGATAAACGAATAAGCTTTTGTAAGAATAGGTTTTGAATGACTTAGTAGAGAAAGCATTTGAATGCAAAACATCACACTTTATTTATATATACAAGGTGGCCCACACAAGCCATCCTTAGTTTAAGGCAGTTTACACCGGATATCGTAGATGCCAAAAGGTTTGCCAAAGCAGAACTACAAAGGGGACTGTATACCGACAGAGAGAGGACCGTAAATGAAAATGAACAGAGTGTTATTACTTGTCCCAGAACTCATTCGGTAGAAAAACTGCTTGCTATATGATGTGTTTCGGGGTTCGATTCTCGGCCGAGCTGCATAAATTTGTTTTTCAAAAAACCTGTTTGATAATGTGAGCATCTGTATTGGGAGGGGTTGTTATCGATTATTTAATAAGCAATTCGTTCGTTAACAAAATTCAAGATTGCCGCTTGACTCAAATCTGAGCACACGTGTTAAGTAATGTAGTGCCATGACATTTAATCTACAATCAGTACAACCATATGGTACCAACTGGTGCCGCAAAGTTGACAACTTTAAACTAAATTCCATTTTATTATATTTATGTATCCATAAACTCGCGTAAGAATTAAATTATTTTCTATTAATGTATTATTCATAATAAACATGTGTAAAAACATGCGCGCCGTGGTCGACGAATTGATGTGAGGTACATTCAGACTCACGTTCTATCTGCAGGTATTCATCATTTCATAATATTACATCTGTAGGTTAAAAAAGAAACAATAAAACGAGTGCAGTTGCCGGGTCTGAAAATTTTCAGAATACAGCCTTCGAGCCTCATCTGCATTTTTGGTGCATCTCCGCACAGATCGTAACAATCTCTGCGTTACTTATTAGAAAAGGTTACCTTTTTGTCTGAATGACCTGGTTCGAATTGCATGTATGCGACCACGCGATGCTTATTAGTACGAAACTACAAACGTAAACGCGACAGAAGGAATATATGTAGATGCACGAGCTTATTTTACAGGAGTAACTATAATTATTGCTATTCCAACTGGTATTGAAATGTTTAGTTTACTCGCAACGATATATGACAAGAATAATTCATAGCCCAGCATACAGTAGCACTACCTCAGTGACCTTTCTATTTGTACCTACACTGCCCCTTAGAAAATCAGTGATGCGGCAACTTCTTTTGCACTTATGTATGCGAGGAAAATAAATATACAAAGGAGGGCTTGTTTAGACTATCTGGTATTTAACTATGTCAAAATGAATGAAAATAGGATGTATGATGGTTTATCAGAAGGGAACACCTCGCGTACTGCGACCCTAGAGATCTATTATGGTTACACCCCTCAGGAGGCAGGAATGAGGTTAAGCAGCAGTAGGAGGTCCCAGATCCGCAGGCAGACAGACCCACAAAGACAGTCCCTAACATTTCCATTTTGAGCATGCGCGCACCAGTGGCGACGTAGCGACCTCAACGGGCAGGACAGCTCACTCTGGCTTTCACGGGGAGAAATATTTCCAACCCGCGTGCACCCACGGCATCTCCCCGGCACCGCCAGCACCGCAGGATCTGAAAGCACACCTGAAACGTGAAATAGAGATGAAATGATAGGAAACGGGGGAAAGCAGAAATGGTGGTAGAATACACCACCCCGGCATTCGCTTGTCCACCAGGGGAAAACCACGAAAAATCGCACATAGGTGGTCACAGGGAATCGAACCGGGACATCCCGAATTGGACAAGATATGTTGTCGACTGAACCAACCGTCTCGGTGGATAAATATGGTATTATAAAGATAAAATTATTGAGCAGGTCTGCTGTTTCAAATGGATGTATAACCTCACATTTAAGCAATTATGATTTAGAAAATAAATTAAATACATTTATAAGTCCAAAAGGCACTATTAAATGAACATTGTTAAATTAAAACGTAGAGAGTGATTTTCAATGGTCCTAACAATTATGTTTTATGAATCTGAGATATGGACATTAACAAAAACATATGTGATGTTGAAATATATAATTGCAGTTACTAAGACCTCTGGTCGTACATTCGCTTCTGAACCATCAGAAAAACGATGGCATTCGGCAATAACTAAATATAACCAACATTTCAGAAGTAATAGAACAATACTGTAAATAATGGTATGACCATCGATGTAAATACTTCCCCCATTCCAATTAGCATATATAAATACAAGCCCAGAGGAAGAAGAGAGGTCGAAAGACCGAGAAAACGTTGGAAGAATCAATATTAATACTTTGTGAAGTAGGAATAAGCCAAGAGACACAAGCCACTCAGTATTTCTCGATGGGGACTCCATTATTTACAATAAACAAGTTGTTAAAGATATTCTTGAAATGCATATTATATGTAGTTTGCTGTGTTAAATCAAACTTAAATATTAATCCGAAAAAGTACGGGAGATAAAATTGATCACTATCACCAGACGATCAACAGTCTCATAATGGTATTCCTCTTAGAACAACCCTCAGGTAGGGAAATTGCATTTCATCACGAATGCAAGTTATTCAGTGTTGACATTCATCTTGCCTCCTTGGGGGTGGAAAATAAACAACTAGTCCCGCGACCTCAACCTACCTTACCTCTCTGGTTGATATTAGTACAAACAAGAGGATGTCGAAACCTATAGCAACATAGTGACGTCATGGGAACAAAGGGAGAAGCTGGATGCTGCAGAGTTACATTAACGACTGTTACGGTTGAATGGAATGAATTAAATGCTTTGCTTTAATTGAAACAATAATTGGAGGCGCATTGCAACTGAAAGTAAATTAAGGGAAGGATGTTTACCAGGTGAATGACCTAACATCTGCGGGAGTGTTTCGTAAGCGAGAGTTGTTATTGGTTTTCTGTTTTAGTAAAACTGAACCTCAGTTCATTTTATGTGTCTTTATACACAGATTCCAACAGTTGTCAGAAAGCGCATTTATAGCACAAAAGTTAATTTTTATAAACATAATAATGCCTCTTGGTGTTAGAAAAATAACCGGAATGTAAAATAACACATCTTTTTTTACTTTCTCTATTACATATAGTAAGTAGGGGAAGTATTGTATTCCACCCTAAAATTCGATACCGAGATTTCACCGGAAATATATGTTTTGAGACCCTCAGGTAGCATTTTTGGAAACATGTTCGTGTGTGTCTGTGAACAGCATAACTCAGAAACGAACAGTCGGATAAACACCAAACTTGGTGTTTAGGTTCAGTATCTTCCAGAGATGCGACACGAAGGTTTTCAAGAAAATTCCTGATCCCAAATTACCCTTAACATGCAACATTTTTCGAAAATTTTAATTTTTCAAAAATGGCTCTAACGATTTTGATTAAAATATCATATGTTTAAGATATTTTTATAACAAATGAAATGTATATCTCGAATTTTCTGGAAATGTCTCCAAAAGTATTCTTCATTGTGAACGACTTTTGGATAACTGGTAAACCATAAGAGGTAGACAAAATTTTACTACACAAAAAATATAGATCGCGTTAAAATATACAATTTATGGAATATACCATTTTCGAGATATTGCTTGTTATTCCCTTAAATTTTCTAATACTTATACTTTTTCTCAAATGGAAATTCGTTATTC
The DNA here is from genome assembly GCA_030765065.1 of Deroplatys truncata. Taxonomy (NCBI): domain Eukaryota; kingdom Metazoa; phylum Arthropoda; class Insecta; order Mantodea; family Mantidae; genus Deroplatys; species Deroplatys truncata. Next base: position 114,044,018 of record CM060986.1, read on the forward strand.
AGTTTTTTTGTCCTGGTATGCAAGGAGAATGGAATACTGCACATAGCAACCAGCTCTTAAAATATTTGACTATAGCTTAAAGCCTACCAATTCCCCTTGCATCTACCAGAAAATTAGCAATAAGATTAACATCCCGACATTTCGATTAACATGAAGCATATGGAGAATAAGCGTTTTTAAAAAATAGTTCGTACAAGAGTAGAAAAAGTCATGCAAATGTAACACATAAGATTTTTTTAATCGTAGTGAGGAGATATTATCATTGTAATTTTTTTAAATAAATAACCTTCTACTCCATTTAAATGCGCTATTGGGCTATAAATGTGTCCAAATTCCTCCACACCGCGAATGTATATTTTTTGTTTCGTTTTGGTGGGAGGAAAATGTTTTTGGCAGGAATAGTTTATGAGATACAGTCATTGCGTATAGTTTAAGAGAAATGTTTTAGCCTTATTACCAGTATTTAGTACCAAGGAAGAAGGAATGAAATAAGGGATAACCAAGGCGAGACAAATCTGGTGGTGGCAGGCACATCCACGCGGTCAACGTCTTTTAATGGTTTTTTCCGATAGAATACATCTTCCCGGTATGGACTAAATACCATAATCGTCAATTACTGTTGATTATTCTTTGTGTTTCGTAGATATTTGATGACATGTAATGTATGTTATTATATTACTACAATTTCTATGTTCCATGAAAGAATGTGGAGGAATAATCAGGTTGGTGACCAACAAAGTCGTCTTTATTTAAATAAACTCAAACACACAAATTCCTCTGTCACCAACTCGAATATTCCCCCTCCAAAGATATTACACGTTACTCTTTCATTGAACATAGGAACTACAAATAATATAGTACAGGTTATTACAAATCAACAAATATGAAGAAAATACAAATATTAAAGTTATGTTAAACCTTAGTGATGGAAATTACCTTCAATTCTTAACAACCTATTTCAACCAAATATATATATAGTTATCTTTAAAACCTTAGTGTTTATGTTGAATCTTCACATCCTAATCATTTTTATAGATATATTATATAATATTAACCGAGTAATGGAGAGGACACAGGAAGCCAAAGCTACGTTCTGAAATATTAGAATCTATACCTCTATTTGAAAAAGTTGTTTTGTTGTCTCGCGTATTTGAGGAACTTGTTTTCTTTTAACTTATTTGCAACACGTTTTGGGCGTCAATTTGAAGTAGTTTGTATTGAAGGAGTTGTATTGTATTTCTACTGTTGGGGAGCCGAACATTTGAAGTAGTTGCAACCGCACGTATGGTAAAGAGTTCCCGGTAGCCTTCGCCCCAAAATGTACTTTCAGGTGGCCCTTTGCCCCAAGTTTAAAAAAAAAATTAGCTTTGTAATTTGACTGTTTCTTTAAGGATTATATATATTTATGTTTGCCTCGGCTGCGTCAGTATTATTGTTAGAGACACGTTTCTCTTAGTGTGATGCAACAAGAATGTAGGCTTACACAGATTACAGTTTTACTTCACTCCTTTTATTAATACTTGATACGATTTAAATAACACTTCACTGATATGAGAGAGCTGTGAGATGTTTTTATTAAATAGTTGCACTTTTTAATACGTGAACTATTTTTCGTCTCACACGAATACATATTATATTGCTTGAGGACACTTTTTGCGTCTGGTTACAATCACTGCCTGCAGGCAACTGAACTTAAATTTGTAAAATTTTCTCCTTATCAGTTTCTGATTGGCTAATCCTACTCCAATAGAATGCCTTCATTTAACTAAAGCTTTTTTGGTTGTTGATTGGCTATTTTATAAACTGTCAGTAAAATTACATTATTGTTACTCCAAGAATCACTAGTAGTACCGTTTAACTTTCTTACTCATTATTGACTCAAGGTTACCTCATTGTTAACAACTTTTAACTTATTATTCTCACAGCTCCTACATTATTAAATTACGTAATATATTCACATAACATTATTACACATGGATACAATAATAGAAGCACATGCAATGACTGTTACATACATTTTACAAACTATTACATACACATATTGGTTCAAGGCGGGCTGTTATTGAATTTATATTTTATAATTTGACTGAAATCATTTAAGTGTTAAAAATACTGCCTCATATTTAACTACTTCTATTCCATTTAGCCACTGAAAAGCTGTAATCAATGCATTGTAAAGCAAACTTAGCTCTATAATAAACGAGTTCTGATCGCCAGTTGGAAATTTCGCTTGCAGAGACTTGTTATGTTGATACTGCTGACAATTTCTGAGAATCGTATGCGGTTTTATGCGAAGGAAGGAGTTAATATAGGAACTGAAATACAGTGTCAGTAAAACTTCAAGAAAAATCTATTTTTTTGGAAACGGAAAGAAAATTAAAACTTCATAGTTATTGTTTAGGAACCCAACTTTGATTGCTATTTCTTGAGCAATAAAAATAATAGGGTTTTCCGGTACTCGTGAATTAACCGTGTAGTTTAATTGGTAGGTATGGTCTTCTTAATTTAGTAGATTTAGTGTGAAAATGGTAAACAATACGTAACCCGTATTCCGAATAGCAACAGTCTTACTGAAAAATTATAGAATTATAATGGTATTATGTATAATATTACATTAATACTTCTCTTTAACTGAATATCCTCCTCTTTGTAGAAGTTACATCCCGAAATACTTAGAAGCCAATGCCTGGAGCCTGTCGAGGAGCAAAGAAACTCTGGATCATAGCATATCAATGATGGGTTTTTAGCCAAATGCCTGGTATGGCAGTGAAGAAGAAATACATAAAATATAGTGATGAAAGGGATGATAATAAAACGCGCGGATTAGATTATCCAACCCAGCATTCGCTTAGTGATCGAGGAAAATCGAAAAAAACCTTCGGTCAGATTGGTCGATTCCGGGATCTCCCAAATGCGGGCCAAGACGTTACTGCCCGAGACACCCCGTTCAGTAGCAATTAATTATATATATAATTATATACATATATAAAATATCAGGAAGGTAACAGTTAAAAAGCAGGTAGAACTGCGACTACACTTTTGATGTACGACGACTTCCAGAGAGGCGCCGAGATTATCCTAATACACCATTGTGGCAGATAAGCACACAAATAGGATGCGTTTTCACAGACTTCCCTCAAGCTCTACAATTATGTGCCATAAATGAAGTATAAGCTACAAAGTTTCATTTCTGAATTGTTTGGATTTCACAGCAGGAAATTCATAAATAAACCTCTATGTTATCCTGCTAGCTACATTTTCTAATAGGTATGACTTAACTTTCAAGCATTGCTTTAATTGGTATTTACATTTTGTTTAGTCTTTTTGTAGGATACGATAACTTGCTAAACTGAAAAACCTGTATGTTTTACTTTTTCAAAATACTTTACATACGCTTGCATACAAAGGTTTAAATTTATATCATGAGCATACTGCTACAAGTTAAAATAGAAATCTCTTACGCATGTACATACATATATACATAGCTATGATGTTTTTTTTTTTCTAACTACTGAACAAATTCCTGAAAGGTAAACGTGCAACAAAACTGAAAGTGGAGTGCACGTTTTGTATGCAAACTCTGGTTTAATCACGGAATGTGAAAGCGGAGGAATTATAACGTTAGTTTAAGTTTTCTAATTTAACTGTGTCTGTATAGATGGAGGCAGCACATTATGCAAGCAGCCCTTCCGTTACACGGAGATTAGAAGCGGCTGGGGGCGCTGAACCGCAAGGGACGTTGGTCTAGCGCTGCTTTAAGTCCCAGATGTTCCACGGTTGTGATTGTCTTGTTTGGATATTCTGGACTCAACAGAAATCGTTCTGCATCCTGATGTGAAATCACGGATGACTACGTTAAGATAGTTTAACTGGAAGAAAAGCTACGGATTAAGTGTACCCTATTTTGTTAACGCATGCTTCAACGACTGAGTCACTTAAACAAATTAAGAAGCAGCAGGTTCAACAGCGACATTATTGTATTATCCTATTTGGTTTCTGTAACACTTAGCCAATTTAGAGGAAGTTCTGCGTTTTTTTCATATTTCACCAGAAATACAAGTTTAGATGCCTGCATAGTTGCACGTCTTGTATGTGCTGTGTGTATAAAATAAGAAACACTCTTATGTGATATATTCACATGATTTTCTCTACTCTATCATTCATTAGTGGGTGTACAAACTATTCTTACTTAACCTTATTTTTCTATATACTACATTTCAATCCAAATAACCCTTTGCAGAAATAGCTACATTACACATTTCATTATAGATAGAAGGGGAACAGCGATAGTCAAATGTTTAACTGGACGGAATGTGGACAGGAGTTTAAGAGAATGGCTAAGTATTGGAGAATTCAAACCTTTAATAACGGATATCTCAGAAATGGCTTTTGCCACAAAAACGTAGTTGAATAAATTCTGTGTTTTAAAGAGATTTACATTTTTTGTGTAGTACTTTTCGCCTATCTCTTAACGTTTACCAGTTATACAAGACTATACAAAATTCTTTCCAATTCATTTAATTCATAGGCTATTCCCAAAAAAATACCAAGATAAATTTTAATTATCATGTAAATATCTTTCGTATATGGTATTTTAATCAAAATCGTTAGCCATTTTTTTAATACAACACAAAAAAAAAATAAAAATGTTCCATGTTTTGCCTGAGGGATTTTCTTGAAAATCTTCGTGTCAATTTTTTTAAGTATTCTGAACCTAAATACTAATTTTCGTATTTATTCGATGTTTCGTTGTTGACTTATGCTGTTCATACACACAAACACACAATGTATATTTTTCTAAAAATGCTTAATTTGGAATCAGGTGGCCTCAAAGCATATATTTCCGTTGGAATATTGGCATGGAATTTTTGGGTGGAGTGCAATACCTTCTCTATCGGTATACGTGGTAAGAGAAATAGAAACTTGATGTCCATTCTCTGCCCACTGTTCTGCAAGCAATTCTTACAAAAGCTTGTTTTCTACCTCCATGTTAATTAAGATAAATATTTACAGAAATGGTTTTATTACAGCTGGCCTAAGCCATAGTCAAAACTGTTAAAAGGGTCGCTTTTTGATGGCTAAGATTCCTTCGCACAAGAAAATGTGAGATACTTGACAATTCTGATCAATAATAAAGAATATCACTAAAATACTTGATGCCATAACAAATTTGACATAAACTACGTATTTAATGAGACTTACTATTATAGCAGGGTTTACAAGTTCTAAAAAAATTAATCAGAATGAAGGGGATGTCTCTGGCTATTCATAGAAAATTGAAGATATGCATTTCATTAATTACTAAGAATCCTGGACAACTAAAGAGTGAAGAGAAGTTTACTGTTCATCGAGTAGTGGGCATAGAGTAGGGTGGAGTGTTTTATTTACCTGTAAGGCCGTGACTAGAAGTACAATGCACTTTGTCTCCAATTGAGATGTATGTTGAGAAAGTAGTTTCTGCCACACATATGCAAAGCCAATTTGAAATAGGAGTTGTATTGTAGGTCAACTGCTTCTTTAAATATTATGTATTTATGTTTGCCTCGGCTGAGTTAGTATTATTGTTAGAGACATGGATTGCTTTGCAAGACGTGGTGCGGCTGAAGGATGTAGGCTTACACAGATTATATTTTTTAATTAACTCCTTTTTATTAATTCTTGACACGATTAAAATAACACTTCACTGATATAGAGAGCTGTGAGATTTCCTTTATTAATTAGTTGCACTTTTTAACACGTAAACTATTTTTAAGTCTCACACTGAATACGTATTAAGCTTCCTTAGGAGCATCTAGCGTCCGGTTAGGAACACTGTATACAACCAACGCTTCCAATTATGAGTGCTGTCTACAAGCAACTGAGTTGATTTCTACCGCTAAATTTGTAAATTTCGGTATTTCAATTTCTGATTGGCTAATCGTACTCCAATAGAATACCTTCATTTAAGTAAAGATTTTTCTGGTTGTTGATTTGCTATTTTATGAAATGTCTCCAAACTTACATTATTGTTGCTCCAATAATGACTAGTAGCATTATTAAACTTTCTTATTCACTATTGCCTCAAGGTTACCTCATTGTTAACAACTTTTAACCTATTATTCTCACAGCTTCTACATTATTAAATTATGTAATACATTCAGATAACATTATTACATATATACAATAATATAAACATATACAATGACAGTAATATACACTTTTTATATATTATTACATACACATATTGCTTTAAGGCGGGCGGTTATTATATTTTATATTATATAATTTGAGTGAAATCATTTAAGTGTTAAAAATACTGCCTCAATGTGTACTACTTCATATTCCACAATCATTAGACTGTACTGCTTACACTACAGTAATAAATAAAGCAGCACATTGGCGTCTTTGTTTACATCAACAGTACTGTGTTTCCTGAACTCTAAGGTCCCGCATACATTGATTGCTAAATTGCCCAGAATCCTTAACCTGGTTATGACAATATCTGATACATATGGTATTTTAATAAAAATTGTTAGAGGAAATTTTGATAAATTCAAATACAACAAAGTTGTTCTGTGTAAAGGGTTGTTTTGGATAGGAGGATTTTATTGAACATCTTAATTGATTCACTGATTGATTTATGAAATCTGAGAGACAAAACCGGATGGTCTTATCCATCTTGCCTGCACCAAAGCCGATAGGTTATTGTGCAGTAGCTCTCCCAATTTTACACTCGCTTTCGTTTATGCTATCCTCGCAGCTTTGGGAGGTATTCTATTGGCCTTCACAGGTGAGGATGTATAGCAAGGAGGAGGTGTGTGTATGTATTTACGTTTTACGCATGCAGTGCACAATCCTTCATGTCATTGCTGCTAATAAGATGGTTGGTTACTTTTAAAAAACTTCATTTTGATAAACATCAATAAAATAATCTGATGTGTTACACTCACATGACTTTCTCTACTCATGTACAAACTATTCTCCATATGCTTCATTTTAATCGAGATGTTAATCCTATTGCTAATTTTCTTGTAGATGCAAGGGGAATATGGTAGGTTTTAAGCGATAGTCAAATATTTTAAGTGATCTTTGCATGTCCAGGACATAAAAAAATCTGACGAGTTACACTCACATGACTTTTTCTACTCTTGTACATATTATTTTTTACAAAGGCTTATTCCCCATATGCTTCATGTTAATCGAGATATCGAGATGTTAATCTTATTGCTAGTTTTCTTGTAGATGTAAGGGTAATTGGTAGGCTTTAAGCTATAGTCAAATATTTTAAGTGCTGGTTGCTATGTGGAGTATTCCATTATCTTTGTATTAACGAATTTGAGAAAAAGTATTGGAAAATTTAAGGGAATAACAAGCAATATCTCAAAAATGTTTCACTCAACTAAAATGTATATGACAAATTGTGTATATTAACGCGATCTACATTGTTTGTGTAGTAAAATGTTGTCCGTCTCCTATGGTTCACCAATTATGCAAAAGTCGTTCACAATGAAGAATAATTTTGGAGACATTTCCAGAAAATTCGAGATATACATTTCATTTGTCATGAAAAAATCTTAAACATATGATTTTAATCAAAATCAGCCATTTTTGAGAAAATTAAAATTTTCGAAACATTTTCCATCCAAGGGGTAATCTGGGGTGGGGGGATTTTCTTGAAAACCTCCGTATCGCATCTCTGTAAGAAACTGAACCTTAATGCCAATTTTGGTGTTTATCCGACTGTTCGTTTCTGAGTTATGCTGTTCGCACGCACACGCACACAAGCACGCACACACGCACGCACGTTTCCAAAAATGTTTTTTTTTTTGGATTCAGGTGGTCTCAAAACATATATTTCCGGTGAAATGTCGGTATCGAATTTTAGGGTGGAACACAATACTTCTCCTACTTACTATACGTAGTAGAGAAAGTAAAAAGTGAATAACCGAGAAATAAACCCTATCTTTCTTAATAAACGACATTATTGATAAAATATATCATTGGACCTAGAAACCATTCACCTTGTATGCATTTCAGTGTGAGCTTTAAAATACTTTGAGATAATCCGTCATGAAGTTAGAACATTTAACATTGGTGGGATAGACCATTTAAATAGTCCTTAAGATATCCGAGTTTACTCCAATGTTATTAGGAAAAGCGTATATCTTTTATGTTGTTTTTATTGCTTCATTTATATAACCCCTTTAAATTCTGCAGTTATATCGGGGATTTTGACTTCAAGGAAACCGATTGTGTTGTTGTTCGCTGAACTGACACTTCAGCTTTTACTCTTAAACACACCCACGTTAACCAGACTTTACTGAGGATAGGGAATAATTCACGTTAAGATAAAATTAGCCGCCGCAGCCGGTAATCGAACCCGGTACTTTGGGTTGAGAAACCACAACGTTGGTCACTCGATCACAGAGGCAGTCACCTTAACGTTGTTTATATACCTATGACGTTAATTCATTCTTCATAAAGTCTGCAACAAAATTTAGCAAACGTTAGATTTAGCGAACCTTATAATTTGAAAATAATGTGGAACTTTTGAGGGGAGAAGTTCATGATAAAAAATCCAATTTGAGTATCAATAATTCAGTGTCATCTCCACAATATGAACAGTACAAGCTTTAAATCATCGTATGCATGCTTTGTGCATTTTGTCTTAAGAGTGTAAATTGGTTATATGGGAAGACTTCAGAATTACATCCAGTACTTTAGCCTATAGTGCGTACTTAACTTTGAGAGGAAAGGATGAGGTGAAGGATTACCAGGGCGGCCAAATGAAGTCGCGGCAGACACAACACAGCGGGATCTCTAACATCTCCAGATGGTACATCTAGGCAGAATGTCTCTTTGATGCACTCTGTGATCATGGATAAATCTGAGCAAAAGAGTAAAAGCTCATCCTGCGCATATGCTACACATCACTGTCCATAGCGCCTCACCCTAAAAGATGAAAGGCGCATGAAATGAGAAGAAACAATGGGAGGTAAACTTTGTGATACATAAGAATTCATTCCAGCATTTTCATAGCGAGTAGGGAAAACCATGAAAGAATTCATAATCTCTTTTGGAGTTTAACTCAGGACCTTAACAGTCTCTCTCAGATACTACCGGCTGAGCCACAGTAATGAAGTTTTGAAAATTATAGAAAGGTATGAACATTTTATGTGAAGACTCTTTCAGGAAATTTTGAGGTTAATTCTAAGCGTATCTAAATGTCAAATAAATATGTGAATAAATTTCAATGGTTATCCTTATTTTTTGAATAAACAAATGTTGTTATGAATTACCACGAGACCGAAAATCGTAGTTTTAAAAATTTTGATTGCATGTGTGCATATTACCTTTCCACTCAATCATGACTGAAGCAACTACAATGAAACTTTAATAATATAATGTCATAAATTCAAATTAGACGACACCATAATGATATTTCTCTCAAATAAAGTTATACAGGTACGAAGTCAACAACTTTAAATACTTCGATTGTTATTGCGTTTTGAGGAAAATGTTACACAGCAAGATTGTAAGACTAAGTTCAGTCGCCAATTTAAACAAACTATGATATGATGAATATTGAAATTATTTACGAGATATAAGACATCAGCTTGTTTTTTTTATTTGTTTGTTTTTGTACCCCGCCATTTCTTAACTAACGTCTTTTCGATGAATGCTACAGGCCCAAGGTGAAAGATAGAGGAAAGTTAGATGAGAACTGGGAGAGTGATAAGAACTAGTAGGTAGGGGTTAAGGGAGGTTAATAAAGAGAATGGAGTAGGCAGGTATAGCGGAATACCTACCCATAACCAATAACGTATAGATATGTAAATCAGTATTCACAGATATTAATAATCAATTAACACAGTTATGCTAATAAATACAACAGAGAATAAATAAAAGGGAAGCTATAATTAAGGGAAATAAGACGTAAAAAGATTAGGTATAATATCGGAAAGATTGTAAATATTATATATTATAATATACCAGAACTTTATATATATATATATATATATATATAAATCGTGGACTAGTGGTACCGTGCTAGCCTCTGGTTCGAAAGGTCGCGGGTTAAAATCCGGCGGAGGGTGGTGGATTTTTTTCGGGCGTAAAAATCCTTAGCATGGCTTCCTTCGGAAGGGAAGTAAAGTCGGTGGTTGCGCGTCGTAGATTTACGGCACGTAAAAGAAACTCAAGCCTGATAAAGAGGTCTCTGAGCAAAATTACCGTTCTTTCACGCCAAATATAGAATGGGGCGCTAAGGACCATATTAGTTAAAGAGCGTCCATAAATAAAACTCAACTTAATGTATATTATATTGCAAAACCCGTTAACTAGGAAAAAGCGAGCTAGCAACTTAGGGAAATTAGTAAGTGAACTTTGTAACACAGAGAGCTAGAAATTAGCAGCTGCAGTTGCAGCGAGAGAGAGAGAGAGAGAGAGAGAGAGAGAGAGAGAGAGGACCGATGGTAGAAAGAGACGTAGGCACAGGAAATCCCTGAAGCATCAGTCGCAGAACAGGGAATTGGATAAAATGACTGTACCAGAGAGAAAGTCGGCGGGTGAAAGAGATGGAGAATAGAAGGAAATTCCCCAGGAGTGAGGTGAAGCCTGAGTACTAAAAATTGGATAGCTAACTGTCATACCACGCCACAAATATTGTCGCGAATGTTCGCGCAAAGACATTTCTGTATGAAAGCCTTAACATATACACATCCCTTGTTCCTGATGGTGAGACGAGACGCTCATCCACCACGTGTTGTGAAGGGTGGGAGTAGATAGCAAGCAACAATGAAAAATAGCTTTCCCAGAACCTATTGCGGCAGGGGTGTAGGAAATAACTCAAATATTTAAATAAGGGAATAGAGTTACTGGCTCATTTACATTTTTTATTAGTTGCTTCTGGAATAAAGTTCAGTTCTGAATTGTTAATCATTTACCTTCACCTAAACCCCGAGATTGCTCGACAGGGCAAGTCTGACTTTTAGCATTTCCAAGAACGAGGGAACAAACAATCGGTAGACATCAAACCCAGGACCAAATGATTATATGAAGACTCATGCTTACGGTAGCGTAACCAGCGCGCACCCACTAGAACGGAGGGAGGAGAAGAAGAGGCAGAATAGGAGAATAAAAACAAGTAGCATAATAACACGATGAAAATGCAGGTTCAGGTGAATAATATATTTTGCCTATGCCTCAGCTTTATTTTGTTCACAGAAGGAAATCACCTCACACACAATGCCCTACATTTACGATCTCATTGTTTGTTGTATGCATACAACGTGATACAAAGGCTGAGATGCCCGTCGGTTTAAAGTCCCTCCTGGGAAGGTGTCAGAAACATTTTGATGGAGAAGATGGCAAGCAGCTTCCCTTTAGGGCCGTAATTGTAACTAACATTCACAAGCTATGAAATATGCAGTGGCATTTCTCCTTATCTTTGAGTAATTTGGTTGGCCTCGCTGTTTCTGTGACGAGACGGATCTTTTATTGAGGGCCACAAAGATGTGCGGCGCTACCTTCTTGATCCAAGCGAATGCCCTCTTTCACTCCAGCGGGAGAGTGAAAAAAGTGAGAGCCTTTCATGAGCCGCTGCTTTCATTTACACTTTTTGAGGGCGCGCTTTCAAAGGTAGTTGCTGATTAACCTAAAGGAAATTCTTACGCACTTTTCTCTGCCTTCGTTTTCTGTGCATCATTTGAATACAGCTGAAAGGTAAAACCCTTGCGACCATTTTGTACTTGAAAAATAAAGAGATTACTGTTTCTTAATATTACAAGGATGTTGTAAATTAAGTTTAAAAGGAGGTAATATATGCATATAAATGTATAGTAAAATAATGAACCAAGAGAGTCAATCTATCTCGGGTTGTATTTTGTTGGAAAAATTTGACGTGTTAACATTCACATGACTTTCCCTACCTATTGCTTATATTTATATAGTTTCTATTAGTATGTCTAATACTTTGAGATAAAACTTCGAAACTTTTAAACTTTGAAGTTTTGCGTTAATGAAAGTTGTTGGTTTAGGTTTGCTAGATAAGGAATGACTTCTCGTTATTGCCGGAGTTGCTGAACTACAGTTCTTGATAAACCTTGACTGCGTTTCCTGTGTGAATTAATGCAACATTTCATAGACTCTTATGCCAAAATGAAAACATGTAAAGCATTGAGGGAAGGTATTGTGAATGAAGCTGATTTAACTGACGAACTAAATCATGTTTCTGCAATATTCTGGCTTGGCAACTCTCTCTCAGCCATTATATTTACCAACTCCGGTGACCAAAATCTGTGAATCCAACAGAAACAAATCAGAGCTTAAGACGTGAGATAATGCAGCGTATTGTGGCATGCGGAATATGTGGTTGTGGCAACATTGTATGGTTAACGCTTAAGTTGCCAATGAAAGCAGGTAGTGACGTAGTAGAAGGGGAGGAGTAAAACTGGTTTTATCTTGTGGTAGCAGGAAGCTTGCGTTCTCTTTGAGCCTTGCCAGTGAACAGAGCAAGCACGGTGTTAGGATGACGCTTCGTCGAACAAGAAGATAAACTGTATCACTTTTATTTAGTATAATGTATTTGACATCCAACTCTATACTATGTGAATTATTTATGTAGGTGGTGCCTTCCTTCCTAGGCCATGATGATTTAATAATATTTTGGTGGTTTTTAGGTATTTTTGAAACTTTGTTAGCTTGCCCCCGTCGAACCTCTTGTTAGGAAAATGTGTTGCTTTAGATCCCGGTCCTGTGATCTACCCCCGTAATGGAGAGAAATAATGGAGGTTTTGACAGTATCGAAATATCTGTTCTTTCCTTCCAGCTGTTAGTTTGTTCTCGCAAGTCAAACTGGGTCACGAGTGTAGCTTACAGGTATGCTGTACGACTAATTTCTATAGTATAGATAGAAAATCTTTTAAAAAAAGTTTGAAGCACAAAATATATTTATATAAAAAGATAAAGAAATTATTAATATTATTATTATCCTTTACTAACAATAGGGGATTGCAGGATGGACCATTTAAATTGAGATGTACAATATCTACAAAACCAACCGTTGTGCAAAGAAATGTCTTGAATAAAAGTTGCGGATATTATGGCAGAAAATAAATGCCATTAGTCGTGTTTTATTTGGCGAACGTTGTGATGATTATTTTAGGGTCAATTTAAACTGATCAATTGTAGGTTGATTTTTTAAAACAATTAAATTGACCCCAAAATGACCATCATAACTTCCACCAAACAAAACACCACTAATGGCATTTATTTTCCCCCCATAATATCAAGCATATTTTATTAAAGACATTTCTTTCTACAACGTTTAATTTTGGAGATATTGTACATTCTCAACTTAAGTGCTTGAGGTATTATCAGGAAAAAATTGCTGCTGAGTGTCAAATAGGAACAATTTCGGAGTTAGCATGGAATACAGAATTGGTTGCATGTGTTTATTTACAGAAAAATATTAGGAGCATAATTTAGTTGTTTTATAAAGTGAGTATTGAGTATTGGTGCTCAAAAATCAGTATTAAGTATCCAGAAATAGAGGAATCGTCCCATCACTAGACACTATAAACTATTCTTATGGAAGCTTATTTTTCTCTCTACTTTGTTAAGCAAAATAAATCTTTGCAGAAATAATTTAATTACACATTTCGTTGAAACTAAAGGGGAGATAGATGAAACCAAAGCGATAGCCAGATGTTTAAAAAGCAGGTCGCTTATGCTGTCCTAAAAATTCCATACTCCATTCAGGACAACCGAAACACAACCTAAGTGACAGCACTTCAAAAAATCCGATGTGTTCATTTCATATTACTTCCTCTATCCCCCTCTTCCATAAAATATTGTTACAAAGTTTACTTCTTCTATCTACCTATTGATAATCGAGATAAACCTTTATTGCACATTTACACATTTTTCTTTTAGGTACAAGATACCAAAGGCGAGGCGCTATGTAATGGCTATGAAATTTCATTCTCTTTCCATGACCGCGATGACAAACGAAGAGCGACTTGTCACATAAAATAGCTAAATATTTTAAAATTCAAGTGAGCAACAAGTAATATCTCGGAAGTGATTAACACCGCAAAAAAATTATACATAAATTTTCTCCTTTAACGATACCCCTTGTTGAAGTTTCTAAACCTTATGATTTTATCTAAATATTTTCAAAACACGTTATGACATGCTACTACTACAAATTATTATCAGCGTGTTTTAAATGTCTTGAAGATGCCTTTAATAATTTATAAAAATATATCCTACTTTTATTATGTTAACTAATCTCCACACAAAGGAGAAATTTTAAGTTTGAAAAAATAAATATACTACCATATTATTACATTCGAATACACATAACTGCCATAGAAATTCACTCAGTCTTCTAATTTTTTCAGAAAGCAACTTTAAACCTTTAAATATAATTTTTTAAAAATTTGTTCTCGGAGATAGAATTAATTATTTCACATCTAAGGACTTTCTAGGTGTAGCGAAGTCATATGCCAGTTTATTTGATTTTCTTTGAGTCTCCGGTGAAATGTGAACAATTGGCTACATACTACATCGTAAGGAACATTTTAACGTGCAAAAAGTGTAAGAAAAATGGAATCAAGTAAAAGACATCAGAAGTAAATAGGCACCAGGTGTATACTTGGGCATTTAAATAGTCACGTGTTGAAGTGTTAAGAGTTCTTAAGAGCAAAAGCCTTAGTATGTAATTCAAGTTAAAGTTTCCTGTGAAATTTTTACATGAAAAATAGAAGTATATCGGAATTTTCTGAGAATACTATGAAGTACACTTCATTCAGTAGCAATTTTTTGTAATTTTGTACAACACTTAAATGTTATGAAACATACAAAAATGTACTGCACAAATCCGAAGATCTCTCCTTGGAACCTAAAAATACCTGCTTTGAATCTAGAGATGGAACAATACAATATATAATGCCACCGCTGTTTATCAACAACTCTAACAAAATATCTGGAACCTACTATGACTATGAAAAATATTTACAAATGGTTCAAAAACTCAAAATGGAGTAGGAAGTGCAACCGTCCTACCAAATGGAATTCATATACAAGAACTCCGTGATTACCTCCCTATTTATTCTAGTGGGCTATATGCTCTGAAACAAGCATTTTAATACATAATAGAATCCATAAAAAACTATACATAATGTTTCTTGATTCAAAAAGTGCTATCTTAGCCACCCCAAATGTACATATAACCACTCAATGGAACAAGAAAAACAAGTGTTATTGTTTTGGATTCCATAGCACCAACAAATACGAGGCAATTAGAGAGCGGACGAAGCAGCAAGCGCCCATTCAAAAAGCAACATTTAATGCAGAGATAACAACAAGCCAATCATTATTTGAAGATGCCAGTTTGTTGTACTGTTATTTGCCCCAAGCTTTGGGAGCCAATTTGAAGAACGTTTGTTGCTGCTACGTATGGTAAGCCAGTTTGAAGAATATGAATTATATTTCGACTGTTGTGGATCCGAAATTGAAGTAGTTGCAACCGCACGTATGGTATAAGTTTCCAGTAGCCTTCGCACCAAAAATGTACTTTCCGGTGGCCTTTGACACAAAAATGTTTAAAAAATATTAAGATTGTAATTTTGACTGTTTCTTTAATTATTATATATTTATGTTTGCCTCGGCTGCGTCAGTATTTATATTTTTTAGAGACTGAATGTCTTAGCAGGGAGTGGTGCTACTGAAGAATGTAGGCTTACACAGATTATAATTTTACTTCACTCCTTTTATTAATGCTTGACACGATTTAAATAACACTTAACTGATATAGAGTGAGAGAGCTGTGAGATTTTTTTAATTACTTGCACTTTTTAACACGTAAACTATTTTTTGTCTCACACAAACTACGTATTACATTTCTCGAGGACGCATCTCGCGTCCGGTTAGGAACACTGTCTACAAGCAACTGACTTCTGAATTTGTAAATTTTGCTTCATTTTAGTTTCTGATTGGCTAATCCTAGTCAAATAGAATACCTTCATTTAACTAAAGCTTTTTCTGGTTGTTGATTGGCTATTTTATAAACTGTCACAAAAATTACATTATTGCTTCCAAGAATCACTAATAGCATTATTAAACCTTCTAATTCATTATTGTCTCATTGTGACCTTATTGTTAGCAACTTTTAACCTATTTTTCTCAGCTCCAACATCATTAAATTACACAATACATTCACATAACATTATTGAACATGTATACAATAATATAAACATAAAACTTCTGTTACATACATGTTATATGTTATTTACACACATATTGCTCTAAGGCGGGCTGTTATTGAATTTTATATTATATAATTAGACTGAAAAAAATACTGCCTCATGCTTCATGGAATAAAATATGATCTGAAATTAAGGGAAACAAGCTAGGTACTATAATACGATCTTCAAACAAAAATGTATTTTTACACGCTTAAACAGGAAACATCAAATTATCATTACCCGCTTAAGAAATGGACATACAAGGATGACACACTCCTATCTGATCACGAAAGAAACTCAGCCGCAGTGTTTAACATGCAAAACTCTATTGACAGTTTCTCATGAACTCACAGAATGCCATCGTTATAACTCATACAGAGAAATATATTAAATCCCAAACAATATTAGCTGTCTTAATGATTCAACAATGTATAAAAAATTATAATGTTCTTGCAAAATATACAACTGTATAATGAAATTTAAAATAATTGTAATATGATTATAACTGTCCTTTAATTATATTGGCCACATAAGAAAAACTTTATCTGTGTACTATCAAATGATACGATGTATGCATATTCCTGGAAATCTATTAATGTTCAACCACCACTGTATTAATGTAAGAAAACCTTTGTGAGTTAAAGCAACTTAAAATAAATGAATTTAAAAAAATCATGAATATCTCTTTAACACAACATTTATTTCAAACAAGTTTATTGATGGCATTAGCCATTTCCGAGATATGTTGATATTGATTGTAATCGCTCAATATTTTGTAAATTTAAGTCATGTCGCTATTCACTTGTTTCTCAGTATGTCGTGGAAAGAATGTGGATTGTTAAAGTTACAGCAAACCGCTTTTAAACAAATGACAATTGATTTCATTTTCTCTGTCTCTCTTGTACAGACAACGAAATGTGCATTGAAACTATATCTGAAAATGTTTATCCAAAGCAGAAAGAAAAAAAATCCTGCATAAAAATAGCTTGCAGAAGTCATAAGACTACAAACAGGAGCAGGTAGAGAAAGTTATGTGAATATAACCCAGATTTTTTATCACCATGCTCTTACATTCCTAGCATTTTGTTCCCTAATCTCACAACCATGTCGTCAATGCTTTGCAAAACGGGTGAAGACTAGAGAGTATTTGAGCATGTGTACCTTGCCTGGCCATAAATTCGCATTAATTTTGCTTTCCATGTTAAACGCTCTAGATTCTGTGCCGCAGCACATCATTGGTACGTTTCTAACTTGGGACTTGCAATGTCATTGCTCATACCGAGGCATAGGAGCTTTAAGCAGTATCTTCAGTTATGGCAGGAAAACACGGTCTGGTGAGTGCTGTCTGCAAGCGCCAACAACTGCACGAAGGATGGAGGGATTATTTACCTGTGACGTACCTGCGTAAGTCCAGTAACATTTTAACTTTATTTCCTTTCGTCTTGGTTTTAATGCTTAGAAATTCTTAAGTGGCGGCGCCCTGGTCGAATGTTAATTCGCTCGCCTCCCATCACTACGGTCCAGGTTCTTTCTCGAGGACCCACATGTAGAATTGTTTGTTGGACGAAGCGGCGTCTAAGCGGGTTTTCTCCGTGTTCCCCGGTTGCCCCCGCCATTCATTCCATAAATTTCATCACCTTTTCATTCATCCATTTGCCTTTATTTCATACATATTCTTTCCTCACTCTCATACCTGGCTACGGGCCATCCCCCGTTGAGGGTTCTTCATTCTATGATTCAATGTTCGTCTGCATCTCTACGGGTCCCTGCAAGTCCTGGGGGATGTAAGCTCTAAATACGAGGTGGATGAGCTGACTAGATAAGTAAATGAGTAGTAAGAAATTCCTAAGTCTGCTCATAACGTAATTAAAATATTGGATAATCTCTCTGTTACAGGTGAGTAGGCAATAATATGGAATGTTAAATTAGATTTACAAAACTTAATGACATGGCCGGACTTCAATCGCCCATGTCCTTACCGTTTGGCTATGGCGGGATGCCTATTCGTGCATTAAGTTACGTATTTGATTCAGGTATCCTGGTAACTTTCAAGGTGATGCCTACTGAAATGTCGTACTCAAAGGCGATATGGAAGGTTACAAGTGCAAAGAAACGTTAAGCCTATTTATGAATAATGTCAACAATCTGAAACTTAACTTGTGAAATACATCAGCTTCAAAATATTTTCCTTCATTCATAATATACCATAACTATTCGTTTCTGTATACCAAATTCCGCTACAATGTTATTATCAAAGTTGAAACCACAGTTTCGGTTTATACTCCAGAACCTAGCATGGAGGTTGTTATTGTTGATATTATTTCTGCTGCTTTTTCTACCACATTTGCACGAGGGCCTCATTTCTGATCGATTCGTTACATTACATCACTTTCAAACCTCTGCCAATTCTTTGAAAAACATTTGTAAGAACTACATCAGTCCTTTCTTTCCTTCCTTTTTTCTTTCTATCATCTCTAGCAACCTTCTATAATACGTATAGCATTCAACCTAAATTTTCGACATGTTTACTTCACTAAAATAACTTTTGAGGTTCTCTGTATCGAAAGTATTCATTCGGAATTAAATTTGTATAATTCTTTATAACTGGTATACCACGAAGGACAAGAACTTACTGCACAAAAAATTTGACTTTTTAAAACGCAGAGTTTAATTTAGATAACTTTTCGTGGCATCAGAAATTTCCGAGATATTTGCTGTTATTTGAGTTTTTAGTACTTCATTTCTTAAATTGTTTAAGCAAAACGTAATTTTTTGCTTACGTCACTATGCACATATTACAATATTGGAGACGCAGAAATAAGGAAGAGGAATAAAAGGAGCGAAAGTTTGGCTTTGAGTTTAAACCTTTTGATCGTCCCATATAGCTACACTGAACCTCAGTTTTAATGGTATTGAGCTAACATATCTACAGTGATTGTGAAGTGCTTCATTTTTATATGATACTAGAGAAAATTTAGATTGTCATTGATTTTAAATGTTGAGGTATTCACCAATTTAACTGTATGATTTTAATGAATTGTATAACGCATTGCATAATTAAAAACGCTCTAGCTCAAAACACTGATTACGGCGTTACATAGTTACTACTTCGGATTGTGGATTTGTTAATGATAATTTACTATCATTAAAAAAGTCCATTAATTCTCGCGTTTGAATGCTCAGTTAAATTGACCGTTCAGTGATTTAGTTAAATGAAGAAATTCGGACATGTGAAAGCAAAACTAGATTCTCGTTTTCAATGATTCAGTGACGAAGGTACAAAGGTTAACTGGATGAATGTAGACGTAATGAAAAGTAAGATTTGCTTTCAACGGTTCTTGTGTGTCAAAATACACTAAGAGAGTTCATTCTGTTGTCATAAATTTTAAGTAGCAGTGCTTTTTGTGAACACTTAAATCGTCCGGTTTTATTCTCCGAAGGCTGAAATTTGTTTAAAATTAAGTGTAAATACCACAACGTTGTGATGAAAGTTGGTTAAAAAGTATAATTAAAATAATTATAACAAGAAATATATCTTCTCTTGTATTCTCTGGCCGTGGTAATCAAGAATTTTTAAATTATAATTACAAGTCGATTTTATATCTTCTACACGAACATTTTGGATGTATCAATGGTAAAATTTCTTTCCACCTTTCTGAAGATCTTATTATAGAATTTAAAAGCTTTTATTGTCACGTTTAACCCATATAAAATGCTTACACACAGTTTTGCAGGATGTTTCAATAAGGTGAGGCCAAATTTTCTGGTTACATTCCTCACATGTAAAAGAAGAAAATATGTTACAAGACCATGGGTCCGGAAACGCTTTATGTCAATGTTATAACTCATTTCATACGAAATTTAATAGTGCATTAATCACAGGAACAGAAGTTCTACATGCAGTCTGAAATCTGTTTACATGCAATTTAGAAATGTTCTCCGTTAGCATTGATGCATGTATCAGCCCACCATCGCATTGAATCCCGGAAGCGCTGATGTAACCCTGGAGAACTTCGTATTGTTTCGCAGCCTTCCACAATACGGACACGAAGACATTCTGCATCTTGAACAAGGGTTAGATACACAAGAGCTTTCAAACCGCCCCACAAATAAAATTCTAGCGATTTTTAATACTTTATGAAGACTGGTAAGTAGTTATGTGCTTTCCAATTTCTTAACGAATACTAAGCAGTTGATGCTACGTATAGTGAGACAATGAAGTGAGTCGCATGTCAACACAAGGAATGAAGTGAATTGAATTTCAACATTATCTTGGCTGAAATGGGACACCAAACACTGGCGGTGAGCTAAAGGATTACAAATTAACCAAGAAGGTATTTTGAACATTGCAGATGCTGGTACGTTCAGTTCCTGTTTTTTCTATGATTGGTGTACTATGAAAAGATGTAAAAATGAATTCTAACATGGAAATAATGCGTTTCCGAACTCACGTGCATATAACATATTTTTCATTGCTGCACGCGGTAGCAGTAGAACGGAGGAGTATAATTTGAGAATTGTTCTGAAGGTTTGGGCGTACCTTATGTTACATTATGTATTATTTCTATTGGCTTAAGATATTACATAAAATAATACAGTAACAGCATACTTTGTCATGATATGCGTTTTAAGTATACAAATTTAGTAACCTGTCTTTGTTTAGCTCACTGCTTCGAAATCTTAAGTCATGCACGTGTGTTTGATTTGTATGAAAGTTTCAGAGCTTACAACCTTAACATAAGGAATAACACTACGACAAAATATTTACCATGTTTTTTTCATTATCATGTTACAGTGCTAAAATTAATCACTGTATAATCATTAATTTTGGATCCTCTTAAAATATTGACTACTCCTTTATGCATATTTTAAATAAGAAAATTATTTGATAATTGTTCTTTCACATCAGCCGTAGTAGGCTGAGGTGAAGAAGGTAGAATCAGACTGTAAAATTCAATATTATAGGTGGGATTTGAACCGTGGATTTTCGGTTTTCTGTGTCGTTGGTATGATCAACTGAGCTACCATGGCAGGGTGTAGGCACGGAATTAAATTGTCGAAAAATATGAGCGAAATCAGGAATTTAATGACGCACGGAAAGCCGAAAAACCATGGTTCCAATTTCGGCTGTGCCGTTTAATTTTTCATCCTGATTCTACTTCGCTAAAGTATTTGCTTTTGAACTTTAACGCTAATCTAACTACATTTATGTTAACCACTGGTTTAGAAGAGGATTATGAGTTAATCAATAAGGGTTACAATTTCTAAAACAATGAACTGCTACAGACATGCAGTGGTTTCATCGAGAGGAGAACTGAAGCTTAGAGAAACTACCCCCTTTGAATGTGTCGCGAGAGTTGTTTACATTCGGTGGGATATTTGTGTGCCATATACGAGTAGTGAATTACTAAATGGTACTGAAATATGTCTGGCCATAGGGTTCTCTTAGGAGCCTGACGCTATGCGACAGCAGTGAAAACATTTTTCGAGTTTTCAGCATAGTGATACGTAACGAAATGCACAGCGGAGCGCCTGTGGTATCAGGCCCACCCCGTCGTGCTGAAAAAGAGAATTAGCTCATTGAATCGCGCCTGGGGCAGTGGGAAGCCAGGGGTCGCTTAGCGCCGCGGTGTAGGGGAGGAGGCGGACGATCATTTGGTAAAGTGGAGCGAACAGAAAGTTGGGGAAAGAATGGAGACCGGTTTACTGTTCAACAATTGGATGCCGACCAGATGTACCGCTCCACTTGATGTATGGTTTCACGAGATTATCTTGATTATGTTGCACACGCAGAAAAGAATTTGTTTTACTTCAGAGCGTTTCATATCTAGCATTTCATGCATTAGTTTCCTCTTCAATCTTATAAACATGCATGACTCCTGCAGCATTCAATGTATTAACTCTATTTCCATGGAAATAAGTAATTGACCACTAAACACAGTAAGTACCTGCTACAGTGAAACGTTATATTATTTTTTTACTTTCTCTACTATCTGCCTATAGATAGATAGAGGAAGCAATTTTCAGAAAAATATTTTTAGGAATAACTTCCTATAAAAAGGTCCATTTTTATGTATTTAAACAGCATAATTTAAAAAGAAAAAGACGGTTAAGTACCAAATTTATTATTTAAGTTCAGCATCTTTCTTGAAAACAAGGAAAACACATTTAGAAAATCCTCCAAACGCAGAGAACCGTTTTCCCAAGCACTCGACAACTGCAATTTTAGTGAAAATTTAACGGTTTTGGACATTTTTAAATGAGAAGTGTATGGTGGTAGGAAGAGAATTTTATAAAAGCTGACATAAACCGTTTACTTTTAAGCCTCAGTATACGAGGAGTTCACAAAACTCAACATCTCCTTCGTTTAAGTTTTGACAAAATGAGCCAATAAGCAAGGAAAACAGTGTTTTTAGCATGGATTCCATCCCACATTGGAATACATGGCAACGCATGGGCCGATCAGGCAGCAAAAGAAGCCACTAAACATCCACTAAGTGACCCAACTATAATTACACCAACCCATGATGTTATCTCAACCATTAAAAAGAAGCTCTACCAATAGTGGAAGAAAGG
Organism: Deroplatys truncata; assembly: GCA_030765065.1. Taxonomy (NCBI): domain Eukaryota; kingdom Metazoa; phylum Arthropoda; class Insecta; order Mantodea; family Mantidae; genus Deroplatys; species Deroplatys truncata. The sequence continues at coordinate 114,066,823 of CM060986.1, forward strand.
ATAGCTTGACTCCAGGAGTAGCAAACTCCGTGATATAGCATCGAGTTTACCGACGCATCTTCCCAATTATTCTCTTTCCAGACAAGATCAGTTTTTAATATCCCGACTGAGATTGCCCCATACCAAGATCACGCAGTTATTTTCTTTAAAAGGACCAACCAGCCATCTGCCACCAGCGTAACATACTATTAACGACGAAAGAAATAATTGTGGAATTCCCTTAATACGATCGATGGAGACAATACTACAAGATACCAAATGATTTACAAACAGCACTCAACTGTTAGATGTAACCTAAGATAGTTGAATTTTTCGAAAGCATAAATTTATATAAAAGTATATAATGTTCAACCAGTTTGATTAATTAATAGTGTCACAATTTTATACTAGTTCATTTAATGGTTTAAAACTATGTTAAATAACCTGATTTATTGTTAAATATTTATTTTAAAAGTTGTAAAGACGCGATATGAGCGATACGTTAAAGCGACTACAAACTTTTAAAAAACCTCAACATGAGCATCATATTCTTCTGGCAATAATGTGTTATGTAAACCTATCAACAATGGAAAGCTTTTCTCTCCACTTACTTCAGTCATTGTAGCCATATGAAGGTTGAAAGCGCCGAGTTTTCTTAGCAAAATGGATTCAGAAAATCTCGAGTTTACAGAAAATTTTCAAGAAAGGCCATAGGGAGAAAGAGTAAAAGTAGGAAGAGAAATACTCAAAGTAAAAGCGAAAAGTGTCAAACTCGTAGCAATAAAGAAGCAACCAACATAGTTTGCGACCATGCAATGAACAACATGATTTATAACACAAATAGCATATAAATTACAGGCTTGGTTATTGACATTACTATCATTAAATTATTTGTTTTTTCTTGATTTTTTAATTCACTATGGAACATATTTTGATAGGGTATGTTTATCTGTTTTAGGTTTTTGAGGCTTCTTATACAGAAACGAGACTAAAACACAGAAGACACGTTTTTTCTCAAATGTATGAATGTGGAGCTACCAGACCCTCCAGGGTTAGTGAAGACGGCTGTAAAAAGTATAGAAAAGACAATCTCATACCGCATTAGAGGTGAGGAAGAGAAAGATTATAGGTTATGTACAGTAACATTTCGCAAGGTTAACTTGTGTCTCAGAAGACAGGCTTAGAATAACTATGCGTTTTAAGTTTGAAGGGAAAATGCCTAAGGAAAACCGTGGAGGACGCCCTCGTCGTTTGCATAAAACAGATGAGGAACAGAGTGATTCTGTAAAAAGGGATATACTTAAATAAAAGTGTCGTGCATTACATTATTCCAGAAATAAAATCATTACATCATACCTTTGCCCTGATGTTAACCTAACAAGGGTTTATGAAAGATAACGTCATACATAGAATAGGCGAGGTTTATTGTTCTGGTCCCTGTCTAAGTCTGTGTTCGTAAATATTTCACTTTCGGATTTGTTACCCACCATGCCCGTACCCAGAAAAAAATTTCGGGGAGGGCTTTCCACAAGTAGATCTAAACTTAACAGTACCCCACACAGTTACCATGTACCTACTCCGTAGTACATAGACGTTACATGGATAAGAAAATTTCTTGGAGACATTATATAAAGAAGAAAAACTCACCAGAATGAGGATATTCCACCTTACAGCATAAAACATGGAGATTGTTTCGAAAACCGGAATGTATGGTCACCTTACCTATGTAAGTCGACGATATTAAGTTTCCCTTTTTCTTGTAAATGTACTTTTAGTAATACACCTACTGTTATCTAACGATATTTACCCATATTGGTTTGCTATGAATTTAAATAAATAAAACTGTCAGAACTTTCGGGGGGGTTTGAACCCTAGAAACCCCCCCACTGAGTACGGCCCTGTTACCCACACACAACATATATTCAGCTTGCTTACCTCTGCTTCACTACCGCAATAGTAAAAGTATCGCAAGTAAAAACTAAAATTTGAACAGAATAGAGTTCACAAACTACGTGAAAAGAAACCTTTATATTAGGAGAAATTTTAAATAACGCTGACGATGCCATTATTATTTGTTTTGACTGCCAACAGAATCAGCCAATACTAAAGCTTCCCATATTTTACTCTTGTCAAGTAAAAACTGCTGTATAGCTGTACGATTTTACAACTCTCTAGAAAGAAAGCTAAGCCTTGTACACATTCCTTGATGTTTTCCTTTGCTGGAAATTTTGAAACATTTACACAAGTTTTCCACTTTTTTCCTATTAGGGGTCACAGTTATATGTCCCCCGATAGAATATTTGGCAACATAAACATACCTAAAAAAATGTGAAGCAATGACCTTACCTTCAGACTATAATCAATTCAGAAAGTATGGTGTAGTAAAGGTTTGTGGTAAGGACTACAAATCTGATGACCTAAAGGCGAAAACTAAGCAGATATTGAAAAGCAAGCTTCCATTTAAAATGACAGAAGCCAGAGTACTGGTATACCGTTAAATACATGGACATTTCAAGTATAAATATCTCGTTCAGAACACACATTTTGGCTCTCATATCGAAGTTGAAATATTAAGAAAGGGGGTTTCAAGTGCAAAATAAATGAACCGAGCACAGGAGCTTAAATTTTCAAATCACGTGAGCACAAAAACGTGATGTCAGAAGCTACTTTCTTATTTCGACAACACTACAGAAGAGGGAAGGGTGTTTCATGAAGAATTCCTGCAGGCAAATGGGAAATATGCTGATGAGGAAAGACTAGAATACAATGAGGAACCTTTATATTAGAAGAAACGAATTTCTTTACAAATACACAAAAATCCTTCTCCTGAAAAAAATTAGTTTTGGTATGTATTAAATTTTGTCAAAACTGTTCTCTAAACAGAATGTTATTCTTTATTTTCTCAAAAATGGCTGCAACGATTTTGATTAAAATACCTAATTGTTTAGATATATGTATATCAAATGACATGTAACGTTCTGAATTTTCTGAGAATCGTCTGAAATCCACTTTATACTGAATGACTGTTGTAAAACTGGTAAACCGTGAAGAATGGACAAAATCTTACTTCACAAAAAATGTGTATCTCGTTAAAGCACACAATATATATCAAACGACTGAAAAGTTCAATGACATAGCCGGGATTTTTAGTCATCAGATTCTACCTTTCCAACCTTGTCCAACACGCGGCTTGTGTGGAAGAACAATTAATTCCAATATAAGTATCAAATTAAGTATTTTTTATGGAGTTACTATTTTCGAGATATCCCGTATTAATGGTTAAATTTTTCAAATAAATACACTTTTCTCAACTGGGAACTTCCTATTCAGATTTTCATTTCTCATGGTCATGCAAAAAACATGGAGTTTTAAAGCCATCACACACTAACACGATCTTTATTAATCTAACCATCGCTTTACCCACTGTATTCTGCAACGAAATGTGCAAATGTCAACGGAAAATTCATCTGGATTAAGCTTTTGTAAGAGTGATTTGTGGACGAGTGAATAGAGAAAGTCATATTAATATAACACAGAGTTTTTGTTTACTTTAAGCAAAGAATTTTGCATGTAAGGAACATACATAGCAAATAATTGTTTTTTTTTCGCTTTCTCTACTACGTATAGTAAGTGGGGAAGATATTGCATTCCACCCAAAAACTCCATACCGAGATTTCACCGGAAATACATGTTTTGAGATGTACTGAATCCAGATATGGCATTTTTGGAAACATGTCCATGTTTGTGTGTGTGCGTGTGTGTGTGTGTGTGTATGTGTCTGAGAACAGCAAAACTAAGCCGTATAAATACCAAACTTGATATTTGAGTTCAGTATCTTCCAAAAATGCGACACAAAGATTATCTAGAATTACTAGTTTTGATGTTATCTCGTAGCTCGTACTGTTGTCTCGTGTATCAGCTGCTCCAATGGTAGAACTACGGGTATGCGCGAATGTAATGTGAAGGACATCAGTATAAACTGAGAAACTTAATGTGCTCTAGTGCTTGAGCTATTGAAGTGAGTTGCGGAACGTTTTTGATGAAGAAATAGACTGATACTAAACTGTACCATTAGAAATTGCAAAAACTGAATTATTATACCTCCTAACTTCTGCAGTATCAAAGTTACGATTTTAAATCACTATTTGACGTAATAAAAGAAACAAATAAAAGTAACTTGCCCGAAATGATACCGGTGATACCCCTCGTGTTGGCCGCCAAATCTTACTTACACAGGCACATTACTGTCCGTTTAAATAACAAAACAGGAATCACATCATTAACTGAATAAGTTTCAAGAGAAAGTGTATGTCCAACTGCGAATGTCTGCACAACTGTGTGCGTGAATGTCGATCACCAAGTACGGTGACGGTACCAGAATAACTCTAATTTAAATTGTACGCCTTTATTACTTGAGCTCCGCCAAGGTTATTACTACTCCCACCAACGTTATTTCACGCCCGAGCCAATCTTAAAAATCTTAAATGTGCTCCGTTACCTTGTTACTAGGTTACCTCCTCTAACTCTGAGAATTTCATCGACCTCTCTCTTTTGCAGAACTTGCCTACGTGACTGCAAGCGTACTGTATTCCCAGAAACTTTAAGCTAATTCAACTTTCGTTAATATGGTTGTTAATTCCTCTTTTCCGAACAAATCTTTCAACTCAGGCTTATTACATTGATTTAATATACGGAAATTATTAGTTGCAATTATTTCTCTGCCTTACTATTACTTCTTTAATTAATTGTATGTTCCCGTCAATAATTACGGTATCATCTTTTAAGATAAACATCATGTACGTACCGAATATACTCAAGTTTTCTTACAAATAGCTTATACTACTTACCTACCTATACACTTCAAGCGGTTGACCGTAGTGAGTGGTTTCTTGCTTTTATGCTCAGATCCAAAACGTCGGAAAAAGCTTTTGATGGCATTATGGCACGTTTCACCCAACCAAGAATTGAAGAGAAGCATGTTGTTGTTTCCGGAACTTTTTCTCCTACTGCTACCATTACAGTACCGTTGAGTACGGTATTTGATATAATAGTCCGCATATATTTACCCAATATTCGTCATTATTACTATTACAGTAATATCTCCGTCGTTTGTGTATACTCCCACGATCATACTGGAATATTCCCGTCTCGAAAGCTAGTGGTGTCCTACGTCTATGGTGGATGTTGGGTTGCATGTGTCTCAGGCGCTAGCACCGCGGTGAAACTTGCCAAGGTAATGCCAATTGATGCATGTTCCAAACGTTTGCGAAACTTTGGGGGCAAACTTGGTTGACTAGGAAGCGGCAAGGTCTGTGGGGGTATCATTGGTATTTGGATCGGCAACATTAAGTAATTCTTTTGTAAGACATAAAACAAGGAAGGAGACATACATGAGATTATAGTAATCAATGCAATGTTGCATTTCTAACGTACTGAACAGAGACCAGTAACAAATATTATTTTTTCAACCATAATGTAGATGTAACTTATACGTAACAGGTTTAAATTGTTAGTTGTGCTGCTACAGATACAATCTTTAGCGGTTCAGCTCAAAATGCTTTCAAACCTAAAGATATCTTAAATTTTAAATGTACTACTTTTCTTTAACATAAAGGACAAGCTAAATTACAAGAACAAAAGTTCTGCTTGTTTTGCATTGAAAACTACGTAGTTGTCTGTGAGCATGAAAATGTAACAGAAATATGCGTTGAGTGCGTACAAATAAATAACAAAAGTAGCCTAGATACTGAGGCAGTATTTTTAACACTTAAATAATTTCATCTAATTATATAACATATAATTCAATAACAGCCTTGCTTAAAGCAATATGTGTATGTAACAATATATAAAAAGTGTATATTACAGTCATTGTAAATTTTCGTATTATTGTATGTATGTTCAATAATATTACCTGAATGTATTACGTAATTCAATAATGTAGGAGATGTGAGAATGATAGGTTAAAAGTTGCTAAAAATGAGGTAACTATGAGGTAACTTTGAGGCAATAATGAGTAAGAAAGTGTAATAATACTACTAGTCGTTCTTGGAACAACAATAATGTAATTTTTGTGTCAGTTTATAAAATAGCCAATCACCAACCAGAAAAAGCTTAAGTTAAATACAAGTATTCCTATTTGATTAGTAATAGCCAATCAAAGACTTGAAATACAGAAATTTACAAATTTAGGCAGTAGAAATCAAGTCAGTTGCTTGTAGACAGCGCTCATAACTGGACGAGTTGTTTGCAGATAGTGTTCCTAACCGAACGCAAGACACGTCCTCGAGAAATTTAATACATATTCGTGTGAGACGAAAATAGTTTGTGTGTTAAAAAGTGCAAGTAATTAACAAAAGAATCTCTCAGCTCTCTATATAAATGAAGTGTTATTTAAATCGTGTCAAGCATTAATAAAAGGAGTGAAGTAAAATTATAATCTGTGCAAGCCTACATTCTTCAGTCTCACCACACCTTGTTAAGAAATTCATGTCTCTAAAAATAAATACTGACGCAGCCGAGGCAAACATAAACATAAATATAAAATACTTAAAGAAACAGTACAATTACAAAGCTAATATTTTTAAACATTTTGGGGGGGGGGCAAAGGCCACCGTAAAGTGTATTTAGGGCGAAGGCTACCGGAAAGCGGGTACTATAAGTGCGGTTGCAACGAACATCAAGTTCGGTTCCCAACATTTGAAATATAATACAACTCCTTAAATTCAACCTACTTCAAATTGACTTTCTATACGTGAAGCAACTACCTTCTTCAATACTCAAGTATTCATCCTAGTTAAATTTTGTAAATGCCAAACTTTTTCAGAAATACGTGCGATAAAGTTGTTACATTCTACGCCGTCCCGTAGCGCTGCTTGAGGTATACGAGAACCCACCTACTGATATGGGGATATCTTCCTGTTTAGGGGGTCTAGAATGGGGTGCACCCAGCCACAGCCTTTGGGGATCTACTTGATGGAAAATTACCGGGTTCTGGTATTGGAAACCAGAGGCGAGACCATGCACAAACACACCAAGCTGAGGGTCGCGGGTTCGAGTCCCGCCATGGGCATGGGTGTTTGTGTGTGTGTGTGTGTGTGTGTGTGTGTGTGTAATGCGGTAATAAGCGGTAACGAAAAAACTGTATCATTAATTGGGTAAAACAAGGAAAGTTTAAAAAAACACACAAACATACACACATCCGCTTTGCTTTTGGACTTCTACGAAGTGTAAATATTTATGTAATACTTTTCACAAAACAAATTAGAAATGATATTCGAAAAAAAACAACCATTTTAATGCAATCATGAACAATCAACACGTGTAAAACATTAAGATGTAGTTCTCATTCGACCTGATTTTTATATTGAGCTATCTGCACACTGTGGCATAACAGACTCATTAATCAACAAAGTATAATACATTATTTTAAAAACTGCATTACATTGTTTTCCCTTTCTACTGCTTCTTGAAGGACTAACCCTTCCTTTTGTAGGACTTGCAACCCCACTCCAGGAATTGCAAGCCAATGCCTTAGGTCAGTAGCCTGTTGACGAGCAAGCGAACTCCAGATCATAGTCTATCCAGAATTACTGTTCAGTCCAAAAACTGGTATGGCGGTAAAGAAGAAAATGAAATGTAGTGATAAAAGGAATGTTAGGAATATTTGCGAATCAAATCATCCAACCCAGCATTCACCTAGTGACCGAGGAAAACCGCGAAAAACCTTCGGCAAGATTGGCCGGCGCTGGTGTTTGAACCCGGGACCTCCCGAATGTGAGTCGCATGCGTTACCGTGGCGCCAGCTCGCTCGGTGTTTTCCATTTCTAAAGGTATAGTGTTTGACTGATAAATGCTGCCGTCAATCTTTAATATAAAACTTAGAAGATAAAAAAATCTACCCTTTATTTCAAGTATATATGGCCACAAACATTAATTTGTACAAATGACCATTTCATTACCGACTACTCAAAAAACATATTCACGTCTATCCTTGAACACTAGACATTATAATTCAAATATGAAAGGTTGGATAACTGCAAAATGGGGTACATAAATTAAGCATCATTTAAGGACGTAAGGCGATGATTTTCAGAAAAAAATATATCTGTCTCAAGCATAACCTTACGCGGAACATTATTAGTATTTGCGAATTCCTCAAATAAAACTGTAGTGAATTTATAGTTATTGCATGCTGAGGTGTTGGAATGATAAGTAAAATGCACATTTTAATTTTATACAAATAGCGTTTAAAGATCTCTCCATTCTAACTAAATTTTATACAACGGCGTCAACTGAGGGGACAAACGCTTCTACAGGAAAAAGTAGAGCTCAATAAATGCATATTATGTGTAAAATTACCAAGCGGGATGGCTCAGGCGGTAACGTCTGTGAACCGCGTTCGAAAGATCGTGGATTCGATTCCTGTCGCCAACCTTCTTGACTCATGGTTTTTTGGGGGGGTTTCCCCGCATTGCTGGCGAATTCTGGGAAGGATCATTACATCCCCCGAATTTCCTGTGCTCCTAGTTCACCTCCATTCTCATTTCACTTATTGTTTCATCTGTTGATCTCTTTCAAGGCTGCAAGTGTCGGCGGAGGTCTCGGCGTGTGGATGACAGGGGAATAGGATGCACTGAGCAAACTTTCATCCCCGGAATGGGGGTCTCTGGCTTCCAGGCATCCCAGGAAATGTGTAAACGCACAGGGGGAAGGGGACACTTCTATACACACGGGACCGGGTCTGCCTACGCAGAGACCACACACTCGCGTGACCCAGGATTACTCGTGAACCCATTCCATTAGGGGCGATACCTATTTTAAAACCCGTCCCCCCTGTCTGGTCGAGGTTAGGCTAGGACTCATCCTGCCCACCCTTCCAAACAGGGTCGGAAGTGGATACTGCACTTACGCGCGTCAGGCCAATAGGGTGAACCCTAGTGGCGGAGACTACCGGACAACCTCGGTGAGGCCGACAGTTTCTAGCAATCGTCTACCAGCTATCCCTCATGGCTGGTGCCGGAGAGTCTCGAGGCGTCTCACAACCCCGCCTGGGCGGATAAACCAACCAAGCGCACCCAATCTCCCATGGGTATCGGGAACCACTGCCCCGCCGAATCCAACCCAATCCGAACAACTCTTTTCGGCCCGGAGTACTTCTAGTGACGTCAGAAGTACCGCGAGTGCTCAAGGAGGGGGGAGAGGGGAGGGGAGTCGGTTGCGCCAGCTGCGAACCGGGGAGTTTAAATCTACAAATGGTAGGGACACTGCCCTCTGCCTATCGTGCTTACTGGTCCGGCTGCCGTCTATCTCCTCTTAGCTGATTCCTCCCCCCGGGGGCACACCGTCAGGAGCCTAGTACAAAATATCTAAGGAGGTCGAGGTGCTAATCCCCCCCTCCATTCCTAGTCCTATCCGTTGATGCAAACTACACGTAACCTCATACCCAGAATAAAAGGAACTGTCTAGATTAGAGCTTTTTCTCAGCCTACAGAATGTGTGTTGTACTATAGCGTTTTTGTCAGCTTTTCAACAGCCACATCTCTAATTTCTTAATGTGAATTTACTGTTTCCATCTAGTTCAACTTCAGACTTCACACTGTCACTTCACTAATATGAACCGGTTCAATTTCCCCATCACTTCACCTTCCTTCTTATCCTAGTGGCGTAAAGCATTACACTCGACGTACCAATTCTTCCGGGTGGTTCACTCGCATACAAGACTTCTTCAATCTCTCCTGCAGCAGCACATACTGTACGTTAAAGTTGCCGTCACAAACTCACTTGTAGAACCGCACTTGATGTACCAGAAACGCTCGCTGTCTGGCTACTTTCGCGAGAACGCTTGCTTATTTAGCCAATGGAATCTTACACGTTCTGGAGGCGGCGGAAAGAAACTTCAAGAATATTATGGTTATCTACCAGTTAAGCTTATAGTGTTTATGCCAGGCGAGAGCGCGACTTATCTTTGTTTATCTCCAACTGCCTGGAGATTACCTCCGCCAACCTCCCAATAATCTTGGGCCATAGCTGCTGCGTCATAATATAATTACATAATTCAAACAGCTTCCGGAAATTATTATTATTCTTTCAAATCCTTAATTACTACATCACAATGGAGATTGAGAGAACTAAGACTTAAGTACTTTATTTGGGAAATCCTAATGCGCCAACCATAATCATGGTGGTACCATTATCGATATCAGTAAACTGAAAATACTACCATATAACATTTTATGACATTAAATTGCAATTCATGAACAGGTTAGAAGACCATTCATAAACGTTGAAGATTATTTGTGCGATGCAGTACATCATTACACACAAATTGTAAAAATCTGATGTAATAGATTGGTATGACTTTCTCTACCCTCTATCCTTTATTAGTGGGTATACAATGTATTCCTACTAAAGCTTATTTTTTTATCTACTTCATTTTAATCCAAATAAGCTTTTGCAGATATAGCTACATTAGGTATGTTCATTATAGATACAAAGAGAATAGCAATAGTTAAATGTTTAAGAACAGGACACTATATGCTGGCCTTAAAATTCCATACTGTTTCAATGTAATCACGAGAAACGACTGAATGTTGACAGGACTTAGGAGAATGACAAATAAATGAACAATTCGGAACTTTAATAATGGATATTTCAGAAATGGCTTATGTCACAAAAAAGCTTATTCGAGATATACTGCCTGTTTTAAAGAGATCTACATGTGTTGTTGCGGTACGTTTTCGCCTTTAAAAGGTATTGATCCCAAATACCAAGTTTGGTTTTTAATCTGACTTTTCGTTTTTGAGTTATGCTGCACACACACACACACACAATTGACACACATTTCTCTAAAAATGCTTCTTTCGGATTCAAAGGGCCTCAAAACATGTTTTTCCTGTGAAATCTCGACATCGAATTTTTGATTGGAATACAATACTTCCCCTGCTTACTATACGCTGTAGAGAAAGTAAAAATCATGGTGTTAACATACGGTGTATGGGCATCCAAGCTCATCTACATTAAAATCACCTGCCTGCATATTCACATTAATTACTAGGTAGGTTCAGTACTATTAATATCTGTACCATTTACTATGTGCGTGAACCATACCTTTTACATCATACGGTACCATCAGGGTGTCAAATTCCAATAGACACTTGGTGAAGTACTCTGAACAGAGATGCTGAAAGAATAACTCATTGGGTTGTACAGTTATTTGTCGTATTGTCTACATTTAATATTACGCTAATTTTTAACAGCTAAAGTTAGAAGTGTAACACTTTGGAAGAAAAATGTAATGTTATTTTCCACAAATTCAGCTTCGTATCCGTACTTTAACTATTTAACAATTGTTGTTTTGCCATTTATATTTAATTCGCTCTCACATGTTTCACTTTGTATACTTTTATACACATTATTTTAATTTTCTGCTTCACGTTCAAGATTATTTTACCAAATATGAAAATGTATATATTATGTTGTAAAGATTTATTATTTTTCCTTTTATTTTCCAATAGGTAAATGTTTTTCCAGTAAATTTTACCTGGTATGTTCTTACTTTATGGCCTAAAATAAAAAGGTTATAATAATAATAATAATAATAATAATAATAATAATAATAATAATAATAATAATAATAATAATAATAATAATAATAATAATAATAATAATAATAAGGGGAAAACTTTAAATTTGCCTAATATTTGTAGATATTAATAAATTCAATGTAAAATATTTCTGTTAAATGGACAGAATATCCCCAAAGTTTGGATAGTGTGTTTGTAATTCACCAATGAATAATTTAAAGCAAAAATATTTTAATTATTTTTGGAATCACTGTAGCTCATTGCTCTCTTAAGAGTTATAAAATAGTACTCTAGGTTAATATACTCAAACATACCCACCATACTCCTTAATTATTGGAAAGATTGCTGGTGATTTCAATTTCCTCGTCCTTGACTGAAATTCTGGTAATTCTAGGGTTCAGACGATGAGCAAGTTTCAAGAAATCATACAATGATTTTCAATCATGCTATGATTAAAAGCAGTGCAGTTCTAAAGTCTCCACATACTTTCGAAATGTTTATAATATTTACACAGTCTAAGACATTTACATTAGATTGTGCACTGAAATTTCGCCCTGCCCACTCATTCAGTAGACATCCACTATAGTTGATCTACATTTTACAATTACCCATCAATAAATTATCCTGCTCCTGTTTCTCATGTTCCATTTCCACTTGCTTTTCACTTGTCACTTTTTAATTACAATACCATCAGACATTTACCAGAATTTTCCCATCAAAATTTCAACGCTTTATTTAATTTAATTTACGATTTTTCACTAACACTGTCCCTCGTCTTATTGGTAAGCTACACTATCCCTTACTTATCTCTATCCACTGTCCAAAGCCATATATTTACTTTCTCTACTACGTACAGTAAGTAGGGGAAGTATTGTATTCCACCCAAAAATTCGATACCAAGATTTCACCGGAAATAATGTTTTGAGACACCCTGAATCCCCAAAAAAAAGCATTTTTGGAAACATGTCCGTGTGTGTGTCTGTGTGTCTGTCTGTGAGTCTGTGTGTCTGTCTGTGTGTGTGTGTGTGTGTATGTGTGTATGTGTGTGTGTGTGTGTGTGTGTGTGTGTGTGTGTCTGCTGTGAACAGCATAACTCAGAAACGAACAGTCGGATCAACACCAAACTTGGTATTTAGGTTCACTATCTTTCAGAGATGCGACACGAAGGTTTTCAAGAAAATCCCCCCACCCCAGATTACCCTTTACATGGAACATTTTTCGAAAAGTTTAATTTTCTCAAAAATGGCTAACGATTTTGATTAAAATATCATATGTTTAAGATATTTTCATGAAAAATAAAATGTATATCTTGAATTTTCTGGGAATGTCTCCAAAATTATTCTCCATTGTGAACGACTTTTGCATAACTGGTAAACCATAAGAGATAGACAAAATTTTACTACACAAAAAATGTAGACCCGTTAAAATATACAATATATGTCATACATTTTTTGTTGTTGAGTGAACCATTTTAGAGATATTGCTTGTTATTCCCTTAATTTTTTCAATACTTATTTTCTAAAATGGGAATTCGTTATTCATTTTTTTGTCTTGGATATGCAAAGAGTTATAATTTGTGGCAAAGGGAATGGTGCTGCACCTAGCAATCAGCTATTAAGAGATATGTATGTGCTTAAAGGCTACTGTCTTTCTATATTGCCCTTGTAAACATATTTTCCCCTTACATCTACAAGAAAATTAGCAATAAGATAGAGTCTGCAAATGTTTATCTCGATTAACATGAAGTAGATGGAGAATAAGCGTTTGTAAAAATAGTTTGTACAAGAGTAGAGAAAGTCATGTGAGTGTAACACAGTTTTTTTTTAATTTGCACAAATGCTCCTACCGTCTTTACACACCATTTCAATTATAGCTATATTTCTATCTTCCTTCAAACACTTCTTTTTAATAAATTCTCTTCTCCAATTTTCTGTTCTTTGTCACATTAATATTTGAGGCACTATTTTTAACACTTAAATAATTTCAATCTAATTATATAATATATAAACTCAATAACAGCCCGCCTTAAGGTAATATGTGTATTTAACAATATATAAAAAGTGTATATTACAATCATTGTATATGTTTATATTGTTGTATTCATGTGTAATAATGCTATGTGAATGTATTACGTAATTTAATAATGTAGGAGCTGTGAGAATAATGGGTTAAAAGTTGCTAACAATGAGGTAACCTTGAGGCAATATGAATTTTGAAAGTTTAACAGTACTACTTGTGATTCTTGGAAGCAATAATGTAATTTTTGTGACAGTTTATAAAATAGAATTAATTGTTCTTTCACACAAGCCGTGTGTTGGACAGGGTTGGAAAGGTAGAATCAGATGACTGAAAAATTCAATGCCATAGCCGGGATTTGAACCACGGATCTCCTGGTCTCCGTCTATAATATAAAATAGCCAATCAACAACCAGAAAAAGCTTTAGTTAAAGGTAGGTATTCTATTGGATTAGGAATAGCCAATCAGAGACTTGAAATACAGAAATTTACAAGTTTAGGCGGTTGAAATCAGTTCAGTTGCTTGTACACAGTGTTTGTAACCGGATGCGAGATGCGTCCTCTAGAGATTCAATACGTATTTGTGTGAGACGAAAAATAAGTTTACGTGTTAAAAAGTACAAGTAATTAATAAAAGAATCTCACAGCTCTATATCAGTGAAGTGTTATTTAAATCTTATCAAGTATTAATAAAAGGAGTTTAAGTAAAATTGTTATCTGTGTAAGCCTACATTCTTAAGTCGCACCACAACCCTGCTAAGAGAAACGTGTCTCTAACAATAATACTGACGTAGCCGAGGCAAACATAAATATATAATATTTAAAGAAATAGTCAAATTACAAAGTTAATATTCTTTAAACTTGGGGCAAAGGCCACCTGAAAGTACATTTGGGGCGAAGGCTACCGGAAACTTTTTACTATATGTGCGGTTGGAACTAATCAAGTTCGGCTCCCCAACAGTTGAAATATAATACAACTCCTTCAATACGACCTACTTCAAATTGAGGCCCAAAGCGTGATGCAAATAACGCAACAAGCTACCCACTTCAAATTGGCTCCCAAAGCGCCGGGCTAATAAATATCTTTCTCATATTATGTGTTCAATGTCTTCATTTCCACCACATATCAGACATTGGTTTTGAGGAATATCCTGTCTTAACCCTCTTAGCCTCCATGCTCCTTTTCTTACCATGCAATTCGCTCTCTTCTTTATCTACTATATCTTTATATTTTTCCCTACCCCATGTGTTTTTCATTGGCATATAACAAACACGTGAACTCTTTTCGGCTATCTCACTAAACATGTTTTGTATTTCTATATCCACCAGCCTTTTCCTCGCTTTTTCCAAAAGTTATTTACATTATTCTCTCTCCTTCTCCACATGTCTCCTAACCCATTTTTCTCCAAAATGTTACGTAAATTACTTACCCATCCACCATTCTCTTGGTGTTCTATAGATTGTCTTAACACATTACTTTTTACGCTTGTTTTCACGTGAAGCAAATTGTTTGGTCACACCTCTTCCATTGCCAAAGCATTTGATACCTGTTTTTTCACAGAATGCACTTTGTCTATCTAGTTTATCTTAATATGATGATTTCCACACAAGCAGGTAAGGCAATTAATAATCAATTCATCGAAACTGGAACAGAAGCATCCGATATTCTGGCACGTAAAACAATTCTTATCTATTATTCGCTCGGTTGGTTCCCGTCACTACCGATTAATTGTTCTTGATTCTCGATAAAAGACCAGTCGAGAGGAGATACAATGAGCAGATCGCTAGCCCAGTTTCATGGCTCGATCGCACGGTTAAACAGAATGACAACACGCTCGTAATATACTATCTTTGATCCCTGTTTTATGTAACTAGAAACTATAGCTGCAGCAGATAAAATTAGCCTTCGGAACAAGTGTGACAGCTTTGCTTCACGCCTGGGGGAGGGTTAAAAGTGGGACACATCATCATCATCGTCATGATTCGGACGTTGTTACAGTCCTCCCTCATCCCAGCGCTCGTGCATCATTATGGAGGTTGGAAAACTTCGCAGAGCTACCCCATTCATCGTGGTGAGGGTGGGGTTCGCTTCAGTGTAATAGTGGGTAAGGGCCTGTCCCAGCTCCAGCAAAAGTTGCGTATGTGTGTGAGTGTGTTGAGTGCCATCCGCAGAGTAGACACTCCCACTCTAGTTCGCCACTCGAACACAACCCTCCCCACTCCGTATTTATGAGCCCGAACGTTACTGAACAAGTGGAATACCATATCTGCTATGAATTATAATGTTGCAGCAATGAAGTTTCGCATTACTGTCCATGTAACTTTATCATTGCATGCTTAGGATATGTACATATATTCACATATATTTTCCAAACATGTAAAGCGTTTTATATAGCGACATGCTGCTTTCATAAGAATGACGCGATTTTTGAAATTCATCATAAAACATTTGCGGGAGAACACAGCACACGATTAGCATAACACGACCGTTTAGTTGCATGTTCTTTGAATGGAATGAAAACAAATAGAAATGTGGTCAACCATTTTTTCTTGGATGATTCAGTGTTTAATTTTTTGCAGTGATAAGATACCCCTAATGGTATGCCATAGAAATCTGACTGCAAAATTTGAATGTAGGTATGATTAATGCTAAAATTAATAAAATCCAGCGTAATAAATATCTATAGTTCAAGTTATAACACCATCTGTTGTTTCTCAAGCCTAGCCATAGAAATTGGGTCTATGCTAATATAAAACGATTTTCATGGAAATAATAAGTTATATGCAGTTTGGTTAGTATCAATATTATTTTTATTACTAATGATATTATCCGTATACTTAAATAAGTTACATATATCTCCCGTTATACAATAAGCAGTTACACAAATTTGCGTACTTTTATCGCTTTATTTATGGTTTAATGTTTATTAAATCCCCAGAATAAACTGTTTATTACTAATTTTTTAAAATCACGTGCGTATCTGTTACCCAGTGAGGAAGCAAAAAGGAGAAGGCATGGACTAGAGAGATCTAGGAGAGATGAATAGGGGGAGAAGAAGGGAAAGAAGATGAGAAAGGATAGCGTGTCCGCAGTTTATACGAATACAACTGGGGATTTTACTAGTTTATAATAAATTGGAAAACAGGTTAGTTTCTCTGCAACATTAATTTCAATTTTCTTTGTAGCAATTACATCTACGCGTCAGAGTGAGTAAGGTACCCATCTGGCTTGGTCTTGAATGACGTAGCGGGTCAGGTGTACTGGACTTGTTAGCAGCGGGGAAGAGAATTTCGTTCATAGGGGACACACGTTTGTGTTTAATAAATGGTTTATTCTTAATATACGCACAAAGTTTTATTAATTTAAAATCACGTCAAAAAGTTTTGGGAATTATAATATTACCATGGGACAAATGCGCAACAGATACATGCAACGTACTCTAACTTCGTACAGTATTTAGCTTTTACTTCATTTAGTTCACACTGTCACTTCACTAATGTGAACTACTTCGAATAAAATATTTACAGGCATTTTTTCCGTTACTTCACTTTTCTACGTGACGAATAGTGAAACACGCGAAGGAGCCTCTTCTTCAGTCCACTTAACTCGCTGTGGAATCGAACACAATGACGTCCCTAATCTCCCGTGGTAGCAGCACTCATTGTACATCGCGCTGTTGTCACAAACTCGCTTATAAAATTGCACTTTATCTCACTCACTGACTAACTTCCTTGTGAGAACGTTCATTTATATACTAGTCTTTATCTCCCACATAGTTCCAGAACATTCTAGATGCGGAGACATGGAACACTTATAGAAGATTCTAGTTATCTCCTATAGCACCTCTGTGTTTATGCTGGACAAGAGCGTTTATCTCTCCGACTGCCCAATGACGACCTTCCGAAAAGCTTGTGCCATAGCCGTTGTGTCAAAGTAATTTGTCAAATAAACCACTTTTTGTAACATTGTGGATATATTTACCCACTGATTCCTTACGTCTGATATATTTATCTAAGGCTCAGTCTGTTTAAAGTTGATGCAGTTCGATCACCACTACCATTATGCAATAAATGTTGTTACAAGCAAGGTTAACTGAGGAAAAACAATTGATTATCCAAAATAACTACAGTTCTTTGAATTCAAATTACTCGATGTCCATGAAGTTTATTTTCATGTTCTACCAAATTATATGTACAAAAGTTAAAATAAATTCAAGTTCTATTTCCATAGATAGAAAAAATCTGATGTGTTACACTCACATGGCTTTCTCTACTCTTGTACAAATTATTTTTACAAACTTTTATTGTCCATCTATTTCATATTAATCGAGATAAACATTTGCAGAAACGATCTTTTGACATGCAAAGAGTTACATTTTACACATAGCGATCAGTTCTAAAAATATTGGACTATCGCTTAAGGCCTACTATGTTCCCCCTTGTTTTGTATTTGCGAGGGCAATATACAAATACAGTAACATTTAAGCATAGACATATCTCTTAATAGCTGGTTGCTAGGTGCAGCACCATTCTCTTTGCCACAGATTAATACTCTTTGCATATCAAAGACAAAAAACTGAATAACGAATTCCCATTTGAGAAAAAGTATAAGTATTGAAAAATTTGAGGGAAAAACAAGCAATATTTCGAAAATGGTACACTCAACAACAAAAATTGATACGACAAAATTGTGTATTTTAGCAGCGCGATCTACATTTTTTGTGTAGTAATATTTTGTCTATCTCTTATGGTTTACCAGTTATGCAAAAGTCGTTCACAATGAAGAATACTTTTGGAGACATTCCCAGAAAATTCAAGATATACATTTTATTTGTCATGAAAATATCTTAAACATATGATATTTTAATCAAATCGTTAGAGCCAGTTTTGAGAAAATTAAAATTTTCGAAACATGTTCCATGTAAAGGATAATCTGGGGTGCGGTTATTTTCTTGAAAACTTTTGTGTTGCATCTCTGGAAGATACTGAACCTAAATACCAAGTTTGGTGTTTATCCGACTGTTCGTTTCTGAGTTATGCTGTTCACACACACACATACACACACACACACACGGACATGTTTCCAAAAATGCTTTTTTTGTATTCAGGGGGTTTCAAAACATATATTTCCGTGAAATCTCGGTATCGAATTTTTGGGTAGAATACAATACTTCCCCTACTTAATATACGTAGTAGAGAAAGTAAAAATAAGCAATCTCACTTTGGGCTTCTCAACCTATACATTTAAACCACCGCAGCCTTCAAATGCAGTAACATATTGGTCCAAATTTATACACGAAATGAAAAAAAGGTTCTTACATTCATATAAATTTTTCCAACCACTCTTCTGCAAACTAATCTTACAAAGTTATTCTAATTCTGGTTAATCCAGATAACCATCTGCATACATGGTTTTATTATACATGTCGTTGCATGTAGAAGGGAAATGCATTAAGTTTAAGCGATTGTCGAATCCATCACTCTGTGATGACTTTAAAATATTTGGATAACAACTTGAAAAAATAAAACCAAATAGCGGTTTACTACATGAAAAAAGAAGTAATTGAAAATTCTAACCAATGACAAATCTTCGAAATGTTTAACAACCCAAAAATGTTATTCAATATAAATTGTGGGATTTAACCATATTTACATTTTTATGCAGTAAGATTTTGTCTATCTCTTGCGGTTTACAAATTATACAGCAGTCAGTGGGAATGAATAGGACTTCTCAGGCTATTCTAAGAAATTTGAAGATATACATTTCACTTGTGTAAATATCTTTAATATATGATATTTTAATCAAAACCGTTAGAGCCATTTTTAGAAAATCCCAAATTTCGAAAAACCTTCAATGTAAAAGTTGGGGTGGGATGGGTGGGACCTTCTTGAAAAAATTCCTGTCGCGTCTTTGGAAGGTACTGAAAACCTAAATAGCAAGCTTGGTATTTATCTGACTATTCGTTTGAGTTATGCTGTTCACATACATACACATACGTGGTTTTCTAAAAACGTCATTTTTTGGATTCAATAGGCCTCAAACCATGTATTTCCAGTGATATGTCGGTATCAAATTTTTTAGTGAAATGCGTTCTTTCCTACCTACAATGTACGTGGAAGAGAAAGTATAAATAAATAATTAAATACATAAATAAGTAAAAATTCTCACAGTAGTAAGAAATTTACTTTCACTTTTCCAAGTTAACTTTTGGATATTAATGTTGTTCTTAGAAACCTTTGAGTAGACTAAAGGCTGCACTCCGTTCTGCTACACAGCAGATATATTTACCACCTGGAATCACCCGTCATCACGTCCGCAACAGAAGCAAGACTTCAAGAGGGGAGTTAATTGATCATATGAGTTAAGGGCGCGCAACTATCAGCTCCGAATCGCAGTCGTAATTTGTCCCATCATGCGCGCACTAACGTACCCACGCGCAAACCCCTCCTACTGCAAACAACCACCGGCTGCTGTGGTGTTTTCGAAAACATAACATTCATTAGTGGTGTTGGAAGCAGACGTAACAAATAACGTCTAAATTACGGTGAATAGCCGTGGTAATTCAGACCTATTTTGTAGGCATGTCATCAAATTGCAAGCTTGTTGCGAGTTCCGCTAGAGAGCGTTTGCCGCGCTGACAGCACAGTGTTTTATGAAAGGGCTTTCCACGTACTCAGGACGTCACGAATCGAGTCCTCCTGTATGGATGTAGACAATGCAGTGCACATTGCATTCGTATCCTTAAAGTGGAACAAAGGAACCTATATTTTGTTGACCGCAGAGATTAATTTAAACATTTATCAGCTCCAACAGAATTTAGAAACCACCAGTATATTCCGCGTTTCAGATACACGAAGAAAAACCTTTTGACCTAGTTTTCTGTTTTGAACTTGCCCAGAATCAGGAAATTAAAATGTGTTATTGGTTTCTAATATAATGGGACGTCATTTAAAGGCAAGATAACTCTCCAAGGATCTAATCTATTTGGAAAACAATTATATTCATTACACGTGCTGCCATTGCGAATTTAAGCAACATCTTTTTAAAAAAAAGTGCGCTGTATTACATTCAAATAGCCTTTTCTAGGTACTATCATTTGTATTTCAACGAAATGGACAGCTGAGGTCATTAAGGCACGAACTCGTGAACGTGTAATCTGCTATTTGAATAAGAAATTTTTCCATAATTTTCTTTCCCAATTGCCATTTAATTTAATGTATTATCAGTGTCCGCTGGCTGTGGTGACGTATGCAATAAGTGCGGGCATAAACACTAATAAACGTTTATTTTTGTATTTCTTCAAACAACAATTCTTAGAAAAGCCTTTCTGTCTATTTTATGATAATTCAGATAAACGTTATTCTGAAATGATTTCATTATAAATTTGGTTTTAGGTACACAAGGCTGAAGTAATAGTCAGATGGAGAAACAAACGAATGACGACCAACACTTCAAAAAATACACAAAACAAAGATTGGCATATCCCGAAAATACCTAATGCCACAAATTTGTTGCACATACATTTTGTGTTTTAACAGATCTACCTTTTTCGTGCAGTTACCTTTTGTCTTATCTCTTACGGTTTACTAGTTATGTAAAAGTATAAAAAAGCTCATTCAGAATGAGGAAAATTTTACAATAATTATATAAAATTAAAAACAAACGTTTTATTAGTCATTTAAGTATTCTAAACACATTGTATTTTAATCAAAAATGTCTTATAGCCAATTTTAGAAAAATACACAAAATATTCTATGTAATGGGTAGTTTGGGTAAAGAATTTACTTACAATGTTCTTGTCGTATCCTTATAATATCCTGATAGGAAGTTTGGTATTTATTTTACTTCTCGTTTTTGAATGAGGTGTTGGCACAAACACACATACAAACATGGACATTTTATAAAAACTTTGATATCTTAAAACATGTATTTCCGGTGAAATTTAATGTCAAATACACTACTTCCTCTACAAAGCCGCATGGTTGAGAAGGTAATAGTGTTTTTTTCTCCGACATAAAATATATCACTGTGTTGGGTTGTGTTGTATACTCCTGATGTTGATGTCGAAAACCTACCTTACTATTTTATAATGTTTCTTCTTCATTGGCAGTGTATGTGAATGTGCCATAAATAACTCCACGATCTGGACCGAGTCAAGAATTTTGGTTCTTCATTCCGAAGCTCTGCCGCTGAGCTACCGTGATGAGACAGCAAGCAGAACCTCTCTCAACTGATTCAGGTAACCCGATAATCTCAAAAGTGTCTCAATTTTTCCGACACATTAAACCTTAATGGTAACTTGCAGTGCTGCAAGCGCTTTGAATTTCCGGATTTCCAGTTAACAACACTATGCCAACTTTAAACTATGCTTAGTTGTGGTGAAACTACAATTAAACAGCAAAAAACTAACATTTATTTATAAACCGTATATAATATGTATTATCCTGCGCCGTGGGATAGAGGGGGGAGCTCTGGTTCCAGGCCGCGGAATGCGACGGGTTCGATGGGGGAGCGAATTTTAAGTCCCGAAAATAGGACCGGTGGCTACGCAGCATCGTGAGGAAAGTGAGGAGCTACGATATGCAGCGATTTCGGTCACGAGACCATTTTGTCTAGGGATGCGTGAGGCTGACCACCATCATCACCTCCCGGTATTGGTTGGATGATCGCCCACCTCTGTGTTGTGTATGTGGGCGTGAGATCGACGGCATGTTTAGGCACTTCACGTGTTGTAGCGCCACGTTACTATTATTATTATCATCATCATCATCATCATCCCTTCTATGACAGCCATTATATATATACCTACAACTCAAAACTCTGATGATTTATGTACTTGTTTTATACTGATTTAGACTAAATTCTGCAAAAGGTAATTTATCTTTGACTAACTTTGAATGTAATATTTCACTTAATATTGCACCCAGAAACCTTTTCAAATTACAACTCTTTCTTTCTTTCTCTCTCTCTCTCTCTCTCTCTCTCTCTGTGTTTACATATCGTGCAACATCTACTCAAAATAGATATCTCTGCTTACTCTGTGTTGTGTATTGAAATAACAGAATAAGAGATTCAACACAAAATCATACTTTATTTCCTAAAAGTAATAGCATGTCTCGATGCACATATATTGTCTTTAATATCAATGTAATATTGACACAATCAGCCGTAATACTCCGACGTTCGGATATTGCCGTTTCTTTGTAAATATATGATTATGTGTACTGTTTTATTGTTGCATTTATGTATGCATTATTTTTCATTAAAATGAGCTAAAATAAACTATCTAAGCGTAATAACTAAATAAATCAGATAGCTGATAAATACCTACCAGGTGTCCTCTTCCTTATTTGTATTATAATTACTATTTACACTTCAGAAAAATTTTATTGCCGAAACATCACGGAAGCATAAGTTACACAGAGATAAGGGAAGAAGGCGAGTGTAGGAGAGAATGGAAGATGAGGGAAAAGGAGAGAGAATGGAAAGAAAGGAATACGTAAAATTAAAATATAGGAAGAGAGGGGAGATTAAAAGAGGAGGGAGTAAGAGAGAGAAAATTACGAGATGGAATTTTCTCTTTATTTAACGCAGGACCCACAATATGTACTAATATTATGAAGAGAGAACACTTGTGTTTGTGTGTATGTGATAACCTTGGAAACCACTGAACTGGTTTCGATCAATTCTTTCATAATTTAAAACCACTGTGCTTTTGTGTTTATGATACCACCCCAAAATATATACTTTATTCTTGTCAAACACTCGTATATATATATACATTATCAAATAGTACGTGAATTCTTATATTATAAGAAATTATTACTGTATTTCCCCTAGATATAATTGAGTTCGTTACCACTGTACGCTAAGAGATCCTTTGACCATATAAAGTCACAAATGAGTAAGTTGAAGTCAGAATACCGCCAAATATATCCATTTGTTATTTATGTTTGTGAAAGTAAATTACAAATATTGTACAGAAAACAAGTGGTAATTTTCCCATATTATACTAAAGTCTCAATGGAACGCTTAATGCCACTTTTGTGTTGTTCTTATTCATGTATAGGGAGAAAATGTGCGTATTTGTGTTTGATACAGTAGTAGGTAACGTTGAAATTCAACTATATAGTTCTTTTAGCATTAAATGTCATGACAAAATACGACAAAACCCCCTAACTCAGTGTGTTATTTCTGTTAATTATTAGTGACGTATTTTAAGGTCCCTTTTTCTTTCATTCCTAATACACACAGTTTAAATATACAAACGCAATGCCGGGTAAGACAGCCAGTACTTCATAAAAACATCAAAGACAAGAGGATTTTCGGTAATTTTCTGAATGTCCAAAGAGGTCTATTTGCACATCATGACTCTTAATTAATTAGTAATTTATGTATCTGATTCCTTTGAAGTGCCCGGATTGTAACCTTAATACAGCAATGTGTTGTTTCCGGTTTTTTCCATTGCTTTTCTTAAATTTGTTCTTGGGTCCCTTTTAATCTAATGCAACTTCCGAGTCAAATTCATCATAAGTGTGTGTGTTAGGTCTAAAGACGGTTTAGCTTCCTTCTATGGAAGGGAACATGTTTTATTCCCTTAAAGCTAGTCGAGTTTAATTATGCGGTGTGGAATATTACGTGGGGATCAACGGTGACCTATTGAGACTACCTGCGTAGTTGGATGGGAAGAAACTGGACATTACTATTACCTAAGTTGTGTTGAACACTAGAATTCAAACGCACAGACACACAATATTGTGGGATGCAAGATCAAGGCAGTGAAAGCATAGTGGTCTCAGAGGTCAGAGCCTGCAGTCACACAACTTGGTATTTCGGCACCTCCCAGAGAGGACGTTCGCTCCGACACAAACAACTTTGCAGTGTTGAATCAGAGACTAACAAAGAACCTGCATATAAACTTTAGTGCTACTCTCTCAAGCAGTGTCTAACAGGTATGGCATGGGAAAGGTTATACGAAAGTGGAATTAATGAAATGAGAGGAAATGAACCGAATTTAAAAAAGGAAAATCTAAATCAACTCTCGCCTAAGTTGCTAAGGAAAAATACGACAAAACGTATAACTAAGTGGATCAGTCATTGACACTCGAACCGAAGATCTCTTGTGTGCGAGTCGCAACCGCTACAATGTTTGATCTCTGCTATAATGCGAGTGAATTCAAATCGCTCGATTACAGACCACCACCACCATTTTGAAAATGAATTATGTATAAACACACGAAACCTATTCCATTATCACCTCCTAAGAAGAAAACAGAGGGCATAAACTAAACAGTATTTGACAAATAATTAACACGATTACCACAATAATCCCAGCATTTACCAATACTTGCTTTATACCTTGATTATAGACATAAAAACCCAAAGCTAGGAAATAACAGATACAGATTGCAGATCGAGAACGATCACCATAAACAGACCACATACGCACTCAGAACGCCGACACAATATAAACGCTATATACCTGACCTTCAATAATGTGTCGTATACAGGTGGACCATTTAAGTTGAGATGTACAATATCTCCAAAACTAAGCCTTGTAGAAAGAAATGTCTTTAATAATAGTTGCTTGATATTATAGGGGAAAATAAATACCATTAGTCGTGTATTGTTTGGAAGACGTTATGGTGGTCAATTTAGGGTTAATTTTATTTTTTTTAAACTGGAACCTACATTTTGTATGTTGTATTCTCATTAGAAAATGGTTTATAAAAAGCAGTGATGATTAATAAGGAAACAAACAAAAAAACGTTCGTTCCCAATTACCAAACGTAACTTGATCCCAAATGAGCATCCATGAATGGTCCAAACATTCATTGCCCTCTTCGTACACAGCCATTCAGAATTTTCGTTTTCATTTACGTTGGTGGAAGAAAAATTGCAAAGTGATTTATACAAATGTTATTTAGTTCTTTATGAGGAGTGAGATAACATAAAAAAGGTAGGTTCCCCATTTAAAAAAATTAATTTACCCTAAAATGACGATCACAGCGTTCTCCAAATAAAACACGACTTATGGCTTTTACTTGCCCCATAATATCAAGTAGATTTTACTAAAGAATTTCTTTCTACAACGTTTAGTTTAGGAGATACTGTACAGTCTGAGCTTAAATGGTCCACCCTGTATAGGCAAGGTCTAGTAGAAACAAAAAAGTGTTTCTGGGGGCTGAAGATTCAAGAGCTTCTTTATAGAAAAATAGTAATAAAACAACGTAAATTGCGCGAAAGTTATCACAATTTGACGTTATATACAATATTTCAAATGGTAAGCCATCCCTAATAACTTCAGATAGTACTTACTTATTTTACCTAGCTAATTCGACATTCCATCAAATCACTCAATACACAGAAAGGATACAGACCGTTCATCTAACCTTACATTTTCCATATGAAATCCCTCTCTTATTTAAATACAGGATCAGAAGACTCCATTTAACTCCTCCTAGACATATAATTAACTATTTGTAGCCAACATAACGTTTAGGGCATTAAACAAATTTAGTATAGTATCAAATTGGAGCAGTACATAAATTAAAACATCACCCGAGTCCTTACTGTATATTTTATAACGCAATCACTTACCATCTAAATCTACAAGAAGAAAAGGAAACAACGAGATCTCCTACACATCTCTCGCCAAGTAGATGTGCAAGCTACGAGATGTATAAGTGCTCGTACAATGCTCAGCCTAAAACTTCAACTTGGCGTTCAGAAGCGCGTTTAGAGCAGAAGACAGCGTTGACGAGAAAGTGGCAACGTGATGACGGGATATTATCAAAGTACTGGTGTAATATTTAGAAATAAAAGAACAAACAAGTTAAAGCAAGTTTTCTTAAACTTCCGGCCATGTTATGAGGGATTTAACTTTGCATCCGTATTGCTTCTGATGTTCAAAGTCCTTTGGCTTGGGTTTCTTCATCTTAAAAGTAAATAAGTTGTAGTGGTTTCTTTGAGGTTTTAGAGGTGAATTAACTACATAAATAAAACAGAAATACTAATAAATGATGGAAACCTGACTGTTAAGATTGTTGGCACAACTACCAAATACCATAAATGAAGAGATTTTTAACATCTTCTAAAGAATTACTCGAGTAATAAAACACTATACGAGTATTTTGAGCCACCATTCTTGACGAGCTGACAACGGCTTTTTTTGTTTCATTCTGCTTCAAATGAAATAGGTCACGGGTTAATTAGGGAAACTCTGAACAAGGATTCATCAACATTCTTTCTTCTGTGCTTCATTTATCCCTCTCCTACACAGGGAATTTTTTATTATAATTATCACGACAACTCCATAGCTGCTTAAATGACTAAGTGTCTCTCTCAGCGTAGGAAGTGTACTAGATACGTTGTTTATCCGACATTATCTGCTAAGTTTTTACAAAGGAAATAGAATCATAAAAGTGTAACGATGGGATGCAAAAATGTTTGTCTCAAGTAACTAATATAAATTTAAAAAACTATGAGAAGCATTGTATTTCAAATTAGATTAATGAATATTCTTCTTCCTATTTATTCTGAGAGGCTGAGAAAGGTTAAATTCTTAAAATGACCTCTAAAACACAGCGTTTTGGAAAACTGTTTATATAATTCTCATTGCTAATATATTAAACTTAAGACAAGTTTACTAAAACATAAAATATGAAAATAAGACCATATAATTAAATTATAAGTATTTTCGGCGATTCCTGAAGGTATCAGAGCTCCATTCCCAGCCGAAACTGGTTTATGGTCAGAGCTCTATTTTAAGAATGCCGGAAATAGATCTTCTTCCAACTTCATACAATATTCACTAATGTAGGAATACCAAAGCAAGCCCTTCGGTGCTAGGGTGTATTTTAGTTCTCAAATAATGCTGAAGACTACCAGTAGAATAAACAGTGACAACGTTCCGGTTAATGACGTCTATCAACTAAAGAGATGAACAAAATGCGGTTCATAGAAAAGGGAATGGACTTTTAGTACATTTAATAAACGTTGTAACATTCTAGTTAAATAAGAATGTGGTTAGAATATCCAATATCTATTGTTTTTATGTTTTTACTTCGCTGGTAACGATGCTCGAAATGCTGATCGGTGAGGCTTTTAGTTTATGAATTAATTTGGATTTTGAAAGCAACACACTAGTTTTAAATGTTTCTTCTTAAAAATAATAATAAATATACAATAAATATTTCTCATCATGTCATCGTTCTTACAGGGTTTGGACTTTAAGACTGTTTCTGTCTCACAACTTAACTCTTCTCCTCGGTTTTCCGATTTTATGGCATCCTGATATTTGATACTATAATATATTTGATATATCTCTTCTGCTATCTTATAGATTTTATGATCAAGTGTATCTATAGTTTTTTAATTTATTAATGAGAATCTTTATTTTAAGTTTTTCGCTTATATTGGCGTTTGGAATTTTAGCATTATTCATTCACAACCTTTCACCATTACTCATGGCGATACTCCTACCACTTGAAACATGTGAGAATATTCAATGTGCGTGCCAATGATACCTTGCCAAGGTAGCTCAAGGTTCAAGTTCTGTGGTATTGAATTTTGCAATGATTCAACTTTCAAACTATACAGCGTTGATGTGAAAAAATCTATTATCAAGAATAAATTAACTCTAAAAGAGGTCCACTATAAAGAATCCGTCACATTTCAAGCCTCCTTTGTGCTATAATATATCTAATATCGAGATTGTTTTCAAGGTTTACTCAGATATGTGAATCAGATGGGACGGTTTATGCCACCTCAGGGCATCTCCTTTGGTAGCTTAAGCGGTATGAGCATTAATAGAGAGAGCTGATAATAGATGGGTTGCATCCCGGTATTGGCATTTATTTCTCAAGTGTGATGCAATGTTGTAGCGTATTTGCCTGTACACGGCTAGAGTGAAAGAACAAATCGAATGCCTGGCATATTATTAATTACCCTCCCTAGGTCTCAAAATCGCGTTGTGGCACTGAGAAGGGCAATACACACTGCCGTATATGAAAATTGCAACACCAAGAAGGAAACGCATGAATTCAATGAATTCAATACAACAGGTTAGGTACATGAGAATTAACAAATGATAAACTTTTCAAATCTATACATGACCTTTGAGCCCTAATATTCAGTATTTGGTGTGGCCTCCATGCGCTGCAATTGGAGCTGCTATATGCCGTGGCATTAAATCAAAAAGGCCCTGAATAAGTTCCTGGGGGATTTCCCTCCACGCAGTTTGTATTCGAGCCACAAATCCGTGACATTGGTTACTGGAGGACCGTGACGCACCATGTGCCGACCAAGCATATCCCAGACATGTTCGATGGGCGATATGTTAGGTAAACGTGCAGGCCAGTGAAGCAATGGTACGCGTCCACTTCAAAGAAGGCTTGTACATTCCTCGCAATATATGTGGTATGTGGAGATGCCTGAAGCAGGGGGAGCAGGCTCTACAACCACCGTTAGGTAGCGGTTGCTGTTCAAAGTGTCCTCAATTCGTAGGAGGCGATATCGGTTGTTATAACCAATGGCGCCCTAAACCATCACATCTGGTGTTAGTCCGCTATTCGCTCAACAATGCAACTCTCCAGGTTTCGCCCTCCACGGTACCGCCGAACACGTATGCGACCATCACTGTAGGACACGTTGAAGCGGGTGACACACAGCATCCCAGTGACGGTGTTCACGTGCCCATTGCAGTCGGAGGAGCTTGTGGTTTCTCGACAATGGAATCCCACGTAATGGGATGCATGCAACCAGTCCAACCTGCGGCAGACGGCGATGAACCGTTGATGCAGACAAGTCCACACCTGTTGCAGTGCTCCAGCGTCGAGCCAACGCTGTGGATGAAGATGTACGGTCCGTTATGGCCATGCGTACAATATGACGGTCATCCCGTGCTGTGGTCATGCTCCGGGTCCAGTAAACTCTTCGCCGCTTACGACCTTCATCGATCCACTGCTTCCACACAAGCATCACTGTCGTAGAAGCATACCCTGTACTAGCCGAAATGTCACGGTATGACAAACCCGCTTCCCGCAGACCGATCATTCTGCCCCGTTCGAACTCGCATACCAATATGGTTCCCTTTGACGTCGACGAGGCATACTGGCACTCATTTTATTGTTTTCACCTTGTTTGACAGCTCTGCACTGACTACACTGGGCGCAACATTGACCTTGTCGGACGGATACGAGAGGGCTCTGCTCGGCCTACGTGTACCCATCTCTCTGCAAGCGTAATAACTTATTGCTTGCACACTCCTCTACACTTCCACCAAGTTTGATGTTATTCGGGAAACTCTTTCTTGATGTTGCAATTTTCACAAACGGCAATGGGCATTCTGTTGAGGTTAATGAAGTTATTGTATCCGAAATTAGCTCTAAAAATATGATGGGTTATATTCACATGCATTTTTCTACCCACTATCGTTTATTTTTATATTCTTACGAAAGCTTATTTTCCTGTATACTTCGCTTTTGAGATAAGCCTTTGCTGAAATAGATATATTAAGGCAGAAGGGTTTTAGTAAGTAAACCATCAAGTGATAAACCTAACTAAGGTTCGTGAGGGAAGGGGAAGCAACTGCGACCTTGCAATGTTATCTGTAAATAAATATGATGAATAGTTGAAGGCATTGCACCCTGCTTCGAAAGCAGGTAAATCAGAATTAAGGATTATTAGAATAGGGATTCTTAGATTAAGGATTCTTAGAAAATTTATTAAGGATTTCTACATTAAGATTATTAGAAGAAAGAAACCAATGTAGGTTTAGCTAGTAATAGTGTACAATTAGTTTATGAAATCTACGAATCAAGCATTCAAAGCTGTACATTTTTAAAACAATATCCGCTCTTATTAGTGTATGACAACTGATCTTCGAAAAATTATAATCCATAACTTGGTGCTAAGGAGGTTAAAGGTCCATTTTAATCTTCCTTCCTCTCTAATAATGTCACATGTTCCTTGTGTTTCATTGAATTACAATGCTGTTTAACATGATGCTTTAAGACGTGTTTTGAGCTGTATGTTACATCTGATGTTTTGGCATTTGTGCTGAAGTGTTCTCTATCACATTCCGCCACAAATTATGCTAAATCTGATGTATGAACTCTTATTTGCTTTAGGAATATTGCCACAGTTCTCCACTGGCGCATATTATGCAGCGTATAAATGGAACAGTCGCAACGAAACCGGCTGTTGGGGGAGAGGAGGGTGTCCGTCACAGTACCTGACGTCACCTATACTCCGTGCGGTAACAGGATTGTTCTGTTCACTTACTAAAACCCTCGCTGTATATTACACATGTCGTTGAAGGTATAAGGGAGATAGAGAATACCGAATCGAGCCAGATTTAATAAATAAGGTCACTTTGTGCTGGCTTAGAAATTCCACACTCATTCCATGATATAGTCAGAAACAGCTGAAAAGCAACAGTACTTAAAAAAATAAAAAGTTAATAACGTATATCTCGAAACGCCTGGAACTACAGAAAAGTTACTTGAAATAAATTTTCTGTCTTGAAGAGATCTACCTTTTTGTATGGTACGTGTTTGTCTATCTCTTTATGATTTACCGTTCATTGAACATCATGCAAAATTCTCTCCGAATGAAGAGAACTTCACAGGCTGTTTATTTCCAATAAATCGAAGATGTAAATTTTATTTGCCATGTAAGTATCTTAAATATGCAGTATTTTAATTAAAATCATTAGAAAAAAGTAGAAAATTTCGAAAATTCGTCATACCTTCGTGTCCCATCCATGGAAGAATTGTAGTCGCCGAATTTGGTACTCACCCTACTTTGGTTTTTGAGTTATGTTGTTCACAGAGGCACAGGCAGACACACATGGACCCTTTAGTAAAAACATATTTTTTATCCGGGGGCCTCGAAACTCTTCTTTTCCGGTGAAACTTCTACATTTAATTTCTGGGTGGCATACAATACGAGACTCTCTCTTACCTAATATAGGTAGGTGGCAGAGAAAGTAAAATTTGCAAAATATACTCTTATAAGCTTCTGAAATCCGAAATAAAGATCGCTAAGGACTCGCACAAATATACGTCTAAGGGATACACTGCCCTGTTTCTCAGAATTAATATAGTCTGTGATACCAGCCTTTTATATTTTACCTTTATTTGCTTACGCTTTGAAAGAAATAAAAAATGTGACTGCTATAAAAACCTTTCTTCTGTTTTCTTCTCTGCATCACTTTCATCACTCCGCATCGCTACGCTGTTTCTTTTACAAGAGATCACAAATCACATACATGGTGGGGAGATAGTGAAACATACAAAGAATCTGGCCTTTGAACATCAAAATGTACTGTCCATATCCAACGTCCTTTCATCAAAGACTGTCGATTTTTACAACACTACAGCTACATTTCAGTACATTATTTTTGTTCTTAATTACAGCGCTACTGAGTGTATGTAATCTAGCACTTTGGATATATTGCTTGCGTCTGTATCGCATAATTAACAAAAATTATTTACAGTTAATTTCAGTTTTTTTCGTTATTGGTCATTTACGCAGATCTACACAAATTTGAAGTTATAAATGTTCATTGGAAGTACAAGCTAAAGACCCTCGACTATATTACGTTTACTTTCTCAACCGCTTTCCTATGGTAGAGGGAAGAGGTGTTTCTTTCCACCCAAAACTTGGACAGTTATCCTAGATGTAAAGTGGATATCTTTAGGTGTGTAAGTATCGTAATTCAAAATTAAACGTAAGGTAAATATATACTTGAGTCAGAATGCTATTTAAAGACGCTTGACAAGGAAGTAATTTATTATTATTATTATGATTATGATTATTATTATTATTATTATTATTATATTATTATTATTATTATTATTATTATTATTATTATTATTACTCTACCATGTACCTAATAGGTAGTGCATTCAACCAAAATTTGAAAACCAAGATTTCACCAAAAATACATGTTTTGAGGCACCCTAAATCCATAAAAAAGCATTTTTGTAAAAAGCTCTACATGTATGTCTGTGTGCGTGTCTGTGAACAGTGTTAACACAAAAATAAAATCTTGGATAAATACCAAACTTGGTACTTAAGTTTATTATTGCCAAAGATGAGACACGTTCGTTTTCAAGAAATCGTCCACCCTAAACTGCCATTTACATGAGGATTTTTTGATTCTGTTTCATTATCCGAAAAATGTCCGAAACGATTTTGATTAAAATATATATTAAGGATATCTACATGAAAGATAAAATGTTTTTGAATTTTCTGGGAATACCTCTGAAGTTGTCTTCATTTGGAATGAAGAATCTTTTGTAGAATATTGTATAATTGTAAATTATAAGCGAAACGCACTAACAAAAAGGTGGATCTCTTTCAAATAAAATTTATTTCATAGAACTATTTTTGTACCATAAGCCATTTTCAATATATCCGTTATTAATGGTTCGATTTGTTCAATACTTCATTATCTTAATTCCTGTCGATGTTTAGTTGTTTCTCACGATGTCATGGAAATAGTATGGAGTTTTAAAGCGTCCAGTTCTTAAACACGTGACTATCGCAGTTCTCTTTGTATCCTAAGGAAATGTTTTATTGTAGCTATTTCTGAGTAGGTTTAAAAAGAACTAGATTGTAAAATTAACTTTCACAAGATAATTTGTATAGCCACTAATAAACAAGAGGGGGTAGATAAAGACATGTGAATGTAACGCTTACGATTTTTATTATGAAAGAGCTTCTACCTCAAACATATTTTTACATGGAAGAATTTGATCAACAAATACTCCAACGATTTTGATTAAAATATTGAGCACATTACATATCCATCCGTGTGATAAATGATACACACTTTTTAGTTTTTTGTGAATTTTCTATGTTTCATTTTACATAATTAGACAATGAAGGTGTAGGCAGAAGTTTAAAGCGAAAGTGTGCAGAAGTAAATCAAAGAACCGCAATATACATAATGGGTGCGGAAAAACAAATTGTATAAAAGTTGTGGAATAGAACGATTAAACCAAAATAAACATTTTGAGGATAAGAACAAGTGTCCACAGAAGCTTTTCCATTACACTACATGCATCAACAGTAAATCCGTCACATTAGAGTCGCCGATTGTGGCGTGTCATATAAACAAAACGCACCACGTGGGTGTATCGAATTATCGGGTAGTATACAATACTTCACTACCTACCATAAATATGCGGTAGATAAAGTATAAAACGATGTTGAAAAACAAGCTTTTATATGAATAATTCGTAAAACAGTTTAATATAAATTAATGTTATATGGTTTTAACACACGAGGTTTTTTTCGCTAGTCCTACGCAGCTTCCGCTGGAAAAATTCTTCCAGCACTATACATACACTTCCCTTAGAAGGCATGTGTTTTTATTTTATAAATATACTTTTGCGTTGGTTTGTTTTACGCTTTATTCCTTGCGTAAGTAAATATTAATTTGCCTCACTAACTTTTTACGCAAACCCAAGTCAGCACCGTACACGAGCATGCTGACCAACAACGCAACGTGCACCGAAATAAATTTCCCCTTACTTAGACATTGGTAAGCACAGTCGAAACTCCTGAAGCGTGCATGCCTCCTTTCCATTTATTATCCATATTGAGCATGGCGTGTCACCAGAATTATATTTTAAGTTTTAAAAGTTTTAAAGAGAATGAACCCTAATTTATGACGTCGTGACAGGACACGGTTAGCTCTTATCTCCGTTTTAGAGAGTCGCACATAATCCAGTATTTTTACGCTATGGAAGTAGCGAAATACGGAGGCAATCGCTCGACTCCCATGGAGGTAATCTCTCGTCATGATCGAGTAGAGGCTCCCTGTGGTCCGACCCATAAACAACAACTTCAGGGCACATCGTGCCAAAACAAACTTTTGACCCAAGATTTACTGTGCAGGCATCTCTGCGGATCTCTGGCAGCTTTGAAGGTAAACATGGCTTTGGCTTGTAGTAATGTGTGAAACAGCTAAACTTGGGCACGTGATTGAAGAGAAGAGAGTGTTCAAATTCTGGTTCACAAAAGCTTTATAGAAGCTTTATTTAAGTGTTGTTACTGAACACGAGTAATTGGGAATTGCAATAGTTAAAGTAAAAATAACAAATTGTTAATATTACGTTGAGATAATCAAAGTTTATGCTTATTGATATGAGAAAGATATTAGAATAGTTACTTAGGGGGGGCAAACAGTAGGGAAGTCTCTAAATTATTTTTCTAACAGATGAATTCCTATGACAATACCAGGTATGTAATTATATTTTAACCTTTTGAATGTGAAGGAAAACTTGGGCAATTACCAATGTAATGAGACACACGGATATAAAACCAGGATAAGGAACAATATCAATCTACCATATGTATACTCGAGTGCATAAAATGTGGCCCATAATGGAACGGAGATGTTTATATTGGTACTGACAAAATTTAGCCACACCCCTACCAACGAGACCACCCCTGTTTTTCGAGGATAATTCTGGCCGTTGGATTGGGAGGGTACTTTACCTCTCCCAAAGTAGGTATGTCCGAACTGTCGAAGAGTAACTACAATTTAAACCTTATATTTTCGTGCTACACTACCGTTTTCTTATTGCCGTTTAGTAGCGCAATAACTTAACTTTCGTCTTTGTATCGCTGATGACAGCTCTCGTATATGTAAATGTCATAGGTGCCAGTCAGTTTAACCACACATGCAAATGATTCTTTACACCTTCCTCTAGAAGGCCGAATTATTGGTAATTGTTTTAGGCTTTTCTTGTGTGGCAATTATGATGAAACTCTTTCATAGAGATGTATCCGAACCACGCCTCTATTTGACACAGATTATAAACATTTTTCATTGGTTAGTTTTTAATTTACTTGAATTGTTTTTCAGGCCAGACACTTAGAGAACTGATACCGGCTGGATGGAGTCAAACGGTGGAAACCTTAGGAGAGAAAAACCACTATGGCGATCTAAGGAAATGGGCCACCTTTATACACGGGCACGTTTAAGTAAATCAACAAATTCATATAATTGTTTTAATCTAAAGTTATACAGTAAACTTCCACATCAGACTACTTGATTCACAGAAAATATATTTAAAAGCAAATTGAAACAATAGCTTATTAAGAAACCATTTTACTGTAGTGAAAAAATCTTCACAACAAGCAAGTGTTACCTTACTTTTTTACCCTGATTTCATATTTTGTAGATTATAACCTAACTCAGATTTTAATACATCACTGCACTCAAATAATTGCATTTTATTGTACTGTAGGAGATTAGTTTGAATATCATGAGTTCCATTTTGAACATAACAGTGCAAGATTAAAGGTTGACATTAAATATCTGACAATTGTAAATGCTTATAAATTCTGTGTTCATTTTCACGAAGTCTATTACATGCATTCATGTTTATTGACAAATAAAGCTATTTATATTTCAGTCCTTATACCAGAAACAAGAGCATACTCTTTCTATATACTTAATGTTGGCAGAGATAAACTTTCATTACACATCCACACATTTAGTTGTAGATATAAGGAGGATAAAGCGATAGGTCGATTTTTGAAAAACGTCTCGCTATATGATGGTCTTGAAATTCCGTTCGCATTGCATGACCTCGAGAGAAACAAATGCATTACCACTAGCAGAAATCATGTGTTTTAACATTCACTATAATTACAAAGAATACCTAGGAAGTAATTATCACACATATTTGACATACATGGTGCGCTTTAACGAGATATACATTTTTTGTGTAGTAAGACTTTATCCCTTACGACTTACTAGTTATGCAAAAGCAACTTAGAATGAAAAGGACTTCATTGCATATTCCAGAAAATGCAGGATCGACACTTTGTCATGCATACGTCTTAAAATAGGGGACTTTAATCAAAGTGGTTAAAGACGTTTTTCATAAAATGAAAAATAACGGAATTCCATGTAAAAGATAGTTTGGAGACGGAGAATTTTCTTTAAATAGTATCGCATAGCATCCTTAGAAGACGCGAAAGTAAATATCAAGCATCGAAATACCAGGTATTTAATACGTTTAATTCTTGATCACGCTGCTCACAGACATACAAATACTTGTTTCTAAGCGTGCTGCTTTTGGATTCAAGGAATCCCAAAACATACTTTGGGTGGAGTACAGCACTTCTCGACTTACTGTTGTCAAGTAGTAGAGAAAGTAAACATCTCGTCTGTTACATTCATGCAACTTTCTCTAACCCCTATCGTTTATTAGTGGGCATAAAATTATTGTTAGGAAAGTTAATTTTTTATCTACTTCATTTTAATCGAGAGAAACCCCTGCAGAAATGGCTATGTTACACAGCACAGTAGAAAAAGAACAGACATAGTCACGTGTTTAACCTGGCCTTAAAATTCCATACTCTTTTCATGCAATCGCGAAAATCGATGTGACTTGAAAAGAATGATAAAAGCATCGAACAAATTGAACCATTAATAACCGATATCTCGGAAATGGTGGATGCCACAAAAATATTTCAAATAATTGTGCGTTTTAAAGAGATATACAAAAAAACGAACCGCACAAAAAGTGTATATCACTTAACGTTTCCAGTTTTACAACATTATACAAAATTTCTTTCAAATCAAGAGAACTTCACAGGCTATTCCCAGAAAATTCGAGATATACATTTTATTTGTCATTTAATATATGGTATTTTAATCAAGCTTTTATGAGCCATTTCTTATAAAATGAAAAGTTTTGACAAATATTCCATTTAAAGTGTAGCTTGGGGTGTGGGGATTCTTTTCAAAATCATCGTTTCGTATTTTTGGAAGATGCTGAACCCGAACCCCAAGTTTGGTATTTATCTGACTTTTCGTTTTTGAGTTATGCTCTTTACAGAGACGTGCTCGCACGCGCATACACACACTTTTCCTAAAAATGCCTTCTTTGGATTCAGGGGGCCTCTAAACATGCATTGCCGATGAAACTTCGGAATCTAATTTTTGGGTGAAATGCAATACCTTCTATACCTACTATGTACTTGGTAGAGGAAATAAAAATGAGATTCATTTTGTACTTCCAAAACAAACAGGTAACTTAAAAATCCGACATATAACAAGCAGAAATTTCTCTGCCATTTCCATTTTATAACTCTATTCGATGTTATACAGGGATTCCGGTCCTTACTGCTATGTTACACAGTACAGTACAAACAGAACAGCCATAGTCATATGTTCAAGCTGGCCTTAAAATTCCACACTCTTTCCATGCAATCGCGTGAAACAACAGATGAAAATCGATGTGACTTGAAAAGAATGATAAAAGCACTGAACAAATCGAACCATTAATAACCCATATCTCGGAAATGGTCGATGCTACAAAAAATTGTTTATCTTGCCTGAACATATCAGTGGACCGCGTTAGTAGTCCTAATTTCACTTCTTAAAATCGTATGGATGTCTTCCTCGATCCACTAAACGGTTCTTGTACTGAGTAAATACATTCCCATTGCCTCCATTTAGTTCGGTCACTGATGTTTATTTATTTTGAACGGAACTGGCATAAACTAATTACAATATTCATTATAAAATGTAACCATTTACAATAATATCTCATACAAAAAATATGAACAAAATTTATACTTGAAAATGGAAGTTGTGTAGAAAAAGAAAAGAATAAGGAACAGAAACAACTAAGGGAGAAAGAGAGTGTCATCGGTTTTTTTTTTTTTTGGTTTTTTTTTTTGAGTGGAGGAGAAAATGATTTAATTACTAACCCCAGCCCACATGAGAGTCGGAACTGGGAGTGAGGGACCCACTAAAAACTCCTCCACCGGAGTAGGAAAGGAGAAGGTTTGCAACGTTATCGCCGAAAGCATCCGCGCATTCGAAGGTGATGGTTGAAACTGGGCCGCAGTGCGGTCACCAGGGGAGTAAGGAATTCTTGCTGAGAGACAGATTTGACCAGGACCTAGTCTGCCTCCGCAGCGAAGTAAAGGATAAAATAGTGTGATTCCAGGTGATATTGTGAAGGATTAGTCGCGCTTGGATTTGCGATAGGAGAGGATTGAGAGGAGTGTGGCATCACGTGGGTTTGCAGGAAATTGCGGATGAGGATGTAGCTTTCTCGAAGTTGGTTGAAGTGATCATGAAGTCCCTTGATGGCGTTATTTGTTGTTCTTTGGAGCTCTCGAATCCCCGCGACTGAGGCCCCAAGGGCACCCAGTCGCGTTGATCGGTCGTCGCTGCCGTCGGTGGAAGTTTCAACCAGGTGGCACTCGATTCGTTCCAGCTTGCGCTGGGCAGACGCGAGCACCCCCACGTCGTCTTGCAGTTCGGTGATTCTATTGGAGAGTGCGCTGATGACCCTGGCTGAGGTTTGCTGCTTAGCTTCCACAGCCGAGAGACGTGTTAATTATGCAATTTTTAAGCTCAAATTATATCTTAACCTGCTAATAAGTATTAACTGTACTTTCTTTGAACTGAATTTCAGGCTCGAATATAAAAATAATGAACTTTGTTATACAAGTGCATTTAATTCTATTTAATGGTGAATTTTGATGGATTTCTGCTTTTGCTCTGGGGTGAAAAAAGGTTTTTTGAATCTACTTATTTGGTATACAAAAGAATGTGTTTGTAGTAATATTCACATCTTCAACAATCGAATGCAGACTTTATATAGATATAATCTCAATGTCTTTTCTGAAATTTAAAGCTCTAAATTTAAAATTTTCTACAAGGGCTTATATACTAGCATACCCAAGTATTTTATACAGTAATTTTTTTAAAAAAACTTCATTTTACTTTTTCTATTATATGTTCTATTAAAGTTTTACGGTCTTAGGAGTCCAAATGATAGATGCATATTCAAGATCTTGTCTAATGAAGGAGTTTTTAAGTAGAATTAAGGTTTTTTCTTTAAATGTGTACGAAATTTTAATAATGAAGCCTAGGAATTTTAACATTTTCTTACGATTAATTAATGTGTTTGTTGAATCTCAGATGTTGAATGTTTCCGGTTTCTTTTCGTGTGTCTTTCTGAAGTTCAGATGATGTGCGAGGATGTTTGGTTTGTCTTGTGCTTTAGGCAACCATAAACATAAAAACCACAGGTTTTTAAGTATTGGGAGCATGAGAGCCCTGCATCAACAGGAAGATAGTGATGACTAATTAAAGCATTTCCCTAATGTTACCCATCAACTCCTCTGCCGTAATCTTGTTAAAACAACCCAAATGATTAAAAATGGGGCCGTAATTGTCTCTCTCTCTCTCTCTCTCTCACACACACACACACACACACACACACACACAGAGAGAGAGAAAGAAAGATCATGGTGCCGTAATTGTCTCTCTCTCACACACACACACACACACACACACACACACACAGAGAGAGAGAGAGAGAGAGAGAGAGAGAGAGAGAGAGAGAGAAAGAAAGATCATGTCTTGAACGCCAAATTCTTTTAAGTCCTACACGCCACAGCGCCTTGTTTACACCATACGCAATAAAGTTGTGTTGCCGCAAGTTGTTGTACGGCATTGTTAAACATGCCTCCTTCCATGTGTCTTCTCTGTAACACTGTTACAGAAAAGACACATGACAAGACTCAGCTTCCTTCATTTGCAACGCGTTAAGGTTACTTCTGTGATTAAGACCGCAGGTTCGCTTCTCGCATGTATCGAATATCTTTTTTTTTCTTTCTGGTGTTAATACTATTTAATCAACACATAGGACTATTTATTTACGATATACTGTATTTCATATAAGGCATTTGATAAGGTTCATAATATAATAGTTATTTCGATGCAAAATACGCAGCTTCACAATTTCATTATGGTCGCAGATCTGTATACTCATGGATATCAAGGGAGGGCTTAAGTGTGTTGTGGCAACTTGGCGATACAATGAACGGTGCGTAATACAAGGCAATGCTTGAGAATATTTTGTTTCCTTTGTGAGGATGAGATATCCTGATGGAATTATTGAATCCGTACAGGATAATCACACTGTCCATAAATGTCGAAAGCTCTCAAACTGATTCTCAGAGTGTTAGGATATCAGAGGGACCGTTGATCAAGGTGACCATTGAGCTCACGGCACAGACCATTCTACAGTTCTTGCATGTGCGTTGTGAACAAAGCTGTTGCGAAGGTACACGAAGCCTTCCGACCGTCACATGGAATCTGGGGATACTCATTTCTTTTTTGTCCACGGGTGTACGTTTCTCCACTTTCAGTTTACTTGCATAAAATCTGACAGATTATACGTATTGCACTGCAAATAGGCAGGCAGGCCGTCAGATTGAAGAAGAGACCCAGTCTTGACCGAGAGGTACACGAGTATGTTCATTTCCTCAAAACTAGTTTAAGAATGCAGAGATAGGCATTTAATAAGACATAAATGATTACATAAAATTAAGTGTTTTGCTTTATTAATTGAAAATAGCACTGATATAGTATTTTATAAGAGTAACGAATACACATCATATTCTGAAGATAATTTGTCTCCTGTTTTTACCGAAGAGGAAGTGGAGTTACTAGAGTTGTAATATACCGTGAAAGCTGAACAGGATTTAGGAATATTTTACGCGCTATGTCGCATGTATGCCGATGTTGGAGGTCGGCATTTTAACAAACTCTTTTAAAGCCAGTGATATTAAACTTTATTATTCTATAAAACAAGTAACGTTAATTTATTTTTATGATCACTGTTTGGACTTTTATATTCATTTCTATGCGCTTTCATTAAGAGGGAGACGCACTATGAGAATAAAGAAATATTGACTAAAAATTCTGTTTTATTTTTAATACACATTTGTTTAATCAAAGTAGCAGTTATTTTTAAAATTCCAACATTTTACAACACCAAAGAACCGAACAACTTTAATTACGTACACACTATTAGTGTCTCAGAATAATTAAACTTAGCTTTTTTCGAAAATGGAAAATTTTCCGTTTTTTTGTCGCTAACATAAAGCAACTCCTGTATAATTACACGAAATTCATAAAGCATTAGATAATGATGGTGATGGTAATACAATAACCATAATAATAATAATAATAATAATAATAATAATAAATCAAAAGAGGAATTTTATAGCTTTTTTCAAATTAGTATACAATTTCTTACCAAAAGCTATAATTTGAACACTTTGAAATTGCATAAAAAATAGTCATAAAATTTAATTTACTAACAATTTACAGCTTTTATATGCTTGCATTTAAGTCCGAGATTAAGTCCTTATGCGAAAGGATGCTGAAATTATTTCGTATTTCTTATGTTAAAGATTTTTTTCTATTCTTTTCCTAACATGGGTAATGTATGTGTGGTGCTGAAAAGAAAACCACCGTACCGCCTCAGATTTCTAGAGTAGAGAAAGTCATGTGAGTGTAACATCAGATTTTTAGGTATTATCTACATTACAGTAGTTTTCTATAGCCCTTTCATAATTTATTCTTCTATAAATCTCTATCCTCTGCATTTTCATCTTTTGGTCCTCTAGACGCCATGTTTCTTCGGGCCTCATGTTCTCGGTTTTCCTCAGCTTTCCATTCGGCACCACTCTTACTACTCTTGATTCCCATTCTTTTCTCATGGCAAAACCATTTTAATCTTCTCTTTCTATAATTTCCATTTCATTACTTTTTACATCCATTATTTTCCGAATTCTGTATTTCTAATTTGATTCCTTCTTGAGATTCGAGAAGCCCTACACCAAAACTCCATCTCTGTTAATTTATTTTCTTGTTGACTATTCATTGTTATAAATTCTGCTACATACAGTAATATACCTTGTATATATTACTGTTATAAATATTCAATTGTGTTTGGAAACATCTGCAAGCATTTATGCTCTAGGTAGTATTCCAAATACATTGTACAATTGCTTAAGCAAGCTCTGGGCATGAATTTAACAGCATTTTCAGGCAGTATACATTTTTATCTGCATAACTTGTTCCAGTTTGTAATGAAAATCTTCATATCCTTCAGAAAAGAAAGAAAAAATAACCATATTAACAATTCTGAAAAAAATGGCATCTTTGTTTTACTTTCACTTATATTTTTAAAATTCACTGACAACGCTTGGCCAGTCGGTAGAGGAGTTTACAACCTCTGGAGGGGAAAAACATCCTTATCCCATTTTCTTCATTCCGATAGTTCATACTTTTGTTTTACCTAAGCAAACATTCCATAAGCATACTTTAATTTTGCTATTTATATTTTAATTTTAAAAATATTCCATGAATTGCGATGAATTTCCGAATTGTATTGCAGTTAGTATAATTTTCGCAGTTTGAGTCAGTCGCGCATTCTATCGCATTTTCAAAACACATTATACCGTGATTTAGAGGGTCATGAAAAATGAAATTATAAGACTACACGCATCTATGAGCATTTCTCAATATATTGTATTTGCAAAAAGAATTAAAAAGATAAATAAATAAACAAAACGTTTTTAGTAGTTCTGCCCCGCGCATTTTTAAAGCATTGGCTTTATTTAATTTTCGGAAGATCCTCTGCTTGTCTCCTGGAAAGTATTCCTGATAAGAATAGCTAAACAGGCTGTAGAGCGTCACTTTATTTCTCGTTTTTATATTAACCACGTTTTATAAACCTTGCTGGCTCTTCGCTTTCGGGTTATTTACTACTGGAGCTGATTTTCCGTGCTAACGTAGTTACGGCGCGTATTATAGTAATGGATA
Source organism: Deroplatys truncata (assembly GCA_030765065.1). Lineage (NCBI taxonomy): Eukaryota > Metazoa > Arthropoda > Insecta > Mantodea > Mantidae > Deroplatys > Deroplatys truncata. The sequence continues at coordinate 114,110,078 of CM060986.1, forward strand.
TGGGGATGCCTTGCCGTCGAAACGGATAGTTACGCTTTTTTTATATCTCAACACTGTGACATTAAACAGAAATATATGGCACAAGAGATAAATGATAGCTGGCAGTTGATAACGGACATTTCAGGTCATAAACTAACAAAATAAAACAGTTGCAGCTTATCCTTCTCTCGGTTATTAAAAAAAGGCAACGTTTTTGGTCTGAATTGCAATTCTAGTGGAGATAACATTGATGGGGTAGGCAATAAACTCCCTCAGTCCAATACACGTTGCGGCCATTTACACTGCCGCTCTAATGGGGAAAATACGGTAGTATAATGTTTGGAATAAGGCAAAACATTCGTCTAATATCTCATAAACTAGATAAAAGGTTAGACTTCGTTTACACGCTAGCAACAGTGATGGTAAGTGAAGTCATTACTTCTTATTCCTCTTTGTACGCTTTTTTTCTTCCATTATTCTTTATAGTTAGATTTATAAATTTGTAAAAATATTTATATTACTATCTACCAGTTACTTTAAGTTATTCACTACGAATATTCTTATAGCTATCATTTAAATTAGATACCATGTCAAATAGATGTGAATTAGCCATTCTTAGGTTTCTTTAACTGTGCAACCCAGGATTATAGTCTTAACAGAAAACATTGCCTCGTTTACCATGTGCTGATCGCACCTTCGTTTCATTCTTACTGAGTCATTCCAGCTAACAATTTACAAATAATTTTGGTAATTGCCATTGAGCTATGTTGTTTGAATTCGTATTAGGCGCCGTATGAGGCGTGCTGGTTGTTTTCGGTGCCTGGTTCCCCTCGGGTTCTATTCTGCCAGTGCGACAGGACTCAGTTTTCCTTTGGCGAGTTTCTTGTATGGCTTAAAAAGCCAACTATTTAAGTTGATAAGTGGCTCTGACTGGCTTAACCACCAAGGTATGTACCTTGCCATTTTTCGTTAAGCAGATGTTTCGGCACTAAAATACAGTTATTTTTCAGGGAGCTATTAGCGTGATTTACGTTTGCTATCTATGTATCATTGATTTTATATCTGCTGGTCATTGGATTATTGTATGTGTATAGTACGCGAGTTTCCTCAACCTTTTGGGAGTATTTAATTTCAATTCTTGTTATTCTCGAGAATAAACCCTAATTGTTAAGTGTTCGAAGTTTATATAAATTGTTAATTTGCCTAGCTTTTACCTAAATTGTTACTTTGTTCAGAAATATTTAAATTGTTAATGGTTTAGAGTTTATCTAATTGTCTATATTTAGTGAGAATACAAATGTGATCATACATTATTTTATAGGGAGTTTATTTGTTTAATGGCCAGGCAAGCGTGAGGTGAAGAGCTAGAGTGATCGATCTAAACGAAGCAAACTGTTATGTATTTATGTTAAGATAATTTACCTTATCTTTCACTGTGCCATAATCACGAGATATATTTTAACTCATGTTATAACATAATGTTGCTGAAAACTTGAGTGTATTGAAATGATGTGTGTTCATGCTGGGTATGACGATGTAAGTATATTGCTCTGTGGCAAACATTTGTTCATTAAACCCAGTATATCCGAATTTGACTTCAGCGAACAAATACTTGGGGTACAGTCCTGTCATCTGTATTGGTCTTGCCATTACCCAAATACTTTAGATACCTCCATTTTAGTAATGTAACAGATACTGCGACAGAGTGAAACAAAAAATTCTTCTGCAGCTATACTTCTTGTAACGTTTATTCCTTCGTGTGCTTAACCAGAATTAATAATTACATGTTGAACAGGTGCGAAGAAGCTGTAAAAAGCTAATAAAGATAGAATTTAATGTAAATCTGAAATCCAGACATTACGAAAAACACAGTTTTGAGCATATCAGAACAATAAATCTGGTAAATAGTTTATTATCGCTCAAAAACAACGTAGAGTGAAGGTTAAAATCGATACTATAATATATATTCAATTTAAATGTTTTAAGTACTGGTTATCCATTTAATATTAGTTGAAGCCCATCAACGAGAACACAACAGATGTTACTTATGTTTCTGAAGAAAGTGTTGATGTCATAAGTTCTGTACTTTCACAAAATATACAATGGAAAAATATCCAAAGTTTAGCCCAAAGAAGGAATAAAGTGGGTAAAAGATATTAATTCATTATTTAGATTTCACCCTTTCTACCACTTTGAAACACGGAAGAATGCACCATTATACTACTGAGGAAAGCTTTTATATTCCTACACATGGACCGTTTCATCTGAAATACTTTAAAGTGAAGGAGAAGTGTATTTTGAGACAAACTTTGATTTTATTTTGATTTATGTAAAATCCTTATGTTAAAATGTATATTAATTTCTTAAAAGTTAAGCAGTTACATCAGTGAAAGGTTAAACCGAATTATTTAAATCCAACTTAATTTGCATTCCTAAAGCCTTAATTTCATACTGGTGCGTAAATACATACATTATATTTTTAATTGGAGCAATTACGATATTTTTCAAATGAACTTGCTTTCAAACTATAGAAAATAACTTTAGCGTACATTTTAAATTTCTATAATTTAAATGCGATCAAGCATAAATTTGTTATTTTAGTGGTATCTGACAAATATTGGTCGAAAAAAATTGAAGTAGTAACTTATTTTACACGCGGGAGGTAGAAACATGTAACTAGTGTAGCATTTTCACGTTCTTGGTCAAGCAATATGTTGTATGGATGATAAACTTGAGAATGCTTACTATGTACTCTGGGTATTGATTCATCTTATTACAGGAAGAGGCACAACTCAATATTGATTATGAAGACCAGCACAGGAGTAACTTGTGGTGCTTTTAAGGGCCAGAGCCTAATGTTTTATTTCGAGTAACTCTAAGTAACATCATTAACTGTATTTTTTGTTTATATTAATAAAGTATTTTCAACTAAAATATCTGTTCATGGTGAACATTTCATCACAATTATTGCCCTATGACAAAGCAATTACATGTATTAGCCTTGTGGGCTGCAGCCTAGTGTTTCCATATCACTAAGCTGGAGGCAACGTCAATATCATTGCTGTTTTTCCCTATAATAAAATTTTTAACGTGTTCTCTAATGACAATATCAGTAGTGGAGATAAACGTGGTTGTAGAACAATAATTATTTGCGTTTATTTCCTTTGTTTCCCATTAGCTTAAGCAAAGTATTTGTAACATCATGGCTAAAAAGTACGACTTGATTCTCCGCAGACAAACCCTGGTATTAAGTATATTAAAAGCATTTCTTGCGAATCTTTAATAGCAACAGGAAATAAATAGAAAAAATAAAATTTCGTATGCATAACTTTTAGACTAATAATGTCAAAGAAAGTTGAGCGACTATCACACAACCGATGTTTTTTTCTTATTAAGGGTGCTAATTGACAAAAATGAAGAAATGAATCAGTTTAATTGTGCAATTCTATATGTTCGATGTATTGTTTCATTATAATTATTATTATTTATATTATTATTGGAAAATTAATCTTTTAAAACAAAAGACGTTTATTTGTCTGAAAAGTGACTGAAATCTTCTTTAAAACTTAGTTTATATTACATTACACTATACAGCTTTAAGAATTTACCCTCCGAAGCTGGGTCTGAAAACCAGCATTTACTTTACAAATTGTACTATCTATTCCACAAATAGATACTTCGTTGTAGCTTTTGCTTTGCAACAGCAATTCAGACATCAACCTCCAATGTGATTTTGTACCACAGTTACCGCAGATCAGTAGCCTTCAGTATAAAACGGTTGGTAGCAAACTATTATTTAACGCCAGTCAAGTACCAAAGTATCATTCCCTTCTGTAACAAGGTCTGGGAATGACTGTCAGCGTCACACAGTCTCTGCCAGTGTACAAATATGTTTTCAGTTAAGTTGAAAGTGTTTCCGACTGAACGGTATGCTTTTAGTGGAACTCGCATTTAGAAAATGTACAGAAAACATAAAACAAAAACTTACACAGCAACCTTCAAATTCAGGTTAAGGTTTGGCAAAATATTATTTAAAATTTAATAAATAAATTTCGTAAGACGGTTCTGACCAAGACGCTGCAAGAAGTTCTAGAGATGACTATTTCTTTTGCGGTGCTGCAAAGTCAGCAGCGTATAAACATAATCCGAAAACAATAGATGAACTAAACTTGGCATTAATAAATTGCACTAATTCAGTGACAAAAATATGTTAGTAAAAAGATTAATAAAATTAATCGTGTGAATATATGCCTTCAACAGAATGTGGGAGCTCAACATTCTTGATTTTATGTGTTTTCTCTTTCTACTGCTTTCTCCAAAACCATTCAAAAAAGTACACCGCTGTAACACCTGAAATGCATAGAACAGACATTTCCATATCACTCCTACTACACCATTTAATTACAACACTGTATAAATACCTCCTTAAGACATGTCTTAACTTGATTAAAGCTTCTATGGATTCTCTTGCCTTGATAAAATGTACACAATAAAAAATTAAACAATAACAATAAATAACCACCTGTGCTTAACTATACTGTTAAGCTTGATAGCACGTGGAAAGGCTGAAAAGAAGGGCAACAAATATAAACTGCAAGTTTCCCTTGTGTTACTTTGGTGAATTAGCCTTTCTTAAATTCATAAAATATAATATTCACGCCTCGCAAATGCTGTCGTTGAACGCCCAGAGAATAATTTGTGCATGAACCAGGTAAAATCCTGCGTTCATTCTTATTTTGTGTTACAACTATGAGCAACCGAACACCACCACCTTACCAGGATTACCGTCTTCTCTTAACAATACTGGGCGTTATTCTGAATCTTATAGTTCAATTTTATAAAATAAATAAGTGGATAAATTGTGAATATTATTAAAATAACTATATGTTATAAAATAAGAACTGCTATCTCTAAATTGATATTATACCAATGTTCTGGAATGAAGAACGGAATTATGACACAAAATTAAGTTTTGCTCAGAATTGTTCAGAAAAAAATACAATTGAAACAAGAAGGCAAGATTTGTTGCTGCTGGATTTCACATGGAACGTCCTATATGTGAAAAAGGAATGCACACTCCAGTGCAGACCTCATTGTCTCTCTACATATTGTTCTGTCACTTCTGTTGCCTCCTCTTGAGATGGTACTTCTATTTGTATAAAATGATAGTTAAATACAAGATATTAATAATTTACTTATGCTCAGTTTAATCATTTTCCACAGTTTTAACCTCCAAAGATTCTGTTATGTACCAGTGTAAATCCCTTACGAATTCTATCAAATTGGTAAATATTGAAGCATAAAGGTCGTCGATACCGGCCTTTGTTTTTGCAACATTTTCGGCAGAAAATATGCAAACTGTCCGTTGTCAGTCTAGTATTATCGGAATGCGGGTGGAGAGGCAAGCGTCATGTCTTTGTATTTTGTACGGTAATTATTGACGGGAATATAGAAATAATCAAATATAGACATTATTGTAAAATACAGAAATAGGCAATTATAATAAATAATTTCGGTATATTAAATAAAATACCAATGTAATAAGCTTGAGTTAGAATGTTTTTTTGGGAAAAGAAAGATAATCAGCAAGTCAAGTTAACCTAAATCATTAGCGACAGCTGAAGTAGCGAACGCATTAGCTTAAAGATTCTGAGAATTCAGTTAGGTTATAAGCTCAGTTAGTTTGCAGGTTCACGTAGGCCCAGAATTCCGAAAAAGAGATGTGAAAGGTATTTCTGAGATTTTAGCCAAGTCCCATGGTAACAAAGTTAAGAGGCACACTTGGGACTTTAGCGCGTGAAAATAACTAATTTTCTAATGAAGTAGACGAAACTAAAAGTAATAAAGGCGTGCTTTATCAGATTAGAGAGTTACTTTGACTCAGGTACCGTCGTGTGATATTTTAAGCTGTTAGCCATGTGCTTGTGTGAGTACGATTTCGCGGCTATTACGGGAGGTCCCTCCGATAAGTATTTTAGCGACTCACGGCAAGTTAGGCTTCTTTTATTGCAGAAGCAGTTGTTTCCAACCATAAATTTGATACTGCAGAAGGTAGCAGATATAATAATTTAGTTGTTACAATTTCGAATGCTACGGTTCATAATCAGTTTAATTCTTTGTATTCAAACGGTCGGCAACCGACTTCAAAAGCCTAAGTACTAGATCACAAAAAATTTCTTAGTCAATTTAAACTGTGCTGTTCTTTAACCATACGCCCACGCATGCCCATAGAGAAGGATCCCAAATATCTATAACACTAGAGCAGCTGGTGCACGAGACAACGGACGAGCTACAGATCAGGGCAGCAGAGTCAGCAATGAACCAAGTTAAGTAAATTGCTTAAAAGTGACGATCATCTTCTGTTTCATATTCTAAAGAGACTCCCTAACTATGGGAGAAGCTGTTTTTGTAGCGAACACAGAAAGAAGTAGTTATCGTTGAAATATTTAAGTTTTAGGCAATCGAAGGTAGATAGATTCTAGCAGAAAGCAAATGAACTAATGAGGATCAAACAGTATCTGACAACGCGTATGAGTTAATGAAGGTTGAAATGATGGACTACGTGTATAAGGCGAACTTGGTGCTGCTTCTACTCATTCTGCGAGTACGGCCGCTTAACGTCGCAATGTAAAGCGTCCATTGTTTATTCGCCAGTGCTGTCGCGAATTAATAAGCATCAGTGACTATAAGAAAGTGCGCATCATACACATAAGAAGAAAATTAACAAGTAGCAATTTAACGACAACAGTTAGCGGCACAAATAATAGTGAAATTCGCATTCAGAGGAAGTTATAGTGCCGGAGCAAGAAATAATTGGCGTCGGCAGACTATAAGAATGGGTTTGATATGTTTACGTGAAAGAAGGTTGTGTACCTGATAAACAGTATTACAGCATAATAGTCGATGTGGAGAGACGAACAAGATCGTACAGACAACTTGCATTAACAAAGAACAGTTGTCGGACAAATGAAGTTACGCTGGTGTGTGTCTTACAGTGCACCTGAATATCACCTGACACCGCGTTTCCTTCACCCGTCTAAGCTATCGTTTACAGCGGAAGACAACAAACAGACGAACCATGACATAAGTCCTTCCATCGTTTTGAGAACGCCGAGGAGATCAGGGAGGTCTTCTCCTGAGTCGAATATAACCACACCCACTCAACTTCGAGTAGTGGCTGACCACCGACGGAAAACTCTACACTCTACGTTATTTTGTGGTCAAATGTCCATCTGTGAAAGATGCGCACCGACACTTCATAGTAAATATCAGAATTCTCATAAATACGTTATGGGATATCATTTTAATAATTAATGCAAAATAGTATTCCATATCAACAGTAAAATAACTTAGGTCTTGAAATAATGATGAAAGGGTTTAAATCTCTCTGTTAGCTTATCATTGGAGTTCAGTCTTAGCAAAACAATTTCATAAAATTCTGTTAATCAGATCCGAATCCCAGGTATACATGCGAAGGGTTCCAAATTCCTAGTTTCTTTCCGCTATCATATTTAAGAAAATAATAGTATCGAGCTTGTCCAAAGAATACTAATGGAACGCAAGGCAATATTTATCTTATTATAAGTCCTTAGTTTTAAAATATAATATTAAACGACATTATAGATTTAAATAAGAAAATCTGCAGCGGCTACCACTTCATTTTATTCTGGAAACAAGAGGTAGATCTTTAAGATTCAAAACAAATACTAGAATCCTTCGTGGCATGCAAGAGACTTGTGTGGCGTCGTACAGGATACCTGGGTTTCTCAGAGAACAGTATCCAAAACATTCCGGAGATGCTATAAGGGAAGCGTATTTGATTGGATCAGATCTCTGGTTCAATTCTAGCAGCTAAAGGAGAACGGCAACAGTGCTATACATTCCCTGATGCAACTGCGGCTTTGATTGTATGCATATATGAAGAAACGAAATTACTTGGAGACGGATGCCGTAATAGGAAGGGCGTTCCAGCTTTAGTATGCAAACCACGTTCAGTGTTCTTGAAATGTGTGTGTGAAATCCTCTTTATTTTTACTGAAACACTTAGAGAATTTTATTTTATAAATCTTCCAATAATTATGGCTTGCCTTAAGATAACATACATATGATTTTATCAATTTAAAATAGAAAAATATAGTAATAATAATATAACGAAATGCAAATATTTATTTACACAAACATGTGTCTATATGCTTTATATAGACGGCTTTTAAAACAGCCACTAGATCCCTGAGAGTGGCTAAGATCAGTCAGTAATAACTGACGGAGAAAGTGAAGTTTTTGGAATAAATTTTTCATGAATACTGTGGCACTCCCTCTAGCTCCGATCGTAATTCCAATACTGTCGGATGCTAGGCAGAGGCGTAAAGGTTTACATGAAACATTAAATTAATTTTGAGTACCCAGCACGTGCGTTGAGGGGACATATTCTCACTTAGCTGCGGAGGACCGAAACGTGGTGTGGAGGTTAAGAGAAAGACGTGGGTTTTCACTGTACAAAATCCATAACACAAATCTACTTACACATCCCTAGATTTATTTCCCAACCTTTTGGGGTTCCTGCATTATTAAATATGAAAGGTAAGGGGAGATGTCCACCGATCTAAATAGGCCAACCTGCGCGCACGATCCGCTTCCCTCGGAATTCCCACCAAAACGCATGCTCTATCCCTGCCACTCGTGGCTAGCAAAAACTTCCAGCCAGTAGTGACGAAAACAACAATATGCCCGGTAATGGCACTGAAAAACGAGAATGAAACCCCCAAACTATTAATACGCCACAATACTTCTATCAATTTTTAAATCCTCAGCTGAAATTCGGTGTACATAAAACGCACAATATGCAATATAAGTTAAAATAACTTATCTCGTAACTTTTGCAATTTACTACATATTTTCTACTGCGGTTTTTAACTATCAAGCACACCAAATTACAGTCTTTTAAAAGAACACTCAATTGTTTCGTTATTATTAAAATGGCATATCTTAAACAACCATTACCGAACAGGATGACTCAGGCGGTTACGTCTGTGACCAGCATTCAGAAGGTCGTGAGTTCGATTCCCGTGGCAGACCTTCCTGATCCCTGGGTTTCTTCGGGGTTTCCCCGAGTCGTCGGGCGAATCCTGGGAAGGATCGTTACATTTCCGAATTTTCAGTCCCTCCATTTCATCTCCATTCGTATCTCACTTCACCTTTCATCTGTTGTCTCTTTCAAGGTTGCAAGTGTCGGCGGGAGGTCTCCCCGGACTGCGAGTGGTCTCGGGCCACTCAGGGTATGTGTAAGACCACAGAGGGGAGGGGGTCGGCTGCACCAGCCAGCCCCTGGGAAGTGCAAATTTATAAATGTAGGGACTCTGCCCTCTGCCCGTCGTGCTTCCTGGTCCGGCCACCCTCTGTCTCCTCCCATCTCATCCCTCCCTACCGTGGGCGTCACATAAGGGTCCTAGGCACTAAAGCTCTGCATAGGTCGAGGTGCAAAGTCCCCCTCCACTTTTAGTCATGTTCTATTGTTAAAAAACCATTTGCGGAATCTGCCTAGATGTTAGCGTTTCCAAACAGTCGCCGATCAAAAATGAGTTCACGTGCAGTAATAATTTCTACTGCTTTGTTGCGGAAATACTGCAAGATACATCTGGGAATTACTCTTTATGGGATTGTAGCACTATGGTCGCTATCACGGGCAAAACCTTAAAACTAACGAAGAAATTCTACGCTCGTGTATTCCTTAGTATGCTCATATGGGATATTAAACTGAACTTCATGTTTTCGAAAGCACAAACAATTCCTGTTATACAGGGAAAGATGTTTCCGTGTAATTGAGTTAGAGGATATATTTAACTTCAATTATGGAAGCATACATAATCATCTTTACCAGCATGTTCATTATTATTTTCAATGTCAATTTTCAACGATGTCTCAGCAGCCATCCTTTTCCAGGATTTTCAACCTCACTTTAAAAAAATGGTTTATAAAATGAAAATTCTAATTTCAGATAATGTATTAGTGACTGTGAATTCCTAAATGGTTATTGTCTGCAGAATTTTGAGTATAAATTCTTTGAACACGGCGTAAAGTTCTATAGAAGAGTTTTGTGAATTCTTGGAAATACTATCGTAAACTTTAAACAGCTAGCCTATTACTTTCTCAAAGACTTGGTTTGTAGAACGAGTGATGCTCCGTTAAGTGCTTAGATGCACCTTTTTTCTTGCACCATTAAAGGTATGAAGTGGCAGTAATTCGGAATTACATAAATATATTTGATTCAATTGTACAAATAACAAAAGAGAATAGTGCACATTAAAAACAAAGATCAAGTGTTTAGTATTCTATTACTGCAAAACTGCTTCTAAATGTAACCAAATACACTGCCGTTTGTGAAAATTGCAACACCAAGGAGGAGACGAATGAATTCAATGAAACTAATACTACAAATTAGCTACACGACAAGTAATACATGATAAACTTTTCAAATCTATATATGACATTCGAGCCCTAACATTCAGCATTTGGTGTGACCTCCATGCGCTGCAATTAGAGCTGCTTCGAGCCGTGGAATTAAATCAAAAAGGTTCTGAATAAGATCCTGAGGGATTTTCCTGCATGCAGTTTGTATTCGAGCCCACAAATCCGTGACACTCGTTACAGGAGGACCGTGACGTACCAGATGCCGACCAACAATATCCCAGACATGTTCGATGGGCGACATGTCAGGCGAACGGGCAGACCAGGGAAAAAATGGTACCCGTCGCCCTCGAAGAAGGTTTGTACATTCCTCGCAATATATGGCCGGTCATTGTCCTGTTGAAATGTGGCCTGTGGAGATGTCTGAAGCAGGAGAAGTACCTCAGGCTCTACAACCATCGTTAGGTACTGGTTGCTGTTCAAAGTGCCCTCAATTAGTAGGAGGTGAGATCGGTTGTTGTAACCAATGGCGTCCCAAACCATCACACTGGTGTTTGTCCGCATGCCGCTCAACAATGCAGTCCTCCAGGTTGCGCTCACCACGGTACCACCGGACACGTATGCGGCCATCACTGTAGGACACGTTGAAGCGGGACTCCGAAAATACTACATTTTGCCACTCAGCGCCCCAGTTATTGTGTTCACGTGCCCATTGCAGTCGGAGGAGCTTGTGGTTTCTGGACAACACAAATCGACGTAATGGCATGCATGCAACCAGTCCAACCTGTAGCAGACGGCGACGAACCGTTGATGCAGACAAGTTGATACCTGTTGCAGTGCTCCAGCTTCGTGTCAGCACTGTGGATGAAGCTATACGGTCCGTTATGGCTATGCGTGCAATATGACGGTCATCCCGTGCTGTGGTCAAGTTCCATGGTCCAGTACCTGCTCTTCGCTGCGCACGACCTTCATCTATCCACTGCTTTCACACACTTATCACTGTCGTAGCAGCATGCCCTGTACAGCCGAAATATCATGGTATGACAAACCCGCTTCCCGGAGACCAATCATTCTACGTCATTCGAACTCAGCCCACATGCCGATATGGCTTCCGTTGACGTCCACGAGGCATACTGGCACTTTTTTATTGTTTCCACCTTCTTTGAAAGCTTTGCACTGACCACACTGGGCGCAACACTGATCTTGTCGGACAGACACGAGAGGGCTCTGCTCGGCCTACGTGCACCCCATCTCTTTGCAAATTTAATCATTTACTGCTTGCACGCTCTTCTATACTTCCACCGAGTTTGGAGTTATTCGGAAAATTCTTTCTTGATGTTGCAATTTTTACAAACACCAGTGCATTACTTAACTTCTATATATTCATGCACAACCTGTTTTAACAGCATTTATTCCTTTAGTGTCTTCTTTTTTTCTAGATGATAGGTTATTTGCTGACTGTGTTGTTTTACATACTGTTTGAAGGGAGTGTCAGGAATAAGCACAAAACCCGAGAGTGTTACTAGCAAATCACATATGTTCAGATTTTAAATTTTGGTATTATTTTATGAGAATTTACCATCCCGAGACACATAACATACAGTCTAATGTAAGTCTCCATAAGTAAGCCTGTTTCCCAAAGTTCGCTGCTAGTAATTTTCTTTAAGATTCGACAGTTAGACGAAAGATGGCAGCAGCTATATGTCGCATGCTGTACGAACTTCAGTGAATGTTCAAGTCAATCACAAGCTTCGTTTGCTAGTGTTGTGTTAACAGTTGTTTGGTGATATAATTTTAAGACCGTAAATATTCTTTCTTTATATGGGCTAATGAACACTAATATGTAGTATGGTATATAAATTTAAAACCTAGTTTATGTACGTCTTAAATATTTTATTAATTTACGTTGTTTGCATAATATCGCCTGGCAATTATATTAAATGCTATGTGTTGTTCTTAAGTACTCCACGCAGCTTTTTAATCAATCTCAGTTATGTTTATCACTTTGTTTAATTGTTGTCTTTCGACTTTGTTATTTAAGTGGTTATCATTAGTGAAGGGCATTGGGCTATTATCAATTTTTTTTAATATATTTTCCATAGTAAATTTGAAATTATCAGTGTGACTAATTATTTATGGGATAACTACAAATTTTAATACATATAATTAGCGTAGTTAAATTTAATTTTTTCCAAATAGTAAAATTCGGTACATCAGGGGTCTATTGGTGTTATAATATTTTGGTTCGAAATTATAACTAACTTTGCAGTTGCAATCCTTAGTTTTTAAAGTTTAAAAGTGAAAAAATAGAAATTCCCCCATTCACGATTTATTTTCAATAATCTTGAATACTAATTATGTTATAAGAATTTTATATTTTTAAAAAACATACAGCTAATCATTTTTTAAAAAATAATTTTCCGTAAGGTGGCAAATTTAGGGACACGCATTTTAGCTTCAACCTGTAATAGGTGTAAACTATTTAAAAGTGGTAGTGGTGGTATTTATTAAGTATTTAGTATTACATTAATTGCATAACACAGTCGCATGGGTCATAAGACCGTACATGCTCTCTAGATAAATACCTTGTCTGTATACGTGACTTGCAGTATCAACCAGAAAACAACTATTTTTTTACAATCACCGCACTATATACATACATACATATAAAATTGAAAAAAAAAAAAAACACACTGAATCACACACTCAAACACACACACACACACACACACACACACAGTCGCGCACATGTACTCAAGCACCACATATGTTTAAAGAAAAATTACATAAACACCTTATCTCTTAGTACACGTACTTCCATTAAGTATGTGCCCAAGCTTGGCCAGTTTTGGCTGTTTAGAATCATGTCCCAGCATGCTGTCCTCCGTCTGTTGGAAGCCAAAAATACTTCCGGTAATAGTTTTTTCCTAATACCCTCCGTCTGCACGCATGCTGCCAAAATATGCGTCCAGTCTTCTTGTTCCCCGCATAATGGGCAAATCCTCCTGCCATCGTTATCAACAATCTTGCGAGCTTTCCACCCTCCCAACCTAAGCCATGCTATTCCAGTCCTCTGTTTTATACTCAATTCCAAAATATATGTTTCCTTACCCCACCTAGTTTTTATTTCATTTTGTAGCTCCAATGTTGATCTTTGTCTACATTCAGATTCGATTTTCTGCCTGTTTATATCGCATAGTCGTCTTTTGACCTTTCTTACAGCACTGTGTGTATTTTCATTACCCCTTTGCCAGATATCATTTAAGCCAATTTTTGATAATTCGCGTTGCAACCCCGCTGCCCACCATTTTGGTTGCCCTATGTTGTTTATTTGATGACGATAACATATTGCTCTCAGAGTTGTTTGATCGCCTTTAATTATTCGCAGCCAGTACCTAACTACATTTAGTTTAGCAAATACAGCATCTTCCCAGCATCCTACCTCCCGAAGAACTCCGTAGTTTGAAGTACCTCTCCCCAACCCTAGAATGCGCTTCCAGAAATTGCATTGTATTTTATTTACATTATCCACCCTCTCCCATCCCCACACTTCACTGCCGTATAGTAATGAGGACCTAACCATTGCTTCATACATGGTCTGTAATGTTTTTACTGGCATATCTGGTACCCGTGTCAATATCCTTAATACTTCAGAAAGTTGTCCAATCCCTTTGTGTTTTATAAACTCCATGTTCTTGTTCCATTTTCCGCCCATATCAAACCTTACTCCTAAGTAATCGAAGTGTTTAACATTTTGAATTTCTTCCTCCCCATAGGTCCACTTTTCATGTTGGCCGTACACATATCCATTTTTAAAGGTGACTGTTTTAGTTTTAAGAATATTTACCTCCATACCCCATTGCCTACAGTATTGTCGAAGAGCGTTTAAACCAGACTGTAAACCTTTTATCGTTTTAGAAAGAACTACAATGTCATCCGCGTACAAAAGAATTGGTATTTTTTGGTCTGCGATTGTCGGTGCATCTATGTCTTCCTCCGTCATCACGCTAACAACATCATCAATAAACAAATTAAAAAGTAACGGAGATAGTATACAACCCTGTTTAACCCCTCTCTGCGCTATGTTACATTCTGATGTATTGTGCTGATCGGTCTTGATAACAAACTTAACTTCTTTATACATTGCTCTAAGTGCTCTAATCATTTTCCCCGAAAGTCCTTTACGTGTTAATTTCTCCCAGAGAGCACTGCGTTCTACAGTATCAAATGCCATTTTAAAATCTACAAATACAGTATATACCTTACCACCTTTATTTCTCAAATTGTCATCAATTATTGTTTTCAGAACAAAGACATTGTCAATAGTCGAGAAACCTTCCCTAAATCCTGCCTGAAATTTAGAAATCCTATGATGTGTCTCGGCCCAACACTTAATTCTTTCATATAAGATTCTATTTAAATAGATACAGTATCATAATTAATGCATCGTAATTAATAGCACCAACTGAAACGATTAAAAGTATACAATAATAGATGGATGCTTGTGTTCGCAAACAACCCGTGTGCGAGATTTATTATTGCCAATGTGTGGTTATGACCCGACACTGACTTGAATTGTTTGTAGATGTTCCCCTTGAGCAACGTCGATGTATGTGTACCAGCATGATGGAGCACCGGTAAATTTTGCTGCTAGTGTAAGAAGACGTCCAGCTAGCGATATGGTCTGGATGGATAGGTCGAGGAGGCCTGTACCTTAGTCTCCACGATCACCTGAACTCAATCCTTTGGATTTTCTGAATGAGGTCACCTCGAAAGCGTTTGAAGTACTGGAGTAGAGAATTGTACGTGCTTTTCAAGAGTTCCGAGATGATCCGGGGGTGTTTGAAAGAATTTGAAACTCGCTGTAGAGACAAGTGCAGTATTACATCCAGTTGCAAGGACGATACTTTAACACCTTCTTTAACGGGGATGAGTGTACAGTATTAATAGCATGTAACATATTAAAGTAGAATGTATTCCTTGTTAAATTAAGCTATGAGTGAATTTTTAGGCAGCTTAGAATGACAATTATTAAACAAAAAATCTTACTTTTTGAATTCATTTGGAGTAATTAATAAGATATTGCCTAATGAAGTCAGTGGTGGCTTTCGCACAAGGCTGATTAGCGGACTCAAGTTTACTGGAAAGTTTTAGCTTCTACTAGCATATACTACGTTCAACCATGTTGGTTTGCGCTATGAATTATGATACACCTGTATATATTGCATCAATTATTTTCTTTGGATTGGTTTTTGCTATTAGCTATTCTGAGGATCAAAACCAGCCATTTTCTTTTCTAGACGAAAGTTTATAAGTTCAGATTGGCTGGTAATTTTAAGAAGTAAAGAGCAGCTGTTTTACTGGTTTTCAAGAAATCTACCCTTTGTTTAATTATTTTAGAAAAAGTGTTATTAGAGAAGTTGACTTTTATTATTCCCTTATTTATTTGTATTTATAGTTGCCAAATTCTCGTCACATTGTCAAAATCGTAAAACTAGAACGCTATTCTTTAATTTGACTGTAAAACCATTGTTTTAGCTATTCAAACTGATAAAGCATAACATTATTTTTCATAAATCAGTTCAATGAATGTATTCAGACTTTTTTCATGTAGCATTATGAATAAATTAAAATTGTAAAAACTACAAACCGAAGTAATTGCAGCCTTGCACTTAAAAAAATATTCCAAGAGTCTTTTGAAACATCTAAAAATCATATAAACTAAAAGTGGAATAATGAAGATTTACCTAGTTTTGTTTTGCAATGAATTATTTCTGAAATCTTTAAAACTCCTGGAAAGTTCACTAACAATTTAATCGAACACGGAAGCCCTTAATTTCCCTTCTGTTCTCAAATTAAACCTTCCATGACGTTAGAAATTTTGCAACATCACTTTATTAAGCAAGAATAAGGTTATGCAAATAAAATTAGTGAAAGTGAGTCTGAATGAAGCTTATGACATATTATCATAATTTTTTAACATATAGTAGTGAGTCATACATATTTTAAAAGAAACTGAACAATAAGTAGGTGAAATGTAATATTTTGAAGAAAAAGCAATGACAAGTAATTTTAAGCCAACATGAATAATTCTGCATTTACATAGAAAGCATTGCAGAAACCTCAAGTGTTAGTTTAATAACGTTATCAAATACGTTATAATAAAAATAATAAAATTCCCCATATATTTTTGTAGTTACCGCAGCTGCAATGCTACACTTACCAAGACATGCACAACATATAATGCAGCTGTGAAGCCTCCGACATCGTAAAATGGATATTTTATGACTTTGTTCCGTATCAAAAGCAGTTCTCCTTTAGAATTGTGCTTAAAGCTAGAAAATAAAATGGTGGGTTTGTTGTGGGGCTTACGCCCAGAAGATGCTGTCGAGGTAGAACGGAATGTAAGCGATAGACTGGACACGGTCAGAAACCCTTTTTTATTTCGCCTCCAGGAAATACAGCCGTGCTACAGTGCAAAAGAAAGAAAGAACAACAAAGGTACGGCACAGTCATCAATTCCTTTAGAAAGGGCCATCAAAAGCAGGGCCACGCCGCCAAAATGGGAAACAGAGGAATATCTCAGGTCCATCATTCATGCATGAAAGGATAGTAAAATGAAATACATGGTATATTGGGCATCTGCGCCTAAAACAAGCAGTGTTTTTATTAAATAAGTTATCATAGAAAAGTTTGATTATTTAAAGTAACCGAATGAAAGACTAATAAAGTATATGTTCTAAATTTGCACGTTATAGAAATGTTGCAGTCAAATTATTGCCAACAATAAGTGTCAGTTATCCCATCTGTACATGAAACTAAAAATGACCTACTGCACGTAATTTTACGTATATAAAAACTGACCCATTTCTCTCAAAGCGCTTTCTACTCCGTAAGGATTCCACCTTCAAGTAACCAACCTTTGTATCCACCTATTTATTTGAGACTGTGCTGAAAAACAACTCAGGGACACCAAAAATGAACAATGTTATAATCGATGTGGAATGAAGGGGTGGTTCGGATACTGTCTGTATGAAGGATTTTTAGTACGATCAGTACTTAAAGAAAGGCGGAACCACTAAAACATAATTCTGCCTTCTATTGGAAGGTGTAAAGAATTATTTATACATGTCGTTAACTGGACGACAGTTCTAATTTATATAAGAGCTTTCATTAGCGACATGGAGACGATGTTTTGCCGCTATTGAATGGAAATAAGAAAACAGTAGTGTAGAATCAAAATAACAGTTCTAGGTTGTAATGCTAATCTTCGCAGTTTGGCTATATTTTGGAATACGTAAAGTACTCTGCCAATTTAATGGCGAAAATCAGTAAGCGTAGTAGCCAGAAAAATGTTAAGCTGAAGGAGTTATGCATAAGGATCCATTTCCTAAACAAGTCATATCAATTCAAATTGTAAATATGAATTACTCCTGAGTTGAAATATTTAACTGAATCTATTTTATGTTCACAGATTATAGTGAGTTCCAATTAAAATTATGATAGAATATTTTGCGTTTTCAGAGAGGCAAAGGTGCTGTCCTCCACTGTGAAGTATTTTATATTTCCTTAGACCATTTTAGTTAAAAAGAATAGGTATTTTCTAGTTATCTTCTAGGCTGGAAAATACTGCACTCGTTTGGAAACCACCAAAATTTAGCACCAGAACGAAACATGTCCCGGATCCCTCAACAAGGTCTACTCACGCCATTAAATTATAGTTTCTCTTGCCGTCACCTTTAGTGATATTGTCTAAGACATGTAGCATAAATATAGGGCTACCAGTGATACGATTAAAAACTATATTGCCAACCTGGAAAGATGCTAATACTTTAACGAAATTATTTTTGCTATTAATTTTCCTTTTGGCTGAGCGGGATTACGTCTGTGGTCCGCATTCGGGAGGTGCCGCGATCGATCCCGGGACCCTGGCCCATGGGTTTTTCGTGGTTTCCCCGGTTCGCCAGGCGAATGCTGGCGTGGTTCGTCTTCTACGTCTCTCCTTCTTGTACCCATCATCTTCTCTGTTATCTGTTTCAGGCGACGGTATTCGGCGGGTTGCGGCTGTGCGGTGGCCTGCGTTCCGTAAAGGTTTCTTCCCTGGCATCGCTGCGGTACCGCTCAGTTAGGTCTCTCAGCGTGGACCTCCGCTCCGGGTGAACCTGTAGGTTCGTGGGTTGTTGGCAGGGTCCGTGCGGCGTCGGATGTGTTCTATCTGGAAGCGTTAGGGATCCCGTTTATGCTTGCGCTCATCGGCATCCGAATCTGGTCGCCCTTCGGGCCTCTCCCTCCTTAACAGGCGTCACGTTGGAAGCACAATGGGGCCGAATGACTTACGTGCGGTGCTCTGCCCCGGTTCCGGGAGCCCCTCCGTGATACATACCTCGCCTTTAGCACAAACCCCAAAACCTTTCCTAGCTATGTCACTGGCTAGAATTATGCTAAAAAATACAGAAGAGATCACGCTGGCAGAGGTTGGTGTTGGATTTGCCATTACCAACAAACAGCTACCTTCCAATAGGGGCCACATTTTATGCATCTCAGTATCCACCGCTAAAATTTATGCTGCCTGAATGGCAGGTTTTGCATTCCGTTTACAGCGATTGACGGGGTTACAAGTGTTTTCATACAGTAGAGAGGGAAGCTTATGTGAGGCATATATTACCTCCCAATTCATTTGGAGAGGGGGATGGTTATAGTCTAAAGCTTCGATGATTTCTAGAATATATTTACAGTTACAAAAGCTAAGCAAAGTTAATCCTGTGTTACTGTGTTCATATTTTATACCTTCACAAACGAATTAAATGAATTATTCCGTATTATATGCAGATACAACGATATATAGACGCTCTCATTTATGTTGTAAAAAGAACAATTAAATTCTCAAAAAGTGTTGAATAATAATTTTAAATAAGCTTTTTTAGATGATAGTAATTTATGAAAGTGATTCAATGCACTTAAAAATATTGCATTAGAATGTTTTAAAATTTAGTAAAAGACGGCCTTTTTGTTTGTTCTATAGTGTGATAAATTAAAATTGTACCTTTAATTTAATGTGTATTTTATCATAGTAGGCCTAAGTATTTTACACGTATTTCTAAAACAGGTATGGCATGTGTCATTTTTCACTCTGAATTCTCCATAATTTCACACAAAAAATCATAACTCCTACACTCTTTGGCGTAGAGAGGTAGATTTTAGCTCATCCTTTAGGATAAGGCGTTTCTTACAAATAAGTACGCCTTCTGAATATGACCGCTTCCAAATGTGCAAACGATGTCATATTTTTCTTTGTAAATGTATGCCTTCTTTTCTCAATCTTAGTTTGTAAAGCTTGTTCTCTAAATTATATTTTCCTATATAAATGGTCCGTTTTATCAAGAAAATTGAGGATGGCTAAATAAACCTTCATATGATAAAAACACGTCGATTTTGTTACTTATTTAGTTTGGTGTTAATAAGTTGGTTAGGTATATTTTAAGAAATTAACTTTTGATGAATTTTAGTAATATTAAATGAGTAATTAATAAAAATGCTATGTTTTTAATAAACCACATTATTATATAGAAGAATATTAGTGAACTAAGAAGGCTGTATCTATATCCTGCATGTATTTCAGTTTATCTTAAATACTGCGATAACATTTTGAGATAATGGCTCATGAAGTTAGCAAATTTTACATGATAAAACGTTTAAGCTATTCTTAAGTAGTTTCTATAAATGTTAATAAATTTGCTATTAGAGTTATTCATCTCTTAATAATAGGTTCCTTCGGCATCTCTTTGTCTCCTAAATTCTATGCATTAAACACGGTGCTACAGAAAAAGGCTGCGGAGAAATTTAATTAACAATCCACATATCAGTCTTCCTTGCTTTTGTATCTTGCTTACTGATTTTAATGGATATATTAATTACACGTTATAGTATTTTCCTCCGATGTTAGTTCTGCAAACAAAGATTTTAATGGCAGATTTTATTAGTGCGGCCACAGTTTTTTCAGCATAATAATGAAAGTTGGTGCAAATGCCAGCCATGGACTATTATCCAACATGGGGTGATTCTATCAGCACCTTTGAATCTATTGCGTATAATTTGTTGGGCTTCTGTGTGTGGGGGCTCCATTAAATTGTAAGCCTGGGGCTACACAAGAGTAAAATAAATGGTGCCCAGAGGGCTATTGTACTTTTTTTAATTGTATTAAAGAGAACGTGTATAAAATTCTTCTGCTTTCATTACACAGCACATTAAATGCATTTCCAATGTTATACTGCCTGTTGTGTTACCGTGTCTGTGAATTTCCGGAGTTCTGCTCAGCATTACACCCCTCTTCAAAACGGATACAATAACAATAACAATAAAATGGGATATGGCGAGTTTCGTGCTTAAATTCTGGATAACTCTTTTACAAACGCGTTGGGAAATTACAGAGCCTATGCTTTACCTTACGTTTTTTGTGCATGGATCGTGCATTACCCACATTAATACATTAGCTGTAGAGGTATCTCGAAATTGGTTTTAAGAAGATCGGCCATGTTACAAGTTTGTTATTGAAGAAACGATTAACTACCAAAAACCTAGCAATTTTTTTCTGCAGAAATAAATTATTTAGTACAAGGGAGACGCAACGTTTTTAGAAAATCAAACAAGGATTAGTTTTAAAAATTTTAAACAATATTGTTGTTCATCAAAATATTCCCTTTTAACATCAATACATATTTGCATTCATGAAACCATGTTTAAAAACAATGCCACTCCTCTGAAAACAAAAAGAAATGCCAAAGAGCTAGTTCAGGACTGTATGTTGAAGGATCCATAGTGCTGACTTTAGAGCATCTGGATGCTAAGTTGTTAGCTTTACTGCAGAAACGATGTGATGCGATGTAAAATTTTTCGTTTTGGGGATTTTCACAAACTTTTTAAAAAATTTGCTGTAAACAGACATTTGTGTATCAATGGGTAGAAACGGTGCGTCTATCTTCTAAGGCTATAGTCGCAATATGGGCCGTTTTAGAAAAAAATATCTTCTTGCCAGCACTGCTTATGTAGGCTCGTAATGTGAATTTGAATAAGTCAACAAGTTCATATAAAAGACAATTTTAAGATACTCGTTAAGTACAAAAATAAGACACACAGCGGATATCTCTAGGGAGATATTTGGCTGTTGTATATTGGCTTATTAACTGGAGTCATTTTGAAGAAATCCATGCAAGTTTAACTCAAATGCTTAAGGGGAGATAAACTTTTTTTTACTTCAGTCGCCTATTTTTATTTTTGAAAAAGAATGTTATGCAATTCTATTTTAGTAGAATTATATATATATATATATATATATATATATATATATAAAATCACATGGTGACTATATTGTTTACGACTTTGAATGGTTATTTATTGGGGTAGTGCACCCTTTTAAGTGCATACCACCCCTCCAGTTTTAATTGGTTTCTCTCAAAACTAAGTTTTCTTTGCTTTATGTATTCTTTTCTCTGAAAGCAGTCGGTCAATCGTATTGAAACCCTACAAGACCATGTAATCATAATGCCTGTTTATTTCGACCTACAATCATAGGTGTATCCTTAATAAAATGGACATTAGTGACTATTGTTATTAAAACAATAAACCCCAAGACTCTCTACTCTTGTTGAAAAACTATTTTTACAAGCGCTTATCCTCCATCTGCTTTATGTTAATCGACAAACATTTGCAGAAACTTACTGCTAATTTTCATGTAGGTGCAAGGGTATTTAGGTACCTTACTTTAAGCGATAGTCGAATCTTTTAATAGCTGGTTGCTGTGTAAGGATTCCATTCTCTTTGCATGTCCAGAACAAAAAAAAATGAATTGCAATTGAGAAAAGGTATAAGTATTGGAAAATTCGTACAAATAATAAGGAATATATCGGAAATGGTTCCCTTGACCAAAAAATGCGTATGATATAGGTTGTGATTTTTAACGAGAT
This sequence comes from Deroplatys truncata, assembly GCA_030765065.1. Lineage (NCBI taxonomy): Eukaryota > Metazoa > Arthropoda > Insecta > Mantodea > Mantidae > Deroplatys > Deroplatys truncata. The sequence goes on from CM060986.1 coordinate 114,132,421, forward strand.
ATACGTTTTTTGTGAAATCAAATTTTGTATTTCTCTTACATTTTATCAGTTGTGCGAGAGTCTTTCAGATTAATAGGACTTTTACGAACATTCCCAGAAAATTAAGGATTTTATATATATATATATATATATATATATATATATATATATATATATATATATATTTCATTTGTCAAGAAAACATCTTAAATATCTTTAACCAAAATCGTTGGAACCATTTTTGAGAAAATCAATTTCGAAAAATTTCCAGTCTGCGGTGGGGGATTGTTTTGAAAATATTTGTGTCACATCCTTGAAAAATACTGAACTACCTTTAAACATTGGTTTAAATTCAATTAAATATATTGATTTAGGTTGAAGAGAATACCAAGTTTGGTATTTATCCTACCTAACGTTTTTGAGTTATGCTGTTCACACACACACACACACACACACACACACACACACACACACACGGACAGGTTTCCAAAAATGCTTATTGCAGGGGACGTCAGAACATGCATTTTCGTTGAAATCTCGACATCGAATTTTTGGATGGAATGTAATACTTCCCCTATTTACCATACATAGAAGAGAAAGTAAATGTACAACTTGTTTTGGCTATAAACCTTTGCTGATAGGCGTCATTAAATGAAGTTATCAAATAAATATTCTCCATCTGCAGAATCATCGTCTAACACGTACACTTTCAAATTTATATCAAACTAAAATATACAGTACTTCAAATAAAACTATACAGCCATTTTAGGGGAAATAAAACAAGGAAACATTTTCCATGTAAAGAGCTGTTTGGTTTGGAGTAATTTCGTTAATATATTTTCTTTGCATCTTGGAAGATGGTGGGGAGAGAGAGAGAGACGCACGTACAAACACACACACACACACACACACACACACACACACACACACACGTCCTAAAGTTACATTCACATCTGTCTAACCACTGTCTTTTACCTTTGTATCTCTTGTAAAAATTATTCTTACTAGTTTGTTTTCTGTCTAATTTATGTTAGAAAAGCGTTTTCAGAAATGCTTTCATTACACGATTTGTTGTATGACGTATACATTCCTCTCTTTTTCCATGTCATTGCGGGAAACAAGGAATAATGAAAACACTTCAAAAATCTTATATGTTAAATTGAAATGTCTTTCTCTATTTTATTGGTACTATACGAGCTATTCTTACTAAGCTTATTGCTTTATCTACATCATTTTAATCGCGATACAAAAGGAACAGCGATAGTCAAATGTTTAAAACCTGGTCGCTATATGCTGGGCTCATAACGATCGCGAGAAACAACTATCTGCGAAATGGCTTATGTGACAAGAATTATTAGTAATAATTTGTATTTTTTTAAAGAGAACTACATTCTTAGTGCAGTACATCTTCGTTTATCAGTTATATAAGATTATACAAAACTACATCCAAGGCTATTCCCAGAATATTCAAGATATACATCTTATTTGCCATATAAATATCTTTAATATGTGGTATTTTAATCGTTAGAGCCATTTCTAAAAAATTACATTTTTTCGAAAAATGTTGCATACAAAGGTTAGATTAGGGAGGAAAATTTCTTGTGTTTTGAGTAATGCTCTTCTCACACACGCGCGCGCGCATCCGCACAAATACACAAAACCTGTTTTTCTAAAAATGCTTTGGGAGAGGGGTTTCAGGTGTCCTTAAAACACTTATTTCCGATGAAATCTAGATATGAAATTATTAGTGGAAAATAATGACTTTTCCACCTAGTATGTACACTGCCGCATAAAAGGGGGCCCTTCCCATAGATCACCATGGTGTTTTGCTCTCCATAAGGTTTCCACCTTCAGATAACGAACTGTTGATTTCGCCCAGCGATTGACCTGAAAAACAATTCAGGGGAAAAAAGATTAAACATGAACGATGCTTATAATCTATATGAAATGGAGGGGTGACTCGGATACCCCTGTATGGAAGTGTTTCGCTAAGACTGGCACACAAGGAAAGGCTAAACCAATTAAGAACAATTTGGTTTTCCAGAGGAAGGTGTGAAGAATCATTTGCAGGTCGGGATAAACTGCTGCAACCTTTAATTATATGAGAGGTTTCATCAGCGATATGGAGAGAAGGTTAAGTTATTGCTAGTATATAAATGAGAATAGAAAAACTGGCATTAAAAATGATAGTGTAGCATGAAAACATAAGGTTTAGGTATAACGATACTCTTCGGCAGTTCGGCCATACCTGTTTTTAAGGGGAGATAAAGTACAGTGTAAATCCAGTATCTAGAACTATCCTTGAAAAACAGAGGTGATCACGCTGGTAGGGGGTGTGACTAGATTTTGTCAATACCAACATAAACAGCTCTGTTCCAGTATGAGCCACATTTTTGCACGCGAGTGACGAAATATAAAAAAATTCAAACCAATAACAACGAATAGCTTGTAGATGGGGAGATGTCACAAAGTTATTAGAAATAACGTATAATTTAAACAGCTCTACATTTTTTATTAGTAAATATTTGTCTATTATGGTTTGTCCCTTACACAAAATTATACAAAATTTATTTCGGAAAAAGGGGACTTCACAGGTCATTCTCAGAAAGCTTAAGATAGAGTTTTTATTAGTCATGTAAATGCTTTAAAGATGTGGGATATTAATATTTTTGAAACCATTTTGTGAAAATAAGGGTTAACGAAAAGTTTTCATATGCAAAGTGTAGCTTTGGTTGAAAGATTTTATTTAAAATTTTCATATCTCATCTTTGAAAGATACTGAATTTATATATTGTAGCGTGTATGTGTTTGCATTGCCGCATCGGACACATTATTGCTATGTAGCATGACATTGTTGTATATAATCAGTTTGATTGGGAGTTTGAATTCCGTCCGGCGAAGCATTCCTTCCTTATTAGTCAGTAGCGTGTAGTCAATCCTCTGTGTGTCTTCAGGGCGAGTGGTTGTGTGTGCTTGGATCGTTTGTGTGGAACATCTCTCCCAATATTTATCCGTAACTTTTTGTGAACGATATAACATGTCATTTTTAATAAACATCAAGCAATGTGTTAAATGTGAATTTAAGTGTATTTTGTTATGAATATATCACTCTTTTAGATTTGTGCAGCTGGTTCTCTCGTAGTTTCAGAGTCTACGTCCCCCAATGTTTATGCCGGGGTAACTAATTGAACATTTGAGCTGCAAAACCATTTGGCCTTACCCCGGTGTATAACATTTTTGGTGGTTTGTCGCCGGGTATGAAATGTATCAGTCTTTTAGTTTTGAGCCTGAATGCGCATAAAAGTATAAAACACACACACACACGCGCGCGAACTCCTTTTAGAAAATATTTTTTGGGGGTTATAGTGGGGCTCAAAATATACTTAAATAATTATTGTGTACATTTATATATAGAGTTTTTGTAAGAATTATAATACTTCATTTAGTTATAATAGGTAAGCTATAATAAAAGAGATTAGTCTTATAGTGAAGTATCCCCTTAAAAAGAACGGCGTGGACTGGTATACAGTACAAGTCAGATAAAAGCGATTCAGGGCAAGGGAACAAAGTTTTGAAGCTGTAATGGGAACGGTTGTAAGAGCTGTTGTGGAAGGCTCTACTTTGCGCTATACTCGACATGTTTTGTCTAAAATTCTGCACGATTAGCGCACTTGTACGTCATATCAATTCGAATAAACGGCGTTCCAATTAAGGGAAGCAAAGACGCCTAGCTCTGGGGGTTAGAGCGTGTTCGGTTTATCGCCGTGCATCATTAAGGGTGGGATCCCTCCTCTTTCTCGCCCCCAGGGCTGCTGTAATCTGTAGCTCTTAAGAGTTAACCCAGTCGCGTCTTGCAAGCTTTAGACAAGAAGACGAGGTCGATTCCAGCAACTTGCTATAGCGGGATTGGCAACTTAACTGGGAAATGACTGACTGGGTTAAATCCGATGTTACAGCTATTCTACGCTCCTCTAGAAAAGTATTTTCTAAACGAAGTTTTAAAGTTAAATTGTTCAAAAGGAATTCTGGGCCGGCTGCCTTCAAACTCTTCTTGAATTCAATACAATAAGCCGTGTTCCACTGAAAACTAAAAATGCTGTCATGAACTACTCTCACCAGGCACTTTAGTGTAATTTTAGTTTAAAATACAAATCCAGCACTGAGAACTTTAAATTGAGATTCTACAGACCTCCCTATTTACGCTGTTCTACAGTAACAGATGTTCATTCGGAAAGGCTTTCCTTATAGACGTTTCAAATATCCCAGGGGCATTTAAATTCTTACAATACTAGCTACTAAAACCGAAATAAAATGAAATGTTCTTTGTAGACGTCAACCACATCCAAAACTATGCGAATTGAGATTTTTTTACCTCCAAAATGGAAGACAAATTAAATATGGACTGTGTTTGTCAATAGCGTGTAGAAAATATGTTACAGAAATTTGCATCTAAAATTTGGTGGTAAATAGACATAAGTTCAAGTACCCCCCCAAAAAAGAAATTAAGAATCGATGACTGCTCAAAATTTATTTTCACTTTAGACATTATGGGTGTTTACTTTATACCAAAATAGATGATATCTAGAATTGAAACACTTTGAATATTAAAACTTAAGTTTTTGGAAAATGTTTCTCAGCAATTTTTCCCGTTCAGAGTAATAAGAGCTTTCATCCAATTCTTCTACGTAAATTCAAAAATTTTAAACAATTAATGCGATTACATATATTGCTTTTTAGAGAGTTTTTGTGTTACTCGTTTTTAAACTGAAATTGGTCTCTAAAAAGTTTAGATTGATCAGATTTTAAAGCTTATTTTCTTTTGAAGTGAAACTAGCACAAGCATTTTCGGCGCTATGATCGGATACATTTACATGCACATTTTAAAAAGTTAATCGTGAAAAATATATAAATAAATATATATGTGTATATATTTATATATAACTATATGATAGTAAAATTTATATTTGAATTCAATATATTGAAAATTAAAAATAGCATATCCTAACGAAATTTGTAAACATTCCAATATTATAATTTCATTGCAAGATTTCAGGACAGGAAAAGCATTTTTGCCATATGGCCCTTGCAACTGATGTATTTTCCAAGCATAGACAAACTGTTCAACAATAGAAGTGCTAGTTACTCCTACTTCTTAGAATAAGTCCTTCAGCCAAATTGACTGAAAACTTTAGAAAATAACAGTTTTCCTTTAAACATAGTTTTTCTTAGGTAGTTGGAAGTAGTACTGTATTACATCCACAAATTAGGTATCCAGATTTCACCAAATATTCATTTTGAGGCTACGAGGACAAAAAAGTATGCAAGCACGTTTACGGTGGGCGTGCCTTCCTGTCTGCCTATATGTTAACAGCATAATTAAAATATCTGATGTGTTCACTGACTTTCTCTAACTTCTGTTTCCTAGTACGTATACAAATTATTCTTAGAATGTTCATTTTCCTATCGAATTAACTATAATCGAGATAAACCTTTCCAGGAACAGCTGCTAACACCGTTATAGATAGAAAGGGAATAGCTATAGTCAAATGTTTTAGAATAGGACGTATAAGCTGGCCATAAAATTTCATACTGTTCCCATGCAATCGAGAGAAGGAATTGAAAATCGACAGGACTTGAAAAGAGTGGTTTAATATTGAACAACTCGAACCATTAATAACGGATAACTCTGAAATAGCTGATGCCACAAAAAGGTTATTTGGAATAAATTGTATGTTTTAAAGAGGTCAACATTGTTTATGTAGTACGCTTTTGTTTATCGCTTAACGCTTACCAGTTATACAAGATTATACAAAATTCGTTCCGAATGAAGAGGACTTCACAGGTTATAACCAGAAAATTCAAGATATTATTTGTTCAGAGACAGAGTGAGAAGGGGAGATAAGGGCGCCGTGTGGCCGGTGTGGTAGCTATAACAAAGAGCTGTCACACGAATCCGACTTAGCACGAGGGATCGGTATTCTAGCGCCACATCCACTGTCTCAAAAGACTCTGAACAAAGAATATACATTTTATTTGTCTGGTCAATATCTTTGATGATGAGGAGGAGGGGGAGGAGGTTGGAAGCGAATTAAACTCGCTGGACCTCAGCCTAAAAGTGTTTTTGTACGCTTCCTTAGCTTGATATAGGCTTAGTTAAGCTTGTTCAGTTAGCGCAGTTCTTTACCTTACAAGTTGATGCCCTTCTCCAAGATGCTTAGCCATTTCGAAGATGCGATGTCTCCTCCTTTCTAGAGCTTCACACTCCAGAATATGAACTGCAGTTTCATCCGATTGTTTACAGAGGCAACATATTGCTGCTTTGTGGACTATTCTATCGTCCAAAGATGTTTGTTGTACTCACCGTGTCCAGTGAGAAAGCTAATTATCCTCTTTAAGAGCTGCCTGTTTAATTTAATAAGGTAATCACTTAGATTTGTTTTTAGATTCATTGATTAATATCGCATAAGTTGTGTTCCTAAGGATTCCGAACCATCTTTGAAGAATTATTCTCTTTATCCAATCGTTGACTGTGGTTTTAGCTGAGTTGAGGTTTATTCCACAAAACAGTTCTGAATGGAGCATAGGGGCTTACCCCTTTTTTGGACAGAGTGTCAGCTTCCTCATTACCTTCAATGCCTGTATGACCAGATGCCCATCATAGTTTACTTTGTTGGTGGATCACAAATTAAGTAACTTTGATGTGTTTCCCAGACGATTTTTGATTTAAACGATTTGATTGATTTGGTGTGAGTTAAGAGAATGTAGTGCGGCTTGACTGTCAGAGTTAATATGAATTTTCTGGTTCTAATACTCTCTTTCACAGCACAGGTACACACATATTCAAGTATGGCGATTATTTCTGCCTGAAAAACCTTAGTATGGCTACCTAGACTCATAACTTTGTAGTAGCCTCAAATATGCCTGCTCCAGAGCCATCTTTGTGGAATTGCAGAAGTCTTCCCTGTTTCCTTTAGGATTATATTTTGGTAACTAAACTCTGTAGAGACTGTAAATTACTTTTTCTATGAGGTTCTGTTAGACATATAGTCTGAGATCATTGCTAAGATGGGGTAATCCTGCCTTAATTGGACAATGGATGAAAGACCATTTCTATAATGGTCTTCCTTCAACAAACTTAGGCAGTTAATTTTGTATGCCGTATTTTTCACCTCTGCTAGAGTGCTAACGTCGAGTGGAGGCACATTTGAATTCTAATCAAAATGTCTGTGATCAATTAGAAAAGTAATTCAAATCTTAGCCGTTTTATATTTTCTTTATTATATTTTAAATATTTTAATTATTAAAATATGAGATGATATCTGAGTGCTTTCTAGCCACAGTAGTTGCCGTTTTGAAAGCTCCTGATATAAGAGGACAGAGTGGTCCTTGAAGACTTTCCAGTGTTCGTTTCCTTTCACTTGCTGGGTTTTCTGCTACCATACCAAAGTTCATTGGTTATCTGTGGTTTAAGCATCGTCCAATTGAGAGAATTGATCATATGAGCTTTAGTCCCTACCTATAAGACGGTAAGGGCCATAAGAGACCCTTTTGCCTTAGTTGTAGCCTTAAGCGTAGGATCCAGGTCAGTTTGCAGTCCAGAATTAAACCCAGATATTTGACACGTCCGAGAACTGCAAAATTAATTTTGCCATGATTATGTTAATCCCTTTCAAGTACCTTCTTTGGTGAAAGGGACTACGACTGTCTTTTGTGGATTAACATCAAGACTTTCGATCTTACACCAGCGTCGTACACATTCAAAGTTTGGTTTGTGATTTCTGAAACAACGCTGGAGAATTTTGCTCTTACAAGCAGTACTATGTCATCTGCATAGTCCTGTGTGTATATACCCTTATTATTCAGATTAATCAAGAGATTATCTACGATTACGTTCTATAAAGTAGGTGGGAGGTGGTTATCCCTCCTTGCGGGGTTCCTCTCATTAAGTGATACTTCTATTTTTTCTCCATATTGATTAGCAAGAGCAATTTTGCTACGAAGTGAGAGCGTCAACCATCTAGTAGTGGTCTGTTCCAGACTTCGCTGCTCAACCGCTCTTATTATGGAGTTTTAAGATGCGTTATCGAAAGCTCCTTGGATGACCAAAAATACGCCTAGGACTATTTCATTACGAGCTGGTGTAGAGAAGTTTCACATGATTTGCCTGATCGATAAGCAAGTTGATTTTCATGTTCGGGATTAATTACTAAAATCTCAAAATGTGAGCGGTCTTCTGTAAATTCTTTCTAAAGCTTTGGGTACAAAAACAAACTAATCGCCCGAAATGATACAAATACTTTGTAGTTTTCTTTACAAAGTTCGGGAATGAATACAGCTTTGCTTGTTCTCTCAGCATGTGGAACACAACCATAAACTATGCTTGCTCTAAATAGCTCGCAAAGCAGATGAAATAAGATGTGTGGTCCTCTCTGCAACAAAGGAAGAGAAGATATTGTTACCAGCTGGGTATATAAATGGTTTGAATTTGTTAATTGATAATTTTACTTTAAATACATTGATAATGCCCCTGGCAATTTCCCAGTCTTCTTCAGCAGCTCTTAAAGCATGGCTATTCCAAAGGTGATTTTGGCTTGCTATCTTATGTGTCAAAGGTAATAGAATCTGGAAAATATTTTTTTGAGAATTAGTTCCAGAGTCTCTTTACCTGAGTTTGTATGTTCTCCATTAGCCTTTCTAGGGTACCAATTTTAAAAGTTGGTTCTTTGAAGAATAGTTTGTGCTATCTAGAGGTTGTTCACCTCTTCATAAAATTTTCTTGCGGAGTTTTTTGGTTTTCCTTATAAGCATGTTGTAAGAAGTTATGAGCAGTTATCTCTCAGTTATGAGAGTTAGTTTGGATTGGACAATTTTCGTGATATTTTCGTCAATTATTGCAGTAGTATCTATACCAGCAAGGCAATTTACATTCTTGTCCATTGAATCCAGCCTGATACAAAGTTGTTCTCTATAAGATTGCCAAACCGTTCTTCTAGGATTTCTATACTATTTTGTTTCGAGATCAAATTTGAGCTCAACGCAGATATATTTATGATCGAACCAGGTAGGTCTTGAGAGACATATCACTTAGAAATCACATTTTCTACATATTTTGTAGATATAATTAATTCGATAACCTCTTCCCTCAATATATTACTTACCTACATTGAGTTTAACTAGATAATTAGATACTAGAAATTTTAAGCGACACTCAACTATTGAGCCCCATACCTAATTGTGCGCATCCGCGTCCATTCCAACTAGTAAGTGTTTCCCTATAGTTGTAGAGCAACTAACTAGGTCCTGCAGTACCCGGGTAAGACGTGGCTCCACTGCATCCTAGGGCAGATAACAGGAACTAATTATCATGCTCCTCTTATTTCCCTCAGACACAATGTTAAATTCTGCTGAGATTAAGTCTCTGGAACAAAGATTCATTGGTGAAAAGTAAGAGATATATCTTTAGTGTATGATATTTTAGTATATGAATCGTTAGCACCATGTTTTAAAAAATAAAATAATTCGAAAAATGTTTCATATAAAGGTTGGTTTGGGGTGAGGGAATAATCCTGAACATTTTCGTGTCACATTTTTAGATGTCTGAACTAAAATAGCAAGTTTTGTGTTTATTAGCCTTTTCATTTTTGAGTTACATATGCTATTTACAGACACATGCACATAAACCCACAATACCTCATTCAAAAGGTTTTTTTTTTAATTCAGGGGCCTCAAAATCTGTATTTCCGGTGAAATCTCGGCATCATATTTTTGGGTAGAATGCAATACCTTCTCTACGCATTCATTATGTATATTGTAGAAATCGTAAAAAAGCTATGCTCTCTCACGAGTGCTTTACCCACGACAATGTCACATATATCCATTAATCGTATATTATCACATTCATATTACACGTGAATTTGCTAATCATATCATGCCATCATCTTGTATAGAATAACCGTCTAACTGAATGGTGTCCACAACTCTCGAGCATTTAAGGTGAAAGACAAAACAAAAACTAGTTGAAAAAACACACAAATATGAGAGACTGGCAAGCACACAATTTTTGGCAGTGTCATGGGAAAAGGACCAGTAACTTTTAAGCTAAAACAGGTATATACCTATCTTAACTTTAAAGATACAATGTGTTCATAGCATTGTTTACATACTAGAGAAGCTGGACCAAAACTTAATCCTTAAGAGTTTGTGTTTTGCCTAGAACAAAGAGCTTGTGATTTTGCCTGGAACAAAGAGCTTTTATGATTGAAGGTTATTTCCGACATTATACCGTAGCAGGTGTGAACAAGAAGTTATTGTGCGATTTCCATACTTTAATAACAAAAGCTTCCCATAAAAGTATAACGAACCTTAAGGAGACTTTCAGAACAACTGGGTGCATACATAGAAATAAGTACGCTGTACATCACAATAAAGTGATAGAGGAAGGCGTAGATCAAGTAATATAGTCCAAATGAATCTGAACCGTTACTAGTCTGTGGAGGTGCATGTGTGAGCCGAAGTACTCCGAACCGCCTGTGCGGTGTTTTTCCTATCCGCATCCTCGCCGCTCATTCCCGGCTACTGCTATCATAGAAAGGCGCCGATGAAACCATATAACATTTTTAAAACTACTTTTAAAGGCTTTACTTACCAACTTTACGAAAGGAGATGCTGCAACTGGCCACCATCGTGGTCCGTACATTTTTGGCACCTCTTTAGGAAACTATTCATCACTCGCCGTAGTTCACGTAGAGAAATTTCCTGGCGGATATTTTGTTTTAATTCTTCCAGGGTGTGTGGGTTTCTCATTTGAAATGTATGTTTTAAGTTACCTCGGAGGGGTATTTTATGAACAATATTACCGGCTGCACGGTGTTTTTCCACTGGGCGTGTCGAAATATGATAAAAAAATGATAACGCACTACTTCTATAAACAAAGTCACGCTTTTGTGGTTTTGCTGTGCAGTATGAAGTGTAGTTTTGAGTCGACGGTGTTATGTAGTTCAGTTATTACGAGTTATTTATTATTTTGTACTGTACTTAGTCACAAAGTATATTATGGCTTAGTATATGTTTTCTACTGCACAGCGTGTGTTTATTTATGATTCGTATGTGTAACTTGGTCAGCTCACCAAGTGAAAGTACAATTTGCAGAAGGGTTTCCAGGAGCAAAAGTTCCAGGCGTACAACTATCCATGAACTTTACAGTAAATTTCATGCCACAGGAAGTGTTCTGGCTAAGAAATCTAAAAGACGGCCTTCGGTTCTTAACAAAGAAACATTAGACGACATCGGTCATCGTTTGAAAAATTCCCCCCCCCCAATTTTTCTTTATATGCCCTGGATACGTTAACCGTCTCAATTGATAGGCATGCCTCGATTCGGGTAACCGGCCATCTTTTGATTACTGCATCATAAGCATTGCTAACTTATACATACCTACCTACCTACCTACCTACCTACCTACCTACCTACCTACCTACCTACCTACCTACATATCGGTTCCCAGATCATGAAAATGTATATTATGTCACTTTTTGGTAATTTTAATGTCATTTATGTTTTAAGAATTTTTATTTTATTTTCTTGCCTCCTATATATATAATTTTGTTGTTCACAGCGAGTAGTATAAAGCTGTTTATATTACTGATATTTTACATAAGGATAACTTTTCAAACATCAGAAATTTCACGATTCAACTCTGAGATAAGAATAACTTTATATATAGCTTTCTTCGAAGAAATAACACTGAACCGCAAATTTAAACTCTTTTCGCTCTCAGGAATAAAAATATGCTATTTTAGTGTATTGTCATGCAAATTCTCTATCATCTAATTGTTTTTGAGAGGACATGTTGAATTTTTTGCAACATTTACGTATTTTAGTGTATTTGTACTCAGTGATAGCATAATGATTTTGCAATAACATTACCAGAATCAATCCATACAAATAAATAACTATTGTAATAACTGTTAGAATCTTAAATACTCAATCTTATCTTACTTTCCTGAACAGAGGTCACTTGGCACCGACTGAGTGGATATTGCACCTACGCCCCATGAGGGAACGGTGCTGAGAATTAAGATGAGGCGAGAGTAGGCACCGGTCGGCCGGACCCAGGAGCGACGGTACAGTAATATACCCCAAACGATGTTTCTAATAATGATAATCACAGAAGCGGTACGTTTCCAAAAATGGTATCCTATTCAAAACATAATTCATTAGCCCTCTACAAGTCCTGAAAGTTTGTGAGGGGACTTTCCGAACACCCTGTTTAGTATCATAGCAATATCAAAAACGTATTAGGTGATACAAAAACGCTAATTTCTGTTTCGTGTTCTGTGGGTCCGAAAACATGGTAATTAATTTATTTTGCGTCTGAGAGCAATTCACTGTTGCAGAATGTAACCATTTCTATTTAATGCTTAGTCACATTGCGGGTTGAAGTGTGGCCTTATTAGGGAAGCAAGTACAATTATAGTTAGAATTCAGGTCCCAAACTGGGGATGAGACAAGACAGTTTTCCTTTCCCATATTCACAAGTACGTACAGCCAGGATACTATTACCCTTGTGCTTGTATCGTGTCATAGGCTGTGAAGTCCTCTTCATTCGTCAAGAAGTTCGTGTAATGTGAGAACTCAAAATGGTTAATGCTGCAGTTTGGTAAACCCTGCTTCAAGTTTTTATCCCTTTTTTTCAGATTCTTAATAAAAATAAGAGAACTCTACTTTTAATTAATGTACTAAACTATTATTTATTATTATTCCTGCTTTTTCCACTCAGATAGCAGATATATGCATGTATAAATTTATGTATATTTTTTGTATAATACTTTTAATTAATGTCATAAGTGTCAAGTTTCGGACATTGTAATTGTATAGCTTTTTTATCAAAAATTAAGCGTAAAGTTATGAATAATTTTAACCATTTTAGGTCATTAAAATCCAATCCGTGATGACAAGCAATCTTTCCGGATGATCCATATAAGGTGATTGACTTTTTCCGTTACTTTTTACATGTATGCTCTTCACAATAGGTGTTTACAATACTGCCTTGGTCACAACACGTAAATAGGGTTAACAACCACTTGCTGCAACGGACTGCTGTAGCTTGTTCAACGCTTATCCCCTTTATAACATAATATTATGCACAAAAGCCTATCGATCCTGAATGTTTATTATTTCACAGCTGAGAGGGTGATGAACGTGCCATTAAATCCGGCTTGCTCTCTCGCACTCAACAAATGAACACACTCCAGGTCCATTGACTTGATGGCGTTTGGGCTAGGGCGCCTTTGTTTGCTAAGCCAGCTGTTGTAAACACACCGATACAATTGTTGGAAATAGCTCGCTTGTCGATAATTTTCAAATTAATAAGTTTTAAGTGGCGGTGTTTGCTAGCACCATTGAGATCAAAGTGTAATGAAGAGAGGGCTAATCTGTTTCGTCAGAACCATGATTTACGGTACCAGTGACGGCCCCTATGGGGGATGAAAAAGATAATTCTGTCAACATCGGTGACGTTTGCATTGTCCCTTGTTTACATTCCCGTTAAAAGAGACAGCTAAAAGCGGAAACGGATACGGCACGCGCGTTAGTGTTTCGCCATTAGCTCGTTTGATTGGCGTTGTTGCAGTTTCAAATACTAGCAGAACCTTCGTTTTCAGGCTGAAAAAGAAGTAATTTATGCTGGATAGGTAATTCTGCAACAAGGGCAATCAGTAAATTCCAACAGTGGAAGAACTACGTGGATTTTTAAAATAGCTTAACATCCTTACATTTCACAAGAGGGGTACATCAACCGCTATTGATCATTTTGATGGAAGTCTGATTTTAAGTGAATTAACTGCTGGTTAGAAAGAGTTTGTCTTTCGTTGGGAACATTCCCCTAGTTTGTTATATAATACGATTATACAATAGGCACATGTGCTACTCTTGTACGTAACTGTAACAGAACATGAATGCAATCGGAACTTCGGCTTTGTTTTATTTTTCTGCTAGCTGATAGAGGAAACATTTAGTCTCTCCAATTAATAATAATAATAATAATAATAATAATAATAATAATAATAAATAATAATAGGTTAAACGTTTTATCAACATGCTAAACGAATTAAAAACATGTTCACAAAACCTAATAATATAATTCTACGAAAATAGAATTAAAGCATAAGTAGATACTATGAGGTGGATGGTGAAGTAAAAAAGTGACTTAACATTGTCAGCGATCTTTAGAATAAAAGTGCAAGAAAAGTTTGGAGAACAACATGGACAAACGAGAGACAAAAAGCCCTCAGCCAAAGAATGAGGTAACTGTGGATTCAAAGGAATACTAAGAAAGGTCTCCAAGTATTTTGCGTAGTCCTACATGGGCACATTCAAACAAAGAAATTATTATTGTTATTGTTCAAACATTAGATCTTACTATTTCGATTACGTTTTCCTATGTCCCTATAATTTCTTGGCTAGTAGAAATTAGAAACTTTGTTGAGCCGTGTCATCAAGCCGGAGCAAAAACAATAATAATGATTATTATTAACTCGACGGTCCTCAACCAGCAAACAAGATCATTGACAGCATTCACGCCATCCATCTTTTGGTATCAAGTAAGCAAATTACCAATCAAGTGGTTAGAATTAGTGCAAGAGAGGAGAGAAAAGTGACACTTGGAGAGGGCAAAGTCATGTCAGTAATAACGTAAGTCTCTTTCCTATATGGGACACACTTTCTGCTCCTAAGTGTACATGATTAATGGTAATGAAATATGGGTACAGTAGAACAGAAAATATTCGTAACCACTTTAAAGAGTTCTAGTAGCAATGCTAGGAGAGAAACGTCTGATTTTGAACACATAAAAAGAAACAATTCTGTAATCTTTCAAATCTTCTAAAACTCGTAAAGCATTCCTTAACGCCAGAACGCTTAAAATAGCACTATTGTTCGTTCTTTGCTAAAACTGAAAATGATGTTTTTTATTAGTTTGGCTGCTAGAATTTTTTTAAATTGTGTACAAATAATTTCAGTTCTAGGTGTTGAAGTTCTTATATATTCATCGCATCGACCTTCTGTAAACAGAATTAGTCGCCTAAAATATAATGCTTATGCAGTTTTTATAAGCAAAATTGAAAAAAACTGACAGTTTTTATTTCTTTTTTTAATTTTCAACCCCTACCGACTCGTCTCCTTATGGTAAACTAATTAAAACATTCTATATAGCCTATAAGTTGAACCTATAATACACTTTATCTTGTCAATCTATAGGTGTACGGAGAATGAAGGCGAACATAGGAGAGGAACATCTTTTTATAGAGACTAAGGGCAGGTTGGGCGCTATTGGCAGACAGAAAAAGATGTGAGGATAGGTAAGGTTCTACTCAAAACGAGGCATCCGAGATCTTAGAAGGATTAGGGAAGGGGGAGGTATACACAGAACCAGTCGTATCCTGCTCCGTTGGTGCTTTGTTTGCTATGCTATTTTACGTTATTATTAAGATACCGTTTTTGTGTTTATTTACTTATGTTTCTTAAGGTATATCTTATTTTCATAAGGTAAAACTGTGTTGAATATAAAGTAAATTTTCGCAGGAACCACCGAAGCTACACACATTATTTTTCACTGATGGACAATATTTGTTCATACTGATGCTATCAGTTTTGTTTTGGTACTTTATTTCAAGACACATAGATGTTTGCATTCAATTCCAATTCTTTCTTCATTTTTCAGCAATGTTTACTTTATGCCAATCTTTAAACTTTATAAAAGCTAAATATACTAGCATCAACATTGACACTAATACAAAGTAAACAAATGCTGAAAGTTTCGTGCTTCTATGTTAACTACAAGCTGAGAAAATTTTCATTAAGTATAGTATATTAAGTACGAAAAAGGTAAATGTTTGGGAACTGGTCTTCAAAGCTTTCCAACTTATACCTATTTAACCTATACCTCATACCTATGCATACCTATTTAAAAGCAGTTGAACCATGAACAGTTTGAAGCAGAAACCACAGGTGTAGTACTTTATTGAAAATTTAAAATAATGTACTTGCAGTGTTAGATCTGCATAACTAATACACCCGTTTTAAATAGAAGTTTTCAAAGCAATAGAAAATATGATTTTCTAAATCCATTTTTGAACCCAAAATCTATTCTGTATACCCTCTGCTCTTCTTTAGCAAATATAATCTATTCGTGTATCCACTTTTTTGTGGTGCTTTCTTATTTAAGCTGACTGTTTCTTGATTTATTACTGCAGTTGCCTTTTTTTGTAGCGAGTCTTTTTCCCTTCTTTGTTGCTTTCTTTATTCTTCGGTATATTATAAAATTGCGTACCGTCTATTGTATCCGCACGATTCATAGACATGAAGTCTGTACACTTTAAACTACATTAATAGGATATTCATTCATTAATTCAAGAAGCGGACCTAAAGTACATTATATACAAAATTCATTAAATTTGGAAAGGTAGCGTACATCTGACACTCATACAAAACACCTTTAAGAATTCAATTTTTGATTCAGTATAACCTTTATACACTTTAGTGTCTAATATACATACAACTTTGAACATTATCAGAAATATTATTAGGGAGTTTGAAGCTTTCTAGGGGTTGGTTATTAATTATAGCTTCACGAGATGAAAGCCGAATAATGTACCATTCCATGACGAAGCTTTGTAGGGGTTTCCCAAATTGGTGTGTGTAGGGAGATGGCCGCCCCCTCGATGATCTCTTGAAGTTCTGAGACGATGCGAGGTTTCGTTTTTTTTTGTTTTTTTTTTAACTTTCTCTACTATGTATAATAAGTAGGGGAGATATTGTATTCCAACCAAAAATTCGATACTGACATTTCACTGGAAGTACATATTTTGAAGCCCCCTGAATAAATTAAAGCATTTTCAGAAAAAAGGTCCGCATATGTATGAACTCCATAAATTGAAAACGAAAATTCGGATAGAGACCAGACTTGGTACTTCAACTCAGTACCTTCCAAAGATGCAACACAAAGATTTTCAAGAAAGTGTTCGCAACCTCAACCACCGTTTACATGGAACATTGTTCAAAATTTTCGACTTTCTCAAAAGTGGCTAACGATTTTGTTTAAAATACCATATATTAAAGATATTTACATGACAAATAAAATGCATATCTTTAATTTTCTGGGAATAGCTTTTGAAATCGTCTTCACTCAGAAGTAATTTTGTGTAAGTGGTAAACCTAATGATAAACTAAAGCTCCCTACAATAAAAATGCAAGTCTCTTTAAAGCACTCAATTTATTTAAAATATTTTGTTGGCATAAGCCATTTCCGCTATTAGTGGTTCGATTTGTTCAGCTCTTTATTCTTTTAAAGTCCCTACGACATTCAGCTGTTTCTCGCGATTGTATGGAAAGAGTATACAAGGCCAGCAATAGCGTCCAGTTCTTAAACATTTGACTCTCGCTATTCCCTTTGGATTTATAAATAATGTGTAATATAGCTATTTCTGGAACAGTTTATCTATTAAAATGAAATAGACAGAAAAAATTATTTCGTAGGATAACGTTTTATACCCATTAATATATGATACAGGGTAGAGAAAGTCACGTGAATGTTACACATCAATTCTTTTTCTCCCAGTCCGTCTTGCAGCGTGTGTCTGTTGTAAACGACACTTTAGCTGGAGAAGGAAATGGGATGTCGGGTAATGATGTGGTACACAGAAACTAATACACCCAGATGTACTTTGAAATCGCTGACAGTTGCACACGCTTATGCAAGATCTGTCTAGTTTTACTTCTATCTCTCAGCACTTATCACTCACATGTAGAACAATATCTCGTCAGGTAAACCTATCACCACGTAAACCCATTGCACTACTGACTATGCTCACTATTTACGTCGGCACTGTAAACATTATACCAGAATTACACCATTTCCCTGGCGCGCTAATTAAAATAGTTAGGCAATGATGTTTAGTAACGGAATTTTAATATGAACAAACATATTGAGATCGCTGTATGTACGAGCAGCATCTTGGTATCTTGATGATGGCGAACTAGCACTATCAGCAGCAACGGTACATGACAAAAAGTAAACACCACATAGCGAAGGCACATAGCAGAATAGCAAACAGCGAGTAGCGACTGGCAAATAGCCCCGAATCTGGATAATCTTGAGCTTATATGTACCTTATCATAGCCATCTTTTTAAAATCTACATGCGCCCAAACGCTGTTGGTTTTTTACTACCTATTTCATCTTATGCTTAGGCTGACTTCGCTTCTATTAGGCGATACTTAAATGTTTGATCAACAAACGGCTTTTCTGCATTCGTTACAAAAATCCCAAATTTAACCTTAGCTAACTCCTCGACAATACAATACAAACATGCCTTCCTCCCTCGTTTGACATTAGAACTTTAACGGACATTCCGCTTATTTTCGCCGAAAATCTTCCATAAATAAACCTTATTAACGCCAAGGTTTATTAGTCAACATTTACAAAGGTTTGTGGCACGCATTCGGCAGGTCGCTGGTTTAAATCCCTTGGGCCGACAAATATGATTGGGGTTTTTTCGTTGTTCCCCTCGGTGGCCAAGGTAAATACAGGATTGGATATTTAATACCACGATTCAAAGTTTCACCTTAGTCTGAAACAATATAAAAATGAAAATAGATGGTAATAACAAATGCGTATCCATCTATCCACACAACAGATAATGAAAGCAGGTGGACAGACCATCTATCTGTCATTTATAAAATAAGAGGTATAGTTGCCCTGCATTATGGCCTCTGTGGACACTTGACGAGGAAATATGGCATGGCACAGGGATGAGACCTATAAGGATAACGTACGCCACACATCGATCCAAGAGGTATATCCTAATAGATCCGTCGCGATATACCGCGTAGTTAAATCGACGTAAAATAGACTAAAACGGTTACAAAACTTAAAATAATTGTTATACTGTGCAAGGCTTTATATAACAATATCCAGGATAAAAAAATATTGAATTGAAGGTATGAAAATTAATAACTTGCATATAAACAATTCTGAACGCTACTCTTTATGCAGTCTGAAATATTGCCTCAGCTTTCGGCCCTTTAAAATTCAAGGCCGTCTTTACTGCAAGATGAAAACGATTCGACGATCCAGAAGGTGGACTGAGTGCCTGACGAGTGCCTGCTGGTGTACCTATCCTTTATAGGTTTTATTCTCTGAATTGCATAGGAATAGGCTTACAGGATGACTCGTGTAATTAAGGTACCTAGCATCAAAGTAAGGAGGTATCAACGTTTGCTTCTCGAGGGCCATCTATCAGGGTGCATACGTCCCCATGTACCACTTATGGAATGCGCCTACCAAATTATGTTTTGATGGGTGAATTACTGTTAATTTTAAAATTCAAGCAACTCTTGGAAGAAATTAAATTAGGGATCAGTTTTGTCTGCTGGTGGATTTGTTCCTGGGCTACCTAAGGTACTTGCATAACTCTGTGTAAGCCTATCAACTTCTTTTTATATAAATCAAATCGCTGCAGCAACCTTAACAATCAAAATGGTTTACAGAGTGGACCATTCAAGTTTAGACTGTACAATATAAAAGTTAAGCTTGTAGAAAGAAAGGTCTTTAGTAAAAGCTGCATATATTATGGGGGAAACTAAATTCTGTTAATCGTGCTTTGTTTGGAGGACGCTAGGATGGTCTTTTTAGGCTCCATTTCATTTTTAAACGGGAACCTACAATTTACCCTAAAACGATCACAACGTCCTCCCTCCCCTCCCCCCAAAAACAAACACGACTAATAGAATTTACTTTTCCCCACAATATCATGCAGTTTTTGTCCAAGACATTTCTATCTACAACGCTTAGTTTTGGAGATATTGTAAGTCTAAAGTTAAATGGTCCACCCTGTATATTTATTATAAAAGAACGACACCTTTAAAAGAAACACATCTGCTCAATTTCATCATTAACCTGAAGATCTTGGAACATGGAGGACCTAAAGATTCATCATTGAACCCATCATCACGGTTGCAGTATCGTAAAGCTATAATTATCAGAAAAAATATGAATGCAGTTTATTTTATGTATAAATACGCTGTTTAAAGTTGAAGGAAATATTAAAGAGATGCTAATCTTTGTTGAAGTTATATTACTAACTGAGAGGACATTCTTTCTCCAAGAGAAACTGACCATTGCAGTCAAGTTAAAGATTTTCCCAGAGATAATTGGAAGCGTTCAATGATCAAATACTCATTCATCTTCGTCGCATCAGAAGCAGCCTGGCGCGGTTTGGACCTCGACATCCAACACATGCCATTACACAGCGCTTAGGGATGGGTGCGCAATAACATTGAAATCATTCCAATTTGATAGCTGTTTGCAACATGTAGCCCAGCGCTGCAACGATTCTTGGTTGTTTTTTGTTTCCCTCACGTTTCTTTATTGCAAAGCACAGAATCATTACATTATTATATAATTTGCGTTCAATTTTGGGGTGAGGTATTTCTATTCCCTCATTATGGTGGTTTATAGAAGTGGAGAAGGGTAGAGAGGGGTAGAAGTTGGTTGTAAGGTAAAACATCCCATAGATCCTTAATAACGATTTGTTATTCAGTATCTCATTGGATGCAAATGGGAAAGAAAATACAAACATTAGGGATAATTCAATGGCAAAACTGTAGTATTACATAATGCCATAAGGTTTGTTTTTATCTTTACAGATGCCTTTTAAGTCCACTCGCTACTGTAAATCGGCTAGTAAACCTGCTTGTCCGTTTTTTAAGCATATTCCGACTGCGCGAATAAAACGACTCGAACTATGCTGGGTGCAAAAAACACAATTCGGGATTTTGAGGTACACACTACGGCATAATATTTAGTTTTATTGTTATTTTTCTCAAATACACTATTTATTGATTACTTTGATCTAATTATTCACTTTTTCCTTAGAAAGAGCTGAATGGAATATCTTATAACATTGCTAAATACAGAAATTAGTATTTCAATTGAAAGTACAAACTTATCTACTATATTTAATAATATACAGAAGTGTTTTGATAAGAAGTTCCAAAGAACTAAAAAAATTTGCCTCTGGTCAGGTGGAGGTTTGATGGAATATCGACGTTCCAGAGGAGCATAGTGGCGTGCATAAAATGTGAACCATAACGGAACGGAGATGCTTATATTGATACTGACAAAATCTAGCCCCACTCCTTTCCAGTGAGACCACCTCTATTTTTCGAGCGTAATTCTAGCCACTGGATTGGCACAGTACTTCACCTCCTCTAAAGCATGACCAACTGCCAAATCTTACCATTACAAATTAAGCCTTATATTTTCATGCTACACTGTCGTTTTCTTAACGTCGATTATAGCCAACAACTTAACACCTAACAACTTCGTCTGCATATCGTGATGAAAGCTCTCATATATGTAAATGTATTAACTGTCCTTCAGTTTAACCTCGCATACAAATAATTCTTCTAGAAGGCCGAATAATTGTGTTAAAATCTATACTTCCTTTTTCTCCATGTAATTGCCAAACTTTCCTTATCTTTCTTTTCGTTTTCTTCTTTGTACGAGCAACTTCGTTGGTACTGTGAACGAGATGCTAGCCAGTCCCCTGAATCCCTCAGTGGATTTACACCATACTTGGACCTTATGCACCAGTATTACCATCAAAATAGTCTCATTGTTATAGTATGCACTAGTGGTGGCGAAAACGCGACTCGCGAGGCAGTGTGACTCGCAGGCGCAACTCCTTTTCTAGCCGTCTATTCATTTGTTTTCCCATGTGCTGCTTGGTGTTGAGTGCGTGCTGCATATTTGATGACTCGAGAGAGAAAGGCATTTTCGCCATCCTTGGTATACACCATTCCCAACAATTCTTGTTAAGTGTGGAACACTATCTGGAAGTACTTTTTTCAGAACTTTCTTATCGCTTCTGGAATTTTCTCAACTGTCTCAAATATTCAATTCTTCAACTTCATTTTAATTTTGGAGTACAAAAATAAGTCGCAAGGGTGGGTTGGATCAGAAATTCTTTCATTTTGTTTTTCCTAGGAATTCTTGCCGATAAAAGCTTTATGTGGTTTTTCATTGTTGTCCTGGAGAAACCAATTATGGTGTGAGCCACATTGCCGTACGTTTCCGCACATTCCCTCAGTTGCCTCAAGGCGTCACGATAGAAGACGGTATTCACGATCATATCAGAAGGGAAAAACTTCTTGAGGGTAACCCCTTCACAGTCCTAGCAGCAGCGACAGTTTGATGGCCGTCCATAACGATACTCATCAACCAATATGCGGCCATTTTTAAACGTTTGAACCATACTTAGGTTTGGATGTGGCCTACAGCAGTGTCTCCAAATGTTTGCTTAACATTTCATGTCACAGTTTTCTCGAGATTGAAAGAAAACCTAACATAGACGCGCTGCTCCTTTGCATCACTGCCACTGTGAATCGCGACCAATAGGAAAAAGGCTTACGAACATTAAGCGCGTACACTCTGAACAAAGCCGTTGGGTACACGGGCTCATAAGAGATGTGTTAAGTAGCGGCATATTCGTTTACTCTCTCTAGGTCGGGCGCTACATGAATTTCGGAAATTTTTTGGATAGCATTCGATATCAATAAATTTTGTCATCCATTTTCACAAAATTAAAATTCCTAACAAGCAATTATTTTATCCGGTCAGAAAATGGTTGGTGCAACCTCATACCTACATAAATTGCTATGTCTATGCATCAAATTTTCTGTAAACTTATTATTCAAATAACATTGAAAATCTCATGTAAATTTCAATTTTAGTAACTTGTAATTTTCGTTGTCTTTATTGTAAAGTATGGAAGTAGGGGAGGGTAGGCTAATAAATATTTGAATATAGAAGTTAAATAATAATAAAATTATGAGTATTAAACAGTGTGCAATAACCATTTAGGGAAATTTCATACTCGGACAGCATTTTAATGAAATGCATCTGTGAAATCTGACCAGCCAAATGATGTGCATCATGCTGCAGAATTATAACCACCTTTATACACAACAGTAATGTTTCTGGAAATTTTCAAACCCCTTGCTTCCATGCTTAAGAGTATAAACATGTTTTATGTCAATGTGTTGCTATAATGCACTTTTTTGTTTTGAACAAAATTTAGGTGTAAATTAAACTAATTATTTACAAACATTTTATAATTTATTTTACTTTATTTATCACATACCGAATGTAAGTAGAGGAATTGTTTTCCACCCAAATAGTCAATCTTTATGAGGATTTCATCAGAAATGCATGTTTTGAGGCAATCTAAATCCAAAAGCCAGTTTTACAAAAAGTACGAGCGCGCGCACACATCCGCATGTGTTTGTGTGTGTGTGTGTGTGTGTGTGTGTGTGTGAGAGAGAGAGAGAGAGAGAGAGTTAGAGACAGAGAGAGCCGTATAGTTAAAACATCTAATAAATACCATAGCTATTTAACATCAGAATTTCAAGATGCGACACGAAGATTTTGAAGGATAAATACACCCCAAACTACCCTTAGATGGGAAATGTTTTATGGATTTTATTTTCTAAAAAATGGCCCTAACAAAATGTTATTTAAATACCATACATTTATTACATTTATGTGTATAATAAACTACATATGTTCAATTTTTCGTAAATGACTGAAGTCCGCTTCTTTCGAAACGAATTTTACATAGTTTTGTGTAACTGGTAAGTAATAAGAGATACACCAAGGCTTACTATACGAAATTTGTGCCACATAATTGCTCTGAATTTTCTTATTCGAATTATTCACTTAAAAAAATATATTTTTTATGTGCTAAGGAACTACTCCTTTGTTTCTCACGATGTCACGCAAAAGGTATGGAATTTCAAAGCCAGCATTTAACGAACCACCTTATATAGATTTGACTATTGCTTCAGTCTGGGTGTCCTCTTGTATCTACAAATTGTATGCAATGAACCCATTTCTGCAAACGTTTACTTCGATTAACATGAAGCAGACAGAAAAATAAGCTTTTGTAAAAATAGTTTGAGAAGAGCTATAAAAATAAACATCAGTGTTAGAGAAAGCCAAGTATATGTAGCATATCAGATTCTTTTGTGACACTTTAAAAAAAGTTTGTCACATAGTTCTTAATTTTACAAAACAATGACATTTTTGTACATACTGAGGCTTTCACGGCCGGCGTCATAACTAATAAATGAATTACAACTATCCGGGCTTGTAGGCCGTGGTCTAGAAGGCATCGTGGATATCGACGTTTCGCCAAGTACAGCACTTGGCATCTTCAGGGTGAAGTGATTTGGTGTCTGCGGCGGTCGGAGTCTGAATGGTAGTAGTAATTACAACGGATAGTTGTAATTCATTCATTAGTTAACGATATTTTTTTAAAACTTAAATCACGTTTTACTTTCTACTCCGGTGATAAGCGAAGTAGAGTTTTATATAAACTTTTGACATCCCCTGATAAAAAAACTAGTTTGGGGGATTGTCCTGTGCACCTGTCTGTGAAAAACAATTAAAAATCTGATAAATACCAAATATCATGCTATTTAAGCATGCCATACAAAGACTTTAAAGAACCATCCCTGACCTCAGCAAACAACTGATTACATGTAAAATTATTCGATGTCTTAAGATGCTTCTAACGTTGTTAGTTAAAATATACTTTAGATGCGACATAATAAGCGGGATGTGCATCACTCATTTTATGGGAATAGCTTGTGAAGTCCATTCGTTCTTATGGATTTTATACAATTGTGAAGCTATGAGAGAAAAACTGAATATCATTAAAAATATACACTTTTGTCAAAGACATTTTTGTCGTGGAATTAGCTGTTACCAAGAAATTTCCTTCCAGTGTCCTAAATAATTCAATTTCACGCGATGTTCTTTTGTTTCTCTTGAGTTCTTGAAAAGATAATATACCGTAATGGTGGAATATACAAAACGTTAGAAAATAATGTTATACTCTTGCTTATTTAATACAAATTGATGTGTACTGAAATAGTTTCTAACAAAATGTAATATCATTAAGAAGAATTATAGAAAAAAACCTATATATGAATAAATTGTTGTAAATAAATGATAAAGTAATAAATCCTTAATATATTACATATAATAAATATACGTAATAAATGTATATATGACTGGCTGAACCAGGACGTGTATATCAAATTTATTGTTTATTAATTAACACTTGTATACTTAATACGGTAACCCCTTCACAGCAAGTTAAAATTACTCAGTCTTCTCACAGTGAACACCCGGATGGATTTGCGGGTCAACGACTGGCGAGAAAAAAGAAAATAATCAAGGTAATTAAGAATATGTATTGCAACTCCAAAATAATAATAAATCCAGGAGTTTATAGAAGAGAACTAATTTTAATCAATCGAGGAGTAAGGCAAGTGTGTAGCAAGGCTGTCAACTGCTGTTTAACATGTTCAACATTGAAAAGTATCATTACATCAGGAATAAAACTATATCGAAATACTATTTTAAATAGCTTATTATATATGAATGACATGGTTTGATCAAGAGAAGGAGGATGTATTACAATATGCATTACAGCGCTTGAATCAATTATGTCAGAAATACAATATTAAAATTTCAACATAGAAATCTAAGATAATGGCTTTTGGGGGATAAGATCACGCATGGTCGAAAATTATTTCAGGAAATAAACCGTTAGAAGAAATACAAGCATTCAATTATTTGGAATGTAATTTCAAGTGTATGACAAGAAATGAAAGAGACATTAGTAAAACGATTGCCAGATTCCAAGTGATATTTGGAAAGTTTTATAAAACAAGGGCGGTTCCTATACTGCTTTATTGAGGGAAAACATGGATCATGCACAAGGAAAATGAAAAGTAGATTACACAGTGCTGAGAAGAAGTTTTTAAGGAAAAGAAGGCTAGACAAAATACGAAATGAAGAATAAGAACAGGACTTAATATATGTTCAATAAATAGCAAAACTGAAAAGTATTGAAACGAATGGATGCAACATGTCAAAGAATGGCAGAATCAAGGTTGCCTAAAGTTACATTTCATTAACAACCAAAAGGAAGGAGAAATGTCGGCCGACCCAGAAAGAGGTCGAAGGAACAACTGTGAGATGGAACGGGCATTATGCCCATGCCGTAAATTGCAGAAGTAGAAGACATATCATTTGTTTACATTTAGTACAGATTCAGTAACTGTACAGATTACTCTGACCCTAATTAATTAGAATAAATTAAAATATAATAAGAATAAATATGTAAATTAAGATAATTAAATTTAATAATGTTTCCCATCACACTACTATTGCTACTAGAGACTTGAGCGCTACCAGGGACATGTATTCCGCTTTCATTTCACCCAACTTCTAACCAGCAAACCTTTTAACCAAAGTATGCAATTAATAAATTTAGTAACCCCTTATTTCACCTTTAGTTACACAATATTCTCCAAATCTACTCATTTTAATTATTTATTGGTTATTATTTAAGTAAACCTTCATTCCTTTTATTTTTACTCTTAAGCTTGTTTATCTGTATTCTTCATTGCTATTGTTTCCACTCTCAGCTGGTTTATTTTATTTAACGTTTAAGTAAAGAAAATAAATGACAGTAAACATTATCTGTTTTATTTCCCTACTACTTAGGTACAGTAAGTGGAAGAAGTATTTTATTTCACCGTAAAATTTGATACCGAGATTTATAGGAAAATAGATATTTTGAGACACTCTGAATAACAAAAAATAATTTTTAGATAAAGGTCCGCGAGTATGTGTGTGTCCGTATGTCTGTGAATAGCATATCTCGAAAACAAATCTGGTATTTAAGTTCAGCATCTTTGAAGCAGCCGACCGAAGATTTTCAAAAATATGCTCTTACCCCAAACTAAGCTTTAAAAGGAAATATTTTCGTTATTTTATTATTTACCCAAAAATGACTAATGGTTTTAATTAAAATATCATACGTTTAAGACATTAGCATGAGAAATCGAATGTGTATCTTGAATTTAGGGGGAATGCCTCTGAAATCCTCTTCATTCTGAATGAATTCCGACTTCCTGAATGAATATTGGTAAACCGTAAGAGATTGACAAAATCATACTGCACACAAAAAATGTAGATCGCGTTAATACGCAAAATTTATATCAAATAATTTCTCTTTGTGGAGTAAACCATTACCAAGATAATCTTTGTTATTGGTTTCAATTTTCAAATAGTTATACTTTTCTCAACTGAGAGGTCTATATTCGATTTTTTTTCTTTTCTTAATCATATAAAAGAACGAAATTTCAAAGCAATCACAAGGCGACACGGCTTTAAAAATTGAATATCGTTGTTAGTGGCATTCAGATATAAACCTTAATAATTTATCAAATTAAATTACAAAATGGCGTGAAGCAAATATTTTGGGTATTAATGGACACAAAATAGTAGATTTAACCTTAGCCATTTTAGTCTTCATAAAGAGGTTAAGCTTCTGCTCATTTATCTTCCAAGTAAATTGGATTATTTTTAATATGAAACTACTAAAGGATATTACTTGCCTTAAGGATTTTAAAACAGTATCTTCCTTTGGAATCCGTATTGAATGTTTACTATGTATATGTATATTATCTTCTAAATGACACTCTACTTTGGGGCAACCATTTCTCAACAAATAAATATTGATTCTGCCGAATGGTACAATTAGAATCCTGTGTGGAGATCCACAGAGAACCCTTGTATATACTTTTTTTGTAAAATTGAATATTTTAACTTTGATGTAAATGGTTACTTTGGACTGTTTACACTACGTAAAGCGGAACATTAAAACAGTATTCATTATATACATATGTTCATAGCCACTCTACTCGAAACTGCTTCAACATTTATGTATTAAAACGTAAATTTTCCAACATTAAAAATAGTTTTGAAACTGTATGGTTAAATTTGTACAATATATATTTTACCAAATTATGTAAAAGTATTTTGTTTTTACTCTTTAAGAAAAGAATAAATTTCGCATTTTTATCCAAGCTTTTTTTTTGACTCAATGAATATTAGAACAACAGAATGAATTTGTTTTATGTAACATATAATGTAATTCTAATTTATAGAAATGACGTCGCTGTAATCTTCATTGTCTTGGGAAATAAAAACATTTATATACCTAAGTACTGATCCTACAACGAAATATTAAATATGACTTAAAAGTTTATATAGATTAGGAAGAAATAGATAAAATAACGAGCTTTTCTAAGAATAGTTTGTAGAGGAGTGAGTAGAGAAAGTTAAATGAATGCAACACATCAGTTTTTTTTTAATCGAAGTTATGAACTGTGCTTTTCTTTTACATTTAACCGCTGAGACCGATGTTCCTGGTTTTGTCATCGGGAAAATAAAGTATGAACATTTATGCATGCAGTGAAGTATAGAGGTTCCGTTCGTTGTTCCTTTCAATGAGAATAAAGCATACCTTTGTGAAAAGAAATGCTTATGTTTCCCGCATACATTTGGCTTCTTCAAGCAGAATACCGCAAAAGAGGACTTCTCAAAGCAACCTGTATCGTATCCTAGGAAGGAGTAAGAATTCTTCTCCAAATATTTTTCCTTCTTTTTCCGTTACGACTTTAACCAAGTCTTTGTGATGCGCTCTTTACCAGATAAATATGCAACAGAGATTTTGTGAGAGGAAAGGAAGAAGTTGGTGCTATCTGTTAGAGTTTTGTTACATTCCAACTGAAACTTTGTGCACAAGGGACTTGGTATGTTTGGAAATTATTGGCTGCTTGCAGAATCTTCCAGTTTCCTTTTGCCTCTTCTGTTTGCTTTATAGAGCATTCTTCTCGGGAAGCGTCATTAGGATAGGCATGCTTCTAATTATGAATAACCTGCAAATACTGCGCATTATTTCGTTATCTTCTAGCACTTGTAAAGTTGGGGAGAGAAGAGAAATTAGAGTTTTACGCCACAGTAGCTTTTCTCCATTATACATCGTTTCCAATATACACTAAAAAAGGTGTAACGTAAGTAACATAACTTTCACTTTCAAACGCTTGATCAAAAAAGAAATATATCTTAGTGTACTGCCATATGCAGACGACCTTTTGATAATGACCTTCATATATATATAAACGGGAGAACCAAGAAACTACGAACCGCCTGCGCGGTGTTTCCCTTGCGTGTGGAAATATAACGCACTGCTGCTATAAACAGGGTCACGCTGTTGACGTGGTTTTGCTCTGCAGTGTGAAGTGTAGTATTTAGTTGATGATGTGATATAGTTCAGTTATTACGAGTTATTTATTATTTTGTCCTGTGCTTAGTTATAAAGTATATCATGTCTCAGTATATTTATTTATGATTCGTATGCGTTAACTCAGTCAGCACGCCAAGTGAAAGTACGATTTGCAGAAAGATCTCCAGGTGTAAAAGTTCTAGCCGTACAGCAATCCATGAGTTTTACAATAAATTTCAGGCCACAGGAAGAAATTTAAAACACGGCGTACGGTTCTTACCGAAAAAAACATTAAACGACATCGGTCATCGTCTGGAGAATTCCCCCTCAGAAATCACTTAGGCGTCTTTCACTACAGGCAGGCATTTCTTATGGCTCTGCACGAAGAGCTACAAATTGCTGAAGTTAAAGGCATATAAAATAACTGTCACACATGTTCTTCAACCACGTGATCCTGTAATTAGGCGCACATTTTGTGAGTGGAGTATTAATGGTTTACACAATGGCAAAATAGATGCATATTTAATATTTTTTACGGACGAGGTTGGTTCCACCTTCATGGATGTGTGTATACAAAATAATCGTTATTGGATCTCAGAAAAACCTAATGTTGATGAAAAACCCCTCCACGGCGAAAAAATTGGTGCATGGTGCGCAATAAGCGTAGAAAGAGTTAAAGGGCCAATTTTTTTCCGAGCCAAAAGTTGACGTCCGTACATACCCCCACTTTTTAGAGAATTAACAGACAGGAGGTGTGATTTTGCCTTTTAGCAACAAGACTCTGCAACATCTGAAACGGTCATATTTCGATGAGAACAATTGAAAGTGTGTTTGAGGACAGAATTATTAGTAGAGATTTGTGGTCCCCTTGGTCCCTGCGACTTCTATCTCTGGAGTAAGTTAAAACAAAGTATACAAGACCAACCCGCATACCCTGGAAGAATTAACACAAAACATCCGCCAAGAAATTGCCAACATTTCTCAACGTGAACTAGCGGTGATATAGTTTCCTAAAGAGGCGCCAAAAATGCATGAACAACAGCGGTGGTTAGTTTCAGCATCTCCTTTCATGAAGTTGGTAAGTAAAGTCTTAAAAAGTAGTTTTAAAAATGTTTTATGGTTTCATTCGTGCCTTAAAACAGCAAAAATATTAATGCAAGATCAAATAAAAATAGGTGCGATATTTTAACTAACTTGGCTATGATACAAGTTATAAATATTACATAGATAATGAGAAACTTAATTACCAACATATATGGAACAATAAGAAGAAAAACAGAAGCGAAACCATAAAGTCAAGGCGTCCCAGGAATACTTTATGGGAAGTAAAGTTTGGGTTTAAAACAGAAACTTAAGTCACATTCGGGCAGCAGAAATGAGATTTTTGAGATCTGTCAAGGGAGTAAAAAGATAGAACAGATTAACCAATGAATGAGAAGAATTGCAGATTAGCCCCTATAATACAAATTAAAGAACTAACAAAAATGGCAACATCATATAATACGATATATCATATTAATATGATTAATAATGTAAGAAATCTACCAAGAAGTATGTCAGATTATAAACCGAAAGAGAGAATGACAAAAGAAAGACCTAGTTCAGAGGAAATGAGATCAAAACAGAAAGGCAAAAGAAGAGAGCACCATAGAACATGATTATGTCAATGTCACTTCTATAAAAATTAGTTTTGACGTTTATACGAGTTGTCTTTTGTCTTGGGAGAAAAATATTGAGTATATATAAACTCTGTTGTGTGTATTTTATTATGTATGGATACAGTTTGTAGTGATCGTTCTGTTACCCAGCCTAGGATTTTTATGGCTGTGTCTTGATTCACTAATAGTACCCATTTCCTTGCATACATCGGCGTTTAAAACGTATTAAACGAGGGAACTGACGAAACTTTAATATTTTTCTCTTCAGTTATTTTCTTGGAGGCACCCATCAATGAGGAAAAAATGAAAGTTAACTTCGATTACGCCTTCGCTACAGGAAATCTTGGTTTCAAGTTTTCTTTAGTGCGGTCTTACGCGCAGATACTTGAGGCCTCGGTGCGGTGCAAAGTTTGTTATCTCGTCCCATCCACGGTTGTGTTGATATATCCACGAAGGTTACAGTATTTTCTTTCCATTAGTTCTAAATCTCCATGCAGCGTAGTGTGTGTTAATTCTCCGTAAACATTAATTGGTGAATAAGTTCTCATATGAAAACTATTTAAACATGCACAATAATATATTTTTAATTCGTATTTATTACAAATTTCACTTGTCAGTTCCAAATTCAATATTCAGATTCTTAAGAAATACGATCCTCATTTCGGTTGTATCATGCCTGCATACATTTACTGTAGCGTCTGGTATACACATCTGATCGTTTAGCGGAAGACAGACCTGGTCAGCCGTTACAACTTGCAAGCTTGTAACTTTTTTCCCGGTAAATAGGGACCCCATGGGAGAGAAACCCGAGAAATTAGTTTTGTGTTCGATGCATTTTTACTGTAAAAAAGTCGCAGCTCTAACTGCAACATCCGTTTGACAATGGCCCTTGTAAGTAACGTAATAAAACATAGTTAAGAGTCGACCTCTCAACACTAATAAAACAGCTTACTAAAAGAACATGGTAATGAAGTTACGATAAATATATATTCGAATCTTACTTAACACATGTCACAACATTGAGTAGTTTAAAGCAGAGAAAATTACTTTTAAACGTTACATTTGCTTATATGGGATGCTCAAATTATTCAAGCAGGTAATTTCACTTAAATCAGTTAAAAACATAATTACATAAATTTGCTTTATGTAAAAATATTCAAATTATTTATTGTAATTCAGGACACTAATAGGTTTCGAATGTCTATGGTTCAGTAATTAGTCTAAGGCCACATTTCTATCCAGCACTTCATTCACGTATCTAGAAATTGAATCAAAATTGTCTAACCATGGACGAAGAACGTTACCACGCTTCTGTGGTAATCCCAACCATGCAGCAGCCGGTGACTTTGGGTTTCTTTACACTGAACCACCATAACTGATGTCTACTGTATTTCTCTCACTAAAACACACTATATTCTTTCAGTTGAAAATCAATTTAGAAAGAACATTTTTGATTCTATATAACATTAAGTGTTGTATGATATGATTTTGTGTAAACCAGATTATACCTTTACTTCCAGCTAACCATTTCTTGCAAATGTGGTCCGAATCTATACATTAATTTCGTTTAGGATTTCCATTATTCATAAGACCGGCGTTGGTAACTAAGGTGTAGTTAAGGCCGAAGAGAAATTAAACTTTCTGGTGCAGAAGTTCTTGCCTGTTCGTCAAGTGTTAATGACACAGCAGAAACGGAAATTAGCGGTAAGTGTGGAAGCCTAATGAAGGGAACTTGGTATTAAGTCCTGCGCTCTTACATATTGCTTGCAAGTGGGGCGTAATGGTTAGCAGACCCACATCCGCACGGAGTCAGGCTCGTGGTCATCAACTTCTGCTGGCACACTTTGTTCCTGCGAAATAATTGTGGCATTATCTTAATCTGAGAAGCAAATGAGCCTTTTGGTAAAGCAAGTTTTGGGGAGTACTAGTAGAATGTTGGCACTCGAAAACTTGCAGAGCATTCATAAATATATTTTGCCTCGTTATCAAAAATTATTTAACAATAGTTTGGAAACTTCGTTCGATTTTAATACTTGTGGGCTTTGTTACACTACCTAGGTCATGTCTCCCTATCTATGGGAACAATTTGTTTAAAAACACTTTTCTCTATGAAATCAAGTATAAATACGTAGCTATCAAAAGTGAATATGAGAGAGATAGAGTGAGTAACTTATTTCTTTTTTTTAATTTTCCTTTTTATAAATGAAAATGTGCAACTGTATTCCTTCACAATCTTTATTGGAATTCAGAAGATGTACATTTATTAAATGTTGGCTGAATAAGTATAGGTAAGTCTCTCATAGCGTTCTATGTAAAAATAGTTTTAATAACTAACTTTTTAAATATACATGGTTTAATTGGTGGATTGCGTTGGTGCCAATTTAACTTCATTTCATATTAAGTTAAATTGGCATTAGTTTTGTTATGTATTATTTTCTTCAGTTAGAAGAATTTTTATGTCCTTTTTATTTCATTGTTTATTGACGAAAATTCCAATCCAAAATTAACTTTAAAAGCAAATAAAAGAGTTGCTTTATATGAATAATGCAAGAAAATTTAAAGCCCAAAATAATGACGCGTAACGTTAGCCAGACTGTGCATTCTGCTCTCTCGTACCTCAAGTTGGGTAATATGGATTCATTACAGAAGCTTTTGCATTCTTCTGAAAGCCGAGAAACGTTTAGAAAGAGATGACGCGAACATTAGCAAATTTATAGGAATTTCGCGCTAGTTACCTAGGGAAGGAAATAATGTGTACTAAACAAATGAAGGTGAATAAATTCCACGAATATATTTTAACATAAAACACCACAGTGACAATTAAGAACTGAGTGAACAGATACTATAGCGTAACTTGAGTGTTAAATTTCGGCAACACGTTAATTAGTATTCTAAGTAAGCTATTTTCACTAATATAATTATTAATTATAAGCACTCCAACATGGTATAAATTTAAAGGGAATTAGAATGCGATCTGAATGACAAAAAAAACCAGAAACATGCTACAAAGACATTAGCAATTTGCTTCCATAAGCTTTCAGTTGTACTCAACACTTTCCGAAAAACAGAAATTACACTATAAAAAGATCATAAGAAACTTAATGTGCAAAATGCTGGGTTTTAAATTCCATAATTACAAAGTTAAACTAAAATAACCGAGAATGAAACCGAGCTAAAAGTAATTAGGCGAAAAGGGAATTATGAAAAATTCTGATGTCTTATATTCTCATTACTTTGTCTATTTACCATACTTTATTTTTATATAGGTTCCACAAAGCATCCCTAGACAGCTTATTCTTCTAATTCATTTTAATAGAGATAGAATTTCGCAGAAATTGTTTTATTGTACGTTTCCTTGTAGATACAAGGGGATTAGGGGATACAGTGACAATTACATCTTTTAAGAGCTGGTCGCTATGCAATGGTCTTGTAGTAAATCACGATAAGACTAAGAAGTTAATATTCAGGCTTAAGCGTGTAAATAATGTATCATCTGAAGAACCAGTGAAACTTTTGGGTATGTATCTTGACCAAAAGCTAACATGGCAAGCTCACTCAAATTATATTTGTAAGCGGTTGTCAAGAGTATATATTTATTAAGGAATCTCATAAGTAAGATACACAAACATTTAATAAAAAGGCGTATTTAGCCTATTTTGAAAGTATTATTAGATATGGTCTTATATTGTATGGTAATAGTGCTGGCTTAAAGTAGGTACTACTATTACAAAAAAAAGCATTAAGTATAATTACTAGAAGTTTTCCTGATGCCGCCTGTAGGCCTTTGTTTATAAGTGAAGGAATTCTAACTGTGTACAATTTATATTTTTTGGATATATTAATGCTTTTAAAGAAAAATATTGCAAGCTATGATCTCGGAAGCAATTTCCATACTCATAATACAAGGTACAATTCCAATATACATATGTCATTCTCTAGATTAAGCAAAATACATAACTCTCATGTATTTAATGCAGTCAATGTATATAATATCCTTCCGGAGAGGGTAAGAATTTTAAAATTAAGTCATTTCAAGAATTATGTAAGTTCAAGACTAAAAGTTAATCCATTTTACAATCTGCAAGAATGGCTTAATGCTATTTCTAAGTTCTAATGGTAAGTTTCCATTTTATGAATATTATATGTATTATTTAAAGTTCTATGACTTAGGCAACTGTATTTTATACTTAAAGGCTCAAATAAATTATCAATTATCAATCAAATGGCTTTGAAATTCCGTTCTTTTTGCATACCATGAGAAAAAAAATTATTTGACGTTTGAGAAAATTCAAACCAACCAGATTATTTGGGATAATCTGTGTGCTTTAACATCTACATTTATTGTGCAGTACTGATTTGTTTATTTTTTACACTTTACTAATTATACAAAAGCCATTCAGAATGAAGAGGACTTCATAAGATATTACCAGGAAATTTAAGGTATACATTTTATTTGTCATGTAAATATCTTCAATACGTATATGGTATTTTAATCAAAATGTTAGAGCCACTTTTTAGGAAATCGAAAATACGGAAAAAATTTTCCATATAAATGACAGTCTGGGATGAGGGGATTTCTTAAAAATTTTCGTCTTGCATCTTTAAAGATATGGAATTCTAATAGGAGCATCAATTTTTTGTATTTACCGGATTCTTTGATCTTGAGTTATCCTGTTCACACCCACCCAGACACTGCTTTTTTCTAAAAAAAAGTTTTTGGTGTCCAGCGAGTCTCAAATCATGTATTTTCGGTGAAATCTCGATATCGATTTTTTTAATAGAATATACGAGTAATACTGTAATATACTAATACTAATACTGAATATAGTACTGTACTCTACTTTAAGTACGTAGTAGGGAAACTAATAACCAATCTTATTGTCCAAAGTGTGAACGTGCAATCCTTTTCATCAGGAATGCTACAGAGCTGTGAAAATCAGTTTTTCAATAAAATTCTCTACTGGGGCTCTTCTGTAGGTTAGCACAATAATGTAATTCAATAAAGCATTGATTGAACCACCATTGGCACCTCAACTCACCCCTTCCACCTCACTAACAGCGCCGGTGATGCGAAAATGTGACACAGTGCGTCGGCTCCCAAACCTGACAGCCTCGTGTTATTCTATTAAATATTTAAATATGAATAAAACCGCCAGAAATTTTGTTCGCTGTAGGTCATTTTGCAAATATTGTGGTTATTATTATGCAACGGTGTAATTGCATCCAATTCTCTCAGTACTCTCTTGAATATCGGCAGATAAAATGGATATGCCAGCAGAATTTGCATGTAATTATAAATTATTTAAACAAAGTTCCTCACAAAAGCAGCGAAAGTGAGGAAAATAATAAAAGTTAATTGTGTTATGTAAGAGCGCTAGCTAATTCGCATTATCCTTTTATTCTACTGTTCCATTTTTTTCTTTTCTACGTAATATTAATCTAATCTTTGTATTAAATCTGTGTTATCCAACACTTATGGTAGGTAGAGATATTAATGTTTCATATAAAAATTTAAACTCAAATTACATCGCTAAACGTATACTTTGGTGTTCCATGAGCACAAAAAAGATACATTAGGTCATCTAGTGCTAGTGCATATACATGCGCACAAGTGATTGAATATCAAAATTTGAATGAATAGGCCAGGCGTATTTCATCCGATGATGGAAGAAATGATCCAGATATTAAAGAACGTTTAAGGAAAGGAACACGGGCAACATCAATGTTGAATACCCTATTCTGAGATGAAAGTATTATGTGAGAATGTTTCCAAAAATAAGCATTTGGTAATTATAATAAATTATTGGAGAAGGTCAGCAAGGGTTTCAAGAAGAGAAAGAATAAAAATTGAAATTGTTAAGGGGATGGAAGTAAAATGCAACATTGTAGAAGATATATCAACAAGAAGAAAATTAACATTGTAGGCCATGTGATGTCAAATAATTGTTTTTTATAGTGTTAACCCTTTTCGAGATATTCTTTGTTATTGGTATGGGTTTTTAAATAGTTCATACTTTTTTGAAACTGTAAATCGCTATTAGTATTGTTTTTTTCTGGCCATAATAAGATAACGGAATCTCAAATTCATTACTTAACGATTCCAAGGCAGTCTGGGTTTGATCTCAGGGGCCAGTATTTGGGATTTGTGGTGGATGAAGCGGCGCCTGGGCGAGTTTTCTGCGGTTTCCCCCCCCCTCATTAATTCCACCAATTGCTCCTTCATCACCTCTCCTACCATTCTTTTTGCCTTCATTTCATATCATTTTTTCTCTCGCTCTTATACCTGGCTCGGGCCGATCCCCGCTTCCGGGTTCTTTATTCTCTGACTCAATGTTCGTCTGCTCCTCGACAGGTCTCTGACCCTAGGCACGGCTGTAATTCCTAGGGATGTAAGCCCTACATATGAGGAGGGAAGCCGACTAAGCAAGAAAGAAAGAAAGAAAGAAAGAAACACTCATTCTAAAGCTTTGACTATGTTTATGTATTCTTCTTATTCCTACAACAAAGTTGTAAATGTGCAGTGAAGGTTTAACTCTATTAACAAGAACAATCAGCATTTGTGCGAATAATTTGCAGAAGAGTCCTAGAGAAGGTCATGTAAATCAACGTCCAAGAGTTTTTAGATTAGGCGCTTCTTTCACATTGCCTATTTTGTCGATGTGGGAATCGGAGAGAGGTGTGGCATACGTGGTTTATAAGAGGAGGTATAGCATTATTATAATTATGCGGAGTATTACTTGGAAGTTATTTCTTGATGTATACTCCAATAGAAGGTTCGGGGGATTTTGTCAGGCATAGCTGTACCCTGTATGCTGAGACACAGCCTTTTGGTGGACGTGCAACTACGTAATTTGGGCACAATTTAAAGTATCCTAAAACGCGGCATTGTTATAATGGGATAGCTTAAAAATTTCTCCAGTAATCAAATCACTTTGTCCCCCCATGAGTGTAATTTCCCCTCATTGGGGTCTTTGAAGTGTTAGTCAGTAGAAATATAGAAATATAATTTAATTTTTTACAATAACATGAATTGAATACTTTGAGCATTTAAACAAACGAAGAGTTTACAGGCCATAGCGGTCTGAAAGAAAGCTAAGATAAGATAGCCTTACATCTATTTAGGGAATGGCCTCCTAATCATGTAAATCTCCCAAGATGAGCCAGTTAGTTTTACTTGTCTTTTCACTTAACCATTGCATCAAAGTTTATTCCAACACCATATTAGTCCTTAGCATAATTATGTTGGCTGTTATCGCAGTTCTCATGGCTTGTGTTATCTTTTTAGTTGAGACCCTCTTGTTTTATTATTTTAAATTTGGTTTCATTGTCCTCCAGCTAGCTATTATAACTCAGTCGAGCAAGTATCTCTAAGCAGGGTGTGTAAACGGAAAGGAGTTGTTGCTAAGAGATATTACTGATAGAAAAATATGTTTCTACACTTTTATTCCCGTCACACTTAATTAATAATTCACATATTTAATCTTTATACACGCCTGACTGAAACTGTGATATTTCCGAATGTAACTACAGTCGTATTATTTGCCGCGCACCAATTACTTCGCGTACTTCACATTTTGTAACTAACTTTGCGACGTGCACCTCGCGAGAGATTCTTCAGGACTGCGTGACGTGCACCTCGTGAAAGAATCTTCAAGACTGCCATATTTCCGAATGTAACTACAGTCGTTTTAGTTGCCGCGCACCAATTATTTCGCGTACTTCACATTTTTGTAACTAATTCTGCAACGTGTACATCTCGTGAGAGATTCTCAAGGACTGCGTGACGTGCACCTCATGAGAGATTCCTTAGAACTGCGCGACACTTGCTTATGGCTCGAGAATATGTACTCCCTCACCTCGAATTGCCTAAACATTATAATCTAGCTGCTATTGGTTACCAAATCGCGCCCACCTTAGCGTCCGTTTTGATCAGCCAATCACCACTACTAACATATGTACTTTAGGGAAGTTATTCCCTCCATTTCTAAAAAAAACGCACGCTACCCTGACGTCATTTGTTTTTTTCTTATTATTGATAAACATCTCACTCCATCGGTTTATTGTTACCCATTGGTATTGTCAGTTTCAGTTAGGCCGCGTTAACTTATTTCCTAACAATACTTAGGGCTAACAAACATCCAAAATCTGTACATACAATAATATTAATTTACACTACAATCACTCTAACATTCACAGCGTGTTATGATATAAAATATATCCTCACTCTAGTTTTAACTCCTTGGCGGCGACTCCCTTCCATATTTGACGGTCTTTGGCTAGCATGGTCCATCTCTTCCAGTTCCTCGTACCAGTTCGTTCGAACACCTCTGAAGAGGGCGATCTCTTCTTCTATTCCCAAGCCTGTAATCGCAAACTGCGGTTGCGTGGGCCCATTTCCACTTGAGATTTTGTGCGCATACTGCTGTGTCCTCCATTCCTGTCGTTCTTATAATTTCTGTGTTTCGTATTCTATTTTGTAGCCTGATGTTCAGTATTTTCCGTTTCATCTTTCTCTGTCACACTTGTAGGGATTTTGTTTGACGTACAGTGAAGCACCACGTCTAGCATAGGTCTACTGGAAATCGCATTCCACACATTAAAATGGGACAAGGGGCTTAAAGGCATCAATATAAATGGAAGAAGACTGTCCAACTTGAGTTTCGAGGACGATATTACAGTTTTAGCAAAGTCAGCAAAGGAGTTAGAGACAATGCTGAAAGAATTGAACACCATCAGCCAAAAGGATGGACTACGGATGAACCCAACTAAGACGAAAAGTGATGACAAATGCGGAAAACTATCAATAGTATTGGAATGAACAACTATGGAGTATGTGAAGGACTACATCTACTTAGGACAAAGTATTTCGATGAGGGGAAAAGGCTGGGCAGCGATCACAGAAGAATTAGTGCAGCCTGGTGTCAATTCTGAAGCTTGAAAGCTATCCTACTAAACAAATACCTAAATATAAGTCATGGAATTACGTGTTCATATGCGGATATGCGGATATGGATGAGTCTGAAAATAATGCAACTAATTACTGCTTACGTGAACCCCTGAGTAGCAACAAATGGATAACTTCAATTTTATATTTTACCTAACCGATACATTCAAAAGAAGCAGTTCCTGAAGTATCGAATCCCTCAGGAATGATTTATTTCGATTTATCTCACTCGAAAAACAATCCTCATGCTCATTAACTCTCCAAAGTGTACACGTGTCAAAAGTATACCTAAGGAAAATTTAGGTAATTTTAGATTTTTCATAAATAACCATTACTAAGATGCATTACAATTTACCCTTGAAGACCAAAGTAGTATTTCTTACATTATTGATTGTGTGTATATGCATTTTACTATTGTATTAAAGAAATGGTTAAATCTACTCTAATGAATCCTTATATACAACATAGTAGCTTAGATTTCGTTTAGGGAATACCTTTATGCATCTTAATTCTCCCCAATGGGGGATTTTAACAGGACACAAAGTCAAAGCATTTAAACATCTCGAAAATTGTTGAACATTGTGACAAATGTTGCACAATAAAAGTCTAATCATAAAGTTCTATTTACAGCAACTTGAATGAAAGGAAAGGCAGAATCAACCGACTGAAAAATTCAGTGCCATAGCCGGGATTTGATTCACGGATCTCTCGGTTTCAGTCCGGTTGTTCTAACCAATTGAACTACCATGGCAACATGTAGACAGAACATTACATTTCCCAGCTGACTCAAAGTTTTCCCGCAAAACACGAGATCTTGTGGTTTAGCCCATTCCTTTCATAGTTGCTATTCTTCTTCTTTAACAGGATTACAAACCTCTTTGTAGGACTTGCATCCCTATAAACTTACAAGCCAATGCCTTGGGTCAGTAGCCTGTCGAGGAGTAAACCAACTCTGGATCATAGCATATCCAGGGTGGGTGATCAGCCCGATGCATAGTATGGTGGTGAAGAAGGAAATGAAATGTAGTGATGAAAGGGACGATAGAAAAAATCGTGGATAAAATTATCCTACTAAGCATTCACCTAGCGAATGAAGAAAACGGCAAAAAAACTCCGTCAGATTTATCGACCCCGGAGGTTTAAACTAGGGCCTTCCAAATGCGGGTCACGGAGTTACCACTTGAGTCATTCAGCTTGGTGTGACGAAAACCAACATGATGAATAGACGCAAATTATCGTTGTATTTTATATAGCTGTTAACACTCATTTTAAGAAATCTGAAGTGACTGAATACAATGGATGAAATGATACACGGATGCACTCGGGGTCTGCTGAGCCGAGTTTTCTTACAAACAGAGCAGAAAATTCCGGAAATCCTCAAATATAGTAGAATAGGAATCGAATCATCGTTTTACTTTAAAATAATTCTTCTAAAGCCAAATACAATATATCTTATCAGGTTTAAACTCATTACAATTAATTTGCTTCTTATTTTAAGGAAGATTAATATTATAATTCTTTTGGTAAGCAATTACTCATTCTAACACAATTTAACTAAACGTTTATGAAAAGCTTAAATTTGTCCAATGAGTTTAAGATTGTTTTAAATGATAAAGGTTCACTTTAAAATTATAGGTTTTCTTAGAGATGGATAATGAGTTCTATTGATCATTTTCTTTGCATCAGGTATACTTTTGGATTTATGGTTTTAATAATTTAATGCGTAATTGATTTTTTAAGAGTTAAAAGTATTTAATACTTTATTTTTTCCAGGAAAAATTTTATATAAAAGTAAATTAGTCTGGGTTTGTAAGGAATTAATGAATAATATGCAAATTTTAAGATTTTACTTTTACAAATTTTGAAAATTGTTTTCTTGGAAAGTTAGATGCTTAGGATCATGAAAACTATTATTCTGCTATAAATACATTGACTATTACATACATACGCTGTGTACTTCATATTGACCGATTTTTCAGCAATGCCTCCAATATACACCAATCACGATGGTTTAAATATAAGGTACCTGCAGGGATGATTTTATCGTCACTGAACCGTATTCGTATCAGTATGCCATGATTAGTAGACTATGTCAATAAGAGAAATCGCGAAATCCTACTGCCTCAACATTCACTTCAGTTTACTGCACTTCAGTTTCCATCACCTAAATCCAGCAGAGTTCTCAACTTTCAGCTTTAAAAATGCGCACTTGAATCGAATATGTTTCAAAATAAACTATTTTGTTGAAAACAAAATTGTCTATCCCTTTTTATTTTAATTTATCTTAACTTTGAGGTTAAACGTTTACTCATTGTTAGTTAGTCTTCTGTAACAGATTCAATTGTTCACTTACTATGCCGTAATCTTATGGCTGAACAATTCACTTTGACCTTAAAGAACAGAAGTAAGAAAGTTATTATGTGTGTTATAAATAGAAGAGGTTTAATAAATTTAATTCGAGGTTCATCAGGTAAATTCGTAATCTAACATGGGATTAACCATAATAAGAACTTCAGCTAAATTGACTAAACATTTTATGAACTGAAGGTTGGAATTCTCAAAGGTGTTAAGCGCCAAAATTTACAAAAATTGAGATATTTCTTCAGGAAAGTGCTATATGCCAAGGACAATTTGCTCTCAAAAGCTTTATGTTCCTACTCGTCATCTTGCATTTGAAACTGATGGTGATAGATGGCACTGGTGTTAACCCCCAGCAGTCATGGCCTCTTGAAAACTATTAACCGCCACATTGACAATATCTCTGATGAGATGGAA
The DNA here is from genome assembly GCA_030765065.1 of Deroplatys truncata. Classification (NCBI taxonomy): domain Eukaryota; kingdom Metazoa; phylum Arthropoda; class Insecta; order Mantodea; family Mantidae; genus Deroplatys; species Deroplatys truncata. The sequence continues at coordinate 114,174,983 of CM060986.1, forward strand.
ATTAACACACTTAATGTTAGCGATTCAAGGATTAGTAATGTCAAATATATGAACTTGATAAAGGTATTCTAGGTATAGTATTATTAATTGAAAATAAGATTTTGTAAGTTTAGTGACATAATACCTTTCAGAGGACATCCAAGTAAGAGAATACAATTTTTCCGAGTTTCAGATTTAAATATTACTTTATATGCTTTATCTGTTATTTCCCTAATTGTTTTATATGTAAATATCCCGTTATTTAATTATGCATTTATTAATACTTCCCTCAATAGACAAAGTAAACCTATACAATTAACAAATTTAAAACTTAAATTAACAAAAATAATGAGGATTTATAGTTAACATATCAAAATAATGAAAATAAACTTAAAATATAAATGAATTTAAATCGGAACATAAAAGTAGTGCAAACCAATCCTATTATGTAGTTAAAATAAACACGTGTATAATAATTTCAAAGATTTTTAAAGCGGCGTATCGATATTATATTGAATATAAATGATTTCCGAAGATGAGAATTGATCTTCTAATAGCCATGATTGCTAGTTGATAAAGTAGGCATTTATGTAGGCCATAATCTACCCAAAATTTGTGGGGCTTTTTTTTGGTATTCTCCTCTAGCTCCTATCATCGATCCTGTGACTGAGATTTTATTTAAATTATATTTATACTGTAATTTGACATATTTCCTTGTATAATAACCACGAAAACAATCAAAACATATTATTTATAACTAAAAAGTAATGCTTTGTCACTTAACACCTTTGAGAATCCAAGTCCTTAATTAGTAATTTCAGTATCCAACACATTCCAAAACTTGCATGATTAAATGGACTAATGTTGCTTGATTTTTCATTATATATGCTAACGCATTCTACATACCTAAAGCTTCGAAGCTCAAAAAGGGATTCAAGAACCTCTTATGGTTTTGCGACGCAATTAAGTTCAAATACAGACAGATTTTCCTTTTGATGTAGTGTACTCAGCTATATAACAGCATTAAACTATATAGAGACAAGAAATGAATGGCAGCTGCAGCTGAAAAACCTCGAGTGGTTTCCAATTATCCCTGTAATGCTTGATGGCAGCACCTTCGCTCTTTCACATTGCCCCTACCTCCCTCCACTCTTTGGCAGCTGATTGCACGGCATGTAAAACTCTGTGAGAGATATATGACAAAGGATTAGATTAACATGAAAAGTATGCAATTTTTTGCCCGAAATTTCTTAATAAGCGTACTTTAATCAAATTGTCGGTACCAGCTAACAGTATTAGATTATACTTACACGGTAGGACGATAATTATCAAAGAGAACAACTACATTAAGGGAGGCTGCCATTCTTTGAAATTCACATACATGAATTCTTTATCGTCCCACACATTAATACCATCACTAAAAGATGAAATGGTTATTCCTTTTGAATAAAGCATATTAAACGCAATTATTGGAAATTGTGATTTCGGTTAGCTTTGTTTAAACAATGTAATATGCTTTTTTCTTTCAGGTATATTAGCAATAAAATGTTCGCGTTGAATAGTTTGGTTATTTCTCCAAGTATGCAGCTGATGCAGTTATGGTGATTACTTCAATTCATTCGTTCACCTTCTACTTTTTACTTTCTCTACCACGCACATAGTAGGTAGAGAAGTTACTGCACTACTCAAAATCTCGTTTCGGAGATTTCACTTGAAATACCTGTTTTAAGGCCCCGAATACAAAAGGTGCGTGTCTGTGTATACTTCTGAACAGAATAACTCAGAAACGAAATGTCAGCTAAATACAAAACTATATTTAGGTTCAATATCTTTCAAAGATGTGATACGAAGATTTTCAAGAGAATCTCTCACCCAAAACTACCGTTTACATAAGACATTTTTCGAAATTTTTCATTTTCTAAAAACTGACTAACGATTTTGATTAAAATACCATGTATTAAAGATATTTACATGACAAATAAAATGCTTGTCTTGAATTTTTTAGGAATAGCCCGTGAAGTCCTCTTTATTCGGAATTATTTTTGTATGATGTATAACTGGTGAACGTTAAGCCTTAAGACGAAAGCGCACAGAACAAATGTACTCTAAAACACAAAACTTATTTTAAATAACTTGTTTGTGGCATCACAAGATATGCGTTATTAATTGTTCAATACTTTGTCCCTTTTTAAGTCCCACAGATTTTCCGTTGCTTCCCGCGATTGCAATGAAACAGTATGAAAGTTTAAGGCCAGCGTATACCGTCCAGTTTTTAAATAGTCGACTATCACTGTTCTCTTTGTCTCCTAAATAAATGTGCAATGAGGCTCTTTCTGGAAATTTTTATGGTTATCAAAATGAAGCATATAGAAAAATAAACTTTCGTAAGAATAATTTGTAATACCACTAATAAGTGATATAGGTCATGTGAATGTAACGTATCAGATTTTTTATAACGATTTCTACAGATTTGTTCATCAACTTCTGGTTATCTCCACCTAAAAACAGTTGTTTTATCTTTATTTGTAAAATCCAGAGGTCTAGGTTCCAGATATGTCTGATACATGCACGATAGTATACAGTACAACATAAAAGGTCTACAAATTCAATTTTAAATTTGGCTCACTCTGCAATACTTTCTTGTTTATACATACGCAGACACCATAAATATTCTTTTACAGCTTTCCTGAAGTTATCTGTCATTTGTTTAAACTGACATTATTATACAATTTTAATCCTACAATCATGGATGTTTAATGTATTAATATTAATCATTACATATGTAGAAATGTTTTCTGTACATTAATCATTACTATCCCTAACAGCACTAAACTAGTATTATTTATTAGTTTTGAAGTACATGGTAATGGTGGAGAAATAACGAATAGGTACAGCATGCAAGGCGTGAATAACAGCACTGAAATACAATGCAAGTTCACTAAGAAGGCAGAATATTCAGTGCTCACAAGTAAATAGCACAAGGAGTTTTGCAGAAGCTTGAAAGCACTTTTTAGCTTAGGATAAAATAGGATGATCGGACGGAGGAATCCCCAGCCGCTGCAGTTTAGCGGCGCACTTATGCCATCTCGGCAGGCCTATTACGTCTTGCGTGACTCTCGGGAGGAAGGGCGACCAGACCGACGCCATTCTCAGCCCAGAGGTTCCTAGGAACGAGAGAACCAAATGGGCAGCAGGCAATCAACTATCCAAGCATCAGGAAAAATCCACCTCTACGCGACAATTGCCGTCGCCTAGTCCCGTCTTAGTAATGTTTAACGCCCGTGTGGAAACTGATACATGAAATGAAATGATAACTGGGAAAGGAGAGCTGCGAAGGAAACGTTCCAGGCCTAAGTTTAGTGTACCTCCCCAGTATTTGCCAGTTATGAGGACTGAGGAAAACCTGAAAAAAAACCTCAGTCAGGAGGATGGTCCTGGCGGTATTTAAACCGCGGACCTTTCAAGAGTCCAAGCTTTAGTGTCGGTATCGCCTGATCCTGAAAGCATGAAACATGTTAAGGTTAAACAGCTGAAACGAAATAGACAGGAAATTTGTGTTACAAAAGATACCAAACCAACATTCGCCTACCGACCTGGGAAAACCACGTAAAACTCTAAGTTCAGGGTGGCCAGCCCAACGGAAATGAAATCGGGACCTCCCGAATGTGAACTTTACACGTCACCTCGCTCGGTAACAGAAGCGAAATACAGACAAAGCCAGAAAGGAGAAGAGCAGGAGGAAAGGGAAGAATATGAAGACAAGAGAGTCACTTCTGCGATGCACTTTTATTATAAATGATTAAAAGCATTACACTTGAGGTACACATGTTTGTATAATGTTCAATTCGACTTAACCAATAAGAATGTGGCACATTATTGAGGCCACATAACTGCATGACGCATTAGGATAATTCTACATATATTTAATCTATTATGTCCCTACTGTATTCGTAATAAAATATATTGGGTATAAATAAACTACACCAAAATAAGATTCAGAGCTTAGATGTCTTATATAAGCAATTTAAAGTCGGCAATGTATGCTGTACGACTAAATATAAACCAGCTTTATGGTGTGAAAAATTTGCTTAGATTGCCTTTTAAATTCGTGAGCATACATATACCGATTTTTAGCAGCTCGTTATCAGCGTTTTCAAGATTTAGTTCTATAAAAATGTCACAAATCTGGAACTAATGACTGGATAGTACACACTGAACGTCGATGGACTTTTTATGTTGCGTATCCTAATATAGAGGCAGCTCTTCAACTGCCAATGTGGCCTATTGCGTAACGCAAAAGTTGATGTTCCGTGGGCCATGGGTTGAATATTTATCACAGCTTTGTTTTTATTTACTCAATATGAAGAAGTGCTGTGATACACATATTTGAGAACAGCTTTCTATTTGGCAAGTGCAATAACTACTGGCATTTTTGTTTAGACTCACTACGGTTAGTAAACCGAGGGTTGTCTTGAGGCAACATGGAGAACATTTATACCTCTGAGCTTGAAGCTATTCATCATATTAAAGTTTACGGCTGGATAGTGAAACTTTTGGGTCTGGCAACACTAGCAACATTCAGTTAAGAAAACAACAGTTGTTCCATCTCAGTAACCGCTTTCTTGTTGGTAACAAATGTAAAAGGATACAAACAGTAAACAGAAACTTGCGCAAAAAGGTACCGTAGCAGAACGTTTCAACAAGGCAGTTTTGCCAATATACAATTCCCAGCTCCTATTTGTGTCCTGAAGCATTTCTTGTAACTTCTTTGGTATAATAATGTATCTGGTTATTTACTAGAAGAGCACCTGAGTAAAGTGAATGTACGCAACTCACTTCATGCTATGTATGTGTCTGATATGTCTAGAAATATCCGACATGCTGTTCTACGCTATGTAATTTTTATAATAGTAGCATGAATGCAGATCAAAATGCTTACTCAGTGATTATAGAACCGAGGTAGAGGTAGTTCAAAATTATATTAATATCTATATTCCGAAGTCTTTTTATCTTCAGCAGTTATGTATAAATAACAGAAATTATCAGCGTAATATATTGTAGAAAATTTATACCTCTAACTGTATCTTCTGCAGACTTATTTGAGCATGTATAAGAACGTTTAAACATTTCAAGATCTTGTTGCCCTACCTTCATTTGGTCTTCGTGGTATTCAGCAATTCTAGAACAACATTTATCTTTTCTGCCGAAGGGGTTACTCACCTGAAATAAGAAAAAAAATTATTATAGCAAAAGAGAAAAATATTATTAAATACACAGATTGGCATCATGCAACTCATTACTATGCATGGTTTTATAATATTAGAAACGTTAAGAAATATTAATCTAAATTAGTAAACCAGTTTACATAAATGCTGTGTGTCACACTAAAAGAATATAATTGCAAACCAATGTGTTAATGTATAGCCCAAATGGCACAGGATACAACTTCGCCTGAGGTTTTAATAGAGACAGTGCTTTCATTCCTATACCATGTCTAAGGGGTGCACAACTTAACGATCTAATGGTCAACGTCGATATGCTTCTGCTTGCCCACTATATGATAATCAGTCCTCTGTTTAAGCCAAAACATACCACATAAAAGTACTTACATCTATTCCAAAAATATGGCTAAATTTCCTGCAGTTGTGATACATGCTACTGTAATATGATAAAGAATGCGTGAGACCATCCCGCGTTAGAAATGAAACTTTTAAGTTCCATCATCAATGTCTCCTGGTAAACGATTTACCATCGAATTCACAGACGCTGGAATAATATTAATTTTCCCTTAAATCCCACATTGACCATGTACAGACGAGAGCCCCCCCCCCCCAAAAAAAAAACATGCCTATGATTTTGGTTACTTAGTGTTTTCCATTCTTGAATGTTTGCAGAATCTCCTTATGATTTGAGTTCCGCGCCTGCCGTAGGTGAGCGATCCTCTAAATGGTTTTAGTTGAAGTCCAATACTCTAGCCTTACCCTATGAAGGTCAGGTCTAGCTGAGCGATGAAAGGAGGGAGATGTCGTCTGAATGGCTGAAACAACACGCCTCCCAAAGACTGTCCATACTAGTCCCTGAATGAGTCCGGCTCTTGTTGGTTCGGAATTAAGCATTAACCTCTGTAACCGAATGAGGGATGGAAGGCGCGAAGACGATGTCAATTATTTATTGCCAACTTAAACCACAATTCCTCATATCGGCAATATTTTTGCACCCGATTGTACATGTCATACGTCGAATTTGTATGAATGGAAATATTGGCGAAATTAACCTCTCCTGATGCTACATCTAATTTTGGTGGATGAGTAGGTAATTATCGGTAGACAAAACCATTTTACTTCCATAATATTGGAATGGTATTCCGAGCAAGAGATTCCGGCATGTATGACAGACTATCACCTCCAATCATAATGGCTGGAAATGCAATACGTAAAAATTACTTGTACTTAGAATCAACAGGTTTCTTGCTGAACCGATCACATAGGAACACATGTACCTAGGATATTATTGAAGAATTGTTTATCAAATTCCTGATCACCAAGTTGAAAGAACTGAAATTTTGTGAATGCAGTAGTAGGTCTATTTCTATTTGTCGATGGCTCAGTTGTATTAGGTTCATCCCGCTGAACTCTTAATCCACGTGTATTTTCACCTGCAATTGTCACTTCTGAATCAGCGACATTTAAATCCTTCATACCACTTACTGTCTCTTCAACTATAGACGCATCCACTATATTTAAGGTCGTTAGGAGGTTATGTTGTGCTTCTTTAACGCCTTCCACCTGGATCGAAATGAAAATAGTTCTGAAAAAGTTTCGTAGATTTCTTTATTGGAAGAAATATAACTGTGGCAAGATACGGGGTGGAATAGTAGTCTAATAGTTACCAATACGCTATTACTTTAAAACAAGAAGCTCGCTAATACAATAATAAACTTACGTGTTCAGAGAATATACAGTATAATACATAAGCATCCACTAGTTTCCTATGCTACGTATTAGCACAGTACACGCAGCGTACGTAGGCTGACTATGATTATACGACGGAGAGAATAGAAATGATTCTCCTTCTGTTTCTTCTCAGCTGCTGGTTGGAACCTCTCTATCAAGCTAAATTATGCGTTTCACTTTTCGTCTGATCCAGGCCAATTTGCTCTACCGCATCGAAAGAAGTTTCATTCAATGATGCATTTTGTAACGTGTATTCAGAAGGCATTAAACGAACGCTTTAAAGCATGTAAATATGGATTAAAATGGAGGTTAAATGCAAAAGTGGAGAAGAAGGTATGCCGAGTCGCAAACTAAACATGCACCCTCAAGCTTAAAGGCAGATGAGAATGCGTGGTGCGGGGGATTACTTCATCCATGATAACCATTTCCCATAATATTTCCGGGAACAATTCTGAACTACGATACATGGCAGCTAGAGGCGGCACCAACCCACTAGTTGTTCTACAACACAACTTAATATAAATAAAGATGCGGGTAATTTACAGACAAAAGAAGCTAGCATAAGAGAAATAATTAAATGAAAGCGATAGTGTCCTTTGTTGGCTATCATCGCATAAGGTGAAAGTAAAGTTAAAGCATATACTTCCATCAAACTTTAGGATTCCGTCGTATAATTTTTATTCGGCCAACCTTATGTGCAGTCTATTCAGTCCTATTCTGTGTTCGCTTACGGAGAGATACTCGTATTTCCGTATAACTGTTAAGGTCACTTTGTGTTACTGGTTAAAATAAAGATTAACGCTTATTTTGTTGTTAGCGTTACCAGAAGAAATAATTATACCTTGCGTCTCTTAAAGTGCGTACGTATTACTTTGCCACATATTGGATGTTATACATTAGTAATCAAAATCATACTATTTAAGATTAAATTATTACGCAATATACAGGGTGAATCACCTAAAACTTGCACCGCAAATGTTTCGGAAATGGAAAGTGCTATTGATGTGCAGATTTCACATTAATTGGTAGTCAGAGGCTCGTACATTTAGCCTATAAACATATTTTAATAATACGAGAAAGTGTATTTTTTGAGCAAACATACAATTTTTAAATGGGAAATGCCTAATTGCATCAACAGAATAAAGGTAGGGTACATTAGAATATCAGTGACGTTTTTGCAAGATTCCAGTGCAAGTGCAAGTTTTTTTGAAACTTTTACGCACCGACACTTGTACCACCTGTGGTAGCTCAAACTAAAGAAACACAAAAGGGAATTACAATACTTCTGTGGATTCTTACAAGTTACCAGAATATTTGTGTTCAAAATGACCACCGTCAGCTTCAATACACACTTTCAGTCTGCTATGGAAAGACTGGTGTACACGTTCTAGCATTTCAGCGGAAATTTCAGAGTAGGCAGCAGTAATACATCGTTTCATATCATCTGGTGTAGTTGGTACATCCTTGTAGACAGTGTCTTCCAGCCTTTCCCACAGAAAAAAGTCTAAAGTCCGGTGAATGGGCCGGCCAAGGTACAGGCCCTCTTCGTCCAATCCAACTATCTGGAAACAATGCGTTAAGACAAGCTGTAGTACTTCATGCACTATGGGCTGGACAGACATCATTTTGGTACCACAGGTTCCTCCTAGTCTGTAAAGGAACGTCTTTTAGCGTCTGTGGCAGATGGTCTGTTAGGAGGCTGCGATACTTGTGCGAGTTCATTGTTCCTTCTATGAACAAGGGGCCTATGAACTGATGGTTCACTATCCTACACCACGTTTAAACTCTATGGACACTGACGTTCCACCTGACGAAGCCAACGGGGATTGTCAACAGACCAATAGTGTATGTTTCTGCGGTTCACCTGGCCATGACTAGTAAATGTTGCCTCATAACTAAACGATATATCACGAATCTGGAGTATCATGTCTTAATGTCCATGTACAAAAGTTAACACGATTCTCAAAATCGTTTCTATGCAGTTCTTGATGGAGAGAGATGTGATAGGGATGGAACCTCCATAGTATGTTGATGGGTAATACGTAGTGCACTTGCCTGACATATGCCACTTCCACGTGCGATTGTGCGGGAACTAATTTGCGGATCTACTGCAACGGCAGCGAAAACAATTTATACCTCTTCTCCAGTCACTTATTTGTTTCTGTTACGTTTTCTATGTGTTACAGTACCACTTTCACGTAATTGGTTGAAGAGGTTGATAAATAATTGCCGAAATGGTTGACGTCTATTGGGGTACGTTTCCGCATACACCGTACAGGAACGAACTGCATTCTTCTTACACTCTCCATACACCATGAGCATGTCGGCTTTTTCTGCATTAGTAAACCCCATCTTCCACTCGCGACTAACGGCTGGAACTGTCACAAACTGACCAGAATGTCACAATCAATCAACAGAAAACGCAATGCAAAAAAACATAACATCGTATCTAGCAACTAAGCAGGTTTAATGGGACAAACAATTTTCAAAATACGATTTCTCCTAAAGCACTTGCACTAGAATCCTGCAACAAAGACCACTAATATTGAAATTTACCCTACCCTTATTCTGTTGATGTAACTAGGCATTGTTCCATTTAAAAATTGTATGTTTGCTCAAAAAGTACAAATTTTTAGTATTATTAAAATCTGTTTTAGGCTAAATGTACGAACCTCTGACTACCAATCAATGCTGTGAAAACTGCACATTAATAGCACTTTCCATTTCCGAAATATTTGCGGTGAAAGTTTAGGTGATTCACTCTGTATAATCTTAATTAGTTATTGTTGAATCATTCCATGTACATAGCTTTTTCTGTATATACCGCTATTGCCCAATTATCTGTAGAGGTAAGACTAATAATACTAAGACTTTTTCCAGTTTTGCCACCACTATTGTAAATATTCCCTTATGTGTAAATTTGAAATAGACCACCCACGAAGCAGCCTCTTCCTTCACACTCTCTCTCCCCCTCTCTCTCTCCCACTCTCTATCACTAACTAGACTGTCGAACACAGGATTTCTCTTCTCTCTTCGATAATTCACTAGCTGTCGAACAACGACTACTCTTCTATCGTTTCATGACGCCAGAAGAGTAGCAGCACTCTACATCAACACCACCTTACTGATTCTTCATCAATACGCTGGCTTATATATTATTACAAGCGGTTTCTGGAAGCTTCGTACGCCACCAAGGAATAGGGTGATCAGCTTCAAATTTTCGAAACTTCACCATCGTTCTTGATTAGTCATTCGGATGCTCGAGAAGCGCCCTTTCTCTCTCCAATTATGCGCCGGCTAGCGATGAAGGATACCGCTAACTTAGCCCACGATAACTCAATCGCAATACCCGATGTACATAACTAAACTTCTTCCGTTTACTCATGAGTTGACCAGACGGTATTGAAAGGGAGGCGGGAAGGTAGCTATAAGAAATTACTTCATGATGCGTAGATACAATTATTTCTATTGCCATGTGGTATAACAGAACTATAGTACCGCTTTATCTTGACGAGCAGTGCAATGCTACTGTTGCTTAGATACCAAGTTCTAAACATTGCAGCAAAACTTTCTAGTAGATTTGCACATACACATTAAATAAATCACCGTCGTCCCTATTACTTATTATTGGGTAAGTAGTTACTTTCTGTTCCCATTACTTCTGTCCTCTATCACTCATTCAAAGTTCCTGGAATATAATCAACATAGAATCCTTTCTCTTCGAGTTTCTCCTGGTAAGTTTATAGAAAGTCTGTCATACAAAAGTGTTACTTCGTGTGCGTGAAATCGATACATTTTTGTGTCGCAGTTGATGGTACCGGTGGTGCAAAATGTTTTACGATGTCGTTAGCAGCTAATCGCCCGATGACGTGTAATTACAAAGCCTGGTGATGAGACGTGGGGGGAAATGGAATCAAACGCAGGTGGCGCAGCGCTTTTATTGGTCAACAACACGGAGTGCGATCGTCATAAAGCTGGCTGGCTGCGCCGCGGTTTACATTCAGCCTCCTAAAAATAATAGTAATAATAACAAGGTGTTCCGGTGCCAGACTTTTGGAATCTACCTGGCCAGTTTTATATATGGTCACTTGGTTTATCCCTTCGCTGATGCTATAACCAACACCTGCATTTGGGTACTTTTCGTGCGTTGCTCTTTTTGAATGTATGTTTTGCTAGAGAGGAGCTGCAATCCTGTTTTTTGTTGAAGATATGGCTTTAGAGTGGAAAATCTTGTTAGCTCAGCAATTTCTCATGATGGTCGCAGAGATTCCGTTTTGTAGCTCACCTCCTGTTTCACATTTCCGTGTACTATAATCACAGCAAACAGGACACTTATTTGCAGGCGGGTCGTATATTTTTGCTTTCCTTTTTGCCATCGTTCCGTTAAAAGAACATTAACTATTTTTAAAAATTTTATAACACTCACATGACTTTCTCTGCTCACCAGAAGGTTATGAGGATCTTGAGATCTATTTTAAATGAATAGCCCGAACGGATATTGAAACTTAAGTAAATTAAAAAAACCTTCAACTAAATCCTATAAAACTTGATCAGAGGCTATTTTTATTACTAAGGTGGTGATGTTATTTCCTAAAACTATTCTACAACACACTTGGTATTTGAACAAAATATTCTTCCACCAACAATTCATTATGAATCTTTTTTGTAATATAGTTAATCTCTTTACTAGTAAGAACTTTATTAGAGGTAACCATTCTGTTATAAAAGCAAATTGTTTGTAGTTTTAAGTTAATTTGAATAATTGTGTATAATACTCCCTCGAGAGCTCCAGAGCTTCCTTAGGAGCTAGGGCTGTAATTACTTTTACTATTTAGGAAATAAACTAATAAGCATAAAATAATGTAGTCATATGTACTGCATTCTAGAAATTAGACTTCGACATGAATGTTCAGTATCGTAGAAATTAAAACGATTCGCGGATTAATACAACGAACACTATGAAATTGGAGACAGTAAGATTGAAACAATAAATTTGACACAATACACATTTCTGATTTATGCTAATTCAAAGAATTTATATTGCAAAATAGCGAGTAGGATGGCTCAGGTGGTAACGTCTATAGCCCACCTTTAGAAAGTCGTGGCCTGGATTCCCACGGCCCATCTTCCTGAATCATGCGTGTCTTTGGGAGTTTCCCCGGGGCACTAGGCGAATGCTGGGAATGATCATTGCATCCCACGAGTCTCTCTCTCTCTCTCCCTCCCTCATTCCCCCTCACTTCATCTTCTTTCACGTTACAAATTGATCCGGGCCTGTGTCGGTCGACTGCGGACATATGCCGCAGAGGCTAACACGTTGGAGCTCTTCTCGGCCCCGTCAGATGGCGGGGTTTCGTACCTTCGCTGCTGGGTCGAGCTTTCCCCGATCTCCGCTAGGAGGGAGCCTGTGAACCTCCTTCCAGTGGCTTAGAAGGGCCGCCGTCGAATGCTCTCCGGCCGGGTGGTCAAGCCTGTATGTCTTAAGGAACTCTGCACGTCTGTCGTCTGCATCGGCTGGATACAACCCATACATCTTCTGCGGTTTCTTCATCTAATTCGTTCCTCCCGAAGGTGTATGAACAAACGAGCCCTTGCGGGTCGAGCTGGATGGTGTCCTTTCAACTAATCCTAATATTACAATATGGTCACTTGATACGCGAATAAAATGCGTTTAAAATTAATTGAAGCTATACTTAGGCTGAGATAATCTGCACCTAATCATCAAATATTACCTACTCACCTTTAATCGATAAATTTGGTATTAAATCACACACTTTTTGGAGGGGGGAGGTTTAGTCGCAGAATATCTACTGCCTATACCCGTAGAGCCTTTCGTTGGAGTGCAATATTTTATTTTCCTAGAAATAAAAACGCGGAAATTTGGAAGAATGTGCAAGGAACACACCTTATATTTTTCTCTGAATTTTTATTGTTGAAAAAGAAAAAAGAGCCATTAGGGCAGAAAAGATCTACTACAGTGCATTAACCTAAAAGTACATTTTTGAATCGGAGGTCAGAGATACAAACGAAGAGAACAGAATTGGCGAAGCACTTTGAAATCCAAACCCTGTGCTTGCTAGGGAAGAAACTGTAGTAAATCAGTTGGCTGAACGGAAGCCATACGACGGGGCCGGTTATTCCAGATGGACCGGGATTTCTGTTGCTTACGCTGCTTTCCTTTGATATAACATAATTCGAAACAACCGTTATGCCAAAACGAATATAACATCTGGTATATTCCTTAAAATACTTGAAATTATAAATTTAAGAGCTTTAGAATAGATCATCCGTCTGATTTAGCTTGACCTACCTCCGTTTACTACTTCGTAAATAATCATTGTTCTACTTGAAAATTTAAAAACCACCTCTTTCCTAAGGTTTGGCGTTCATTTGTGGATACACTTTCATTCGCTGAAGTGCGTCCGGAGCAATGATCTTTATCTATAAGACAAGAACATTTTCGTTCGCAACGTTGCCTTTCTTTAAAATTTATAGTGCGTAAACAACCTGTTTATCATCATATCCACTATATTTTAAATATTTCAATACGGCGTTGCAGGATAAAACAATTGGTTTAATGTAATCATAAAGAACCTAATTTAACATTTTTTGGAGAGAAAAACTACTAATTAACCACTAGAATGCACCAAATTCATTATAACGGTTTACTATGTCACACACATAAAAATCGCACAACTTACTGTCGTACAACCGTTATTGCAAAACTAGACAGTTTTTGTGCACCTCTGAGCCTAAATGCACATTCACCCATAGGAGAAATCTTGGTCAAAGATTATTATAAATGTAATCATAAACAAAGAACCTTGCAGATTTATGAGATACCTTTGTACTCAAATATTAATTAACGCAAACATCAGAGAAGTTTGACAAAAAAGACGAAAATATAGATCTTTCATTGAATATATACATATATATATATACTTTGTAACTTAATATTACACTGTTACTTTATAAAGCAATACCCTTAAGGGATGCCTTAGGTGATAACGTCTGTGAACCGCATTCTAGAGGCCTGATTTCAAAGTCGTAGGCCAAGCAATATGATTGCGGTTTTTACGTGGTTTCCCTTCGTCACCAAGGTAAATACCGGACTGAATTATTAATAATACGAGACGTTAAGTTTCGCCGTAGGTCTAAAACAATAGTAAGAATGAAAATAGAGGATAATAGTGAATGCCCTGCCATCTATTTATACTTAACAAAAGTAGACTGAACGGCATTCTGTGCCATCTGCCTGGTATATGTAGAAGCAGAAGCAGTGCGTCGTCCTCCATGGATTAGTTGTACCGTGCTAGCCTCTAGTTCCCAAGGTCGTGGATTCAAACCCGGCGGAAGGCGATGGATTTTTTCGAGCGTAAAAATCCTTAGCATGGCTTCCTTCGGAAGGGAAGTAAAGCCGGTGGTCCCGTGTTGTAGATTTACGGCCCGTAAAAGAACCTCAAGCCTGATAAAGAGGCCTCTGAACAAAACTACCGGTCTTTTACGCCCAATATAGAATGGGACGCTATGGACCATAGTAGTTAAAGAGCATCCAAAAATAAAGCTGAATTTAATTTTGCAGAAGCAGTGCAGGTCACTAAGACCTCTGTGGGCACGTGAAGAAACAAGATGGTATGATACAGGTATGGGATCTAGAAGGTTAACTCTCCGCCACACACCCAGGTACGAGGTATATCCTAATACAGCCGTCACGATATGACGTAGTTAAGCAACGTAAATTAAAGTAGAGAAACAGAATATCTTGAAGACGGTTTGAGATAATTATTTGTTATGTTGCACTTATTTTATATTCTGAATATTTGGTAAACATTTAAGGTCAATAAATATATCTGGAAGTTTTAATTTTTCAGGATATTTAGTGAGCTATAATAGCCATTTTTAAGTCTGACAAATGCATTTTGAAAACCAACCTGTTTATCAGGGAGGAAAGACTAATTATGAGCATCATTGTCTGACATTACACAGCACTGATAGCAGAAGGTTGAAAGGGAACATATGCCCAATAGAGTAGAATATTGGGAAATAACAGGAACAGTTAATAATTTAAAATAATATTGAATAATGGCTTTACTGTAAAATAACTTGTACCACAGAATGTAATTTATGTGAAAGCAAGCATGTAAGGAACAGGCAATTAGTAACTACCAGGGAGCGTGCAATAGGGGTGAAGTCCATATGTGCAAACACGCTAATGCAAAGTCACAGAAAATAGAGAGAAAGGGAGGTCCGAGATGAGAGTGAGGCAGAGATCGTGTTCCAATTCCTGGAAGACAAGAGAGCTGGAAAAAGAAAGAGAAACGAGAGTTATAAAGTGAGACGGAGGTAGTGGGTTTTGCCAAAGAAGTCAAAGGGAAGCGTGAATCCTAAAATTGGAAAATTCTATTTTCATAGCACGCTAAGTAGATAACCAATGGGAATAGTTGTTACATATGAGGGCGCGAATTCTAGCGTCATAGTAGGAAGATATACAAAGGGGAGGAGGCACCAAGTTAAACACACTCGGATTTTACTCTCACGATGTAACACATGTGACTCAGGCGGAAGATTTTGTGTGTGTATGTGGGTGGGAAAATGTCGTGTCACGTAGTTAGATAAGTCCACGTAAAGAATTCATAGTAGCGGGAAGGTTAAATTACAGCTTTTGTATCGCTTTGTGTTGAACAAGGGAAAGTTGTTAGTGCCGCCCAATGGGCATTATATTTTTAATAAATTAAGCTGTTTAGAGGAAAGTCAGTTTATTAGTTGCCTTCACCTAGATAAAATTCTAAGAAATATCAGATTAACAAGGCTAGGATAGGAAATTCTCTTCAGCTCTACGACAAGTAACCCGGCAGAAAACTTGGAACTTCGGAGATCCGAAACATCTACGTGAGATAGCATGAGGTACTCACGTGCAAGCACATCTCCTGCTACAAGGGATAAAGATTATAAACAATATACTGATGTAATTAGTGACAACTCCGATGAGTAGGTTGTGAACACCAATCAAATAAAATCAGTAGAGGATTTTCGCAGAAAAACAAACGAATTGCTTGCGTATTAGGGATTAGATAGGCACAAATAGATAGCTTAGATACCTGGGATCAATAAAAAGTAAAGTGATCGACAGGGGAGGTTTTTCACAGAGCAGCATTTTCTGTAGGCTTTACAATACAAATTTAAGTAGGGATTACTGAAGTAGTCTGGGTTTACTGTGGCGCTGTATAGTGCGTAAACTTTGACATTGCGAGGAAAATTAATGAAAGAATTTCAATAGGGTTAAAAAGCAGAATAAGAACAAATTAGTAATAAAGCTGTATCAATAAGACTGCGTGAAGCAATGACAGTATTAAAATTGATCAAAAACAGAAGGAGAAGAAATTGGAAATGAAGGAATCAGAAGTGAGAAAATGGTTGGATAAATAATAAATGCCAGATAGTCAGTAATATGGAACAGGCTTCATCGAAGATGAACAGGAATGTTTGGAAAATCCTGATTTTGCAGTGTAGGATATATCCTTGTGCTAAAAACTGTAACTTACTGACAGACTGGCCGTCATAAGCCAATGTTATAAACAGGAAAGTTTGCGGTTCGATTACTTAAAGAATCTATGCATTGGGTATCCTCTGAAAATACGTATTTCAGTATCATGATCTTTTGAATTACTTCCACATGCAACTTGACATGCATGGTCTGTGTCTGAAGGTAACAGATTAAATAAATTATAAAGGTTATCAAAATCTTCGTGTTTAAATCAGAATGAAAAAGTTTAACTGCAGGTAGGGATAAATTCAATAATCACATGAAATGACCCTGCAAAGAACTTGACAGTCTCGTTTAATTAACCCTATAGAAAAAAGACTACTCTCATATCTACCGTAGGCAACTCAAATCCTTGAAAGTTAAATGTATCTTTCAGTAAATTATTCTTTTATTTTTGCGCAATAGTTCTACACAAGTATAGCACTGTTTTATTCGTAAAACAACTACATTCTATACAGCGTCATGTGCTTTACATATGGATTCAAGAATTATGACTTAGTTTTAATAAGAGCGCTTATAAGAAAGATAACTCTGTAAATGGTAGCTACACTTGTTATTACGTCAGTAAATTGAATAAAGATTTGTTTTACTACTCTCAAAAAACAAAAAAATTAACCTATTTCACGGATATTTTTGCTTAAGAAATGTAAGTCTCGGTTAAAAACACATGAAAATAAAATTCTATATTTATCTTGTACTTCACAAACTTTCTTTTTATGACGCTATATTCTTTCTCAGATGAAAGTATAATAAAATAATAAAAGAAGGGCGGTTTGTTGGAAATTATGACCATCTGCAGAGCTTAAGAGACAAAATGATCCCTTAGAGTACCATGTGTGTATACTTTCTGGTAAAAGTGGTAATAAAACGTTACTAATTTGGGGCAACTATGGCTATACTTTACGTGTTAAAGAAAGCTGAAGTAATGAATTATATTAGTGCTCTACTCCACCCACTAGTTGCTGTAATGAGTTCTTGTGGTAGGGTTTATCACTTTACGGCAGTCCCAGCAAGCAGGTCTGCGGTTACACTATTGTATACAGCAGATGGACATTTCCTTTCCGCTGTACTTCAGACGTAGCTTGGTTTCCTCATGAGTAATTGAATTAAGATATATCGATTTCGATATTATATCCAAATTATTTAGAAAGAGCTATATAAATTTTGTATGTTGAAACAGAGGTTAAACAAAAATTGGAAATATGACATCAAATGAAGGAATAAATAAAAATCAAAGCTTAAAATATTTTAATGTATATATAGACAATCTCATTAAATAATGTAAACATATTTTAAATCAAGTTTTTGGATTTGGCAACGCTACTCTTTTCAAGTGATCTAACAGTAATAGGAGCAGATGAAAGTAGTCTCAAAAGAAGTGTATTTAAATTAAATCAAGCAGTCTCAAAATATAATACGCAAGTATCAGAAAGCAAAACTGTCATGACTTTCTACGGTAAGGAACCATATTAAGATACCTATAAATGATAAAACAGTGGAGCAAGTAATGAATTTGAATTATTTTGTATCAGTTGTCCTCAATACAACAAATTAATTAAACAAAAAATTGGACTATTTCAAAGATATGTCGGGCAATTGAAAGAGGAATAGCAAGAAAATTAAGACAAAAAATTCTGTTAAAATGTTACAGTGTATTAGAAATTCCAATGCTGTTATATGGGTCATAATGCTGGATATTAAACAAAGTTCTCTGAAGAACGACAGAAGCAACTGAAAATGATATTTTAAGATAGGTATGCATGGTATATTATACTGGATAAAATGTAAAATCAAAACATTAGTACAAAGAACAAAACAGAAGAATATAGGAAAAATTTCTATGAACATGTATTAAGAATGGAAAAAGGAGTACAATTATTTTAAAATATTCGTGGCCGACATCATAATGGATGGATAATCCTGTTGTTTAACTTAAATGGATTTGGACCAGACTAATAACTGTCTAATCCGTGAAGAACAAGATGATGTTCATTAAGACACAACCTTAAATAATGCCGAGACTGAGAAATTAGCTAGAACACAGGTTTACATTTTAAGAAAAGTTATTAAGCTCGAAGCAGTTTATGAGACTGTTCAAAAAACATATATAAGTAAATTAAACAAAAAAAACTTTATATAAAGAAATTACAGCATCTTCGCTACCTTATGATGCTTAAAACTGGGGTCCAACACAAATGAAGGGTCGATATTAACTCCACCAGCACCTTTCACGACGTTTGCCTAGAGGTGTAATAAACAGAACACGTAACCTCAAACGGTTCATCAATTAATTTATTTTGTTGAATTAGATATGCAATCTCCTGAAAAGATGGTTTTTATCCTCTTCTTATAAGTATTAGGCCCTTACGATCTGTTAGAGACTTTGGAAATTGTCTATACATCTTCTTCGTGGTCGTCCTATGTCTCTCCGTTCATGTGGTTTACGTAATAGTGCTTGTCTAGAAAATCTCGAGGGTCGCATCCTTCGCACATGATCCTTCCACTGATGCTGATATTCTTGTGTTTCCTCTATCACGCATTGTTCGCCCAATTGTTTCCTTATATAAACATTCCTAAGTCGATCTGCTCTTGTTACTCCCAATATTGATCGTAAAAATCTCAGCTGTGCTGCCTTCACCTTTGACTTCTCACCGTTTCCAAGCAATCATGTTTCACAACCATACTTAATGCCGGCTTGGCTACTATCCTATGGATCCTTAGTTTTATTTCCCTCCTGATTTTCCAAAATTTGTCTTTCTGCATCCATTAATTGTATTATGTTTCTAAACATGTCATCATTATCCACAGTCCTTTCACGACTGATATTTTAGATCCTAAATATTTGAAAGCTGCCACCTGTTCGATTAACCTTTCCTCTATTACTACTTTAACTCTTTTACAAATGATTTTATTTAAAATTAATTAACTAGGAACGTATTTGCTTCTTATTATTATTGTTATACAAAGTACACAGGTGCAGAAAACCACCAAATAAGGCAAAAAATTACATGAGTAATACAACTCTCAGACAATACACATATACTTCCGTGCACGAAATGGCCCGTGGTCCATAGTGGAACGGAGCTCGTTTATGTTGGTACTGACAAAATCTAGCCACACCCACTACCAGCGTGACCATCTGTTTTTCCAGGATTATTTCAACCACTGGATTGTTAGGGAACCTTACCTCCCCAAAAGTAGGTATGGCCTAACTGCCTAAAAGTAACATTACAACTTAATCTTATATTACTTTTATACTACATTACCGTTTTCTTAATGCGGAATCTCTTATTGCCGTTTAGTAGCAAAATTATTTAACCTTCGTATCCATGTTGCCTTTGAAAGCTCTCGTGTATGTAAATGTCGTGGCTGTCATTCAGTTTAACCAGACATGAAAATGATTCTACACCTCTTCCTCTAGAAGCCCGAATCATTTTGTGCTAATCATAGTGTCTTTCGTAGAGGGAAACGCCCTTCCATTTCACATAGACTAAAAATATCGTTCACTGGTTAGTTTTTCAAGTTTCTGAATTGTTTTTCAGGCCATTCGCATAGAGAAATAATACTGGAGTCTAACCTTACTTACCTGAAAGTGGAAACCTTATGGATAGAAAAGCACTATGGCAATCTAAGGTAATGAGCCACTTTTTATGCACGCCAGTGTACATTTTTCATTCTTTTTCTGTTAGTGTAGTGTGAAGATTTTCATGGGTTTTATTTTATCCTAGAAGTTTCTGAATTCTTATTTGTAAACAGGCATTCACCCAATATGTCCTCTTTCTTTATTATTTTTCCAGCTACATTTTAACTCCTTATAACAGTAATTCACCTTACTTCAATTCTATTATGCTGTATCTGGTTTCCATTGCTTTAAAACACGGTGATCAAACGCGAGGTTTTAGGTGTTCCGGAGATCTGAACCTTTTTTTTGGCACAGCATAGTCATTTCCATTTTCCGCAATATTGGTCACGCCTCTATAGTTACTGGAAATAAAATGATAATAAAAGAAAGTGCAGTTTATAAATTCAGCTAGCAACAGTTGTGTCCTACTCCCGGTGCTAAATTAAGCGATATATTTTAAAAAGCTCTTGTTGAATATGTGCAGGAAAGGGAGAGGAATAAGGGGCGGCCTCTGGAACGTAGCCATCACTTGCTGCATGTAGCCGGTGACAGATGGCGTGTCACATCCAGATGAGTGAATATTTACACGCCCACAAACACACACACATGCACACATACTGGCCCTCTCCACCCATTCTGTTCGGACCAACATTCGTGTTGACAAACAGAGAAAGTGATTATTCACTACAGCGAATGCCATTTTCAATTGAAATGAACAATCCTATTAGCGACTTATCCATTCTCGTCGACGTGATCCCCGGTGCTTTTAGCTCAAAAATGTAATCTTGGTCTAGTAGCTTCCATACTTGGTGATAGTAGTTTCCGAAGAATCACATTGCACTTTTTATAACAGTTTAATTGAGAATATTTACCACCAATATTATAAAATGCATTTACAAAATTTTAAATGAGAATGCACCCTACACGTAAAGTCAAGTGCACGGAAACTTGCCCCTACTTCTGATTTCCTACAGTGTTTTCCTTTATTTAATGTTGGCAGAAACGCCTTATGTAGTTCCACACCAGCTCTTAATAATTCTTGTTAATAAAATGAAATGCCGCACAATTGTGCAAAGAATTGAGAAATCTCTAGCTTTTGTCACTGAGCATTTGGCACAGCACATGGTAGTTGTTACACCTTAGTTCACAGTATTTACATACACATTTATCCGTTAAGACATGAACAATTTTTACGTGGCATGTTTTATGATGAAATCCGTGCACAGCAGGTCTCGTGACGGCGTTCCTCATTTTCTGATTTGATCCTGCCAAACTCTGTCGAACATTGCGCTTGTAGCATAGAACCGATCTTCAATCTGTCTTTTCCTCAAATTCTATGCTAAAATCGCTTTGAATGCGTCTATATCTGGGAGTAGTAGCGTGTAGAGTAGATCCTCCATCAGAACGGGCTCTCGGGTCAGCAGACACGTATCTTGATGGGGTATATTTTGACACTTCTATTGCCCTTTTAAGGTACACTGCCTTTACCTTTTCCCATTCTTTTTAAAACATTTTCTTGAGGTTTTCCCATATTAAACGGATAACATACAACCAGTAGTGGAGCAATTTTTGTTCTAAATAGTTTCATTGCCACTTCTAGGGGAATTTTATTCAGATGGTTTGCCTTTTATGGCCGCTGTGGGTTTCTCTTTTACGTGACTTCCGAAAGTGGTCGCGTTGTCTGGAGAGTTACCCCTATGTATTTAAAGAAGTTTGTCACTGGTAGGTGTTCTTCTCCAAACGGAACTGTCCCGTTTTATTTCTCCTTTCACCTTTTCGGAAGTCATTTACACGGTCTTTTCCAGATTTATTTTCAGGCTATTTACCTCCGCCCATCCAGTAAGCTGGTCAAAACTCTGCTGTAGATCCTCTATCTTCTTTGCTGTTATGGCCATGTCGTAGCACACATATACGTAACATACACGTTTGTCTGCATCTCTCTGCCTATAGCTTTTGTTACATCCGCCGTAGCCAGGTTAAACAGGAGCCTTCATGGATCCCAATCGATTGTTTGATGGGATCAGAATGGGATGTGTTATCTTGAATTGTCACGAGGCATATCGCAGTATCTCTTATTATTCTGGTTAGATATCTGACCCAATCATATTTCTCAGACTCTCCACGAGTATTGATCTGTCTAGCGTATCAAACGCTTTCTGTTAGTCTCTAAAGATGGTGTACAGTTTGTCTGTAGAGTACATCTTCCTGTCCTGAACTCAAACTTCTCAGGTATTTCATCCTCGATTAGTTGTGTCAATCTGATCTTCAGTATTTTCAGAATGGTTTAAACGTGGTGTTATCTAAAGCTGTACTAGTTCGGTGAGTTTGTGTGTCCTTTTCCTTTATACATCATCTTGATCTTTGATTTTCTCCATCCCTCTAGAATTTCTCCCACTTCCAGACATTTGTTGAACAGTTGCCCACATATTCCACCTAGAAGTTTCGTGAGTCTTTAATATGTTCATTTACTATCGCATCTAGGCCTTGTTTTCCCCTTCTTTAACTCGTTTATTGCTCCTTCCACTTCTTGGAGTTTGATCATAGGGAGGTCCTCCAGTGTTGAGTGTGGTATCTCTGTGTTGGTCCTTCTCCCTGACTAAGTAACCGGATGAAGCGCACTTCTCAGGTGTTCATCTGTATCGCTACTGTGAAGTTCGGCTTCCTTTGCTTAAGTACTGCGTAGGGGTTTGTTTTCGCAGCGTCTATCATTTTGTCGGGCACTCCCTTCACATACGCTTCTTTCTCATTTTCATTAACGCATTGTATCTTATTGGGTTCAATTCAAGTCCGAAATACATGCATTAGTATATCAACAAAGATCAAGCCTAGGTAAGCTGCAAAAGGGGAGAAGTACGGATACATTTCACCCGAGTGGCGGGAAGGCATGCTTCACAATGACAGTTGTCCCTGGACGATTCCGCCTCTTATTGTTTTATGTCAAATCTGGCACTCACATGTTTATTGCCTACCCTTGGCTGCAAGTCTTCACAGTTCTGTTATAATTTGCAACAGCCCGCACTGCCACTTCAGATATTTAGTGTTGTTAAGTTGTCATTCTCGCGGTATTGCAAATAACTATCCTTACCCGTCTCATGAAAATCACTGCTGAACAAAAATTACGTTCTCCAAACCTGGGGATATTTGAACTTCATCTCCTTCGCCTTCTTCAAAGCATTACCCTCCTCTTTGGAGGACTTACATGCCAATGCCTTGGGTCAGTGACCTGTCGAGAATAAACAACAATTTTGGATGATAGCACATTCAGGATGGATGATCAGCCCAAATGCCTGGTGTAGGCTTGAAGAACGAAATTAAATGTAATAATGAAATGGACGACAGGGAAATTCGTGGATCAAATTATCCAACACAGCATTTGCCTACAAGGAAAACCACGAAGATACCTTTGGTCAGTTTGGTCGGCCCCGGGGTTTTGAACCCGGGAGCTCCTGAATGCGAGTTACAAGTTATCGCGGCGCCATCTCACTCAGTAGAATACTTTAATTTTTAAAATTTCGTGCCGATTTCATAATTAATGTCAGCTTTTCCACATTGGTTCTAGTTCTCCGGAAACACCATCTTTAAATTACACTACTGACACTTTCACATACCTTCATCACTTAAATTAATACCTTTAGAATATTTTTCAACGTAGTTATTAATCACATAGAACGTGATTATGTTGTCTTTCATTTCTTTTTACTTTTTTAGATTTGTTTGAGAGATAAATGTGAGCTCAACACGATTTCACTTAAACGACCTTGATGCGTTTTATTATTATGCGAAGATGTCAAGAAAAACAAAGAAGACAGTCTGCAGTGCAAGCGGGTGTGATATATTTCGGATGTAACTTGGAGACCAAAGTAAGTCTTTTGATTCTCCGTGTAAATTATAAGAGATGCATGGAGTATTTAAGTGATAGGAAATATGGAAAAAACAGATTTGATAATTGGTGTACCCAAGCTTCAAACTCGGTAAGTTTTTATAACTGTTCGGAATTTTTCTCTCTATTACTGTTGTACCTAAGTCGGAAAACTGTTTTAAGTACAAAGCAGTCATTTTGCATCCAAAAACAAAACTGTGCAAAATGATCACTGTTCATCAGGCAGGTGTATGGTACTTATTGCTAATGGAGTATTTTGCTAAACTATTTTGTTACTTTTAAATTCTCTACCATCAAATTATAATAGGTAGAGGAAGTACTACATTCCATCCATAAATTTGATATCGCTATTTTAATGCAAATACATGTTTTAAGAGGCCCATTAAGTTAGAGAGGTAGAGGTGATTCAACGGAGGACAACTCGCACGGGTCTATTGCGGCTACCACTTCGCAGGAAAAATGGTTGAAGTGAAGGAACCACAGGAGAATATGGGCCGTAACAGACAGGCCAGAGATGCCCGGAAGTCCCTAACATTTCCACGCTCGCAGAGCCTTCCCAGTGCTGAAGCTGCCGAAAGAGGGTGATGAACGACCCACCATCAAGCAGCTCTCTGCAGTCCACGGGAATACTCTGTTCATTGTACATACATCCGCGCCATCTCTCCGGCATCGCTAGACGCCACACCTAGAGAAAGACCTGAAATATGTGAAGGAAACGGAAGGAAAGGTAAATGGTGCAAAGAAAAACCTGGTAGATAAGAAATCACACAAGAACTTGCCTGTAGACCCCGGGGAAACCACAGAAAAACCCTGGGTCAAAGTGGACAGGCACCGGGAATCGAACCCGGAGTTCCACTGAGTCCCAAAAGCCACTTTTTTTTAGAAAACGGTTGTGTATTCGTAGAGTGTGAACAACATAACTAAAAAATCAAATATGAGGTTTGCTATTCTTGCAACTTATGTTCAGCATCTTCAAAAGTTGCGACGCTAAGGTTTACAAGAGAGTCCCTCCACCTCAAATTACGTACCATTAACATGGAATACTTTTGCTTACTGTTCAATTTATCAAAATAGCTAACATGTTTAGTAAAATAACACAATTCAAAATAATTACACCATTAAAAAGTGTACATATTGAATTTTCTGGAAAAGTCCTGCAAAGTCGTCTTCATTCAAAACTAATTTTACGTAAATGGTAAACTACAGCAAGAGTTAAACAGATCGTTACTATACAAAACATTTCCAATATATAGTGACGCAGCGATTACGACTAAAGATTATCGAGATGTCGTCGCAGGGTAGTCGGAATAAGCAACGATAAGTACCACTCTGGAAGATTCTTGACCCTCCTCCCGTGCGTGTATCAAAATAGTTAACGTTCTGTGGAAGATTTCACTGGTAATACAGGCGAGCGTTCTCTTAAGAGCAGTGACACTGGCATCAGCCAATTGAGTGGCGTCGTCAGTCAGTGAGCGAGCAGGTTGGCGGGCGAGTTTCCCGTGCGATATCAAGCGTGATTCTCCAAGCAAGATTGTGGCGACGGCTTTTGCATTTAGCGGATTCTGCTGCGGGCGAGAGATTGTGAAGGTGCTGTGTCCGACTCCCCAGCGCCGAAGTGGAGGCTACAGTACGAAGGAAGTGAAGTGAAGTGAATTGAAGTGAAGTGACGGAAAGTTGAACTCGTTCACAGTGTGAACGAAGTGAACTCCCAGTGAAGTTGTACTAGATACGAGCTTAGAACAGTGGCAGTGAGCAACGAGAGAAGAGGTAGTTAACAAAAAAAAAAAAACCTGGACAGGGCCACTATATACCAACCATTTGCATTTCGTGGTTAATTGTTTGACGAATTTCAATACAACGATCATCTTTGGAAGTACTGCCGCCATTCCATTATTTCTTGCTATACAATTCAAAGACTATGGAATTTCAAAACTAGCATATAGTGATCAGCGGTTTAAACATTTGACTACCACTATATCCTCCTGTTTCACTCCTATAGTTAAAAGAAAATCTATAGTGCCAGTAGGTATTGGTTCTTGGCAAGCTTAGGTTGCCTCTTTGGGGTGCGCCTTCCAGGCCACTAGTTTTTGGTCAAGCGAGCTGGCAGGTAGTGCGTGGGTTCTGGGGCTGTGAAGGAGTCGACTGACCTTCACAGGGGTTTCTGCTTGGATTTTGGCGAGTATGCCGGCTTGCTTCTGTTAATTTTTCTGGGATAAAAGAAGCTGCTTTAAACTGATTGGCCTGTGTTAATTTTACTAGCTTTAATATGTTCATTCTTATTTCCATGGTATTAAACCTGAGGCTTCTCTGAACGTTTTTTATCAAGAGTATATGGACAGATTTGTAGTACGCAAATGGCGTGCAGTAAGGTATTATGAGGGATTAGGCCTTGCCCGTTGAACAGCCATACTTCATGTTTCAGGAGTTGCTGCTGCATTTTTCGATTTCTTTCCTGTAAGTAACGCTTAATTTTGTACCGCGTATATTGTTTTACATTTCATTAGTGGCAAGTTAAATAGTAATGCAAGTCACAGTTCCTTATTCAGTTTGCTTGAGTAGAAATACTTTATAGCAAAGTCTTGCACAATTTGGTAATGCAGCATAGTTATATAGAACTTCACATTTTGGATTTTTAAAGTATTTAATGACATTTGCTTAATTTTTCAAATTAAGCTTATTAGAGCAAATCACTGTTGCAGTGCTGCAGTGTTAGTCAGTTTGGCTGAGTACGTATAATATTGTAACCCTAAATTTAAGCTAACTTTTCAACATAAGCTTAGTAGAGAAAATCATATTTTCTTATGCTGCAGTCCTATTCAGTTGGCCTAAGGGGAAATACTTTACAGTAAAATCATGTTTAATTTGGTGAACCAACAAGGTCATATGCTGGTTCACATTTTGGATATTAAAAGTACTTAATGGCATTTTCTCAACTTTTCAGCATAAGCTTATTAGTCCAAGCCATAGTTTCGTATACTGCAGTGTTATTCAGTTGGCCTGAAGAGAAGTACTTTACAATAAAATATTGCTTAATTTGGCGAAGCAGCAAAGTGATAGTCTAGTTCACATCTTGCATGTTAAGGTTTTTAATGCATTTGCTAAACTTTTAACACAAATTTAGTAGTACAAATCCAGTTCCTTATTCCGAGTGTTACTCACTTTGGTTGAGGGGAAAGACTACAGTATAATATTGTAATTGTAAATTTATTTCAACATAAGCTTAGTATGGCAAGCCATGGTTCCTTATGCTGCAGGGTCATCCAGTTTGACAGCTTAGGGTCCTGTAGTGTATGCTCTAGTGCTTTAAATTGTGATTTGTTAATTATTCCCCGTTTGATTGTATTTCACTCATTGTTGGATTGCTTGTTTAAAATAAAAGTTGTGCCAAGTCAGGATCTCCAGTTCCTTGCAGTTCTCCCCAGTTCTTTTTCCCGAATTGGTGAAATCAGTGCACGTATCCAATAGCTTACTATAATGAAACCATTTCTGCATACGTTAATCTAGATCAGATAGAAAAATAAAACGTTGTAAGAATACTTCCAATAAGCTATATGAAATAAACCCTAGAGAAAGCTATGAGTTTGCAGCACAGGTATTTTAGTTTTGTTATAATAAAACTAATGTTTACAATATCATTATAGTAATCAAAATGAGAGGCGCATCCACAAAGTAAGTTTCCCGATTTTGTTTCCTTTAAAGTAAACGCATTTAACCGAGAAAAGTGCACACGCGTATCATATCTATGACGTTATCAATCATCTGCCAGCCGGGCAGGTCCCGCCTGGTGCCAGTAGCGTGGCAGCAGTGTCCCGAAATGGCGACTCTTATTCATTCTCCAGTGATATTGGGTCACTGATTAAGTTTCCTGCTGCACAAAACATACCGCCGATTGAAATTCATCGTCAGCACTGTCAGGTGTATGGGGGTACATCATGCGCAAACAGATTTTGCATCGCTGGTGTAGGCAGTTTTCTGAAGGTCGTCAAAGTGTCCATGATGAGCCCAATGGGTGACCGTCCCTCAGCAATGGTGATCTTGTTAAGCTGGTGAGGCAGCGCAACGTGTAGAATCGTTGCTTCACGAATACGGAGCTCAGAAACTATTTTCCGCAGATATCGAGATGCCTGTCGCTTGAAATTGTCACTAAGCGCCTGCTGTTCGGTAAAATGTTTGCCAGGTAGATGCTGAAAAACCTTACACCCAAGCACAAAACGAAACACTTAGGAGCAGCATTGACATTTCTGCAGCAGTATCATGAAGGAAAAACGATCCTTGACAGGACCGTCACGGACGATGACACGTGAATTTCGCACTTTGCATCGGAAACCAAACAGCAGTCACTGCATTGGCGTCACAGTGGATCTCCGGTCAAAACTAAATTCAAATAGACTGTCGGAGCAGAAAGTGATGCACACGGTATTCTGGGACATTCTGCATTGACTTCCTGCCCAGAGGTGAAACAGTGAACGCCTACTGTGAAACACTGCAGAAATTGCGACGTGTCATTCAAAACAAGAGGCGTGGAAAGCTTATTGCAGTGTTGTGTTACTCCATAACCATGCTCGTCCACATACGGCTCGGCGCACAGTAAGTTATGTGGGAGTTTGGCTGGGAGATGTTTGATCATCCACCATACAGTCCTGATCGTGCTTCCAGGGATTTCCATCTTTTCTTGCACCTCAAAAAATTTCTGTCTTCCGGTCAGCACTTTGACAACGACGAAGAACTGAAGACGACTGTCACACGCTGGTTCCATTCACAGGAGGCAGACGTCTATACCACAGGAACACAAAAGTTGATCCCACGATGTACAAATCTCTCATTTCTTGTGGCGAGATGTCGATAAAGAACTCAATTATTGCTGTATCTATTGCCAATAGCGTTTTTCATGTAACTATGTTTTCTGTGTTTTAAAAAAAATAGGTACACTTACTTTTTGGATGCCCTCATACATTGATAAACATTATTTGTAATTCTATAATGAAAGTGAAATAATTATTTTTCAATAGCTTCAAGTCCTAAACTACTTTTTTTTAAAAGTAACATCAAGACAGCATTATTTAATAGAATATTGTAGCTATAACTGCAATATATAAATAAATACTCACTAGTCTGTGTATAATGGCGGTTTGCAAGTTATCAAGAATTGCTGCTTGGAGATCTGTTTATGCTGATTACATATGTTACTCAGATATAGCTTAAAATATAACACACGTTACAACAAGCTTCTTAACAAAATCTTCCTAAATTACAACACTATAAAATATTGTAAAAAACTATTTTATGAATGCGTTAATCTCTGTGCAATCCCTTAAGGAACGAATTTTACAATGTATATGATTTTAAACCCATGAAGTTTTGAATGTATGCCTATATTTTTAATTACGGTGGTAACCATTGTACTATTACGGTGGTAACTATTTCAAAAATGTATATGGAAACACTTCGGATTTATTCAATGTTTATTAAGCGGTACACCAAATATCTAGAAATTTGGGGATTTAGTTACATCTTGGGTCTAATGACTGAAGAGTAGTTAAGTATTGTTCCCTATTTTTAAGTCAAGAATGAGAGAGGCTTCCTCGTGGCCTGATTATTGGTATGCTGGTCTGCAAATACAGAGCGGTTCCCAGGTGGAGGCTTGGATTTTCCTTCAGCCAGGTTAATTGTTGAAAGGAAATTGATATTCAAATGCTTGCAATGGTCGATTTTGATTACTCCTACTCATTATTTACTTAACTTCAGTACTAGCTGAAAGACTAACACATTCCTAATGGATTCATCGAGAATTTTCACAAACGCCATTTATAGAAATGCTTACGCCTGCAGGAAAGTAGAGGTATTCATTTCCTATTGCTTATTCTGAAGATATTGAATCCTTCCACGCCAAATTATTTAGATTCACATTTTCAGTTTTTCTAAACTGGACGAAAGTCAACACCATGCACTACATTCTATCCCATATCTACCTGCTGAACCGAAGGATTGTGGAGCATTGTATGCATTTATGTTAAAGAATTATGTTTTAACAAATGGTATTTAAAGTGTAAATGTTGTTAGTAGGCTATACCTTCATAAATAAGCAAGGCGCATAGCCCGTCCGTCCCGGTGTCCACCCCTTAAAGTCCATCTGTCTCAAATATACACAGCTATATACTTTTTCTAATATTAAAGAGAGATTTTTGATATCTTTTTAACCATATTAGCTCTATGGTCTATTTTCATTTTGGTTTTGAATCATCACTTAGACTTGTGTTATTTTTTTCAGCATTGCTAAATCTTCAAGTTTTGTTTATTTTTTTAATTTTCTGTACTGGATTTGCATATTATTGTGGCATTTTATTACTTTACATTGTATTCCCTTTGACATTGTGTATTTTTGTTGCTGTGGAAGATAAGGGTTCAAGGCCTTCTCCCTCAGACTAAATAATAATTGTTCTTTATATTCTCCATCGCCTAAAAACACGAAACAGAGAGAATTAATTAGAGAAGGCGAGGGGGAGTGTGTGTGTGTGTGTGTGTGTGTGTGTGTGTGTGTGTGTGTGTGTGTGTGTGTGAGTGTGTGTGTGTTTATAACTTGGACATAAAAGGCGACGTATAAATAGAAAAATATCATTAATGGAAATGTTTAAGGTTATTTAACCACGCGTTAACTTCCTGGGATATTAAATTTTAACCTAAGATTTCTTAAATTAAGGACATGAAAGGACACTACCTTTTAGCTAAATCAGTAGCCTTACTAAAATTAACTTTCTTGAAAACGCACAACAGGATTTTTCACTAAAATTGGAACCATTTTTGTTTTTCTGGAACAGGACCAGAAATATAGGTATCTAAATCTATGCAACAGAAATCATATTATAGCTTTCAATGTATAATCCTCGTCCATTAAAACCATGTGCAGCAACTTATTTAAAGGGAGATTAAAAAACTATTTCACAAATGTCGTCGAATCTAACGCTCTCTGTATATGTCCTATGACCATCGGAGTGTTACCTCATTCCACCAAGCGATGATCGGACCCATTTCTAAAGTGGAAGCATCCAGAGGGCAGAGTCCGTTAGCTCCAATTGTAGGGTAATGTGGATGGCGGTGGTATGAGAGGACCTACAGCTTTTATCGTGGGCTCCAAACTACGTTGTACCTTGGGGATACCACATGAGCAAGTAGGAGAGAAGGGTGTTAGGATCGACTTAAAATCGGCACTCCAGAGCCGAGAATCGAACTCCGGACTCTTAGAATAAGGGCCGAGCAAGCTTTCCACACATGTTGTATATGTTAAACTCACGAACCATTATATCATAACTAAAGTATCGTACTGAGATATCTATAATATGTAGATGCATGGCTTCTAAGTCTACTAATCTATATTACATAAATTATTTAATTAAGGAAGATTATCTTTTGTTTAGCATTTATCAAATACTACCCGTTCTTTTTAAACTATGACGACGAATTAATTCCATTAAATTTACTCTGTTCTTTGCAAAATTATTTAAAAATGATGTAGAGAATTTACATGGTGAATCTTTCCCTTCATTGCTTATAACTAATGTCGCACTGCCCCGGCTATTTCTAATGACGAATGAAAAATCGCCTGTTGTTCACGCAAAAGAATATGAAACAACGTCGGAACGCCTGACTTTGTTATCTGCTCCCGACAGTCTTCCAAGTTCTGGAAAAGATGTATAGCCTATAAGTATCTTGATGGTAAAACAATCATCGGTCGGAATGGTCGAGTAATTTTTAGACAATCGCAGTAGGCGATGTTTTAAATCTTTGCACACTCTCGCTGATCCCATAGTTATTTAATAACATGAAAGCCATATATTTTTTACTTTTGACGTATACAGCAAAAGAGGTGAAGGTGATGAGTATGAATATTTTCTAAAACCAGACCAACATGTTAACCTCTTTGGAAGAGAAACAAAGTCCGCGATCATGGAGAAAAATTATATTCCGAGTTTAATTATAAAATACCGAAGGATTTATAATCTTAGCTGTACGTAATTTTCTGTCTTGAGATATATATATCTATATATATATATACATATATATATATATACATACACACACACTTTTGTTGCGATGTGTCTTGCTTAATAAATCTGACCATTTACATATATATTGCTTGGAATATATAATTTAGATGCGATATTTGTCTTATTTTACATACGTATTTTGTGGACAACAAACTATTTTCCACTACATAGCTTTTCAACTAAAAGTTCAA
The DNA here is from genome assembly GCA_030765065.1 of Deroplatys truncata. Taxonomy (NCBI): domain Eukaryota; kingdom Metazoa; phylum Arthropoda; class Insecta; order Mantodea; family Mantidae; genus Deroplatys; species Deroplatys truncata. Next base: position 114,207,194 of record CM060986.1, read on the forward strand.
AACCTCCTTCGACAGCATGTTCTTTTGTAACTGAAATGTGTTCCTATTCAAGTACAAGGGATTTGTAAATATTTTTAATTATTTGATATTTTATAAAATGAAATTTTACACAGCATATCTTTATGGGAATTGGGCTTTTAGGGTGAAAAAATTATAAAAATGGGTTGAGTGATTTGAGATTATCCTACGTACACACTACACAAATTTTTTCCTTTTAATTTTAATACAGATAATATAGATTATTTTAAAAACATACCAAAACGTTTTACCAAAAATAAACAAGATCCATTACAATACTTAAGTGGTTGTTTTATCATCCTATAATTTAATTTAGCTATCCACAATAGTTTGAGAAAAGGTGTCTTTTATACCGGAAAATGCCTTTCACAGAAAAAATTGTTCAAAACAAAAATGGAGCAAATAAACTCGATATATTTGGAATGAAAGAAATAGACACACCAACTTCCACATTAACCCTCTAAAGCACGGATTATTTCGAAACATATGCCGCTCTTCTTCCAATTCCTAAACCGGCTTTTATATCCCTTTCACCGGCACCACAAACGAGGCGATTCGAATAGCCGTGATCATTATCCCGATATGAAATGTACTTGCCATCGATTCAAAGCCAAACGTCTTGAGCTTGAGTCCCAGCGACTGGAGTCAAATGTTTGCCTGGTAAAGGACGGGGAGGGCGCATGTAAAGCAACTGGTATAATGGCACGCTTGGATGCTAATGGGTTTACATTTGACTGCAGTAGTACGGATTTTGCAATTTATATTATAAAACTAACAGTACAGTTTGTGTGAAATGTAATATTTTTATAATATAAAAAAGCTAAAATATCTTAATTTTATTGCTGAGGGTTAGTATACCATGAAATTAACAAACACTCTTTAATAAATTCTAAAATTTGGCCTAAACATATTTGTTACCAAATGACAAGCCAATGCATTAGAGGTTTAAACAGTAGTACCAACTTGCAGAGTAAAATTTCCCTTAAAGATGGATTTATGTTGATCCATTTACTCCAAAGTGTAGGAATTTGGATTTTTCTTTTTAGTGAAGTGGTACGGAATTCAGAGTAATGGCAGATGTGTGATTTTTATGAATATATATATATATATTCATTTAATACTGTGCCTACAATGATAAAATATACACCAAATTAGTGGGGAAATTACAATTAATAAGACTGCAATAAAAGAAGAATTTAAAAATTCATTTTTGTCTCCCCTTAATGGTAGAAGGCAAATACAATTAGGTTGATGGATAATTCGCTCTATTTGGACAATAACTCTGTTCCCCGTTTCCTTAAGCACCATCAACAACGGAATGATGAGAAATCTCGTCTGCAGAGAAATGGGTTTCCGCAAAGGGGACGAGGAGCTCCTTCACCACCAAGAAACCTTGACAAGTGTATTAGGTTGCCCTCTCAGGAATAAACCGTTCTCAGTACGATCATTGATCGCTGGAAACATTCGAGAACATCAGGAATATCAGGTGCTCGAGGAAGGAGGCACCCAAACTAAAGCAACGTGATACAACAGAGATATTTGGAAACACAAACCAGACATAGAAAGTTTACACATCCGAATAAAAGTCAAAGGAAAAACGTTCTATAACAATTCAAAATTTACAAACACGCAAAAGAATTACCTTTAGGTTGTGTAGTCAGTTATCAGGGAGATAAAGATGTTATGGAAAAACTTGGAAGTTCCAAATTGTATGTGAAACAATTCAAAGGATTTTAAAAAATAAGACAGGAAAAGATGTCATATTAAATCTTTAGAAAACAATGGTCATTCCACTTCTAACCAGGGAAAGGGGTTTTAGTAAGTAAACCAAGTTAGGGAAACATCGAGGGTTGGTGGTGAGGGAAGGTGGGAGCGATTGCAACCTTACAGTGTTATCTGTAAACAAATGATGAACAGTTGACACTACACCTTGTTTCGAAAGTAGGTAAATCAGGATTAAGTAGTTGTATTAGAAGAAAGCAATGTATGTTTAGTTATTGACAGTGTGTAATTAGTTTATGAAAGCTACGAAACAAACATTTCAAAATCAGTTCTTATTAATATGACACAGATCCTCGAAATATTCTGATGTGTAGTTTGAGGCTGAGGAGGTTAAAGGTTTATTTCTTTATTGTTCCTTTCTAATAATGACATGTTCCGTGTGTTTCATTGAAATACAATGTTGTTTAACATGATGCTTAAACGTGTGTTAGCTCTATGTTACATCTGATGGTTGCGCTATTTGTGCTGACGGTGTTCCCTGCCAAATTCAACCACAAATGATGCTAACTCTGATCTATAAACTCTTCTTTGCTTTAGGTATGTTGCCGCACCTCTCCACTGTTTATATTATGCAGCCAATAAATGGAGCAGTTGTAATAAAACTGGCTGTTGGGGAGGGTAGGAGTGTCCGTCACAGTACCTGACATTACCTATATTCCGTGCGGTAACAGGATTACTCTTTTTTACTTACTAAAACCCCTCTGTCTGCTTAGAACATATGGTAGCGAGTCGTGGGTTTTAACAAGGAAGGACACTAGCCAAATTCAAGCAATGGGGATGAACTACCTGAGATACGTTAAAGATTGTACGAGAGAAGACAATCTACGGAACGAAACTTAAAACAGGAATTAGACATATGCACCCTTATTGACAAAATTACAGAGTAGAACCCAGCCTGTACAAAGAATGAAACCAACAAGAATTCCAAAACTACCCCTAAACTGCAGACCAACAGGTAGAAGAGATATAGATAGACCTGTGAAAAGTTGGAGAGGGCAATTATTGTGAAGACGGAACAGACTAAGCCTAATACCTGAAAGTCAGAAGAAGAAGAAAAGTGTTTCCTGATTCCATAATCAACACAATCTCAACTACAAATTTCACACACTGAGATACCATAGTACCCGCAAATACACCTTCCTCCCTATCCGCACCCAACTTAACCCTAGCAAAATAAATTTTAACATCTCTGTTGGCTAGCAACCCCTGATGATGTGCGTGTAATACCACGAAACAGCCGCCCAGTTTTTACCAAGGAAAAAGGGGGAAAAAGAAAACGCACACGCACACCCACACCCACACACGTGTTACTATTGCTATAGTTATTTACAAAAAAAAAGTCATAGTGAAGGTAATTAGTGTCTTAGAAAGAAGTTAATTTTTATACGTAATCACTGAATTTATTCAAGCTTATCAACTTCTGCAATAGCTATTTAATTGTAAACCAAATATATTACTTATTTTAGTTTTTCTTTAAAAGCAAAACTTTGTATCATTATCTTAAGCTTAACTAAAAATTTCAGGCGTGCAAACTCAATCACGCGAGACAAGGGTGTTTTATGCTTTGATGAGGAGATTCACTAACACTACTATAGTTGCAGACTATTTTGAATATCACTTATACAGTGAAGTCCTATTTATTCTCAATGACTTTTCATCAACGGAAAACTCATACGTTGTATTTAATTTTTTCTCATACCCAAGGAAAGAATTTGAATATCAGGGGTAGAGTAGATCGACCTGCTTGACTCGTGCTTCCATCTCCGGTTGTCGATAAATAAAATGCGATTTAATGTAATATTTCTTCTAATGAAAATTTAGACTACGACTAACCGTTTGATATGGTAATACGAAATCAGTTATGGATAGCTTTACACCTAATGAAAATTATAAAAGAAATGTAATGTAACTCAAAGATTAGAATTCAAATTTAACATTACAGAGTTCAATATATAAATCAGAAACATGCCAGAGAAGGTTAATTCACGGGATGTGAATTACCTACAAACTTATTACACATTTAGATCAGTTGTTAGAAGAATGGAAATAATACGAAAAATGGTGAAATAAGCATAAAATTTGAATATATAGATAATATTTTTGCAAATACGATTACTTCTGGAGCTCCAGCTAGTAGCAAACACCTCCAGATTTCATCAGAGTGTTATAATTTAATAATTGTTACAAGTTAAAAGGCAATGGCATTTGAAAGGAAATATATGCAGGAACTAAAAATACATTTAAAGACTCGTAAAGCTTTTGACAATTATTTTTGGGTTGTAGTACAAGTTATCCAAAAGATCAAGATATTAAAGAGGAAGTCTTTAGAAAGAATATTTATGCATATAAACGGCTCTATGATGAGAAGATTAAACAATAAAGCAGATAGAAATACGTTTAAAATAAATCTTTCAAAACGGTAACATGTTAATAGCTGTGAAACTTGGACTCCAATAAAAAGCATATGACAGCAAATACGAAAAACTGAAGTGAGATTTCTTAAAAATGTTTCTGGTTATCAAAGAATATATCATAAACGAAACAGAAATTGTATTACGGCTAAAGCCAATTATTCTGAACTGGGAGAACCCGCAGTTCCGCTTGTATTGTTATCTGTTGAGATTGTCTCTTTCTCCCTCCTTTTATCGGCCTTACTTTCACTCTCTTCCTTCCTCTTTATTTCTCCCCTTCACCCCTCCTCACCCTCTCCCCATTACTTTCACTATGTTATCTTTAGTTATCTGTCCCTCTTTTCTACCTTTTCTACCCCGTCTCTTTCTCTCGCTTTTCTGTCTTTCCCCTCCGCGGTATATTAAAAAGGTAACACAGCCTTTTACTAGGCTATTTAAAACAATTAAAATAGTAATATTTCCCACAGCAACTGATTTACGTACACTGTCATGCATATAAGGTGACTCAATGTCTAGAATCGCTATAATGTTTTTCGCTCCACAGGGTTTCCACCTTCATGTAACGAATTTGACACCACCCAGCCTGTATCAGTTCTCTATGTGGCCTGAAAAACAATTCATGTACAAACTAACCAATGAAAGATTAATATAATTTATGTGGAATTAAGGAGTGATTCCGATACCACTATGAACGAGTTTTGCTTCGATTGGTTCACAAGGTAAGGCTAAACCAATTACAAATAATTTGCCTTATAAAGGAAAAGATTAATTATTTGCATGTGAAGTTAAACTGAACGACAGCTAGGATATTCACATATACGAGAGCTTTCATCACGGACATGAAGATGAAGGTGAAAATTGTGGTCGCTACTAAACGCAATAAGAAAACGATAGTGTCGCATGAAAATATAAGATTTAAGTTTTAATGTTACCACTCAGTAGTTCGGCCATATTTTGTGGGAGGTTAAGTCCCTAACAATACAATGGCTAGAATTATGTCCGAAAAACAGAAGTGGTCATACTGGTGGTGTGTAGAGCTGGATTTTATCACTACCAATACAAACTATTACGATCCATAATGGGCCACATCTTATGTACGCCAGTTTACATGCATAATGTTGGCCAATTTTATGTGTAACTTTGTAATATTCATCCTATAGATATTTTCTGTATAACACAGCATTTCAGAATGATTATGCTTATAAACATTCCTTAAGTAACATCATTCATAAAACCCAATTACAGAAAAAATTCGATTTTATAATATCACTCACCATTAGAAACTACCCTTATCATTTGGGAAAAATAAATAATGTCAGATAGCTTATTCTCTAAGGCTTTCTAAGTATCAAGCTTCACAAAAATCATTTTAGCCGTTCTTGCGTGAAAAGTTTCTCAATAGAAATAATTTTGGTTTCAGAATAAAAACTAAGACTTAGTAGTAGCATGTATAGATAAGTGTATAAATGGAAATATATCAAGCTGGAAACACGTGGCTACACTGACAACATAAAGATTACAGAAAATAGTACTAAAAACAGGACAGGATTTCCAAATGCAATCTGGAAAGATTAAAAAATGTTTGAAGTTGGAACTGAATAACGACAAATTAATGAAAGCCGATAATGATTTATCATGGTTAACAAGAAGAATATATAGAGACTTGTGTACGAACAGTCTGTAAAACAGCCACATGGTAAATGTGAAATAAATGCGTCTTGTTAATAACCAACTATCAAATTTCTAAATTACCCAATTTCAGTTGGATTTATTAGAAACCTTAATATAGCAATTACACTTTGTTTTATAATATGTATGCCAAATTTAATGACTCTGTTTGGGTTAGTTTCCGAAATATTCGTTTTTATTGTTTGAAAGAATATCTCTACATGATGGTTATTTTTTAAAATATCAATTTCTTCTAAATTTAATTATTTAACAATAGATTAATACCTTATCAATGAAGCTTTTAGTTATTCTACAAGTTTGGAAGAAAGTAAATGTTAAATATAATATTTAAATATTTTGCTTAAAAATTGACGGACTATTACTGATTAATAGCATCTCAAATAAGCAGTATACAAAAATCCAACTCATTCTTAGCATTCTATATCTAGGGACGTATATAAAAGTTCATTCATTTATATGGAAAAATAAACTGCGTGGAACAACTGTAAATTGAGAATGTATCCACAAATAAAAACCCTAGAAAGGAATGTTTAAAAATTTGAACTCCAAAATAACAGTTTCCGTGCTTTTGATTTTAACAAACATGTAGTACATTTACAGGGCCTCCTTCGTATTTTCTGCTCCTCTGCAGCTAATTTAGTATTTGAGGATTATTGAGGCCTTTGTTGAATGTAAGTAAAACATTCTTCTTTACCACAATTTTATAGTAAACTGGGCTTACAGTTACACGTTTTGACGCAGCAATTTGTATCACAAATTATGTAAATGTCAAGAGTAATTGTACTGTGAATATGCATTATTGTGTGACATTGATTTGAGATGTTTGTTGATTGTAATTATTGTTGAGAAGTGGGTTTATACGGCCTTACTGAAACTGACAATAATAGCGTGCAATAATGTAGCAAGGGGGTGAGCTGTTTATCATTATTAGAGACGAGCAAATGACGTAATATTGGCGCGTTTTTCTTAGAATTTGCTGGAACATTTTCCCTAGAGCATATGTTTTCGTAATTTTCATTGGATATAAAAATGACGCTAATGTTGGCGCGTTTTATTAACCAATAGCAGCCCGCTTATAATCTTTAGGCATATGGCGGTGTAGGAGTATAAAAAGGGCTAGGTCAGAGTCAAATTCGTTCAGTCTATCGGAAACATTTGTACACCACACGTCGTCTCCAGTCCATTACACGTCGTTGAATACATCGCACAGTTTATCGATTCGCAGGTTTCGCGTAGCAAAGTTATAAAAAAAATCTCAAAGTGTCGTAAAGTTAATTGCACAAAAGGTTGAAGTACGCGAATTAAGAATGAGCGGCAAATAAGTTATTATAACAGTTTCAGTTTGGCGAGTGTCAAGATTAATATGTGAAAGTGCATAATATGTTACGACAATAAAAGTGTAAAACACATTCTTCATCAGTGTTATCTTTGGATAAAAACTTCTTTCCGTTTACACACCTTGTATAAGAGAAGTGCTCGACCAAAATGATCATAGCTAGCCGGAGGACAGTGAACCCAAAAATATTAAATACAATAATAGGCGCTCAGTAAAAGATAACACGAAGTGACCGCGACAAATTGTCTTTTATACGTGCGGCAAATAAACAGTAGCATTCTTTCAAACTTAACAAAGAATCACGTCGCATAATTTGCTCCCAAACGTGGGGCAAAACACAGATACACAAATAATGTTAAAACTGCCGCATAATTGGCACCCAAACGTGGGGCTAACAAACTTAAATAAACTAAATACCGCCGCAGTTTAAATTGCTTTGTGAAGAGATTTTAAAAATGCGTTCAGCTATAAAAGTTACATAGAACTGAAGTAACCGTTTTATAAGTAAGTATTTAATAACTCCAAAATACTTATGAATTTTAGCAATTTTTGGAACATTTTAAAAAATACTATTCTTAAAGGTATCTGTAGGTGAAATTTCTAAACTGTGCGGTTTTTATTTCAATGTTTTCTAAGTTATGTCACATGCTATTCTATAACAATAATAAGTATTTTAAATTTCATGCATGTGTCTAACAGACTGAGAAAAAACTTTTACTTTATTTTTACTATAGTAACTAATCAGGTATGCCAGGATGCAGAAATCTTAAGTTCGAACAACATTAAAAACATTACCACAATTTTAACATTATTTTAACGCAATTTTTATTATTAGTATTTTGAATATATATAGTTTTAATCATAAAGATAAAACAACCTCCTGAATTACGGACTGTCATATTGACAAGGTAAAAGAATCAATAAATATTAAACATTTTTAAATAATCTTAAGCAGATGATATGAATAAAAGGCGATAATAAAGGTTATACGGTAGAAATTATTTATAGGCAAAAAAGAATAATTCTGAAATATGGCATTATGAACTGTAGAAATGACGCAGTAAAATTCTGATATATCCTTGTACAGCCATGATGACCATTTGTCGTAAACTTAAGCGTTTCCAAGTAGCTACGAAACGATGAGGTACGGTTCCACGGGCTCCGACCATTAATCATATGAAATCTATTTCTTGAAGAGATAGTTACGTTTAAAATGTGGAACTGTAGGTTCATATAGTTTTTTTTCCAAGATTTACTTCTTCAGGCTGGCCTTTATGGTGTTCACTATATACACATAAAAAGACGTAGAGGTTTTTCAGTCCTCAAGGTTGTTTCAGAAAAAAAAATTAAATCTGAAAATAAAATTTTACAAAAACTGTATTTAAAGATTCATTCATTCATTATCCGTTTACCCTCCTCTTGTATAGGACTTACACTCCCCAGGACTTACAGGCGGGTGCCTGGGGTCAGAGGCCCGTCGAGGAGCAGACACTCGTGGATCAGACAGAATATCCAGGATGGGTGATCAGCCCGATGCCTGATATGGGATGAGGAAAGTAGATCAAACGAAATGTTGGTGAAATGGATGAAAGGAAAGGTGATGGAGCAGTTGGTGGAATGAATGGCGGGGGAAACCGGAGGACCCGGAGAAAACCCGCCCAGACGCCGCTTCGTCCACCACAAATCCCACATGCAGGTCCCTGGGATTGAACCTGGCCGCCTCGGTGGGAGGCGAGCGGTCTAACTACTCGGCTACGGCGCCGCCCTTATTTTCAGATCAATTTTAAAAAAAACGCCTGTGCCAGTTTTTAAGCTCATTCCTTCCAAGTTTATACTGAAAACTTAAATATTGGAACAAGTGTCTATCCTGTTTCAATTATCTAGGAAGTAATATTGTTTTAAATTTGACAAGACATTGAGATGAAAGTTAATCGATTTCAAAACCTTTGTGGAACAACTAGAACAACTTTAGTAAGAAAAACTAGAAAACAAACACAAGCTAAATTAAATAAGATTATGGCTGCGCTTATTGTATTATATGGCTCCGAAATGTGGATAGTGATAGAAAAGGAGAGATCAGGTATACAGTCTGCTGAAACGAAATTTGAGAGATATGTAAAAGAGTACACTACATCTGATAAAATGAAACAATGACTTCGGATTTTAATATTTTTTCAGTTATCGACAACATTGATGAAAATAAAATAAAATGGAAAGGGCACGCTGACAGCATGGCAGATAATATATTACTAAAGAAGATTATGAATTACCACCAATATGGAAAACCTGTCTTGATAGACATCCAAAAAGAGGTTTAATGATGGAGATTGGAGTAGATGATATCACCTAATTCTTGAAGGGACAATAACAACTTCAATAAGAATGATTATAAACTACAGTTTATGTAACATTTTTAATCCGCAAATGTACACGAAAAATCAGCGCTGCATTCGCGATTTTCAGCTTGCGTGATCACTTCCTCTATTGATTAGGAAGCTAGCCCCAGCTGTGAGCGATCTCACTTTTTGTTTCCCTGTTGTTAAAGCGTTTCTAAAGGTTCAAACCAAACGAACGAATCACCGATTGAGGAGTTAGATCAGCGATTCGTTTTTTTGAATGTGAAAACTGTTACGCCAACAAACATTCATAGCGCATTGTACGAATTTATGGGAAAAAATGACAGACTATGCCTGGTCCCACACAACCAAACTAATTCAAGATCGGATCGCATTATTTGGTTGAAAACAATTCGTCCACCTTCCTTACAGTCAAGATTTAGCACGAAGTGATAAATCCCTTGGTGGAAAGCATTTCAATGGGAGAAGTTGTGAAACATGAAGTGCATACTTGGTTTTCATCACAGACGGCATCATTCTTTGACGAAGGCAGTGACTATGGGAGAAATAGTATAAGGTAATGAATGATAAGGTATTTGGAAAATAATGTATTACTTTTCAAAAAATTAACGGTAGTTACTTTAAAAACACGTCTAGTAAAGACCATTTTCTTGTGCTCCTGTGCATTTAAAGGGTCACGCGTTGAAGCTTTAAAAGGCTCCGAGAGCAAACAATAGTAAGTACCTAAAGTTTCAAGGTATTATATGAACAAACTGATTTTTTATTTTTTGGAAACGTTAACAAAGTTTCAGCTATGTGTTCCTTGTTCCTTGTAGACTTCTATTTTAAAATAAGCTAAGATAAATAGATACCCAGCTAACCCATTTACAACTAGAGTTCTCTCAAGATATCGGATCGGTATGTTCTCAATGCTGGGAGCTAAGTAAGACAATATTGCAACTGCTAGGGGCGATTGAGGAGATGGTGTGAGGGAGTACAACAACGTGTTTGTGCAGGCTACAACCGTCCCAGAGTAATATCAATAGATTGTAACAAGCAAATGTACGCTAAATTTGCTTCAATTTACCCTGCAGTTTCTCGACCTACTGAGGAAGGGTTTAGCTCATGTATATTGTCAGATGCAGCCGAGTGAACTCGTTGGAATAATTTACAGTGTAGTTTGTGGGTGCTTGTGAATAAGTACTTTTGAGTAATAGTGCACTCGATTCAAGTTTGTTAGCACATTAATGCATATTAATACAATTACTATACTACGACTAGCAGTCTTGCCAGACATTCTGTAAGTAAGGGGCAGGTTTTTTTAAAGTCGGGATTAGCCTATAATTTTTCATCATAGCTAAAGCGTAAGGTCCAAAATGTTGCCTAGATTGGTCAAATGTGCGAGTTTGTGCTGCACCTACTGCAATTGCGGAAATAGTCTTTCTTTTTCCTAAACGTTTAGGTTTAAGATGTTTCCTTTAATTATTGAAAACAGAAAAAAATGTATTTTAATATTTAACTTGAGGTTATTAACATTTAACTATAAAAGAAGGAAAAAAATCGCACAGAATTAGCTTTTGTTTCATTTAAACACGCCGTAGTGAGTTACCATAATCCAAAGTTTCAAAATTGTGATGGTTCATAGCATACTGCCAAAGCTGTAAATTAATAATGCGTTTACATTGAATCACAGACGCTCTAAAGTTCAGTTATTTTAATTGTACCTTAATATTCTGACACTTAATAATTTTAACAATCTAAAAACTGACGCAGTATTTTATATCACAATACTGTAAATGCCAGAGTGATTGTAGTGTTAATTAGCATTATTGTATGACAATGATTTGAGATGTTTGTTAATTATAACGATTGTTAGGAAATAAATTTACACGACCTCACTGAAACTGACAATAGGAGCGGGTAATAATGTAACCAGGGGGTGAGTTGTTTATTAATTATAAGAGACAAACAAATGACGTCAAGGTAGCGCGCTTTTCTTTAAAAATGGAGGGAATATCTTCCCTAGAGCATATGTGTTCGTAATTTTGATTGGATATAAAAATAGACGCTAATGTTGGCGCGCTTTATTAACCAATAGCAGCTCTGTTATAATGTTTAGGCATATCGGGGTGAGGGAGTATAAATTCCGTGCCAGAGACGGGTAACGCGCAGTTCTACAGAAACATTCATGGGTTACATGTCGCGCAGTTCTACAGAATCTCTCGTGTCAAAGTTAGTTACAAAATGTGAAATACTCGAATTAATAATGAGCGGCAAATAAGTGATTATAGTTACATTCGAAAATATAACAGTTTCAGTCGGCCGTGTATCAAGAGTAATTATGTGAAATGAATAAAGTGTGACAGCAATAAAAGTGTAAAAACAAATTCTTTTATCAGTGTTATCTTTTAGTAACAACTCCTTTCTGTTTACACACCCTGTTCAAGAGATTTGCTTAATAATAGCTAGCCGGAGTACAAAGAACCCAAAATTCAAACTAGTAATACAATAACAGGCGTTCAGCAAATAAGATAACACGAAGTAACCGCGACAAAACAAATAAAATTGGTCGTGTATGAAAAGTAATTGAATTCAGTTGCACATCTAATGGTCTACAAATAATTAATTATCCTGATAATACAAATAACCTGTCAAGATTTACAAACCCTCACTATGTTGCCATAACGAACTAAAGAAGTTCAGAAATCAAGATTAATTTATCATAAGCGCAACAATATTTTAAACACAGTTAACGAAGAGACTATTGACATTGTACTTTGTTTTAAATCACTGCGACATGTGTGTCGAAAATTCAGACATTTATCCCTCGAATGCGTTATATGACTTTTTAAACCAACATATAATGCTTTTGAACTAACCGCAAGCACGTCTCTCTGATTCGTATTCTCTTCACTTGATATTGACAGCATCATGAATGTAAATTGAATGTATTTTCGAATCCATACTGTGGTGACAAGAGCGACAGTACAAACTTTATCAAAAGTTACGCTTTCCGCTCAGTATTTGTAGCAAAAGTTGTTGATACTAACTAAAGTGTGCATAAATCTACTTTGAAACTTAGACAAGACAACCCTAAGTAGATGCAGATCCACTTTGGGTTAGTCTAAAATACATTGTCCAAATGCGTATAATTGCGTGCTTAGAGTTGTTTGATTGGTCCCTTCTCATTTAAAGTGAACTAGTCTGAAAATGCTCGAAAGCTCTGGAAAAAAAAATCACAGATTTTGTGCATTAAGAAACATGTTAGTGTTTAACAGGGATGCAATTTTGGACTTTAAAAAATTTGCTATTACCAAAGTTATCCCTCGAGGTTTGAGTTTTTAAATTGAGTTTATTTATGTACGCTCTTTAACTGCAGTGATACATAGCGTCCCATTCTATGTTGGGCATTAAAGACCGGTAATTTTTCTCAGAGGGCTCTATCAGGCTTGAGGTTCTTTTACGTGCCGTAAATATACGACACGGGCCCACCGGCTTTACTTGCCTTCCCAAGGAAGCCATGCTAAGGATTTTTACGCTCTACGCGACCTCGGGAACTAGTGGCTAGCATGGTAACCACTGCAACACTGAGGAAGTGAAAACTATCGCCAATTACTTTAAAAATAAAAGTTATCATTGGAAATGTTCAAGGTTGATTAAGTATGTAAATGTCTTCAAATTAATTTTGTTACTACTTAAAAATCGTAGAAAGAAAGAAACGTGAAGTTTTTAGTTTGCTTTTTAAAGTAATTAATGATTTATTTGAGAGCATTACGTTTATAAGACATAAGATTGGAACAAAAAAGTGAAATTTTGTTCGAAAAATTTCTAACTGCACAGCAATCTGGTGCTCTTTTTAAGGGACAGTAAGTATTGACATTTCATCAACAATATTTACTTTAGTTGAAAAGAGTATTCTCATAAGCAGTTTTCATTAACATTTCTTCAACGTAATAATAGTGGAGACGAGTTGTACCCTGTACAGGCTTAGAAAACAGAGGAGTTTAGCAGTAGCCGTTAGACCTTTACGAACCACGCAGAAACCACGGGGTCCTGCCATTTCTAGATTTAACTCGAGGACAGCCTCAGGGTTAGTGTGTGTGTGTGTGTGTGTGTGTTGGTGTGTGTGTGTGTGTGTGTGTGTGTGTGAACTCATTACTGTAATTAGTTGTTACAAAAAAAAATTTCCCCTACTCCTCCCTCCATCCACAACATTCCCAACCCTAGCACCTCATTTTTTACAATCCTTGGCCGCTCCATTACTCTATACTAAAACAAACACATACTTTATTGAGTTATTATAAAAAGTGTAACGGAAATTAAGCTTAGGAGGAATTATTTGATAAAAATTGCCGGGAAGATCTACAACACAAATTTATGTTTCACACTTCATTATTTCCATACATTTTGGTCCAATTTCTCATTTGACATACACGTCGTCCTTTGTTTCTTTTTTAAATTTATTTATAGACTCTCGTTAAATACTATGGTTCTTAACACACCTTTCTATATCGGGCGTGAAAGACATGAAAGTTTGTTCAGAGAACCCTCTTATCAGGTTTGAGGTTCTTTTCGTGCCGTAAATCTACGACACGGTACCACCGGCTTTAGTTTCCTTCCTAAGGAAGCCATGCTAGGGATTTTTATGCCCGAAAAGATCCATCGACATCCGTCGGGTGCATGCCCATGTTGCCGTATTTCATAAGTATCAAACATTTCCTTTGTCCCGTTTCTTTAGTTGTCAAACGCATCATAATGCGTTTCACAAAAAGGCAAACATTTCTTTGACAAAAATGTGTTTATGAATTTCCTGATCATCCTTCTTCTAGGCTATTAAAAAGGAGGTATTTTCCCTAGCAACTATTTAAAGAACTGATCTGAAGATTTAGACATTTGTTATAGAATATATCACAAATATTAGTTAGTGTTATTGGTTAAAAAGCATAAAATTTCGCAATTGGACAGGTTTCTGCCCTTAAACGAAAAAAAAAGCAATATTCAGGTGAAGCACCGGCGTAGCAAAGTATGGCAGTACACCCAAACTCGAATACTAATATGCAGGCTTGAAATATCTGCTATTGGATCCATGTAATTTTAGTAACCATATTGTTACGAGCAAGGAGCAAAACTATCGAAAATTTTTTCAAAAGACGTGATTAAGCTCTTCACAGTTTGGCCATTCGATCATGCTGTACCGTTTGTTCAGAAACGTTTTAGCTAGGAAGTAGGTGTGCCCTTCCAAGCAGGTGGGGTTAGCTAGTGGAAGGAGGTAGTACTCGGTCCCAGGCGCGACATAGGAAAGACTGTTGGTTGTTTTCCACTGTATGCATCACGAGTTCAACATACTGTGTACCCTTCCCAACAGCTAATACTTCAACCGAGAGATACGCCACCTCAAACTCCTACCTAAAACGTCACTGAACATACAGTAACAAGTTTATATAAATCTTATTTTGAGCCAATTCGAGGGATTTCAGATTCTGCAGATTATTGTTACTCTATTATAAAAGGAGTAAATGAAAATGTTAAAGCAAAAATTCAAAATTATATATATATATATATATATATATATATATTCTGCTGCATATAGAATTTTAAAGTGAGATAAATTCTGCAACAATTAAAATGCAGCGGAAAATGTTGTTCCTAGTAGCACGTTTATTATAACACAGGATGGACCATTAAAGTTGAAACTGTACAATATCTCCAAAGATGAGCGTTGTAGAAAGAAATATCTTGAATAAAACTTTTTTTTTTAATTCCATTATACCCCGCCTTTAACTAATTTGGTCTTATCGGCGGCCTTTCCTTTGGAACTTATTGCCTATTGGCAATTATGTTAACGCGCATTCTCTTGTCGTTGGGTTTCTAATCATTAGATCATAGCACATTCACACTCTCAGTCATACTTCCAGACTCTGGGGAGGAGAGGGAATATTCTTGGCTAGTGAAAAATTCCCGACCCCCAGCCGGGAATCGAACCCGGGTAACTCATCTACGGGGCCAGCGTGCTTGATATTATAGGGGAAAGTAAATTTGTATTATTTGGAGGACGTTATGGTCATTTTACGATCAATTTAATTTTTTTAAGTGGGCCCTACCTTTTGTATATTGTTTTCTCACTACTCATAAAATTGCAATGTCTCACTGCCTCCTCGTCTACTGTTATGCTGCACTGTGTTGAATGGGTCCAACCATTCATTGCGTTCTTCGTATACAGCCATTCAGAACATTTGTTATTTACTTTGGTAAGAACAATTGCAAAATTCTTTACACAAAAGCTGTTTAGTTGTTTTTATGAGGAATGAGAAAACATACAAAATGTAGGTTCTCATTTAAACAAATTAAACTGACCATAAAATGACCTCCAAACAACCCGACTAATGACATTTACATTTCCTCATAATATCAAGCAACTTTTACCTAAAACATCTCTTTCTACAACGCTTAGTTTTGGAGATATTGTACAGTCTCAACTTATATGGTCCACCCTGTGCACATTTGCCTCTTCGTATTTCATTTTTCATGTATTTGGAATCCAGAATGAGACATTTATGGTGTTTGCACATTAACACATGGTTTGTAAGAATTAGGGCAGAAATCCTTAATGTGAAGAAGATATTGTTAAAAAGAAAAATTACGTGTACATTCGTTTTATTGTGTTATATTATTTAAGATTATGATTTCGGACACTTTACTGGTTATACAGTCTTTCTTGAAAAACGTTTTTGTTACTTGCTGAATCAAAGAAAAACAGTGAAACTACCACAATTTAAAAAAATATAGACTAAAAAATGAGTTTAGAATTTCGTAAATTTTGCATTTCATATTAAAGGTAATTATGAAACAAATTGTCTTGGAAAAAACAATGTCCTGTTATATAATTTTCTGCTGGCAATGAAAAGTTAATTTATATATAAACGTAAGATATTCATTATTCTGGGATTGCATCAATATTTTATGTAGCCCATATGCAACCCTTATTACGCGACATGAAGAAAATACAATCACTCATGCCCTAATCTAAAGAATTATTAGCTTGTTATGTAAAACAATAAATAAAGACATGAGGAAATAATTTATTGGGGACCACATTCAGTCCAGTAGGTCACAGGTTTGCTACATAGCTTAGTTTTCAGAAATTACACTCTATACATATATTTTTTTGATACCCAATTCGTTAACTGTAAATTAACTACGCCAAAATCAAGAGAAATTCTCTGCAGATAGTTTTTGTAGGGAAAGAAAGGGAAGAGCCGTTTACCAACGCAGCGCTTGTTATGTAGTTAATCGTATAGCTTTATGAGCCCAAAGAGATTTAAGAAAATAAGAAGTCTTCACCACTTCGCTTGCTGGGAAAAGAGCAAAAAAAGGTTTAATATTCGAGCCAAATTTGGAAGGCAGAGAATGAGACAGAAAGTGCAGCCGACAGACGAACCGTGAACTTTGTGAAATAGAAAAAAAGAGGGGGGCTCACTTTGTGAGGTCCTCCCAAACTTTCCGCTCGGAACATTTAGGAAATAAAAGAGAATAGAAAATAATTCCCTGAAACTTTTACACGATGCGCAAAAAGTGGACGTTTTTATAGTTCCCCTAAGGCTAAAACCCAGCCCGTAAGGGAATTTTTTTGTTGCTGCCATCTGCAAAGTTGTCCCTGAATCAGTTTGTTGTATATTTAGCGCACATAAGCTCGCTGTAATATACAGGATTTCCAGTTCTCCTTAGGAAGGGGTAATAAGGAAAAGCGTTTATAAAACATATATAGATAAAATTCGTCGGTTTGAAAAATATAATTGTATCCTTTGCACATGTATAAAACACATTAAAATTAAAGTGTTTCACATACAAAGTAAGCATCACTGATGTAAAATACTAGCCATGAAAGATAGCTTAAACAAGGCCAATTACGGCATCTCTACTGAGTATTCAGAAAATATTTTAGTGAAATTAAACTGCGATTACCATGTGATTTAGTACAATTTTTATAGACTTGCTAAAAGAAAAGGATCATTAAATGTGAATATGGTTAGTATTAGCATCCGAGTGCAATTAGGGGAGTGAAAGACAGAGCTAAAAGGAAGAGGAAAAGGATGTAATGCACTTGGAAACCGAAAGTATTTCTCCACGATTTCGGTCAATGTGTGTCATTGGTAGCCACGTATTTGTGTCAGAAAACTAGAAGCTTTCGCAAGGGGGAGCCAAAATCCACCAGCGAGTGTAATATATACCACATATCAAGATCTGTTACGCTGACTTGCATTACAATGCTAACGGACAAATAACTACACTATATTAAACACATTTGGGATTTATATTTTATGTCTTTACATGCCTGCTTGTGCCAAATTCCATGATTCCATCATAGAATCTTGCTGTAAATGTAGGTACGTTCTACTTTGCATATTGTGGCGTATGCACAGATATTAGGATACACTACTCTCTGGGCACCGAGGTTAGAGACGGCAGTTTGTCTGTGAGTAGGGGTAAGTCAGGGGAACTAAGTATTAGGGAGCGGATAGCGTCAGTGACGCTTGTGTGTTAGCGTTGTTTTGAGAGTCAGTGGGCAACCTGCAAGTAGCAAAGTCGTTGAACTGCCATCTCCGTGCAAAGGCAAGCATGGCGTCCTCGCCCGGCAGACACATGGGGTAAGAAATTCATTTTCATATAATAAATAACCATCCATCTATTCTCTTTTTATATTAATTATGATAGTGTAGAGTTCCTTTCTTCCTTCCAAGCCATGTAGCGTCCCTGTTTGCCAGTGATTAATAATATTTTTGGTACTTTCTTTAGCTGCGTCCCTCGTCGTAGCCTCGCATGTGAAGTTCTTGTTTAATTTGCCCGTACCTCTTGCAAGCGAGTAGCTCCCATCTGTTTATGTGAAATAATTTAAAGAGAGGCATACGACAATATCTCATATCAGCAGTGTCCTCAAAGGTATTTTGCTAGAATAAATAAATAATCAAAACATATTAGAAGCTTCTATCGTCAGGTTTAATTTCTTAATCAGCACTTGCACAGAGCTTAGGGATGCTATAACAAAGCAAAAATGTTATTCGGTCATAAATCTTCGAATCATTATAAATTCGGTTGCATATCTAACATATCATAGGTTTAATTAGTTATTCATTCTTCTACCTACTTTGTGATAAGCATAAATTTTTGTCTAAAATTATCTCCATCAATAAATTAGCATTCATATACAACAACCGGAAATAATTTGGAAATACTTCAAATAAGGGTGAAATCAATGGAAATTAAGAGTAGTTAAGATGGAGTCTCCTAGACGTATTCATCCATTAGGTAAACCAATACACACACGAAGTTGACCTTCTACATAAGAGGTTGGAACAAATTGAAACACTTAAAATCTGGTTTAAATAGGTTAAAATTAAGGACAGTTAAGGAGCTTCCAAAACACGTCAGTGCTTCAATTACGTAGCCGAAAGCTTTAGAACTTTTTGTTTCAGCCGAGGTTTACCAAATCCAGGCTAAAGGCTAACTTGGCCTGTTAAAAGAAATATTTCAATGCAAAGAAATATTTATGAATTGACAAACTCGGCGGAAAACAAACGCTATTTGGTTAATATTTATTGTGCTTAAAAGCGAATACGACCATGATAAAATCCAGTGCATTAGTCAATATGGCATTGTTTCTTTTTGGCACCCTTTAAGAGGTTTTCACAAACTAAATAAAACTTTCGGATTACATTGATTTAAGAAAAAATATCACGTAGCATAATGTTGAAATCTGTATATATGTATATGTAGCTATTGTTACAGAATGTAAACTGCTCGCTGACATAATATACAACCTTTTTCGGTTGTATTGGTCTTACGAAAAAACTGGCGAATGTAACAAAATAAACCACTTTGATAAAGTTTTCTTTAATTTTTTTTAAATCAATTCAAAGGTTCAAATAGTTCATATCGGGAGACTGCTAAAAGAGTGATTTTCTGGATAGTTTCCTATAAAAATAATAAACACCAGGCGAACACACCTGATGCAAAACACTGTGTACATTTACTACAGTACCTTTCTTTCACACTGTAGTCACTCGTACGCCGGCCGCCGCAACTCGAGTCCCGCCGAAGCAATATAATATCTCTGCAAACACCTAACGTTCTCATAGTTACAATTACAATGGCAATAAGCACATAACTGATCGTATAAAATGATGGGAAGTTTTTCTTTCTCTATCCACACATTTCTGGTATTTTCTCCAGAAATTTTCATTTACACTCGAGAGTTCAGTATCCAAAAAGGAATTAATTTCTGTCCTAATATTTTCTTTTAGTTCCTGACCCACAGTCAGGTATATTTATATAATTAGATTTTTGAAAATGATGGAGTAACTGACCCATACTTAATATTCTTCTGTAACTAAGCATGGTTCCTTTTATATAGCTATATTTATTCGACTCTTAACAGGTATTGGAGTACAGAGAAACCCGGTTTTACACACGAGATTCACTGTATCACGAGAAACTTGGTGTATAGTAAACGCATATAGAATATTTTAACTGAAATAAATGCAGAGAGGTACGGAAATGACTTACTTTTATCATTCTTTAAACAGCTGATCTACTTTAAATGTCGGCCTGAATTTTTCGAAAAGGACTTTTCTATCTCGCGTACAGGGCATACAATTCATTAAATTTAATTCATTAAATTTTTGGACATAGGGCAATTAGTAAATAATTATGGCCCTCACGATCCCCTCATTTACCTTTGAGTTTTATGTATGAGGAACTTGAAAAATAAGGTGTCTGCAACAAATTCCCATACATTAAGAACTAAAAGAAAATATCATCCAAGGAGTTCACTGAATTTGGGATATTGCACTCTCCAGTGTGAGTGAACATTTCCTTAGGAGATGCTATAAATATGTGGATATAGGAACAACTCCAACATCTCTTATGACAAGATATGTGCTTATTATCATTGTAATTTTAACTGTGAAGGGATGAGCGGATATTATAACCATTTCGGCGGGATTCCGAGCTGCGGGGGCTGGCGCGCGAGTGGTTGTGCGGTAGCCACGTGTGCAGGAAAAGCAATATACCTTATTTATTATTAAACTCTGACTAGAATAATTAGTTTACGATAAACAGTTGAATATAATTGGGATACCGACATAATCATCTCAATATTGCTTAACTTGAAATTAAAGGAAGAAGTAAAGCACTTAATCTTTAAATTTTCAAATATTTCGTAATGTATAGAAGGGATGTTAGACAATTTTTACAGTAAAACATACCTTTATCAATAAATAGTTATCGTTACTACAGTCATACGATGTTATTAATGGTCCCGCTAAATTACAAATATAGGAAAGCATTGGTCTGCGGCAAATATAGTAAAGAGTAAGGAATTGTATGTCACGGGATATGTTGTACATTTAATGTTATTGGCTGGGTTTAGATATATCTGTATTGTTTGTTTGACAGTGATTCCTGTCGTTTGTTTACTTGACTCTGCCACATTGAGGCTTTTGGTTATTTTCCAATAGTTACGGAACACTCACTTGGCTATAGGAAATAATAAATCCCTACTACAAACAATTGCTGATCCAAAACAATGAATTGAACTTCCATATCTATTACTCTATATCTGTTCTGCTGAAATTGGTTGGGGAGCAGCCTGGATCTTTGCCAAAACCGTTATTATCTATACTGAAAGCATAACTTAAAACTTAGAAACGCTCTACGCCTATAGTTATTTTCGTTTGCTTAATGCTTACACAATAAAGCCTAAGACAAAAATTGACTGTGCATATCCTCCATTAATATAAAGCTATTAAACTTGGCCTAGAGTAGGACATAACTGATAAGACCAAGGTGCAAAAAGTTTTTCCCCTTGAGTGAATATGCTACTGTTTTTTTTAGCATAAATTTATGCTATTATTCCATGCATACATGAAAACATAAGAAGAGTATATACTGTTAAACCGATCCTTTTTCTCACAGCCAATCTGCACCTAAGACTAAGTAGTCGTAAGGTAACGTCGCAACTGGTTTTAAACTGCCTAAACATGCTCACAAGCTTCACAGAACACAGTAAAGTTCAACTTATCTGGGATGCCAGGTCATAGCGGCATAGAGGAAAATGAAAAAGGTGATGAACTTGCAAAACAAGGAGCAGCTTCACAATCTATTTGACCAGAACCGATTCTAGGAACATCTCGATGTTTACTAAGAGGGGCTATTAAGAATTGGTCCAAAGTAGATCATAAAACCCGGCTTAAAGCTCCAGAAAACAAACATGGTAAACTATTTATTAGAAAACCATGTAAGAAAAGAGCTGAAATCTTACTTAAATGTAATAGACTTCAGCTGATAACCTTATTGCATTTCTCACAGGACATGCTCCAGTGAAAAAGCATCTTAACACAATGGAAATGTTTCAGTGTGGCTTATATTACAGATTGTGCAACAAATTAGTACATTATATGGTGCTGTGACATTTTGGCTCACAGGAGATATATTGCTTTTGTATATGTTTTTAAACCACAAGAATTTGAAATCATATCTGTCATTAGACTGTATTCCTTCGTAAAGTGTGCAGGCATAATGAATTGACTTTAAAACAATACAGGTAGCACAATAAGCCCAAGGCTGAAGTGCGTCCGGAGCAATGACGGAAATCTGTATCCAACAGACAAGTCGATGTACCTGATCCTTCAGATAAGTGAAGTAGATGTTATATTTTGCCTTATTTTTGTTCTTACTAAAATGTATATCCATTGATTGAAATAATATTATTTCTACCAAATAAGCTTTTCGTAGTATTAGCCGTTTTCAAAATTGTCGCAATTCTCATGGCTCGTGTTATCTTATTTACTGGGCGCCTCTTGTTTTATTATTTTAAATTTGGGTTCATTGTCCTTCAGCTAGCTATTGTAACTCAGTCGAGCATTTATCTCTAAGCAGGGCGTGTAAACGGAAAGGAGTTGTTGCTAAAAGATAACACTTGATAAAAAAAATTGTTTTTACACCTTTATTGCAGTCACACTTAATTAATAATTCAAATATTTAATCTTTATACACGCCTGACTGAAACTGTAATATTTCTGAATGTAACTACAGTCGTTATAGTTGCCGCGAACCAATTAATTCGCGTACTTTACATTTTTCTAACTAATTCTTGCACCTCGTGAGAGATTCTTCAGAACTGTGCGACGTGTACCTCATGAGAGACTCTTCCGAACTGCGGAAACTTGCTTATGACTCGAGAATATATACTCCTTCACCTCAAATTGCCTAAACATTATAATAGAGCTGCTATTGGTTACCAAATCGCGCCCACTTTAGCGTCTGTTTTGGTTAGCCAATCACTACTACTAACATATATGCTCTAGGGAGATATTCCCTCCATTTCTAAAAAAGGCACGCTACTCTGACGTCATTTGTTTATCTCTTCTTAGTGATAAACAACTCACCCCCTAGGTTTATTGTTACCCACTTCTATTGTCAGTTTCAGTGAGGCCGTGTAAACTTATTTCGTAACAATACTTGTGGCTAACAAACATCTAAAATCCTGTAGATACAATAATATTAATTTTCACTACAATCACTTTGACATTCACAGCATGCTATGATATAAAATACTGCCTCAAAATACTGGTTACACTTTTAAGTTTTTCCAGTGAAATTGTCATGGGGAATTCTTGTTTGCCATATCTTGCGTGTATTCAAATCCATGTGCTTGTTTTGAGATTTTATCGTGAATAATACGTGATATGAATAGAAGAGTAGCTTTTTATACAATTATCATCAACCCTTATGATAGGCCATACACCCGTTTCGCTCAGAAGGGATGCTCCCAAATCTACGTGGTCTTCCATGTCCAGTACCAACCGGTTTGTATTACAAGGCTGTTTTGTCAGTCCTTCCTGTCTCATCGAAAAAAATGTTTCCATTTTATTTTATAGTCCCTAATTTTGTAATTTAAATTAAATGTTTTAATTGTTCCCTTACTGTTTCATTTTAATGTAATCTTATAAGACTACAGCCCAAATTTTATTTCGGCATTTCAATTCTGCTTTTACCACTCCCATTCTTGGCCCAGGTCGACGCCATAACATATATTGGCACTGCCATAATTTCATAAAATGTTAATATCGTATTTCTCTTTATTTTCAATGTTCGTTTTCTACATTGACATTTGTATACCTTTTGATTTAAATCTCTTTCATATTCACATCAAATATCACACCTGAGGTAGTTGAAATATTTCACTTGTTCCAGTGATTCCATTTTAGGAGCTCTTTTGATCAAGTTAGGGGTTTACCAATAAAGGTGATCACTTTTGTTTTCTCTACCGAAGTAACTAAACTACACTTGGACGTTTTATCGAGTTGGTACAAAGCTAGTCTGTCATAACGGTATCATCTGCAATAGAGTGTATTTAAGACTGTTGGTCCTAATTTATAATGTGTTTTCAACAGTGCTTTCCACTCCACAACTGCTGCGCCTATGTATTAAAAAGTGTTGACATTGGGCAGCCCTATCTTGCACCTAGGTTGATCGCTTTTTATGGGAATAGTATAATATAAAAGTGGTTTTGTTAAGTTGTAAGGAATACAAAAATCCGTGAATATGCATCACGTTCTTTGAAAGAGGTCCGTGTATACATGTGCTTTACTTTCTGTCTCAAACCGAGAAGTTTCATGAATACTGAAATGTATATTTAAATCCAGAATCCTTTAAAAAGAATACAGCACAATGCTCCACGACATTCCTTCATAAACTGCTCATCATATGAGAGAGATCTCATACTTCGTTATTTTTTTTTCCTCTCAACACTGCTCCAATAATTTCTATTAAAGTGTTTTATGTTTCAGATATCAGCAGGAAAAATAAAATATGATTCTGGAATTTACTGTAACTTGCCAATGACATTCTATTCATTCTTAATGAGTTTCCGAATATTTATATATAGCTATGAAACCATTAAGAGACAGGCAAGTTTACTGCAGAAAACGTCTAGAATTTCTTAAATATGCAATGTGTGTTGAACAACTGTGTTAGTAGCTTTGGTCTCAATGAATTTTCTGTGGTGCGTTTGAATTTACCATATTTTAAGCAAAGCTAATTGAAATAATATGTTCATTATTTTCTTTCCTGTAAGGTAATACAAAGGGTATGTATTATGAAAGCTAGCACTGAGCAAGATGCTTTTTAAATTTGACAGTCCTAGTTTCATGTATTCTTTAGTGTAACTACAAAGTCATTCACATTACTTTTTCTACCAACTCTTCTGCAAAATATCTAGTTATTCTTCTTTCTACATCTTGTTAATGTAGATAAACATTTTCATAAATGCTCTTACGACTAACCATTATATATGCAAGAGGGATGCATGAGGCTTAAGGAAAGTCAAGCTGGTTGCTACATGCTAGGCATGAAATCCCATTTTTCTCATGGAATCGCGACAAACAACTGCATCTTGACAGTACCTACAAAACTGAAAATAGTGAAAAATTCAATGCAATGACGACTAACTCGGAAATGACTAATTTCACACCAAGGTTATATGAAATGAACTGCCTGCTTTAAAGGGATTTACTATTTTTAAATACTAAGCTTTGTCTATCTCTTACTCTAGCTTAACGTTTATATAAATCTATACGAAATTTATTGAGAACGAGGTTGACTTCAAAGACTATTCTCAGAAAATACAAAATAAACACTGAATTAGTCATAAAGAAATCTTCAACATGAATTTTTTTTAATGCAGATGTTTAGCCATCTTTTATAAAATCAAAAAAAGGAAAAGTTTATAGTGTAAAGTGTAGTTTCAAATCAGGAATTTATTACTTTGTCTACATATAGAAAGTAGAGGAAGAATTTTATTCCACCCAAAAATTCGATATCGATATTTCACCGAAAAAAAACATGTTTTGAGGCCTCCTGAATCCAAGAAAATCATTTTTAGAAAACTTTCCGTGTGTGTGTGTGTGTGTGTGTGTGTGTGTGTGTGTGTGTGTGTGTGTGTGTGTGTGTGTGTGTGTGAACAGCATAACTCAAAAACGAAAATTGGATAAATACCAAACTTGGTATTTATGTTCAGTATCTTTCAAAGATGCGACTCAATGATTTTCAAGAAAATCCCCCCTCCAGGCTATCCTTTACATGGAACATTTTTCAAAATATTTATTTTCTCAAAAATGGCTCTAACGATTTTGATTAGAATATCATATGTATAAGATATTATCATGGAAAATGAAATGTATATAAAGGTACCCGAAAGTCAATGTGGCTAGATAACTAAGGTGAGCCACTCCGGGGTGGGAGCTGCCATTGGCTGCCCGCCTGTGACGTAAGTGAGAGTGAAGACGAGCGCGCGGATACATACATAGCGCAGTGAACACACTAAATTCCTCCCGATTAACTCCCAATTGTTTATTATTAGCACGTTCTTCCAGTTTTTTTAAAAGGTATACTATTTCAGAGCTTTCTACAAACATTGTGGGCTAACTAAAGCAAAACGAATGGAAACTGCAAGGAAATGCTGTTTGCTCTTGCAGCCAAAGTTTAGCAACCTTTTTCCGTCCACTGTGGTTCTGTAAAGGATTATATACCTGGAAAAGCTTGCCATTTTCAGAGAAGAATACCTTTGTCCCGCATTACATTTATTTTCATGTGCAGACTTATGAGTCGGCCTACCTGCCACAAAGGAATTTCTTTATATTCCTCAGGAATGCGTATTAAACAGTAATTATTGTGAGGAGAAGCTATTTGAAGACCAAGTATCATATAAACATGATCCAGATTCTGATGACATGCCATCTTTTAATTCTTACAATAAAGGTATTGCTTAAGTGTACATAAATCCTTATCTTGGGTCCCATATTAAGAATTTTATATATATATATATATATATAATTCTTAATATATATATATATATATGTATATATGTTAGGTCATTTTGGTAGTTTCAAGTTTTCTATTTTGGATAATATTTTTTTCGATATTACCATTAATTTGTAATTTCTTTGTCCTTTGCCCCTTTATTTGGTAATTTCCTTGCATAAGTGTAGAGTATATAAAGATTATTGGTTGGTCTGGAAAGAGTTGCTTGTAGGTGGAGAAATAGTTATTGTCAGGGAAACAGGTATAATTACTGTTATGAATTCATGTCCAAAATTAGGGATGAGGAGGTCAGTTTTTCCTTTTTTGCTTAATAAGTGCGTATTGCTCTTATATATGTATGACATGGACTGTGAAATCCTCTTCATTCGCAATAAACATTGCATATTCTGAGTTCTCAAAAGAGCTACACTTTTGTAAGACCTGTTTAAAAACACAATAAGTTAGAAAATTAATTGAAAATATATTTGTTCTATGTTCTTGTTTGGAGAATCTGAAAAGCTAAGAAAATAATGTTCTTACTTGTTTGAAGAATCTGAAAAGGAAAGTAAGAACATTTTCTTTTCTTTTCAGATTCTTTGAACAAGAACATTTTCACTGCTCTTTTACTTATTTTTTCTTCTTGTATAAGAGCTATATCAATATATAAATTAATTTATAACTTTCTGTACACTAATTTTAGTAAATCAAATAAATCTCATTTTATATAATTTTTTGTAATTACAAAGTCATTTTAAAACAAATGTAATCATTTAAAAAAATAGTCATCAAAATCCGCGCCCTGCTTATAAAACACCGCTGACCTTATTTCCTCTCATGTATTTACGTTCATCTCCCCTGTATTTGCTCACATAATACTGATTTGTTTCGTAAAGCCTCTCCTGCCAGTTTAGCGTGAAATGTGTCCATGTTTTATACAAAATAACGAAAACTAAGATACGAGTAAGTTATTGCACTTTCCTTGCATAAATACTAAATAATATAGGCACCTAATTACAATTGGCAAGTTCCTTAGATCTACCTCCTTTTAAAAAGATCAGTGTAATATGTTTCAATGATCGCCAGTGCAATACACTAATACACCCCCTTTTAACAACACCCACTTTCCCGTGGGTGAAAACATTACATTTGTGTGCTTTTAAGGGTATTGGTTGCGAGCGTATACTAAAGCATACAGGAAAGGTTGTTCTAAAATTAATATCTCCAAAATATTAAGGCTAGACGCATCCATGTTCTTACTCTTTCCAGTAGGAAGGATCAAATGGGAACTATGTACAAGATTATTCATTAATTAAAAAATTAAAACAACTTTATACTATAAATAATTAAGAAACTAGGTTTATATAAGCACATTCTCAGCCTAAATAATGAAGCCAAAATATCCAAATTCTGAACACATCATTCGAATGTGCACTACTCTGTAAATTCGGTTTATTTGAAAATTGGAGGATATGTGCAAGACTTGCTATGCAGATAGCTGTTTTTCAGCATGTGGGCACAGTTTCATATGTATAAGTCGATTATTCATGTTTTTACATAGACACGAAAAAAAGTCTCGAAAAAATGCACATATATCAAGTTTTCAGCTATCATGACTTTTAAAACTGCTATGTTTAAATCATATTACATAATAGCATGATCAACATACAGTTTCTCTCATTAAGCTGCGTTTTTCACAATCCATAAACAAACAATACAATTTAATTTCGAATCAAAGTTTAAGACCCGATAGCGCATAACGTTGAATTTTATATAGTGTATAACGTATTTTATTTTCGTTGCTAAAATTGGCCGAATAATGTGTTATTGGTTTTCTTTAACATAATATAATTAAAGTCAAGCAATAGCATAAACTAAGAAAATAGTTTTAAAGCTTGCAACTTAGAGCTTCTGAACAACTTTAATATAACAAATATCTATTTAATATCTACATATCTCTCTTTCTTTGAATAACATATATGCTGTAAGTCATCCCTCAAGACCAAATTTCATATATCGACAGCTTTTAAGTGGATATTTCAAGGAGAAATGAAATTGGAGCCAGTTGGGTATTTAGCTGTAAAAAGACAGGTTTGTGTTTATTATTTCCAAGACTAAGTCTAGTTATAGATGCGATTTTGTTTCAAGTAGTATAGGGTCGAAACAGATCGTATAACGAGAATATTATCCGAACTTTCATGCCGAAAAGTACGGTGCAGAATACTGGCTAGCTAAAACTTCACTCTCCATGACATCATGCAGCAGGCGGACCGAAAGCAGTACAAGCGAAAACGGTGCGGGAAGAGACCCCCCTGCACGAAAGTCCTCTTCATTCTGAATGACTTTCAAATTAAAGTTGAGTTTTATTTATGGACGCTCTTAACTGCTGTGGTCCTTAGCGTCCCATTCTATACTGGGCGTGAAAGAGCGCTCGGAAGCCTCTTTATCAGGCTTGAGGTTCTTTTACGTGCCGTAAATCTACGGCACGGGACCACCGGCTTTACTTCCCTTCCGAAGGAAGCAATACTAAGGATTTTTACGACCAAAAAAAAATCCATCGCCCTCTGCCTGGTTTGAACTTGCGACCTGGGGAACTAGAGGCTAGCGTGGTAACCACTACATCAAGACGACTGAACGACTTTTGCATAATGGTAAACCGTAAGACATTTTACTTCTCACACAATTTATGTCATACATTTTTTTTCGAGTGAACCATTTTCGAGATATTTCTCGGCATTTGTTTGAACTTTCCAATACTTAAATTCCCATTTGAGAAAAAATGATATGTTTTATGTCCTGAACATGCAAGGATAATGAAATGCTCCACAGAGCAACCATCTCTTAAAAGATTTGACTGTCGCTTAAAGCCTACCATATTTCCCTTGCACCTACAAGAAAATTAGCAACAAAATAGTTTCTGCAAATGCTTATCTCGATTAACATGAAGTAGATGGCTAATAAGCGCTTGTAAGAATACTTTGTGCCGGTAATACAAGTTTTTTTAAGTCTTCGTGTCGCAACTTTGGAAGACTTTGAACCTGAAAGAGTAAGCTTTTTTTATTCAGGGATGCTTATAATGTGCATTACGGTGAAATCTCAGATTTGAATTTTTTGGGGTGGAACACAACATGCCTCCACTTACTACACGTAAGTACTAGAGAAAGTGCAAATGTGTACTGAAACATTTGTTTTTCAACATTTACCAATTAAGGGTACCTACTGTTGAAATTTGGTCAAAATTAAAAAAAATTAAAACATTAATTTTTATGTTAAAAAATAGTTTAAAACTTTAGCTTTAATTAAATGCCTTGGTTTTATTCTCACAGCTCTTTAAATTTTCAGTACGTGACCATTTAAATGCTCAAGAGCACAGGTCCTAATAGCCTGTGTTTACTTCCTATTATTTTTACTGGCTTTGATTTTTCTTACACTTTCGCATATTAAAAATGTCCAAGGTGTGTAGTTTATAAGAAACTTTATTCGAATATTCAGTAAACAAATCACAGAGAAGGAACCTAAAAAAACAGCATATGGCTTTTGCCACACTTTAAAATTTCTAAAGATAACATAATTAATTCGAAGATAGCAAAACTTGTTTATACAATTATATTCTAAAGTTTAAATGTTTACTTTCTCTACTGCGTATAGTAAGCAGGGGGAGTATTGTATTCCACCCAAAATACATCACCGGAAATATATATTTTGAAGTTCCCTGAGTCTAAAAGAAAACTTTAGGAAACGGATCGCGCGCTTGTGAACAGCATAACTCAAGAACGAAAATCGGAAAAATAATAACCTTGGCATTTAGACTGAACACCTTACAAAGATGCGACATGAAATTCTAAAGAAAATCACTCCACCCAGACTATCCTTAACATGGAAAATTTTTTTAAAAAAAACTTAATTTTCTAAAAAATTACTAGCGATTTCGATCAAAATACCACATATTATATATATTTACATTACAAATCATCTTGAATTTTCTGGAAATAGCCTGTGAAGTACACTTCATTTGGAAGGAATTTTGTATAATCTTGTATAACTGGTAAAAGTTAAACGAAAGATAAATACTGCTACACAAAAAAATATAGATCTCCTTAAAACATACAAATTGTTTCAAATAATTTTTGTGTCAAATCATTTCCGAGATATCGGTTATTAAAGATTCGAATTGTTCATTTCCTTTTTCATTCTCTTAAGTCCTTTCAAGTTTCAGTTCTTTGTCGCAATTGAATGGAAACAGTGTGTAATTTTAAGACCAGCATATACCGTCCAGTTCTTAAACATTTGACTATTGCTGTTCCCTTTATATCTATAACAAAATGTGTAATGTAACTATTTTCTGCAAAGGCTTGTTTGGATTAAAATGTAGTCTACAGAAAAATAAGCTTCAGTAAGAATAGCTTGTATAAATAAAATATTAAATAACAAATGGTAGAGTGTGCAAAAAGTTATGGGAATGAATCACATGAGATTTTTTCTGAGATTACCAGAGTATTTAATAAAATGCTAATTTTGTACATTAATATCTAAATAATACGGTTATATTTTTATTGTTTTTAATTCCTACTTTAGCTTCATGTGGAACATCTAATTAATTAACATAATTTAAGTAGAATATTTTTTCTAAAAAATTGTTAAATATATTGCAAAAAGTTTAAAACAATCTTATAATAGAGGTAAAGCAGTACGTAAGGACATTTTGAAAACAGATAAGAACTGCAAGTTTTAGAAATTTCAACTACAGATACCGTTAAACAGGAATACAGAAAAATAAGCAGTTTAGGAGAATGATTTGTAGAACAGCTATGAAAATAACTAACTTCTTTTTCAACTTGAAGCTTTGTAAGAATGCCGAATTCTGCAGAGATTATAGATTCTTCACACCGTTCGGAAAACGATTTCTGATCGATGCATTAATTTTGAAGCACAACGTTCAATTCTAGATGACAGCATTGGCTAATGGACGCTAAGAGCTGAAAATAACAATTCCATGAGGAAAGCAGACCTTATGCTCTAGTCTCTCCCCTGCTACCACTTCCGCTGTACGCGACCGGACTCGGAAATCGGCACTTATGTGCTATTCTGGGCACAACTCTGTGAATTTTATGCTAACCTGCAAGCATTTAAGGAGATGGAGATCGATTTTAGATGGTTACATCCATTCGCCTTAGGCAGGAATTTGCCATCAGAATAAGAATACGTATCATTTTCAACTACTTACTTTCTTGCTGGAGGCATTAAGACGTTCTTCAAGAGCCAGAAAAGATTAGGTTTTAACCCACTTTCTTGGTAGCAGACAGTCGCGCTTGTAGTTAAGTGGAATGCTTAAAACTTTACGATATAGACGGGGAAGATACTACCGTTGCTTGCGTTAGTAAATCGCTTTAATGAACGTTTGTAAACCCTCAGATAAGACCTAACTTCCAGTTTACTGCCTAGCTTACAGGCCTCCTTGGCAATGAGAAGCTAAAAGAAAAAGCAAAACAAAAGACAAAGGAAGTCAGCGAGCTTTTATGTGATTTTCGATACAAAATAAGTAACGAATCTCCCGTTGTAATAACAAGAAGAATCCTCAACTCTGCTCTTGTTATGCGTTAGATTTGAAGATTTCTCTCTATATCCCCCTCCTCTTTCCTTCCTATCCCTATACTTTTGATTCTCTTTTTCTCATTCACTCTTTCCCATTATATGATTTTCGATACAAAATAAGTAAGAATCTTCTGAAATCTCAACCTTCATCACCTATCTCTCTAATATTTTCCGCTCCCATCTATCTGTGCATTGTAAGTCTGATGTGATGTTTTGAAAAATGATGATAAAGCTTTTCCTGGAGTTTTAACAAAAACTACAGCATAAGCAATTTGTTTCTCAACTCACTTTAATTTAGCCAAAGCTGAAAGGGCAAGTCTATAAGAAACTGTAAGGGTATTTTTGTACGTAATTTATTCTAATATGCCAGCTTAAGAAAAACCATCATTCATTATTACCTATATAAATAGTAGTTAAAAGCATTTACAAAACGGTAACGGAGTATTTACATTTATATTTCTTTGTGATGTAAAATCGTTACATGAAACTTAACATGCAAGCAGGAAGTTAACTAAGCAAGAGCTAGCAGTTCTTTATAATAGAACGTTGTATAACGTTTCCTAGTATTTTGAATCAAGTTTCAAAAAGAAAATTAATTCATTGCATTTGTACTTTAAATAATAATTACAAACTTTTTGAATACACAGCAGAACTCCGATTCTTTGGTTGCCAGGAATTTGTTTAAAGAACACTGAAAATTAAATGCAACCAGAAAAAATTTATTTACTATTGTTTTTAAAAAAAATATATTTAATCGGTGTTAAAATTTTGCAAAAAAAACTAGGAAGAGGCAAGAAGCAAATCTATACTTAAAAACTCACGACCAGCCGAAACAATGTTGAGAACAATAAAATAATAGGATATAAAATAATTAATATATACAATGTAATAATAGTATTATCTGTAGTGGATTAAATGAATGAACTGAGTATAGGAAGAGAGCAGAACGACAGCGACAGCTTCAATAATTATTATAACGGGCTGTTACCTGAACTTTTACACATTATGAGCGCAGCCCTTAAAATTTACAAATATGAGAATTCTGTTTAACAATTTTAACGAATCAAAACAGCAAATATATTTACATAATTGAATTCATTCAGAGGAGCAAAATTAGTGCAATTATTTTTATTACTGAAATGGATATTTTATTCTTTACGTTATTTGCACCACGCTTTGGGCGTCAATTTTTAAGTAGGTATATTGAAGGAGTTTTATTATTTCAACTGTTGGGGCCGAACATAAAGTAGTTGCAACCGCACGTATGGCACCCGGTAGCCTTCGCCCAAAATGTACTTTCCGGTGGTATTTGCCCCAAATGTTTAAAAATATATTAACTTTGTAAATTTGACTGTTTCCTTAAATATTATATTTTATGTTTGCCTCGGCTGCGTCAGTATTATTGTTAGAGACACGTTTCTCTTTGCAGGGTTGTGGTGTGACTGAAGAATGTAGACTTACGCAAATTTTAAGTTTTTCTTCACTCCATTTATTAATGCTTGATACGATTTAAATAACACTTCACTGATATAGAGAAAAGTTTGAGATTTTTTTAATTAATTACTTGCACTTTTTAACACAAACTATTTTTTTTGTCTCGCACAAAATACGTATTACACTTCTCGAGGACGTGTCTTGCGTCCAGTTATGAGCACTGTCTACAAGCAACTGACTTCTAGATTTGTAAGTTTTTCTACATTTCAGTTTCTAATTGGCTAATCCTGCTACAATAGAATACCTTCGTTTAACTAAAGCTTTATCTGGTTGTTGATTGGCTATTTTATAAACTGTCACAAAAACTAC
The DNA here is from genome assembly GCA_030765065.1 of Deroplatys truncata. NCBI lineage: Eukaryota > Metazoa > Arthropoda > Insecta > Mantodea > Mantidae > Deroplatys > Deroplatys truncata. The sequence continues at coordinate 114,241,015 of CM060986.1, forward strand.
ATTATTGCTTCCAAGAATTACAAGCAGTATTGTTAAACTTTCAAATTCATTATTGCCTCAAGGTTACCTCATTTTTAGCAACTTTTAACCTATTATTCTCACAGCTCCTACATTATTAAATTACGTAATACATTCACATAACATTATTGAACATGGATACAATAATATAAACATTTACAAAGACTGTAACATACACTTTTTATATATATAGTTACATACACTTATTGCTTTAAGGCGGGCTGTTATTGAATTATATATCTGATATAATTAGACTGAAATCATTGAAGTGTTAAAAATACTGCCTGATTACATGAAATCCTCGTCTGTATGGAAGATGGGATAATGTAACTTCTAATACTAAGCTAACCCATTTATATATTAGTTTCTTTATTGGTGATGAAATATGGAAGCGAGATAAGTGATGTTAAATCGTTGTAGTAAACGCCTTTTTAAAAGGTCTGCAAATTAGTACTTGGTCTGTGCCAGTCCTCTTTTTGTCTGGTCTATCTGCTGTGGATATGTGAATTTTTTATGAATGCTTCGGGCTTGTCTACTACAGATGAAATATAGCTAGAATATGTAGAGCTAATGGTAAAGTTCCAAACGCTGAGAGTAAGGGGTTCACAATGAATTATCGCTTTGTCCCTGCCATTATTCGTATTACTTTTTTGTGTAAGAAATACAATACGTCTTATTATTCTCGAACTACAGTATAACACAGTAACCAAAAAACAAGTATAAAATAACCATAATCATGATGCATATAATAATTTAGACAAGTAATACCAACACAAATGTGTGAGAAGTTAAATCTGTGACACGACAGCCCTTGTGGGTCTTGGCCTACTAGTCTGGCTGAAGACTCAAGTCTACATGAGCAAAAGTGGGGAATCATCTCTCTTATACGGGGAGATCTGATCAGCACCATTCTTTGCCAAGTGGGAAGGCTGGCTGTCATCAACTACAGACCGCTACCTATCTTAGCTCCTCAAATGTATCACAATGCTAAGTTTTCACCTATGCTATATATGGGCCAAAAAATCCACTCTAGTATAACTGCGCTCGAATTTACGTACATCCCGTGGCTGAAAACTAGAGTACTAGGCTGCAATTCACTATGCTGTGAAATGTGAAAACAAAACTGTGAAAATATGCATTTCTTAGGTAACGTTTCTCGCAGTACTCATAATATATATTTCAAAATTTCGATTGTGCATGCTTATACTCACCAAAACTTAATTGTGTTACATTAGTTCATCCAAAGCAAATAGTGTTACAGACCAGTGAGTGATGTTTTGTTGTTACTGTCTCTACTAATATTTAATTTCGCCCAAAAATTCGATACCAATATATCACTAGAAAAATAATTTTCGAGACTCCCTAAATAAAAAAAAATAATTTTTAGAAAAATATCCTCTTCTGGGCATATTTATATCTAAACAGCATAAGTAAGAAATGAAATGTCTTAAGGTACTTAACTGTAGTAACTTACTGTTGTGCTGCTGGGTGAAAATGTCAACCAGTAAATTACTACAATGAAGAGAATATCACTTTTAAAACTGCTTCATATAATTATTTACTAAAGTATTAAGTTCTGAATCTTCCAAAGATGCAGCACGAGATTTTAAGGAAAGTTCCTTAACCCTAGACTACCCTTTACATGAATTTTTTTTCGAAAATTCATATTTTATGAAAAAGTTAACGATTTTGATTAAAGTAGCACGTGTTTAAGATATTTTCATGGCAAACAAAATGCATATCTTGAATTTTCTGCGAACACCCTCTGAAGTCCTCTTCGTTCGAGTGATTTTTACATAATTGTTAAACCGTGAGACAAAATGTTATTACACAAAATGGTAGGACTTGTTACAGCACGCAAATTGTGTCAATTTTTTTGCAGACTTAACGATTTCCGAAATATTCCTTGTTATCGATTTGAATTTTTAAGTGCTTTTACCGTGCAAAGAACGGAACATCAAAGCCATCACCTAGCGACCCACTCTTAAGTTATTTGACTTTCGCTTAAAACCTAATGTATTCCCTCATCTCTCTGTACCTACAAGCAAACGTGCAATAAGATAATTTCTGCAAATGTTTTTCTCGGTTAACATGACGTAGATAGAACAAAAAGGGTTTGTAGGAATAGTCTGTACAAGAGTGAGTAGAGAAAGTCGTCCGAGTGCAACACTCGGGATTTTTCTTCCTCTACGCATGATTTATGTCAAAGGAATGTTCCGGTCTGATGTAATCTCTTCATTAGTATTTCCATACGTCTTCTCATTTTTGGTTTGTAGCTTAGCATTCATTACATATGTGGACAGAGAGTAATTATACAAAGTGGTGCAGAAGTCAGTTTCCCCTTGATTTTTTGTCGGTAAATCTTGAGGGCGGTTGGGAATATAAAATTAATTACAGGACATCATTGGCAATGGTATACACTTTCGTTTGTCATTCAGTTTTTTTTGTTATTGTTGAAGTAGTTATGTTCTTCAACTTTTGGAGTTTATTGTTGTTGAAGTTTTACTGTTGTTGTTAGCCACAAGCTTGGGAAGCCAACTTGAAGTAGTATTGTTCTTCAACTGTTGTAGTTTATTTATTTAATCAGCTCCATGTATGAAGGTCAATTTTGAAGTAGATTGTTTATTACGTAATATGCCGCTACGTATATAACACCGAATTGAAGATGTATTTTTTGTTGTTACACTCCAAGTTTAAAAAAAAATTTAACTTTGTTATTAAACTGCTTCTATAGGTAGTATTTATGTTTATGTTTGCCTCGGCTGCGTCAGTATTGTTTGAGAGTCATATATCTCTTAGACAGGGCGTGGTATGACAAGAATGTAGGCTTACACAGATTTTAAGCTTAAATTCACTTCCTTTTATTAATCCTTGACACAAATTAAATAACACTACACTGATATTAAGAGCTGTGAGATTCCTTAATTAAAAACTTGCACTTTGTTATCGCGTATACTTAATTTTCGTTACACACGAATACGTAATATTTTTTTGGACAACACATCTTCCATCCGGTTACTACCAAGGTCTGCAGGCAACTGAACATATTTCAACTGTCAAAACCCGTAAGCTTCTGTATTTCTTGTCTCTGATTGGCTAAACCTAGTCCAATAGAATACCTGCATTTAATTAAAGCTTTGTCTGGCTGTTGATTGGCTATTTTTAAACTGTCACAAGCTTTACATTATCGTTGCTCCAATCATGACTAGTAACATTTAAACTCTCAAAATCAATATTGCCTCAAGGTTAGCTATTGTTAGCTCATGGTTAGCAACTTTAAACTTATTATTCTCACAGCTCTTGCATTATTAAATTACGTAATGCATTCACATACAATTATTGAACATGTTTACAATAATATAAGCATCTGCAATGACTTTTACACACATTTTTACAAATTATTACATATATATTGCTTCAAGGCGGGCGGTTATTGAAATGACATATTATATAATTTAAGTGTTAAAAATACTGCCGCATTGTTAATGTGTTGTGTAACATTCTTTGCAAAGACACACAAACGTACTAATGAACAACGCATTTTCATTCTTCAATTATGGTGGAAGTACGAAAAAGGGATTGTTAGAATTCATGACAACTTTCGTACAAGCTTTCCTGAGCACCGTTACCAACTCGCAACATTTGAGGAAGCCCAACATGAAATTTGAAAGAACAGGGAATATTGCAGATGCTTTGAGATTCGGTCGGCTATGTAATAGCCGTAATGAAGAAAATCCTTATTTAGTTGTTCAGACATTTGTAGCAAATCCTTACAAGTAAACTAAGAAGGCGTCTGCTTCGTTGGTATATCTCGGAGGTACTTGCAGAGAACCTAAGAGATGTAAACTTCAAGCGTATTCGCCCAAAATTAGTTCACGCATTGCATGATTACTACGGCAGAAGACTTGAGTTCTTTGAGTCGTTTTTAGTACGCAACGAAGCGGATGCTAATTTTTGACATCAATTTGAGGCAAGTTTCAAACTAAATGGACATGCTAATCGTCATAATTGTGTTTATTGTTCCGATACAAACCCCCGAGGGACAGCGGAGGAGTCAAGTATTGAATGAATAGGATATTTTTAAGGTACGGTTACGTCAGCACGTTATTTAAAAATTCTACAGAACTTTGCAGTTTCTCCACTCCACTTTGGATTGAACGTTCGAAATTTTTTTTAGTAACACGTCAGGGAGTGGACTGGAGGCCGTGGGATATTTGTTAGGCCACAACGATTTTATTATTTTAGTCTATGGAGGATTCTGAAGAAGTGTTTTCCATATTGCCAATACATTTAGATGAACTGAGAATGCCCATTCAAAATGCATTTCATACCATCAATTAATATAAACCTTTATTGTCCCGAATTTGTAATTGTAAGGCATTGCCTAAAATTTAAGGCAGTGGACAATTTGAACAAAAATCAATGTGTTTATGGGTTTCCAATAAATTGAATTTAAATTAAATCTAAACCTGCCCATGTCTTGTCTCCTCATTATGTGTTTACGTAGTGCTACGTAAGGGAAAACTGATTTCTGCGCTGCTCTGTATAATCTTTCCGTTGCTGTTTAAAGCGTCTAATTTATTTGATAGCAGTGAATCTCAAGTATTTTCTTATTCTTTCGTCACTTTCTATTCTCTCAGAATAAACCTTATCCGACTTTGTGAAAACAGATGCTTCTTTTATTTTCAATATTTGACACTGTTGATAATTTGTGTTCCAATTATCCACAAAGATCTTCGGTATGTTCAGCAGAATGAATGACACTATAACAAAGCTGGTGAAAACGCTGGTATACCGAAGCGTTCATCATTATATTTAAGCCAATTTCACTTCATTGCTTCCAGAAAGTTCAATAGCACACAAAACAGATTTATTTGCAGAGCTATTTGAAAGAGTTTAACGTAAAACTGTAATTACCAGTCCTCCGCCCCCTTTTTTTCAGGAGTGCAAAATTGCATTCCGAAAAATTGCTTTTTACGGTGCGTGACCAAGTTCTATCATGAAAGGGAATGATGATTGATAGATTGATTTTTAGTTAAATTACACCATTATTTTACTTGTAGGTTCAATTGATTTTGATTGCCAGAGATTGTGTTGCCATAAAAAGCTTTGAATATGCTACATTTGGGAACAAATATAATATTGTATAACATGGTAACCTCATTTACTTGCTGAAAGGGTTGCCGGTCATCCTTTGCTTGTTACGTATAATTGCGTTGGTATAACGTATCGTTTTTGCTTGACGCTAATACAAATGCTACTTTTCATATAGAAACACAAGGGAAAACACTGCAGATCACTACCTGCATATAGGAGGCTGTAACATCTTTTTTTGGAGCTTCTAACAGAAAATAATTCAAACCTTGGACTAATGAGCACGATATTCCCGCTGGTGTCGGAAAATGAAACACGTTTGTAATGCATTTTTTAGATTATTTATTGTACTTTTACCCATTAGAACTAACTCTGTAGCTTACTTTTAACTTTCCTTTAGCATTCGATGAAAAAATTAGTAAAAGTTTTTAGTTTCATCTTATTCTTATTCTTCTTTAACGGATTACCCTCATCTTTGTAGGACTTACACCCCAAAGGACTTATAAGCCAATACCTTGGGTCAGTAGCTATCGAGGAGCAAGCAAACTCTTGATCTTACAGGGTGAGCAATGTTTGGCGCAACCGCGGAACCACCGGTCGCTATATCGGTAGAGGCGAGGAGTATACTTTTCCTCCGTTACGCGAAGCTTCAGTTTGAGTTGAAACCTTGCGCAAGTAGCACATATAGCCAACTTCTCATTACAGAAAATGCATGGCGTGTTTCAAGATAGAGCTATCACTAACAAATATGTCCCCTTCGTTCTCCCGATTTAACCTCGTGCTATTTTTTATCTCTGGGGAGGGGCATTAACAGAGAAAGTGTTCAAAACAAACCCACACACTTTAGAGGAACTTAAAACTAACATTATTTAAGAAATTTCTGTCATTCCTCAGAGGGAACTGCAGAGTGTAATGAGCAATTTCCTAAGCAGGTGTCAGAAATGTTTGAACCAGAAAGGCAGTTTCAGTATCTCCTTGCTTAATATACGTGAGTAATTCACTTTTCTTTTGTGTTTATGTTATGCATGTTAGAAATAACGCGACAAACCGTAGTACACAGTGCGGATTTCCTTTCACCCGCAACGCAGACACAGCAGCCAGCCTCGCCGGCCGACCGGAGGCCGCGAAGCCAGTAGCATGAAGGATCGTTCACCTGCAGTACATCCAGAATGGGTGATCAGTCCAATCTTGGAATGGTGGTGAAGGAGGTAATGAAATGTAGTCATGAAAGGGATGATAGCAAAATTCCCGGATCAAATTATCCAACCTAGCATACGCCTAGCGAAGAGGAAATCCGCGAAAAACGCATGGGATAGATTGGTTGACCCCGGGATCTCCCTAAGGTGGGCCACAGATAGTACGCGTGAGCCATTTCGCTTGGTTTTCATTTTTTCTATGTCAGAATAGTATTTGACTTTCCACTCATTCTTCTTGGTTAGAAAGGTATGCTTTCGATTTCTGGATAGACCTTTACGATTTACTTATGTTCCGTTCGGTTCAAAATTTGTCTCAAATATGTACGGTAAAAGAATGTAGTTTGCTTTAAAATTTAGAGGAAACGTTTTTGGTTACATAGACATTCCCTTTGCATCTGTAATGAAGTGAGTAATGTAACTATTTCTTCAAAGACTTATTTGGATTAAAATGAACGCATAGAAAAATAAGCTTTAGTAAGATGCATTTTATACCCACTAATAAACGATAGAGGGTAGAGAAAGGCATATTAGTATGGAGATCCGATCATTTAAATAATAGTTACCGATTTTCTCAAGAACCTTTCATACCAAACCATTTAAATTTCTACATACATGCGAAATTCTTTGATCCATGATATGGATCCACAGTGGTAGAAATAGAACTTAAGTTAATAGTGTCAGCATATGACCGAGTGGATAAATACATATTTCCGGCAAAACCTGGGTTGGATTTCACTCAGATATGTTGATATTTTTTTAAATTTTTCTGAAACGCTAGTGAAAAGCCTTTAAAAGGGGACGCAGCGACAGTATGGCCATGTTCCGAAGATATCAAAAACTAAATGGTCCAAGCTGATCCTGTCTTATTCATCATATGAGAGGAGGAAAAGGCAGAGGCCTCGCAGTACCTGGGATGGTGGAGTAGCCAAGCTAATGTGGGAGAGGAATTTAAATGGAGGCGATTGGCAGGAGAGAGTATTTTTGGAGGAAAGCAGTAGATAGCAAACCCAATGGAGGACACTTTTAAAAGTAAAAAAGGAAATTTCTGCGCCCAGCTCGGGCATGCATGTCTGTCTGTCTGTCTCTAAATGTGCGTGTGCGTGTGCGTGTGCGTGTGCGTGTGCGTGTATACACACACAATATAACGCATACCTTTCACTCAGAGCAATGTTATTCTTTCACCAAACATACCATATACAGAGTGGACCCTTTAAGTTGAGGCAGTACAATATCTCCAAAACTAAGCGTTGTAGAAAGAAATGTCTTGAATAAAACTTGCTTGATATTGTGGGGGAAAGTAAATTCCGTTAGTCGTGTTTTGTTTTCAGAACGTTATGATGGTCTTTTTATGGTCCATTTTATTTTGTTAAATGGTAACCTACAATTAAGCTCAATTTAAATTGTCCTAAAATGACCATCACAACGTCCTCCAAATAAAACACGACTAATGGCATTTACTTTCCCTATAACATCAAGCAAATTTTATTAAAGACATTTCTTTCTATAACGCTTTATTTTGGAGATATTGCACAGTTTCAACTTAAACAGTCCACCCCATATATTACCAGAGAAACTCAAAACAACAGATTCAGAAAAAAAATTCGGGTGAAAATATTTTAAAAAAATCTGATGTGAATCATTCATATGACTTTCTCTACCTTCTATCTTAATTCGTGGGTATGCAAACTATTCTTACTAAAGCTTATTTTCTATCTACTACATATAACCCAAATAAACCTTCGCAACAATAGCCAATTATACATATATTTCGTTATATATACAAAGAGAACAGTGATAGTCAAATGTTTAAGAACTGGACTGAATATGCCGGCCTTAAATTCCATACTGTTTCCATGCAATCGCGAGAAACAACTGAAAATCAATGACACCAAAAGAATCACAAGTATTCAGTAATTCGAACCTTTAATAATATATATCTCAGAAACCGGCTTATGCCACAGAAAACCTTCTTGGAAGTAAATTGTGCGTTTTAGAGAGATCTACACTTCTGTTTTTTTTTTCATTTTCGTCTATTGCTTAACGTTTACCAGCTATATAAGATTCGTTCCGAACAGGCTATTCCCAGAAAATTCAAGATATACATTATACTTGCCATCTAGATATTCTTTAATATTTATGTTTTAATTCAAATCGTTAGCCATTTTTTAACAAATCAAAATTTTCGAAAAATATTCCATGGGTAGTTGGGGTTGGGGGAGGGACTTCCTTGAAAATCTCCGTGTCCATGTTTGGAAGGTACCGATCCTAAATACCAAGTGTGGTATTTATCCGAATTTTTGTTGAGTTAGGCTGTTCACACACACACACACACACACACACACAATCTTTTTCAAAAATGCCTTTTTATTCAGGGGGCCTCAAAACATTTCCGATTAAATCTCGGTATCGAATGTTTAGATGGAATTCAATATCTTCTCTATCTACTATGTATGGTAGAGAACGTAAAAATACTATAGAGACAGGTAAAAATAACCAACATTTGTTTTAACAAGTACATGCCACCAGCTAAAAGCAAAACACTCTGAAAGTGGTTTGCACGCTTAAGTACCAAAGTTTTCTCAGAGAAACCTTCATCGTTATATATTTATTAGTTCCAGTGAAAATGGGTCAGCAAACTTAGGCTACAATTTTTAATTTATCATTGAGAAACAGGTGATTTAAAGTACTTAACCAGAAGGAGGTGGAATTCAGACGAAAGGTTTAATGATTTAAACCAAGATGCAAGTAAAAGTGTAATTATCAGGTGGAGGGGTCTTAGTAAGTGAACAATCAAGTTAGGAACGCACCGAGGGTTGGTGGCGAGAGAAGGTGGAAGCTCTTGTGATGTTGCAATATTTTCTGTAAGCAAATATGAGGTACAATTTGAAAGCAGTACAGCTTACTTCGATGGCAGATAGATCCGAACTAAGGAGTATTAGAAAGCTAACAAAGGAAATGTATGTTTAGCTATTAATAGTGTCCAATAAACTTACCTTATCATTTAATTAAGGCATACATGTACAAATAAATAAATCGTTATTTTCTTTTACATCGAAATTTGTACATTTTTAAAGCAACATTCGCTCATATTAGCGTATTTCACAGATCCTCGAAATTTTCTTATCCATAGTTTGGAGCTGAGTAGGTTGAAAGTCCATATTCTAATAATGTCCTTATGTTTCATTGAATTAGAAGTTGTTTAACATGATGTTTGAAATGTCTTTTGAGCTCTAATGTTACATCTGATGGTTTCGCCATTTGTGCTTAACTGTTCCATTCCAAAGTCGGCTAAAAACGATGCTTATGATATTTTTATGTATGAACTCTACTTTGAAGTGGGTAGTTTGTTGTTTGTTGGAAGATGCTTCATGTTTATATACACCGCGTATGGGAGCCAATTTGTCGCGGTCACTTCGTGTTATCTTATTTCTGAGCGCCTGTTATTGTTTTACTACTTTGAATGTTGGGTTCATTGTCCTCCGGCTAGCTATTATTTCTCGGTCGATCACATCTCTTGATCAAGGTGTGTAAACGGAAAGGATTTGTTACTCAAAGATAACACTGATAAAAGAATTTGTTTTTACACTTTTATTACCGTCACAATTAAGTTCACATATTAACTCTTGATACACGCCAGACTGAAACTGTTATATTTTCTAATATCATCATAATCACTTATTTACTGCACATTATTAATTCGCGTGTTTCACATTTATAACAAACTTTAAGACGCGAGAGATTCTGTAGAATTGCGACGTGTAACTCGCGAACGATTCTGATGAACCAAGCAACGTTTAACTTCTGAATGATTCTGTTGGACTCAGCGACGTGTAACGCGTGGATGATTTTGTTGAACTGGTCAATACTTGCCTCTGGCTTTAGCTTTTTATACTCCCACACCCCGATATGCCTAAAGATTATAACTGAGCTGCTATTGGTTAATAAAACGCGCCAACATTAGCGTCTATTTTTATATCCAATAAAAATTACGAAAACATATGCTCTAAGGAAGATATTCCCTCCATTTATACAGCAAAGCGCGCCAATCTGACGTCATTTGCTTGTCTCTAATAATGGATAAACAACTCACCCCCTCGCTCATTGTTACCCGCTCTTATTGTCAGTTTCAGTGAGGACGTGTAAACTTATTTCCTAACAATGCTTATAATTAACAAACATCTCAAATCAATGTCATACAATAATGCTTATTTACACTACAATCACTCTGGCATTTACATTGTTGTGATACAAATTACTGCCACAACTTTAGACATATTGCCACAGTTCCCCACTGGTCTATATATGCATGGAATTAATGGAACAGTCGCAACGAAACCGTGCTGTTCGGGTGGAGAGGAGAGGGTCCTTCACAAACCTAACTCTACCTACACTCGCTAACATGATTGTTCTCTTACTTACTAAAACCCCTGTCTGATGATTACAAATGAAGTACGGTAATATCTGAGCAATTCGGTTAAGAGGAATAAAATTAAGAACAGTTGTTAGAAATTCAATTATAAATTGGAGTTAATATTTTCAACAATTTTCACAAACAAATAATTATTCTAATTAAGTATTTTAAGGGAGCATTTACTTTTTTCGTAATTATATTATTTCATTACAACACAAAATTACTTTTATGTTCCTTATACGGTTTGCGAAAGCCTATGTGTAATAATAAGTATATTTAACTATTAGTTCATTTTATTTAACATATTAGATATATTGTTAACTTTCACTCCAATTATAATAAATCTATTGTAGAAGATGTGAATTTTCTACACTGGATTTAACATCATTCTACTGATTCATTTATCAGTAGATTCAACTGATTTACAGTAACCCTACCAGGTTTATTCGTCGAGTACTTCTTATGAAGGTGCAGCTTGTGTGATAATGTGCTTGTGTAGACAATTTTTTCAATTTAACTTGATTTTTGTGCCATGTAAAAAGTCATAGGCATCAACCCTTAGCCATTTAAAGCCTTCTGTTGAAGGTTCTGTTAAGCATGGCAGAATAATTTATTTCAAAATAGATTCTATTTATGAAAGGTCTCAATAAAATCTTTTTAAAAAGGAGCATGTAGGTGTTCAAATACTATTCCTTCCGACAGCTATTCTTTAAGTTCCTGAATGCAATTCCGGAAACATTATTTATAAATACAAGTGTTATTCAGGAAGTAACGACCGCTTGCGCATTGCCGCTGCGCAGATCACTTTTGGACTTCTGAAGTTGTATGGTTCTCTCTACTTCACGTAGTGCGAGAGCCATAAAGACGAGTAGTTACGTTGCATTCTGTGATTGTTCAAAATGAGCTGTTTGATACAAAGTCCCGTCAACTGTGAGGAGCCAGATGTTATTCGATTTTTTAATGCTCAGAAGTTGAAAACCCGAGGAATTTACCGCCAGCTAAAGGAAGTTTGTGGTGATACGGAAATGAACGAAAGAACTGTGAGCAAGTGGTATGAAATATTCAACAATGGACGAACAAATGCACATGAAGAAACTCTACTTTCAAATCTGTCACACATGGCAGATGATTTGAAGATTCAAGTGAAATAAAAAACTGTGCAGAGGACTGCCTCTGTGATCTAGTGGTTAGTATGCTAAGCTGCAAATCCAGAGGTCCCGGTTTCGATTCCAGGTTCTAGCATGGGAATTTGTCTTTATCAAGGTTATTCCTCATCCTTCCTAGAGTCTGGAAGTTTGAATGACAGTGTGAATATGTGTCTGAATTTAATGTAATAACTATACCACCACCTCAAAACTCTGAGCTAGTGAACATCATTGCTGATTAGCAGTAGTTCCAAACCTAAAGCCGGAAATATGTTAAAGACGGCATATAAATAGAACATTAAAAATTGCGATACATTCACATGACGTTTCTCTACCCTCTAACTTTATTACTGCGTACACAAACTATTCTTACTAAAGCTTATTTTTCTATTACTACATTCAATCCAAATAAACCTTCGCAAAAATAGCTACATTACACATTTCGTTATAAATTCAAAGAAAACAGTGATAGCCAAATATATAAGTACTGGACACTAGCCTTAATTCGATGGGCATAAAAAGAACGACAAGTAATAACAATATCTCAGAAATGCGTCATGCCACAGAAAAACTTCTTTTAAGCAAATTGTGCGTTTTAAAGGGATCTACATTTTTTGTGTGTGGTACGGTTTCGTCTTTCGTTTGACGTTTACCATTTATACAAGATTATACAAGATTTCTTCCGAACAGGTTGTTACCATAAAATTCCTTCATTCATTCACTGTTTAACCTCATCTTATGAAGGAATTACACCCCCAGGACTTACAGGCGGGTACCTGGAGTCAGAGGCCCGTCGAGGAGCAGACAGAATGTCCAGGATGGGCGATCAGCCCGATACCTGGGATGAAGGAAGTAGATGAAACGAAATGATAGTGAAAGGGATGAAAGGAAAGGTGATGGAGCAGTTTGTGGAATGAATGGCGGAGAAAACCGGAGAAAACCCAGACGCCGCTTTGTCCACCACAAATACCACATGCCCTGGGATTGAATCCGGACCGCCTCGGCGAGAGGTATATATGGTATTTTAATCAAAATCGTTAGAGCTATTTTTTATAAAATAAAAAATTTCTAAAAATTTTCCATGTAAAGAGTACTTGGGAGTGGGGGCATGTTCTTGAAAATCTTAGTGTCGCAACCTTGGTAGATACTTAACTCGGATACTAAGTTTAGTACTTATCAAACTTTTGTTTTTCCCGTGAAATCTTGGTATCGAATTTTTGGGTGAATTGCAATACTTCCCTTACTTACTATATGTACGAGGTAATCCAGAAAGTCCCAGACGTTTTGAAATAAACAATTAACAAATGCAAATATCAACGTTTATTATGTACATTTGAAAGGTGCACTCTTAAGCTATTTTCCAACATAATCACCATTCAAATTGAGGCATTTATCATACAGTGGCACAAGATTTTCAATACCCTCTCTGTAGAAATCTGTCACCTGCGACTTCAAACACCGGTTTACACCGGCATGAGTTCAGCGTCAGTATCAAAGCGTTGTGTACCGAGCCATTTCTACATCGCTGGGAAGAGGTGGTAGTCGCTCGGCGCCAAATCCAGGCTGTATGGTGGATGGTCAAACACCTCCTATCCAAAACCATCCAGGAGTGTTCGAATACGATTGGCCGTGTGTGGGCGTGCATTTTCGTGAAGAAACAACACCTTGTGCTAAGTTTTCCCCGATGCTTATTTTATATAGCACGCCTGAACTTTCTTAGTGTTTCACAATACCTCTCTGGCGTATTGTTGTTCCACGTTCCAGAAACTCAAACGAGAAGCACTCCCTTAGTCCCAAAACACAGAGCCATGACTTTTCTTGCTGACAGCGTTTGCAAACACTTTCTTGGTTTCTTGGTAGAATGTGTGTGTCCCCATTCCATCGATTGCTGTTTTGTTTCACTATTGACATGCTTCACCCAAGTCTCGTCACCGGTTACGATACGATCGAGTAAAGCGTTACCATATTTGTTGAAATCTTGGAAGGTCAGTGCTGCAGCCTGTCTGTTTTTTATGGTGTTCCGTTAGGATTTTCGGAAGCCACCTAGCGCAAAATGGCAACCAAGCTTCTCCAACACAATTTGATGCAGCAAACTCCGTGGAATTTGGAGAAAATGTTTCGAAAGCTCTGTAATCGTAAAACGACGATTTTCACGAATTTTCTCATTGATTTGCATTGACAGTTCCTCAGTTATACGGCTAGGCTTACCACTGCGATCCTCGTCGAACATTGGTACGGCCATTTTTAAAATCAATGCACCATTGCGTGACTCGGCATTCACTCATTCTCTGCCCGTAAACATAACAGAATTGACGATACATTTCAATTGGTTTGTTCTTTTTAGCCAACAAAAACCTAATCGCAGACCGCACTTCACAAGTGGCGGAATTTTCTATTGCAGCGCACATTTTAACAACTCACAGAGAGCACAGTAAGAAAGGCACAGCCCTCACGCTACCACAGCTGGATGGGTACTGAATGTAGGAACGTTCCGACACCAAGACGGCGGCTCTAGCCCTACTCATCGCCACGATAGGCCAAACGTCCGGGACTTTCTGGACTGCCCTCGTAGTAGAGAAAGTGAAAATTGTGCAGACGCGTAACCCAACATTTCTCCTTCTTTGCTTGATGAAACTATATCCGAACATTTTGACCTAAAGGGCTGAAGGCAGCCAATTACAACACAGCAAGGATGGCGAAAATGCTTTTCTCTCTCGAGTCATCAAATGCGTAACACGCACTACACCAATTAGCAGCACATGGAACACAAATGAATAAACGTCTAGAAAAGGAGTTGCGCCTGCGAGTTACAGTCCCTCGCAAGTCGCGCTTTCGCCACCACTGTAACACAGGAATTACAAAGCTCGTGGATAGATATGACAAATAATAAATAACACAGATAATTATGTGAAGAAATAAAATAAGCCTTAATTTTGTAATAGACACTTCTCTAGATTTCTCTTCTACGTACTTACAGTAAGTGGAGGAAATATTGTACTCCATCCAAAAATTCGATACCGAGGTTTCACTGGAAATACTTATAAGTTATGAGGCTCCCAAAATCCGAATAAAAAAATTTAGAAATAGTTGAATGTGCTTGAGGGTGTATTTGTATTAAGTTGAGCATCTTTCAAGAATGCGACAGAAAGATTTTCAAAAAACTCCCCCTTCCCAAGCTTCCTTTACATGGAGTATTTTTGAAAATATTGCTTTTCTCAAAAATTGCTATTGATTTTAAGATGCCATATGCTTAAGATATTTTCATAAAATGAAATTTATATCTTGAATTTTTGGGGAATAGTCTCTGAAGTCCTCTACATTCTGAATGACATTTGCATAACAGATGAACTGTAAGAGGTAGAAAAATATTTTACTATACATAAAATGTAGATATTGTTAAAGCACACAATTGATGTGAAATATATTTATTTAGAGTTAACCGCTTACGAGATATTCCTGGTTATTTATTTGAATTTTCAAATACTTATACTTTCCTCGAATAGGAAGTCGTTATTCATCTCCCCTTCCTCTCTATCTCTCTCTCTCTCTCTTGGCCACGCAAAGATAATGAAATTTCGAACCTATCACATAGGAACCCGACTTTAAAAGTTTAAATATCGCTCAAAGTCTACTTTATTCCCCTAAGGGAATATGCAATAAGACAATTTATGCAAATGTTTATCTCGATTAACATGAAGTAGATAGGACATGCGTTTATAAGAATAAACACATGTAACACTTCAGAGTTTTATACTTTATTAAAACTCTTATCCACATATGTATATATATGTATGTATATATATATATATTAATTTATTGAAGTCAAATATTCGTTACTTCTTGTATTACCCTCGTAAAACAGTTATGAAATTAAAACTACATTCTTGGTCATTCGGTGAAATGGGTTACTTGTTTCACGTTTATGTCTGAAAGGCATTTGCAATAAAATCTCATGCTCTACTTTTTACCATTACCGCAATGTATCGATTTTACATAAATAATTGCGTAATAGTAGTAGTTTTGTCTGGTTTCCTTTTCGGTTTTGTGCGAGTGTGCGTTGTTTAATATTCTCGCAGGGGTCATCTTCGACCGTGTAACTTGATATTAAAAGAGAGGTGGGCAGGTCGGGGTGAAAATGAGTGCGAGACCGCAAACCGCGACCTTCTACCAAATACAGAACCCTCCACTCCCTTTTCCCACCAACCTATCCTCTGGCTTTACACTTTCTTGTATCTATTACTCTGCAAACCACAGAAAGATCAAACTGTAGCTCGGTACACTCTCGGAAGTTAATGTCCGAGAACTTTAACTGCTGACCCTGTGGTCAACTCGCTTCATCTCTGACTTAACTATTTGGTTAGATTTCTAGTATACTGTGTCTCTGATTAAACTGCCATTTGTAAGAGAGCATCTAGAATGTAGTGTGTAGGGGAAACACCTGCCTGTCTCTCTCTCTAGATTATAATAATATATATAAAATAACAATAACTATTGGAAGAAATATTTTGTGATGGTTATAATTTTATTTTAAAAGATTCTAATAAATATGATTTTATAAAGTTGGAGATATTCAGAACACCTATGTAAATCCATGAAATTGGCTTTAGATTTCTTGCGCATCATTTCCAGGATGTTGAAGTAAGCGGAAATAAGCAGTGAATGAAAACACTCAGCAGTCTTTCACTATCGCTATCAGTCTTTCAAAGTCGTTCACTATACCCCTAACCTGTCTCATGCAAAGTTAATACTACCTCCTTCCAATAGCTAACTCACTACCTGCTTGGAAAGGGTCCAAAACCCACTAGCTAAAAATTTCGCTAAACAGACACTAATTCAAACTATTTTACAGAAAATGCGTGTGTATTAAATTTTGTGAATTTTATGAATAGCTAGCATCTCTGCTAGCATTATTGCACTATGGAGATTCTTCTGTCATCCTCTCTCACTTCCTCGCCGTGTATCCCTCTCTTTCTCTCTCCCCCTATTTCTCATAATTTCAATCTGAATATTTTCCTCTTTCAATTCCCTCTCATTATTCCTCTCCGTTCATTCTCCTACTCTCTCCCCTGCCTGTTCAATTGCATGGTATTCGAAATTTTGAAAACTGGTAATATCGTTTTGTTTTCTAGTGTGTTGAAACCTAAGTAAAAAGATTTTATGATACACAAACTTTTACCTCTTCCTTAAGCTTGCGATTCGATCAGAAGCAGTTTTCGGAGTAAATGAGCATATCAAATGGCTGTATAATTTATGTAGTTATATCAAACATGCCCATTTCGATTTATCTTATACAGAGTGCACCATTGAAGTTGAGACTGTACAATATCTCCAAAACTAAGGGTGTAGAAAGAAATGTCTTTAATAAAAGTTGCTTGATATGTGGGGGAAAGCAAATGCCATTAGTCGTGTTTAATTTGGAGGGCGCTCTGATGGCCATTTTAGGGTCAATTAGATTGACGCTAATTATAGGCTCCCATTAAAAAATTAAATATACGCTAAAATGACTATCACAACATCCTCGAAATAAAACACGACTATGACATTTACTTTCCCCCATAATACCAAAACTTTTATCAAAGCATTTCTTTCTACAACGCCTACTTTTGGAGTTATTGTACAGTTTCAACTTAAATGGTCCACCTGTATATTGGCAGTACCCCATGTTGATTATATATTTTGTAAATAACTAATATTCATTTCTATGTAAGCATGAATATGCATTTTTATGTAAAAAAACGTTGTATTTAAGCAAATTCAATGTCCATATGACTACTTTGTGAACTTTCAGGTCACTAAAATAAACCGAACTAAGACAATCGTTTATGTACACGAAGAACTGTAATTAATGACTGATTAACTTCTTAAATATTCATCATGGTGGCGTTTAGCAAATAACAAAACCTGCTAGAAATATTATGCTGGTAAACCTGTTTTATCTAGCATTTTTTAAGAAACCGTGAATAACGATAGACTTTGATTATATAATGCCTTTTCCTTTTAGTGACAAGCAAAGTACCATATAGACCGTTTTCTATGTGAGAACTACATATAAAATTCATAACTTTCGCATTCGCCATTCTTGCATGAAAAGAAAACAAACAATTCTTTTTATTCGAGATAGGCCACTACACATTAGTGTGAATAATTCATCCAAAATGTAAAAAAGTATTAACAGAACATTCTTCGTAACAGTTTTACTATATGCATGTCCAAACACCAAGTTTATTTGAAATACAACAAAACAAATTACTATCTATCACCTACCTTTAAGTAGGTAAGTGGAAGTATTGTACTCCACCCAAAAATTATGTGTCCCCACTTACCGGAAATGCACGATTTCTGAATAAATAAAAAACGTTTTAAAAATGCCCTGGTGCATCCGCGTGCGAGAGAGAGAAGAGAGTGAGGGAGAGCAGCATATTCCAAAAAGAAATGCCCGATAGCACCAACTTAGGATTGAGACTTACAATCTTCCAAAGATGTGACACGAAGATTTAAAAGAACATTCCCCACCCCAAACTACCTTTTACATGGAATACTTTTCAAATTTTTGAGGTTTCTCAAAACTGACTAAAATTTTATTAAAGAACCATATTTTTGAGATACTTACATAACAAATAAAATGTATTTCTTGAATTCTTATGGAATAGCCTGTTAAGCCCTCTTCATTCGAAGCCAATTTTATATAATTGATAAACCCTAAGGGATAGACAAAATCGTACTAACTTTTGTGACATCAACCATTTCTGAGATAACAGTTCTTATTAGTTTGAAATCTTAAATACTTTATCGTTTAATAAGTGTTGTTGCTATTCTGTTTCTCGCGATGTCATGGAAAGGGTATGGCCTGCATTTACTGACTCCATTTTTAAGCATCTGACTGTCGATTGGGTTTTCTTTATCCCCTTAACCTTCAACGAATTGTGCAATGAAACAATTTCTGCAACGCTTTATCTCGATTATACGGAGTACATAGAAAAATAAACGGTCATAGGAATAATTTGTAGAGGTAGATAGAGAAAGGCTTGTGAATGTGACACGTCAGACTGTTTAAAGCTAGATTATTCAGGTTTTTATCATGCTACATAACAAAAACGTTTTGCTTACGTTTGCATCCTTCAATTATGTTATATAATGATTATGGATAAAAAAAGGTATTATATTTGCTCACATTTAATGACTGCTTGTTTAGGGTGAAGGTTAAAGTCTTAAATTCATTTTGAACTTAAATTAGTACTCAATTTTGTTAGACTTTTCTTTCACATATTGCAGTGGAGGTACAACAATTCCTTATAACTATTCGAAAAGTTGCGGGTAGGCATAACCACATAAATTAAGTCTATTAGCCCAGCGTTTCGCCTATATACCTCCTGAAAGAAGCAATATAAGGCACAAATCATAATTTTTTTTGTAAAACTTTTTAAAATCCGGAAGTCATTTCAGAGCTATAAAAATTTTATATTCACATAACGCGAACACGCGCGTGAAGCTACCTGGTGACTGCCGGTGAGCGCATCCTGGACCGGCACCTGTGTGGGTCCCTCAACTGACCTTGAGAATAACAAGTGCGCAACGAACCCATTATTCTGGAATTAGCGTTCATTCTGGAATTTGAATATTGTCAATCCCTTAACCCACTTAAGTCATACCACGTAAATAAACCCCCCCCCCAAATTATAAAGTTCTAGAAAGAAAGAAAAAATCCCGAGTTTCCCCATAACGGAGTTTTCCTTTGTAAATTTCAAGACTTGTATTTACGATGAAGTCTCAACAAGGAATTCTGGATGGAATTGATACTTCATCTACTTAGCATAAGTAAGCGGTAGAGAAAGTAAAAACGGTGGAAATAGTATCAACCATCACGTCGGCATAGCTTTTGAAATCTTGCAACTAAGGTAATAAGAACACTAATTCTTTCTGACTGTGCCTCTACCGCAGAGAGACTTATTAGGTAATATCCCGTTGCTTCATCGTCAATTTGTAGAGTTGCGTGTTGAACCAGAAAAACACGGTATCGAATTTGCTACAGGGATGCTATAACCGTGGTAAAACCTCTTTTTGTAAAATGCAATTTAAGACATCTACGTCATCTTTCATACTGCGCAACAAATTATCTTAGAACTACAAACGTCGTTTTATGCCATCCAAACCCGGATTTTCAATTATATGCTGCTGCCTTTAATCTCCTAAGTTGGTATCAGTGGCTCTGCCTGTGGAGCAATTGCCCATTGCCAATAATATTCACTTGTTTACTGTCGCGTTATTCTTTTGGTTTACTTACTTTGAGTTTTCTACTTAAACATTAAATTCACACACACATCCAGAGTCTAGGAATAATAGATAATAATCCTAGCTAAAGTAAATATCCCAACCTGCAGGCGGAAATTCGAAACAGGGACCTCGGTTTAGAAGGTTAGCATGCTACCCACCAAATCAGAGGCATCGTCTAAGTATTAATTTTATTTAATATAGAAAATAAAAATTCTAAAAAATAAGATGCAACAGAATGACAACATATATGTAACATAAACATGTATTATTAAAACAGTTTTTTGCAACTACCAATTTCTTCTAAGCTTTTAATTTACTTTAAAATTTATTTTCCAATTTTAATTAAGAAATTAGCACAGTATTAAACGACTTATATCCCTTCATTTAATATGTCATTTTATATATATTGTGGCATGTACACAGATTATATTAATGGTAATACGTCCTCTGGTTACCGGGTCGGCGGTGGCAGTTTATCTGAGAGTAGGGGCGACTCAGGGGAAGCAGTGTGTCATTGGTGGGGATATGGCGTTACTGACGCTAAGCTTAGCGTGGGTTTTCTTAGCATTCTGTGACTAGTCTTCGCGTGAGTTGGACGGATAACTGCCTACGATATGGCGTCCTCGCCCGGCAGACACATGGGGTAAGAACTTATTATAATAAATCTACCGGTTATCCTTTCTTTTCAACTTTTATTATGGTAGAATAGAATCCTTGCCTCTCCCTTCAGCCAGGAATTATGTTGGTGTAAGAATATTTTGTGATATAACTTTAGCTGCGTCCCTTGTCGATACCTCGAGTTTAAAGTTCTTTGTCTGTTCAACGATCCCTCTCATAAGCGAGTTGCTCTCCTCTGAAGTTAAATAATTAAATATGTGAGGTATACGACAATATTTCACAAAATAGTTACACAAAACTTTAATTTTTCTATTCCTGTTAATCACATCAATCACCGAATATTGCTTCAATTAAGTAATACTGGATTTCTCTTTGATAACGCAACTGTAAGCCCATATCTCCCCCGGCACTGTTGAACGAATCCGTTTACGCAGTAGCGGCGGAAGCCACCTTAATTTTTCTTCTAAATAACGCTAACAATATGAACATATAGATGTTCCAAATGATGTTCCAGTACATATGAACAAGTTTGGAGCCCGTTTAACACATTTATGAACACTCGAAAAATTCCGCAAACGAAATATTCGAAAACACACGCCAGAATCTGCATTCCAATCCGCCGAGCCTATAGGTATTTGTTGCATGAACTTTATCTTTAAGCGCTCCCAACACAGACAATCAAGTGGATTTAAATTGGGGGAGAGAGAGAGAGATAGAGCGAGAGATAGAGAGAGAGAGAGAGAGAGAGATAGAGCGAGAGTTAGAGCGAGAGATAGAGAGAGAGAGAGAGAGAGAGAGAGCAGGCTAGTCAATTGTGTCATCAAAAACCGTGGTAATGTGACGTGAAGTTCTTCTGGGACTTCTTTCTATATGTAGGTTGGAACGTAGAATTTACTACTGCAGAAGTCTTGAAATGATCCTTTGTAGTTCATTCAAGGTTTCTTAAATTAATTATTTATACATAATTATTCAGCAGGCTTTTAATGTTGTCACTTCGTTTACATAAAAATGTTTATTCCATTTACGATTTCTGCAACTGTGACGTATAAAATGTTTAATCGATTCAGTTGATTGAATTTATGGTTTTCTGTTACTGAACATTGCTTTCTTCATTTAGTTTAGATACGTGAATTAATATTATTCTGTTTATACCTTGTTTTTGTGGTGATTGCACCTTAGTTTCTTGCTTATTGGGTCCTTTCGGCTAACGAATTCCAAATAATTTCGGTAGCTGCAGTTGGGTAGATGTGTTTACTGATTGTATGTCTAGTAGTCACCGTATGTGTGTGTTGGGTTTTTTGGTGTCTGGGTCCTGTTGTTCTTCACCTGACTCGAGAAGTTAGTTATATTCTGCCAGTGTGAGGGGGCACATCTCTCCCTTGGTGAGTTTCTTTTATAGTTTAGTAAGCCAAATATTTCAATAATTGCTAGAATGGCTTACTGATTGGATTATTCCTCCGGTTTGTGCGTTGTCATTTTTTCGATAAGCAGATGTTTCGTTGTTAAAATGTAGTTATTTTATGGAGCCATAGATGTGATTTACATTTGTTAACTTCGTATCATTGATTTTGTTCCAAACTGGTCATTAAATTTTTATATTCCTTTGGTAAGTTTCCTTAGCTGTTTTAGGCAATATTTAATCGTCTTAATTCTTGGAATTTTGTTAAGCTTTATCAAATTAATCGGTTCGGATTTTATTTGAATTGTTAATGTGTTCAGAGTTCGATTATCTATATTTTCTGTGGAACATGCTTTGCAGCATCATGGAAATTATTTCATACTGGTGTTGATCTGTTCAATGGCCAGGCAAGCGTGAGGTGAAGAACTATAGTGATCGAGCTAAGTTATCTTTCCTTCTGCAACAATTACGCGATTTGAATGAAATCGTGTAATAACATACGGATATCTGAGTATGGGAATTTTGTATGTTTATGCTGGATATGGAGCATATTGCCCAGTGGTAAACTTTGTTAATTAAACACAATATACAGTATTTGCCTATTGTAAACAAATGCTTGGGGGGGGTCAGACCTATTACCTTGTATCGGCTTTGTGTCATTCCATATCCAAGGTCCTAGATGAGACTCCAAAATTTTAATAATGTGAGTAGGAGACACGATTAAGATTGCAGCCTCTATAGAACGGTGGCCGGTATTGAGCTCTTTTCATTCGGCCAAGATTGTTGGTCAGCTTGTTAGAGGAGTGATGAGAAATTTACGTGTTTAAATTAGAACTGTAAAAAAAGCACGAATGTTCAAAAGGAGGGCTCCCTTTTAGTCCAACCGTGTCACCTGTTTTGGTGCAAACTTACCGTTGACCGGCTTTAAGAATGTGATGCAAAATTACTGAGCGCACTCCCCGTTCTACGAAGATTTTGTGCACCACTGTGTCCCTGGCTACAGACGGTATTGATATGGTTTGTTTACCCTTATAAATTTTCAACGCTATTGCTGAATGCCCAAAAATAAGTTTAAGTACAAATACATTTGCTAACCTTAACATTACTGCTACCGTTATGAGTGGTGTCCATTTCGAAATAATTACCAAGAGGAAAACATGTTAAACCAGATTTTATTTAATTACTGGAAGATATTTGCGCTATTTGAATTATAGGAGTCTGCGTAAATGAAATTTAATAAACCTTTTTTCCTAAGGTATACGCAGTTCACAAAAACTGTGCTCTACTAAGCAAATGCAACTTCCGCTCCAGAAAAAAGTGGATATTTTACTTCCTTTATTTAATTATTCCACAGGTTTATGAATATAAGCATGCAAAGGAAACCTAAATTTAAATGCGAATCTATTTAGTTCATATTTAATGTGTTGGCTCATGCATTTCTACAAAATAGCACCCAATAAACTATTCCTAGAAATAGTAATTTACTGAATACCCTTTCTATTAAGCAAAAAATGCAAATATACGAGTATGTCGGTTCTGGTCAGCTCTAATAATCTGCCATGGTTATCCCCAGTTTTGCCCAAGGTGCATCACCAACAATACAAGAACCAAAAAGTTCCAAGAAGAATGTAAATTAAATTCTAATTCCCGTCGGGGCATGTCATGCTTCAGTTTTAATAACCATTTTATTATTAAAAGGTGTAGATTCGAAGGAAGCATTTTCTGCATTCCTGAGTCACAACATTCACTTCGCATCCCTTGAAGGTACGTGGAGGGGAAGGGTGGATTCGGAAGAGATGTTGAGAATTCATAACGGAATCGTTGAGTAGATATATCACACGTTGCCTTGGTTTGGATTTTCCTTGGCAGGCTTACTCGTTTTACCGCACCCGTTCTTGCTGCACGTCAAAGCAAGCTGTATTCCTGGAATTTCGAGATTCTCTTACAAACGCTTTAGGCTTAAATGCGCAAAGAGGATTACATTTTCGATATTATTGTTTCCAGGGATGCTTTAACGAATACCACTCGTTCTTAAAAATTCATAATACTACACATTACAACTAAAATCATATCTCAGAAATTTACTTCCTCTGCTATTTACCTGAGGTAGATAAAATATTGCATTTGAACCAAAACATTGATAAATATTTCAGTAATAACTCACGGATATAAATAAAATGTAGATAAAATTCTCATGTTTGTATTAAAACTCTTCGTTACATCTATAATCGGATAATTAAATTAAATAAGATGTATTTCTGTATTCACAAGTCGCCCATATACGTCACTTTTGGTTAAGGGCCATTTACAAGTGAAAGGAAGCTGGATTTTGCAGTCCCAGTTAGCTATTCCGGGAAAGATCAAGCTAGCTTATTGCCCTATGGTCTATGTCCACTAGCTTCTTGTAAGTTTCTCTTTACCTATCGTGGTCCATCTACTACCAAAGGTCCTCAACAGTTCGCCTTTCCAGTGGGCTCTCTTGCTACCAATGTTCCTCTGATTTTCTGGGTTGCCAAGAAGTCAGTCTTTTGTTTCCATTAATTAGGATGCTGCCAATCTCCATTTTAGGTCTCTTTTGATCCGGCTTCCTTTAATCGTACGCTCTTGCTTATTTCTTGGCTCTGCATTCTATCCCTCATAGTTATGTGTTTCATATTTATTGCTTGCCTGTATGTGTGTGCGTTTGGTTTTTTTTTTGTTTGTTTGTTAAAATCTACATATGTGTGCCACATAACAAAGCTGGTAAAATACACATGTTCATTATTTGATCTTCAAATTTACATTGTAGGATTTGTCCAGGAGATAAATTTTAGAGACCAGAGCTTTCATCTTAAGTAGATGGTTTGTTTACGTAATTTATTTTTACGTAACTTTATTATTAACTTCTCGCTTGGGAAGCAAATTTGAAGAAGTATTGTTCTTGGAGTTTACTTTGTTTAAGAAGTTTGCAACAGCTTTGGGTGTCGGTTTGAAGTTGTTGATTACGTAATAGTTACTGTTACGCAATATACTGCTACGTATGAGAAGCTGATTTAAAGATGTGTTTTTGTTGTTACACTCCAAGTTTTAGTCTATATTATTTAACTTTGTTATTAAAACTGCTTCTATATATTATTTATGCTTGAATTTGCCTCGGCTGCGAGTAATGTTTGTAGAGTCATGTATCTCTTAGGCATGGTGCGGTACTACAATAATTTTAGACATACACAGAATTTTAAGTTTTTAAATTCACTTCTTTTGTTTTATCGTTTGCACATTTTAAATATAGCACTACAATTTTAAGAGCTGTGAGATTCTTTAATACTTTCACTTAGCTCGTATACATACTTTATGATTCACACGTAATATTTCTGTAGAGAACACATCTTCCATTTGGTCACTACCATGGTTTGCCAGCAACTGAACATATTTTCAACCGTTAAACCCATAAGCTTCTGTATTTCAAGTCTCTGATTGGCTAATTCTAGTCCAAATATCTGCATTTTACTTAAAGCTTTTCTTTGTTGTTGTTTGGCTAATTTTAAACTGTTATTGAATTTACATTATCGTTGCTCTAATCACGACGAGTAACATTCAAACTGTCAAACTCATTATTGTTACAAGGTTACCTCATTATTACCTCATTTTTAGTAACTTAAAACTTATTATTCTCACAGCTCTTGCATTATTAAAGTATGCAATGTATTCATATAACGTTATTAAAGCATGTTTACAATAAAATAATAAACATATGCAATGACTGTTATATACATTTAAAAATAATTATTACATACATATTGTTTCAAGGCGGGCTGTTATTGAATTTACTTATTATAAAAATACAATTGAAATTATTCAGGTATTAAAATACTGCCTCACATTATACTGCTGCGATGCGTTGTGCTGTTTTTTTGTCCATCGTATTTCTGTATTCATTTACGCGTAATGTAATTATTCTAAGAAGTAAATTCTTCCAAATGGGCATGACCTGCACAGAAAAATTAGTTCATTGCGAAACAAAACCTTTAAGGGGGACAATAGCTAAACCTTCCCCAAAACTACATTTAGCGCTATACTGAATTAAAAAATTCTTTCACTGAAACAGCCGTGCGCGTAACAATACCTTTTAGTATTATGTTTGGAAAGTTAAGGGTTAAGAAGAACGCGACTTATCTTGTTATCGCGTCAGTTCTCACAAGAACGCGCATGCTTCAGATTCACTGAACTAATTGGGAGTTTCTACAGTACCTTCCGACCAATAGAAAAATTAGATTTATTATAGAGGAATGCATTCATAGAACAGTAGTAATACCTATCTGTAAATTTGAAAAAATCCAGAAATTTCAGGTAAATTTATTTAAAATTTTAATGCAGCAATCAGGGTTTGATGTTTATGTAGATTTTATCCATATTTCTAAATTACTTCAGATATTTTGTTTTATTGCTTCTTTAATTGTTTCGAAAAATTACTGCACAGGATGAAAAAACAAGGGTTTGAAGATACTATTTAATACTAAATTACACTTTGCTGATTAATTTTTAATTATCGTACTATTTTGACAGAATATTAATGTTAAACATTAACCCTCTGGTTTTACTTAACACTTTACACAATGTGAATCTTATTGTTTAATAATATTACAATTAAGTATGTCAACAAAAATTCATTTCATCAGTTTTACCCTGTCATGAACAAGAATATATAAACATTTAATTCATATATACCGACAAATGTATCTTAAAGAACAATTTATTAATGTGTCGACTAATGAAAACACGAGAAAAGATAGCTTAAAAATTGTAGCACTCAAGTAACAGCATTTCTGACTCTGTTTACAAAGCTTTTAGTGCATATACAGGCCTTCCTTAGTCCTTTTATCTTCCTCTGCAACCTAGTGTTTGAAGACTTCTGAGGCCTCTCTTGAATGTTTTCCTTTCTTTTCGGTTTAATGTAGGCAATCCGTATTCCATAGGAAACTAGGCTTTGGCATGCAGCTAAATAGCTCTATATTGCATGGTTTAAAAGGTTGTGTAGCTGAAAAATATTGTGATGTACGAGTATTATTGCGTATGTGACCTGGTTGCCCAGATCGGATATTGCGCAAGAGTGGAGGGGATAAGCCAGTTAGCATAGCGTTACCATGCCGAGTTGAGCGTGGGTTTTTTCGTCAGTCGAGGCGAGTTACCGCTAGGGGCAAGTTGTTAGTGTGTCTGCGCTGTTCATGCGGAAGCATGGCGTTCCCACCGACAAGCAAGGAAACAAGGAGGTAACGTAATCCCTTTACATCAATAAATTCAGTTGCCATCCAGTTAGTTTAGTCATGGATTACTATAGTAGATAGTCCCTTCCCTCATCCACACCATGTAATAATACCATTTATAAGTATATTCTGATATATTTTTATAATTTCTCTTAGCTGCGTCCCCCGTCTGACCTCGTATGATATGAATTATTAACTTTAAGATCTTCGGTACCCGCTCTACCCCCCATTGAGCTAAAATAACAAAGAGGTCACGACAATATACGTAAGTTTAAAATAGGTTTGCAGCGTTTAATAATGTTAATATCCGTTATTGCTACAATTTTTAATTGTCGATCCTTTTTCACGTAGATATACCTAAATGTGTCATGTTACAGTGAGGGAAACGAAAAAGTTGAGGAAATTTTATATTTACAAGAAGCTCAATCATTTCGCAAAGTCAATGTGCGAGTCAATACTATAAATAGCAATATTGGTGTATCGGATATGTGATCTGTAACATGTGTACCTGACATAACGTAAGTTTACCGCGAAAGGTTTGCAAGTTAAGACCGTCGACGCGAAAATATAAATGCTTTTGTGTGGTAGCATCATATAAAGGGAGAGCAACAAGCAAAGATTTGAAATGTGTATCTGGATAAAGTTGTTTAGCCATAAACGACGTCTTCATTTAACATCGGAACACCACGATCTGAAACAAGGAGACCAAAGCATCCGCGTACCTCTGTATCTCTCCTCCTCCTCTCACTAATACTCATCCTGCACTGTGTGCGTGCGTGCGCGAAAAGTAAAAATACCAAATTTTATACCTACAGTCCTTGCGGAAATGTTTTAAGTATACACAGATTCTACCAGCTGCAAACTTAATACAAAAACGGGTGATAAAATGGCAATGTCGTCACTTCGTGTATTCTCTGTACCAAAAGCTTGTATGCATGCCCTAAAATTAACTGGTCTGCCTTGAAAGCTTTTTATTTGTTTTCAATAATTCGTATTACGTGATATAGCTGTTATCTTGGTTTAGAGGTCTGTTAAACATAAATGTTATTATCAGGCAAAGGAGTTTTTGCGTGTCGCGAAAAAAGCGGTGGTGAGAAATACGGTCTATGAAAAAAGCGGTCAACGTTCTAGAGCAAGTAAGCGAAAAGGGATGTGAGGTGGTTTAGAAATTGCAGTATGTGAAATAAGCCGTGAGTCTGGTTTACTTTAATGAACTGCTGACCGTTAGCAATTATGAGTACTGAAGGATAGCCTTATCCACAAGTTTAATTGAAAAGTGCCTCGTTTAAAAATACCGATTTCCATCACACTTTTGATTTTAGAATGGCAAAGTTATATATTACCAAAAACAATAATAAGAAGAATGACAGAGAGAGCCAAAAATCTACGAACCGGCTGCGCGGCGATTTTCCTGTCCGCGTCTTCGGCACTCGTTTCCGTCTGCCACTATCATTGAAACGCGCGGATGAAACCACACAACAATTTTAAAACTACTTTTAAAGGTTTTACTTACCAACTTTAGTAAAGGAGATGCTGAAACTGGCCACGGTCGCTGTCCATACATTTTTTGCACCTCTTTAGGAAACTATCCATCATTCGCCGTAGTTGAGAAATGCTTACAATTTCCTGGCGGATATTTTGTTTTAATTCTTCCAGGATGTGCGGGTTTGTCTTGTACACTTTGTTTTAAGTTACCTCAGCGATAGAAATCGAGGGTGTTAGGTCAGGGGGACCGAGGGGGCCACAAATTTCTTACTAATGATTCTGTCCTCAAACACACTATAAATTGTTCTCATCGAAATATTGGCCGTATAAGCAGTTGCAGGGTCTTATTGAAAAAAGGCAAAATCACGCTCCCTGGCTGTTAATTCTCTAAAAAGGGAGGGGGGGCAAAAACGAATTTACATATTTACGGGAATACGCCTTTTTTTAAACAAGACTCTGCAACAGCTCATACGGCCAATATTTCGATGAGAACAATTTAAAGTGCGTTTGAGGACAGAATTATTAGTAGAGATTTGTGGCCTCCTCGGTCTCCCGACCTAACCCCTGCGATTTCTATCTCTGAGGTAACTTAAAACACATTTCGTATTATTTCGCTGTTTCTGTATTGTCATATTCTAGTTTTATTGAAAAGCTTCATACGCCAGTTTCTCGTTCTACAATCCGTTTTTCAAACCCGAACTCCTCCCTCTTGTACTCCATTTTATGGCATTTAGGATGGAGATTTGAACTTTTTATTGAAATTTCACGCAGTGAGAAAATACTTTTAACAATTTTCATAACGTTAGATTCTTAATGTTAGATTCCACATGTGGGGGGAAGTCTACTGCACTTATTTCTTAACATAAATGATCCTATCAAAGATTTGAGCCACGGTATTGGAATGAGCCCCCACTTAGTAAACGAATTTTACATACAAAAAGAAGTTACTAAACGTCTATTATCAACTGCAACAAGAAATACACTAGGTGAACTTTATGTTAAATTATATCAATATCTCACAGCAGGAACCAGGGAAATGAAAAACGTAGCCCTAACGCATCACCATATACCTACGAAGATAGCCCTGAGAACCGAAAAGTCATGTTTTAGCAATCCAGCATTAGGATGGGGAATGACTAATTAGCCAATAATCTTCCCAAATAGTTTATGAATTTCCAAGGTATAATGAGAAAGACAGATGCTCTGCATTCCTAGGACTCCTGTATTGCATAATTTGGAAGGTAGACTTTGCAAGAATATTACCGCTAAAGCAGCGGTCAGTATGAATTTTAAGGCCGCTATATAGCGTCCAGTCCCTAAACATTTGACTACGGGTTCTCCTTGTATCTATAATTAAATGTGTAATGTAGCTGTTTATGCAAAGGTTTATTTGGATTAAAATGTAGTAGATAGAAAAAAAAGTCTAATGTTGTTACACTCGCATGACTTTCTCTATTCTTGTGCAAACTATTTTTACAAACGCTTATTCTCCATATGCCTCAAGTTAAGCGAGATATCGAGATGTTAATCTTATTGGTCATTTTCTTGTAGATGCAAGGGGAATTGGTAGGCTTTAAGCTATAGTCATATATTTTCAGAGCTGGTTGCTATGTGGAGTATTCCATTCTCTTTGCATTACCAGGACAAAAAAATGAATAATGAATTTGAGAAAAAGTGTAAGTATAGGAAAATTTAAGGAAATAACAAGCAATATCTCGAAAATGGTTCACTCGACAAAAAAAAGGTATATAACAAATTGTGTACTTTAACGCAATCTACATTTTTTGAATAGTAAAATTTTGTCTATCTCTTATGGTTTACCGTTATGCAAAAGTCGTTCACAATGAAGAATACTTTTGGACATATTCCCAGAAAATTCGAGATATACATTTCATTTGTCATGAAAATATCTTAAACATATTATATTTTAATCAAAATAATTAGTCATTTTTTAGAAAATGAAAATTTTCGAAAAATGTTCCATGTAAAGGGTAGTCTGGGTTGGGGGATTTTCTTTGAAACCTTCGTGTCGCATTTCTGGAAGATACTGAACCTAAATACCAAGTTTAGTGTTTATCCGACTGTTCATTTCTGACTTACGCTGTTCACAGACAGACACACACACACACACACGGACATGTTCCCAAAAATGCTTTTTTTGGATTTAGGGGGTCTCAAAACATGTATTTCCGGTGAAATCTCGGTATCGAATTTTTGGTTGGAATACAATACTTCCCCTACTAACTATACTAGTAGAGAAAGTAATAAACTTTAGTAAGAATAGTCTGTATAACCAGAAATAAAATTAGAGGGTAGAGAAGGTGATGTGCATGTATAACTTCAAAATTATTTTATTTTGGCATACGCAATTTGCAAAGAAACACTGACATTACCTAGGTTACACATGAATAAAATGTGTTTACTACAAGCAGCAGATTGGAACTTTTGAGGTTTTAATGGAAAAGATTAACCTACCAATGTGCCAATAAGCAAATAAGAGGTTCGCTAAACATTTCCACGAATACAGAAAAACAAGCCTGAGAAAAAAGACAAGGGAACCGGTATTCCCTGTAAGTAAGTACATTAGTGCTACTCTCCATTATAAAGCAAACGGGCTTCTGCAGCTTTTAATACCGGCCCGTGAGAATGCAGCTATTACCCATACCAAGTATAATTTGGTACAAAAGTACTTTATGTTTCTATGGAAACATAACATAGCATTAGGAGTAGTGTTTATTTCTGTAATGAATACAAAATTGATACAGGATTTTATACGTAGTAATAAAGGCGACAACATTCAGGGGATTCCTAATAACATTTCTTTACGGACATAGAGAATTTAAACATTATTTTTCAAATTGTTTCAAATTCTTTCTCCAAATGAGTATAATGGCCTTATTTTAGACTACCCATCTCATGAATATAAAATATTCATTTAATTATATGTAATCAGGTTTTGAGCTGTCCAATAATTGCTATTTAAAAAAAGGAATGATTAGTTACAGAATTTAAAACATTGGTAAATAATATTTTCAAAACACTTGTTTTGTTAGTTTTATCATTTGTAAGTTTAGTGCATAAATTCATTTACTGAATTTGTTTCTGAACTTTTAAATTCATGTACACAGGCGTCTCATGTAACGTGTTTGATATATCACTGCCGGTTGTGAAAATTGCAACACCAAGAAAGAATTTCCCGAATAACTCCAAACTTTGTGCAAGTGTAGAAGAGTGTGCAAGCAATAAGTGATTAAGTTTACAGAGAGATGGGTACACGTAGACCGAGCAGAAGCCTCTCGTGTCGGTCCGACAAGGTCAGTCTTGCGCCCAGTGTAGTCAGTGCAGAGCTGTAAACAAGGTGGAAACAATATTGCGAGTCCCAGTATGCCTCGTTGACGTCAAAGGGAGCCATATCGACATGCGAGTGACTTCGAACGGGGCCGAATGATCGGTCTCCGGGAAGCGGGTTTGTCATACCGTGACATTTCGGCAGGTACAGGGCATACTGCTACGACAGTGATGCGTGAGTGGAAGCAATGGATAGATGAAGGCCGTACGCAGAGAAGAGCGGGTACTGAACCACGGAACATGACCACAGCACGGGATGACCGCCATATTGCCCGCATGACCATAACGGACCGTACAGCTTCATCCACAGTGTTGGCTCGACGCTGGAGCACTGCAACAGGTATGAACTTGTCTGCATCAACGGTTCGTCGCCGTCTGCTGCAGTTTGACTGGTTGCATGCATGCCATTATGTCGGTTTCTATTGTCCAGGAACAAGCTCCTCCAACTACAATGAGCATGTGAACACCGTCACTGGGGTGCTGAGTGGCAAAATGTAGTCTTCTCGGACGGGTTTCACTTCAACGTGTCCTACAGTGACGGCCGCATACGTGTCCGGCGGTACTGTGGTGAGCGCAATCTGGAGAGCTGCATTGTTGAGCGGCATAGTGAACAAACACCAGGTGTGATGGTTTGGAGCGCCATTGGTTACAACAACCGATCTCACCTCCTACGAATTGAGGGCACTTTGAACAGTAACCGGTACATAACTTTGGTTGTAGAACCTGAGATACTCCCCCTGTCGAGGCATCTCCACAGGCCACATTTCAACAGGACAATGCCCGGCCACATATTGCGAGGAATGTACAAGCCTTCTTCGAAGAAGCGTTCGCCTGACATCTCGCCCATCGAACGTGCCTGGGATATGGTTGGTCGGTACCTGGTGCGTCACGTTCCTCCAGTGACACGGATCAGTGGGCTCGATTACAAACTGTGTGGAGGGAAATCCCTCAGGAATAATTCAGAACCTGATTCAATGCCAGGGTGTATATCAGCTCTAATTGCAGCGCATGGAGGCCACACCAAATACTGAATATTAGGCTCAAATGTCGTGTATAGATTTGAAAAGTTTATCGTTTGTTACTTGTCATGTACCTAACCTGTGGAATTAAATTCATTGAATTCATGCGTTTCCTTCTTGGTATTGCAATTTTTACAAACGGCAATGTGTGTGTATTTATTTATACACACACAGACACACACGTTCGTTTATTATGTTTGTGCATTTCTAAAATTTGAAATTTCTGGTATCTCTAGCATGTATGTTAGGCAGGTTAAATTAGTGTATTTGTGAATTTGTGAATTTGGAAATGTCAGCGATTCCTAACGTACTGCAGGTAAATAATATTTTTTTTAGTTCCATATCCCACCTTTAACTACATTGGTCTTATAGGCGGTCTTTCCTTTGGAACTTATTGCCTATTGGCAATGGTGTTAACTCGTGTAACTCTTGTTGGATTTCTTGCACTTTTGGATTTTTAGTCATTAGATCATACACACATTCCCACTCTCATTCATACTTCCAGACTCTGGGGAAGATAGGCGTTAATATTGGCTAGAGAAAAATTTCCACCCCCCAGCAGGGTATCGAACCCGAGATCCCTCGCACATCAGGCAGTTGCTCTACCTACTGAACTACGGGGCAAGCCAATAATATTGAGGGAATAAATCACTCACCAGGGAGCATAAAAATCAGTGATTATAACTGTTACAAACACTTCCTCTTCTCAACAGCTGTTACCCAGTACAATATAACAATGACTAAAAGATTTGATTCTAAATCTTCGATTTACAATATTTATGTGGCTAATAAATGCATATCTTGAATTTAATCAGATATAAATGACATCTTTATTCTTATATATGGAGAAAGAGAAAGGGTATTAAAAACTGCCTACTATAGGAAAATTATAGAGGTCTTTAGAATATACGATCTATGTTAAACAGAATAAATTTTTTTTCACATGGACAAATATTGCAAAACGGAATGGGATGTCTCAGGCATCAGCATCTATGGCTAATACGTTTAGAATAACGGGATCGCTAAAGCTAAACCTAAGAAAACGAAATTTTCTAGCGGAAGATGCCAGGAATGCCTCAATTTAGATGGATATTTCTTTCAACACCACTTATAACAAGGTTAGTACTAATTATAGTGCAATTTACCATCACTCGTGAGTAAGTAACGCGGGAGATTTAGAACGGAAACCTCCCCAAGTACAACAGACAGTGCGCGGAGCACGCATACACGCGATCCGCAGTCGCAATATAGCGGACGCTCTGGAGATGTCGCAGGAATACGATTACACCACTTAGACACACACCGAAACAATTGAATGCGAGAAACTGCTGATAACCCGCCGCGATATAGTTAGATGTTGAAGCGACAAACAATCCCATAAAAATTCTTATGAATTGTGTTTTTGTCTGTTTAGATATTCCTATATTTTATACAGCACATCCTGAAATATGAAGTGAGTATTCGTTTGTCTGAGAACTTGTGCAAAGTATATCAATACGATGCTGGAGCCGTGCCAACCTATTTCATAACCAATTTATTGTTGTCTACCTAACTGATATATATATATATATATTTATATATATATAAATATATATATATATAAAATCAGTGATAGAAGTAGAAGGAAAACTCAATTTTGTTTCTATAACTTTATATGGATATAGACTAATATAGTCTATAGATTGGATATCTAAATACATTCCATTTACAACTTTAGCCTGAGAAGGCGATACTACAAGAGTGTGAGGCATGTAAGAGTTAAGTGGAGATGCAGGTTAAGTGAGAACAAATATTAAAATTAATATAAAACTGAACATCTGATATCCTGAACGGCGATTTAGAATAATTTTTATTGAATTCAAGTTTTTTATAAGTTTTTGGTGTCCTGTTATAAATTGTTGTATCGTTGCTAAAGATATTTTAACAAATAGCAGTACAGATATGGAATTCATATTTCGCACAGAGTTTGTCTACATCATAGGTATAAAATATTTGCAAATATATTTTTGAAGTATTCGTTATGAGTTTTTAAGAAAATAACAAAGAATGGTAGCATTAGATTTTAAAAATTATCACTTCTGTCTCTATGGCAAATACTATAAATATACATAAGGGAATCTTTCAGCTTTATATGATAAATAAGTGTCGAAATTTCATTATTTTCACTACTAGTCTTTAGAAAATATTCTCCGAAAATAGAAAAGTGTATGCTTCAGAAATCAAAAATAAATGTGTTAAACAAAATCAATTTGACAAATTCTGGCCATATGTCACCTTAAACCGTGGTGAAACCAGGTGTTTAGAGTGTATATGTACAAACAGAAAATTAGATTGATTGCTGCTCTATAATCTTCAGTAATGTTTGCTTTGACTTTTGTCTATGTGATTTTAGTGCTGTGGAGCGTGGTCAAATATAATTTTTCCTGCTAAAATGGTATACGTTTTTCATTTTCCCTACTACTTACCTGTAGTAGCAGAGAAAGTGGTGTATTCCACCCAAAAATTTAATATCATGGTTTCACTGGAAGTACAGCATTGAGATGCCTTGAATAAAAAATAGAAGATGATGAGCTTGTATGTGTGTGTGTGTGTGTGTGTGTGTGTGTGTGTACCAGCATAATTCAAATTCAAAATGTCCAATAAATACCAAACTTGGTATTTAGTTTAGCATCTTCCAAAGACGTGACACGAAGTTTTTCAAGAATTCCCCCACCCCAAATTATCCTTTATTTGGAAGATTGTTTTAAATTTTCTGTTTTAAAATGGCTGTGACGATTTTGATTAAAATATTAATATATAAACATACTTAGGAAATTTAATAGACAAATGTTTGTGTTTAATTTTCCTGGAATAACCAGTAAAATCTTCATTCGGAAGCAATTTTGTATAACTGGTAAGTCATACTCAGAAGAAAAATGTATTTCTCATTGAAATACTCAATTTATTTCAAATAACGTTTTGGTGACATTTCCGAGATATACATTATTAGTTTATATTTGTCAATACTTCGTCATTTTTAAAAAGCGCTGTTGCTATTCAGTTGCATATGGATATCATTAAAACAGTATGAAATGTCTAGGTCAGCATATAGTAACTGACTGTCGATTCGATTTCTTCTATCTCCTTTTCACCTACAACAAAATCGACGACAAATGTAATGAACTAATTCCGCAAATGTTTATCTCAATTATAATAAGGAAGATAGAACAAATTTAGTTTCGTAAGTATAGATTGCAGTAGATATAGGTGGTGAACATTTTGTGAAAGTAACACATCGGAAAATGAGTCCATCTCTTTTCATAGAGAATACTCTCTTGTACCTTCCATCAATATGTCTATGCTTATTAAATGACTAATATGAGGTTTATAGTATATTGCTAGGTTCACCTTTTGCCCTGACGTTTCAGTTCAAATGCAATGTAGTCTCCTTTAATACATCAGGATAACTCCAGTTAACCAAAACCCTAAATCTAAACCGTTCGCATGTTACAAGCCATCTACAAACGCTTAAATCTCCTGCGCCGAGTTAGCTATCTAGGTTTCGAGGATATACAGAATCAGATAGAGGAATTTGGGTCACGTCTCTCTCTGTGATCAGAGCGTCACATGGCTTAGGTAGATACCGAGAGGCCTTGTTCTGTATCTCAGATGAGTTTAGATATGTATTCCTCATTCACAATTTCAAACATACCTGTTTAAAATGAGCGGTAAATCCTTTTAGGTGGTTTCATGTTCCCTCTCAAAGGCTTGATTATTATATAAATTACTGGTGTATTACCACAACCTTTTCACTCTAAAATCAGTAGTCGATAGAGGCGCAGGTAAGTGTAAATTCCTCATAAAGAGTCAAAGTATGCTTTCACTATGTTGATGCCACGTTTGTAGGATAAAAATGGCAATGGAAATGACAAACAAGGATGTGTACTGCTATGCATACAAAGTGGCCAATAATGGAACGCAATGATGACAAATCTAGACCCTCTCTTTGCCAGTGTGATCTCCTCGAGCATAATTCTAGCCGCTGAATTGGAAAGATACTTAACCTCCCCCAATATATGGTCAGTTTGCCGAAGGGTATCTTTAAAATCTAGTTGTCCATGTTTTCATGACGGAGTACCATTAAGGAAGTGCTTCTTTGAATTTTGGTGAAAGAATCGTGTAATAAAAGCTTAGAAAAAAGTTTAATCATGGTTTGTTTTTGTTATTTTAATACACTGAAGCTTTATATTTTCATGGTGTGGTACAGTTTTCTTAATATCGGTTTTCTTATTTCCGTCCCATAGCGGCAATAGCTTTAACGTCCTCATGTCGCTGATATGGCGTTTCCAGTTTAATGAAACATGCAAATAATTCTTCACCCCTTCCTCAAAAAGGTCCATTTATGTTGAATAGGTTTAGCCTTTCCTTGTGTGCCAATAGTAGCAAACTCTCGTAAAGATGGTATCCGAACCACCCCTTCATTTCAAATCGTTATAACACCCTTTGTTATTTTTATATACCTGAATCGTTTTAATGTCAGTGACATAGAGAACGGATACCGGCTGTGTAAAGTCGAAGGTTGGCTACCGGAAGGCGGAAACCTTTCGGAGGAAAAAAAAACATTGCGATCTAGGGGAATGGACCACACCATATATGTACGTCAAGGTACATATGTCAAAACACTGCAGACCAACTCTTCAGCTCGAATGAAGGAGCACCCAATTTTAACAATGCTGCACGTTTCTATTTCTAAGTTACATCCATATAATCAAACCCTTTGATTGCTTTTAAATTATTCATCACTTGCTAGGATTTTCTTTTACATTAAATATTTTCCCTTGAAAATACTAGTTATAGATACATCTCTCTCCTCACTCTTTTTTTACTTTAAGCTCAGAGGAATTCAGCCTGATATTTTCAGCTTTCATTGGGTATAGATAAACTTAGACCATTAATTTTGTCCGCGTAATGTGTTCGTCCATAATCAGAATACTTCAATATTTCTCCGCTACTGCAATATAAAACATCGCTTGCTTCGTCGTTCCCAACCTAAATGCTGGTTTTAATTACAGCAGCAAATCTAAATATTTACATATGTTGCTAAAATATTTTAATTTAATTTCTGAAACGCTTACTGCTTATCACAAAAAAACTACACTCTTGAGGGTACATTAGAGCATCCTCTGGAGTAAACATTTTGCCCTTGTTCCATATATGTACATTTAAATTTACTTGTAGTATCTGACATCAATTTATCTCCATTATCTCCAGGATAATCAACATTAATGCCACCGTTTTCCCATCCAGTAAAGATGAAGGTAATTAAAATATTTATGGTGATTTTGTTTTAATAGTGGATTAAATATTTTATGACACACGAGATTAAAGTTTATTTAAACTTTGGTGAAAATTATCACCCTCGGCTAGTCTCGGGCGCTTAATTTTTAACTCAATATTGAAATGTTATATGAATCTCCTACCTTCTTATGAACCGGAGGGATCTCTCAACCTCATATTTAGTATTATAATCTTAGGCACGATAAAGTGGAATGCAGCGCTTTAAGGTTATCTGTTCCCTAGACAGGGAGAGTATATATGTAACCCATTAGACACAAATGAACCGTTTATACGAGTGCGGATCGAAAAGTAACGCACAATAATTTTTTTCTGCCTTGGAATTGCAGTTGGAATATTGCAAATCCACACAGATATAGTTTGAAGTTTTCACTATAGAGGGTGTTTTTTGTTTCATGTGCAGCTCTAGCAATAGAAGTGTTTACTACGCAACAAGGATGGCGCGCATGTTACTGCGCCCACGTGTGAAGAGTAGAGAGGTGAGGTTCTATATTTGTGGACCAAAGTGCATACCCCGAATGATATTCACAGGGACATGCGTGGCGTGTATAGAGACGATTGTATGGACTGTAGCAATGTCTCCAGGCGGTGTGTATTCTTCCTAGAGGGAGTTGTGAACCTTAATGATTCGCCACGCTCCGGAAGGCCGGTAATAACTGCAACCCCGCAAAATATCAAGAGGCATTGAGGCGGCAAGTTTGAACGACCGGTGTGTGCAACTGCGAACCTTATTGCAACAGTTCAACATTTTTTACGGTACAGTGTACAATATTGTTCATGGCACGTTGAAATTTCGTAAAGTTAGTACTCGCTGTGTCCTAAGAACCTGACAGGCAACCAAAACGGCCAGCGAATGTTAACGAGCTTGGATCACTAACGCGGTACACGCAGGAGGAATTCTGAAAGGAATCGTCACTGTGACGAATCGTGGGCATACTACTACACGCTCGAAACCAAGCAGGCAAGTATGCAGTGGAAACGTCTGGTTCCCCAGGGAAGAAAAAATTCAAAATGACTCAATTTGCTAGGGAAGTGCTTGTGATGGTGTTCTGGGATATGCATGGTATTGTATTCGTGGAGTTTGCTGCAGCCTTCATGAAAACTTTGGTGAAGTTGAGTCGTGACCTTCGTGACAAACGCCACAACATGAATGCTGACGACGTCAAAATTCATGACAATGCTTGCTCCCATGTTGCTGCTGCTGGTCAGAAAATCACCAAATTTGGTTGGGATGTGATCCAACATCCACATACAGTCCGGACCTTGCACCGTCGGACTTTCATCTGTTTCGTCCAATGAAGAAATTCCTGGCCGGCCAACGCTTTGCGACAGATGTGGAAGTGAAATCAGCAGTCCGCAGATGGCTATACTCCAAGGAAACGGACTTTACGAACAGGGCATATTGATACTGGTATCACGATGGGAGAAATGTGTTGAGAAACTTCGTGGTTAGTCTAAAAGTAGATAAAAGGCTTAAGTTGATTTGTGATTTTTGTTGTTGTTTTAAATATAAAACGTGTTTGTAAAACAATTATTGTTCGCGTTACTTTTCGATCCACCCTCCTATATTGTACTGCCCAGTGTCCAAGATTACAAGCTACAAATATATTTTGCTTCCAAATTTACATTTCGTTTTCTTATTCTTAAGCATCCAGCAACTTATAGCTGACACATCCAATGCTTTGGGAAGGGGGTTTCCTCTACTGCTTATCTATAATAAGCAGAGGCATTTACATTCTACCAAAAAATTGAAAAGTGAGATTTCACCGGAAATGCACGTTTTAAGACTACATGTATCCAAAAAAAATCATTTCAAAAATATGTCCAGTGTGCGTCTGTGTACGTGATCAGCATAGCTCAAAAAGTAGTCGGTTTAATACGAAACTTGGTATTTAAATTCAGCATCTTCCAAGTATAACATATGACAATTTTCAATAAAATCCCTTAACTCCAAACTATCCTTAACATGGAACAGTTTTCGAAATTCTTTATTTTTTTGAAAATCGCTAAAGATTTTGATTAAAATACAACATTGTGACGGCTATAGTTTTGTTTTTAAAAGAATGCGATGAATATGATTTGATAAAGTTCAGAACAAACATTAAGTAAATCCAGGAAATTGACTTTAGTTTTCTCGTCAGTCGTTTACCGAGTGCTGAAATTTGGTGGCACGATTTTTAGGGGAAAGATTCTCATGTTCGATACGCGGCCGAATTATGTAATTTCTGCTGACATTGGCTAACGTCGGTTACTACAAGCTAAGCATTAATCAACACTCAGTTGGGTATTTAAACTTAAGAAACCTTTGACGGCGCTCTCTCGGCCAATCACTTGCCAAGCAGGACTCTGTGCTGGTCAGATCTTTAAATTTATTTTGTTCTACGTTGCCATACTAATGTAGGACCCAGGCACGATGAAAATGGAACGCCGGACTTAATGATATTCAGGTAAACCCACACGTGGTCTAACACACTCGTTTTGAAATGTAGTTCAGTTTGTAATTTGAAAAAATAAAGTTTTTCTTGGAACCATAGCTACATATCCGATGGTGTCGCCCTTTCACCGCCCTTCCAGCTACCGCAACCTGTAACCCTCCCAATGTCATCCAGTGCTACGTCCCCTGCTTTACGTGACGTCTGGTGAAGGTGCTGATGGCATCTTCGCCGGATCCATTACTCGTATGTCCAATACTTTAAAGATATTTTCATGACAAATGAAATGTAAGTATATCTTATATTTTCAATAAATATCCTCCAATGTCCTCTTCGTTCAGAATAAGCGTTGTATAGTTGGTGGAGATAGACAAAATCTTACTACACAAACACTTTTAAATATATTTTATTCTTTATTTTATTTATTTGTGAAGTTAATTATTTCGAAATGTTCCTCGTTATTTGTTTGAATTTTCAAATACCTATGCTTTTGTCAACTGGGAAGTCATCATTCATTTATTTCTCATGGTCATGCAAAGAGCGCAGAATTTCATAACCATTACATAGTGACACATTCCCTAAAAATTTATTATCTTCTTGCCTACTGTATCCTGCAGAAAAATGTGTAAATGTTAATTGAACGTTTGTCTGGATTAACAAGTAAAGAAGAATAAGCTTTTGTGAGAATATTTTGTAGAAGAGTGAGTAGAGTTTCGTGTGAATGTAACAGCTTTTTTCTTAGGCTTGCTTTAAACATATTTTGTGTCTCGTAATACCTATAACCAATTGCTATTTCAGAAATTTGGACTTTGTATTCAATCTTCAGACATTTGAAAGACTCTCGGTGTTAATTCATTCATTGCCCTGATAGAGGCTAATCTAATGAAACTTATGGCATTGTAAGTCGCACTAGGGTAAATCAGCTCAAAACAATTTGAGATATGGAGAATTTAATGTTCTACCGGCATGTTGTCATAGTAAATAGGTGGTTAGAGCAACCGAACGGAAACCGGGAGATCCATGGTTCACATCCCGGCTATGGCATTGCATTTTTCAGTCGTCTGATTCTACCTTTCCGACTCTGAGTATTGTTCGAATATAAAAAGTCAAAATGATTAGATATACAATAAGAACCTTCTTAGAGACAACTTTTAAACGGATTCAACTTCATAACAAATAGTCGAGTAGATATTCATGCACAAACTTAAAAATGACCTATGAAAGTGAAGAGTTAATCGATAAAGTTTATTTAATTTTCCAGTGAAACATATTTCAGAAAACTCAGGAATATAAAATGTTATTGCATAAAAGTTAGCATTTTTTGAGGTTTTCTCAGAGTACAACGAATTTTAGAGTAAAATTAAACTGGATCATTGCTTCAGTGTCGATTTAAAAAAGAGGTGAAGTTTATTAGAAAATGGGTTATTTATTTCGTGGGTAATGCTGCACTTAATCTATTCAATGCCTAAATATGATGTGCGATTGTAAATATTGCTTTTTATTAATCTGTTTATGAAAAGAAATAAAATACAGATGTTTTTACAATATGACTAACTATTAACTTATTAAACTTTAGCTAAACTAATTTAATGTTTAAGTGACAGTTAAACATCTTTGTGTGATTTTTAAGCCGCCGATAATGTACATAGAGTCCTTCAAAGTAAAGCGGAATCGAGGTAGTTGAACTCTCGACAACCCGATGCCCGACAACCCCTCGATATAATCCGATGACATATAGATGACACCGTTTTGAAAGGGGCAAACGCCTATAGATAATCGCTAACAAACGGTAATTCAATACCGTTATGTGCTTAAATATCTGCACCTACTACACCGCTAGAAAAAAAATTCCATTCGATCAAATTTCTCTTCTTTACAGGTAAATTTTCCCTTATGGATTGTTGTTTCTACAGTATTTCAATTGACAATTATTTTAAATAAAGAGTACGTAAATGATTTATAGCTTCATTGCATAAAGCTCACTTTTTCATAAGCTGAAAAATTTGCATAACCTGATTCATCCAATTCACACAACCTTAGGATAATTCTGCCCACTGCTACCTCGAATTTGTATACTGATGTGAAGGCAGAAATGTGTTCTGTAGTGTTCTACAAAAATAGTATTAGTAACATACAGTATTAGCTAAACCAATTACTATAACGTTACAATAAGCAGCATCTACAGTGATTTTCCTTCACACTGTGACTCACCGCACGGCTGCTCGTGAACAGGCCGCGCAGCACGGAATCCCGCAGAAACGATTATAGTATCCCCGCAAACGTATCACGCCTCA
Source organism: Deroplatys truncata (assembly GCA_030765065.1). NCBI lineage: Eukaryota > Metazoa > Arthropoda > Insecta > Mantodea > Mantidae > Deroplatys > Deroplatys truncata. The sequence continues at coordinate 114,284,319 of CM060986.1, forward strand.
GTTATAATTACAGCGATAATAATCACATAACTTATCATAAAACATAGGAAAAATGTCCTCTTTCCACACATTTCTAGCATCTTCATCATCTTATCGGAAATTTTCATTTACACTGGAGAGTTCAATATCCGAAATGAGTAAACTTCTCACCTACTGTATCCTTTTAGTTCTTCCAATGTGTTGGGGTTTATTGCACACTTTATTTTTAAAGTGATCATCAGAGTCGTAAATTTCTATAATTGGAAATTGCGAAGTGATAGAGTAATAGATCCATATTCTTCGGATATTGAAAATTTCATGAGATGATACCAGAAATGTGTGGATAGGGAAGAGCAACATTTCCAACATGTGTTAAAGATAAAGCATGTGTCCATTATCATTGCAATTGTAACTTTAAGAACATTATAACATTGCGGGGATATTATAACTGTTTCAGCAGGAATCCGAAGTCGGCGGCCGGTGCGCGAAGAGCGCGAGGCGGCCACAGTGTGAAGGAAAAGCGCTGTATTTTCATATTGATTGCTGCCACTTTCCAATCCGAAAAGAGACGGAGAATTTCAGCCCAGCATTTTGTGTGAAACGCAGGGATGGAGAGTCCTAACTCTTGGAGTACAACTTGCACGCGTTTGAACCATGTCTTCGACACAGTGTAAGATTGTCCTTAATCTTCAAAGTTAAGTCTTTTGAAGAGAATTGATTCATTACTCTTAATCTCATATATAGCCTAATTAAATAACACTTATTCATCTAGTCTAATATCAAAGAGTAGTTAACTGTTCTTTCACACAAGCCGTGTATAGAAGAAGGTTGTAAAGGTAGAATCAGACTAAAACATTCCATGCCATAGCCTGAATTTTAACCATCGATCGTCCGGTTTCCGTCCGGTTGCTCAAACTAACGGAGCTACCTTTACAACCATTAAATTCCTCACCTAACTCGCATTGATTCCCGTAAACCACCTTCATAGTTTAACCAGATGTTAAGGAAATCAATAGTAAGTAATTGTTCTTTCACAGCATGTGTGTTTAGGATAAGGTTGGAGAGGTAAAATATCATAGCCGGAATTTTAATCATGGATCTTCCGGTTTCGTCCGGTTGTTCAGTTGCGGCTCAGTTGGGGGTGTCTTTTTTTCTCGGAAACTACTAATGTATTTTTGTAATTGTTTCCACCATCGAAAACACCTGTTCTTCTCGCCAAACATGGTAGCTTCTAATTCCAAACCCTAAAATTTATTTAAAATATCTGGATAATAGAATGCGATCATGATAGTGCCAAAATATTTGACTGTTGCATGAGAATGCCATAGACTAAAACGTAATGCTAACGGAAAATGTATGTAAAATAATACAAAAGCCGCAGGTATTTAATTACAAACATAAACAAAGGTCACGATTTTACAACTGAGAAGAACAAAAAAAGACAGAGGAAAATAAAATACAGCAGGATTTTCTTATAACGTTATGGTACGTATCTGATGCATATGCCAAAACCTCCCAATAACCCTTATGTAAGGCGAAAAACTACAAATTTTCTTAAATTAGGAGAACAAGTTTCGCTGCAGCTTTTATTTTGTCCTTATTAAATTAATAGAGAGCGTATGATACAGTACGTAAAGTTAAAGGTTAATGCAATAGTGAAATCCAATTCTAGTATTTCCAGTGAAATGAACAAAAAGGGAAGATTACTGTGAATAATGCAGAGATGTTTTCAAGCACCAGAAACGTAGCTCATCGCTTAATTAAGGGCCTTATTATATAGTTAGATTTAATAACTGGATAAGTGATAGCAACAAGCCAGTCACACCCTCTGACGGCAAAGATGTTTTCTTCGTTTGTTTCCTTGAAGCAGAAAATTTGTTCCACGTTAGCAGTTTGATAATTGTCTCTTCTATAAATTCCGAATACGTTATGAAAACAAGTTATGACAATTAAAGGTTACAAAATAAACAATCTCCCTTGCTTTTCTTTCTTTTTTCTTTTTGAACTCAAATGTCTAACAAACTAATTGCAGATCTTATTTCGTGGTTATATGTTATGATAATAGAAATATACTACTTTATAATGAAAAACAAGTATAATAAAATTAAGCATTTCTATAACAAATAACATTTATTTTCTCTTACTTATATTATTATTGTTTTTCAGCTTAAGTGTGTACTTCAATGCAACTAAATGTTTGCAATAGTAGTAATGATGAATTAGATTATTTGTGTACATTAATAACTCTGTGAATTTTTGACACAAAATAATGTGTCATTTCACACAATACAGGTAAATATTAATTCTTCAAAAGCACGCCTCGGAATGGCCTCCCATTCTGCGACAGCAATTATCCTCCAACAATAGGTATTGTCAAACCCCTTTTGTAACATTTCATCTGTAAAGGCATTAATTTCTCATTAATATAGTCTACAAGTCAATTGAAACAACAGTATTTATTTTTCTAAAAATGCATTAAACAACATAATCTGGATATTAATTATTACTTCCTCTATCACTTAACTTGGAGGTAGAGAAAGTATTGCATTCCATCCATAAAATCCATACTGAGATTTCACCGAAATACATGATTTGATGTTCCCTAAATACAAAAAAATAATTGATTTTTTAGAAAAAAAGGTCTGCATGTGTGTGCGTGTGTGTATCAGTCTGTCTGTCTGTCTGTCTGTCTGTCTGTCTGTCTGTCTGTCTGTCTGTCTGTCTGTCTGTCTGTCTGTGAGTACGAGGGCGGATCGAAAAGTAAAGCACAATAATTTTTTTACAAACAAGTTTAATAGTTAAAACAAGAACAACAAAAGTTACAAATGAACTTGCACCTTTTACCAACTTTGCGACATAGTCACCAAGTTTCTCAATACATTTCTCCCACCGTGATACCAGTTACAATATGCCCTGTTCATAGAAGTCCGTTTCCTTGGAGTGTAACCATCTGCGGACTGCTGATTTCACTTCCGCATATGTCACAAAGCGTTGGCTGGCCAGGAATTTCTTCTCGAGACCAAACAGATGAAAGTCCGACGGTGCAAGGTCCGGACTCTATGGTGGATGATGGAGCACCTCCCTACCAAATTTGGTGATTTTCTGGCAAACAGCAGCAGCATCATGACAGAGAGCATTGTCAAAGAATTTTGGCATCATCAGCATTCATGTTGTGGCGTTTGTCACGAAGGGCACGACACAACTTCACCAAAGTTTTCGTGTAGGCTTCAGCAGTCACAGTGGTCCCGTGTTCAGCAAAATCCACCAATACAACACCATGCATATCCCAGAACACCATCACAAGCACTATCCTAACAGATTGAGTCACTTTGAATTTTTTCTTCACTGGGGAACCAGCATGTTTCCACTCCATACTTGCCTGCTTGGTTTCGGGCGTGTAGTGGTATGCCCACGACTTATCTCCAGTGACGATTCTTTTTAGAAAGTCATGCCCTTCTGCGGTGTACCGCGTTAGGTGATCCAAGCTCATCATTCGCTAGCCTTTGTGGTTGCCTGTCAGGTTCTTAGGCACCCAGCGAGCACTAACTTTAAGAAATTTCAAAGTTCCGTGAACAATATTGCACACTGCACTATAGGAAATGTTGAACTGTTGCAATAAGGTTCGCATTTGCACACGCCGGTCGTTCAAAATTGCCGCCTCAGTGCCTCTTACATTCTGTGGGGTTGCAGCTCTTATCGACCTCCCGGAGCGTGTTGAATCAGTAAGATTCATACGGCCCTCTAGGAAGAATGCACACCACCTGTAGACATTGCTAAGGTCTATACAATCATCGCCATACACCCACACATGTCCCTGTGAATATCACTTTGGCCCACGAATATCGAAATCCGCCTCTCTGCTCTTCACACGTGGACGACAGTAACATGCGCGCCATTTTGTTACGTAGTTCACGCTTCTATTGTTAGAGCCGCACATGAAAAAAATACCCTCTGTAGTGAAGACTTAAAATTATACCTGTGTGAAATTCCAACATTCCACCTGCAATACCAGAGAAGAAAAAAAATTGTGCGTTACTTTTCGATCCGCCCTCGTGTTTAAGTTTATTACCTTCCAAAAATGCAAAACCAACATTTTTTAAGAAAACCCCCCTTTTACAAACTATCCTTTCCGTGAAACATTTTTCGACAATTTTGATTACCCAAAAAACTAACGGTTTTGATCAAAATACCACATAGTAAAGATATTTACATGACAAATGTATACTTTAAATTTTCGGGAAGTACCCTTTGAAATTCCCTTCATTAGGAAGGCATTTTGTATAATCTTGTATAACTGGTAAACGTTAAGCGATAAACGAAAACGTGCTATACAAGAAACGTCGATCACTTTAAAACACAGGATTTATTTCGAATAACTTTTTCTGGCATTAGCCACTTCCGAGATATGCGTTGTTAATGGTTCGTCCTTTTAAGGTTCTTTCAACATTCAGCTATTTCTCTGGATTCAATTGAAACAGTATGAAATTTTAAGGGCAGTGTATAGCGTCCATTTATTAAAAATTTGACTGCCGTTATTCCCTTTGTGGCTATAACAAAATAGCTACATTACACATTTAGCTATTTCTGTAAAAGTTTATTTGGATTAAAATGAAGTAGATATAAAAATAAACTTTAATAGGGCTATTTCGTATACCCACTAATAAACGATAGAGAGTAGAGAAAGTTATGTGAATGTTTCACATCAGTTTATTTTTTTCTCTTTGTTGAGCAAGCAAAAAAGGAGTATATAAAACAGGCGGTAAATTTATTAGCGTTAAAAACTATTTAAATATAAATAACTTAGTTTTTGTTATGAAAAACCTTAGTACTATGAGTATAGTAGAAATCAGGAATATAAAACGGAACAACCTTCAACAAAAATGTTAATTTTAACTTAGAAAGAATAACAACAGAGGAATACTTAAGCGAAGAATAAATTTCTACATGTAATGGTTAAAGAATATCTCGATAGAGAACGAAGGGGACAAGAAGAGGAAAAAAATAAGAGTCTTACGAAGGAAAAAAGTTTATTTTGGGATAAGGAATAACGATATGAAGTTTCTAGTACATTAATAAGGATTATTATTATTATTAATTATTATTATCATTATTCTTATATTTTACTATATGTTAATTATTTAGTGTCATATAATAAGCATGATTTTGATTGGGAACTAGGTAAATTTTAATTTATGTGTGGTGCTATCTAAGAGCAAAGGAACAGAGACAGTTTTAAGATTCTATCTATATAAAGCTCTAGCTGTTCTGCTTCTAACATATGGGTGAGAATTGATCCCTAAATGCAACTAAGAGAAAAATCGAATCCACACAGATGAGATTTTTAAGACGAATACTTGGATATACTTCAAGAGATCATTACACAATAAAGATATAAGAGAACAATTACTATTCTATAGGTTACAATAAAAAATTTACCTTTTGAAGCAACGTATTGAAAGTATGAATCTCAGTAGAATCTCAGTACTATAAAACAAGTGTTTCTTTATACTCCACGAGATAGAAGATCAGTAGCAAGAAAGAAGACGGAGATTGCGATGGGAAGACAGTCTTTGAGGCGGAACAGACTTTAAAATCTATTGTTGAAATGGAAGACGATGAATTTAAGCATCTTCCTGTGTAAAAATATTTCCTCTCCGTTATTTTGTATCCCGCTAACCTCATTCTATCAATCCAAACTAGCTTCTAGTTTCGAGATCGCGGGCGCAAACCCGGCGGAGGGCGATGAATTTTTTTCGGGCGTAAAAATGGTCTGGTGTCGTAGATTTAAGGCATGTAAAAGAATCTCAAGCCTGATAAAGGCCTCTGAGCAAAATTTCCTATCTTTCACGCCCATATAGAATGGGACGCTAGGAACCACGGCAGTTAAATAGCGTACTAAATAAAGCTCAATTTAATTAATTTTTCATTCTGTCAATCTTTTAATTAATAATTTCTTATATGCATGCTCTCCGTGGTCTTCCTCTCTGGGCCTTTCCTTCTAAGATCTATTCCAACAATAACTGATATAGTTCATTACAGAACTTGGATATTCCACTTTTCTTATTGCTTACTTATCTAGTTCCTTATCTGATCTTCAGCATCGGGCAAAACTTCTGAAAGTATCCATCGCTATGAATTGCAATTTAGATTTATAATCTGAATGTAATATACAAATTTCTGCTCCGTAGGTTATAACGATATGAACTAATATATTTTAAATACTTCATTTAATCTTATAATTGATGTTTCTTTAAAAACTCTTTCTCTGATTTCAGTTTCAATAGGACCACAATTAGCAATTTTTATTCGTAAGTATTTCTATTCGTTACATACCTTACTAATCTCTTAATTCTTTATTCTACACAAAACTAATTTAGTTCAATTAGTTCTAATCGTCTTATGATTTTGTCCATTATTGCAAGCCTTAAAGTTAATATCATTATTATTATTATTAATATTATTATTATTGTTAAGTTGAAGCCTTGAGATTTGAAGTGAATTATTTAACTCAGGAATGAATAACATTTTCAGTTGCGCACACATTTACGTGGTTCCTGTAAGCTGGCAGGTTTCCATTGCAGTGGAAGTTTGACATTTAAATGGTGTTTCCCGAGACGTCATACTGCCCTTACCGAGAGTGTATTATGTCCGTAATTTTATTTCATCTCTTACTGGAATGCAGTCTGTTCCTATGGCATAGCTGTCAGAGCTCCTACCAGAGAGACTGGACTGCATTACCAGCCAATAGAGGAATTTTCATGAAAAATTCTGTTCCGAGTTTAAGACTATGTGTATATGACATTACTTCATTCCCATACAGAGGAAGGCAATGACAAATCACTACGTATCATTCAACGCCGCCCACGGCTATTGGAGTTCGAGACATGTTCGAGTGCCGTAACGAGATGTAAAGATTTGTGTACGAATTCCTCTATATAAAAAAAACTTCCTATCCATTTTGCAAATTTAAGACCTTCTGAAAATAAAGTATTACCTTAAGATAATGTTCTTACAAATAGAGCTTATGATTTGCAAATGAACCTGCATATTTAATTCAATAGATATTTAGTTAATGATTATACATAAATATGGAGTCGTTAAACAAGCCAGAAATAAAGTGAAATTTCTGATTGTTATTAATTATTATTATTAATAATAATAAATAAAATTGGTGTAACCAATAGCTTTTACCTTAAATTTCTGATATTCTTAATGAACACATTACATCAAAAATGCCATCAGTTCTATCCAATTAATATATGGTGTTCACAGATTTGTGAAATATATATTCTTTTAAGTATTCTTTAAAAGCTTATAGGTTTCATACTTTATATCGAGTTCCTCGAGTAGATGAGCTGCAAAAACTTAAGGTTTCTTGTTAACTCATTTTGTGTTAAAGGCTTCAGTTTGAAAAGTACGCTTCTTCTAGTGACAGGAGCCTTAATTTTGATGCAGTATTTTTAACACTTAAATAATATCAGTCTAATTATATAATATAAAATATAACAGTCCACCTAAAAACAATATGTGTATACTACAATACTATATGAAATGTATGTAACAGTCACTGCATTAATGTTTATACTATTATGTAAATGTGTAATAATGTTATTGAATATATTACGTAATTTAACAAGTAGGAGCTGTGAGTATAGAAGCCGAAATTTGCTAACAATGAGGTAAAAATTAGATAACATTGGGGAAATAATAAATTGGAAAATTTAATAATGCTACTAATAATTCTTGGAACAATACTGTAATATTTATAATGGTTTATAAATAGCCAATCAAAAACTAGAAAAAGCTCAAGTCAAATAAAAGTATTACATTATAGTAGGATTAGCTAATCAGAGTCTTGAAATATAGTAAAAGTATAAATTTAAGTGGTAGAAGCCAGACGCTAGAAGACAGCGTATCCAACCGGACGCTACTAGACAGCGTTCCCGAGCAGTTCGATACGGATTCAGTGTGAGATATAAAAATGTATTATGGCGAGAATAATATAAAGTATACATGTTAAAGATGTAACTAATAAATAATCTTACAGCTCTACAGTAGGATACATCAGTGAAGTGTTATTTTATCGTGTGAAGGAATAATAAAAGGAGTACAGTAAAAAAATTATAATTTTTGGAAGCCTTCATTATTTAGTCACACCAACCCCTGCTAAGAAATACGTGTTTCTGCAAATTACTAGTGACGCAGCCGAGGCAAATAGATATAATATTTAAATAAACATACAAATTTGATTTTTTTAAGAAGTGGGGCGAAGGCCAGCGGAAAGTGAGCGTGGGGCAAAGGCCACCTAAACTTCGTATCGTACGTGGGGCTACAATAAATCTCCTTCAATTCCATTGTTATTTTAAATTAAATTATTATAAATTATTGCTTCTTCATTAAAATATGTTAGAATACCGGGTGATTCAGAACACGACAATGATTAATATGCTGTGGGAGAGGTATATACTGATCATTCTTTGAAAGGAACCCCAAAAACCCAAATAAAGCAATATGCTTTTGTACCATGATAAGGCTTCTAATGCGATACTTGACATGTGCATCCTACTTTAAAAACCTCCATAAACTTAGGAGCAACATATAAAGCATTTAACAGCAAAAGGAGTTCAAAATATTGCGACCGAAACACTGCGCATAAAATCATAAAATATGATTCTGTGAATCAATCTCTTTGTGATCAATTTGCTTAGTAACGAAGAAGAGGTGGAAACCTAAACGTTTTTCATTCTAAATGCACTATGGGATGATCTTGTAGGTTTCATGATAGTCGAGTGCGCACTCATCCCCACAAACTAACCTTCCAGTGTCCAACCAAAAGTATTCCGGACATTTAACAAATTTTTAATTAAGATCAGTTTGCCGTTCCGCACAGCATACTAAATATTGTCGGTGTTCTTTTGATTCACCCGGTATAGAAGTATATTACTTTTGTTTAAACCGAATATTCTGTGGTTTGTTTGGAAGACTGGCTACTCTACCATTGTGCATTTTTAAACTCTCTTAATTACATTAATAAAAAAATTCGCGTATTTGAATTATAACAAACTATATTGTGCTTAATATCCTTCTGATAGCACTTGAGGCAGTATTTTTAACACTTAAATGATTCCAGTCTAATTATATAATATATAAATTCAATAACAGCTCTCCTTAAAGCAATATGTGTGTGTGCAACAAGATATAAAAAGTGTTTAAAATAACATATAAAGATTATGTAACAGTCATTGTATTAATGTTTATATTATTATGTACATGTTCAATAATGTTGTATGAATGTATTACATAATTTAATAATGTAGGAGCTGTAAGAATAATAGGTTAAATGTTGCTAACAATGAGGTAACAATGAGGTAACCTGGAAGCAATAATGAGTAAGAAAGCTTAATAATGCTACTAGTCATTATTGGAGCAACAATAATGTAAAGTTTGAGGCAGTTTATAAATAGCCAATCAACAACCAGAAAAACTTTAGTTAAATGAGGGTATTCTATTGGAGGGTATTAACCAATCAGAAATTGAAATATAGCAAAATTTAGAAATTCAGCAGTCAGTTGGTTGTAGGCAGTGTTCCTAACCGGACGTAAGATGCGTCTTCAAGAAATTTAATACGTATTTTGTGTGAGACAAAATAGTTTACGTGTTAAAAAGTGCAAGTAATCAATAAAAAAGTCTCTCCCTCACTCCCCCTCCCTCTCCCTCTCCCTCCCTCTCTATCAGTGAAGTGTTATTTAAATCGTGTCAAGCATTAATGAAAGGAGTGAAGTAAAATTATAATCTGTGTAAGCCTACATTCTTCAGTCCCACCACTCACTGCTTAGACACTCATGTCTCTATTTAAAGTATAAATACTGATGCAGCCGAGGCAAACATAAATATATAATTTTTAAAGAAACAGTCAAAATTACAAAGTTAATATTCTTAAACTTGGGGGCGAAGGCCACCGGAAACTTTTTACCAATTGTGCGGTTGCAACTACTTCAAGTGTTCGGCTCCCCAACAGTCGAAATACAATACAACTCGTACTTCAAATCGGCTTTCCATACGTGAAGCAACAACCAGCTTTACACTTACGGTTTGTTACGTTTGATAAAGGCATCGGCATCTTTAAGTTCTTATCGCTTTATTTTACACAATCACTAGGAATAATAATAATATTAATAATAATTTTATAAACCCTAGAATGTAAGTGATACTACGTTGGTTTTGCACCAAACTTCTCAAATTATGCTTTGTAAGCTTTAGAACTTTACTAACACGTTTAATCTAGTGGCACATTCTAGTTACACTGATTCATCCTATAGTTGTTAATTGGTTTACGGGTTTTTAAACTGCTATCTTCTTAACTCTCGACAGCTGAAACTCTCGACCGAAGAGAAGTTAGTGTTTCACAAACTTATTAAGTCTATCGATTGAAGAGTCTACATCACATTGTATCGACATCGTGTGGGAGCCGTGGAACTGACAGCCAACTTCAGAAACACCGCTACCGTCGGGATTATGTAAAACCACAAGCACGGCAGTGATGCATAGTTAACAGTAACACCAAAGTAATACATGTTGGAGATGAAAACAGCTATGATCGATCTAGAGATGCTCGATAAGTTCGTATAAAATTCACGATAAGCAAGATGTAAATTCAATATTCCCATAAGGGAAAGTTCCTCCGGACATTTTATTATATTCTCCTCTATCTAAAAGTAGGCAGAAGAAATCAAATATCGATATAGAAATATCTCAGGAAAGGCATGATCCGATGTTCCCTAATTTAAGAGAACGTTCAATAAAAGATTTGCTTGTATCTTGCGACTGTCTGGACAGAAGAACCCAAAATTGTTACAGCCTGCACATACTACTGATTGCATTTATTTCTACTCTACAAACTATTTAGTCTTATAAACATTATTGCATTCCTAACAAATCTTTTGTATAGATTTTAACGAAAACACACAAATAAAAAAAAGCATTTCAGATAAAAATGTCTGAGTGTGAGTGTGCGTGTATGTGTAAACGAAAAGTGGGTTAAACTTCAGTGTTTTTTTAAAGATAACACATGGAAGATTTTCAAGAGGATCCCCAATCGAAACTACTCTTTATATAAAGCATTTTTCGAAATACTTCATTTCCTCAAACACGTTTTTGGCGAGTTTGATAAAATACCATGTTATATTTACACTAAATATGTAAACTTGAATTTTCCGGGAACGTTCTGTGAAGTTCTCTTCATTTAGAAGGAATTTTGTGTAACACAGCAACATGTACTGCAAAAAACTACAGAGCACTTTAAAATACACAATTTATTTCCAATAGCCGTTTTGTGTCCTTTCAGAGATACCCGTTATTGGTTTGAAATTTCCAAGTGCTGTTGATATTCAGTTGTTTCTCACGATGAAGATTATGGAATTTCTAGGCCAACATATAGGGAACCGGTTTTTAAACATTTGTTTACCAATTCAATTTCCTCTATCTCCTTTTTATCTACAACGAGATGTGGAATGGATCTATTTCTACAGAGGTAGATAGAAAATAGGTAAAGTATTTTAATTGGTGTCAAATTGTTAAAGTTATTACACAAATACTTAGTACATGGGTCATTGACCGCGCTTGTATATTTAAGATAAAAGCAAACGAATAAGAAACAGATAAATTGCCTCTGACCTATTGAACAAATTTGATCTTGCTTTGCGCAGTTTGGCCAGGAAATTACCCAGGTTTGCCGGTAGATCCCAACATGCCAATGTCTTTTTAGCATGGAATTTGTTTACTGGTTCTTCTACTGAGAGCATTCCGCCAAAATAGTATATACTCAAACTTCATCCAAACCACAGAATGGGAGGATTCTCTTGCCAGAATCGTTATTTTCTGTACCCTACATCCCCCCACCCGTCTAAACCATGTCATTCCCGAACTTTAATTTCTTTCTAAGCTAAGTATATATGTCTTTTTAACCCAATTCAACTTTATTTTATTTTATAAGCTTAGAGAAGTTTAATTTTATAATGCATATCAATTTCCTGCCTGCTGCTACAGCGTCCGGCAGCACAACGGGCGATTTTAAAAGTTGTTTATTCTACATAAGAAATACATTTTTGGTGATTAAAATATGTGGTTCTTAACCAACATAATACGCCATTTATTCCTTGAAAATACCATACTTCAAGTGGCGACCATTTACTCGCAGACACTCTTCAAACTTCGACCTCAAGTTGTGCATACAGTGACGCAACACGTCCATAGAACGTTGGCGATTTAATGACTAATATTGGCCTTTAATGTTTCAATATTTTGCGGGCAATCTTTAAGTACAACACTCTTCAATATCCCCACAAGAAATTGAGCAGGGTCAAATCTGGTGATGTTGCTGGCCAGGTGATGTCGCCTCTACTGGAGATGATTTGATTTGGGAAAAGTCTCCTTATGGTATTCATGGGAGCCCCCGCAGTGTGACCAGTAGCCCATCTTGTTCAAACCATGAAACATAAGGGAACCGTGTAATTTCAGTAGTCAGAAAGGTTTCAATCATGTTCACACACCTGGTTGATGTCATGGTCGTTGCTTTTCCCTCATCATCCTCAAAAAAGAAAGGGCCAATTATCTCATAAGACACGCCGCACAAAACTCTTACTTTCTCACTGTACAATGGTTTCATTCATGTGATTTAACATTTTTTCATAAAATGTTACGAATAAGAGAATATCACAAGGCTTTAGTGTGTTCACTACCTGAAGCGTGTAGGGATGAAAACGAAAACCTAAGTGTAATATTCTTCTTACAGTCCTCTCGAATAAATTCATTGCAGGAGAGTGCCTCACCGCGGAGAGCATTGGACTTCTGCTCACAGCAACTCTTCGCGCATCAATATTTTCTGGTGTACACTAAGTCCTGCTATCTGGAGGCTTCTTCAAAGTTCTTAACCCATATGGGGAAGGGATCATGGCGTCCTAATTAAAATGACACAGAAATTTGCGTTTTGTGGCCCTCATAACTATAGTTTTTGCGTAATTTTTTCACTGCAAAAGCACGTTAACTCTCCACTGATCCACGTTTATTGTATGTCATTGTCATTAGTAACTGAACACTTACCAGCTTTCAGTTTATTCATTGAGCTATAAGAGAAAACACACATAAAATAGCTGGTTCCTCTGCCGTACCCTGTATTACTTTCTCTACAATGTATAGCAAGTAGGGGAAGTACTGCATTCCACCCAAAAATTAGATACCGAGATTTCACCGGAAATACATGTTTTGAGGCACCCTGAATCCAAAAAATTCATTTTTAGAACAAACTGTGTGTGTGTGTGTGGGTGTGTTTGTGTATATATGGTGTGTGTGAACAGCGTAACTCAAAAACGAAATGTTGGATAAATACAAACTTGGTATATAGGTTGAGTATCTTTCAAAGATGCGACACGAAGATTTTTAAGAAAATCCCCCACCCCAGAATACCCTTTACATGAACATTTTTGAAAATTTTGATTTTCTCAAAAATAGCTCTAGTGTTTAAAATATGTTTAAAATACTTTTATGACAAATGAAATGCATACAATGAATTTTCTGAAATGTCCCCAAAAGTCCTCTTTATTGTGAACGACTTTTGCATAACTGGAAAACCGTAAGAAAGAGACAAGTTTACTACACAAAAAATGCAGATCTCGATTTATGCCTCTTTTTTTGAGTTAACTATTTTCGAGATATTTCTTATTTTTTTGAATTTTCCAAATACTTACTTTTTCTCAAATGGGAATTCCTTATTCGTTTTTTTTATGTCCTGGTCATACAAAGAGAATGGAATGCTCCACATAACAACCAGCTCTTAAAAGATTTGGCTATCGCTTAAAGCCTACTATATTCCCCTTGTACCAAGAAAATTAGGAATAAGATAGTTTCTGCAAATGTTTATATCGATTAACATGAAGTAGATGGAGAATAAAAGTATGTAAGAATAGTTTGTACACGAATAGAGAAAATCTTGCGAGTGTAACATATATTTTTTAGTCCTCTTTTGATAACTTTCCATATGTTTGTCATTTATTTTACCTCTTAGCCATATTGATCTCATTTATTCTCCTGAAATCTCTTTCCAAACCAGTTGCCCAAATCTTCGGACAAAAGTTTACTTGCTACTATTAACATTTGGAGCATAGTGTGTGGAATTAACTCGCTGTATCAGCATCAGCCAGTACTTCATTGCAAAACAAGGTTTCGTAAGAATGGCTTGAAGAAACTATATAAAATAAATAAGAGAAATTCACGAGAATGTAACAATTTTAACATCTGTTCGATTGACTTCAACAGAAAAGAACGCTCACTTGCTACGGTAAACTGCGAGTCTAAAAAGCCCTCCTGCGCTGACCAGAAACCACAGGTTGGGGATAAAACCGCAGGAAGGTATCACTCACCATCTATGGTACCTTTTTGCAGCGTGGGCACAAGTTGATTAACCTATGAAAATAAACACAAGCCTTGGAACAAAGGAAGAGCGGAATGCGCTGTTCGGATTTTAAAGCACCCAACGCGTGCACTAGCGGTCTTTAAAAAGCAAGACCCCGTATTCTGCATTTATGTAAATTGAACTGTCAGCTGTTTTCCTTGGTTCTTTTTAGTTTGTGGCACCGTATATACTGGTATTATTCATTCGGTTTCTTGCGCCGAAATCCACTTCTGTGTAATGCTTAGACCGTTCTAAAGCATTAGTTCTGCCAGCCTTTTATTTTGTGTTATCTGAATATGCATAAGAAATATCCGTAACTTCTTTTTTAACTCTGTAGGTCTTCGTTTAATTATATCTTCATTTCTAAGCCATCTCTACAAAGACATTGGGATAAAAAAGCATGGGGGCGTCAATTACTTCATCAGTAGCAGCACGGTTTAAGCTGTTGGCTTGTTCCGGCCTCAAAGAATGACGAATTGATCCATCCACCACTTCGACGGATGCCCTCGTAGCCTCTCGTTTGTAGGTTGTATACTAAGGTTTTTTGGGAAGTTGGTGGTCTTTTATCTCTAAAAGTGTACTCATAATACAGGTTTTTATATTTATTATTTTCTAATTGTCTTTATTTTTGTTTTTGTATGTCCTTTGATAGTCTGCCACCGTTCGCAAAATCTCATCTCTGCGGACTCTTATTTGTTTGCTGTTTTTGTTTTTCGAAGTCCAGGATCCACATCCTTGAGAGAGAGATGAGACAGCTGGTAGTTTATAAAATTTTAGGATTGCTTCTGTATAGCTTCGTTTACAAAAAATCTTTATTATTCCACATACATAATTGAATCGTTTGTTGTATTTTTACATCTTCTTTTATGTTTTCAATTTCAATACTAAATAATTAAAGTTTTGTACCCATTCTATCATATTATTATTCATTGGCTTATGATGCAGTTTTACCTTTAAAAGTTAATATTTTCGTAAATTATTTAGTTTCCAAATAGTACAATGCAATTTACAGTTTTTTCCATAAACGTGAGTTCCCTTTCTGCTTAAAACGAACAACGAATCTAAGTCCTTTTGAAATTCCTAATAAAGAAAATCTTAAGGTTTCATAATTTCTGTTTGTGTCCTTAATGGTTTTAAATCTACGTATATATACGTTTGTTATATCAAATTCCAACTTACTAAGGAGCACATTGTTAAACAGACCATGTCTGACGAAACGAGCAACTAAGTACATTGCAAGAAGATCAAGAATTTTAAGTACACAATTTCCCTTTGGAACCTTCCAGTATAGAAACAAGCTTTGAGAAACACCAACAGCTAATCATTACAAGCGGTGGGAGTTTGGTAGTTTCGAAGAAATAGTCGCAAAAGAGAAGAAAAGAGAAGTTCGTGGTGAACTAAGAAGTAAAGAACTGCTAACATAATCGGCGATTTTCACACATTTTAGAATGTAGTATTTATAGAAGATTTTGTTTTAGAGTTATGCTGTTCACAACACAGGCAAACTGATATTTTTTCTAAAAATATTTATTCAGGGGTAGAGGTAGAGTGATTCAAAGTAGGAAACCTCGTGTACTGCGATCTATTGCGGCTACCATCCCCAAGAGGAAGGAATGAGGAACCACAGGAGGCTACAGGCCGTTGGCAGAAAGCCACAGAGACGCACGGAAGTGCCTAACATATCCATGCTCGCAGACCCGTCCCACTGTTGTAACCGTCTAGAGGGGGGGGCGAAGAACGACCCACCACAAGCAGGCCTCTGGTATCCACGGGTAATACTCTTTCCATTGAACATGCATTCGCACCATCTATCCGGCACCGCCATAAACCACGAAAGCTAGAAGCACACCTGAAAGATAAGTAAACTGAAGTTTTATATTTGTATATGTTTGTATTTGTTAGCCCCCACGTTTGGGAGGCAATTTGCAATGGTAAATTTATAATGTTATTTGTGTATGTGTGTTTACTTCACGTGGTGAAGCCATTTTTTTGATGTGATTCTTTCTTAGGTTTGTAGCTCCATCTGGTGTTAGCAATTTGCGGTAGTATTAGTGTTTGTTTGAAAGAATGCGACTGTTATTTTATTTAATTTTTGTTTACTGTCCTCCGGCTAGCTATGATCTTTTTGGTCGAGCACATCTCTTTATACAGGTTGTGTAAACGGAAAGGAGTCTTTTATCCAAAGATAACACTGATGAAAGAATTTGTTTTACACTTTTATTGTCGAACACATTCACTATCACATTTACATATTGATCTAGACACTCGCCAAACTGAAACTGTTATAACAACTTCTTACTGATCACTTTTAATTCACGTACTTCAACCTTTTGTATAATTAACTTTACAACACTTGAGAATTTTCCTAACTCTGCTAGGCGTAACTTGCGAATCGATAGCCGACGTATACTTTACAAATATTTCTACTGGATTGAGGGCGACGCGTAGCATACAAATATTTTCGACGAACTGACGGACTGAAGACTTTACCTCTAACCTAGCCCTATTTATACTCATACACCCCGATATGCCTAAAGATTATAACTGAGCTGCTATTGGCTAATAAAACGCGCCAACATTAGCGTCTATTTTTATATCCAATGAAAATTATGAATACATATGCTCTATGGACAATGTTCCAGCAAATTCTACAGAAAAACGCGCCACTACGTAACTTCCTCGTCTCTAATAATGATAAACAGCTCACCCCCTCGCTGCATTATTGCACGCTATTATTGTCAGTTTCAGTAAGGCAGTATAAACCCACTTCTCAACAATAATTACAATCAACAAACATCTCAAATCAATGTCACATAAAAATGCATATTCATACTATAATCATTCTTTACATTTAAGTAATTTGTGATACAAATTACTGCATCAAAACAAAATGAAAGAGAAATTATGGAAAGGAAATGGTGGTAGAGAAGAAACCACCCCAAACCGAGTGGAAAGGCTCAGGCGGTTGCGTCTGTGCCCCGCATTTCGGAGGTCATGGGTTCGATTCCCGCTTTCTACCTTCCTGATCCATGTGTTGTAGGGGGTTTCCCCTGGTCACTAGACGAACTCTAGGAAGGGTCATTGTCTTCTCCGAAATTCTCTCTCCCTCATTCCCTCTTATTTCATCTCCCTCTTTGCACGTTACAGGTTGACTTAGGGGCTGTGTGTTGGACGACCGCGGACGGATGTTGCAAATGGTTTGCCTGTTGGAATATCTTCTCGGCCTCACCGGTTGAAGGCCGGTCGAGCCTCCGGTGGCTTGGGAGGGCTGCCTTAAGCGCTCACGGGCTGGGTGTTAAGTCTGTAACTCTTTGTGACCTCTGCGTGTCTCGTCGGTCTGCGTTGGCCACTCCTGTAGCCGATACATCACCTGCGGTTCTTCATCTCATCCGTGCCTCCCGGGGGCGTATGTACAAAAGATACCTTGCGGGTCGTGGTGCTAGGTGTCCCATCGGTAGCGTAATCCTAATCCTAACCATCCCAGCATTCACCTGCCCACCAGGAAAAACCCATGGATCGCAATGGGCGAGCGTCAGGAATCGCCCCAGACCTTCCGAACGCAGCCGGACACCTTACCGCCCTGCCACCTCAGTTGGTTTATTCATGGGTTCTTAAAAACTGCATATACAGTGAAACCTCGACATAGAATTTTCGGATGGACTGCAATACTTGCTTCTACCTAACATATTCAGGAGGCAGAAAAATTAAATGTTGGTCAGATTTAAGATTTGCGACTACATCACAGACTGGGCGATTACACCCAAAACACTGCGTTGTATCACCTTCCATTGTGATGTATCACTCAAAAAACGTTAATTGACCTGCCATAATCATGTGTAACTTCTTTTTGAACGCTTCCTTAGCTATTGTTAATGATAGAACACTCATATTCGCGCATGAAGTTTGTCGGTTCTTTGTAGTACGTAGAATTCTTCTTGAAAACATAGTCTCTTACAAGTGCAAAACGCTTGATAATGGAGGACCGTGCTACCGGCAACTGCAAAAAGAAAGTGGGAAATGGAGCACCACTTACAGTGCTTGCACCGGAAAAAGTGGGAGAAGTGCATGACTCGGTATGTGGCAAAGAGCAAAATCCAGGAGTAAGTCCAGGAATGCGGAAAACATATTATTCAGGACTCACTCCGGCGGATTAGGGCTTAGAAGTAGAGCTATTCAAGTGATGCTATGTAACTCAACCGAGTAATACCTCAGCGTAAACTGAGATATAGGTTAAAACGGTTATGAAAAAAACTCTGTTATATTCACATGACTTTCTCTGCACTCTAGCTCTTATTAGTGTGTATACAAATTATTCCGGTAATTCTGCATTACAAATTTGTTATTAATATAAAGGGAATAGCGATTGTCAAATGTTTAAAACTGGACACAATGTATAGCCTTATAATACCATGCTCTTTGTGTGCAATCACGAGAAACAACTGAATATTGAAAGGAGTTGAAAAATATGACAAAATGTTGAGAAATTCTAGGCATTAATAATTTATACCTTGGAAATGTCTGATGCCCATAAAGGTTATTTGAAATAAAATGTGTGTTTTAAGAGGATCTACATTTTTTGTGTTGTACGTTTTCGTCTAACACTTAACGTTTGCCAGATATGTACGATTATTACACAAAAATTCTTCCGAATGAAGTGGACTTCATAGGCTATTTCCATAAAATTCAGGATATATACCTTATTTGTAACAATTATATCTAATATGGTATTTTCATCAAATTCGTTGGGGCCATTATATGGAAAATAATATATTCGAAACACATTCCATGTAAAGGTTGGTTTGGCTGGCGGGAGTTTCACGAAATCTTCGTGTCGTGTCCTTTGAAGACTGAACCCAAATACCACGTTTGGTATTCACCCTACTTTTCGTTCTTTAGTTATACTGTTTACACACACACACACACGCACACACACACACGCACACAACACACCTTTTTCTAAAAAATGTTTTAATTCCGAGCCTTAAAACATGTATTTCCGGTGAAATATCGGTATCGAAGTTTTCGGTGGAATGCAATACCTTCTCTACCTACTATATACGTGGAAGAGAAGGTAAAAAGGACGTGTAATGTACGTGATTAAATGAGTATTAGTGAATTAATTTTAATAAAAAATGTATAATGTTTCGGTAACAAGAACATCTGTACAGTTTTTAGCGATTAGTAGTTTAGAGAAAAATCTGATGTGTGATGTGCTGCTTCAGAGGAATCTCGCTTCTCGCTGTTCCACAAACCATTTATACAAATGCTTATTATTCTATCCAATTCTTGTTATTAGTGTTAAATCCTCATTACATATTTATACATTTCGCGAAAGTATAAGAAGAATAAAGTAAACAAAAGCGATAGTCGTGTATTTTAAACCTGGGTCGCTATATGATGGCTTTGAAATTTCGTTCTTTTCAAGACCAGGAAAACAATTTACAGTTGATAAAGAGATAAAGTAAATTCAAACCAATAAGAAAGAATATCTCTAAAATAGTTAACTCCAAAAAAATTGTAATTGTCAAAGTGTGTCCTTTGATGAAATCTGCACTTTTGTGTAGTAAGAATTTGTCTAGTTCTTACGGTCCAGATATAAAAAGCAATTATTGCCTATTTACAGAAAAAAATATACATTGTTTTGTGATGTAAGTTTCTTAAACATTAACTTTGTCTTTTTATTAAATCGGTAGTGCCATTTTTTATAAAATCAAAAATTATACATTTTCTATTTATAGGGTAGCTGATAATGTGTCCTTAAAGACGCTGAACTTCAGTACAAGTTTGGTGTTTTTCGTTTTTGATATATGCTGTTCATGAGCAACTTTTTCTAAAAATGGGTCCTCTAAACGCATATATACGATGAAAGCTCGGTAATAAATTATTTAGTATTTTTTCTTCCTAATATAGACAGGTAAAGGAGAAATTAAAACTGCAATTTCATTTTTCACCGCATTTATTTACTGCATTCATAACAAATATTGAAGAGTATATCAAAGGAAAAAAATCCTTATTATTTCATAAAAGTCGCCGTTCTAAAACGAACTTAACTAGTTTATGCGATTTTTAACGTATTTAAAATTAAATCCAAATTTTACAATTCTTTTTACCAGGGGGTTCAACAAGGTGCAGTTTATCGCCTATTTAATTAATATACCTAATCTTATAAATACTGACACTAAACTTTGTGTCTTATCTCTCGATTGACGAAACTACGCAGCGGCTTCATTTATCTTGCATTTATTTTGAAATAACATTCTTCCTCAGCAGTATTACCTATCGACATTCAACACTTGTTTATTTCAACAGGAACAGTCTGTGAAAGAAAATATTAGAGCTGTAATACCGTTACACACGTGACAGAAGGATTCAAAGACGATTTTAAATTTGTTAAAATCGCTAGGAATTTCACTCAGATTTGTTTATTGTACCATTAAAATGTTCAACCATCTTTCTAGTGTTGATGATAAACCAAGATCTGACCGTCCTCACTGGGTTCGAACCTCTGATATATAAAGTTTGGGAACATGTCAGAGGAAATCATATTATGAAACAAAAAAGGAAAAACTAATGACGCAGCAGCTTCAAATGCCAATAATGAATGTCTCTAGGCTATTAAATCAAGACCTAGGACTTCGGACTTACCGCCGATGCACAGGACACGTCCTCAACACCCGTTTTAAGAAAATTAGATTGGAGAGATCACGTAACCTCCTTAGATGGCACGCCAAAAATCAACGTCGGAGAATCCTTTTTTCAGACAAAAGTTTCATAATAGCTCACAAATTCGACAAACAGAACGACAGAGTGTATGCTTGGAGTCGTGAGGAATCCCGCCAGGTTGCTCCTCGGGTTCTCGTGGCCATCATCCAACTTCCGTGATGGTTTAATTGGGAGTCTCGTACAAAGGGGCAACCTATGTTAATTTCTGCGAAAAGGGGGTCAGGACCATTGACAATGTGTATATAGAGGAAGTCCTGAAACCTCTTAACCAAGTTCGCCGGTGATCACTGGATCTATCAACAGGAAGCACTTCGGCCCTGAACTGGAAGACTCAGCAATGGCTCAATCAAAAGGTTCCAGATTTCATCAGTCACATGGATTGCCATCGTCAAGTCCAGTCAACCGTGGGACATTTTGAAGATCAAGACTAGCTCTTCAAGTCACAGCAATCTTGAGAGTCCAAAAAGATCGCTGAGACGAACTTTAGATGACTGGTCAAGGCATTTAAAGGCTTGTGTGGAGGCTAAAGGTGGACATTTTAAGACATATGAGAATTTCAGTAAAAAAAGTAGGCAATGGCATTCCACGGCAAATTTTCAGTAAGAACAAATATTTTAATTGAACATAATATCATTGAACTAGTGAGAGTTTTAAATTTCTTAGGTACGATTTAAGTTAGGAAATAATCAAAATATAAATCAGAAAGTAACTAGATTTCAAGCACTATGTGGCACAATTAAAAGAACATTGAAAGGGGAAACAAGAAGAGATACACAATTAAAATGTTATTTTGTCATGACGCTTCCTGTCTTACTATACGTTAGTGAGACATAGGCGCTAAGAAATAGTCTTCAGTAAATTACAAACAGCCAAAATGTGTTTCCTGAGATCTGTTAAAAGGCTGTAAAAGAGAAGACCAATTTAGAAACTATGATATTAGAAAGGAATTAACCATTGAATACACTACAGAAACGTTAATCAAATATAGAGAAAACTGGCTTAGACATTTAGAAAGAATGAACCTGAAAGAATTCCCAAACAAATAATGGAATATAAACCAAGAGGATGGAGTCTTAGGAAGACCTATGAAACGCTGGATTGATGCGAGCCCGGAACAGGCAGTAGTCTAATCCTTGATTGAAGGAGGAGACAAATGGTTATGCCTAAAGATGAGGTTTATAAAATAGCCGTAAGAATTTTTTTCTTTGTGATATTGTCTTTGTTATTCCGTTAAGACTACGAAAATGCCCAAGTCTTGCTCATTAAGAAGGTACAGATGTCACAAATTTCAAACTACCCTTTCCTCTAAATAACTAAGTGTATGAAATACTGACAAGGAAATACTTTACGCTTTATGGTACTAACTTTAATGTTGCATAATGAACTCTAAATTTCTACATATTTAAGGGTATCTTTTCCCGCTGCGAGAGAAACAACCTGTCAAAGAGGTGATAACCCAAAACAAGCATGGTGCTATTTTTTTGACTGAACAGACTAATATCATTCCGAAGGAACAGCGAGTTTGGCTTTTCTGGTATAAACCGTTAATCGAAGGAACAAATTACTGTATAGCATCTTTATTGTTTATATCCTAAAACATCCCCCCATTACAATAAATGCACCAATAATCGTTCTTCATTACTTGTGTATATTTTAACGGTTGTAGCTTTACAAGAATGTGATACATATAATTTTATACCTTTCGATATATTCAAGCCAAAATTTAAGTAAATCCATTAAATTGGTCATAGGATTCTTGAGTCATTTCCCGGATATGGGTGGATAATGCAATTAACGCGGACTCGCGCATACGTCTTTGCTAGCTAAAGGACTAGTCAACGTAAGAGTTTTTTGTCGGCTTGCAATCGGCCTATCACTTGCCTGACAGGACTCTGTACCAATCAGCTCCTCAAAATTTATTTTGTGCCAATTTACAACTTCTACATAGGCCCGTATATTAAATTGAGTTTTATTTATGGACGCTCTTTAACTGCTGTGGTCCTTAGCGTCCCATTGTAAATTTTCTTCAAAAGCCTCTTTTTCAGGCTTGAGGTTCCGACACGAGACCATCGGCTTTATTTCCTTTCCGAAAGAAGCCATGCTAAGGATTTTTACGCCCAAAAAATCCATTGCCCTCCGCCGGGTTTTGAAACCTTGGGAACTAGAGGCTAGCATGGTAACCACTACACCACGGAGGACGACAGGTAGGCCGTGCGCGTGACGAAATGGAACATCGATTTTCTCCGTCTACCAGGTAAAACCCCCAAGAAAAGTAGATTTATTACTAAACATAGTAAAGCCTCTCTTGCAATCAGAATTACACGTCTGCTAATAGTGTGACCCTTTCACCACCTTTACAGCTATCGACATTACCTCTGGCATAGGCGCTGGTTTGGGCTAAATGACCTTTACGTCACATCTGATGGAGCTACAAAGGACGTACATGACAAAATAGTCAAAATGGAGGCGACGTCACTCATCATGTTATAATATTTAGCTGAATTGAGTTTAGTGCAGCTTAATTGTTTTACATGTACATGAATCTTATTGCAGACAACTTAAACTGTAGAAACAATTATAAATTCTAACGGTTGTTGCTTTTAGACAATCGATTAGTGATAAAATTGAATAAAGAAAGCATTAACAAACTGCACTATAGTTGTTAACCTCATTTTCTGTAGACGTTTTTAAAGATATTTTCGGAATAAAATTTTTATTTTAAAAGCATGAATTATTTATGTTTTCATATGATACTGCTTGCCTATGAAACTCTTAAGTACCTAAATTTACATTTTATTAAAAAAACAATAAAAAATTGACCACTATATCATGTTTGAATGTAGGTGTAAGTACATAAATTATAGTTATACTTAATTTAGTTACCAATACTATTTTAAGGGATATTCACTATTACTAATGAAGCATTTTGCCCTATGTTTGTATCTGTTTCACGGGAGAAAATGAGTATTTGGTATCAGTTACATTACAACCGCCGCAGGGCAAACAACGACAACTAGTGTGTAGGTTTTCTTTATTATACCTGTTTATATTTTATTGTATATACCTTATATACTAATCTATTTGTTCCGAAGTTGTACCTGGAGATGCAAGATCTGAAGATCGTTTTATATATATGGTAGACGTGCTTAAGTCACATAAAAGTTATTTCATACAGATTTAACTTACTGAAATTAAACATGATCAATATTTATTTCAGACACCTTTGTCGAGCCATCCGTTGAGGCCGTAGAAAGTTCATAAGCATTTGTTACAATCGTTACAGATGCTTAAAAAATGCAAATTTTCGTATGTTGCAGGTCTCTTTAGAGGTATAAAACAATTTCCTGAAAAGTTCGGAAACCTAGAGATGGACTACATTTGGGTGCCAGATCAGGGAGTGAATGGAGATTTTGCTCGTAGTATATTGTGACCTTTTCCTGTTTTCAACCGTCATTTCTCACTGTCATTTATTATCTGGTTCGGCTTTTACTGGGACTTCACTTAGTTAACACTGTCACTTCGCTAATGTGAGCTACTTCAATTTCTCTGTCACTTCATCTTCTTCGTGACGTAGAAGTCGAACAGAAGACTTTTACAATCTTTCGCTCCGCAGTACTACTCGTGCACGTCACGGCAGTCGTGAACAACTCGCTCGGAGAACCGCAATTAATATCGCAGCAGAAACGTGCTGGCCAACTCACTCACTAAGCGACTTAAATGATTGACTCTCGCGAGAACGCTCGCTTCTATACACAATGGACACTTCCACAGAACATTCTAAAAATATATGGACAGACTTTCTAGAGGTGGGAGGAAAGAAACTTGTAGACGAATTTGGTTATCTGCCTATAGCGCTTCTGGTATTTACGCCGGGCGAGAGCGCGACTTCTCTTTTTCTCCGATTGTCTGACACCGACCTCCCGATAACCTTGTGCCATAGCCGCTACATCGTAATATCAAAATAGGGACAAAACTCCTATGACAGGGGCTCGCTGCCTTGGCAGATGATAAAAATGACTGATCAAAATGGTACGAGAAACTGTCCCATTTGCACGGAGTAGTAGTCTTGGGTGCATATCTTGGCAATCTATATGGCTACAAAGGAATGGAATAGGAAATATTTTCCACGATCTTTTACCACTTCAAATAGATCGTTGAGGTGGGCGAGATTTTGAACTTTCTCAAAAATGGTTCTAACGATTTTGATTAAAATAACTTATATTCAAAGGTATTTAC
The DNA here is from genome assembly GCA_030765065.1 of Deroplatys truncata. NCBI lineage: Eukaryota > Metazoa > Arthropoda > Insecta > Mantodea > Mantidae > Deroplatys > Deroplatys truncata. Next base: position 114,309,703 of record CM060986.1, read on the forward strand.
AGGACAAATAAAATGCATATCCTTAATTTTCTGAGAATAACCTGTGATGTCCTCTTTATTCGAAAGCAGTTTTGTATAATGTTGTATAACTGGTAAAAGTTAAGCAACAGATGAAAACGCACTCAACAAATGTGTAGAGGCTCTTTAAAACCCACAGTTTATTTCATATAACTTTCTCGCGGTTGCATAAAAAAGTGTGGAGTTTTAAGTTCAATACATAGCGCCCAGTTCTTAAACATTTGATTGTTCGTACTCGCTTTGCATTTATAACAAAATGTGTAATGTGTCTACTTCTGCAAAGGCTCATCTCGATAAAAATGTAGTAGAGAAATAAGCTTTAGTAGGAATAGCTTTATACCCATTATTAAATGACACACGGTAGAGAAAGTCATGTGAATGTAATTTATAAAAGCACCTACTGGCTCTGTGATTAATATGGATCAGTGCATGTATATCCTACTTTAATTTAAACAAAGCACTCAAACTCACCTGCTAGGTAAGAAAGGCATTTAATTTTCTCCAGTGAAGACATTAGTTAATCCAGAATGCGGATCCTGATATTCTTAAGCAATGCTTTAGAAACCCCAACGAATAAGATAGGCAGAAAGCAATAAAATGTTCTCATGCATGTATATAAATCAGGAAGAGAGAAAAGGGAAGAATACTGCCGAAGGGAGCGCGTACAGTCAACATTAACGCTACAGTGAGGAAATTTAATGTATTTCGTACGTATTGACAAAGTTACTGAATCTCTTTACTCCTGCTTCTTGCCTTTTAAGAAGATTAATTTTCAAAACTTGAATCGTCTCAGGGTATATAATAATATTGTTTCTAAAACTTCAATATTCCCGCTGAGCAAGCGGTTCTTTGGCGAAGTCAAAACGAAGGATTTAAGCTCCAAGCATCTCTGCGTAAGCTTCCAAGAAATAACTCGAAAAATTAAAAAGAAATTATTCAGTTTTGTCAACTAGAAAAATGCAGATTACACATTGCTGAAGAACTGAGAACGGCATATGAACTTTGTAATGATAGTATCCCTTGAAAAAAGTGTAGAAAATATACAGGTAATTTGACATTTGTAATGTGTTATCCCTACCTCCATGATGTGTCCAATCTCACATTCCGGAGGGTCCTAATTCCTATCTCAGTTATCAGAGTTACTAGAATAATGATTCCTCCAACGTTTTAACTTATCAAGGAGGAGTTACAAAAACATTAATGAATTGTTTTTGAATTACAGCCCAATGCTTTGAATTGCTTCTGTTCTTTGAAACCCAGTTAATTGTTTTGTACATTTTACTTCAACTCCTGTCAAAATAAATTCCTGAAGATAAATGTTAGCCTCCTGATGGGAACAAATACATAGTAATTATTTAAAAGCAACTTAAATCGATAGTTTTGAAAATTTACATTACAGAGAACGCCCAAGAGAATTAGGTCTACGGACAAATTGAAGCCAAAGGTTCATGGTTTTCAGTAGCTGACTAGCATCGTTTAATCTTACACGTAAACCACATGTCCCATTAACCTTTGTATCCAAATTGTCTATAGATTAAAATAATTTCAATACAAGGCAAACGATATTGAGATTCACTGTCAAAGCAACTCCCCGAAGCACTGGATTGAAAAAAATGTCTGATGTGATACATTCACATGACTTTCTCCACCATCCATCGTTTATTAGTTGGTGTATAAATTATACTTACTCAAGTTTATTCTTCTATCTACTACATTTTAATCCAAATAAATCTTTGCAATCACACATTTCGTTGTAGATATAAACAGAACAGCGATAGTCGAATATTTAAGAACTGAACGACCGAGCGGGAAGGCTCAGGCGGTAACGTCTGTGGCCCCATTCGGGAGGTTCCGATTCAAAACCCGTGGGCGACCAATCCGAGGTTTATTCCTGGTTTCCCTCAGCCGCTAAGGTAAATACGGTATTGTATATTTAATACCACGGCACAAAGATCCAACTTAAGCCTAAAACAATAGTAAACACGAAAAATAGGTGGTAATAGCGAATGCTGTGCCATCCATCCACAGACAATGAAATCAGGTACGAAGCAGAATATCTGGTTGCTCTGCACTGAGGTCTATGTGGACACGTGACGAAGCAAGATGGTAGGGTTACAGGGATGAGACGTAGAAGGTTAACTGTCTTTCTGTGTGAAAGCAGCAGGTAGACTGGAGGCACCCTAATGCGGCACAAAGCAGAATAGCCAGTTGCTATAAACTAGGCTATCTGTGGATACGTGACGAAGCGAGTGGCTACAGGGATGAGACCTAGAATATTGAATGTTGACAGGTCTTAAAGAAAACAAGTAATGAACAATTCTAACCATTAATAACGGGTAATTCAAAAATGGTTTGATAGAAAAATATCTTATTTTAAACAAAGTGTGTGTTTTAAAGATATACAACCTTCTTGTGTAGTACGTTTTCGTCTATCGCTTAACGTTTACCAATTATACAAGATTATACAAAATTATACAAAATTCCTTCCAAATAAAGTGGACTTCACAAACTATTCCTATAAAATTTAAAATAAACATTTTATTTGTCGTGTAAATATATTTAATATGCCATATTTCAATCAAATTCGTTAATTTCTTTTAAAAAATAAAACGTTTCGTATAATTCTGCATGTAAAGGGTAATTTGGTGTGAGACGTTCTTGAAAATCTTCGTGTCCCATTTCTGGAAGATGCTAAAGTTAAATACCAAGTTTGGTGTTGATCCGACTACTCGTTTTTCGTTATATTGCAGACACATACAGACACAGTTACACTCACGCGTAATTGTTTCTTAAAATGCCTTTTTTGTATTCTAGAGGAATTCTATGTATTTCTGGTGAAATCTCGGTATCGAATTTTGGTTAGAATACAATACCTTACTATCCCATACTCTCTTTTCAAGTTAATGGACAAACCAGATACATAACGGAGTAGTCAATGTGGTAGTTATGGGTTGAATAATCCCAGCTCTTCCAGACATAAAATAACAAGTATTGGTATAAGAATGTCAAGGTTTAAATTAAAATTTTGGTTATTTTACATTTCCGTTAATTTTACAATGAAAAAAATGAATTTTAACCCCCATGACATGCATTATAGCTGCAGTGTGTTATGTTGACAGTAGGAATGTAAGTATTTTCTACCTATATCTGTTATTTTAGAAGAATTCATGCGATACCTAAATCTAGTTAACGGAAACTTTTGTAAGAATTCAACAGTCCTTATTGCGTTGGTTTTAATTGTATTCCCTCTTAAGTAAAAATATCAGGCATATTATAAGAGTTAATTTTATATACAGGACAAAGTAGTTTTATTGTATATAAAACTAGTATAATACATATAATAGCACTGTCTCCGAGATTGGGTGGTCAGTATGCGATTACATATAAGATGAGTTGTGTAATAACTATTATTTTATATTTGTCCAAGTCTGCTGATGTCCTCATAAGCGAACGTTCTTTAAACAGGAATGTGCATCATGACGGGATGAATGAAATCCATTGCAGGTTGTAAAACAATTTAACCTTTAGAAGTGCTACAGCTGTGCTCTTAGGAAAGAAACAAGTTCGATGCACGTGGGACCGACTTATACAGGCCATCCGATTAGAACTTGTGTCTGGCGTGGTTTAATCCACGGGAGACAGCGGCTTGGAAAGTTGTGCAGGATAAAATCCTCAGGGAAACGCTGACCTATGCAAGAAATCAATTTCGAATCTCTTTCTGAAGCCAGGAAATGTCAAAACATTTCCAAAGACCATATAGGACAATGATTAGCTCTACTGAGCTGTTTAAAACTACCATATGTTCACCACAGATATGCTTTAAACAATTTTATCTATTAGGAATCAATGTCTATAAGAAATTATTAGGAAAAAACAAGCAACAACAGGTATTGGAGAAACAATCAAAATACAGAAACGCAAATTTTGGTTTTAACTAGTACGCTGAGTATTCTCATATTTGAGTACATGCAGAAGCAAGGAGGAACCAAAGGCGAAGAACCATAATATAAAATATTTGATGTAACACACTCGCACGACCTTCTCAGATGCTTACCATTTTGCAGTTATCCTTCACATGTTACATTCTTCAGTGGAAAAACGGAGATTTCCAACGAATACTTTGAAAACGACTGGTCTTATTATTTAAAGAGAACTGCTTTTTTTTTCTAACAGGTCATAATTTGTCTATTATAGTTCCTAAGGACGCAGAGGACTTCAAATGATGTAGAGGAAATAGCTGGAGTAGTAATGTAGTACGCTACTTCCCTAGTGTAAGGAGCAGAGAATGACTGACAAGGTAACGGAGTAGGAAACCTGGACCCAAAGCGGATCTTTTATGGCCAACACCCCCAGGAGGAACGTTTGGGGTGAAGGGACCGTAAACAGGCAGGTCACAGAGATGCGCAGAAGTCTCTTACGATTCCAAGTTTGAAGACTTGATCACACCATCGAGCTGCTCAGAGAGGGCTTCCTTCCGGCGGAGAACTCGATCCACCTGAGACAGCTGTCAGGACCGAGAGTATTCCAATGTACAGACAACTGCGCCATCTGCAAATAGCGACTGACAATGTACAGCCTCAAAACTCACCTGAAAATAAAAGGGGAAACGAATGGAGATGAAATTAAGGTACAGGAAATTTGTGGTAGAGCAGGAACCACCCCAGCATTCGCCTACCAACCCAGAGAAACCACGAAAAGAATCATTGTTAGAGTTGCCGCCCGACAAAAGTCGAACTTGGGACCTCCCGAATTACAGCCTCACACGTTACCGTGAGCCATATCGCTCGTTGGCAACAGAAAAAGTAAAAGCACCACCGATACACACTTTAAACACATTCATGCATTCTTCTAACCTCAGAAGTTCTAAACGTTCTGCTGTGTATGCTGTAAGAGATCAAGAGATTATTGCAGTACTTGGCTGCATTATGGGCTCAGGCTAGCTTTTATCGCTTTGTCCTAAACTGCCCAAAATGCCTTCATTCCTCGAGTCACCAAATAGCAACACGTGATACATCACTCAACAATATATGAAAAACAAATGGGCAGTCGACTATAGTGTATCCAGCTTTAGTTTAATCCTGATGTCAACAGGCACACAGTGCCCATCCGCCAGAAGTCTACCACTATTGGCAAATCTTATTTTATTGCTGATCCCATTTTAGTGCTAACATTTTCCAACTCCACAAAATGTGTACACAGATCTTTCTTCGCGCAAAACACATTTACTATTCACTTTACTTCTTAAAGGTTACCACTTGTATGCTTTCTTGCTAACGGATAATAACTGGCGTCGCCATGGCGGTGCATTACACTGTGAACACGTGGAAGGGTAGGAGACTTCGAACTACATTTACGTGGTACCAAACGAAGAAAACTAACTTTTTAAACTCATTGGTGCTTTTGGATAATAGTTTTGTTATTTTTTAGAATGTAAATCTAAAAGTAGATTAATATTAAGTTTTATAATCACATTGGGGAGGTATTGCTTAATTAAGTATCACACTGGGAACTTTATTTCAAATGGGAGACACACCCTAAAGTGTGATCTTAGACTTATAACCAATAACAAAGGGCTGCAATCACGTGTTTTTGACGACACCAGGATTGAACTAAGGTTGGATACAGAGAGGGAGCGACGCCTGCGAGTGAAACTGACGACTGCCTTTTTTGTCACCTGTGCTCTATATACACACAACTCTTAGAGATAAAGAATTTTAGAAACCATAATAGGCAATGATGGAGAAAAATTAAAATATGACAAATTGTTTGAATATTACTATAACGACAATTAATAACAAGCAATGGCCTGGTGTTGATATCTTAACTAAGTTTAAGTTTACACAGGGTGGACCATTTAAGTTGAGACTGTATATTATCTCCAAAACTATTGGATTTGTAGAAATAAATGTCTTTAATAAAAATTGCTTGATATTATAGGGGAAAAGTAAATGTCATCGTGTTTTGTTTGGATGACTTTATAATGGTAATTTTTGGTACAATTTAAACGGGAACATACATTTTTATGTTGTTTCCTCATTATAAAATGGTTTATAAGAAGCTGTTTATTTTGTGATTTATAAGGAAACAAAATAACAAAATTATAGTTCCCAATTACGAAACGTAACTTTACCTTCAAATGACCATCCATGGATTGTCCAGTCACTCATTGCGCTCTTGTTTACAGACATTCAGCATTTTCGTCATTTACGTTGGCGTAAGAACAATTGCAAAGTGCTTTATACAAATGTTTAGTTTTTTATGGGGAGTGAGAAAACACAAAAAAGGTAGGTTTCCGTACAAAAAAATTAAACTAATCCCAACGTCCTCTAAATAAAACACGACTAATGGCATTTACTTCCCCGCCATAATATCAAGCAATTATTATTCAAGACACTTCTTTCTATAACGCAGTTTTGGGAGTTATTGTACAGTCTCAAATTAAAATGAACCACTCTATAATACTTCAAAGGTACTTAAACTATTTATCTTCATCAAGTGCTTCAGATATTTTAATTGTTCACTGTTTAACAAATTCTCCATTTGACCAAGATCTATTAGCTGTCATTAATTCATAAGCAACTAAAAGGGATGATTCTTATATTTTGTACACATTATTATGTTATTGTATTTTTTCTACCGATTAAGTTTCTTTAGTCGCTTAATCACCAGTCTTTGTGACTCACACGGATAAGCGTTCTATTTCTTTTAATGCTTTGTGATGTTCAGGCAGAGGGGTTTTAGTAAGTAAATCAAGTCGGTAACGCACCGAGCGTTGGTGGCCAGAGAAAGTGGGAGAGGTGCGACCTTGCTGTGTTATCTGTAAACAAACATGAACAGCTGAAGGCACTGCACCCTATTTCGAAAACAGGTTTATTAGGATTCTGCAGTATCGGAAGAAAACAGTGTAGATATGTCTAGCTATTGTTAGTGTGCAATTAAGTTACTTCATTATTTAGTTAAGTTATTAATGTACAGAAATCATGAGTTACATTGGCTTTTCTGCTACATCCTGAGTTTTACAGAGTGCAGCAATGCTTTTGGTAACACACTGAACATAAGTCGCATGCGATTAGAGGTAAACAGTTGCATTTTGAAAAAATTGCATTCCATATCACCCGACGTAATAGGAATAAATAAAAAATAAAATATCAGACTTGTTTGTGATTTTCTTCCTCATTTCCTGCCTTGAGATTTCCTGCATCCTTCGTTGTACACATTTTTGTACCCTGAATCCTTTTCTGGAATACTTTTAAGTCTCTTTGTCACCCTTTCTTTAATGTTCAAGCTTTATACTGTACTCAGGTTTCTGAAACCTGTTCTGTTGTCTCAAGAATTTGATGTTTTTAGTTTCTGTGCTACAAATACATATGTTATTGTAGTTACAATATGCTGAAATTATCCTGAATCTGTAATATCTAAAAGAAATACTTCCTTCACTGAACATACAGCAGCATTTTTCGCTTCTCAAAGACATTAATAACTTTGTCGTAGTACTGAGCTTAATGTACTATAGCCTGCAGCTATGTTCCTCCCAGCGTTACAATTTGGAGTCAAGGGAATTCCAGGTTCCTTGTCATTAAATACTTTGGTTCCTGAGGTGCCTTGCGAAATATCCTCTTCACGCTGTCTATTAAAGTATCAACATCCAGTAAACAAGCTCTGCTTTCTTTCGTAACTCGGTAACAAACATATGATAAGCATGTTTAATATATTCATGTGGCATAATGTGTAACACGATATTTTAAAGTCCTTCGAGCTCTAAGTGACATACGTTACATCAATGGATACGCTATTTTCTTTGCCGAATTTCACCAGAAACGATGGTAATTCTGATGATTTTGGTATGTGATTCCTCTTTACTTTATGCATATTGTCATAGTTCTCCACTGTTTGTATGTAGCGAATAAATGGAACAGTCGCAACGAAACTGGGTGTTGTGAAAGGAATGGGAGGAGTGTCCGTCACAGTACCTAACGTCACCTTTACCCCATGCGATAACACAATTTCTGTTTACTTACTAAAATCCTGTGCCTGGTGGTGCTTATACTCCCTAGGAATTAACAAACAAATAGTTGCATTCCCATTTTATCTTGAAGCTATGATTTTCTGTGTCTCGTTTTCTATATGATATCAACACGCTCATAGAAATACAGAAGAGTGACTACCTGTATTTTACATTACTATCTACTGGTCGATGGATGAAAGACAAGCAGCAGTGACAGAATGATTGTAAGCAGTCAATGAAATCCAAAGTTGGTGAGTTGGTAATACAAATCTGCCAACGGAAACTATTCTACATCTGTGGTTGCAACAATTTCTCATTAATTAATGAAAATAACTTTGCAATTAAAAGTCAAATCTCGATTTAGACATATTATGACGGTCTGCTGCATTATATTAGGGATGCATTTAAGAAAAAAAAACAAATCATACGTTCTCAGCGTGAACGAAGCCCAGCCGAGTCAGGGCCACATTCGGGCTGTTGACTCTGGTCATCACTGTGTGCAAAATTTCCATTTCGATACGTAATTAAGTTTTAAGGTTTGCTTATGTTTACTTGCTTCACTAAAATTAGGGTATTTATCCTTTCTATAATTGGCATATTTCTTAACACCTGCATAATATATTTTCCGATGGAATTGTAACATGTTTTAAAATTTTTATCTTGTAAAGTGGAAACTTAACAAAAGTGACGCATTGTAAAAATTGCCTCTTATTTTTATAACAACAACAGTTAAGCTGTCCTACATTTCTCAAATATTTCATTCATTAAATAACAAAAAAATGTAAAATTTACCCTATTCACTTCTTTACTATCTTTAGGTGGTTTACCTCCTCTTCTAGCATGATAAATTTTATTTTTTAACGAAAACACAGCATAAATAAAGAGCTTGAAATGTGAGAAATATGTGTGTTTAAAATTCCGTTTCTTAAAGAGAAAGTTCCAATTTACGACACCCTGTATACGCTATTCAATAGGGGCTTTAAAACCTAAATCTCAGAGTACATTGTCATTTTGGTTTCACAAAACTGTTTATTGTAAACTTTTGTTAACAGTTTGTTAATAAAGTCAGGTACAAAACTTTTGGAAAATGGGATGTACTTGTTTATACTCGTGAAATTTTCACCATGAGCTATGATTTCCACTCTTAAAACAGTTTAGCGACAAGTTGCATAAGTAGCTATAAAAGCACTAACATTAGGAAGTACTTTGAGATATTCAATGATGCCTTTTATCGCACATTCATATATGCAAGGTGGAAAAATTTCGCACATCATCTGCATTTTGGTAGGAATGGATCCTGAATATGGCGAGATAGCAGGCAACTAAGGTTGATAATGGCAATACTTGAAGCACAGGAGCAACGATTTAAGTATTGCATTAAAAAATGTGCTATAGATGTCATTGAAACACAGTTTCGCAGACATTTAGTTTAAATTTGTCTTTCTTAAAGGGAAACGCATGTTAACACACATTTCCAAATGTCTCTTCACGATCCGAAGGAGAGGATGAAGCGGGCGTGCGGTATGCACCTTCGCGCCGCTGAGCTTACTTTATTACCCAAGAATATTGCTGCATACATTGATCTGGTAACTTGATAGCCCAATATATGGACAGGCTTTCTGTAAGCAGTCACTAGCAGCCACCGAAGTGATGAGTGGTCGGTTGAACGCTCACTAGATGGCACTATGGAGACGCATAATACTACGATAAATAATTTGATACGATAGCAAGAATGTATTCTTGTGATAATGGAGTCCGTAAGTAATGCGTCGTCATTTTTGCACTATTTGTGAAAATTGCAATAAATATCCATGTAGAAACTGTTAACACTTTTGCACGAGAGCCGAAATCTTTCATAATATGTCCCTCAAGCTGCTGAAAACATTGTAAACTACGAAGCATGAAGCGAAATGCCCCTAGGAGGTTCAATGAAACACGGATATGAGTCCGAAATATGCCATACGCATAAGTCGCATGGGAAAGCAAATTCCTAGAATGCCTTATGTATTTTAAGACTTTGTGCAGCCTTTTGCAAGCCAGATGAATATAGATCAATCTAAGAGCAGCGTGCATCGGCTTTGTCCCTGTAATGGATGTGTTTGTCCCTGGGCAACACTGCGACTGGCAGGTTATGCCCAGAGACATAAATATGCACTGCACCAAGCTGCCATAAATCTAATACTTCGCTGCAGGTCCACGATAGGCTGGATATTTTATGAATAAGTTTACAAAATGGTATACGTGCAATATGTCAAGCACTTCAGAGCTTAGAATCAAGTGCCTCAGAAGTGGATGGAAAGAAGCTGTAGACGAAGTGAAATTCGTGAATGGTTCGAAGCCCGGATGTTTAGTAAATTATTCTTGTTTGTTTAAAATTACTTTTAAGTGGAGACTAAGTGGCGAAAATTGCAAACATTATATTTCTAGCGTTCTCAGATATATATATATATATATATATATATATATCACCTACAGATATTGCACTTTTACTTCGCAGGGTGAATGATGCACTTTGAAACTGTACTTAATCTGTTAACCATGCTACATCCTGCTTGCCTCGAAGTTAATATAACACACATTTCGTGTACTTCTCAGCATATATGCAAGTAAAACATTGTTGAAAACGGGGAACTGTTTCTCACTTCCACTCTGAAAAAAACACGCAAGGCTCTTTGCCTTCTAACGATTTTGGAATCGTACTTAAGACACAAATGGTTGCATGCCATTAGAAGCTAACACTCCGTCCCATCTTACCTGTAACACCGGATTTTTCTCTGCTCATCTTGAGAAGGTTGTTATTAAAGCGCGCTATGCCTAGGTAAAATCATGCTTGTGTTTATACAGGCTAAATGGAGAATACACAAATTAGCACTTAAATATTGAACTCAGTTTTTGACAGATGACAGTTTTGAATGTATTATGCATTCTGACTTTAGTCTGTTCGACATTTTAGCGGGTGGTGGAGCCCTTCCAAACAGGTAAGGATTTAGCTAGTGCTTACTTGGTACGAGGCAAATGAGTAAACATGCGCGATAGTTAAAGACTTGGCTGTTTTTCACCATACGCGTCACACGCAGCAAAAGTTCAGCATACTGAATTTCTTCTCGCCAGCTAATACTTTAACTCAGAGATAAGCCACCCTATCCTACTAGCTAAAAATCACTTAACACAGAGTACACATGACAACGCAAATACATTAGCGCCTCCAACAAAACATTTCACAAAACACGTCCCTGTGAAACAATTGAAACCAGTACAACAAAGCGATATATAAAATTTTTATATCAGTACCCCCATTCTTCATTTTTTAAAGGTGAATGTTCCTTAAAATCTTCTGAAAGCTTTATACTATTTATATGAAGAAATATCTACAAGGTAATCAACAAGAAATGGCAGGGTAGATGTCTTCTGTTTCTTCATATAGTGGGTGAGGCAAATGTTTTCCCCATTTGTGCTGTATATATACTTTAACATAAACAATAAAAATATAATAAAATAAGAATAATAGACATAGTTAATGGTGTATTAAAACACCTAGGTACTCAGTATAGTGAGGAGTTAAGTAATGCAATTTGTAGTTGCAAATTTTGTAATAAGAATTTTATTAGAAAGGGTCCAAAAATCTGATGTGTTAGAATAAACTTTTTCTACCCACAGTCATTTATTTTTATAGCTTCTGTAACTATTCTTAAGCAAGCTTATTTTTCTCTGCTTCATGTTAATCGAGATGAAGAAGTAGTTTTATGCATACTTTTTTGGAGGTACAAGAGCGATAGACGAAGGGAATCGATAGTAAGGTGTTTAAAAAAAGCTCGCCCTTCGCGATATATAAGCGAAGAGCAACCGGAGTTTAAAGAGATTACGAAGTATTGAATAATTGAAAGGGATATCTCAGAAATTGCTAATGCCACGAAAAGAAATTTGAAATAAATTGTGTGTTTTAAAGAGATCTGCATTTTTGGTGTATTAGGTTTTATCTATATCTTACCGTTATCAGTTATACAAGATTATACAAAATTCTTTCCGAATGAAGGGGACTTCAATATTATTCCGAGAAAATTCAAGATAAATATTTTATTTGTCATTTAAATAACTTAAATATGTGCTATTGCAATGAAAATCGTTAGATCCATGTTTTACAGAATCAATATTTCGAAAAATCTCCCACGTAAAATTTAGTTTGGAATGGGTGGATTGTTTTGAAAATCTTCGCGTACCTTCTCTACCTAATATATACTTGATAGAGAAAGTAAAAATAGAACTCGGTAAAATACACAATGGGAATCAAAACTGTTTTTATGATAGTTTTGACCGTTTCCGAAACATTCCTCTAAAGTTTACAATTTTCCAAAAATAGGCATGTAATGTATGCAATTATTCTGTTACAATATATATGCAATGACATAATGAAAATTGTTGTTTTATGTAACTAAGACTACACTGCCAAATCTGAAATAATTTCTAGACAAAGGTTTAACGTGGATAATGCAACTTGGATAGAAGAATTATGGTAACATGAGTATTATATACAGGGTAGACCATTTAAGATAAGACTGTAAAATATCTCCAAAACTATGCACTGTAGAAAGAAACGTGTTTAATAAAAGTTGCTTGATATTATGGGAGGAAATAAATGTCATTAGTTGTGTTTTGTTTGGAGGACGTTATGATGGTCATTTTAGGGTCAATTTAATTTTTTAATGTGAATCTACAATTATGATAAATTTAAATTGTCCCTAAAATGACCATCATAACGTCCTCCAAATAAAATACGATTAATGGCTTTTACTTTTCCTCCTACACGCCAACATTGTTCCTGCATACATGTCCGCAGCTGCGAAGCATGGCCACTACGATCCCCGTATCTAAGACCTTTAGAGTTTCACTTATAGGGTATGCGAATGAGCGTGCATACGGAGCTCGTATCAACGATATTAACCATTTAAAGGAGGGAACCAGAGTCACGATTCACTCTGTTACACCTGTCGTCTTTTTTTTTCTCTCCTTGTTTTACCCAGTTTATGATTACTGTGTTTTACTGATTTTCGTTACCGCTTATTACAGCAATTATACAACACAAACACCCATGCCCATGGCGGGACTCGAACCCGCGACCATCAGCTTGGCGGAGCGCCGGAGCTATATACTCTAGCGACCATGGCTACGAAGGCCGGCTTCTTAGGCATGTGCGGGATGAGCCTAGAATACAGTATACATGTGTAGAGCAACAAATGGAGGCCACATCGAATTGCATTGAACAAATATGCTAACCTCGAGTGTTTTTCTTTCGTTTGGTGAAGGTTTCACATTTCTATCTTGTTTCATTGCTTTTCTGTGATCGCTCAAAACTGCACCATATCTTTACGCACACACTGTATGTAAAATCAGAGAGAACTTAATATAAATTTGAGGCAAATGAACTTTAAATAAAATAGGTAATTTTGTCTTGTTATACAGGCGCCTCAGAAAAATTAAAAATAAAGTTTGGATTAAACTAAAAAAAAAAATATAATTCCATCTACCAAAATGTAATATTCATGCAATTGCTATTAATAAAGCGGTTAAATTTCTTAGCTTATTCAAGAAACCATGTTCTTAATAGAGAATTTGTACTATATTTTGGACATTTATTGTTGAGTTACACTATTCACGGTCTAACTCGTGCATGCTCGCAATTTTTACTTTCTCTACTACGTATAGTAAGTAGGGGAAGTATTGCATTCCACTCAAAAATTCGATACCGAGATTTCACTGGAAATACATGTTTTGAGACCTCCTGAATCCAAAAAAGCATTTTTGGAAACATGTCCGTGTGTGTGTGTGTGTGTGTCTGTGTGTCTGTGAACAGCATAACTCAAAAACGAACAGTCGGATAAACACCAAACTTGGTATTTAGGTTCAGTATCTTCCAGAGATGCGACACGAAGGTTTTCAAAAAAATCCCCCACCCCAGACTACCCTTTACATGGAACATTTTTCGAAAATTTTAATTTTCTCAAAAATGGCTAACGATTTTGATGAAAATATCATATGTTTAAGAAAATGTCATGAGAAATGAAATGTATATCTCGAATTTTCTGGGAATGTCTCCAAAAGCATTCTTCATTGTGAACGACTTTTGCATAACTGGTAAACCATAAGAGATAAGACAAAATTTTACTACACACAAAATGTAGATCGCGTTGAAATACACAACTTATGTCATATACATTTCTTTTGTTGAGTGAACCGTTTTCGAGATATTGCTTGTTATTTCCTTAAATTTTCCAATACTTATACTTTTTCTCAAATTCGTTATTCATTTTTTTTATGTCGTGGACATGCAAAGAGAATGGAATGCGCAACATAGCAACCAGCGTTAAAATATTTGACTATCGCTTAAAAGCAACCATATTCCCCTTGCATCTAAAAGAAAATTGCCAATAAGATTGACATCTCAATATCTCGATTAACATGAAGCATATGGAGAATAGGCGTTTGTAAAAATAGATTATACAAGAGTAGTGAAAGTCATGTGAGTGTAACACATCAGATTTTTTATCCAGGAAAACTCAAGAGGAAACCTATAGTTTTAGTATTTGGTATAGAAACTAATAGTGGTTAACTTCTGAAGTATCACATATAAAAACAGCATGTTTAGGATAACTTATACTAACATCTTCGGCAAATTTAGCTGGAACATTTATTCATACTAAATACTTCTACATTTTTAACAAGCAGAAATTAAATCTGGGACTCTTTGCGTATAGACTAATCACTGCACCATCTGCTTCATCGATATAAGCGGTCCCATACGGATGATTAACACCATTAGTTGGCTTCAGCACCATAACCAGGGGGTGGTCTCAGGTCAACCTCAGCCCGACGAGTTAGAAAGAAACTGTGGTCGTATCTCCATTTTCATTGTCATTAAATATTAAATTACAGTGATAGAACTGCTTTGCTTTTTAAGATGTGCCTTTAAAAATGAAGGGTTTAAAACGATTTATAATACTTGAAGTTACTAAGTTCAGTAATTGTGAGAGAACGAGAGAGAGAGAGAGTGAGAGAGAGAGAGAGCGAGAGCGTGTGTGTTTATATTTTCAGCTCCTAAATGACAAAGTATTTTAAAGACCTAATATTAGAACAGGAATAAGTTCCAACCATAACAGAACACGCTTGAGACTCCATAGTCTAAAAATCAGTTATTACTCCACAGAAAATGCATGTAAATATTAGCAGAAAACTATTATTTAATTCAAAGAAAATAGCAACTTAGAGAACGGAAGAGACAGTGAAATAAAATACAATCGGATTGAGGTCGTAATGGTATAATATGTATGCTATTTTATCGAATGACCTTTGCCCTCAGAGCCCCTTAAAGCTTCCACAAGTCACCATTTAAATGCCCAAGAGCACAGGGCTAATGACCTGTATTTACTGCGAATGATTTTTATTCGACTTTGATGTTATTCGCAGCTTTGGACATTCAAAATATTCCATACGATGTAGTTTGAAACGAATCCTGACCAAATTTTTAGCAGAAATTCAGAGAATTAACTTAAAAAGCTGACACATGGTTTTTGCTACACTTTTATGCTGCTCAAGATGTGCCATAATTAATTTGAACACTGAGGATAAATTGTTGGAAAAATTATATTTATTTATGCACACTTTTTGTGAAGCAATCAGAGGAATGAAACATTTCTATATTATATGTAGATATTAGTGTTTAAATAATGAGGCAGTATTTCTAATTTTTCAAAATAATGATTTCTGTATTGTGTACAACACCTGACTGGTAAGTGTAATAAAAATAAATTCAAATATTCTTCTAAATACTATTAAAGATATCTGTATGAAATTTAAAACATACTCATAATTGGGTATAGCAGCATATAACCAAATTTTGAAAAAATTTAGTTAAAAACTACAACATTTAGAAATTTCACAGAGGGATACTGGTAAATGTAATTTTATTGAAATTACTGCAAATTTATACTCAGAGTTAGCATTGTTCTAATTCTATACATGTAATGTAATGAGGTCCTGGATGCCAAAACCTTTAATACTACTTTATGCTGGAAAATGTTATACAATTTCCTCTACACACTTAATTATACACAGTAAAACAAATCGTTTCCGGCGTAACGTAAAAAGGTCTGATGTGTTACTCACACGACTTTCTCTGCTCTTGTAGAAACTATTTTTACAAACGCTTATTCTGCATATGCTTCATGTTTATCGAGATATCGAGATGTTAGTCTTATTGCTAATTTTCTTGTAGATGCAAGGGGAATTGGTAGGCTTTAAACTATAGTCAAGTATTTTAAGAGCTGGTTGCTCTGTGGAGTATTCCATTCTCTTTGCATTACCAGGACAAAAAAGAAAAACGAATTTGAGAAAAAGTATAAGCATTGGAAAATTTAAGCGAATAACAAGCATTATCTGGAAAATGGTTCACTCAAAAAAAGAAATGTATATGACATAAGTTTTTTTAATGCGATATACATTTTTTGTGTAGTAAAATTTTGTCTATCTCTTATGGTTTACCAGTTATGCAAAAGTCTTTCACTATGAAGAATACTTTTGGAGACATTCCCAGAAAATTCATTTCATATACATTTCATTTGTCATAAAAATATATAAACATGATATTTTAATCAAAATCGTTAGCCATTTTTCAGAAAACTAAAATTTTCGAAAAATGTTCCATGTATAGGGTAATCTGGGGTTGGGGGATTTTCTTTAAAAACGTTGTGTCGCATCTCTGGAGGATACTGAACCTAAATACAAAGTTTTGTGTTTATTCGACTGTTCATTTCTGAGTTATGCTGTTCACAGACACACACACGGACATGTTTCCAAACGTGCTTTTTTGGATTCAGAGGGTCTCAAAACATGTATTTCCGGTGAAATCTCGGTATAGAATTTTTGGGTGGAATACAATACTTCCCCTACTTACTATACGTAGTAGAGAAAGTAAAACTGTCCATTGATATTGAATTGAGTTAAATTCTGAAAAGAATGCTTTGTCTGAATGGTTGGGGGTTAGTACCACTTCTAAAACGCCTGAGATTGGAACATATTAACATAAGCCTTCATTATGTTAATAAGTAACAACGGGAGTAAAGAGAAAACGAAAAAAATCAATTTCATCACTGTACATATAAAGCTGAGAAATAGATTCAATTTTGAATACCTAAAACGAATACATTTTAGAGTTACGTTAGAATATGTAAACTATAATATTGTTTTTGTTTTCTTTCTACATATTGAAAACTGATAATTTTCCCCCTTAATTTGCTTGCTAGTTATTTTTTAAATTAAATATGAATGACTTCAGTACTCCCTATATGATGTAGGTCCAGATGAAAGTTGCTAGACTACCAAATCTTTGTAACGAAATGCACCGGTGCTTGAGAAGGTCTAATGCAGCAGTCGAATATCTTCGGGAGCCAAATTAGCGATTTTGTGGAGGATTAAATAATTAATCGTGATTTACTTGCATCGAAAAAATTTGTAGTAGGAAAAGTATACAACTATTTGCTTCATAATTTGTTGCATTTTAGGTTTTTGTCAACCCAGAACATAAACCAGACATACTTGTTCATTCGTAATTCACTATGTCGAAATAAAGCAAATGATCAAGTAAATTACAATGTAATTAAATTCCTATTAAAGCTGTCTTACTAAGCATTGAGACTCTAAACTGTATTTGAACTCAAGTCCTTCGACTTTGAGAGCCATATTACCCTATCTCAGTAGCACAGCGATGCGCTCGTTTTGTAATGGCTTAACGACACAAAGTTGTACTCTGAATATGCAGCGAATGTTTCGAAGAGTGGTGTTCAAGCCAGCAGCTTTCAATTAACAGAGGAATTTTAAGCGGAGTAGAAAAGTAGGGCACGAACACTGTCCCCCAACTTCAACCCTTTCCGGTACATACAGAACACTCCAAGTGGAATAACCAGGTCCACTATCGCAGCTGATACAGTCCCATGTGTTCCATAGAAAAGTTATCTACTACTGTCTTCTTCTTCCCTTATCTATAATAGAGTAGGAGAGCTTCAGAAGAAAATAAAGATATTGAATATTCTTGAAAATAGTGTGGAATATAACGTGAGACGTATACTGGCGTGCATAAAATGTGATCCATAATGGATATGTTGGTACTGACAAAATTCACTCCCTATCAGTATGACTACCTCCGATTTTCGAGCATAATTCTAGTCACTGGATTGGCAGGGAGCTTTACCTCCCCAAAGTATGGCCAAACTGCTGGAGTGTAACATTGCATCTTAAATCTTATATTTTCATGTTACGCTATCGTTTTCTTATTACCGTTTAGTAGCGGCACAACACAACCTTCTCCGAGCGGGATGGCTCAGGCAATAAGTTTGTGGTCCACATTCGGAAGGTCCCGAGTTCAAATGCCGTGGGCCGACCAATCTGGCTGAGGTGTTTTCGTGGTTTCCCTAGGCCGCTAACGTAAATACCGGATTGGATATTCAATACCACGACCCAAAGTTCCACCTTAAGTCTAAAACAATAGTAAACACGAAAAATAGGTGTGAAGAGCGAATGCTGTTCCATCTATCTCTTGGATACGTGGTGGAGCAAGCTGGCATGGCTACAGGGATGAGACCTAGAAGGTTAACTGTCTGCGTTTCTATATGAAAGCAGCAGTTAGACTGGACGGCACCCTAATGTCATCTGCACGGACGAGGCAGAAGATCCAGTTGCTATGCGCTAGGGTCTCTGTGGACACGACGAAGCGGGTGGTTACAGGGATGAGACTAGAAGGCTAACCGTCCTCCACACCTCAATCTGAGAATTATCCACTAACAGATCTGTTGCGATATGGCTCTGGAGTTAAAACGAGTAATAATAATAATAATAATAATAATAATAATAATAATAATAATAATAAAAACAACCTTTGTCTCCATGTCGTTGATGAAAGCTGTCATGTATGCAAATGTCGTAGCTGTCGTTTAATTTAACCAGACATGTAAATAGTACAACGTTTCCGCTGGAAGACCAATTTATACTTTAATTGGTCTAGCCTTCCTTTACGTACCAAAAGTGGCGAAATATTTTCATAGAGGTATGCAAACCACCCCTCCATTTTGCGAACATTATGAAAATGGTTAAATGGTTAGTTTTCATACCCCTGAATTGTTTCTCAGGACAGTCACAGAGAGAACTGATACTGGTTGGCGTATATCTTCTACCTGAAAGTGAAAGACTGCGAAGGGAAAAACGCTATAGTGATCTAGGGAAAAGGGCCACATTTTATGCACGACAGTTTACATCGTGGGTTTGTAACTGTGTTTAACATTAGTTCATAATTAACTCCGATTTTACTACGCTTTATAGCAAGCTGAATTTGTTACAAAAAATCTTAAATCTGGCCTGAACACTAACGCTAGATTTATTAGATTTTTTTACTTTCTCTACTACGTATAGTAAGTATGGGAAATACTGTATTCCACCCAAAAATTCGATACCGAGATTTGACCAAAATATATATTTTGGAACCTCCTGAAGACAAAAAAAGCATTTTTGGAAACATGCCTGTGTGTGTGTGTGTGTGTGTGTGTGAACAGCATAACTCAGAAACGAACAGTCGGATAAACACCAAACTTGGTATTTAGGTTCAGTATCTTCCAGAGATGCGACACGAAGGATTTCAAGAAAATCCCCCACCTCAGACTACCATTTACATGGAGCATTTTTCGAAAATTGTAGTTTTCTCAAAAATGGCTAACGATTTTGATTAAAATATCATATGTTTAAGATATTTTCATGACAAATAAAATGTATATCTTGACTTTTTTGGGAATGTCTCCAAAAGTATTCATTGTGAACGACTTTTGCATAACTGGTAAACCATAAGAGATAGATAAAATTTTACTACACAAAAATGTAGATCGCGTTAAAATACACAATTTATGTCATATACATCTTTGTTGTTGTGTGAACCATTTTCGAATAATGCTTGATATTCTCTTAAATTTTTCAATACTTATTTTCTCAAATGGGAATTCGTGATTAGTTTTTTTTTCTTGGATATGCAAAGAGTATTATCTGTGGCAAAGAGAATGGTGCTGCACCTAGCATCCAGCTATTAAGATATATGTCGATGCTTAAAGGCTACTGTATTTCTATATTGTCCTTGCAAATACAAAACAATGGGAACATAGTACGCCTTAAGCCATAGTCAATATTTTTAGAACTGGTCACTATGTGTAAAATGTAATTCTCTGTGCATGTCAAAAGATCGTTTCTGCAAATGTTTATCTCGATTAATATGGCATAGATGGAGCATAAGAGTTTGTAAAAATAGTTTGTACAAGAGTAGAGAAAGTCATGTGAGTGTAACACATCAGGTTTTTTCAGAGAATTTTTACCTATTTTAAATTTATTACAAAGAAAATAAGTATACAAAATCTTGAATGGTAAACATTTGTCTGTTGACAGAGCACACTCATGCATTATATTTTGCAATGAAGTAATTAAAATCAGTCCAAAAACGTGTTTATACACCCTATACAGTTTGGGAGATTGTCTACAGAAGAGCTTGACGTGCTATGTTTTCAAATACAATGCACAGTCCGAAAGGGTAACAATCAATGTTACAGCACACAGTAAACTGTATTTTCTAATAACCATACGAGAACTTAGTCTTAAAGTTGGAGTTAATACAATCTGGTCGAATAGAAATGTGGGGTGCATTATCAATAGTGATGCAACCGTAGTTTCTTTACAGAATCCATAAAGTGATTCATAATAGACTGCATTAACCTATGCTCTAGTATGTTTTTAATGTTTGAATAATTTCAATTAAATTATATAATATGTAAATTCAGTAACAGCCCGCCTTGAAGCAATATGTATGTAATAATTTGTAAAAATGTATGTAACAGTCATTACATATGCTTATATCATTGTAAACATGTTTAAAATGTTATGTTAATGCATTACGTAAGATAATAATGTAAAAGCTGTGAGAAAAAGAAGTTTAACGTTGCTAAAAAGGAGGTAACAATGATTTAACCTTAGGCCATAATGAGTTTGAGAGTTTGAATGCTACTAGTCATATTTAGGGCAGCAATAATGTAAATTTCTTGACAGTTTAAAATTAGTCAATCAACAGCCAGAAAAACCTTTAATTAAATGCACGTATTCTATTGGACTAGGATTAGCCAATCAGAGACTTGAATACAGAAGCTTACGGGTTTGGAAGGTTGAAATATGTTCAGTTGCTGGCAGACCTTGTTAGTGACCGGATGGAAGATGTGTTCTCTAAAGAAATACTACGTATTCGTGTGAGATGTAAAAATTAAGTACGCGTTAACAAAGTGCAAGTATTAAATTATAGAATCTCACAGCTCTTAATATGAGTGTAGTGCTATTTAATTTGTGTCAAGGATTAATAAAAAGAAGTGAATTTAAAACTTAAAATCTGTGTAAGCCTACATTCTTGTCGCACCACGCCCTGATTAAGAGAAACGTGTCTCTAAAGTAAGACTGATGCAGCCGAGGCAAACAAACATAAATAATATCTATAGAAGCAGTTTAATAACAAAGTTAATAAATATTTTTTTTAAACTTGGAGCGTAACAACAAAAATCTTCAAATCGGCTTCACATACGTAGCAGCATATTACCTAACAATCTTCTTCAAATTGATATTAATAAGTGGATATAAATAAAACAACTCCAACGTAAAGACAATAACTTCTTAAAATTGGTTTCCCAAGTGTGGAAATAAATAAACAACGTAAAGAAATATTCTTCTTCAATGTCCTCCTTGCCGCACTTCAAGCACTTACTAGAATCAGTGAGATGAATTTTATGTAACCTATTACGAGTGGGCAGGATAGCATGCACCACTTGATACCATAAGGCCGGAAGATGTTTCAACGAGATGTTGTGAAACAAATTAGAATAATGAGCGTCTCGAGGCTAAACCTTCATTATTCTCATCTCATGAACTTTACAGTAAAGCAGGAGCTTATCATGCCTTCAATGCGCAACATTGTTCCGGAGGAAGATAACTTAGTTTATGAACGTAAAGGCGCATGTAATTTAAGATTGTAGGTATCTAACTCCTAGTAGGTTATCTAATCCTGTTGCATCTACCCAATGTTGTAACAACTTACTGAAGAATGCCAAATCACTATGCTGTAAATTGCAATTCTGACTACGATAAGCTCTCTACCATATACAGGGTTATTCAAAAAGGAGGAACAGGGTTTAAATATACATTTCTAATGAACGAAAATAAATGGCGACACATGTGATGCATCACTGGATAGAGGAAAGTTCAAACTTCTATTTTGTGTGTTCAAAGTGTGCATCATTTGTTATAGAGACGACCAGGGCTTTTCGTTTGCATACGCAATCATCTTCTACGAATGTATTGTATCAATTGTAAATTTTTTATGACAAGGTGAGTCTTTGTTGAACTTGCTGCAATGAAATAATGGATTTACTTTTTGCATACTGCAGCACACAAAACGACTTTTCTTGTGGCGTTGCCATTTTCTCGTAAAGAAACCCAGCGCCACTGCAGGCACTGAATGAAACTAATAATTGGAGAGCTTAAAACTTTGACCTTTCCTCTTTTCAGAGATGTGTCGTATGTGTTGCTATCTATTGCCGTTCAATAAAAATGAGTATTTAAAATCTGTTTCTTCTTTTTGAATAACCCTATATACGTATTTTAGTACCCACATAAGTGTTCATGCAATCTTAGTACTATAAATGGTTTGTTACTATATCCAATTTCCTGACTCACTATATTAATATAAATAACGTATTTTTACTTTCTCTACTACGTATAGTATTTTATTCGACCCAAAAATTCGATATCGAGATTCTACCGGAAATATATGTTTTGAGGCCCTCTGAATCCAAAAAAAGCATTTTTGGAAACATGTCCGTCTGTGTATCTGTGGTCTGTCTGTGTGTCTGTGAACAGCGTAACTCGGAAACAAACAGTCGGATAAACACCAAACCTGGTATTTAGGTTTAGTATCTTCTAGAGATACGACAGAAAGCTTTTCAAGAAAATCTCCCCACCTCAGATTACCCTTTACATGAGACATTTTTCGAAAATTTTAATTTTCTCAAAATGACTAACGATTTTGATTAAAATATCATGTGTTTAAGATATTTTCATGATAAATGAAATGTATATCCCGAATTTTCTGGGATTGTCTCCAAAAGTATTCTTCATTGTGAACGACTTTTGCGTAACTGGTAAACTGTAAGAGATAGACAAAATGTTACTACACAATACTGTAGATCGCGTTAAAATACACAATTTATGTCATATACATTTTTGTTGTTGAGTGAACCATTTGCGAGATATTGCTTGTTATTCCCTTAAATTTTCTAATACTTATACTTTTTCCCAAATGGGAAATCGTTATTCATTTTTTATCCTGGTAATGCAAAGAGAATGGAATACTCCACCTAGCAACCAGATCTTAAAATATTTGACTATCGCTTAAATACTACCATATTCACCTTGCACCTACAAGAAAATTAGCGATAACATTTAACATCTCGATTAATATGAAGCATATGTAGAATAAGCGTTTGTAAACATAGTTTACAGAGTATTTATCCGATTGTTCTTTTCTGAGTTATGCTGTTCACAGACAGACCCCACACAGACATACCACATATACACAGACGGACATGTTTCCAAAAATGCTTTTTTTGGATTCACGGGGCCTCAAAACACGTATTTCCGGTGAAATCTCGGTATCGAATTTTTGAGTGGAATACAATACTTCCCCTACTTACTATATGTAGTAGAGAAAGTAAAAATGATAGAAAAACTAGAAAAGTTTTAAGAGTTGCAAGAAATTCATTTGCGATACCCACTGTATGAAAATGCAGAGATTAGTGTCTTGGATGTTATACTTAACATGATTGTAAAACCCACGCATAAACCTTATACGGTACTGGTACTACATTACAAAATTGTTAAAATGTAGTTGCAAATCCGTGAAAAATAAAATATAAAATAAAGTAAAAAGTAACAAATAAAACAAATTGTTTCATCTAATGCGATAGTGCTGGAAAATAAAAATATTGTAATTTGTAATTCGGTTGTTTGACAATGATAATTTTTAGGTACGCTGTTGTTCAAAAAATGTTAAGACATCATAATTGTTGTACTAAAATGAGCTTATTTGTCCTAAATAGAGCATAAGATAATTATATTATAAGATAAATATAACTGTATTCGAGTTTTCTTTCTAGAGTCTACTTGTTCCCTTCAGTTGTTTAAGGAGATACAAAAGCATAAGTCTGAAGGTTAAATATCGGATAATTAAGTTGTGAATTTATAATTACTTGCCCTACGATGCTGATAAATTTCATTTACATGAAAAAAGTTTCGTTATTTTCGATTTTATCCAAAATGGATATAGCAATTTTCATTATAATAAAAAATGTTTAAGATATACTCATGAATAATAACATTCATACCTTTGATTTTCTGCGAATAGCCTATGAAGTCATCTTATTCTAAATGACGTTTGCATAAATAGTAAACCAAAAGAAATAGACAAAATCTTATTACATAAACAATGTATAGAGGGTTGAAGTGCACAATTTAGTCAACATTTTATGTAGCATTAACCATTTCCAAGATATTCTTAGTTATTAGCTTGAATTTTCAAAACCATCACATCCCTTTTAAGTCCTTTGAATATTCAGTTATTTCGCACGTTTGCATGGAAACTGCATGGAATTTTAAGGCCAGGTATAAATGGTTATTGCGTTACTAATTTTTAAAGAATTATACAAAAAATGAGAAAAAAACATGCAATGACAAAGCTTCAAAAGTTTCTCTTGAAGTAAGAATGCAGAAAAAATGACAGATGTTTAGTTCACTAAAATAGAAGAAATACTAACTTTTAATTTTTAATTTGGGGGGGCGGGAATTGCGTCGCGCGGAGCATTTTGCTTCTACTCTTAATTTTATACTTTGAAAATTAACAACTTGAAAACTAATAAAGAGTTTGTGTTGAAATTCCTAAATCAGTTATATCTATACAGGATAAACATGTGGTTAACATTTCAACCAGATGAGACGCAAAGTTTAGAAAATATCAGTTTCAAAGTTGCACGACGCTTGACTTAATGTTTCTGCTATGTTTATCTCCATTAATATAAAGCAGATAGAGAAAGATTTTGTATAACCAGTTTGCAGAAAAGTGGGTAGAGAAATTAATGTGAATGTAAGCGCAGAACCTTTTTTTATTAAGGGGACCCAAATGTGTACTTCTGGTAAAATCCTTATACCAAATACTTGGGTGGAATTCAGTACCTCTACCAAACGGGACAGAAAGCAAAATTGTTTTAGTAGCAATGCCTTTTTAAGCGACTCTTTTCTTTTCGCAAATATAGTAACCCCCTCGGAACGACAGTCCACTCGATTTCCACGTGCTGCTAGTGTTGCGATGGAAGTTGCATTTATTCTTATGTCTCGCGAAAGGCAAGGCGCTTTCGCCACGCTTCTACAAGACCATAGCCTGGTCTTAAACTTGGTTTGTTTGGTTGCGCTTAGTGGTAGTCCGTACTACCTGCATCACTAATTTCTTCCTCTGCCTAACAGGGATTAGGCCAATCCGCCTGTTTCGGCCTCTATCCATCCTAGTCCAGGTCTTTCCGTATCTCTTCTACCTGTGTATAGCATCCTTTTTGGGAAACCTTGAGCTTTCCATTTTCTGTAGGTGTTCTTGCCAATTTCTCCTGTATTCTTATCATTTTATGCTGTATTAAAATGTATTTAATTTTTGCCGTACTTCTTGGTTTCTTATTTTATTTAATCTTGTGTGTTCTAATAATGCTCTTGGGAATTCTATTTCGCTGGCCTGTACCGGGTGTTTCAGAAATACTTTTACAAACTTCGAATGTGGATTCCTCACACCAAAACAAGGAAAACGGTTCATATGAACATGTGTCTCATAATCCTTGGTTTTCGCGTTATTCCTGTCACAATGAAAGTGTGAGTTCAACGGCCTTCGGGGTCCAAACTCAAAACTTCATTTCTCTATGCATTCATAGAAGGCGTTGAACCGATTGTACTACATACGGTAGATGGCGAAGTGTTCCCATGGAGACTTGTTTACGTTTGTCATTTGTCTTTAGTCTGTCTTCAACGTTTCAATTGTGTACATGTAGTGAGCTAACTGCAGGTGTTTCGTTCCACCATGGCTGGATATTCATTTCGTGAACAGGCAGACATGATTTTTATGTATGGTCGCGCGAATGGTAATGGACGCGAGGCTGCACGGCTCTATCAGATGGAGTTTCCAGACCGAAGACAACCGAGTTATCCAGCCTTTGTCGCTGTTTATAATCGCCTTGCTGATAAATGTGACAAATGCCTGGCTCCAGCACAGTTTAGTCGCATTGTTCGAGATGCACTGACTGTTATCTACCATGACCGATGAATAGACAGAGGAGGACCAGTTCCATGGCCTGCACGTTCTCCCGACCTCAATCCTGTGAATTTTTATCTGTGGGGCATCTTAAATCATTGTTGGAGCAGCCATCCCAGATGCAGAAACGCTTCATCGACGTGTCATGGAAGCCTGCGAAACCATTCGATACTATCCCGGAGTTTTTGACAGGGTGCGACATTCCATAATTCGACGAGTACAGGCATTCATAGAAGCAAGAGGAGGACATTTTGAGCATTTATTACGAGTTTTGTGTGTTGTAAGTATACCACTGTGTTGAACACCTCCTAACGAGAAACAAAGGATTATGGGATAAATGTTCATATGAACTTTTTTCCTTCTTGTGGTGTAAGAAACCCATACCCGAAGTTTGTAAAAGTATTTCTGAAACATCCTGTATATGGCTATAATCTTTCCATCATACTGCCCAAAATTCTCTACTGTACAGTAGAACCGGTACTGTCATAACTTTATAACACTGAATATCGATCCGTGTTGTATTTAATGTTCTTATAGTGACAGATTTTAACTGATATTAACTAATTCATATATTCATGAATATAAATACAATATACAAATCGTTATCCTTATCATATGAAAGTTCACACCCCAGATAATTAAAATGGTGAATCAGTTTTAGAAAACGTGTCTTCCAAGAGGATTTTAAATCTTATATTTGTTGTTTACCCTGGAATATCGTCTTAGTCTTAGGAACTGAGATCTTAAAATTATATTTTTACATATGTGATGGAACTTAAGTTGCTTTTTGAAGATTCTGTTCTGCGTTTTGTATAATTACTAAGACATTTGTATAGAATAAAATATTAAGACAAGTTCCCGCTGTTAATATTTCAGATGATGCACATTCTTTCCGTCTTCATATGATACGTCTATATAAATATACAATTGTCTCACCCCTGTCTCGACCCTTGGTTAGTTACCGTGCATTCCCCTTTAGAATAAGATGTATCGAGTCTAAAACAGATAACATGGCGTAAATTTCTTATGCATTTTATTATATGCCTGGAGTATCCACGATTCTCAATTATTTCCCACCTTCTTCCTACCAACATTGTGAAAAATCAGTCATGTTCAATTTCTGAACTTTAGTTACACGTTTATCAGTGTGAATAAAACTCAGAAATGGAGATTCTGAACATTTCGTTATTACAATATTCGGTGCACAGACGGCTAAGCATACTTAGAATTTTTTAATTATTATAATAAAAATAGATATATATTTATACAATACTTGTTTTTGCTAAAACTGTCATACATTAGTTTATGCTTTTTTCTATTAAACAACAAATATACTCTATAATTATTAACTTATACTACCAGAACCCGCACCTATGTTTGTATTGCTACATTAACTAGAGAGATTCTATTCTGTCTCTCTCTCTCACTTTGTCACTGTCTCTTACGTAATCTTCACTTTCCTCCTCTTCCAATTGTTTCTCTACCTCCCCCTTCCCCCCCAAATCACCCTATCTCATTCTCACTTTTCGGGCCAGTTACAGAACCGATACCAGCTGGCGGAAGTCAAAAGTTGGTTACCAGAAGATGCAAACCTTAGGGGAAAACACTGTCGATCTAGGGGAATGGGACACTTTTTATGTAAATTAATGTACACGTTTTCTTCGGCTTCTCTAAGTTGCTTCGGCAACATTTTAATTGTCACCATCATTCATTGTAGTGAAGTCCTTCGGGAGTTGATTTAGTTTACGATGCATGGAATACTTAAACACACATTCCACGTAGCAGTTTAGTTTATTTTGGATCACCTAATACGTATGCTTTTTGTTAGATTTTACAAGCAAATCGCTTATAATATCGTCCCTAATAAAGTAAACTTTTAAAACCATTGCTCTCTAGCGACGAATAAAAATCCTTATATACGTCTTCATAGTGAGAAGCAGTATGAAAGCTAAAGAGAAATGACCAACAATCGTGCTTTATAATCGAATAATCCGCGGAAGGTAATTATTTTAATTCTTTGTTTCTCCTTTCTGGCTATATTTCGCATATACCCATGCTTCTTTATTGCATTATTTATTTCCCTAGCACATAAATGAATAACACATTTGTTCCTCACAGAGCCATAAAACTTCAAAAGCACAAAATAACATTAAAACTACAAAAAAGTAGTGAAAATATGCAAATATAAAAAAGGGTAAAAACCACACACGTTTGCTTGCATACAAGTTGTATAAATGGTGACTGTGCTGTGTCTGTTGCTTCCTCTGCCCTCTTCGTGATAAGCTTTTTAATCCTTAGTTTCGTCGTAACAGTATGTTTTAATTATAAGTGTCCTGCATATATTGTAGAGACAGTTTAATGCTTCCATCTTGTGTATTTGCGGGTGTAGGCAACTTCCCGCATACAAATGAACTTGTGCAGAAGTGCGTCTGTCTGTGTGTGCAGGTGTATTATTAGTATGTGTGGGAAAACGTGGTAGGTATGTGCCAAGAAGTTTTAAATAAGCTCTGAAATTTTTACTGAGAACTAATTCCTCGAATATTAAATGTTTTAGGCCATGCACATATGATTCTGCAATGTCCGTAAAACACCAAATATCAAACGATTTAAACTATTTCTATGTTTTTTTTACCTAATATCCTAGATAAATTTACATAGGATGCACAAAAAAGCATAATTTTAGTACTTCATAAAAATCTATGAGAGGTACACTGTCGTGCATAAAGAGTGGCGTATTCCCCTAGATCGACATAGTTTTTCCCTTTGTAAGCTTTCCACCTTCAGGTAACTAACTTTTGACTCCACCCAGTGGGTATAAGTTCTCCTGAAAAATAATACAGGAGCATACCATCTAAAGCCCCTTGTCAAATTTGTCAAATTCAATACTTTAAAAGACCTTTCAAGAGTTGTCACAACTTTACATCTTTTCTAGTCAAATTGCTACCAATACTTTCAAACTCCTTGAAGGTCTTGAAAACAAATAAGGACATGCTCTAAACGATCAAAGACTTGACAATGATTTGATGGCTTTAGCCAATGAAATGCGAGTATTTATAGTGCGTCACGAAATCAACACATGACGAAAAGCGAAAAGGAAACAAAAATGGTTACCCAGCCAAGTTATGTCGTATGTGAACAGATTAGGTTAAACATAAGCTGGTCATATTCGTATTCCCAGGACTCCGTGAATTAACAGAATAAGATGAAGCAGCTGAAGGTATATGAAGAAATAATTGCCAGGCAGATTTCAGATATGGTTAACATATTAGTTGGTGTTATTTCTATTGTATTCCATAATCGTAATGTGATTTCATTGGATACAATACGCGAAAGTGATACATAATATTAGTAAAGAACAATACTTCATTGCAAACTGTTATACCGTGAAGCAAATAGTAAATGTTTTATGCATGATAAATTATTTATTAGTGTTCTGAAGGGTTTCTTTTTGAAAAAGAAACTTGTAAATACACATTTATGACGTCAAATCTTGTCACACAATGAAAGATTTGACAATTTTTCTTATAAACTCTTGAATTGAAAAAAAAGTTTGATTGTGTACAAGGGGCTTAAAGCACGATGCTTACAATCCATGTGGAATGGAGGGGTGGTTAGGATACCACATCTATGCAAGTTTCGCTACGATTGGTACATAAGAAAATCTAAACCAATACAAGAAATTCGACCTTCTAGAGGAAGGGGCGAAGAATTATTTTCATGTGTGGTTAAATTACACGTCAGCTAAATTTACATATATAGAACTTTCATCAGCGACATGAAGACGGAGATTAATTTATTGCTGCTACTATACGTCAATAAGCAAACGGCAGTGTTGCATGAAAATATAAGATTTAAGTTGTAATGTTACCTTTCGGCAGTTCGGCCATATTTTGAGGGAGGCAAAGTACCCTACCAAACTAGTGGCTAGAATTATGTTCGAAAAACAGATGTTACGCTGGTAGGGGGTGGGGCTAGAATTTGTCAGTACCAACAAACAGTTCCGTTCCATTGTGGACAACATTTCATGCGCGCCAGTATACATAATTTATTAAACCATACGCTGCTTAGGCATAAAAGAAATGCCTTGATAATTAGAAAGCATTAGAAAAAGCCAATCAAACTCGTCATATGCAGAAACACATTCGCAGCCTAGGTAAATCAGTGCGCCTTGCACTCTATAGGCGAATCTTCACTGCTTCAACAAGCAACAAAACATGTTGAGCTCAACGTATCGGCGGTAAACGAATGTCTCCACTGACCAACAAGTCTTGCGTAACATGCTGATTCAACATGTCTTGGATAAACATAACTATTTTCATCGGCAGTGGAAAATCAGGTTGAGTGCGATATATATTCGGCCGAACTAACCTCGGCTACACATGATACTACTGGCCCATGCATAATATTGTTCATGGCTTACTAGCGAAAAAAATTGAGTGAACCTCAAGTAAAGACAATACAGTTAATTAATGAGATTCATGCAAGACTATGGAAACAAAATCAAGAAAAGGATGTGTTTACGCGAGCTTGGGCATTTTTGATGAAACAAAAAGAGTTTAAGCCTAATTCCAGTTTAGCTGATATAGGTGGTTTCAAATTCGTGCTTTGAAGTTGCTGGTGAAATGATAGAGCAGCAAATTGAAATAACCTTGAAGCAGAATTTACTCTGCGTTTTCAGTTCAGACAAGATGCTATTTATATTGCTTCTATTGCTTAGAAAAGGGCGTATCCGTAACCTTCTTTTTTTTCTTGTTCCCCTTTCACCATGCCCACATTATGACTACGTATACTAAATCTTCATAGTAAGAATTGATGAGATTATTACTTTCTCTACCACGTACATAGTAGGTAGAGAAGGTATTGCATTCCACCTGAAAATTTGATACCGATATTTCACCGGAAATCATATTTTGAGCCTCCTAAATAAAAAAGCTGTTTTAGAAACAGTTCCGTGGGGGCGTCTGAACAGCGTAACTCAAAAAGGAAAAGTCGGATCAGCACCTAACTTGGTATTTATGTTCCGTACCTTTTGAGGATGCGACACAAAGATTTTCAAGAAAATCCGCTCACCCCGAACTACCCTTTACATGGAACATTTTTCGAAAATTTTAATTTTATAAAATATGGCTCTGACGATTTTGATTGAAATACTATATATTAATGATATTTACATGACAAATAAAATGTATATCTTAAATTTTGTGCGAATAGTGTTTGAAGTCCTCTTCAATCGGAAGGAGTTTTGTATAAGCATGTATAACTAGTAAACGTTAAGCGATCAACGAACAAGAAATGTAGATCTCTTTAAAACACAAAGTTTATTTCAAATAACCTTTTTGTTGCATCAGTCATTTCCGAAATATATGTTATTCGTGGTTCGAACTGTTCATTCTTTAAAATCATTTAAACTTTCAATTGTTCCTTGTGATTGCATAGAAACTGTATAGAATTTTAAGGCAGCGTATAGCATTCAGTTCTTAAACAGTTGACTATTGCTGCTCCCTTTGCTCGTATCTATAACGAAATGTGTAATGTTGGTATTTCTTAAAAGGTTTATTTGGATTAAAATAAAGTAGATAGAAAAATAAGCTTTAGTAAGAATAACTTGTATACGCACTAATAAGCGATAGAGGGTAGGGAAAGTCCTGTACATATAATACAAGTTTTTTTTATATTAATACACAGCAATACGTTTACACTTTGCCTCATTTGTTAATGCCATGGAGGCAAATATTGATGGGAATTCCAACTACACGTATGGCTCAACATTTCTCGCATTAAATGTTTTAAAGGTTGTGTGTGTTTAGGGTTGAGTATTGTGCGGTAAATGTTGTGGCAGCGGAGACCCGCCTTAAGATTCCCCCAACCTTATCCGTCAAGAGAAAGTGTTCTGTTGCCAAAATTCTGATCTTCAAAGTAAATTTCGACAAGCCATAGGAAAGTTGCTTTTTAAATTTACAAAACATTTTTCGACAGCTCTATCTTATCTGAAGAATGAATATAAAGCCGTATCACTAGTATTTTTGTACGCAATATGATGAATCTAATTATTTATTGATTAGATTGCCGTACTCTCTATCAAAAACTGCTTATAGAACAGAAAAAGCAATTGCGAAGCCAGTTATAATGATCCTAAAAATGGCATAGAACATGCTTACGGATCATTATAAGCAAAAACTCAAGCATCCACTGAAGTATTTAAGGACTTGTAGGATGACACCTACTTACGGACTTAATAGTTTAAGAGAGGCTTAAATTTTGGATCATTGAAACCTCTAAATCATAGCTTCAAATTTCTGGACATGCTACTATGCCCTAGCTATACAATTAATTTTCAACCTAAATGTTTTTCGAGTAGTTATAAGTTATTTAGTTAATTTATTGCTACATAGATTATTTTGACGAAACATTCTGCAATATTATGAAAATTATTGCAAATTGTTCATTTATACTTGTGTTTAGAAAACCGTGTTTGTTAAATTCTGATTGTTGCTCATTCTTACAATAAGTTTACATCAATGCTATTCAATAAGAATGTATTTTAAAAGTTTTTGGCAATTTTTTTAAGCATGCATTCTTAATGTTGTTTTTATGTAAATATTTATAGGCACTCACATTTAGTTTTGTGTCATTTCATTCCCTTTGGCAATTTGTTTGTGCACGCATTCTTAATGTTGTTTTATGGAAGCATTTATAGTCGCTCATAGTTTTGGGTCATTTCATTACTTTAAAAAACTGTTACTGTCCTCTGTCAAATGTATCATACGATTCTAAAAATAATATTTCTTTAAACAGACTCATTTATATAATCATAAACTAAAATGTTTTCAATGGGCTTCATATTCGTACAAAAGGGAATGTATACAATTTTAACATTTAAAGTTGAACCTCATTGTTGCTTACGTAACAAATTTCACAAAAGTGTTTAAAAAGTTCATTCTGGGGAGTATTTTGAATAAGTGAAGAGATTTACAGAAACTAAGATTTAAATTTTAAAAAATTTATTCACACGTGTTAATTGTATAACAAAAAGCATAAATAACTCAAAACTAAAATTGTAATGATTAGCCCCTTAACTCAGTCTGCCTGCTGTGCGAGGTGTCCGGGCTCGATTCTTGGCTGGAGTGCCAATTTTTACCTATCCAAGATTATCCCCTATCCTCCCCAGAGTCTGGAAGTATGCGTGAGTGAGTGAGTGAGTGAGTGAGTGAGTGAGAGAGATCCAATGAATGAAACCCAAAGTTTACCAGAAATCCAATGAAAAGCAAATACAAGCTAACATCATTGACTACAGGCAATATTCCGAAGCAAAGGCCGCTGATATGACCACTGCAATTAAATGCAGAGTATAAATGAAAAAAAATTGTAATTAGGAATTATAGAATGCGCATAATTCTGACACACAGTTCAATATTGTTTTTTAAGAATTTTCAGTAACTTTTAGTGGTACATCCCTTTAAATTGCTTCAAAGTGTTGAAAATCTGAGATGAAATAAGTAGGGAACAAATATACAAAATCTATCACTGGGCTATAAAACGAACAAGAACAAACACTGTATTTGTACCTCCAGTAGCCGAAAGACAGGTTCAGAAGTTTTTTGAAATCTAATACCTGAAATAGTTTTAGAAATAAAAATAAAATATTTACATTTTCTAACCTCGCTTTTTCATAGATCTCTTGTTTTATGCGTATAAAATACAAATGAGAAACTAACGTAATTTAAACACAAATGAAAGCCAGGTAATCAGAAGCATTAAAACTACCAACTGAATCCCTTGTGCTATCCGTATGAAGCCGGAGAGGATTTATTTAATGTGAAATCATGCGTTATTAGACAATGTCTAGATGAATTAGCATTCATTGCGAGCCAAAACTAATTGAATTTTGTCTGTCGTCTACTTTAAAGAGTAGTGTCATCTGCGGTTAGTAAATATTTTATAAAGAACCGAATTATTTGCTATAATTATATCAAACAATTCCATAAATAAATGAGTAAAGGATTTCTGTATCACAATCTATAGACTCACGATGTCTTGTCATATTCCTATTTAGAATTTAGTAGACAGATATAGCTGTGGAGATATTCAAGACAAATAATCGTTCACTATAGGTGTGGACACACATACACCTTAAATAAATATGTAGGTTTGTTCTGGTGTTCGATAATTTTGGGAATATCCTAATTGCAAAAGTGCTGACGTGATACATTCGCATGGCTTCATTACTGGGTACACAATCTATTCTTACTAAGGCTTATTTTTCTATATACTTCATTTTAATCTAAATAAACCTTTGCAAAAATAGCTACATTCTACATTTCGTTATAAATACAAAGGGAACCGTAAAAGTTTTAAGAACTGGACGGTATATGCTGGCCTTAAAATTCTATACTGTTTCAAAGCAATCGTGAGAAACAAACGCAAATCGATGGTACCTAAAAAGAGTGACTAAGTATTGAATAAACCGAACGATTAATAACTGATATTTCGTAAATGGCTGACGCTACAACAATTTTATTTGAAATAAATTGTGTGTTTTAAAGAGATCTACATTTTCGTGTAGAATGTTTTCGCACATCCCTTAACATTTAACGGTTATATACGACTAATTTCTTGCAAATGAAGTGGACTTTAGAGACTGTTCCCAGAAAGTTCAAGATATGTTATTTTACTATGTTATTTTACTTTACTATGTTATTTTAAACAAAATTGTTACGAGCATGTTTTTAGAAAATCAAAAGTTTCGAAAAATCTTCCATGTAAAGCGTTGCATCTTTGGAAGGTATTTAACCGAAATACCAATTTTGGTACTTATCCGATTTTTTGTTTAGGAATTATGCTATTTACAGCCACAGCCACACACACACACACACACACACACACACACACGGGCCTTTTTCTAAAAATGTTTTTTTTTATTCAGGGTGCCTCAAATCATGCATTTCCGATTAAATCTCAACATAGAATTTTTGGGTTGAATTCAATACCTCCCCTGCTTATTATACAGAGTATAGAAAGCAAAAATAACCTATTAAATTATTTAAAAAAAATTAAAATTTCAGATTGTGCTACTCTCAATCAAAACTAAAGATATTCTTTTTTACAAATGTTAATGTCCAAAATCTAAGGAACTGAGAAGTGAATCTTAACATGATCTTTCTGGGTATAACTGATACAAGAGTGTAAAGAATGTAAAGCCAGTGTATGTGCAGGCCTCTCTATGAAGTTCAACATTCAGTAACTATAAGGTAGTTCATCCAAAACAAACCTAAATATCTAAAAAATGAAATGAAAAATTATCATAAGAATGAAAAAATATTTTTATCTTTCAGTATACCTATTTCTTTAATGGGTAGAATTACTAAACTAAAACACTTTTATCTTATGCATCTGCAATAGAGGACCAACACCAAGAAGGGTTTCAATTAATATTCCACTGCATGATCTACTGTGAAGAATTTTGGCAACGGAGTTAATCAAACATCTTATGCCGTGAAAGCGTAAGGCAGTCTTCAGGAACGCGCACAGCGGGTTCAAATGTTTATAAACAATCTATTATCTTATTAAATCAACGGAAGCCTTTAAGTCTTAAATACTCACCTTTATGAAAACGTTTTCATGCATAGTCATGTTAAAATTTAGCTCATCGTTATAACATTTAGCATATCGACAAATATATTTTTTGAAAACACACACGAAAAAGTCGAAATTGATGTAGATTTTTCAAAACGTTGTAAAATAAGAAAATAAAAATGATTGAAAAATTCCGAAATATCTAATCTGCAACACGGTTCGTTACTTTTGCATACTAAAAATGAGATTTTTTCCAAGGGCTGCGACATCGGAGTCGTTACATTTGTTTAGAGGCACTCTGTCGAATGTTTACAGTTACGTCCAGGTATCCCTGCACAGTGTTCGTGTAGACGAAATACCAAAAGAGTATGAAAATCCACAACGTTGCAAACTTACATATTGGAGTATAGGGAAAATGTTTTCTCTTATTAATGAAAACCTCTATTGCAAGCCGTGTAATAGCTGCTGATAGTAGATCGAGTAATGTGCGAAAACATGTCAACACAGAAACACACAAGCGTTGTATTGCAAAATGTAAAGATAAGCTACAGCAAGAGTCACCTCCATTAAATCAAACTTTTAATGAAGAACTATGAGCGGCATTTATGTCTGCCAATATTCCGTTATATAAACTACAGGACACAAAGTAGCGAGTTGTAATTCATTGCAATAAATTTACAAAATTTTATTCATGTCAACATTGTGACGTAGCGCTTTGCATTAATAATTTAGTAAAAATATTTTGCTTATGTAAGTCAGCTGTACATGTTATAAATAATATTGTAGAAATAAAATAAATGTTCGCGAAACACGTCTAATTCTTCTTATGTAGACTGTCCCGCGCGGGGTCAATTTCAGCCCTTACCGCTACACCCTTACCTTTCTATTCTATACACTTTCCATGAAGCGACTCCGATGTCGCAGCCTAGTTATAAACTAGGAAAATAAAAACGATTGAAAAATGCCAGAATACCCAATCTGTAATACAGTTTGTTATTTTTGCATATTAAAAATGAAGTTTCTCCATTAAATTTGACTACTTTTTTTAAAATGAAAACAAATACCTTTTCGAGTCACTGTAGTATGTTAAATTGACGAGATAAAACAGTCCTCGCAATTCCAATAAATAGCTAATATTTCGGAGACTAATGTGTCTAATTCACATTACTTTTAGCAGCCAGTTCCACTTATTTTTATATGGCTTCTTCTTCCAAAAGTTTATCTTCTATGTAATCAACATTAATCGAGCTAAACGATTTCACATTTTGTTATAATTTCAAGGCGGATACAGAGGGCGATAAACATAAAAAAGCAAGGCAGGTCGTTATGTGCTGTCGTGAAATTCACAATCTTTTCATGGCAGAGCGAGAAAAAATTGAATGGTGACAGCACTTCAAAAATGACAGAAGTATTGTAAAATTTAAATAAAAAAAAATAAAAAAATATTGTTTTTTTAAAGATATGTACATTTCTGTGCAGAATTTGTGTTTTATCCCTTACGGTTTACCATTTATACAAACTTGTACGAAATTCATTCTGAATATGTAGGCTGAACAGGCTATTTGCATAACATTCATGATACACTTTATTAGACATGTAAATACCTTAAATATATACAATATTATAATAGAAATCAGTAATTTTGAGAAAACCATAAATAATTAATATTTTTCCATATAAGGGTAGTCAGGGGTGCGGGGATTGTTTTTGAAAATCTTTGTGTTGCACCTTAAAAAGATCCTAAACTGAAATACGAAGGTATATATGATCCAACTTTTGCGTTTTGAGTTACGCTTTTCACATGCAGTCAAACGCAACCAAACGCACGCACATACGCGCGCGAATCGTTTTCTAAAATCGTCTTTTGGGATGCAAATGACCCCAAAAATTTATTTCGGAAAGAATCCCAATATCGAATTTATGAATGAAATGCACTACTTCCTCTGTCTGTAGTTATTATAAGTAAATTCTGGAGAAAGCGAAACGTTTTAATATATTTTATAATTCTGCGAATTCTATTTTTTTATCAAGTAAGTGTGTTTTTCTGGTAGTTTCTCAGTTATAGAATTTATGGAGAATTCTGTCAAGATGAGTAGCACTTCAATGTTTATTGGTACAAAATACACAATACACTTTATTTTCCTACACGGTTGTCATGAGTTTCGCAGAATGATTGCAATTTTATGGTAAATGAAAACGTAGGCCGAAAAGACAAAAGTCCGCGATATTTACTAGTAGTAGTGGTAGTAGTGGTGGTATTTATTAAGTATTTAGTATTACATTAATTGCATAACACAGTCGCATGGGTCATAAGACCGTACATGCTCTCTAGATAAATACCTGGTCTGTATACGTGACTTGCAGTATCAACCAGAAAACAACTATTTTTTTTTACAATCACCGCACTATATACATACATACATTTAAAATTGAAAAAAAAAAAAAAAAAACACACTGAGTCACACACTCAAACACACACACACACACACACACACACACACACACACAGTCGCGCACAAGTACTCAAGCACCACATATGTTTAAAGAAAAATTACATAAACACCTTATCTCTTAGTACACGTACTTCCATTAAGTATGTGCCCAAGCTTGGCCAGTTTTGGCTGTTTAGAATCATGTCCCAGCATGCTGTCCTCCGTCTGTTGGAAGCCAAAAATACTTCCGGTAATAGTTTTTTCCTAATACCCTCCGTCTGCACGCATGCTGCCAAAATATGCGTCCAGTCTTCTTGTTCCCCGCATAATGGGCAAATCCTCCTGCCATCGTCATCAACAATCTTGCGAGCTTTCCACCCTCCCAACCTAAGCCATGCTATTCCAGTCCTCTGTTTTATACTCAATTCCAAAATATATGTTTCCTTACCCCACCTAGTTTTTATTTCATTTTGTAGCTCCAATGTTGATCTTTGTCTACATTCAGATTCGATTTTCTGCCTGTTTATATCGCATAGTCGTCTTTTGACCTTTCTTACAGCACTGTGTGTATTTTCATTACCCCTTTGCCAGATATCATTTAAGCCAATTTTTGATAATTCGCGTTGCAACCCCGCTGCCCACCATTTTGGATGCCCTATGTTGTTTATTTGATGACGATAACATATTGCTCTCAGAGTTGTTTGATCGCCTTTAATTATTCGCAGCCAGTACCTAACTACGTTTAGTTTAGCAAATACAGCATCTTCCCAGCATCCTACCTCCCGAAGAACTCCGTAGTTTGAAGTACCCTTCCCCAACCCTAGAATGCGCTTCCAGAAATTGCATTGTATTTTATTTACATTATCCACCCTCTCCCATCCCCACACTTCACTGCCGTATAGTAATGAGGACCTAACCATTGCTTCATACATGGTCTGTAATGTTTTTACTGGCATATCTGGTACCCGTGTCAATATCCTTAATACTTCAGAAAGTTGTCCAATCCCTTTGTGTTTTATAAACTCCATGTTCTTGTTCCATTTTCCGCCCATATCAAACCTTACTCCTAAGTAATCGAAGTGTTTAACATTTTGAATTTCTTCCTCCCCATAGGTCCACTTTTCATGTTGGCCGTACACATATCCATTTTTAAAGGTGACTGTTTTAGTTTTAAGAATATTTACCTCCATACCCCATTGCCTACAGTATTGTCGAAGAGCGTTTAAACCAGACTGCAAACCTTTTATCGTTTTAGAAAGAACTACAATGTCATCCGCGTACAAAAGAATTGGTATTTTTTGGTCTGCGATTGTCGGTGCATCTATGTCTTCCTCCGTCATCACGCTAACAACATCATCAATAAACAAATTAAAGAGTAACGGAGATAGTATACAACCCTGTTTAACCCCCCTCTGCGCTATGTTACATTCTGATGTATTGTGCTGATCGGTCTTGATAACAAACTTAACTTCTTTATACATTGCCCTAAGTGCTCTAATCATTTTCCCCGAAAGTCCTTTACGTGTTAATTTCTCCCAGAGAGCACTGCGTTCTACAGTATCAAATGCCATTTTAAAATCTACAAATACAGTATATACCTTACCACCTTTATTTCTCAAATTGTCATCAATTATTGTTTTCAGAACAAAGACATTGTCAATAGTCGAGAAACCTTCCCTAAATCCTGCCTGAAATTTAGAAACCCTATGATGTGTCTTGGCCCAACACTTAATTCTTTCATATAAGATTCTACTGTAAATTTTTCCAAATATAGAGAGCAGCGAGATACCCCTGTAATTTCCTGGAATGCTGTAACTCCCTTTGCCCTTGTAAAGAGGTTGGATAATGGCGGTTTTCCATGCTTCCGGATATTCTCCGCCTTCAAATATTTTATTGAAGCTTTTTCTATAGAAATCTACCATTTTATTAACTTCTAGCGAGATCTTGAAAAACTCAGCTGACAAGCCCTCTATACCAGCTGCCTTCCCGTTTTTTAAACATTTTATTGCACGAACAACCTCTGCTGTGCTAATTTCATAATCAAGCATTTGCACAATTGGAGCCCCAGTCATCCCTTCAGCGGCCAAAGTATTTAATTGTATTCTAAACTCCCCTCCTTCATAGACTGTTTTAAAGTGCTTTATCCATTCTCCAGCAGGGATAGTTGCCTGAATGGACCTTCGCCTTCGAATCTGTCTAATAACTTTCCACATGTCACCAATTTCCCCATTTTCGACTACTTGACGTACCTCTTCTGCCTTTGCATCCTGCCAAGCTGTTTTGCTCTGCTTTAGGACTTCCCTATATGACTTTCTTAGATTTGCAAAAGAAATTCTACGTTCTTCACCCCCCTCTCTTCTGTATTTGATAAGTGCAGATTCCGCTGCTTTCTTCGCTGTTTTACACTGATCGTTATACCAACTATTTGATGTTAAGCTGTTTGATGCATTACCCCTTCCTGTTAGCATGTGCGCACTTGCTTTCTGTATAATATTAGTTATGTTCTGTATACTTTCAGTTCCTTTTGTGTTGATCTACGTCAAAAGATATAATTTCGTTTTCTAAAGTGTTAATAAAAATCTCCTTTCCTGCCTCCCTCCATCTATATTTAAACAATGGCGTCAATGTTTCGCATGCGCTTTCATCCCTTGTATAAGATACTAGCCGAGATACTTTTAAAGTCATTATCAGTGGAAAATGATGAGAG
This sequence comes from Deroplatys truncata, assembly GCA_030765065.1. Lineage (NCBI taxonomy): Eukaryota > Metazoa > Arthropoda > Insecta > Mantodea > Mantidae > Deroplatys > Deroplatys truncata. The sequence continues at coordinate 114,350,892 of CM060986.1, forward strand.
TCAATGCTGTTTTCAACTTTAAAATTTTGAACTAACGGCAATACGTCCTGTAAACACAGAATGTAGTCAATGACACTACTCCCATTCGTATGCACAAATGTTACTTCCCCTGACAGGTCCGAACCGTATTTTCCGTTCATTATTTCTAACTCGTAGGCGTCACAAAAGAACAATAACTCTTTTCCTCTTGCATTCAGGATTGAGTCCTTGCTGTTTCTGCCGGGTTTTCTGTTATCTAAGTCCCCCTTTTTAATTGTAATATTTTCTTGCCCTATCCTAGCATTCAGATCACCCATTATTATTAGCTTTACATCCTGATATTCGTCCCTGATTTCTACAATTGTTTCCCCTAAATCTGTAAAGAATTCTGGCTCAGCATACTGGGACGTAACCGGCTGGCGATATACAGTTATAACAACAATATTAATATTAGCTATATTACAATATATACAGGTTGCTCCCCTGAGATGACTCTGTATTTCCTTAATAGACTGTACATAATTACTCTTAAAGAAAGTAGCAACGCCCCCAGGATATCTCCCCCTTCTACCTCTCACTTCTGAACCACTAAAGACACCTTGGAATTCACTTATGTCCACAGTTTCATTGTTTTTTAGCCAAGTCTCTGCTAACCCAATTATGTCCAAGTTATTTACAAAGTTCAAAAATTGACCACTAGCCAGTTTTCCCCTCAAACCTTCCACATTCCAAAACCCCACTGACAGCTGGGCATCTTCATTCTATCTGTTTGTTGTTATCTTACCTCCTACTCCTAGAGTGCTGGTTCTCCCTATCCTTTCCAGAGTTTCTAAACCTTGTGGGATGTTATTTCTCAATTCCTGGTCATTACATAGAATTTTTTTCTTCACAGTGCTGAGTAGACAGAAGAAAGGAATAGATTGACAATAAAATCGATAAATGCAATGCTGCAAATGTAATGTAATATGAAAAATATGAGTTATAGTGAACTTATTGTGAACAGTATTAAGTTCTTTCTTCTGTTCCAGTTCTGAGAAATACGATTGGTATTAAAAAACCTTAAACGTTTCAATAATGAATATGTGAAGTTAATTAAGTACATTTAATACATTATGATATGTGCTTACTTAAGGTAAAATACAATAAAGCAACCTTCGAAAACTCTGACTTATTAATTAAACACCCATATCTCCTAGCTCCCTTAAGCTTCCTTATATCTCGAAATTCCATTTCCTTAAATCGATTAAACTAATGTAAAAATTACTTGGTTTTGAATTATCGGATTATAATAACCTTAAAGATATGATACTATAATTAATATATTTAGAGATGTTTTATTTTCCATGCGGAGAGAAATTTGGAGTGAATATATCTTCTTGTTAAATTCGTGAAATCTTTTCAACGTATAGAGTTTGGTGTTGATGCGATTTTAGTTTCTCAGTTCGTTGTTCAAATGGGCACGCCTCGTAAGCTAAAGACAGGGAATGTAAAAATCTGATGATGCATTCACATGACCTTCTGTACATTCTATCTTTATTAGCGGGTATACAAACTATTCTTACTAAAGCTTGTTGTTATATCAACTACGTTTTAATCCAAATAAACCATTGCAAAGGTAACTACATTACACATTTCGTTGTAGATACAAATAGAACAACAATAGTCAAATGCTTAAGAACTGGACGCTATAGCCTAGCCTTAAAATTCCATACTGTTTCCATGCAAACGCGGGAAAGAACTGAGAATCAATGGGATTTAAAATAATGACAAGTATTGGGCAAATTGAACCTTTAATAGCGGATATTTCAAACTGCTTATGCCTCAAGAAAACTTATTTTAAACAAATTGTGTGTTTCATTTGTCGTGTATGTATATTTCATATATGTTATTTAAGTAAGGTTGTTAGAGCCATTTATTAGAAAATAAAGTTTGAAAACTTTTCCATGTAAGGGTTGTAAAGGGTAGATTCCCTTACAAATCTTCGTGTTGCATCTTTAGAAGGTACTGAACTCAAATACAGAGCTCGATATTTATCCCATTTTCGTTTTTGAGTTATCGCTGTTCTCACTCATACATCCCAGCTCTTTTACTTTCTCTACTACGTATAGTAAGTAGGGGAAGTATTGCATTCCACCCAAAAATTCGATACAGAGATTTCAACGGAAATACATGCTTTGAGACCCCCCCTTGAATCCAAAAAAAGCATTTTTGGAAACTTGTCTGTAAGTGTGTCTGTGTGCGTATGAACAGCATAACTGAGAAACGAACAGTCGGATAAACACCAGACTTGGTATTTAGGTTCAGTATCTACCAGAAATACGACACGAAGGTTTTCAAGAAAATCTCCCTACCCCAGATTACCCTTTACATGGAAAATTTTTCGAAAATTTTAATTTTCTCAAGAATGGCTCTAACGATTTTGATTAAAATATCATATATTTAAGATATTTTTATGACAAATAAAATGTATATCTTGTAATTTTCTGGGAATGTCTCCAAAAGTATTCTTCATTGTGAACGACTTTTGCATTACTGGTAAACCATAAGAGATAAGACAAAAAAGTAGATCGCGTTAAAATACACAATTTATGTCATATACATTTTTTTGTTGTTGAGTGAACCATTTTAGAAATACTGTTTGATATTCCCTTAAATTTTCCAATACTTATACTTTTTCTCAAACGCCTTATTCATTTTTTTATGTCCTGGACATGCAAAGAGTATGGAATGCCCACATAGCAACCAACTCTTAAAAGATTTTACTATCGCTTAAAACCTACCATATTTCCCTTGCATCTACAAGAAAATTAGCAATAAGATTATAATCGTGATAAACATGAAGCATATGGAGAATAAGCGTTTATAAAAATAGTTTGTACAAGAGTAGAGAAAGTCATGTGAGTAACACATCAGATTTTTTCTATCTTTTTTTTTATTCAGGGGGCCTCAAAATATGTATTTCTGGTGGAATCTCGGTATGGAAATTTTGGGTGGAATATCCTCTCTATCAACTGTTTACATACGTGGTAGTGAAACTAAAAATACTTGGCCATAGAAAGCTTCACATTTTCTTAGTAGATATTATATGCTCACACAATTTGGCCTAAATCTTGAGTTTTCCCAGTGAGTTATTTGATATTTCTGACGTAGGATATACAGGGCAGTTATCTTCTTGTGTAGGATAATTAGACCTCATTCCGCTGTCACATATTTTACTCTGCACAAACGCAACACGCTGCGGTCTTCTAGTTACGCAACCGCAGTCGCTTTTGGGAATTAAATGCCACAAGAGACACACAAAACTCACGTTCACAGCCTACCACGATCGTTACATCAAATATACATTATTACAAAACTATCATAAAACGTCCAAAGGTGCAAATATTTTTCAGGTTAAGGAACACAATTAACTTTCAACAGAGCTTTTCACTTTCTCCTACGTATAGTAAGTATTCCACCAAAAAATTAGATACTGAGATTTCACCGGAAATATATGCTTTGGGACCCCCAGAATCCTAGCATTTTTGGAAGCATGTCCCTGTGTGTGTCTGTGAACAGCATAACTCAGAAACGAACAGTCGAATGAACACCAAACTTGGTATTTAGGTTCTTCCAGAGATTCAACACCAAGGTTTTGAAGAAACTTCCCCCACCCCAAATTACCCTTTACATGGAACATTTTTCGAAAATTTAAATTTTCTAAAAATTGGCTAACGATTCTGATTAAAATGTCAAATGTTTAAGATATTTTTATAATAAATAAAATGTATATCTTGAATCTTCTCCAAAAGTACCTATTCTTTATTGTGAACGACTTTTGCATAACTGGTAAACCATAAGAGATAGACAAAATGTTACTACATAAAAATGCATATCGCGTTAAAATACACAATTAATGTCATACAGTTTTTTTTTGAGTGAACCAAGTTCGAGATATTTCTTGTTATTCCCTTAAATTTTATAATACTTATACATTTTCTCAAATGGGAATTCGTTATTCATTTATTTTTTGTCCTGGTAATGCAAATAGAATGGAATACTCCACATAGCAACCACCTCTTAAAATATTTGACTATTGATTAAAGCCTAGCAATTCCCCTTGCATCTACAAGAAAATTAGCAATAAGATTAACATCTCCATATCTCAATTAACATGAAGCATATGGAAAATAAGCGTTTGTAAAAGTAGTTTGTACAGGAGTAGAAAAAGTCATGTGAGTGAAACACATTAAATTTTTTTATATCCTGGACATGCAAGGAGTGCTTAAAAATTTGACTATCGTTTGCATCTACAAGAATATTAGCAATAGGATTAACATCTCGATTAAATGAAACACATGGAGAATAAGCGTTTGTAAAAATAGTTTGTACAAGAGTAGAGAAAGTCATGTGAGTTTAACACATCAGATGTTGTAGTATTGCTTCGTAGTTTTTACTTTATTAATTTGCATATCAAAACGAGAGGTCCGTATTTAAGTTCAGCTTCTGGCAAAGATCGAAATGTAGATTTTCATGAAAATCCTTCTATTCCAAACTATTCACTTCTAATTGCAAAATATGTAGTTATTTAGTCGAACATGCCTAATGAATTTTTTTTAAAATCCTGTATGTCCAAAGTATTTCTATTAAAAATATTTTACATGCATACATGCAATTTTGATAAATGGCATGTATAGATTCCATTTTTTTATTAATGTTGTATGTATAATTTTAATAAGGAAACATAAGAAATAGAATATATCTTACTGGAGAAAAATATTGAAATCGTTAAAATAAGTAAGCATTTAAAATTTGTTTTGTAGCACTAACCATTCCGATATATTCGTTGTTGATATGAATTTTCCCATACCTTTTTGTATTCTTGGAAGTTCTAAGGCAACAATTTGTTTCGATGTTATGTAACAGGCATGGAGTTTCAAAGCTGAAGGCACCACTTTTGGGCACCAATTTGAAGCTGTTTAGACCACGCACGTAATGGATGCCAATTTACATGAGATTGTTTCCAGGAGTGTTCTCCCTATGTAGGGTACAAACTTTCTGGTGGCCTTCGCCCACGTTTAAGAATGAACTTTTTATTTTAATGTTTATTTAAATATTATATATGTATGTCTCGTCTTCGTATTTAGTATTTGTAGAACACGTATCTCTTAACAGGGCTGATACGGCTAAAGGACAAGGCTTCCACAAATTATAATTGTATTTAACTTTTTTTTATTAATCGTTTACAGCAAGGGTGGCGAAAACGACTTCCTTCCGCGAGTCACCAAATATGCAACACGCACGGCGTCACTCAGCAGCATGTGAAAACCAAAGGGACGGTTGTAGAGAGGGAACGTGCGCCTGCGAGTCAAAATAACTCGCGAGTCACGTTTTCGCCACCTCTGCTTTACAGGATTAAATAATACTTCGTTGATGTAGCCTAGATAGAGCTGCGATATTATTGTTAATTGCACTTTTAACACGTAAACCTTATATCATACTCGCCGCAATGAATTTTCATGCCTCACACTGAACCCGTGCTGTACTGAAACTGCTTGGGTACGCTTTCTTGTAGCGTCTACTACTTGAATTTGTACATTTTCTCTATTTCTAGTCTCTGATTGGCTAATCCTACTCCAATAGAATACCTTTAAATTTTAGCTATTCTAGTCTTGATTGGTTATTTATAAACTGTTTTAAATATTACATTATTCTTATTCTAAGAACTATTAGTAGCCTTTTTAAAATTTCCATTTATTGTTGTCTCCAACTTACTTTATTGTTAGCAACTTTCGGCTTATACTTTGTAATTCTGTTTGCTACGGAGGCAGCTTGCTTCTATTCTCACAGCTCCTACATTGTTAAACTACGTAATACATTCACATAACATTATTATACATTTACATATTAAAATAAAAATAATACAATGACTGTAATATACACTTTATATATTATACGCATATTACTTTAAGGCGGTCTGTTATTAAATTTTACAGAATATAATTAGACTGATATCATTTAAGGTTAAAAATACTGTCTCAAAGCCATCATATAGCAATCCGCCTTTTACTCTCTACTATGTATAGCAAGTAGAGTAAGTATGTATAGTATTCCGCTCAAAAATTCAACGTCAAGATTTCACACGAAATATGTTTTGAGGATCCCTGAATCCCCAAATGTATGTGTGTGTGTGTGTGTGTGTGTGTGTGTGTGTGTGTGTGTGTGTGTGTGTGTGTGTGTGTGTGTGTGTGTGTGTGTCTCTTGAACAGCATAACTCAAAAACAGTGAAAATGGGATAAGCATCAAACGTTGTATTTAAGTTTAGTATCTTCCAAAGATGCGACACGAGGATTTTCAGAAAATCCCCCACTCCGACTACACTTTACATGAAACATGTTTCTAAATTTCTGATTTTATAAAAAAAATGGCTAACGATTTTGATTAAAGTACCACAGATTAAAATGTTTACATTACAAATAACATTATATCTTGAATTTTCTGGAAATAGTCCTTTAATTCGTATAATCTTGTATAACTGGTAAAGCTTAAGCGATAAACGTAAATGTACTACACAAATAAAGTTCTGTCAATATTCAGTTGTTTCACGTGATGTCGTGGAAAGAGTATGAAATTAAGCCAGCGTATAGCATCCAGATCTTAAAACATTGATTATTGCTAATTTTCTTATATGTATTACGAAATGTATGAAGTCCTATTTTGCAAATCTTTATTTGTATTAAAATGAAGTAGACAGAAAAATAATCTTTAGTAAAAATAGTTTGCATATCCACTAATAAACTATAGATTTTAGAGAATGTGCTGTGAATGTATCACATGAGATTTTTAGTTTATTAAATTATGAACATGTACATTTTAATGTTAATGTAATTACACAAAATTAAAGCACTGTAAAATGTTTAATTATTATTACTGAAATTCATTGAATTCGGTTAAAAGCTCAAGTAAAAGTTATCACTTTTCTTCTTAAAATCTAAAAAGAAAGGCTAAAAGAGAACTTAAGCCATGACCATTCTTCAAGTCCATCTTTAAATATTAAAGCAGTGTTTTAAAATCGCGGGAGGATGAATCGAAAATTATTTTGGAATAATAATGCATTAAAATATTTTTTTTAATTCACAAACTACAATCACTTTAATTGGTAGGTTTTTATCCATCTTCAGTGATCCATCGCAAGGCAAATTGCAACCTAAGCAAAACGTGTAAAGAAAAGCAGCGCAAACGCTTATTATTATTGATAAATACTTATTGATTTAGTAAAGTATGATTTTCATACTTATGATCAACGTTCTCGAATATCTATCCCGAACATTGGAGATGACAAATAGGTAATTCTGTGTACATAGATGACATTCGTAGAGTTGCTTTTATATCCGGTCAACATTTTAAAATAAGTCGTGGTAACGCAAATCATTTTATTGAGCTAGTTCAATCAGTACCATTAAAATACCTGTCGTTATTTTTTCTAGTTGACATATTCCACACTTACTGTTTTTCCTCCTCCTTTTTAGATGCTTCACGTTGATTTTTTTTGTACCGCTGGAGTAAACTTTTTATCTATGAACCCCAAAACATTCAAAATGTTATAATTTTAAAATTCAGTTTAATGTTTGATAAAGTAGGTGCATTAAGGTAACAATCTTGAATTAAATTGTTTTCTTATTTTAAACTTCGAGGTTTTGACAACATTTTCTCAGCTTCTTTATTTGTTCAAAATAATTAAACGAAGCTTTTATGAAGCTGAAAATTTTAATTTACATTTCGAAAAGCCAAAAAGCTAAATATTTCAAGCTGTGAATCGTTTTCGATGTGTATGTTTTTGATGCCAGAAGCAGCTTTTAAAAATATAAATTTATATTGATGGTATTTGTAGTGTACCTTCTTTTGAACTAATGCTAGCACAGAATTCTATGAAAAGTTTGCAGACTATGATCAGATAAGTTGTACGATTTTTAAAAAATGTTTTTAAAAGTGCGAAGCATTTGATGTTGGACAAAGTTCATTTTTAAATTCAATAACTTGGGGGGGAAAAGTGTGTAAATGTAGCTGAAGACTACCAGGTTTTTATATAGTATTGTGAGCCAATTTTAAGGTAACTGTATGAAAACGTTTGAAAGTATAGTTTTTAATGGTATACTCCAACATAATTGATATTGGGGATTATAAAGTTGAATGAATGTAGTTCAAATCTCGCCTGAAAATTTTTAAGCTGAAGATCAAATTACCTAATCAACCGATTATAGAAATATTTCTATTTAAAAGGAAAAGTTTATTTTAAAAAGAAGCCGTTGTACTTTAGAATACTGACAAATACTGCAAAGTTACTGAACGATGTTACAAAACTATTGATGTATATGTGTTTGTTTTTATAAACGTGAACGAGCATCATGACAAAGAGCATTTACAGATCATAGTATTTTAGTGGGCACAAACAGGAAAATAAAGTATTAGAATAATTTCCGAAATCACGTTCCATAAGGGAAATATTGCTGTCAGTTTGTTAAAATATTTGGATGAGATATTTAGAGGCCGCATATGCATATTATATACAGTAAACATTACTGATTGTGTGAAAACTGTGGTAATCCCTGAAAATTTCTCAATTGCATTTTTGACATAGAATACTGAATTTTTAGAAAATTATCCTGAATCCTGAATATTATCAGGTAATCCACAACCAATCCTCCGCTCCAGTTTGGTTGTCTATCATATACTAATTCAAGTGGCAGTCGATATAATATCGCATAAAGAGTATGATTTTTAATGTTTGTTATTGTAGTCCCACGTGTTCGCTATAACATGCATGTATGATCATCTAGATATTTAATTTAAAAAGAAAGAAACAAGTGAAAACTTTTTCAAATTTCCGTTTTTGCGACATCTCATTTGTGTATTGGTTCTCTTAATATCGCAAAAGAACGAATAGTCATGTTAATACAAGAAAAGAAAAATAATAGTGTATAAGGAAACAACGTGCTAACACATTTGCAATGAGAAAGTAAGATCTGTTTAGTTTCATATTGGCATTGCGATAATTCTGATTTTCGACTTTTAAGTTTCATATTTTATTCGAAACAGAGATGGTCCCAAATTTTGTCATATATTCGAATGATTTGCTGAATCATATTAAGAATTAATAACATTAAGAATTTTTTTCTACCCAAAAAATAGTTTTACCAGCACATGAATTGTATTTCCTTGATTAATACTTCATTTACGTTTTATTTGAATTAGTTGTAACATTTGTTTATAAGCTTTGGGAAATTATTAATTTCCTATGGCTTTTATTCCTCTTACAGTGGCTAGTGATACTAAAAACTATTACAAAGATTTCAACAGAAGACTAAATTTTCTTTGTAAGCTTTCTATGTTATAATTACTTGAAAACAATGATATATAAGTTAGTGAAACTTTTACGATGCTTCAAAGTAATAACTTCTCTCCTAAAGAGATTAAGGATAGGTACCGTTGAAAATGAAAGTGTTATGCTCCTAATTTTCTTTTCTTAATAGTTTAGTATTTTAAGTCACATATTCCTTCGACTATATTATGAGCTGTATTATCCAAATCCTTACTTTCTTGTATTTTATATTGCACCACTATGTATTAACTGACATTTAACAAGAATAGAATAATTTAAATTGAAGTTTATCTCAGAGAATTTAAATATGTTATAGAAAACTTAACATAATCTTCTTACCTATTACTTGCATGCCCTTGTATTACAAAAAAATAAATTCAAGTCTATATTTTCCTCCCGGTATCGTTCAACCGGAATTTTAAAGATAGTCAAGTTTTTAAATGTACGTATAAATATTTGGTGACAATCTAGCATTACAGAAATATTAATATATTACATTTTAGAACACTAGTTTATTTAAAACATGCGGAATAATTAAATACACTTTAGTAGAATGGGGATAAAAATTTAAACCATTTTGGTTTGCAGCTTTAGAACTAAGGTTTCTCAGCTTTCTCATGTGTAGACAGAAGCTGTTCGTATTTAAAAAGCAATTTATTACGCAGTAGAATAACTTTAAGCCTTTGACAGCATCACGAAGTCCGTCGATGTGCAAATTTTGAATAGCATTTCCTCTTCGAAACGAAATTTTTCCATTATGAGAAATTATTTACGCCCAGACGAGAGCATGGAAACTCCATTCCGGCGCTGGTTTCCGTGAAAAGTATAGTAGTTAAGATGTAAATATAAAATTTATTCTAATGTTAATTCTTTTATTGTCATGATGTCTTACTTCTTTTCAAGATTCTCTCAAAGACTTTTATTTCTTAAAACAAATAAAATCAAATCAAATCAAATACAGGTTTGATAACATATGGGTGCTGAAGTTAACTTTGTTTCGAACTAGTTTGCTATGAATGGTGTTCGAATAAAATAAAAATTGGAGTTTTATATGAGTAGACCTTATTTTGAACCGAAGTTAATCTCCACCAAGCCTGTTTTGCTCCGATTTCATAATGTATTCGAGTAACCGCTGAGGCATATTCAATAATTTTTATAAAATCGTACTTATGTATTCAAATTAGTACTTTGAAATGAGGTACTGCGCAGGACGGTTTTTAGCCGAAAATAAAAATATCAGTATCTCGGATAGTAATGCGTCTCCAAAGCAATTTGAAGGTTTAGTATACGCTTTAAAGTGTTGGTTTCAGATTAGTTTACTTTATAATCTTTCATCAACCGTTTATCGTTTGTAAAAGTATTGCCCACCATTCTAGTTTAAAAATAATGTTTTTATAGGATATACATTATGCAAGTCATACAATACATTTTAGATCCAAGATTTAGAAAAAACTTGAAATTATTTTACTTTGATAGTTGGTTTACGCATTGGAAAAAATGCGAATACGGCGCTAAAATTTAAACGAAGATACAGAATAATTGTCTATTAAAATTCCTTATGTATATAAAATCCATTGGAATTCCAAGAGGGTCACAATATTTTTTGCAGGACTCTGAAGTGTCAGCATGGTTACAACACTAAGGACATCCTTGTGGTGTTAGGACACTCACCCAGTAAAGCCCTCCGATGTCCTAGCCGACGATCTTAAGCCAAGTCCACACTATTCCTCGAGTGTCTCAATAGCGTTTCGCGTAGTCACAACACCACGTTTGAACGAACTGGCGCTCACTCGCGGACCACTTCTTGAGTATGTTACGTACTGGCGGGCCTCCCAGAACTCGACGGCGTGCGTATGGAGGGGAGGCACTGCGCCCGTCGACGGCGATGGGCAGGCGCAACCACCCCTCCCGAGGTTGCAGCATCGGTGGAAGGGGGGTTAAAGCTGGTTCTCCTGTTGCTTCTCATCCACCACCCTCCCCCGCCCTGTATCCGCGACTGCTTCGGACAAGACTATTAGCTAGCGGGATTTATAACGGCGGCTATATGATGGCAAATAACCAGGGCTAAATGTGTGACGGCTACTTTCTCTATAACCAAGTACATTGTTACCAAAGAAAAATGAACATCTACGAACCGCATGAACATAAAAAAGGCTGCTATTGTACGGATTTGGGGACATATCTGTAAGGGAGCCCAAGGGACGGGCGGCACCAAGCAGTTGACATCGTCTCAATAACGAGACTTTATTGGACTCTGGAGTCTGACAGCTGAATACAACGGGGGTTTCCTTGCCTTTATTTCGACATCATAATTGCGTTGCTCGCTTCGCTACCCAAAGAGCGACGTACGTTGTTGCCAGTTTCGTTCGCCATTCTAGCACCAGGTAGGAGCTCGCGTTTGATTACCTCGTCCTAGTCATCCTCAGGCACTTACAAGGTTCTTATTGAGCTTAAATGTTGAAAGTTAAGTGGAAGGAATGAGGCATAAAGGTTAACGCACTCACTTCCCTTAATGACGTACTTAGCGCCTAATCAGCAAAAGGAAGCCATTCTTTTAGTTCATTAAAAGACAAAGCGGGACGTAAAGCTGTATTAACAAGAAGAAAAGCTAGGGAAAACAGCAGAAAGAAGTATAATGATAACTACTCTCAGCGCCTTTCAACCAATACGCATACGGGTTCATTGATGAGTTCGTTCACCAACCAGAATCGAACTTAACCGATAGTTTTAAAGACTCTGCTCAAAATCTAATTACTGATAGAAGTGGTGACTTTTAGCATTTAAAATCATTAATTTCGCGTTTTTTTTATTTTGAAAGTATATAGTCGCTTTAACATCTTTTTGTTGTTCCTTTTTGTTGTGTTTTCTTTCTCTCTTTATCTTATTCCATGTTATTCCATCTATCCCACCCACCCCTCCACCCATCCAGTAACTCTTATTAAGAACGCATGCATGTTTCTTATCTTAAGATCCGCCTACCTATCGCCACCCCTACCAACGTCCCTTTTCTTGCTGTCCAATCTTAAAACTAAGTATGCGAATCTGACATTTTCTATGCGGAACCTTCATTCCTACATTCCCTAGTTAATTTACAGAATGCTTGAATACATGGCTTTGCAAAGTACTGAACTTAACTGCATTCCAAGAATCCTTAACCTAATTAAATCTATCCTCGGTTGTTACCAATGTCTTTCTTACTGACTTGCTAATTACCTATTTCTTTCCGGACAAATTATTCAACTCATGCGTATTACATTATACATTGATTTAATATATGAAAATTATTTATTGCAATTATTTCTTTATCTTAATATCATTTCTTTATTTACTTATTGATATCTTCCCGTCAATAATTACGGTGTCAATATTGTATAATTTATATATGTACACTTATGTAGCCTTTTAAATTTTCACCTATAGTAATCTGGTTGTCCGAATTCAATAAAGAAGAAATTTACTTTCCTCTTGAAATACATATTTAAATTCCTCATTTATGAGCTTGGTCAAATTAATAACTTTTGACAAAACACAGAAAATATGAACCAAAGGATTAAACAAATGTGATAGAGTAATAACAATGGAATAAATGTTACTTTTAAATAAGTTAATATAAGATACAGTACCAAAAATTACAGTTGAATAAAATTATAAAATGTGATAAATACTTTATAGACAATACATAAGAATGTGTGTTCTTTTTAACATGCTACATTATCGAATAATAGTTTTTATATATGCATAATGCAAACTTAAGAGTCTAATCTGAAACCTTGATTTAATCTTGAGACAATCCTCAATTTTCCTTCTCTGAAGATGTTCTTTCCAATGCTCCCCATAGGGTTTAAGATTCTTTTTAGAGAACCGGCAAGCGTTGCCCATCTTCGATGGTAGGATGGCATTGATATATAAACAAGGGGAGCTACAAAAATTACCGTGGACTCTGAATCATGTTGTGCCTTGGGTGTATTTTAAATGAACGATTCAAAGATTAACACCTGGAAGGGGATGACTTATAACCTGCAAACCATATACAGACCCCAACTAGAGCGCTGCGAATGAGGCCGCGGAGCTATTCCGGCGAACTTCTATCCCTAAAAATAGAAGTCCCAGCATTCAACTCTGATTGCATATAAATAGTAGTGGAAATCCTCTCTTTATTAATGTTTTCCGTAATTCAATTCTAGCTTTTCTGCCAAAAACATTAACAATGTTTCTAGATCTACCTCACCCGCTTTTTCATTTAATATAAATATACTGTCATTGTAAGGTAGTCCAGTCCTAAAACCATTTTTTATTCCTTTAAAAGTACTTCAGAGATAGTATTTAGACATTAAAGACTATTCTTGAGGAAACTATATGGCATGATTGAATAAACTAACATTTGTAATTCCCGCAGCAATTTCGCTATCCTCCTTAAATAGTGATGTTGCTTTTTCTTGGAATTATAATTTTGGAATGAATTCAAGAGAAAATGCAACAGTTACAGGGATCATCATGAATATCATGGGCCAGTTCACTACTATAACAACTAATTCAACATTTCGTAGACCTGGCATCTGAAACAGGTCGCTGAATAACTGCAAGCTGCATTAGTGTCTCCTCCTTCCTCTGATAACCAGATTCCTGTGTTCAGAAGATTCTTTTATATTGTGCTCTCCGTCATTTGCATTTGCAGATGCCTAGAAGCATTCTCTTTCATTGGAAGGTCCCTCTTGCCAGCGTTTCCATTTATTCCTTATTTTCTCTCTGTTCCTGAAACTGTTTATTTATTTTAGAGAAACTTGAACATTTGAAGTGAAAGATGTAAATATTCGGATTACGTATATTCTGATGTAGACGGTACATTAGTTTAAGTTCCGTTCCCATCACATGACATCGGTATCGGATACCACTGGAAATATAAAAATGATTGAATAATGCGTATTTCAAGAAAAGAAAAAATAATTGTTTCTCGGTTTCACACAATCTAGATTATTCAAAATCTTGAAATATCCCTATTTTTGGCATTTTGCCTCTCATTCTTAACTCAAGAACTACGAGAATGGTCTTAAAGTTTAATATTTTGATACTATTATCTCCAAATGTGCTTATTGCATGCATTTGCATTCACATTATTAATGCTTTTCATGAATGCAGCTAAAGCCAAACAACCCTCTTAAGTTTTAATGAAAGAAAAATAAATTTAACTCAAAAATTTGCTTACGAGTAAGGTTTAAACCAATTAGGTACAGTAAATTTTAGCTGACTTTAACAAAACAGCTTATGATTTATTGTATACACATGACTTTTTATAACCTCTATCATTTATTTTCTCAAATAGTTTCTAAAAGTACGGAAATTATACTTCTGAAAGTTCATTTTTCTATCCACTTCACTTTAATCGTGATAAACGGTTGCAGAAATAGCTGCATTACACATTTCGTTATAGATACAAAGAGAACAGTGATACTCAAAGTTTTAAGAACTGGACGCTATATGCTCACCTTAAAGACTCCAGACTCTTTTCATGACATCGTGAGAAACCACTGAATATACACAGGACTTTAAAGGTGACAAAGTATTGGACAATTCGAACCATTAGTAATGAATAATTTGAAAACGTCTTACGCCGCTAAAGCTTACATATTTGAAATAAATTGTGTGTTTTAAAGAGATTACTTCAGAATGAAGAGCACTTCACAGGCTATTTCTAGAAAATTCAACATATACATTTTATTTGTTATGTGTCCATTAATATATTGTGGTATTTTAGTCAAAATCATAAAGAGAATTTTTGAGAAAAACAAAGGTTTAGAAAAATTCTCCGTGTAAAGGGTAGTTTGGGATGTGAGGATTTTTCTGAAAATCCTTGTATCATATCCTTGGATGATATTGAACTTAAATTCAAAATTTGGTATTTTTCGACTTTTCATTTTCGAGTTATGCTGTTCATAGGCACTCGCACATCTTTTTAAAAATGCCTTTTTTATTCAGGGCACCTCAAAACATGCATTTCCTGTGACGTATCGGCATAGAATTTTGGGTAACATATAAACTTTATTTCACGTACCTACTGTAGGTAGGTTAGGGAAAGTTAAAGGTTTATGTAATAGAAAGTGTTATTCAGAAGTTAGAGACAGTGAAGCGAAACAATAATTTAATTGAATATTGATTCAATTACATTATAGGTTTATGTGTTTACCTAAGTAATGATATACAAACGGGGTATATTGTACCGCAATTATACTAATAACCGAAAATATATTTCACTAAAGTAATTTATATAGAAGGCTATGAAGTAACGCTTTCTATGTTTATTTGAACCTATAATAAAAGTAAATAACGACGTGATGCATTAATCACATTCTCCACAGCGAGTGATACACAAATTTTGGTATGTTGGTGTCGAGTGCTAGATCATTTACAGCAACGCACGTTAGGTATTAGTACGTCTTCTAGAGAAATTTACGATTTACAAAAAAATAAATAAATAAATAAATAAACCAAATAAAATGCTAAACATTGGAGAAATCAAGCTATAAATGAAGAAACTGAAGTGGGCAACAAATACTGATCAGCTACTTTTCCCTCGTACACTTAAATAGGATTTGCCTTTATCCTTCTGCATTAAAAATGTGATACGAAAAGTTTAGAAAACTTATTTCTTTCTCCTGAAGTAAGCATTTAAGTTAAAAATGCTGTGTTGCATTCACATAATTTTCTCTATTCACCATTCTGAACTATTCTTCCAAAACCTTATTCCATTTCTTGCTAATCGAGATAAAAGTTTCACATTTAAATACGATAGGTAAAGCAATGGTGAGATTTTTAAAAAGCTTATCGCTATATGATGGCTTTTAAATTCCATGCACTTTGTATGATCTCGAGGAAAAAGCGAAAAAGACTTCCCATTTGAGAAACGTACTTGAAAATAGAAACCAATAATATATATCTTGGAAATAGATTTACTCAAGTAGTAAGATTTTGTTTATCTCTTCATGTTTATCAGTTATATAGAAAGAACAGTCTTATAAAAAAAGAACTTTGCAGGCTATTCCTAGAAAATTCAAGATACACATATTATTTGTCAGGAAAATACCTTAAACATTCGGTATTTCAATAAAAATCTTTTAAACATTTTTTTAAAAAATAAAAATTTTTCGAAAAATGGCCGAGTAAAGGAATGTAGGGTAGGAAAGGAAGAATCACACGACTGAAAAATTCATTGCAATAGCCAGGATTTGAACCACAGATCTCCCGGTCTCCGTCCGGTTGCTCTAACCACTGAGCTACCATGGCAACATGCCGGCACAACATTAAATTCTTCAACTGATTCGCATTTTTCCCCAGTAAACCACAAGGAGGAGATCTCAAATTGTATTGAGATGACATACCCCAATGGCGACTTATAATTTTGTTAAGTACTTAAAGTAGGGTAGTGAGATTTTCTTAAAACTATTCGTGTCTCGTCCTTGATACTTCGGTAAATATAACAGATTTTTCGTTTTTTATTTTGTTCACACGCACACATTTTTTCTAGAATTGCTTTTTTTTAGGATTCAACGAGCTTCAATATGCGTATTACAGGTGAAATATCGGTGCGAGATTGAAATTTTGGATGTAATTCCATACTTTATCCAATTATGTAGGTAAGCAGTAGAGAAAGAAAAATTGGTAATATAAAAAGATGATATCTTAATCCCTTCCAACGGGTGTAATCCAAATTATAATATAAACATGTGTTAATTGCTATGTTCTTCTTTACAAAATCCAATCAGCTTTCTTAATTGCCATTTCTTTGTTCTATATATACCCTCTCTTCTAGAAACTATTCCCACAAAAGCTGAAGCTCTTTATACTTCATATGCCGGGACAAAGTTTTGCAGAAAGTTTCACTACACATTTGGTTGAGATACAAGGGAGATGCAGGAAACTGAGGAGTATTTTTTATCCGTTAACTGCTATTAAATTAATTATATAATATAAAAATAATATCCCGTATATAAGTGATCAGTAATTTCTATAAAATGCATATTACAGCCATTGTGTTATTACGCTGCCGTTTGTGAAAATGGCAACACCAAGAAAGAATTTCGCGAATAACTCCAAACTTGGTGAAAGTGTAGAAGAGTGTGCAAGCAATAAGTGATTAGGTTTGCAGAGAGATAGGGTACACTAGGCCGAGCAGAGCCCTCTCGTGTCGGTCCGACAAGGTCAGTGTAGCGCCCAGTGTAGTCAACGCAGAGCTGTCAAACAAGGTGGAAACAAAATAGTGACAGTATGCCTCGTTGATGTCAAAGGGAGCCATATCGGCATGTGAGTGACTTCGAACGGGGCCGAATGAACGGGGCATGCGGCTGCGACAGTGATGCTTATGTGGAAGCGGTGCATAGATGAAGATCCTACACAGCGAAGAGCGGGTACTGGACCACGGAACATGACCACAGTACGGGATGATCGTCATCTTGTCCGCAAGACCATAACGGACTGTACAGCTTCATCCACAGTGTTAGCTCGACGCTGGAGCACTGCAGCAGGTGTGAACTTGCCTGCATCAACGGTTCATCACTGTCTGCTGTAGGTTGGACTGGTTGCATGCATACCATTACGTCCGATTTCATTGTCCAGAAACCACAAGCTCCTCCGACTACAATGGGCACGTTAGCACCACCAGTGGGGTGCTGAGTGGCAAAATGTAGTCTTTTCGGACGAGTCCCACGTCAACGTGTTTTACAGTGATGGTTGCATACGTGTCTGGCGGTACCATTTTCACAGGCCACATTTCAACAGGACAATGCCCGGCAACATATTGCGAGGAATGTACAAGCCTTCTTTGAGGAGAGACGTTTACCGTTGCTTCCCTGGCCAGCACGTTCTCCTGACATGTCGCTCATCGAACATGTCTGGGATATGGTTGGTCGGCATCACGGTACATCACGGTCCTCCAGGAACCAGTGTTACGGATTTGTGGACTCGAATACAAACTGTGTGGAGGGAAATCCCTCAGGAACTTATTCAGAACCTTTTTGATACAATTCTCTAATGGCAGCGCATGGAGGCCACACCAATTACTTAATATTAGGGCTTAAAGGTCATGTATAATTTTGAAAAGTTTATCATTTGTTACTTGTCATGCACCTATCTATGGTTTTAAATTCATCGAATTCATGCGTTTCCTTCAGGTGTTGCAATTTTTATAAATGATAATGTATATTTATTGTGTATATGTGTAAAATATTACGTGAATGTTTTTCATAGTTTAGAAACGTAGGAGCTGTGGGTAAAAGAAAGCTGTTTTGTACCAAACAGTGTCAAAGTGGAAAGCAGAGGGTGGCTAACATAAGTTGTAACTTGGCAGAACATAAGTTACAAAGCTAAGGAAGGCTACCAACAGTCGATGGAAAATACTGATGTAACGTCGAAACGTTTGTAAATAGTCACGTGGGTGCAAAAAGCCAATGAAAGTCAAATCAACAGTATTCTGCTGGAGTAGGCTTAGCCAATCAGAAAACAGAAACATGACATTTTAAGCTGTGGACGCTAAGAGGTAACGTACACAAGCCAAGTCAGTTCAGTAGGTGAAGCTCAGTGTGTGCATACCTGAAATAATAGTGCAGTGCGGAGAAGGTAAATCGACCTCTAAAAATGTAGTTAGGAACAGATGATTACTACAACCGTAAAATAAATTTCATTATGTATTCACACAGATATAAATTTGTGTGATTTATAATTTTTAACGTGAATAAAGAACTAAAGAAATTCTCTGTAAACTGCAGTGCGTTAACACAAGATACATAAATTAATATCCTACAGCTCCATGCGTAAATACTTCAGTAATTTGTTATTATTTGACATATTATTCAACTGCCTTCAGGAATTAATAAAGAAGTGAGGATTTAAACTATAACTTATGTAAAGTGTGTGTGTAACTATTCAACAACCGTACCCCCCTTGTTAACAGATACTTACTCTACCAAATGTACAATTGACGCAGCCAAGGCATAATTTAAATTAAATCATAATTAAAAATCACAAATCATTACATATAAAATTTATTACGAACACACACATACATTCGAGACGCTACCGCAAGTCTAAAGCGACAGCAGAACCTTTAAAAGGCGAGTTGCTGTATGCCTGCTTCGAAGTTCCACTTCTTGCACATCACCAACAAAAAATTGTTAACCTAGCGTTTAAAAATGTATAAATATTTGGAAATTTCAACCAATGACAATGAATACCTTAAAAGATTAATGCTATAAAATATATTTGACAAATTGTGTGTTTGTGCGTGGATTTTGTATATCTCTTACCATTTACCAGGTATACAAAATTAGACAAAATTGAGATTAATGTAAGTAACTAAATTCTTTCCAACTAAGGGGTGGTTTCTGGTGGAAAGAGTTTTTAAAGAAGCTGAGCTTCATTGCAAAGTTTGGTACTTATCTGACGTTTTGTTTCGAGTTGTACTCTGTCTCTTTCAGGAAATCTCAAAACATGCATTTCCGATGAAATTTCGTTATCGAAAAGTCCTCCTCCGTGGTGTAAAGATGTAATGCTAACTTAATTCCCGAGGTCGCGGGTTCAAACCCGGTGGAGGACGATGCATTTTTTTCGGGCGTGGAATTCCTTAGCATGTCTTCCTTCGGAAGGGAAGTAAAGCCGGTGGTCCCGTCTCGTAGATTTACGGCTCGTAAAAAAACCTCAAGCCTGATAAAGAGCCTCTGAGCAAAATTACTGGTCCTTCACTGCCAATATAGTATGGGGCGGTAAAGACCACAACAGTTAAAGAGCGTTCATAAATAAAAGTCAATTTCAATTTCGATATCGAAAACATTACTTCCTCCTCTTGCTGTAGCTAAGCTGTAGAGAGAAAAAAAATATAAAGAAGGGAAGATAATGTTGCTTCCATAACAGTATAATAAAAACATGTTGCCTCCTGGATCAAATCTGTCTGCACATTTGTGTTTTATGTCAGTTGTGTTGCAGTGATATTATGGAAACAATTATAATGAGTTATACGTACCGTGATATGTTATATTATGCTCATTTTGCATACAATAATTGCCTTCTTGTTATGCGCAATTATCGTAAGTGAATGAAAATGAAATTAATTACGTTTCGGTGTACCACGAAGCCGGGAAACATTACATTTCACCCCTAGCTGCACCTTTGAGATTATTTCCAATATCTCCAATATCAGCTATAGCGTTAACTTATAACGACGTCGGTCTTACCAAAGGACAAAGAATTCCAAGAACAAACTGTTGTAGGACTTCTTTTTAGTGTTTTGTTTATAATTACGAGGTTTTCAAATGTTTCACAAGGTTATATATAGTGCAAAATTACGATCTGGAAATATAATGCTTCAATCTCAAAGCAAATAGGATACCGAGTTTTTCCTAGGTAACTTCCAGTATGCCACTGATAGACATACAGTATTTTAAAGATTAAGGATTGCGTTCGTTTGCTGTATTATTGACACGAATATCTTAAATAGCGCGGAAATTTTACTCTATACATTTTTAGACAGCATGGCCTAAAAGTAGAACTTCTGACACAGTGCACACGAGCTAAAAGCTTTAAATTATCGCACTGGTCAAGTCCAATTACATGACAATTACTCTCTGTATCTGCACATGCTTAATAACTCGACTTGGTTTAATTAAGTTTTACTTTTCAATATATCTTTACATGATTAATTTCTTATGGCGTTCGAATTATCTGTTCACAATATAAATTTCCATACTTCAATTTATTGCAATTCATTTTAGAGTTCACCTATACTTTATCCTGGCAGCCTTGCACTTTCTTTGATATAAAACGTTATTCTTTTATCTAGTGTAACCGTACAGAAGGATTAAATGGCGGAAATTGTAAATTCAGAATAAACTGAAATGGAAGAGCAAGGTGAAATTACAGAAGCACCAGAATGTATAACATTACAAGTACTTGCCAAAAAATCCAGAAAGCAATAATACAGCATTTCATCTCCGCATTACCTGATGTAAGGTAAAATATGTTGAAAATTATTTCACTGAAAATGACTGCTAGCGAATCAAAAAAACATCTGACATCTCGCCATTTAACGCCATTTCTCTTGTTTAAAGAATCTTGCTCTAAACGTTATTTCTCTTAGTTTCAGGAATCAGTATAATATTATTGACATATTACAAATTCGAGCGCTGTATAACAAATAGTAAACGTCACAGTGCTAAAAGTGATTTTATTTTGCTCATAGGATTGCAAAACGAAGGCCATCGCAAAATAGAACCTTACTTTTAACCCTTATATCAATCTATTATTAACAGGCAACGATCGTTTTAGCCTTATAATTAAGTATACAACTGAATACACTGTAAACTAATAATCAATAACCAACATTATTAATGCAGACCTACAATACAGCAGATATTACGTGCAGGTCTCAACAGTGCACGTAAGTCCCCTAAAACAAGAAAGTATTTTTAGAAAAAGGATCCGTGTTTGTGTGAGAACAGCATAACCCAGAAAAAATGGTATTGAAGTTAGTCTTCTAAAAAATGCGACTTGAACATGTTCAAGAAACTTTCCTACCGCAAACTACACTTTACATGAAAGATTTTCGAAATTTTAGATCCTCGATATCAATTAAAGATTCAAATTAAAATACAATGTGTGTTCCGATATTTACTCGCAAATATAAAAAAATCCCAAATGTACGAGGGCTGTCCAGAAAACAACCTCCGTTCATGGATAGTACGAGAAGTAGTGGGGGTAGAGCCGCCATTTCAACATCAGCGTGCGCAGTGGTTCAGTACGCTTCTAGCTGCGCAAAATGGAGCGTCATTTGCTTGTTATAGCCTAACAACATGAACGTCGAAATAACAAATCCCGGCAAGTGTGAAAAGACTAAGAAGAGCAATCCAAAACAAGCGCCGTGGTCTTCTGACATCTAGTGTTGTGTTTCTGCATGGCAAGGCTCGCCCTCCCACAGAAAACACGAATGAACTTTTGGCCCAGTTCAAATGGGATGTTTTTGACCATCCCCGTACTGCCGGGACTTGACCCCTAGCGACTCCCATCGGCTCCCGTACATGAAAGAGTGGCTTGCAGCTCGGCGCTTTGGTAATGCCAAGAGCTTCAAAATACCTTGACAGGTTTGCTTACTTCACAGGCGGCAGAATTTTAGGCACAGGGTATTTCAAAGACTGTGAAAAGATATGACAAGTGCTTGAATAGGTTTGGAGACTATGTAGAAAAATAGAGAAAGGCTGTAGTTTTCAGATGTATATAATACAACTTTTGTAATTATACCGATTTCATGTTAATTTCGCGACAGAGCTCTTATATCTTGAATAAACTGGGAATAGACTGTTAAGCCCTATTAATTCGGAAATAATTTTATATGATTTTGTATAACTGACAAACCATAAGAGACAGACAACAAACTTCACAAAAAAGTAGGTCTGTTCAACTTTTTTTTCTGGCAACAGCCATTTCGGAGACGTTATTGGTTTGAATTTGTCAATACTTTTTTCACTCTTAAAGTACTGTCGCTATTCCAGTGTTTCTTGGGATGTCATGGAAAGATTATAGATATCTATGCCAGCATATAGCAATTCAAATTTTGAACTTCTGTTTCTGAGAAATTTATCTCGATTAATGTGGAGTAGAATAATTGTATAAGGTATACAAAAACAAATGACAATGAGTAGAGAAAGTCATGTGAATACATTTTTTTATCATATCAACAAGGAGCGAAGTTATCGATCAGTTATTAGTTTTGGAGAATACTGAAGCTTTTCATTGATGTTATAATTCTACAAAAGCCATGTTAATAATTCACATACCAGTGAAGGAGTGCAAGCAAAGTTTTTGCCCAAAATATAAACATTGACAACCTTTAGCGAAACGTTATACAGAAATCTTTAATAAGCGGTAACAAAACCATTTTTCAATGTCTCATTTATTCTATGTACTAAAAATTACAGTTTAGTAAAACCGGTTGTTGAAAAATTAAACAATTTACCTGTGATAGTCCACTGAGTAAATATAAAGTACCAGAAATTTTTACTGTTCTTAAACGTGAAATATAAATAGATCATTACCTTTAAAAATGCTACATAAATACAACTATACCTCTAAATGCCACAGTATTGTAGGCAATTCATAGAAATTCAAATGTAAGGCAATAATCATCCCATGAACGGAAACAAGCATGTAAAGAAGGAAAACATTTTGGATGGTGGAGAAATATTTCTTCACGTTAGAGATTCACACTTTATCTATAGAATTCTAAACTCTGAAACAATTTTTAAGTTTCAAATTTATAACTGTACTGTATTTAAAACATGACTTCTGAAACTAGCAGTGTTAATAACTGACAGTTCGAAATAATTCACCATTAATGTGTTTGCTTTACTTGTGGAAAAAAATTTATGTGTTACACTCACATGACTATCTCTAATATTGTAGAAACTAGTTTTAAAATGCCTATTCTCCATCTACTTCGTGTTATCGAGTTAAAAATTAGGCAGAAACTACCCTATTGCTAATTTTCTTGTAGGAGAATACGATATGCTTTAAGCGATAGTCAAATATTTTAAGAGCTGGTTACTATATGGAGAATTCCATTTTCTTTGCAGTCAATGACAAAATAAACGAATAACTAATTTCCATTTGAGAAAGGTACAAGTATTGGAAAATTCAAACAAATAACAAGGAATATCTCGAAAATGGTTCACTCTACAAAACAAAATGTATATGATAAACTGCGTGTTTTAACGAGATCTTATTTTTTTGTAGAAAACGTTTGTCTCTTACGGTTTACCAGTTACCTATGGAAAATTCATTCAGAATGAAGAGGACTTGTGGGGAAATTACCAGAATGTTCACGATATACATTTTATTTACCATGAAAATATTTTAAACATATGATATTTTAATCCAAATTGTTAGAGGCATTGTTTTAGTTACTTTGTTCACAGGCACACACGGACCTTTTTCTAAAATTGTTTTTTTTATTCAGGGGGCCTTAAAACATGTATTTCCGGTGAAATTTCGATATCCAATTTTTTCGGTGGAATACAATACTTTCCCTACTCTATACACGTAGTTCAGAAAGTAAAAATGGCAACAAGATCTTTAATTTTAATGCCTATTAAAACATCCTAACCGGTTAAGCTGTGTAAGTATTATAAACATTAATAACATTAGGCATATAGTAGTATCATTTGTCGGCTGTATTGAAATATATTCATATAAGTATATTATGAGTAAAAAAGTAACTAAAGTGGAACTTAATATCATTTTAATTTAAACATTATCATAATCATAGCTCATTTCAAAATTAATCCATAACATATGAATTTTAATTGAGACATTGACTTGTGAAAGGTAGTAACTGTGAAACAAAAGTTTTCAGGGGAAGCAGAAAACAAATTTATGAAGTCTCTCACACCAACATTAGAGAGACTGCTTGGAACAGAAGGTATTGACACAAAATTTGTGTTACATATGAAATTTGAAAAGTTTGAGACTAATTTGTCTGTGAAATAATATCTTCTGGAAATACAGCATAGAAATCACTACTTAGCTAGACTCGGAATTTATATTCTTTATAAATTATACATACATGTTCCACCAAAATGCATGATACTTTGCATCCAGGAAGTCCAACATAGATAATAAGTGTCTTTTTGGCAGCAGGAATGACTGGTCTTCCTTCAAGACGATGCAAGCACTGTTAAGCTGGTGATTGACGTTATTGAGCTATCCTTTCTCAAAAATACTTCCACATTTCAATGCCATTAGATGACCGAGTTGTATTACATGAAAAAGCAGCCCTTTAGAGTCTAATCCAGCTGAATGTGTTAATTTTGGTAAGAATCGCGTTCTAAAACAATATTAATCAGGCCACTGAGAAACATACGTTACACACAGCTGGCTGTTTCGAAAATTCTGTGTGAAGTTTTCTTATAGCCTCTTCAGTGAATTTACGACATTTTAATGATACTAGCGTGTTGCCTGGGTTTGTGAGGTTAAACACTCAAATAGTAAAGCAAGAACAAGGAATTCAACTTTCTATTTTAATGGAAGAGGCTTTGGAGGCATTTTGACTGTAAACATACATCTGTATCACAAAATATTGTACGGATTATTTTGGATATAATCATTATCATCATACAAACAGGGATTAGACCACTGGTGATCTGTTCCGACTCCAAACTAAAGCTGCTCCATCCATCTTCTAGCAAGTCTTCCCAGACTGTTTATTTTTAGAAAAGCAAATTAAAGTAAAAATTAATTATTTTAATATAATTGCTAAAGTTATTATAACAAAAGGGATTCTCGCATGTTCATTATGTTAAGCTGTGAACGGTCATATGATAGACTCCCGGAACTCAAGTTTAGGAAATTGCTGAGTGGGATGCCACTAACCTTGGGTTTGCTTGCGGTCGCTACTGACCATATACGAGAGTTTAGCTGAAGCTATGAGGGCGTTCATCTTTGGAGTAACAGAGACGAAATGATTTATAAACATATGGTTTCACGTCACGTCTTTTGGCTGGGTGTTGCTGGGCGAATCTGCGTCACTTTGAAACTTTATATCAATATTTTAAAAATTAGCAAGTGTATATGGTCTTCAAGATGATTTCAGATACATCTTCCTGGGCTAAGGTAGGCTTGAATCCTAATTTATAACTAAGTGTTACAAATATGGAAATTTCGGGGCAATTCTTGGGTGTGCATTAAACTTACTTTAGCTAGACTCGCGTTGTTTTAACTAATGGAAATGCCCAACGCCACCTACCATTAAGTACATTAGAGTGGTGAGTGGATACGCTCTACACCGTTCTAAAGATCCTGGTAGTTGGTGTCCTTACCTTTTTGGGAACTCCTCTCACTGGGTGAGGTTTAGGAGTCGAATTAGGGAGGTTATCTCTTGGGTGGCACGGAGTGACACGCCGGGACGCTCTCCAGACGATCATCACAACATCACTACTACTCGTTGGCAACGCTTCTAGACATTTTCCATTTGGGTACCCTTGCCCGTGTCAACAGCTGTGCACAGACATCCAATGCTCTCTAGCAACTACATGTTCAACTTCATTCGATTTCCTTTACCTATACAGACTACCCTCTGTACCACAGTCATTGCCAATTACTGCCTTATCAATTAAAAACTTCAAAATGCAAAACGTTTGGCAGTTACTAACTTTGCCATGTTAATATCTCAATTGTTCTTTCACACATATCACGTCTAGACTAGAGTTGGAAAGGTAGAATCTAACTGAATAATTCAATGCCACAGCCGGAATTCGAACCACGAATATTTAAAATTAGTTGACCTAATGGTATTAATCAATAAAGCCCGGGATTTAAAAAGTACTTATGAGATCTTAGGTCGCCACTAAGCGTAGTAATGATAGTCTTAAACACGGCTAATACTGAATAGCTTCATGATATAACCGTTTTCCATGCATTTAACAAACAATTTGTTTGTTTAGAATATGGATACATTAGGCGACTGTAATTTTACTTCATCGTGCCATGACTGGAATAGAAGTATCGCCTGATTTCAGTTCACGTCGTAACCGATCTACCACGTCCGCCACGTTTAGGAATGTAATGTCGTGCCGGCATGCTGTTATTGGTTCAGTTGGTTAGAAGAGCCGAAGATCAGGGATTCAAATCCCGACTATGAAATTCCATTTTCAGTGTGATTCTACCTTTCTAACGCATGAATTTTTCGTTGGAATTCTATATTGTAACGACCCGGGAAATACCGCGTGGTAGCTGCGTGGCGTAACTCGGTGGGCGCGCACTCGGCTTGGGGGCGTGCAGTGTTCGGGAAAGGGTAGGGGTCCCGGTGACAATGAAAACTACGCGTAACGTGCATGTCAATGCCTTAACGCCTATTGTCCAGTATGTAAATAACTCGGCTTATTACCTACCTAGCTGGTGGTGAAGTAGTTTCTCATTCACAAATTAGATCTGATGCGATACATTCATAGACCTTCTCTACGCTTTATTGTTTATTAGTGGGTATAAAAATTATGTTAAAAATATTATTTTCCTGTCTACTACATTTTAATCGAGATAAACCTTTCCATAAATAGCTGCACTAGACATTTCGTTATAGACACAGACGGAACAGCGATAGTAAAATGCTTCAAAACTGGACGCTAAATGCTGCGTCTTTAAATTCCATTCTCTTTACACGTCGTCTTGCGAAACAATTGAAAATCGAGATAACTTTAAAATAATACCAAGTGCTGAACAATTCGAACCACTAAAACCTATATCTCAGAAATGGCTAATTCCACAAAAAACTTATTGGAAATAAATAGTGTGTTTTAAAGAGGTCTACATTTCTTGTGCAGTACGTATTCGTCTATCGCTTACGGTTTATCAGTTATATAAGATTATACAAACTCCTTGCAAATAAAAGGGACTTCGAAGACTATTCCTAGAAAATTCAAATATACGTTTTAATTGCCATGTTAATACCTTTAATATGCGGTATTTTAATCAAAACCGTTTGTCATTTTCTAAAAAAATAAACAAGCTGGAAAAATCTTACACGTAAGGGCTAGTTTATATGGTGATTTTGTTGTAAATGTTTGTGTTGCATCTTTGGAAGGTAGTAAACTTAAAATACCAAGTTTGGTGTTTATCTGACGTTTTGTTTTTGGGTTATGCCCTTTTCACACACACAGACAGACATACAGCTTTTTCTATTTTATTGTTTTGTTAAGAGGGCCTCAAAACATATTTCTGGTAAATCTCGACGTCGAATCATAATATCTAATAGAAAATGCTTCCCCTACTTACTACACGTAACAGACTTCTCAAAAATGTACATCAGATCAGTTATGTTAAGAGGAATACAATTATTTAAATACATGTATGTATACTGATGGGTATAAAATGTGGCTCAAGTGCAGCTGTTTTATGTTGGTAATGATAAATATATCTCAACATTGTGCCAGCGTGACCACCTCTGTTACTTGAGTGTAGCCCTAGCCACTGGATTGGCAGATTGAAACTTTATCTCCCTCAAAATATGGTCGAACTGTCGAAGTTTAACATTACAAGGTAATTATCTATTTTCTCACCAGTGGAGTATGGTTAAAACAAAACTTAATTGAGTTATTCAATAGAACAAAAAGTAAAAATAATGCCGCTGATAAAAAACTCAAATGTCGCAGCTTTCATCCAGTTTCACGAAGCATGCAAGTAATTCTTCACATATTTCTCTAGAAGGCCAAATTATGTCGTATTAAGTCTTTCTTTGCGTACTAATCTCAGTGAAATTCTCATAAAGCGGTATCTGAACCACGCTTTCATTTCAAATCGTTCATTTGTTGGTGTTATGTCCCTGAATTGTTTGTAAGGCCAGTCATATTGAGAAGGTTGGGTGGAGTTAAAGGTTGGTTATCTGACGGTGGATTCCTTATAGAGGGTAAAACACTATCTGGAAGAATGGGCCAGTTTTTATGCACGTCAGTGTACATAATGTTTTGAAACTAAGAGTCGTATTTATTTACAGGTTGCATGGGATTTCCTTTTCTTTTGTGTGCCTTTTGAATGACAAACGCTTTATGAATTGTCTAAGTTCCTTTCAATAATTCTATCCCTCGTGGCTAAGTGAATGTAATGATGTCAATGCAAAGAGAGTCATTTCGACACTGTTTTCAGTTACTTAAGCCAATTCATGAATGTCTAAATTTTACAAGTATTTAAAATAACTATATTTTTATTTAGAAGAGATATCCTTAACTATTCATAATTCAAGCAATTACGGTGTTTAGTAGCAGCAAACATTACTATAACTCCTAAGCTTGTAGGAATTATGTAAGGATTATGTTAAAACGTACTTGACTGGGATTTAAACGTGAAAATGTTCCTCGGGGATAAAATGAAACCCTTATAGGGCGCGTTCCAAAAGGTGGATAGGGAAAGCCTCACAGATGTAGGGGGGGGAATGAAATGCATCTCGCGGATCAACAGATACTGCCGCTTGGCAGCGAAATGTTTATTCATCAAATTCTAAAGTAGTGTCAGTCAACTGGATGCTGCGTGACGTCACATTGTAAAGAGCTGCTTCTTAACGACTCTGAAAAAGGAACTCAGTGAACAAGTGAGGCAAGGGAAAGGTGAAGTTACTTTCATAGATGGAAGGGCTGGCGGCAAAGGGAACGTATGTTGTACTTTGCACCTATGTGGTTGCAAGAGTCTGCCCTCACTTTCCTTCAAACCTTATGTGAGAATTGCCGGAAAATATTATCTCGCACGGCTGTGCTATTGCATTTCAGTTGAATTCATTTGAATTCAGTTGTCTTAATCTGCACTATTTTATGCTAAATATTATCAGTTATAAATGAAGGCGTAACAGCAAATTTAAACGCCATACGTAATCTTGTTCTTGTGATCAAGCAATTACATCCTCAGTTCGACCTGGCTGCCAATATTCTAGTCATTCACCCTAAGCTGTAGAACTCAGTTTTTACCAAATATCCACAGAAAGAATAAAATAGCTGCATCTAATGTAAAATGACTAAGTTACCATGAACTTAAACTTATAAAATTCAGTTATTTAATAATTAAAATTGAAACCAATTAGCAATCAATGAAAATAGGTTTTCAATTCAACTGAATTCTCACTACAGTGAAACTAATATAAATAAAATTATGTGGTGCTACAACCCACGAAGGTCCTGGACTTGCTAATTCGACTGCCGGCCTCACGCCCACTTACGCGCGGCAGAGGTGGGTGATAATCCAACCGATATGGGGAGTTGATGTGGCCAGCATCACGCATCCACCAGTTGAATAGTTGACTCATGAGGGTAGATCGCTGCTTCTCTCTCTACTTCACGATGCTGAGTGACCACCCCTCCTCTACCTCCTCTAAAACCAGCACCCCAAGGTTCGGATCCAACCCGGATTCCGCAGCCGTAACCAGCGTAAACTAAATATATTACAAGTCCAAGTTCCTTTTTTTGATTTCCTTACTAAAACCTATTTCCTGTTAGGCTCAACAAACGTTCCAGTAAGTTAAAGTGAATCCAATAATATTAAACTAAATTACTTTGTTAATTTTGTAACACACTTCATCGGGAATTAAACGCACTGGAATTCACATTAAATACCAGAGAAATTAATAAGTGTGTCACTTCCCTTGATTAGCTTAATAAAAAGTATTTCCCTTTAGGCTCGAAAAGTTTCAAAGTCCAGGTGGACTAATTTTCTCCATCTAAATTGGTTTTGATTTACACAGCAAACATTTCCCAGTCGACTCGCGAATATGCACTAAGCTCAAATAAAACACAAGTTCTTGAGTTCTTGACATTAACTAAGTAAACTTCGGTTGAGTTCACACTTTTATATTCCCCTTCGTTCCAAGTATTATATGGTATGACAGTCTGAATGCCTTTCTTTGATTGCCTCGATAAAAATTACTTTTCTTTAAGGTAAATGTATGCGTTAGAATCCACAAAAGGTACAGTTTTCTTCCGATTGCTTCGAAGTTTTACTCAGAACATAAAACAAACACAACATTTTAACGAAGTATAACAAACTTTAAGGTATTAATTTTAATATTCATATTTAATCCCCTGTTGATATTTTAATATTAATTTATCCTTGAACTCTGCGGTTTATTGTATCGCTCTCACAAATTTTAATTTGAGCTCAGCATACAAACAAAGACATTTTTGTGCAGGCATTTAATTGTAATTAGTTTAAGGGATAAAAATATTTTTGTATGCATTATGTTAAACGTACTTAGTAGGTAGAGATTTAAGCATTCCACCCAAAAATTCTACAACGACGTTTCACCGGAAATACACGTTTTGAGGCCCCGTGTGTAAAAACATTAGAAAAAGTTCTGTGTGTATAGCATAATTAAAAAACGAATAGTTTGATAAATATTTATGTTCAATATCTCCCAAAGATACGACTCGAACATTTCAAAGAAAGACTCCCACACCAAACCACACTTTATATTGAACATTTTTATAAGTTTTTTATTTTCTAAAAATTGCAGTGACGATTGTGATTGAAACGCCATACATTAAAGATAATTACATGACAAAATATATATCTTGAATTTTTTGGGAATAGCTTGTTACGTCCACTTCATTCAGAAGGAATTGTGTATAATCTTGTATAACTGGTAAACGCTAAGCGATAAATGAAAGCGCACTACATAAAAAATCTGATGTGTTACACTCACATGACTTTCTCTACTCTTGTACAATCTAATTTTACAAACGCCTATTCTCCATATGCTTCATGTTAATCGAGATATTGAGATGTCAATCTTATTGATAATTTTCTTGTAGATGCAAGGGGAATATGGTAGCTTTTAAGCGATAGTCAAATATTTTAACGCTGGTTGCTATGTGGCGCATTCCATTCTCTTTGCATGTCAGGACATAAAAAAATGAATAACGCATTTGAGAAAAAGTATAAGAATTGGAAAATTTAAGGAAATAACAAGCAATATCTCGAAAACGGTTCACTCAACATAAGAAATGTATGACATAAGTTGTGTATTTTAACCCGATCTACATTTTTTGTGTAGTAAAATTTTGTCTATCTCTTATGGTTTACCAGTTATGCAAAAGGCGTTCACAATGAAGAATACTTTTGGAGACATTCCCAGAAAATTCGAGATATACATTTCATTTCTCATGACATTATCTTAAATATAATATTTTCATCAAAATCGTTAGAGCCATTTTTGAGAAAATTAAAATTTTCGAAAAATTTTCCATGTAAAGGGTAGTCTGGAGTGGGGGGATTTTCTTGAAAACCTTCGTGTTGCATCTCTGGAAGATACTGAACCTAAATACCAAGTTTGGTGCTTATCCGACTGTTCGTTTTTGAGTTATGTTGTTCACAGACACACACACACACACACACAGACACACACAGACACACACACACACACACACAGACACACACACGGACATGTTTCCAAAAATGCTTTTTTTGGATTCAGGAGATCTCAAAACATATATTTCCGGTGAAATCTCGGTATCGAATTTTTGAGTGGAATGCAATACTTCCCCTACTTACTATACGTAGTAGAGAAAGTAAAAAGTAGATATCCTTAAAACACAAGGTTTATTTTAAATAAGCTTTTTCGTGGTATTAGCCGAGATGTCGATATTTAATTGTTATCCTAGACTGCATTGAAAGAGCAGGAATTTTAAGACCAGAATACAGCGTCCATTCCTAAAATATTTGAATATCGCTATTCGTTTTTTATCTATAATGAAATGTATTAGTTGCTATTTCTGCAAAGGTTTACCTGGATTAAAATAGAGTATACGGGAAAATAAACTTTCGGAAGAATAATTTTTATACTCACTAATAAGAGATAGAGGGTAGGGAAAGTTACGTGAATGTAACGCACCAGATTTTTCAATAGTATAGTTAATTTCAAATGAACCATTCAATATTTTTAACTAAGGCATAACGTTATTTTATTTAAAGTTTTTAAAAGTTTTTAAGTTAAGTTTTATTCTTGCTTATAATTGTTTGTTTTAATATTATACTAAAAATCTGATGTGTTACACTCACATGACTTTCTCTACTCTTGTAAAAACTGTTTTTACAACGCTTATTCTCCATATACTTCATGTTAATCGATATGTTAATCTTACTGCTAATTTTCTTGTAGCTGCAAGGGGAATTGGTAGGCTTTAAGCGATAGTCAAATAATTTAAGAGCTGGTTACTATGTGGCGTATTCCGTTCTCTTTGCATGTCCAGGACATAAAAAAAATGAATAACGAATTCCCATTTGAACAAAGTAAAAGTATTGGAGAATTTATGGGAATAACAAGCAATATCTCGAAAATGGTTCACTCAACAAAAAAATGACCTAAATTGTGTATTTTAACGCGATCTAAATTTTTTGTAGAGTAACCATTTGTCTATCTCTTTTGGTTTACCAGTTATGCAAAAGTCGTTCACAATGAAGAACACTATTGGAGACATTCCCAGAAAATTCGAGATATACATTTTATTTGTCATGAAAGTATCTTAAATATATGATATTTTAATCAAAAACGTTAGAGCCACTTTTGAGAAAATTAAAATTTTCGAAAAATGTTCCATGTAAAGGGTAATCTGGGTTGGGGATTTTCCTGCAAACCTTCGTGTCGCATCTCTGGAAGATACTGAACCTAAATACCAAGTTTGGTGTTTATCCGACTGTTCGTTTCCGAGTTATGCTGTTTTCTCTCTCTCTCTCTCTCTCTCACACACACACATTTTCCAAAAATGCTTTTTTTGGATTCAGGGTCCTCAAAACTTTTATTTCCGGTGAAATCTCGGAATCGAATTTTTGGGGTGGAATACAATACTTCCCCATCTTACTGTACGTAGTAGAGAAAGTAAAAATTGTGCCAGCAACCGCGCTTATACAATAAAATTGAATGAATGTTATTGGTTTTTAAATAAGTAATATTTATTAAATATTGTACGAATTTTTTAAGTTATTATGTTATAAACTATGGTCCAAGGAACATTTTGAATAGTTAAAAATGTGAAAAAGCAAATGAAGTTTAAGATTCAGCGCCGTACTTCACCTAAATGATACAGAACTATTTAAATGACAATTTTCTGCATTAAAATTTGTGATATTAAGAAAGTTAATGTTATAGCAAGAAATCATGAGTTATAAGCATAATAAAATGGAAAAAACAAGAATTATAATATTTTAAAAATATTTACGAAACTATGCATTTATTGCTTTAAACCCGAACATTTTCAAACTTGAAGTGGACTGATATTTACGATTTAAATTACTTTTCAAATAGTAAACATTTTCAACTTGGCTCAAATATCCACTAAGCTAAATTTAAGTTATTGGCATGAAATCGAAAACGCTAATTTCATTTCTGTTCAGTCGTATTCTCCTTCAAACCATCTTAAATAATTTTGAGCCATTTATTTTACACCACTAAACGGTGATAAATGCATGTAGTTCGGAATAAGTAACATATAAATCTGTAACCAAGGTCAAAATTAGTTTTACACACTTATCAAGTAAAACCTTGAGTCAATTAAGTTTCACTAAATTCAAACAAACTACACGATCTAACTGCAGACAAAAAGTAAGCTAATTTTACTTGCTTTCTGGGTAAGTAACAATTGCTGTCAAATCTTGAGATTTTGCTGTGTGGCTAAAATACACCGAGTTCAAGCTTAATTTGATTTGCTTCCAAAATGTACGATTATTTCAGGTAAATTCCGAGTTTAATGTAACGCAGGGACAGAAGCAACTCAATTTAACTCAATAACTAATACGCCAAATATAAAGTAGTTTAACTGACCTTCGATAGCTTACTGAAACACAATACCTGCATGAACTGCAGCTGGCTCTTCCCTTAAGATGTAAAAGTAATCAACGTCAAATTCAGTTTAAAACTGGCTACTGCATTTATCACATTTATAACGCTAAAAGTATCCTACTCAAATGTTCCACTTTTCATAAATACTTAAATACTAACATGCGTTTCACAAACATTTGAACATTTTCGTTATTTCCTGCCTGCTTGTATCTGGGTTTCCAGAATAGCAACATTTAACATTTTTCATACTTTGAAAATGCCTCGTGAAATCTGAAGTACGTTCAGAGACCAAAATAGGTAAAACTATATACCTAATTGTTTACCCGCAACCATACACTCCAGTCAACCAGTGACAACCTGTCCGTGGAGAAAAATGACAAATCTGATATGTTGCATTCACATGACTTTCAGTATTCTCCTAAACCATGCTTATACAGGCTCATTGTCGTCTACTTCTTGTTGATAGAGTTAACTTTTCATAACAAATTTACACATTTCGTTGCAGCTATAAGAACAATACAGTAGGCTAAAGAGATAGATTTGTAAAAAAGTGGATTGCTATGTGGCGACCTTGAATTGCATGCGCTTTCACGACTACGAGAAAAAAAAATGATGTTATATATTCACGTGACTTTCTCTACCCTCTATCGTTTTTACTGGGTATACACATTATTCTTACTCAAGCTTAGCTACTACATTTCAATCCAATTAAACCTTTGGAGAAATAGCTACAGTACACATTTCGTTATGGAGCAACAAACGGAGCAACGATAGTCAAATGTTTTAAGTACTGGACGCTATATGTTGGCTGACCCTAAAATGCTGTTTCCATGCAATAGTGAGAAACAACAGAATGTTGAAAGGATTTAAAGAAAATGACTAAGAAATGAACAATTCGAACCTTTAATAACGAATATCTCAAACTGCTTATGCCACAAAAATTATTTTAAATCCGTTTTATGTTTTAAAGAGATCTACATTTTTGCGTACTGGGTTTTTATCCGTCGCTTAACATTTACCAGTTACACGAGATTATACAAAATTCTCACCGAATGAAGAGGACTTCATAGGCTATTCCCCGAAAATTCAAGGTATAGATTTTTTTGTCATATAATTTATCCTTAATATATGGTATTTGAATCATAATCGTTAGCCATTTTTATGAAATAAAAATTTTCCAAACATGTTCCATGTAAAGCGTATTTTGGGTTGGGGAAATTTTGTTGAACATTTTCGTGTCACATCTTTGTAGGATATTGAATCTAAAATTAAATCTAGGATATTTTGGCATTTATCAAGCTTTTTATTTTTGAGTTATGCTGCTCACAGACAAGCAGATGCACACAGGGACATGTTTTCAGAAATTGTTTATTTGGAAACAGGGGTCCTCAAAATATATATATTTCCGTAAAATCTCGGTATCGAATTTTTGAGTAGAATGGAATAGTTCTACTTACTGTATATACGTAGTAGGAAAATTAAAAGGCTAATCACGTTTTCATTTGAAAAATGTTATAAGTATATGAAAATTCATAGTAACAAAAATTCTCGAAAAAGTTTAAAATAAAAATAAATATTTTACTAAAATTGCGCTTTATCTGCATTTTTGTGTAGCATGTTTTGTCTATCTCTTACCGTTTACTTCACAGACTATTCCCAGAAAATTGAAGATGCAATTTTTTCATGCCAATATCTTAAACATAACCAAAATCTTTACACTTTTGAGAAGTACAGAAACATTTTCTACGTAAAGGGTAGTTTAGGTGGGAGGATTTTTCTGAAAATCTTCGTATCTCATTCTTAAGAGACACGAACGTTGTCTAAAATATGCTTTCAACTTCAGGGGACTTTATTTCCAATAAATTTCAGCGGAGGGTGGCATAGGTGAGCAGTAGAGAAAGTAAAACATACAATTAGTTCGCATACAACAAAAACAAAACGCAGAAACGCAAATAAAACGTAAATAAAAGTTAAGATGTACGAACTAAGAATTAATCTAAGTCGCTTATAAATATACTGCCACAGCACCTAACAAACGGCATAAACACGTTCCCCCAGGTAAGCCATAAATGAAACAAACACTTCAGAAGTCAAATGGGAGCCCACCTCGCGGAGAAGAATTCTTCATCTTTAACAGCTTAAAACCAGCTACAACAAAGGCATTGTATCTTAATTTCTATTCACCGAAGAGGCTCGTGACAATCATTACGAAATACGATTACTCCAAGAATTCATCTGCAGCAATTTAAAAAATTCTAGCAGCAAATTAAAGCAGGAGAAAATGTAACTCCTTTAGACAATTGGAAATATTGGTTACGTGCTTTGGCAGTGTTTAGATCGTTCATTTTGTTATATAATTTTTTGAAACATATGTCAAAATTGCACATTATTTTTCATGTATAGGGTAGAGCATTTTTGTACATACATCCACACACTTTCATCGCCATGTAACAAACTGGTGGTGAAATAAATTCGTGAAGTCATAAAAAGTGAGATGAAAATGAGGAATTAAATGGAATCCCATTTTCACAAAAAAATCAAGTAATCTACAAATTTTTTCTGCCCAATGCATATACGATAATTTTGAAAACACTGAAAAACCACCAAAATACGTAAACCGTATTACCATTTGATTTCATGTAAAAAAATAGACTTTTCCCTCCATTAATTTAGCTGCTAGAATATTTTAAAGGCCAGATAAGTACTCTGAGTAAGTGTAAGCCATTGAAATTATTCGCTCCGCACCAAAAAAGTTAAATTACATAATTGTATTTG
This sequence comes from Deroplatys truncata, assembly GCA_030765065.1. Classification (NCBI taxonomy): domain Eukaryota; kingdom Metazoa; phylum Arthropoda; class Insecta; order Mantodea; family Mantidae; genus Deroplatys; species Deroplatys truncata. Next base: position 114,388,340 of record CM060986.1, read on the forward strand.
CTCACCCAGTAAGTCCCTTGCTGGTACGTGAAGGAAAGACAGAAGAAAATATACCACACCAACACATGCTGCCTACCTTTACACTCCACCACCTCTCGTCCAACAAACTCCGTCTCCTGCTATGAAACGGCAGAGCTACCCTTCGCTAAATGGCAGGTACCAACCCAAGGACACCAGAATCCAGGCCGCACCAGAGGGAAGGCAGCTCACTTACCAACATGCAATCACGCGCGTCCTCTATTGAGAGGTTGAACAGCTATGTGAAGTGATAAACGACACATACCATATGAGATGAAATTCAGTAATACAATTGAATATTAAAAATAGAATGTGCATAATCGCATGACCTTCTCTACTCACTCCTCCACAAACTATACTTACCAAAGCTTATTCTTTTATCTAATTCTTATTAATACAACGTTTCATTACTCATTTACACGTTTTGCTGTAGGTATAATAAGGATATAGTAAGCTAAAGCGATAGTAATATCATATCAAAACCAGTCGATGTGATGACTTTGAAATTTTTCTCTGTTTATGAACACGAAAAAGAAAGAAAGAGTGAAAGAAAGAAAGAAAGAAAGAAAGAAAGAAAGAAAAAGAAAAATGAATATCGATGTGCAGTTGTAATGAGCATTTGAAAATTCAAACCAACAACAAATCATATCTCGGTAATAGTTAAAGCCACAATAAATTTTAACATTAATTACGTGTTTTAACCAGATCTATATTTTTTTCTGTAGCAATATTTTGTCTGTCTCTTACTGTTTAACAATTAAGCAAAAGCCAGTCAGCATAAAGAGGACTTCATACGTTATTTCCAGAAAATTCAAATCATAACCTCATTTGTCATGAATACAGCTTAAATCTGTGATGTCTTAAAGTCGTTAGAGGTATTTTTGAAAAAAAATAAGAAATAAGGAAAAAAATGTTCCATGTAAGGAGCAGTTTAAGGTGGGTAGACTTCTTTTAAAATCTTCGTGTCCATCCTGAACATAGGTAAATACCAAGTTTCATGTTTTAACCAACTTTCGTTTTTGAGCTTTACTGTTCACAGACATACACACACACACACACACACACACACACACACACACACACACACACACACACACACGTGGAACTTTTTCTGTTTCTTTTTTTGTTCAGCGGCCTCAAAACATGCATTTCCGTGAAGTATCGTCTCTTCTACTTACTGTAAGTACGTGGTGCAGAGAGTAAAAAAGGACATATAAAATATATCGGCGAGAGTGAATAATGAATCTACATTCAAAAGAAGAATATGAAGCCGACGTAGAACAAGGCAAATCAACGTAGTCAGGTTGGTATGCCCAGAAATATTTCTGCAGCACTCAATGATGCAACTTTCATCCGAATGTAATTATTTTTCTTAAATTAATTAATATCCATCAATATGTTTAACCAAATTGTAACCTGTATGCACACATAATGTGTAAGTATACTGTGATCCAATAATGTAGGTCATGATAAAACCTAGGAAAGTTAAAATGAGCCTAAATAAAACTTTTTTTTTAAAAAAAATGTGTATATATCAAGTCTCATAAATAAGGGTACTTCACAGGAAGTACTACGTGTTTAAACCACGTAAAATACAGAAAATAGTACGTCGGAAACAATAACATATTGTTAAAGGGACAAGAAATGGTGAAACCAATACAAACTCCTATGCTCAGAGATAAAAATTTAATATCACCATGAGCTAGTGGAATAGATTCTTCAGCTATGAAGAAACGAATATAAAACGTATAATACGACGCAAAATATGTAATAGTAGTAATTTATTTCAAAACGTACTTTGGACATTGCAACCAAGAGAGGAAGAATAACTGAAAGCATTTAATATCTTTAAAAATGGGAAATATGTAAAAATATATACCGAGCGGGACGACTCAGGCGTCAAGTCTGTTGCCGCATTCGAAAGGTCCCGTGTTCAATTTCCAGTGACCGCCCACTCTGATCATGGGTTTCCTCGTGGTTTTCCTTGGACGGCTAGGCGAATGCTGGAGTGATATACTCTAGGAAAAGTTTTCTCAGTTCCTATCGTTTCATCTCTCTCTTTCACGTTTCCGGTTTGTTTTCGGGTCCTGCATGCTACTGGTGCCGTATAGGTGCTGTGGATCCTTGCGCATTGGAAAATTTTCGTTGCGTTGTCTTGCATGTTAGGGTCCCTTCGTCGCCATCTTAGGCTTCTTTGGCTCTACTGGATACGTGGGTGTTCAAACTGAAAACATTAGGAACTTCTGCGCGTCTCCTTGGGCTTGTCTGCATGCAGACCTGGGACCTCCTAAGGCTCCATCATCTTGTCCCAGCCTCCCAGTGGGTGTAGCCCACTAAGATTGAAGGAAAGGAAATTGTGAATAGAGAACTATTAATCCCTTACATGCTCATCAACAATAACTCTACCCGTAAATATTTCATCCATTTTTATTGGAATTGGGATAGAAGAGGATATCAAACAATAGAAAACATTAGCATAAATGGTTCATATGCAGCAACGAAGACGAAAACGGGATAAAGGGAAGACTGAAGGCGGCTAGGTATAGAGGAAATGACACGCATTTGAGAAAAAATATGCTTCTTACTTTAAAATGTATCCAATAAACATCTGCACTCACAAAAGACGTAAAACAATCTGATGTGTTACACCCACATCACTTTCTCTACTCTTGACAAACTATTTTTACAAACGCTTATTCTCCACATGCTTCATGTTAATCGAGATGTTAATCTTATTGCTAATTTTCTTGTAGATGCAAGTGGAATTGGTAGGCTTTAAACGATAGTCAAATATTTTAAGAGCTGGTTGCTATGTGGAGTATTCGATTCTCTTTGAAATACCAGGACAAAAAAAATGAATAAAGAATTCCCATTTGAGAAGAAGTATAAGTATTGGAAAATTTAAGGGTATAACAAGCAGTTTCCGGAAAATGGTTCACTCAACAAAAAAAAATGTATATGACATAAATTATTTGTTTTAACACGATCCACGTTTATTTGTGTAGTAAAATTTTCTCTAGCTCTTATGGTTTACCAGTTATGCAAAAGTCCTTCACAATGAAGAATACTTTTGGAGACATTCCCCGAAAATTCAAGATATACATTTTATTTGTCAAGAAAGTATCTTAAATATATGATATTTTAATCAAAATCGTTAGTGCCATTTTTGAAAAAATTAAAATTTTCGAAAAATATTCCATGTAAAGAGTAATCTGTGGTGGGGGGATTTTCTTGAAAACCTTCTTGTCGCATCTCTGGAAGATACTAAACCTAAATACCAAGTTTGGTGTTTATCCGACTGTTAGTTTCTGAGTTATGCTGTTCACAGACACACAGACAGACCACTGACCACAGACCACAGACGGACATGTTTCCAAAAATGGCTTCTTTCGATTCAGGGGGCCTCAAAACATATATATTCCGGGGAAATCTCAGTATCGAATTTTTGTGTGGAATACAATACTTCCCCTACTTTCTATACTTAGTAGATAAAGTAAAGATGTCTGCACTTAAATAGTTTTGGTAGCTTCGTGTAAAGGATCGACAATACAGGTTTACCACTGGTCGTAACAGAAAAGTATTCCTATCGGAACCAATCGCTCAAAACCCTAAAATTGCGCAAAAGAGGCATAAATCTGGGAGATGGCTTTCATTTTCTTGGCCTGGTTTGTACGAGTGCACAAGTACCGTCAAGTACATATAATTTTATTACTGCTAAAATTATCTCTAAACTTAGAAACAGGTGCTATAGTGTCAGAATTAAAGTTCTTGTTAATTAATGTTAATTATACTTCCACAGATGCCGTGTGTGGACTTAAGTTGCAAAGATAGAATCAGACTAATAAATTCAATGTCATACCCGGGATGTGAACCAGGGACCTTCGACTTTCCGTGTCCCTGTTCTGACCACATAAAGAGAGACTATCTTGCTACTTAACTCGTGGACAGCCGATGCTTTTCTTTCCTGGTTCTTTCTCCCAATTATATGCCGCCTTTAAGATTTTACAAGTCTTAATTTATATCGTGGGCTTTGCCTTTGGAACAATTGCCCACTGGCAATGAAGTTCACTCGTTTTAAAGGTAAATGTACGTATCACGGAGGGGCAGAGCACTGCACTCAGGCCAGTCGGCCCATTGTACTTCCAACATGACACCTGTGAGGGAAAGCACATCCGACGCCGCACGGTTCCTGCCCACAAGTCACCAACCTCCAGGAGCCCACGCTGAGGAGAGAACTAACTGAGCAGTACTGCAGCGACGCCAGGGAAGAAAGCTTTACAGAGCGCAAGCCACCGCCCAGCCGTAACTCGCCGAAAACCGTCGCCTGGTCCTAAACCCTAAAACAGATGACAAGAAAGATGATGGGTAAAGTAAATGAGAAGATGAACCACTCCAGCACCCAGGGAAACCACGAAAATCCCATGAGCCAAAGTGAGCGATTGCCGGGGGTTGATCCCGGGACCTCCCGAATGCGGTCCACAGACGTAACCGCCTGAGCCAACCCGCTCGGTTTCACTCGTTTTACTTGTGATTTTAATTTGGTTTGTCTGTAAATTCACACACACATACATTCATACTCTCATACCTCCAGACTCTAGGGAGGATTAGGAATAAACAAAAATTCATACGTCCAACCGGGAATCGAAGCCGGGACCTCTTGCTTTGGAGGCTAGCTTGCTAACCACCAGACCATAGAGGCAATCCATTTCCTGTTCATCTGTAATTTAATAACATCTTGAGCATCCTGTTATCTATCATTCTGCCATGCTTTGTATATTTGCATATCTACCTGTAAAATTAATTATTCTAAATTGTCTTTCATATGGTTGCTTATCTAATACAGTCTATTCTTTTGTTCGAGAATTTTATTGTCCATTTTTCACTTTCATAAATGAACTTAGGAACAGCAAGCATCTTATCAATCTGAATTTATGTAAATATAGCATATGTTTTATTGAAATTATTGCAGTATCATTAGCACATTTCCTTTAATAGGACACACTTCTTCCTAAACAAAGCTGTTTCTTTAATCCGCGAATTTATAAAAAAAATTACCCTAAGTAGGCTTTTGTTAAAAATGAGATGAATTTATATTTGTTTTATTTTTCTTATTTTATGGAAAATGGTTGTTTGCAGGTGCTTTTACCAAAAAATCGATAAACTACAAATAAAACTGCGTTTAACATTATGTCAAAAATTTAGATTAAATATTTCGCCATTTCCCGACGACATACTCAATATAAATATTAAGAGGTACATGAGATAGAGGGCGTCCTAATTAATCTCACTGATGATTCATGCTTTCTACATCTAAGCAACCCTCCTTTGCCTATAGGAATGTTAGTTCTAAAAATACCCTCTGTGACGGTCAGTTCTTTGGATTTGTTTGTGCTAACTTACAATTTTAACATAGGCCTAGGCACGACGACGATGGGACGCCGAACTTCCTCCATCTAAGAGGTGAAAGGGAATATAGCACACATGTGTGCGTTGGGGTGGGAAGAATGTGCAGTTAGTTTAGGCTCCTAATTTATTATAATGGTGGGAATTGCCATAATGGGAAAAGCTAGACGTCCATAAATATTTATTGGTAATAAACCACTTTTTTAAGGGAAATACAGTGTATTTTAATTTTCCTCACCTACGAAAACCCTGATACCCGTGAAATTAGCTAGATAGGAAAAGATTAGAAATGGAGAATACAGCAACCGACGAGCAGCAATAACCGAAGACAAGTACACTGAAGCAGAGGGCATCAACCAGAGGAACAACGCTTTCACGCTACAGAGGTAAAACCCAAAGCTGTCTGTCTCCCTCTTGCAATATAGTTAGCCTTGTCATTAGAAAGATTAAAGTCTTTCTTGGAAGTAGAATTACATGTCTAATAGTGGCACCCTTTCACAACCCTTCCCACTACCCGCAATCTATAAGCCTCTCGATGACATCCCTGAGATACGTCCCTGTCCTCGTCACTCCTGGCAAAGTGACCATTAGGTCACATCATTCGTTTATTTGTATACAGATTCAGAAGTTTCAGGCATTTGCTTTCTTCTGTATTACTGAAGCAGAATCACTTTCAGAATCATTTACGAGTTTTAGACTGTTATGATCTTTCTCTTGCAAGCCATGGCAATCACCTGTTATACTATGATTATCCCAAATCTAATGTATGAGTTCACTTGATTTATCCTTTAGTGACAGCATGTTTATGTTAAGAGTATATTTCATGATTATCAGACTTAATGTATGAAATAAGCCTATTTCATAGTATTTCTTAATTCTTCAGTTTCTTCGTAGCTCTATTTCACACATTATCTAACACTTCTGTTACAACTTCATAGTTAAATTATAATATTAAATTCACATCTAAGCTATATAAAATTAACTTTCATAACTAAGCCTTAAATCTACTGCAGCCGTTCTTTCCCTGCCATAAAACAATAAATCCACGACTTTCAGACGTAGTTCAAATCGCTCCCCAACCGTGCGAATATTTGATCATTAACGCTTTGCCAAATAAAAGCAGAGCTATAAGAGTTTACGTCATAAAGATCTCGCAACGTTATTGGCGCAGGGAACGGTGCCAATCTGAAAGGCTGATGAAATATACACAGAGCGTCTTTATGCTGTCAAATGAGAACAAGAAATAATATCCCTGGAGGAAGAGAACTATAAATACAGACGGGCGCAGGCGATACGCTAGAAACCGCCCTCTCCCGGCGCTACTTAGAATATTAAAGCAATGAATGTTAATGTGTTATATAGAATTTTACGGCCCTCTTCGTGTTTTCTGAGAAGGGGTAGATGTGCGAAATTGCGCAAAGGGCGGAAAAAGGAATGGCTCCTCTGCCATACGATTATATTAAAGATATACGCATGCTATAATGTTCATTGTAAGCACATAGGAATAAGCCTATTCTTTTTTCTCATGTTATTATTAACTTATATCTATAATAAAATTATAACCAAAACTTGGTGCTGATTTTCGATTTTGGATGTGTAACGGAATTTTGTCACTCTGAAGCAAACATGATATGTTAATTCTTTGATTATAATATTTACCTCCTTCGTTCTTTATAGCCTGACAGGGACTAAAACGATTTCTATGGAGCTTGGTGTACACTTTAGTTAAGTCCACTTAGCTAATATATGTCACATTTTCCTGTTGGCTTTGGAGCAGAAGATATTTCATAGTTAATACGTTTAATTTCAGACCTATCCTTACATGAGCTAATTACCGAGAGAGGTGGCGCCGCGGTAAGGTGTGTGGCTCCCATTCGGGAGGTTTCTGGTTCGATTCCCGGCAACCGTCCAGTCCATGGGTTCTTCGTGGTTTTCCCGGATCGGCAGGCGAATGTTGGGGTGAGGGACTACATAACCCTCATTTCCTGTTCTCATTATCTTCCTTGTTTTCTCTTTCAGGTTTGTAGGACCAGGTGACGGTGTTCGGCACGTTGCGGCTAGGCGGTGTCTTTGCTCTCTATAGAGGTTTCCTCCCTAGCGTGTTGCGGGATTGCCCAGCTAGATCTTGCCTCCGAGTAGGCTCTGTGGAGAGGGGAGACCGCCGGAGGTTCACTGGCTTTAGGTGACGTCGGATGCGTTCGATCTGGAAACGTTAGGGGCCGTCCATGATTCGCCCGTCTCTCATTCCTCTCTCACAGGGGTCACGGAAGCAAAAAGGGTCGTTACGGACTACTTGCTATGCTCTGCCCCGGTTTATAAGAGCCGATTAGGTTGAGCATGCAAGATGTTACCTTAAAATTAACCGAGCCAGATGGGTGTGTGGTAATGTGTGAGGCTTGCTCTGGGAAGATCCGGATTCGATTCTCGTAGACCGCCCTCTTTGATCTTGAGTTTTTAGTGAGTTATGAAACGACGATTTCCGTTCCATCATTTCCCCTTTATACAGTTTCCTTCTCATCTTTCAGGTGTGCTTTTAGGTTTCATGGCGTTTGGCAGTGCCGGACAGATGGCGCGGGTTCTTGTTCAAGATAAATAGTATTCCCTATGGATAATAGAGGGCTGCTTGGTCGACGGATTGTTCATTGCCCTCTCTAGGCAACTCAGCAGTGCGACATGTGTTGGAGTGTTAGGGACTTTCGCGCGTCTTTGTGGTCTGCCTGCGGCATGTAGTCTCCTGTGGTTCCTTCACTACACCCTTTTCTCCTGGAAGATATAGCCGCAATGGATCTATGTAGGTCTAAGTGTGCGAGGTGTCCCCCTCCGTTTTATAATCCTAACCCTACCTTAAAACTGAAATGCAGCTGTGCTTTGCTGGTCACTTTGTTTCGATATAACAACGTGTTAATTTTAATTTACCTTCCTGTTGCAGGAATAAAACCGCCGTGTTAGAGAGATATGGCTTTAATATTGAGAATCGGGCACTCTGCATAGAAAGAACGCGGGTCGATAAAATAATATCTCTGAAAGTACCTGTATCCAGTTTAAAAAATCTGATCTGATACATTCACAGGACTTTCTCTACCCTCTATCATTTATTAGTGGGTGCACAAAATATTCTTACTAAACACTATGTTTCTATCTTAAACGTTTTAATCTAAATAAATCTTTGCAGAAATGGCTACATTACACATTTCATTAGGATACAGAGAGAACAGCGATAGTCAAATGTTTAAGAACTGGAGAATATATGCTGGCTTTAAACTTCCATATTGTTTCCATGCAATCGCAAGGAACAACTGAAGGTTGAAAGGACTTTAAAGAATGACCAATAAATTAACAATTCCACAAATATTGATAACGGATATCTCAGAAGTGCTTATGCCACAAAAACTTACTTGAAATAAATTGCGTATTTTAAACAGATTACATCTGTGTGTAATCCGTTTTCGTCTATCACTTAGCATTTACTAGTTACACAATATTTTATACAAGTTTATACGAAATTCCTTCTTAATGAAGGGATTTTAAAGGCTATTCCCAGAAATTTCAAGACACACATTTTATTTGTCATATAAATATCTTTATGATTTTTTTAAACTTTAAGTATTTTAATCAAAACCACTATAGCCATGTTTTAGAAAATCAAAATATTCGAATAACGTTTCATGTAAGGGGTAGTTCGGGTTGGGGAATTTTCTTGAAAACCTACTGAAGGTACTAAATGCCAAGTTTGATATTAATCCGACTTTTTGTTTTTGAGTTATGCTGTTCACAGGCACACACGCACAGATACAGACACACGCACGCAGACACACACACACACAAACACACACACACACGGACCTTTTTATTTTCTCTACTACGTATAGTAAGTAGGGCAAGATTTGTATTCCAACCAAAATTTCGATACCGAGATTTCTCCAGAAGTATGTGTTGAGACCCCCTGAATCCAAAAAAAAAAACATTTTTGGAAACATCTCCTTGTGTGTGTCTCTCTGTGTGTGTGTGTGTGTGTGTGTGTGTGTCTGTGTCTGTGAACAGCATAACTCAGAAATGAACAGTCGGATAAACACCAAACTTGGTATTTAGGTTCAGTATCTTCCAGAGATACGACACGAAGGTTTTCAAGAAAATCCCCCTACCCCAGATTACCCTTTACATGAACAATTTTAGAAAATTTTAATTTTCTCAAAAATGGCGCTAACGATTTTGATTAAAATATCTTTAAGATATTTTTATATCTTAAAATGAAATGTATATCTTGAATTTTCTGGGAATGTCTCCAAAAGTATTCTTCATTGTGAACGACTTTTGCATAACTGGTAAACCATAAGAGATAGACAGAATTTTACTACACAAAAATGTAGATCGTGCTAAAATACACAATTTATGTCATATACATTTTTTGTTGACTGAGCCATTTTCGAGATATTGCTTGTTATTCCCTTAAATTTGCGCCACATAGCAACCAGCTCTTAAAAGATTTGACTGTAGCTTAAATACTACCATATTCCTCCTGCATCTACAAGAAAATTAGCAATAAGATTAACATCTCGATTAACATGAAGCATATGGAGAATAAGCGTTTGTAAAAATAGTTTATACAAGATTAGAGAAAGTCACGTGAGTGTAACACATCAGAAGTTTTTATTCAGGCGGTCTCAAAACATGTGTTTCTGATGAAATCTTGGTATCGTTTTCTTAGGTGAAATGTAATGCCTCCTCTACCTACCATGCACGTAGTAGAGTGGAAATTTTAGTAGCCAAATTAACCCACACAAAATTTACATTTTTAACTTACGGAAGCAACAAGTGATATTACGTCTCTAATGTTATTAGTTTCATATTTTTAAATACAGTGATTTTTCAAGTTCTTCGTGTGCGTATTTCATATGAATTTTTAAGAGAAATTTATATTGGGATTAATGTCTCAAATTACACCGAGAAGTAAGTTTTTTTGGAGAAGAGAAAGAAAAGTGTAAACCTCCTTAACTTCTTTAATGCCTTAATTTTTACAACTGCGGAAAATATGTATACCTAAATTTAATTCGTATATCATATTAAATGCTCTATTAAACGTGTATAAATAGCGTTGTTAACACCACACAAGAAGCTGACAATCTGGCTGTTGGCAAAACGATGGAGATTTGTTCCGAAAGGCTTGAAAATATCAACATAGATAACATGTTTAAGCTAGACTATTATTTTGCCAAGTCCTATAGCGCACTATTTTGCCTTCCCTCTGCCAAATGATATAGTTTTATACGGGGTACACCATTTAAGTAGAGGCTGTACATTATCTCCAAAACTAAGCGTTGTAGAAAGAAGTGTCTTTAATAAAAGTTGCTTGATATTATAGGGAAAATTAAATGCCATTACTTAGGTTTTGTTTGAAGGACGTTATGGTGGTCATTTTACGATCAATTTAATCTTTTAAATGGGAAACTTCCTTTTGTATGTTGTTTTCTCATTATAAAATAGCTTATAAAATTGTTTATTTTGTAATGAAGAAAAACAAAACAAAATAAAAAATGTTGTAACTTGTCTCTCAAATGACCATGCATGGATGGTTCAACCATTCATGCGCTTTCGTACACGGGCATTCAGAATTTTCGTTGTTATTTATGTTGGTGTAAGAACAATTGCAAATTGCAGTTAGCTTTCTATGAGGAGTGAGAAAACAACATAAAAAGGTAGCTTCCGATTTAAAAATTAAATTGTCACTAAAATGACCATCACGACGTCCTAAAAATAAAACACGACTAATGGCATTTTACTTTACCCCATAATATCAAGCAACTTTTATTCAAAACATTTATTTCTACAACGCTTAATTTTGGAGACATAAATGTATAAGCAGTGAATAAGGGTAAGAATAGCTTCAACTTTGAAGGTCTTTAAGTTGAAAATTAGATTTAGGGTAACTTTTGGAAGTCACAAGGTAACAATATTTTTTCCATGGGGCACATTTTGGCCAAATAAATTAACTGTACAGATTGCTAAATAAGAAATTAAAGATTGGTGGAAGTAATTTTTGAGGCTTGTAAGGCACGTTATAATTTTTGTTGGGTCCAATAATGCAAAGTTTTGTTTTGGTGGATCAAAGGGTACTTATTTAAACGTAAGGGGTTAAACATAAGAGAAGTGGAAATCTGTGGGAACATCTTATTTTAGCCAGATTAGAAAAACCCTGTATGCCTTTTTGTAAACTTTTATCAAAAATACTACTTCAGAAGCATGTTTACATGGAGGTTGATCACATAAAAGAATTACATGCAATTCCTCCTGTTATAAACCAGTTTTTAAGGTTTTTAAGTATCTCCTTTATCCCTTTCTGTCTTCATAAAACAAAAGATCTTAACTACACTTTTTTAGAAAATTGAATTAAGAGATTTTCTTCGCTCAGAGAACGTTTTACCCCATATTCCAGGGTAAAAGTACCACACTTCACATTTTACTGTCCTATGCTGAAATTAATTTTGGCTTCTCTTCAGAGTTTTACGTTATTATTAATTTACAAAACCTTAAATCCTCATAATAACTCACATAGCTCAAATACATTGGAGTTAAGTAATTTCGTTTTTGTAATTGCATCTACTGTTATATGTTTTATGGAGCATCTAAATATTGTGTACGTAGAGATGTTGGCATTTAGTTTTTAATTATTTGAGGTGTTCTATTTATTACTTTAATACACTAATTTCTGTTTCTAACAATGTATAAAATGTCAAGTCGACAAACGAATTGTTAAGAAAGCGCGCCTACAGGTGCTATGAAGGTGCGCTTGTGTTAAATCTATAAAGTGCTCCGAGAAACATGTGTTATAGCAACACCAGAGCTGGAATGATTTTAAATTTATCTATGGGAATAGCTACATCTGACAGTTCTGTTGTTTTACCTACCAAAGAACTACCATCAGGTGAGTTAATTTATTTTCAATAAAATCTAATCATATTCTATGGAATTTGGCGATAGACACAAACAATTAATTGTTGATACAGAAAGTTTTAAGGACCGCACACCATCCGTGGAACAAATAATGATAACGATGATGAAAAGCTAATAGCTGTTATCTGGCATGAAGCCATTGCAGATAAAAACAAGAAGATACTATCTCTGCATTCTACGCTTTCCTTTTAAAGAAAATTGATAAAAAGCATTTTTGTAGCTCGACTACTGTGCAGCACAAAACAAAAACTGGACATTGTTGAGCTCCATTACATATCTACCTGATAAATTCAGACGAAGTTTATTCTCAAGAGATACAGCTGAATTATTTGTAAAAATAACATACCTTCATGTCGGTCTATTCCTTCCATCATCCCAGTCGGTTGTCTGCGCATGATGTGTCGCGATAACCTCTCGTGTTATCTTATTTGCTGAGCGCCTGTTATTGTTTTACTATTTTGAATTTTGGGTTCTTTGTCCTCCGGCTAGCTATTATTACTCAGTCGAGCAAATCTCTTGAACAGGGTGTGTAAACGGAAGGGAGTTGTTACTAAAAGATAATACTGATAAAAAAATTTGTTTTTACACTTTTATTGCCGTCACACTGAATTAATTTCATATATTTAATCTTGATACACGCCTGACTGAAACTGTTATATTTTCGAATGTAACTACAATCACTTATTTGCCGCGCACTATTAATTCGCGTATTTCACATTTTGTAACTAACTTTACGACGCGAGAGATTCTGTAAAATTGCGTAACATGTACTTCGTGAATGCTTCCACAGATCTACCTGACGTGTAACTCGCGAGAGATATATCTTAGAACTGCGCGACGTTTGCCTTGTGAATAATTCTGTAGAACTGCGCGACGTGTAACTCGTGAATGATTCTGTTGAACTGCGCGATACTTGTCTCTGGCTACAGAATTTATACTCCCTCACCCCGATATGCCTAAACATTATAAAAGAGCTGCTATTGGTTAATAAAGCGCGCCAACATTAGCGTCTATTTTTATATCCAATCAAAATTACGAACACATATGCTCTAGGGAAGATATTCCCTCCATTTCTAAAGAAAGGCACGCTACTCTGACGTCATTTGTTTGTCTCTTCTAATTGATAAACAACTCATCCCCTCGTTTCATTGTTACCCGCTCCTATTGCCAGTTTCAGTGAGGCCGTGTAAACTTATTTCCTAACAATGCTTTTAATCAAAAAACATCTCAAATCATTGTCATAAAATAATGCTAATTTACACTACAATCACTCTGGCATTCACAGTGTTGTGATATAAAATACTGCCTCAGATGTCAATACTTAGAAGCGAGTTTATCACCAGTGCCTCTGGCAGAAGTCCAGCTAAAGATAAGTGGAAGGGATGTATGTCAACAGTTTCGAGGTACCTTAGTGAAAGGGGACTTATATCGTACATTTCCTGCATTTACATTCAGAAAGCCTTTTGCTTGCGTCTCGTAAACTCGCAAACTCAGCATGAATGTTGATAGGTAACTCAAATAATAATTGGGGGGTTTCTGTAGCGTAGAGTGTATCGGCTTAGTACTCAACCATGCAAGTTCTGTGATCAGTGGTTACTTCCATCTATCGTTTCTCTGTGATAAGCAGTTCTGCACCGCCGCAGTACATCAACCTGTTTACGGAGTCGGAAATACACGCAATCCGAGGTTCAATTCCGCACATCCCCTTTCAGAAAAGGGGCTCGCTGAACTTATAATGGCGTCATTCATGTAAACTAACTGGATGTAAAGGCCGAATAAATCCGAAGATCCGGTATTAAATATGCCGGAAAAGCCTGAATCCATCCGGATATATTATATTGTATAGATGACTGTTTATAACGTATAGATTATTGTATATTATTATATAGATGACTAATAAACAATTCAACCGGTGATACTAAATTCATAAGTTCAGCTTGTTTCATATGATGTAAACAATGGATATTATTGTCAAATACAGCAATTGTAACTTCCTGTGTCACACTCACACGACATCCTCCACCTATTAATACTTCAATTAACCCCTTGTATTGTAGTATTACTACTAAACTGTTTCTTCTATTCTCCTTACTCTCACGATAGACTTGTGGCTAGAAATATCCCAAATTAAGAGATATGGAAATAGTTACATATATTATGTGGAATATAAACATAACTGTTCAAAAATTGTAAGTCAGTATTTATTAGTGGATCTGTGCGAGTCGCGTAAGATGCCTTATAGATGTCGCGTGTCAGTTTAGTTGAGGAGGAGTAGTAACACCTAATACTTTAAAAATGGCTAATACTATAAAATGGTTATTTGCCATAAGTCTCTACATTTTTCGTGTAGTAAGCCATAGTCATCGCTTTATGGTTTACCGGTTGTAAATAATTATACAAAATACATTCACAATAAAGAGGATTTATCCGGCTGTTAACAAAAAATTTAAATATTCATCTTATTTGCCATACAAATATTTTAGTTTTAGAAAGTAAAAAGTAACCAAAAGGTTATTCTGATATATGGATCAGATGAGAAGCTTTAATGCACGTACAGGTGCCTCACAATCTTAGTTAAGCGGTAAGAGCATCCACATGGAGAGTTGAAGATCTGTGGTTGAATTCCCGGCCCTTGCATTTTTCATATGTGTTTAAACCGTCCATTGAGAACTTTCCATATCTTATTGTATATTTTTTACGGTATAAAATTCCAAATCATTACTTTAAATCTGTAATTTTTTCTATACTTTGTTTTATATATTATAATTTATTAGTTTCTTTTGTCGCCAGCACTAAGCTCAAAACCCATACACAGAATGATGTTAGTAATTATTTAATTAATTACTAAGCGTATGTCATGTAATATCGAAGTGAATAAAATATATCACCAACTGCAACTAAAATTCACAGAATTCTGCATACACAAATTATACTCAGACATTTATTTAATAGAATATACGTGAAATTCGCTTCTATTCACTAACTTAATGCAACATTCAAAGGTAATATTGTTACATGCTGGGTAGAGGCCTAAACGTTCACATGAAAATTGAATTAATTTCTATTACCCAGCACGCACATTGAGGGGACGTATACACACTTGGCTACGGAGGACCGAAACGTGGTGTGGTGGTTAGAGGAAGGCATGCGTTTTTCAATGTAAAAAATCCATAACACAAACCCTTTGGGGTTCCTACATTATTAAATATGAAAAGTGAGGGGAGATGTCCACGAAGCCAAAAGACGGTTTGCACGCGCGATTCGCTTCTCACAGAATCCTAAGACAGACGCTATATCCCCACCACTCGTGGCTAGCAAATCTACCAGCCAAGAGTGACGTAAACAACAATGTCTGGCAATGACAATGACAACGTAAGCCCCCAAATTATTTATACGCCACAATATATTTCAAAAGCAATACAATTGATTGCAGAATACGAAGTTTCTAAAAAACTAAATTTCAGTTTAGTTTTTACACACACAATGTAATTCATTGTGTAATTTGATCTATAAATATCTCCATTAGGTAAAGCAGTGCAATTAATAATTTATAACCCCGACAGTTTTCATGCAAAATCCCAAAATCATCATGAATGAGCTTCTTTTCCTTTATAGAATAATGGCCTACAAGAGTTTACTTAAAACATTTTAGATAAAAATTAGCATGACTGAAATTTTGGGGTAAGAATTTAGTGGTTTATTTTTAAAAATTTCGAATATCTAGTATAAGCAATTGGTTGAATAGACCACGAGACAGGGCGGAAACCATTTTTGGGGAATATACTATTACAGCAGGAGTGGTAAACACTTGAAAATTTTCCACATTAAAAATAAATGATTATTATTATCAACTCAGATTATTCAAATAATATGTAGAAATTATTTTTAGGGTCTTCCCGAAATGCGTACCCACCTTGTTCGAGAAGGCAACCCAAATGAAAAAAATCTGAAGTGTTGCACTCACATGACCTTCTCTACTCTTGTACAAGGTATTTTTACAAACGCTTATTCTCTATATACTTCAGGTTAATCGAGATAAACATTTGAAGAAACTATGTTACTACTAATTTTCTTGTAGGTGCAAGGGGGATATGGAAGGCTTTAAGCGATAGTTAACTCTTTTAAGAGCTGGTTGCTCTGTGGAGCATTCCATTCTGTTTGCTTGTCCAGAATATAAGAAAATAATAATAATAATAATAATAATAATAATAATAATAATAATAATAATAATAATAATGAATTTCCGCTTGAGAAAAAGTATAAGTCTTGCAAAATTAAAAAAACAACAACGAATATCTCGGAAATGGTTCACTCGACCAAAAATAAAAGTGATTAATTTATGAGTTGTGCCTTTTAACGAGATCTACATTTTTGTGTAGCAAAATTTGTCTATCTCTTGCAGTTTATCAGTTATGTGAAAGTCACTCAGAGTGAAGAGACTTTTGGGGACATTCCGAGAAAATTAAAGATATAAAATTCATTGTCCATGAAAATATATTAAACATAGGATATTTTAATCAAAATCGTTAGAGCCATTTTTGAGAAAGTCAAAATTTTCTAAAACTGTTCTATGTAAAGGATAGTCTGGGATGGGAGATTTTCTTAAAAATGTTCGTGTCGCATCCTTGAAAGATATTAAACTCAAATACCAAGTTTGGTAATTACCCGGCTTTTCGATTTTGAGCTCTGTTCATAGAAGCACATAGACAGACATGTTTCCAAAAATGCTTTATTGGATTCAGGGCACCTAAAAACATGATTAGCGGTGTAATCTCGGTATCAAATTTTTGGGTGAAATGCAATACTTCCCCGATTTACATACGTAGTAGGGAAAGCAAAAATCAATAATAGTGAAATATCCCTACTATTTTATTATCACATCATGTAGAACTGTTGCTTATATTTTACTATTATATTTAAATTACTGTTAACACTGTCGCTTACGAGCAAGTATACTTGGTGTACTAACATTAAGCTTCATTGTTACTTCGATTTAGCCGACATAATGTTTGTTTGTTATTATTTAATCCATCATGCGAAACTATAAAACTTATGGCCAGTGCTATAGTAGTCCATAAAGATTAATAGCAGAAGCACAATAATAATAATAATAATAATAATAATAATAATAATAATAATAATAATACATCTGTCATTATCAGATATCTGAAGATTACATGTAAGTGGTTAGGACAGTGGGAGTTTTACGAAGAGCTTCCGCGTTCGAAACTGGATCCCGTCTTCAGAGTTTCATATTCGTAATACTTACTGTGCTTACGTATACATGATTTGTACCCCTCCTGAAACCCCTGCACATACAGCCACATCATTAGGCACATCATTACGAGTGGACGGGAATTTCAGAACCTCCCTTATAGTTGAGGAATAACTGTGAATTTAAATAATACACTCGTATATCTTCTAACGTACCGTAATATGTTAGAGCATGTATTTTGTAAGCTTCTTAGCATGTGTGACTCCGGAGTTTGAAGGTAAAAAGGTAACTTACATTGCACATGCTACAAAGTTTGTACTTAGACCGTTCTTCAAAATCATTGACTCTCTGTGTCACACTAATACTAACAACTCGAAACATGCTTCACTTTGAGATTGATCATCAACGTTATCATAGATGTGGAATTATAATGGTAGAGAAAATCGTATGATTGTCTATTGTCCATCAAATTTGTACGTACTTACTCGATCACGTATATAGTAGGTAGAGAAGGTATTGCATTCCACTGAAAAATTCGATGTCGAAATTTCATGGGAAATACATCTTTTGAGGATTCCGGAGTATAAAAAAAGCATTTTTATGAAAAAGATCCGCGCGCGCGCAGTGTGTGTGTGTGTGTGTGTGTGTGTGTGTGTGTGTGTGTATGTGTGTGTGTGTGTGTGTGGTGGATTCAGTACCTTCAAAAGATGCGACGTAAAGATTTACAAGAAAATCCATTACCCTACACCAAGGTTGGCGAAATCGCCTTCCTTCCGCGAGTCACCAAATATGCAACACGCACTACACCATTCAGCAGCACATGGAAAACAAATAAATAGACGGCTAGAAAAGGGGTTGCATCTGCGAGTCACAGTGCCTCGCGAGTCGCGCTTTCGCCACCACTGAACTAAACTCTCCGTTACATGGAAAATTTGGGGAAAATTTGGATTTTCTAAAAAATTATCCTAACGATTTTGATTAAAATATCGTACCTATATTAAAGAAAATTACATGAAAATACATTGTTTATCTTTAATTATTTGGGAATATCTTATGAACTCTTCTTTATTAGGGAGGAATTTTGTATAAATCATGTATAACTGGTAAACGTAAAGCGGTAGAAGAAAACGTACGACACAAAAAATGTAGATATCTTTAAAACACACAATTTGTTTCAAATAGCGTTTTTGTGACATCAGCCACTGGCGAAATATGTTATTAATGTTCCGAACTGTTCAATACTTAAGCCATTCTTTTGAAGTCCTCTTGATCTTCAGTTGTTTCTTGCGATGTCGTAGAAAGAGTATGGAGTTTTAAGGCCAACGTACAGCGTCCAGTTCTAAAACATTTGACTATCGCTATTAACTCGATTATAAAGATATGTGTAAAGCAGCTATTTTCGGAACTCTCGATTGTAATGGAGTATTAGGAAAATAAACTTCCGTAAGGGCAATTTGTACACCTACTAATAAACGAAGAAGGGTAGAGAAAGTCATGTGAATGTAACGTATCGGATTTTTCTTAATGTTACCATCTTTAATGAAGTAAAACATGAAAACAGAATATGTTCATTAGTCGAAATGGCTAAATACAGCAGTGGATTTTGATCTACTGATGTCAACCATGATACTGATCACAATCAGCTAGATATTACCATTACAAAATGATTTAATTTGTTGGTTTACAATACCGTGCTATTGATATATACCATTAATTTAATGATATCCACATCAAAACAAGAGCCGCGTATTACTAACATTGCCCGTCTATAATAATAAATAATGCGCTTTATTAATTGGTGACGTTTGTTGCGCATGTTTTGCTAGATGTCAGATGACAAGCAAATCAAGAAGTATTACCGTGCAACCAACGCAGCAAAACCGAGAGGAATCTGATGGTGCGTTTAAATAATCTAAAAATACACACAACACTGATTAGTGCCCAATACCAAATCAAACATGCATGTATAAACAATTATGTTGAGAATGAAGTAACTGAATCTCCAGCGGGCTTTCCAAAGCCATTGTGTATGCATTGTACAGATCAATAAAATCTGATGTGCTGCCTCACACGACCTTCCCTATTTGTACAAAATATTTTTACAGGCGCTTATTCTCCATCTAGTTCATATTAATAAGCTAAACATTTCCAAAAACTATCTTATTGCTAATTTTCTTATAGGTGCAAGGGGAATACAGAAGGCTGAAAGTAATAGTCAAATCTTTTAAAAGCTGGTTACTATGTGAATAACTCCATTCTCTTTTCATATCCAGGACATTAAAACAGGAATAGCGAATTCCCATTTGAGAAAAAGTATAAGTATTGGAAATTTCAAACAAATAATAAAGACATATCTCGGAAATGGTTGATCCGACAACAACAAACAGAAAAGTATATGAGATAAATTGTGTAGTAAGATTTTGTCTGTCTCTTATGATTTACCAATTATGCGAAATTCATCCCGAATGGAGAGGGCGTTTGGGGACATTCCCAGAAATTTCAAGATATACATTTCATTTGACATAAGAATATCTTAAACATACGATACATTAATGAAAATCCTTAAAGTCATTTTTAAGAAAATCAAAGTTACCGAAAAGTGTTCCATATAAAGGGTAGTTTGGGATGGCAGAATATTTTTGAAAGTCTTCGTGTCACTCCATAGAGGATACTAAACTCAAATATCAAGTTTGGTATTTATCCCACTTTTTGTTTTTAAGTTATGCTGTTCACAGACTGACAGATAGGCACACACATGGACATGTTTCAAAAAATGCTTTATTTGGATTCATGACACCTCAAAGCATGTATTTCTGATGAATTATCGATGAATTTTTGGGTAGAGTGCAATATTTCCCCTACTCACTATACGTAGTAGAGAAAGTAAAAATTATTTTTCTTCCAAATGAAATGTGTCATTTATCTCGTGCAATGCATTTAAAATAAAAAACTGAACTCCGTGGAAAGCATTCGAAGTTATTATTAGATAAATATAAAATCCTACCAGAAAGAAACAACAGGACAAGCTGTTTATATAGAAAAGTTCGTTTACAATATTTCAGGGACCATAGAGGAGATAAAAAATAACAAACATCCTTCTTCTGTGACAAAACTTTGGGAGAATCACAATTTATCCGCCAGATGGCCCTAAAGGGTAGGTCACTCGACTTGCGTGGTGTTACAAAATTTCGTTCACGGTGTTTCAAGGAGGCAAACATCTACTTAGCCGTATGTGACAAAAACTTCTTATAGACACTTGAATTACTTGAATGCATATTGGATGGGAATAAATGCCAGTTAGAGAAGCTCAAACTGCCTTCAATTTAATTTAACGCACAATTAACACCTATGTGCTTTTGACTGACAGAACACTCAAAAGTATCAAGGCAACTTCAACATCATCTGGTATTTTCTACTTTCACGTAGTCGTTTGTTCTGTGTTTAGATTATTTAAGACTTATGCTTGATATCACCGACCATCAACAAGTGTAGTTTGACGTACGTTAAACTAACGTTTAATCAGTTCTTTTCCGTATTTTCAATGTTAATGATATGAAGATTGGCAACAAGTATGCGGCCTCTCTTTTCATTGGCTGCGGTTGTGCCTTCGAAAACAAAACAGAAGCGAAGGGCGTATGTTTTCGTCAATATCCACGTGACGTGTACTTCAACCCCAGTTCGGACAAGGTGTCATCAAATAACAATTTGACAGTCACTGTCGCCTTGCTGAATTATGTTCCTGTCTTGAAAGGCATTTTCAGCAGAGTGTTGGCAAATATAAAACCTCGTAAACACAACTTAACTACCCTGCTATTGTATTCGTAATTAATAATCTGCATTACAAATCCTCTGGGCATTCAAGGAAAAGTATGGCTTTCTGCGTTGTGTCCACTGGTTCATAAAATAAAAGCCTTCTTTTGAACACGTGGCCAGCCAAACGGAGATTTTCTTTTCACGGGGAAGCATGCTGTTTGCCGGTGAAGTCGGATATTAATAGCCCATTAAATTCAAGCGCATAGATTTCTCATTCAAATTATAACTGCAGAAATCACATTCCTTATCACTAAGTAGAGACAAAAAAATGACGTCAGGGTACCGTGCCTTTTTTATAAATGGAGGGAATATCTTCCCTAGAGTACATATGTTAGTAGTAGTGATTGGCTGACCAAAACAGACGCTAAAGTGGCGCGATTTGGTAGCCAATAGCAGATCTATTATAATATTTAGGCAATTCGAGGTGAAAGAGTATATATTCTCGAGCCATAAGCAAGTTTCGCGCAGTTCGGAAGACTCTCTCACGAGGTACACGTCGCGCAGTTTTGAAAAATCATTCACGAGGTGCAGGTCGCAGTGCAGTTACAAAAATGTGAAGTGCGCGAAGTAATTGGCGTGCGGCAACTAAAATGACTGTAGTTACATTAGGAATTATCACAGTTTCAGTCAGGCGTGTATAAAGATTAAATATGTGAATTATTAATTAACTGTGACGGCAATAAAAGTGTAGAAACAATTTTTTATCAGTGTTATCTTTTAGCAACAACTCCTTTCCGTTTACACGCCCTCCTTAGAGATACTTGCTCGACTGAGTTATAATAGCTAGCCGGAGGACAATGAACCCAAATTTAAAATAATAAAACAAGAGGCGTCCAGTAAATAAGATAACACGAGCCATGAGAACAGCGACAATACACGTTCTGGACCCTTATTTTCTACAAACTCATGAAGAACATTTCAAAGTCGGAAACATTCATTATTCACTTAGTGAATGAAAATAACTGCATTGCCTTTTCCAAGTGCTAAATTACCTACATAAACTAACAAAGAATTGACGGACTGTCAGCAATTTGAAGGGAGGAAGCTGCTCCTCAAAAATTGACGGGAACGTCGGCAATCAAAATTATCACGCAGCTTGGTGAAGTGGAACTTCCATTTTTAACGAACTGTCACCAGCTTCACGAACCTCAAATGCCTTCTCGATGGTTGGATGTTTTTGGTAACTACAATGCAGCGACTGCGTATACAATGATATTTGGTTCAGATAATGGTTATGTAATAAAGTGATTATGGCTGTCAAAGTTTTACAGAATTTATTGGAATCCTGCATTAAATGTCAACTGCTCGAGTACACCAAGTGAGTGAGATGTTCTTCAATCTCCAAATGATTGAAATTCACTTGAATCTCGATCGATTACCAATCACTTGAACCCAGCTAACAAACGCAAGCTACTCGAATCCACTAATGAAGCAAAACTTACTAGAATCAAGTGAATGAAGAAAAGTCCCTAGAGGTAATTTTGTGTTCCTCGGAATATACTCGAATTCCCGATCAAATGAAATTAGCTTTAATTTGTTTGATTGGGGAATTAAACAAGAGCTGGTCAAATCTTAGAATGAAAATATAGTATTGGCCCTAATTTCTACTGATATCGATAAATACCTATATCGAACAAAATTGAAGTCGATTGAACTGATCCTACTCGTACTTTTGATCGAACAAAGTTTCCTCACATATCTGGATAGAAGCTGATGTTAGAATACATAACTCGAATCGCCCTTTGTAACGCAATTCTCTCGAGATATTCCATCTAACATATATGACCCAGCGAAACTGGATAAAATTGCATAAATCCGATGCTAATATATATTGGCTATGTTTTACGGATCCTATACCATTTATAAACTTTAAGGTATATTAGGTGATGTAATATTACATAACTCCGCCTAGCACAAGGAAAGTAGTTCTTCCACTAGAACTTGGCAGGTAAGCTGCTTGCACCGACAGAAAGCTGCTGGCTTCAGGTGGGGTGTGGTTTAGCTCCGATTTTGTCTAGCATGTCTGGCATCAGAATTTGAAAATTCTACCATTGCTTTCTTTATGCGCATGCTACATTAAACATCCGGATATATATAAGAGGTTCAGACATACATTTTTGGGACACCTCTTTATTTTGAAGTAAATTATATATACACTTCGTTATTTCGGATAAAAGTAGACATTTCTTGAAACCTTACATTTTCTCACATTTCGCAATCTTGTTGACGCACGAATCGGGACAGCCAGCGTGTACAGGATGTACGTGGCTAACCCCTTCCGCGGATAATTCTCTAGGAATAACTTGGGGAATAATAGTTACAACAGCTTCCTCAAGCTTACGTGCAGATTTGCACATCTCTCAGAGGATGTGCGTCAAATAGAATGTTCTATAAAATCCGGTTTTGCTTAGTAATCCCACAGGAGATGACCCACAGGAAGCCACGAAGTATAAAAAGGCTCACAGAGTTAGGGTTCGTGGGTTGTCCTTGTTAGAATTGCCTTCGATGGTGTGTATTCATTCTGGTCGCACTGGCCGAAGTTGTCACTCCGAAACTACGTGACTCCGGGGCCATTCTCGCTCCCGGCTCAACGGTTCGCCCCGGCCTAACTTCTCTGACTGCCTGAACACCTCAACAGCAACCGTGTCTACTCAACAAGGTAAGTCCCTTATAGGAATTTGTTGTATGTTATTCCTAAACATGTTTGGTCAAACTTTACCCACTAAAATACTTAATTAATAAAATGGACCATTCCGTAAAGCAGAGTGCTCATTACCATCTAATGGTGAAACCACCCTGTCATCCTCTAGCACTTGCTTAGAGTAAGGTGACAAATATGTTCAAATAATTGACTCATTAAGACATTCATTTTTGTTTAAACTTGTGCAATGTAAAATTTGTTATATTGTTATTTAAAGGGACTTCCTGCTGGTAATTAAATGGGCCGATAATGGCTGTTTGTTAAAATCAGTATGATAATAGTGGGAGACGTTTTAAGTATATCAAATACTGGGAATTGCCTTTAAGGCGTATATTGATGTACTTAGGAATAAAAGTAAACTTATTGACGATATTGCACTCAGTATTGTACAATATTTTACGAGGAATTATTATATGACTTGTACATTTCATTCAGCAATTTAGAACAGAGACATTACTCACTTTACACTTCACGAACACTTCTATTTTGGCGAATCACATGCAAAGAGAAGTGATAAATATACTTATACTATATAATGCAGATAACAGAGATATTCATGTATATTTTATTATAGATCTTATACATAATAAGATCAATGATGACATAATACGCAGAAACCTGTACACAGACAAGAACATAAGAAGAACTTTTGAGTACAACAGAAATGAATATATTTCGAGTCATATGGGGAAAAACCAGTTTAGACAGTGAAAAATGAAAATCTGAGACAACAATGTAATATTCTGGATGTTATAAAATTCATTAAAGCAAGAGAGTGAGATATGGGGCGCCGATTGCACCAGGCTGATCAAGATAGCTTGAGGCGCACTCCCAGGAGGAAAAGAGATTTGCGTCGACCAGTATCTCCTGAGTGAGTCATTCTCTGTGTGAAAAACAGGCTATAGACCTATACAAAAGAAGAAGTATAGTAAGAGTATTAGAAGAAAGAAAGTCAGATTTTTAAGGATTCAGAGTTTTATTTCGCACTTTAATTGAGGAATAAATTTAAGAAGTGATTAATGTTACATTTTTACTAGATCAAAATAGTTAGTTATGTACCTATTTGTGGTTTTAAAATAATTATAATAAATAATAATAATAATGTACAGATCAAGTTAGCTTATGCATTTGCTGATACATCCTAACTCCCCATGACTCCTTGTCCTTATACTTTAACACATTCAGCACTTCTAACACCACAATCCTACTTCGCCTAGTATTAGGATCTGCCGTGAAGGAGTACAATAACTCACATATGTCTAATCTGCCTATCATATTACAATGTTAACTACAATGTATTGAGTGGGATTCAACAACTCCGTTTCAGTCGTTATAATTATTGTTCGATTCAGGAATTCGGATTTCTGACAGTTAAAAATAAATAATAGAAACAACGAAAGTTATTGTTTTTGCAACAGGAAGAAAATTAACTTGGTGCCAATGTTATTTTATGAATTCATTATAATTAATAGATTTTTCTTTTCTTTTTATTATCTCTACCACGATGCAGTAGTAGAGGTCAAGTAGTAGGTCAAGGTTTCACCGAAAATACATGCTTTGAGAACCTTTGAATTAAATTACAAATCCATTTTTGTGCAAATATCGTGTGTATGTATCTCTGAACAGTGTAAGTATCTGCAAAAACAAACACCCGGCAAATACCAAACATGGTATTTAGGTTTAGCATTTTACAAAAATTTTCAAGAACCCTCCTCCAGAAACTACCCTTTACATGGATATTTTTTTAAATTTTCTATTTTCTCAAAAACAACTCTTGTTTAATTAAAAGACCGTATGATTAAAATATTTCCATGACAAATAAAATGTGTATCTTGAATTTTTCTGGGAAGGGACTGTTGAGCGCGTTTCATTCGTAAGGAATTTTATATAAATTTGTTTAACTGGTAAATCACGAGATAAAGAGAACTTTACTGCCCAAAAGGTGATCTTTTTAAAACACACAATTTATTTCAAATACCAGCTTGTGGCATCAGCCATTTTGGGGTTATCTATTATTATTAGTTTGAATATTTCAATGGCTTTTCATTGTTTAATGTACTGGCGCTATTCAGTTGTTCCTCGCGATATCATGGAAAGAGTATGGAACCATGATCCGGTTTTTAAATATCTGGGTATGGATTAAGTTTTCTCTATTCGCTCAACGAAATTTGTTATGAAACTACTTCTGCAAAAGTTTATCTCCATCAACACAAATCAGATAGAAAAATAAGTTTTCGCAAGAACAGCATATACAAGCTGTATAATAAACGATATTAACCGGAGGTCATTTGAAATGTTTATTTACTGGTTTATTTATTTTTACTGACGATGCAGGCGATATACAGCTGAATAGTTGCGTTAAGTTTTTGAGTTAAAATTACTTTCGCTAGATCGATATTTGAATACTTACGCTCGATCAGTGAGCAAACTTTGGTTTGCATATATGTAGTTTAACATATGTTACTGCTTTTACCACATGTTACTGTTTTGCCTTAAATAGGATAATTAGTAATTTATCTGTATTTATCAGAGATAAACCAAGAAATTTTAAAATATTTCAAGAAGGGATTTAAAGTCCTGTTCTGCCAATATTAAATCTGTTAAATCCCTGACCCATTATCTCAGAAACTATTTAAGATATTAGACTGAAAATTTTATAAAGTTTATATACATGTATTTTAAGCACAGTGATCTACTTTTCTGGAATACTGTGACAGCGTAGCTAGGCTACCTGTGGGCCGCAGTAAGTGCCTATCGGCCCGATAGTTTGGCAGGGCCTCCGTAGAACAATAGGCAACGCGGAATAATGGTCCATTATGTGTCGCTTACCTGTTCTGGAACATTCCTCTCGGTATATTCTAGCAGCATTCTTTCTGAACATTTCGCTTTGTATGGACTCCGATATAAAGGGATGCTGTCAGCAGGATGAGCAGTGTTGAGCTGAGTTCTGTTAGAAGAAGCGACAAAATGAAAAATTGACACAGCAGTTTAGTTATGAGTTAGTTGTGACTCAGCAGTTCAGTTTAGGTTAGACGGATCAGCTGCGTATGTTCCGAGTGTGAACCAAAAGTTGTGCTACCCTGAGTGCCTAAGTGACAAAGTGCAATAATTGTTATTCTCATTTATTACAATATGTTTGTTTATAAACAATATATTGTTTCCTTAATTATGACTTATTTTCATTAACATTTATCAGCAGTTTTTCTGCTTTTTAAATTAACCAAACGTTTAATAGCCTAAAAGTAGATCAACAAGAGGACTTAGAGGTTGTTTTATCATACTAAAATTTAATTAGCTATTTTCAATCACTTCTGAGAGAATGGATTGATTGTATCTGAAAATAATATTCGTCTCTAAAGTAGTGCAGAATTCACAAATTGCCAGATGTAGCACTGTTTTTAAAAATATATTTAAAGTATAAGTATTGTTTATAAAATTTTAAAATATACAAAATAAAGAGGCAAATCCAATTAACCGGACTGCATCAAAAACTCAAAACGAAGTTTTTGGCAATTTTCGCCATTTAGTCTCTTTAAATAAATTGAATATCTGCAGCCGAGATCTGTATTAAAAAAAGTTTTTATGGGTTTCGCCTTTATTCTTTTTGATTTTGAAGCGAAATATATAGCATAAAAGTTGGTTGCTCTGAAACAGCGGGTACATCACTTTTCTTCCCAGCTTTATCTGTTCTGGCATCCAATATTCTCCTACAAACGTTGCCCGCCCTCACTCAGTTCCAATTTAAATGAGAAATATTGCGATATTGGAATTTGATACGAATTGGCAGTAAATCTGGACGATATCCTCATTTTAAAAATTAGCATTTATACATTTTTCTTCTTTCCACTAGGACGGAAAAATGTTATAGGTTTATCAGGATATTCCATAAAAGAAAAATGAGGCCTACTTACATCAGCACTAAATACACCATTTTCAATAAGATGTTTCTTTTTTTAAATAAACTTTATTTTTTGGCAGTTTTCAAGTACTGGCGGTCCAACTACGTATACTTGCGCTGAAAATTCACGTTAACAAGCAATTATTATCCTATACTTAGCGGTAAAACAATGCTTTTATATAAATGAATTTAATGCTTACCCTTTTTGCAATTATCAAGGATGAAGCAAATGAGTCAATGTTTGCTTCGAACCATGAATTAGTGTGAATCATTGTCGACTGACCGGGTGGCTTCTGATGTTTATTTTTTAACCCCATTCTGTGCTCATCCAAATCTCCGGGAGGAGCAATAGACTCATCTACGACATGCAACAGTTCCTTCGCTCATTCTCATTGCCACCATCAACATCACCATTATTATTATTATTATTATTATTATTATTATTATTATTATTATTATTATTAATGGTTTCTTGTAACTATGAAGTGGATGTAACATTTTTGTACTCGTCTGCGAATATTGTAATTGGATGAGGATTTAGGATACACACGATCGTTTTGAGGAAGCCAAAAAACCTTAGCATCTATAGAATAACAAATGCATTAAAAATTATCCTCTTATTACTACTACTTCATAGTTATGTGGAATAGGATTTAGCTATATTCTCTTGCCATCCCTTCCTCCACGGATGTTGTAATTTCAAACTTTGGTTTGTAACTTTCATATTTTGTAACTATATTTTTCCTATCGTAAAATAGAACATTTAGTTTCTAGTGAAAACCTTAATAAATATCTTCCTTCGTTTGTAGCGGAATCAAATACACTAGTTAACACCTTTGAATGAGAAGCATCGATTAATAAATTTTAAATGTTCCATTTATATTCCGTCTTTAAAATTTAAGGTCATATCGGAGGCTTTTTACTTTTGGAACAATAATTTCTCATCAGCCATGATGTCTACTCGGGTTACAGTGGCGTTATTCTTTCATTACTTTTGTTTACTACACTTACACTCTCATTCATACTTCAAAATTCTAGGGAGGATAAGGAATAGTCCGGATATAGAATCATTACCACTCTTAAGCCGGAAATCGAACCCGTGACCTCCGGTTTTGGAGATTTGCATGCTAACCACCGAACACAGAGGCAGTCTCATTAAGACTTCTAGAACAGTTTATGAGGAAATAAAGTATGGCTATTCTTAACCGCATTTTGAAATGTGAACTTGTGCAATTACCGGCCGTTGCTCCCTTGTGGACTTGGAACACACTACGGAAGTGGTAGCAGAGCGTGGTTTTACCTAAGCCCTTTACGTTTCACTAATAGTATAAAACTATTACATTCTCATGATAACTTATTTACACTGAGGAGATTAAGTGAAGCACATGGTTAAATGAAAGGAAAGTTTAAATATCTAATACGCATAATATTTATGCAAACTCATTCATAAAAGGAGAACATTAAATATGAAATACGGGCCTGATTTTAAAACATGGTTTACCAATTCAACACTAAGTTCATCAGAATGCCTTATGTGTTTGGTTTCTTCTGAGAGCATAATTATTATTACCGATAATGATTTCTTCTGAGCAAGTAACATTAGCTGTTCTTCTGTGAATATACGTCATTTTCTAATTAATTGGGGGAATTTTCATACGAACAAACAACAGAAAACAAATCAATTTACAGAGGGAACAAACTCCGCACCTAATTTTTAAAAAAAGATGCGTGCTTTTTAGGGTGAACACCCACATATTAAAACTACTGTTCTAACAAATAAAATATTAAACAGACTCCAGAAGAATAATGTCAATTGTAATACCGAGTATTACAGTGAAAATACAGAGGTAAACGTATAAAATACTTATTCTGCTGATTTTATGAATAAAGTCGGCTACATAAAAACACACAAATTCAAACATAAACACAGTAGTTATATGCAGTAATTGCGATAACTAAAATCCGCCGCATGCGCATCAAGAATTGCTAATTTTAAAGAAAAAGCAAAGCATTTCCATTTTCCTGCACATACACAAATCACAGATACGCTACCAATAATAATAATAATAATAATAATAATAATAATAATAATAATAATAATAATAATAATGTACTTTTATAGCTCACGGTAGTATTAATCTCATACCTCTAAAATGTGTATCCGTGCCTGTTTCAGAAAAAGTTAAGCTTGTGATTTGTATTATATACGAGCAGGTTGTCCATTTTGGAAATTTCTTATATATGGCAGATTATGTATCTTGAAGATTCCAAGATCTATCAACAAGCCAATAAATTCTTTAAATTTTAAAGAAATGACTTTTTATGGTTTCATCGCGCAATCAAGCTTTTAATGGAAATGCATAACTTATCTCAGCTACACCTTTAGAATCCTTGATTCTTTAACCATATACAAGTGTTCTGAGATACATTTTGTAGCGTTGAAATGATTTAAGAAATTCTTTTCTTCCCGTTTGTGACTAGGTAAAAATATTCTATGTAGTATTGTAGATAATTTGTAACATATATATATATATATATATATATATATATATACATACATGCTATACATATATAATTTTGGCTACTCAGAAAGTCACGATATTAGTGCTTACAAATATTTTAATTTCAGTTTTGAAATTTGATTTACATTCCATAATCAATTGCATTAATTTGTTCCAATCAGTTCTTAAGCTTTAAAAGAACAGCCATATAGTGAAATTGAATTACAACTTTCAATAATTAATTTTTTACTGTAATAAGTATTTTGTAACTAAATATGTCCAAAAAGAAAGTAAACACTGAATATATTTAATTTTGCTTTATCGACTTTAACTAAAACTGTTCTGTATGCTGCTGTGATCAGCTAGAATACTTTCAAGCGAACTTTCAAAATTTTACTTCCGTCATTCTTACATGAAATCGAGAAAGAATATAGACTTTGGTTGAAACAGAAGACTCCCAAAAGGGATTTCTGAGTCAAGACCTGTGCTTCTACGATCATAGTCTGGAAGTAGTATCCAAAAAGCCATCGGTGCCCAGCTGCTTTACGAGCAACACACAGCGGGGGCTTAAATTAACTGGGTACTGAAAAGAGGGGTGCTGGTCACGCTGTAAGCCCCAGTCCATGTTTTGTTTGTATGGATTTCTTTGTCACCGAAAATCTGGTGAGCGATCCCAGTGGTGCAGAGCGAAATGAAGCTACCCCGCGAACTCGATCAGTGAAGCTTTTATTCGCAGCAAAATCCTGATGAACAGTTTAAACAATCTCTGATGTGTAACACTCTCAATGGTTCTGCTTACCGGCGTGCAACGATCGCTTAGTTTATAGTGATGTACTGGGTTTGAATATTTATCACCTGAATTGGCGGTATCATCATTTTGAAACTCGTGATCTATATGTATATGCCAATAAAAAGGCCTTACAGGCTTGTCCTTATATTCATAAAGACGCGCGACTCTATTAGCAGCAGAAGCAGTTGAAATTAAACATAACTAGGCTTGATCGGAGGTTCACTCCTAGCAAGAACATCTTATTTTCATAATAGATCTTTAATTCCGAATTGAGAATAAGATAGAGAAAAATATATAGCTTTACCAACATAATTATAAGGAAAACTGTTTTCAATATGCAGCCCAAGATCAAATTTAAAATATTTCAATTGTTTATTCTGAAACGTAATCCATAGTGGATAGCAAATGGAAGATTCCATAAATGCGGAGTGTTGATATAGATAAACTACAGAACTTCTCTCTCTTCTACCTCGCATCATTCGTGTTTACATTTTGAAACTTCCGGCAACTCGCATTTCGATTTGAACAGACATTTCATATTTCGGAGAAACAAGAAGAAAAAAATGGATCGCTCCAAAAGTCTTAATTTTTGCAGTAATATAATCATTCCTGAAGCAAGACTGTAGTAATTTCGAGTAAATAAATATAGCTGAGAGATTCGAATCTTAGGTTCAGAACATAGTGCCTTCTTTGTCAGCAGAGGTCAGTGTTTCCAAGCTTCTTTTATGAGAAAATTTATGGATTTGTAATTATTTTAACCACAGAAAATATAATTGTGTACTATAATACATCAACTACAGGTTTCTCTAGTTTTTAGTATATAAGAATCCTGTCAGCAGGTAATTGAGCGTAGGTTAACATAAAGCGAGTCGTTCATGTCGTACGTTTACTAGAAGGTGGTCAAATACAAATGTCAATAGCAAAGCTCAATGTTTGAATAGGAGAATCTTACGCTGCCATAGTCCATATTGTGACCGCGCGTGCGAAAATATCCACGAACCGGCGGCGCGAGTTCCTTCGGACTCGTCTACCTGTCGTGGGGAAGGCTAATGTTCGCTCCCCTTCAGGACCGTGCGCAACAATAGCCCATTATGTGCCGCTTCCTCGCTCCATTTCTTTGGACCTTTCGAATAGGTTCCTCTTCTAGGAAGTTCCGTTTTACATGTGGGGCTGCGCTGTCCAGGGAGTTCAGATCGGTTAGTTTAGAAGTTACGGTGTTAAGTGCAGTAAAAAAGCCAAAGACCTTGGACAGTTAAAAGTGTACAGTGCTGAGTGCAGTTCAGTCATGAGTTGAGACTCTCATTTCAGTTGTGATTCGATTCTACGGATCAGTTGCATTCTGTTCTATGTATGTGTCAAACGTGGCTCAAGTGTAAAGGTTGTGGTGATACATTGGGTACCTTTGTGACAAATAAAGTGCGTTTAATAGCAACTGGTATTGTCATTTGTTACAATATAGAATATATGAATATTTCATTCGTTACTGTATCACTTGGCGAATGAAAGTTTGGAATATAGTCACATTTATACAAGGAAAATTATTTTAACTGTAAACCAATAAACTCTCAAGCTGAACGGTATATTTTTGTGTAATTATTATACAAACTGTAACAGAAAAATCAAAGGTGTTTAGGATGGTGAATAAGTGTATCCTGCAAGGAGAGCAGATCATCTGCATTCTTATGACAATAGTATTTCCATAACTAAGTGCTCAAACAGTGCTTTTACAAAAAGTTGCATTTTAAATAAATACTTTAATTAACTAACTAAATTATATTTATATTCATCAAATACTAACATATATTATTTCTGCTTTGGGTAAGATAAACAAGAAGCAATGTAAAAACAGTAGTGTCCGATAGCATAAATTGAGGAGAGAAACAGAGGGAAATGCATACGTGACTGAAAGCCTACAGAGAGTAGGAACTGTTTACCTGATATTGAATGCTAAAGACCGAGAACATTTCCTTTAAGGGGACGGTGGTGAAAATTAGGCAACAATGGTAAAAAAATTACAATTTAGGCTATTTAAATGTTTACTAATTCCGATTCGCTAGGGACGTTTTCATATAAACGTCTATACATTCGGTGTAAAAATGAGGGAGTTACGTGATGATTTAAATAACCCTGAGCAGAGGATTTGGTAGCCCATTTGGGGCTTTTTGTGGCATTTCCCATACTATTTTCAACATTTCCGGAATTGTTTTGTAAATATGCTTATATGTTTCCAAACTATGCATTTTATGTATAAATATACACTATTCTATAAAAAATACACCAGCAAAATTTCAAGGCAGTTAATATCAGCAAAATTCCCACTGCGTCGTTATCGGTTGGAGTATTTTAGACATTTTCCAGCATTTAAAATACTCCTTACTAACGTATTTTTATGTTATGACTGTGAAACTTAGAAAATAGCTTCTCCAGTACTGGCTAACTAAACATTTACCATGTAGTTATTAGTGTGTAGGCAAATGTATCACTCCACTAAGTTATCCCATGTTTCATAGGCACGCATTTTTAAAAAAAGTAGAGACACAAAATTTTAAAAGAAAGTTATTTTAAAAATAAATTAATTTGAAAATATTATAACGAAGCCAGTCGCCGATGTCATTACCTTCAACTTAACGCTAGGTGGCAGATTAGTGGGAAGAATTTCCAGCTGATGTAAATAATTCCAGGAAGACCTTCTATACTATATTCATTCTAAGGTTGATCCGTACCCAAACAAACCCATGTGACCAGTGCACCATGGTACAACACAATAGCAATGCGCACAGGAAAGCAGTCCCATGCTGATATTCTAAATTTTAGAATGAATTTAGCCTTAAATGGTATACTATTCTATGCAAATACCTAAGAGTTTAATTAATGCTGATTTATACCATTAAACAGGGCTACAAGTCTCAACAGCAATTTGTATGATTCGCCTGACATCCGGTTATATGCGGAATATTTTTACCGCCAGAAACCAGTAGTTTCTGCTTATCAGGGGAACGGAGAAATGGCTCTTTCGTCTTCGTCGACTTACGTAAATAAGCTGGGCAAACCATTGACTAGTGATGAAAAAAATAAAGTTGAATGTAAGTTATGTGGGAAATATCCAACACTTCCCGTGAAAATAGTGGTGAAATTAATTTCAGAGTACACCGGTGTTTAGAGAACAAGTATAAACTGCGCTCTTAAAGAAAAATCTGAAACGGGAAAAATGATTACACCCGGGAAAAAAAGAAAGCGTGTGAAATGTGCGATGCAAGAATGTAATGATTTTATAAAGAACGCAATTGACGTAAGAGTGCACAATTTATTTTTTAAAAATCTGATGTGTTACACTCACATGACTTTTTCTACTCTTGTACAAACTCTTTTCTCCATCTATTTCATATTAATCGAGAAAAACACTTGCAGAAACGACCTTTGACATGCAAAGAGAATTACATTTTACACATAGCGACCAGTTCTACAAATATTTGACTTTCGCTTAAGGCGTACTATGTTCCCCTTGTTTTGTATTTCCAAGGGCAATATAGAAATACAGTAGCCTTTAAGCATAGACATATTTCTTAATAGCTGGTTACTATATGCAGCACCATTCTCTTTGCCACAGATTAATACTCTTTGCATATCCAAGAAAAAAATAAATAACGAACTCCCATTTGAGAAAAGTATTGAAAAATTTAAGGGAATAGCAAGCAATATCTCGAAAATGGTTCACACAAAAAAATATACATGACATAAATTGTGTAGTTTAACGGAATCTACATTTTTTGTGTAGTAAAATTTTGTCTATCTCTTATGATTTACCAGTTATGCAAAAATCGTTCACAATAAAGAATACTTTTGGAGACATTTAAAGAAAATTCAAGATATACATTTTATTTGTCATGAAAATATCTTAAACATATGACATTTTAATCAAAATGGTTAGAGCCATTTTTGAGAAAATTAAAATTTTCGAAAACCGTTCCATGTAAAGCGTAATCTGGGGTGGGGGATTTTCTTGAAAACTTTCGTGTCGCATCTCTGGAAGATGCTGAACCTAAATACCAAGTTTGGTGTTTATCCAACTGTTCGTTTTTGAGTTATGCTTTTCACAGACACACAGACACACATACGGACATGTTTCAAAAAATGCTTTTTTTGGTCTCAGGGGGTCTCAAAACATATACTTCCGATGAAATCTCGGTATCGAATTTTTGGGTGGAATACAATACTTCCCCTAGTTACTATACGTAGTAGAGAAAGTAAAATTGAGTTGCCAAATGTTGATAAAGTGCCCGCTTCCAGAGAATGAATACATGGAAGTTATCGCATACGTGTTACTTTCCGTTTTGCTAATTTGTTTTAGAATTAGCTATTATTATATGTGCAACAGCATATGCTGGTCAATGTTTAAATTGTCGGAATAAAGTCTGTTCTTTTTGCATTATGTGCTGCATGTACTCGCCACACTGTCATGAAAGTATGACTATTTCTGGAACGAATGGCGGAAGGATACATAACATTGTAAGAGTGCACTGGTCACTTGAGTTTTGTTTTGGCGCGGATCAACCTAAGAGTGAATACAGTGTAGTCGTAAGGTGAGTGCGAGTGGAGTTGTACAAAAACACAAGTGAGTCAGTCAGTGAGCGATTCTGCGAGCAAATTGGTGACAACTGTTGTAACGTGCAGCGTGTGCTACTGCGGAGCAACGGGTTGTATAGGTCTGGTCCTCGACTCTCGAGAGAAATGAACCGTACGGCGTGAAGAGCTGCGTCACAAAGGAAGAAGTGAAGGGACGGAGAATTGAACTAGTTCAGCTTGGACAAAATGACATTTGTGAAGTGAACCCCCAGTGAAGGTGAACTGCATATAAACGAAACAGTAACAGTGAGAACTGAGAAAACTGACAGCTGACTGAATGAAGTCATAATATATTTCTTATATAACCTATTTTTAGCTCATTAAGTAGTATAACCTTTAAATGTTGATTAAAATTTATGAGAATTGCATTATAAGGAGCATTGTATATTAAATAGCTTAGATTTGTGCTTTAAATGCATAATCACGGAAAAACTTAACATACATGTAACAAACTTTGCAATTGCACTTCTTTATGCAGACATAAGAAGTGGTAAAACATGCCAAAGTCTCAGTAGAGTACTGTGGGTTTTGGAAAATTCACAGATAGCTCCCATTAAGACACAAGTGGAACCAGTCAATGCGCTTCGGTACTTCCGTCAGCGGGCAAAACACGTTCGGTTATAAAGAGGACTTGGCCCCGCTTTAATGTTTAATACCTGGAGGTATTCAGGTTATGCGGTAGATGTCAAGATTAAACCATTAGCGGGAAGATACAAAATAAATACATGTAAGTGCACTCGCGCGTTTGTGTGTGGGAGCGCCTATAAATGCATTCAAGTTTCTTTACTTCTGATGTCACGCCGCCGCTCTAAGGAACATTGTCAGCGTAAGAACATACCCTGATATTTCGTACAACTTAAACGTGACGATAACGTTAATGTTTACAAAACGGACATTCCTTGAACGTTTCTACTTAAATAAGGTTTAAGATTCATTTGGATTTAATATCCGACATATCTTTGTAATGGCTTACCCAATGGAGGATTGTGAAAAAAATCAAAATGCAGAAAGGGCCTAAATACACGAAGAGGTTCAATGTTTCCACACTTTTATTTTTAATTTTTTTATGCCGCCTTCGACATCTAAGCTCATATCGACTCCTTTGCCTATAGAACATTTGCTTATCGGCAATTATATTATTTTCGTATTGGTACTTAAGTTTTTTTACGTTGGATTTTGTAGTTAAATGTTAATATCACACTCACACACATACAATTTATGCTCATACTTCCGGACTCTAGGGAGGATAGGAAATAATCCTGGCTAATGAAAAGTGTCCATTCCCATCTAGGAATCGTACCCAGGATCTCCAGATTTGGAAGCTAGAATGCTAAACACCAGACGACTGAATGTGGCGTAGTGGTTACCATGCTAGCCTCTAGTTCTCGAGGTCGCTGGTTCAAATCCGGGGGAGGGCAATGGATTTTTTCGGGTGTAAAATCCTTAGCATGGCTTTCTTCGGAAGGGAAGTAAAGCCTTGGTCCCTTGTCGTAGACTTATGGCACGTAAAATAACCTTTAGCCTGATGGCAAAATTTGCTTCTGAGCAAAATTACCGGTTTTTCACACCCAATATAGCATGGTACGCTAAGAATCACATCAGTTAAAGAGCGTCCACAAATAAAACAAATTAACCAGACCACAGATGCTGTCTTTCCGATCTTGTTTCATGTAAGGAAAGTCTGCAGTTTGAAAGAAGGCTGTAAACTAAATTTACCTCACATGAATATGAAGTTTATAGGTACTATATTTCGCGTAGAAATGAGGACAAATCTGTTAAACCAATGATATGGATCCATGGAGAGATGTACTTTTGTACTTCAGTTTAAACTGATTATCACATATCTAATTTTTACTTCATTATTTTCCTTCAGTACAAAAAAGGGAGAAAGCTAGAATATGTGAAGCATGGGAAATCAATACCGCCTACAGCCAAAGCGGATCCTGGATGGGATACGAAGATACGCTTTTGAGGGAATATAGGGTATTGGCTGGACTCCGGTTGGAGAATATCTTGGGATTACAATATTACATAAAAAAGAACATCGCTACAAAAAGCCAGCGTCAGGGAATCAAAGAGAAAATAAGTACTTTTAGATTCCCACCGGGATGATTGACAGAATAAACAACACTCTGGAATTTGTACCTTGTACGCATTTATTCTACCCTGACTGCTAAAACCTTTTAGTAA
The DNA here is from genome assembly GCA_030765065.1 of Deroplatys truncata. Taxonomy (NCBI): domain Eukaryota; kingdom Metazoa; phylum Arthropoda; class Insecta; order Mantodea; family Mantidae; genus Deroplatys; species Deroplatys truncata. Next base: position 114,426,440 of record CM060986.1, read on the forward strand.
ATGTAAACAGGAATATTATACATATAAGACAAAGCATGAGTTTCAATACGTGTTAGAAGTTAGGAATAATACACAGAAGTATATGCATTCTCCGCATGGAATCTATTGTTTATTAGTGGGTATACAAATTATCTTACGAAGACTTGCTTCTTAACTACTCCTTTTTCAGAAATGACTGTCTTGCACACTTCGTTAGGATACATAAAGAACAGCGATAGTCAGATGTTTTAAGAAGTAGAGCTACGAGATGCTGGGCTTAAAATTCCATAGCCTTTCCGTGCAATTGCGGAAATTAACTGAATATCGACAAGACTTTAAAATAATTACTAAATACTGAACAATGCAAACCGCTTATAACGGATATCTCAGAAAATTGTTGGAAATGAATTGTGTAATTTAGGAGATCTACATTTTTTGTAAGGTACGTTTTCGTCCATTGCGCAACGGTTATACAAGATTATATAAAATCGCTTCCGAATGAAGTGATCTTCACAGGATGTTTCCAAGAAAGTTGAACATAAGCGTTTTATTTTTCGTGCCATTTTTCAAAAAAATAAAAGCTTTCGAAAAGTCTTCCATGTAAAGTGCAGTTTGATGGGGAATTTTTTTGAAAATCATCACTTCGCATTTTTCGAAGCTACTGAACTTAAATACCAAGTTTGGTATTTATTCGGCTTTTTGTTTTTTCAGTTATACTGATCACAGTCACACACAGGACCCATTTCTTAAAATGTTTTTTTTATACAGGAGGCCTTAAAACATACATTTCCGATGAAACTTCGGTATCGATTTTTTGGATGGAATGCAATACCTTCTCTACTTACTAAGCACGTACTTATTATAGCTGTAATAAAATTTACGGATCCTATAATATTTGATATTCCAGCTAGCGAGATGGCTCCGCGGTAACGTGTGAGGCTCGTATTCCAGAGGTTCCGGGTTCGATTTACGGTGGTCACCCACTCTGGCCATAGGTTTTTTTTTGTCGTTTTCCTTGATTGACACAAGGCGAAATGCTGGAGTAGTGCGTTCTACCATTCTACCATTCTCTCCACATTTCCCCTTATTTCTCTTCTCTTTCAAGTTTCAATTGACTCCGGGCTGTGGTACGGTCAGTGTCGGGCAGATATCCCAGAGGCTTGCGATTTGGAACTTCTTCTCGGCCGTGCTAGAAGGAATCCTGTAGAGCCTCCACTGTTTGGTCGTGTTTCTACAGTCACACTAAAGGGACGTCTCCGAGCGACCCTCATGTGGCCGAACGTAAAGACTGGAGCTATAGGGAACCCTTCGCGTCTCTGCCGACTTGCGCCGGCCAACTATGCAGCCTTTATGTTTTCTGCGGCTCCCTCATCTCATCGGTTTTTCCCGGGGTGTGTGCACAAAATACCTATTGGGGGTCGAGGTGCTAGGTGTCCCCTCCTAATTTAATCCTATCCTATTGTGGTGTGTTAATAATTTGAGGAATTTCATTGTCATTACCAGACATATTGTTTTTTTCCTTTTATATTGATAGGAATGACGTCACTCCTGGCAGGGAGTTTTTGCCAGTCACGAGTGGTGGGGATATAGCGTCTGTCTTACTTAGGATTCCAAGAGAGGTTGATCGCGTGTGCAAGCCGGCTTTTGGCTCCCTTTACCTTTCTATTTAATAATGTAGGAACCCCAAACGGTTGGGAAATAAATCAAGGAATATGTAAGTAGATTTCTGTTATGGATTTTGTACAGTGAGAAACCCACGCCTTCCTCTTAACCTCCGCACCACGTTTCTGTCATCCGCGGCCAAGTGAGTATACGTTCCCTCAATCTACGTGCTGGGTAATTTAATTATTCATGTGAACTTTTAGGCTTCTACCCAGCATGTAGTACTATTGAGTATGTGATACAGAAAATAATATCACCCTAGAAGTTTAATAACATTCTTTAATATTTTATCTAAGAAACTGGTAGAGACAGTTCTCCTAGTTTCCGAAATATTCTCACATAATCGTTAGGAAGGTAAATTCGTACAATTTCTACATAAGTAGCATTTAAAACAAATTAAGAACACTTGCTTTATGATTTAGAAACATTTAAGTTAAGAACAAGGAGTAAAAACCTTTTTACAAATTAAGTGATAAGACCACGAAAATATACGTTTGGTTGATATTTGCAGCTCAGTCATGAGCCAGCCTTAGAAACTTGCAAGTTTACCTAAGATAATATTAGAGAACATTTCATAAGGACAATGAACGAACTGAAATTGCATTACAATATTGGATTGCTTTAAAATTAAATTATTTTTACTTTCTCTACTAATTATAGTAAGTAGGGGAAGTATTGCATTCCACCAAAAGATTTGATACCAAACTTTCACCGGAAATACATGTTTTGAGGCCTCCTGAATCCAGAAAAAGTCTTTTTACTTTCTCTACTACGTATACTAAGTAGGGGAAGTATTGCATTCCACTCAAAAATTCGATACCGAGATTTCGCCGGAAGTACATGTTTTGAGGCCTCCTGAATCCAAAAACGTATTTTTTGAAAACATGTACTCGTGTATGTGTGTGTGTGTGAACAGCATAACTCAGAAACGAACAGTCGGATGAACACCGAACTTAGTATTTAGGTTCACTAACTTCCAGAGATGCGACACGAAGGTTTTCAAGAAAATCCTCCACCCCAGACTACCCTTTACATGGAACATTTTTCGAAAATTTTAATTTTCTCAAAAATGGCTCTAACAATTTTGAATAAAATACAATTTTTGGCAAATGAATTGTATATCTCGAATTTTCTGGGAATGTCTTCAAAGGTATTTTTCATTGTGAACGACTTTTGCATAACAGGTAAAACAAAAGAGATAGACAAAATTTTACTACACAAAAATGTAGATACACAATTTGTCATATACATTTTTGTTGTTGAGTGAACCATTTTCGAGATATTGCTTGTTATTCCCTTAAATTTTCCAATACTTATACTTTTTCTCAATGGGAATTTGTTATTCATTTTTTTTTGTCTTGGATATGCAAAGAGTGTTAATCTGTGGCAAAGAGAACAGTACTGTACATGGAAACCAGCTATTAAGAGATGTCTATGCTTAAAGGCTACTGTATTTCTATTTTCAAGGGCAAATAAAAAACAAGGGGAACATAGTAGGCCTTAAGCGATAGTGAAATATTTTTAGAACTGATCGCTATGTGTAAAATGCAATTCTCCTTGCATGTCAAGAACATAAAAAAGTATTGTGTGGGCGTAAGAGAAATGAGAACGTAATAACAGTGAAAATGATATTTGTAATAGAGGCAACGATACAGAAAACCAAATCATGGAGCAAGATATGATTCTATGAACGGAAGTACTAATGTGTGTGGATAAAGCAAGGTGTGATTATAAGGAGCGGAAGTGCTCTGGATAAGGCTAAAATTGAGGTACAAATGAGGCAGCACGTGCTTCCAGCAAAGCAGTAAACTAGAAGAAAAAAATCTCATGTGATACATCACATTACTTTCACCTCCCTCTATTGTTTATTAGCGGGTATACAAAGTATTTTTACTTAAGTTTATTACTTTCTCTACTGCATATAGTAAGTAGAAGTGTCGCAATATAGAAATATTGAGATGTCACTGGAAATACATGTTTTGAAGCCTCATCATGCAAAAAAAGCATTTTTAAAAAAAATCCTGTGTTTGTGTGTGTGTGTGTGTCTGTCTGTGAACAGTGTAACTCAAAAACGAAAACTTGGATAAATACCAAAGTTTGTATTTAGGTTCAGTATCTTAAAAAGATGCGACGCGAATATTTTCAAGAAAATACTCCAATTCCAGACTACCCTTTACATGGAACATTTTTCGAAGTTTTTTTTTCTCTCAGAAATGACACTAACCATTTCGATAAAAATATATTTTAAGACACTTTCACGGCAAATGAAAGGCATATCTAGAATTTTCTGGGAGTGTCCCCAAAAGTCGTCTTCATTCTGAATGAATTTTGCATAACTGGTAAACCTTAAGAGATAGACAAAATTTTACCACAAAACACGCAATTTGTCATATGCATTTTTTGTGTGCAGTGAACCATTTCCGACATATTCCTTGTTATTTGTTTGAATTTTGCAATACTTAATACTTCTTCTCAAATGGGAATTCGTTATTCCTTTTGTTTTTCTTTATTTTCTTTTTGTATGTTCTGGGCATGCAAAGAAAATAGAATGCTCCACAAAGCAACCAGCTCTTAAAATATTTGACTATCGTTTAAGGCCTACCATATTCCCCTTCACCTACAAGAGAATTAGTAATAAGATCGTTTCTGCAAATGTTTATCTCGAATAATATGAAATAGACAGAGAATAAGAGATTATAAAAATAGTTTATACAAGAGTAGAGAAAGTCATGTGAGTGTAACACATCAGATTTTAGACACACTGTCTAATTTTAGGCTATTAATAATTTGCGGCACTACAGCCTTGTCGGTTTAAGCCAACCAAATCGACTATCGACCTCACACTCGCATGCACATGGTCGATCATTCAGCGAATACGCCTGAATACGGTGGTCAGCAGCATGCTTCTCACAACGGAATGCTGGGACCTACAGACCACTACCTTTCGTGACTCCTCAAATGTACCACAAGTGGTCACCGGCGTATAAATTCACATCCCCCTTTTAGGAAAAAACCCATATGCATTCCGTAACCGTAAATCAAAACACCTTCTCCAAAGCACTACGAAGTAGACAAGACAACAATACAGTATTAAAACTTTAAATTAATCCGAAGCTTGCCCACAGTTGGGGTTCATATATAAAAATAACGTTCGTTTCGTTACTTTAAGGGCAGTCTGAGGTGTAATTATGGCAATTTCCACAAAACTTCATATTTTTGCCTGCATCAAAAGTCAGTCAGTCCGTGTTCTGTATCGTAATGTTTGTGGTTCCTTCTTTTCAGCTAAATAATGCTTAACGCTTTGAGGCTATATTTAATATTAATACTAGGAAACTATGCTGAAGCTTAATTTTTCATCACTTATTAGCTTTAGACATTTTATTAAGTCGAATTCCTTTCCTTCTTCAAACAATAACTATGCATACCAAACATGTTATCTACCTCTCTCTCTCCCCTCCCCATCTTTGCCTGACCATAACGTTTTGTTTTAATATTTTTTTTTCTACGCGCAATGCTAGTTTCGTTAATATATTGATGTTAATAATTAGAAACCATTCCTAATAATCAATCAGTAAGCATGTGAGATGCACAGTCAAGTTTTACCTATGGTAAGATAATACGGTAGGATATTGCAAGATATGTCGACTAAATCTGTGTTTTACGTTTCCTATCTATTTGTAAGGATATCACCAAGTCTGAGCTGTCATAATGATTTCGTGTAAATTTTAAATATAGCAGGGAAATTTAAAAAATAAATTTAGAATAAAGTCACATTACATTACGGTAAAAAGAAAATAAACATAAAATATACAAATAAATACGATTAGTAGTCTGTTAAAAGTAAAAATGAAGGTATCGATGAGAGCTTTCCAACATTCTTAACATTATGATTAGGACATAAATGTAAACTTTAGAACTGCATTAGGAAAAACGTTATTTCTGCCTCCTTTTAGCTAGATAAAAGTTTGTCTAATTTGTTTCTTGCGTGTACTCAAAACGGCCATCACCAGAGGTGTGGGGGTAATAAGTCTACTGTTTTAAACAGAAGACCCGAGTTCGAATGATTTGAGGCGAAATCCCGATATAAATTTTTGCTTCCTCTGCCAACTTAGGTAGGTGGTATTATAGGTTAATAACCATTAGAGCAAGTACTGTGTTCAACAAAGCAATTTTATATCGAGATTTCTACAGAAATACATCTTTTGAGGTCCATTGAAAGCATGTTTAACAAACTGATCCGACACCATACGCACGTTTGTTTGTGTGTAAACAGCATAACTCAAAAACGAAAAGAGGGATAAATGCAAATTTAGTATATAAGATCAGGATTTGTAAATTATATGACAGGAAGTTTTCAATAAAATTCCCAATTTCAAATTACCCTTTACATGGAAAACATTTTAATCAGTTTTTATTTTTACAAAACGGCTTTAAAATGTGTATTAAAATAACATAGTGTAATACATTGACATAAGAAATTATATATATATGCTCACCGGCCGGAGAAACATTGGAGTTTCCAGACTGACTTAACTTTCTATCATAATGTCTACTCATGGATAAAGTAAAAACAAGCAAGAAGTTAGTATGGCATTTTAAACCTTCAGCAGAATCCCAAAGGCATTGTTCTGGTTTAAATATTTCGAAGCAAAGTACAGAGTTTTCCCAGATATCTGCAACAAATATTCAAAAGCAACGTAATAAAATCTTACCAGTGGTGTTGAAAATTTCAATTCAGAGTATTCTATCGCTTCACCAGCAACTTCTGAATAACTAAATTAATACATGTCTGGCAAACAAAGTTTCATTGATTCAAAATCTAATCAACACTTGGAAGAAAATTGTGTAATAAAATATGTAGAAACGTGTGGCATCAGCAGAAATAAAAAAAATCACATCCTTCAAAAATTCACAGTTTCAAGTTGATAATCCTCGAAAAGAATTTTGGATTCGTGAGAAATATACAGAAATGGGACTAAGGATTAGAGTTATAGCGTTATACTTGATATCACGAGCTGCTTCTTGTTTTTCTTCGTCCTCCTCTTCTTCTTCTATCATAGTTTTTTTTACCAACAGCAATACTTCAATTGTGGCGATGCCGTGGCCGAGTGGTTAAACCGCACGCCTCTCACTAAGGAAGCCGGGTTCAATCCCAAGGACACCCATGCGGGATTTGTGATGGACAAAGCGGTGTCTGAGCAGATTTTCTCCGGTTTCCCTCGCCATGTTTTATTCCATCGGTGCTCCATCATCACCTTTCGTATCATTATCTCTCATCTGCATCTTCATCCACTTCCTTGCTCTCATCCTGATCACCCATCCTGGTCTCACACTCTCTCTGATCCGCAGGTCCTCTGCCCTCGTCGGGCGTTTACCCGGTCGTTGTTATACGTCCTGAGGAGCGTGAGTCCTCGGTTCGGGTGCTCGTTAAGGAGGTAAGGCTCTGGCTTTTCCTGGTTAGTTTAATACTTCAATTGATGAGGTATTTCTATGTTATAGAATATTTTAGAAGATATTGTTCAAATTAAGTTAAGTTTAGAAGTTTACATGATAGTAATGGAGTATAAATACATTTGTTTCATACAATCCGGATTTTGTTTTCTATAAACAGTACCAGAAACTGAACTTTACGGTACTCTTACTTTCTGTATTCTATCTCAAACTTTTTAGTATCCCCTTCCGTTTAATCAACAGCTTAATTGAGCAAATGATTGCAGCTATGTCCAAAAAATTTTCCAGCACAATATTTTACCAATATATAGATGGAAAGTATTTCGACAGATTATGAAACAAAACATATGTTTGTTGAAGCAACATACAGTACTAGCCACGGAAAAAGCTAATACGATAACTCGTTAATGTAACAGGATATCCAATTCACAGCTTCTCAGCATGAATGCATTAATAATGTCTTTCTTTAATATTGCTGTTCTAAGTTTTACATGTTATGTATTTTTGTTAATATCGTATGATAATTAAGAGGATGTTAAAAACACTTATATTCATAATGTACACATGGTAGAGAATAATGCACACATGGCAGTAGTTTCTACGTAAGCATGTAAGGAACCTTGGATTCATAATTAAGACGATGGAAGTCTTTAAATATATATAACATAAACTGCTATTGGGTGTAATTGGATAATAACACCAATCGGTATATTGATGCATGCTTATAATTCAAATACGTACGTTAAAAAACGGTTGGAGGGAACGCTAACAGAAGCTTGTCAATGTTCGAGCAGGAAGGTAGTGTATAAATTCGTCTCTAAAAAGACGCTAAAACTGCGTATTTAAAGTGTACCAGTTATACATATTTTAGCATGACAAGGATAATACTGAATTGTGAATATCATATATGGTTTATCTAAATGCAAGTCAATAATTAACAGCATACGTGTGTGCAAAATAGTTTAACCTTCTCCATACGCAATCCTGATAAGACACAAGTTCTCTCCTACACAAATATAGCAGCCGTGATATAATTATAAAATAATAATTACAGCATACCAACACTCACAAGAATACAGATACACGATCATCAGATTCCAGTCTACGAGTACCTCAAGATACATTACAAGAGTACGGGCATCAAGAGACCTACAGGTACTTATTACAGCATCCATCACCATCATCAACGTAGTGGAGCCTACCAAGGAGGAACCGCTACACCTTTCTGGACTCGTTTCGGAACACAATATTCTTATTTCATCTTACTCTCCAGGAAAAACTCACATTCCTATGCAGTTATGTAAGTAAGTATTATTCTTCGATCATATCTGTGGCGTAGCAAGTTATCTTGACTATCTGAGTCACGATAGTGGTGTTCCAAATGCTACTGTTTGTACGGTTTGTATATGCAGGAAATCTGCAATTGAGGTGTCAGAGGTTTGTTGGCAATGAAATATAACACACTTTAGTTCGCGTACTGTTCTCATACAATGGAAGCAATGTCTGTGGTGTTAATAGGGTCATGTCATGCTCTAAGTGAGCAAAGTCAGGAAGCAAATAACCAACTTGCTCATCCATGTCTTGTCAGGTTTCAATAACAGTTTGACAATACCCACATTACTGTGTTAAGATCTTCAATTGAATAATTGACAATGGCAGTTCCATTTCTAGACTGTCTCCCTTCCGAGACATTTCAGTCGACGGACGTTCCTTATTACCACGTCAGCATTTCTGACATATCCGCCATACACTCAACAATATTACCAGCTCCATACAGGGTGAAACAATTTAGAATATGACCCTTTTAAGGACTACAGAAATCAGGGGTACAGATTTTGTTAAATTTTCATAGATTTGGATACATTACTGAGTCACAAAGCTGCAACTCAAATACTTGAAATTGGCACGTCCAACCAGCAACAGGTCTACATGTTGCAATGACGGGATATATTGCTACATGTACAGTGTTGCCATCACGCTTTAATTACTGCACCTTAACACTAGAAGCGCCATATAAATTGTATACTTAAAAGTATCCTTTGGGACTTCTTGAAGCAAGGTGTTTATTGTCACCAATTTCGTAAAATTTAGTAATGAAGAAGCATAATATGTAGCTTTAGAGCTTCTGTTGTGTTTTATTTATTATTTAAAATAAATCAATAATGCAAAAGAAATAAAGAACGTGTTAACATATGTTTGAATGCAGAGATTGATTATACGTATATTTCAACTACAGATTACTTCATGGGTTTGCTAATATAATGTAACATTTTTATGTAAAACTAACACCTTTCTACATTTTCTACCACGTATAGCATTATATTTCATCCAAAAATTTGATTTAGAGATTTCACCGGAAGGATATGTTTTAAAGCCCCCTAAATACAAAAGGAATTTTAGGAAAAGGTTGGTATTTAAGTTCAGTATGTTACAAAGATGCCACACAAAGATTTAGAGAAAAACCCCCAACACCAGCTAACCTTTACATGGAACATTTTCCCCATCATCTATCGTTTATTAGCAGGTATACAAATTATTCTTCCGAAAGTTTTATTTTACTATTTACTACATTTTAATTCAAATAAACGTTTGCAGAAATAGCTGCATTACATATTACGTTATCAATACAAAGGAAATAGCTACATTCATATATTTAAAACTGGACGCTATATGCTGGTCCTAAAATTGCATACTGTTTTCATTACATCGCGAGACACAATTAAAAATTGATAGGACATTAAAAGAATGGCTAAGTGTTCAACAATTCGAACCACAAATAACGGATATCCCAGAAAAGGCCGATGTCACATTAAAGGCAATTAGAAATAAACTGTGTGTTTTAAAGAACTCTACGTATTTTTTGGTGTAGTACGTCTTCGTCTATCATTTACAATTTAAAAATTGTAGAAGATATACAAAACTTCTTCCCAATAAACAGGTCTTTAACGGATATTCCCATAAAAATTCAAAATTTTCATTTTTGTTTGTCATATACATATCTTTAACATACAAGATTTTAACCAAAATCGTTAGAGCCATGTTTTAGAAAATAAAAAAATTCCAAAAAACCGTCCATGTAAGGGGTAGATTGGGGTGGAAATTTTCTTGAAAATATTCGTGTTGCATCTTTGGAAGGTACTGAACTTAAATACCAAGTTTGGTATTTATCCGAGTTTTTATTTTTGAGTTATACTGTTCACAGACACAGACACACACACAGACATTTTTCTAAAAATGCTTTTTTATATTCAGGGGCATCAAAGCATGTATTTCCGGTGAACTCGCGGTATGGAATTTTTGGGTGGAATGCAATGCCGTCTCTACCTGCTATATATACGTGATAGATAAAGCAAATATGTGTTAATGAACAGTAGTATGGGTAGGGATTAAGAATTCCCATCAGTATTGTTTTAGAAATGGCTACATCATGGGCTTTATTGCTTCAATTTATTGAGAAATTTACATAAAATAACGAAACATTTTCCAAGCAAAGATTAGTAGCACTGCATGATAATATGATGTATAATAATTATTTCTATAATTAGGTCGAAACTAATGTGTTGTGAGAAAAGCCCTCTGAGTGAGGCATCCAGGAATAACTGCAGCAGTACTCTTATATATTTGCACGTCAGAGCTCCATCATAAGAGGTGAATGAGCACGCTAGGGTAACTCAGATTGTTTGCAAGGTTAGTGGTCTCCAAGTGTGGGAAGAAAATAGTGGAGTTTTTTTCTATAATGCTTAGCTTTTCTCCATTTTTAAAAAAGATTTTTTCAGGTATTCTTAATACTTACCATATTGATAAAAATGACAATACAAGCTTCAGTTACGCTTACTCTTTGAATTTCTGGTTAGTTGTTTCAGTAAAAATAAAGAACATGATGCTTTTTAAGAAATGAGGGTACAAAAGTTTCAGGAGAGAATCTGTTTAATGAATAACCATGATGTACAAGAGCTTGTTTAGCCTTATTAAAAAAATTAAAAAATAAGCCGAGCCATTACTTCATATTTATAAACTGGTTACAGAATGTTAAGCAGTTTATACAATAGTAGATTAGCATGTGTAAAATTCGGTATTTTCATTTACTGCAAAGATAGTTGGTTCACCGTTTAGGTTTTCTCACAATGGATGCATTTAAATTAATTTACTATGAAGAATATATTTCAAATGTTTATTCAGCCCATAAGTACACTTTGGTTATCACAAGCCGGTGGTCCCGTATTGCAGCTTTACGGCAAGGAAAGGAACCTCAAGCCTAATTAAGAGGTCTCTGAGCAAAATTTCTGCTCCTTCACACCCAATATGGAATGAGACGCTAAGGACCATATTGGTTACAAAGCGTCCATAAATAAGCTCGCTTTTAATTTTTCACAAGAGATTTATTTTTTCAATAAGAAATGTTTGCAATATCTCCTTACATATCTTATGATTAATTTGGTAAAATATAGTAACTTAAGGACGGAAAATTCATATAACAGTGGCTTTAAGAGGAGATGTGAAGCTTATGAAAGGTATAACCACTCACCAGCCCATTTTAAGAAAGCTATTGGTATATGTTAACATATTATTGCATTTTGGTAATACTGCGCATGCGCATAGAAAAGTGCCAATCCAACCGTAGTCCGCGAGGGTAGCGATGTTAGAGGCGACAAAAGCCTAGTTACTGATATCTTACCCTTGAATCCAGAATCCAGATCATATACACACACTATCCTTGGATAAATCTCGAAATCACAGGGCCTGTGGTCTCACTGTGGCTCGGTACGGCGTGATGACCTTCGTTCGCCTAATGCGCGTTTTATGTCATTTCTATGTCGCGGCATTGTTACTTTCTCTACTACGTATAGTAAGTAGAGGACGTATTGTATTCCACCCAAAAATTCGATACCGAGATTTCACCGGAAATATATGATTTGAGACTCCCTGAATCCAAAAAAAAGCATTTTTGAAAACATGTCCGTTTGTGTATCTGTGTGTGTGTGTGTGTGTGTGTGTGTGTGTGTGTGTGCGTGTCAGTGTGTCTGTGAACAGAATAACTCAGAAACGAACAGTCGGATAAACATCAAACTTGGTATTTAGGTTCAGTATCTTCCAGAGATACGACACGAAGGTTTTCAAGAAAATACCCCCACGCCAGACTACCCTTTACATGGAACATTTTCCGAAAATTTTAATTTTCTCAAAAATGGCTCTAACGATTTTGATTAAAATATCATACGTTTAAGATATTTTCATGACAAATGAAATGCATATCTCGAATTTTCTGGAAATGTCTCCAAAAGTATTTTTCATTGTGAACGACTTTTGCATAACTGGTAAACCATAAGAGATAGACAAAATTTTACTACACAAAAAACGTAGATTGCGTTAAAATACACAATTTATGTTATATACTTTTTTTTGTTGAGTGAACCGGTTTCGAGATATTGCTTGTTATTCCCTTACATTTTCCAATACTTATACTTTTTCTCAAATTCGTTATTCATTTTTTGTATGTCCTGGACATCTAAAGAGAATGGAATGCGCCACATAGCAACCAGCGCTTAAAATATTTGACTATCGCTTAAAACCTGCCATATTCCCCTTGCATCTTCAAGAAAATTAGCAATAAGATTGACATCTCGATATCTCGATTAACATGATGCATATGGATAATAAGCGTTTGTACAAATAGTTTGTACAAGAGTATAGAAAGTCATGTGAGTGTAACACATCAGATTTCTTTTCAAACATTGGCGGCCCTTCAGGATGAATCCCATGAACTACGATAGCCACGGAAAGCCCAGTACTGGCCGAACTGTAAACTAAACAAAAAGTATGTATGGAATTAAATGTTCGGCGAAGTTCAACAATTTACACTCAATTCTTAGTATTATGGTTTCACTTATGTTGCTTAAGATCTTGCTGTAGACCCTGAAAGTAGCTAATTTTAAAATATTATTGTCCATTTTTGTCCAACGATAACTTATCATGTATTTTCTGCATTGGTAATAACGCTTTCGTTTTTAAAGATCTGGAAGAGAAGCTCGGAACAGAACGGAATTAAATCTCAGAATAACCAGCACACTTCGGAATTGTTTTGATATTGAGGCGGCAGTCTCGATGCGTCACGTGCATTTACACGGTTGTCCAGTAAATCTGCGCACATGTGATTCCTACTTATTATTACAATGAACATTATGAATTCTTCTGTTATGTTTGATAGATCTACACTCACAGAATAGATCCGATTCATGCTCAAGAATTCATGATCGTGGCGCATTTTCATTTGTGCGTCTACCTCAATACACTTCAGATTACTGTTTACCTATACATGAGTACATTCAACTTTTTCGGAGACACAAGGAAATGGAGTAAATATATTTTCAATCTATCTACACTTAATTACAACTCTGTGTTTAGAGTCTTTTGCTTATATTACAATGTCGTGAATAACTTGGGAGATCTCGATATTACAAATTCTGAGACTTTATCTTCCATTACTTAGATAACCTGGGCCATCTACTATCTTAAGATATTTCTCTAATAACTCCAAGAACTGAGTTCTCCTATAACATGCATCAAAACATTACTTGGCAAGCTCCTGTATAGTTTAGCACTCGAAGCGATGAAGTTCATATATATGAGTCCAAAATTTTAACTGTCACGTCTCTCAGTTCTCACTGTCACTGTTTTGATCTGGTTCAAGTTTCACTGGTACTTCACTTAGTTCCCACTGTCACTTTACTAATATGAACTACTTCAATGTCCCTTCATTTTACCTTCATCGTGACGTAGCCTTTTCTTCCGGACGGTTCACTCGCTGGGAGTCAAACACTAGACTTCTACAATCTCTCACTCCATAGTACTACTCGCTGTACGTCGCAACAGTTGTCACCAACTCGCTCGGAGAACCGCACTTGATGCCACAGTAGAAACGCGTTTAGCACTCCATTACTCATTCACGATTGACTCTTCTCCCGAGAACGTTGGCTTATATAGCCAATGGGATCTTCCACAAAACAATTTATAACTATCTGTACACACGTTCTGGAAGTGGGAGAAATAAACTACTAGGTTTTGCTTATCTGCCGATAGCATCCTAGAGTTTACGCGTGCGAGAACGCAAATTATCTTTATTTTTAATTGCCTGGTGCCGGATTCCCGATAAACCTGGGCCATAGGCACTGAGTCACAATACATAATATTTCTTTTTCATTTTCCACTAACTCTGTAATTGTGATTTCACAACATAGCTATAAATCATTTTAATATATATTTATAAAATTACAATTAAACTCACCTTCTGATTATATTTTCAAACCTGAGACTGCTACTGGGATAAGTCAGAAAACAGTGAGATATGTCTTGACCTTGTGAATACGAGATAACTTTATCCACCACATTTGTGGGGTCAGTGTCTCTGTCTCAGCATACTTCGGTAACACCTGAGACAGAGAGTTTTTATTCAACTGACACGGGTAGATGTCAGTTTTACGAGACACCAGATGCATTTAAATTCTATGTACAAAACCGAATACATACCAGTTATTTACAATGTAGGTGACGCAGACACGCTACGTCCTCCAACAATGAAGCACTACCTTTGCCTCACGGTTGCTGCTTATCTCCTCCTAGATGGTTCTTCTTTTGCCACGGCTGCTCCAGCATGAAACCTTAATTTCAGGGTCTGCGTGGGTGTGTACAGAGAAACACAAACGCTGTATTAGAACACGTTTATTCACTATTTAAAATAATACTGCGGTTTGCCGATCACTTGTAAATGCATACGATGATACTTTGTCTTTACCAAGACCGAAGAATGTTAACTACAGCTAAGCGTTCTACCCCCTAGCATGTTCGCCACCATTCTTCTCCACACGACGAGAATGTCATCCCGCTCTCATCAAGCACTCAGGACTGACTAAATTTACCCATGCTGCACAAGGAAAAGCAAGCTACTTACTTCCCCTACTCTCCCCTCAAACGCTCGTCACAACTCGGCGTCCTGAAGCCTAGAGTAGCCTTCACCAGGCTAAGTGCATCTGTCCTCGGCGGTTACCAGGAAAAACTTGCTTTAATGGTATTTACCCTTTCTGCTGAGGCTGGTCCCTAATTAACAAAACTGTGCCTGTCTGGCCTTTCTGTCGTTTTTACAGTCAATTTTCGCAATACATACACTGATTTTAAATATATTATTACTTATTTTATATCGCTATCCTTCTCAGAATATTATGATAATTATTGCCTTTATAATTCTGGCTTCATAGGTACCGTAACGTATCACATTGCATCAAGAAATATGACTATCATAATTTTCATTTACGACTACATATAACAGTAATAGCTATTAGTTTCGACGAACCTTCTCTCATGCAGTGTCATAATATAGCTATGGTGATTGTAGATTAACTGCCATAACTGTATGACTTGGCATGTGTGTTCAGTAGTTTTCCCAGCGGCAATTCTGCAATATTGTTTTATTTGCCTATTGTATATTAAATAATCGATAATATATTAAATAACACTTCACACGCGCAAGCATACTCGCTTTCTGATATCAAAATCTGGGAATACCGAGAAACCTTCCTGTTAAAATAAAAATTTCCTATTCGGAAATTGAATCCTGCTCCCTGACACAGCATGCAGGTTCTTTAAACTGAGCTAGAGACCACTCGAGCCATTCCGGACAGGCGATTTTATGGTGTTTTTAATATACAGTCGAGTTACAATAATGATAGATTAATGTTTACAGCATAGCACTGTACAGGCTTTGAAGAAATCTGTACGGCACAAGAATTTTAATTTTTATAATAATTTAGATTCATTATGCATGATACAGATGAAAGTGCTGAAACTAATACTGAAATGGCTATGAATGCAGCTTTTGAAAATTCATATAGGTAAAACCTTTCGAAAAGCACAAGGAGGTGTAAAAAACTTTCAATATGGGCGTATAAAGAAGAATTTAGAACGTATATCAGAGAACTGCATACTTCTCTTTGAAGTCAAAAGAAAAGAAAGGAAAATTGTGAACGATTGTGGCCCTATTTCATAAAAAGTACGGATAAAATACTTCTTATTTTATTGATACACTAATGGAAATGGTCACACATTGATAACACTAACATCCATAACGTGGAAACGCCTTAACTACTACCAAGAATGTATGCAATTTAAACTGGCACCTTCCTTGTGAGATTGTTCGCTTTGTAATATGCAGTGCTCTAACCAGCACTATTACGTTCCTAACTCTGAAAACGACCCGTCTCGCCATAGCACAATGTTACAAAGTTCACGGTGATAAACTTAAATGATCGCCTCACGCGATAATATCCTCAAACCTTTGTTCTCGGAGATTGAGGAAGGACCATTATTTTGAACAACCCATAGTTATGATTCCGGAAAACTCTGACTGATTCCAGCTGTTCCTTTAGAAATCGGTCTGCATTTTGTAGAGGAATATTTTGGAGGAGTTTCCATATACCTACAATTCGAGAACACCATATTTTCCACGTTCTCATAGAACGTGTTCAGTTTAGTTCAGTTACGTGGAGATTATATGAATGTAAATCACCCATAATTATGGATTATAATATGTGATTAGGAATTCGTATAAACTACCGTTGTATTTCTGATCAGCATAGAAAATAATGTAGTTCGGAGTGTGAGGCAAAATTTTAGTTGGCGCATTGTGATCGAAACATGCTTGCAATAGTATGAAATATTATATCTCTACGATGCTTTACCATTTAAGCCATTGCTTAAATATTGAAGTTGATCCAATACTTAAACCAAAATATTGAATTAGCAAACTTTCACACTTCTCCAGGTCACTAAATGATGCTGTACATCGGAATACTTAATATCTTATTCCCCACTTGTGCTGCTGATGTTTATTGTATGAGAGTCAGCTGAAAGTGCTCGGAATTAAGGACAAAATAATACTGCATATTTTTTAAATTGTTATTTTTAACGCAATCCCTTGATATCACTGCATTTGATCCAGCGATATTCCATGGTCATTCTCTCGTTACGGAAGATCGTTCTCCTAATCCTGCAAAATACGCCTCAAATGACGATTAAGGTTCTTCATTGGACGAAAATGTCTTTCCAACAAAGCACCTTCTCTATGTTTAGGAGATGGACGTCTGTCTGATCCAGCTAAGTCAAGGAAATAAGGTGTAAGTGGCAGTGAATCACACCCCACCTTATCGATTTTAGGTATTGGAACAAGACATCTATGAGAGCAGGATCATCTTGATTGACGATGCCTTTCTTCTTATGAAACTCGGCTTTTTCTCGCATATGTTGGTATTCAGTTGGTGCAGAAGCTTAGCTAAATACGCTCCGGTGATAGTTTTTCCAGGAGTAAGATTAGTAATCAATTAGCAGCACATTGTAAACCGCGATGATCTTCCTGGAAATTTCACACATTATGCCTTCTTTGATGCTGAGGAATTCCACTGTTTAGAACGTTATTTTGTCAAGTGCGAAGAAGTGAACCCACGTTTTATTTTGTTACAAATCGACGTATAAAGGTAATGGGATCTCTCTGAAAACAAGCCAAACTTTGCTGAGATATATGCACTCTAATTCGCTTTTCGCCCGAAATCATAAACCTGGACCCATCTTGCGAATAATTTCTTCATGCCTAACTCCTCTCTCAAACAGTGAAGCACATATTCCTCTAAAATTCCCAGAACTTTCTAATCCTGCAGAACTATGCCGTATATTTTATTGATGAGTTCTGATCTCTTCCGCTACGTAGATTATCTTCCAAGCTTTCATGGCCGGTTTAAATTGCGTGGCCAACTTGAAAATGGTTGAAAACTATGATGATTACTCTGAAGTGTTTGCCGTATAGACATTAATTTCTGTTACATTCATACCCTTACTTCCGAAGTACTTACTAATGTATGATGTTCGACATTCTACGTGTTACCATGTTACCTATGCCATCATGTTTCCATGAAAGGTTTTGGAAACTCAACTGCTTCGGAAATGCTGTTGTAATCTAATGGTCACTCCAACATCGTTTTAAATGATCCTCGTACATACCAGAGAGAAACATGGATCGTAGTTTTATGTATCTCAATTATGCACAGCATGGAAAGGTCAGCTCTCTGATGCTCAAAACCTTTAATTTTTGCATCACTTGCTACACCAAGATATTTCCTATGTATTTCGACAAGCTGCTTTACAACTTTCTATGATGATTGCCTGGAATGTACACTAAGAAGCAGGAAAAGTGAACTATTTTCTTGGATTGCAATAATATTATTTCTCCTGTAAGTTTTTCACACTCCTCTGACCAACACTAGAGTCCGCAGAGCCGTTATCACGACTATGACTGGGGTGAAACAAATCCCAAGAAATAAACATGAACCAATGAGCGATAGCATTTTTCTGAGAGGGCTAGAAGACGTCACATCAATTACGCAGTACCAAGGAACGTGCGTTTTAATAGGAGGTATAAAACACAAAATAACTGGACACAAGTTACTATAAAATAAACAAGTGCTGGACTTTTATTTATAACACATGGGAAGTAAAATTAACCATTAGTGAAAGTGCTAATCGCGAGGTCGCGACTGCATTTATATTTATGGAGAAAGCAAGAAATACGACAAGATATATTCAGTACTGTTAACAAAAACTTGCATTTGTAGTGGATAAAATTGCAAAAAGCGTCAAGGTATTTTTAAACGCCTTGAAGAGAAGTTTATAAATAATTTGAACAGTTTATTGATATCGCACATGCCAATGCTCTGCAAATAATCAAGTTGGAAGACAGGAATGTTTTTACTTCGACAGAGAGAGCCAGGGGTAAAGGCTACCTTGCAAGAGTAAACCAAAAACTAGCAGATAAGAAAGGGCGAGGCAGAGAAAATTGAAAGAAGAGGAAAGGCAATAGAAACAAAAGTGCAAAGCATCCACTTCTACATCTTCTGCTGTACCTCCTATTTCATCATCTGAACAATTAGACAAGGTATTTTCAAGTTCAAATGAAGTTGACGGTGTGATGGTGAGTTTTTAGAACAGACATCTGAGAGTAGTTCATTGGAGAGTGCTGGGAGACGAGGTAACAAAGTTTTTATTACTGAAAAATTAGCGGCTGCCTTGGATAGATGCCAGCTGAAGTGTAAGAGATTCTGTATGTATTCTTCAGGCGTAAAAAGAGGCACTTAATCGCAATACTGAAGAGCTCTCTATTAATAAATTTTCTCTTCATAGACTCAGACGAAAAAGAGAAGAGAACGGTATGAAACAATAAAATCAGATTTCAGGATCTTACTGTTCATTGGGATGGTAAATTATTGCCAGCATTAAATGTCAGGGACCCAAAAGAAACAAGACTTCCAATCATTGTTGCATTTGGGAACAGTGAATAAGTCACTGGCATTCCAAAATTACAGAATAGTTGTAGTAAAGGGCAAGAGAACGCTATTTGGAATGCATTAATGCATTGGTGTACTGAAGACAATGTAGAAATTCTCTACAGTGACACTTGCCTTACACTGATCCACCACTCACAATTGGGCATGCATCTTACTTGAACATAAATTGGACAGGGAGTTGTATTTCCCATGCCGTCATCACATATATGAACCCATTTTAAAAAGTGAATTTAAATGTAAAGTGCATGATGTAACAAGCAGTTCTGACATACCAGTTTTTAAGCAATGGAGAGAAAATTCGAAAAGTATCAATGCCAGTAATTATCACAGTGGCAAAGAAATTGTGGAATTATTTTTAATGAGTCAGAAATTAAGGAGATGTTAAACTTTTATTATAGTGAATTAGATAAACCAACATGAGAGGTGATTTCCATAAACTCATACAGCTGTGTGTATATTTTTGGGAGAATACTTTAGAAATAACTGAAAATGCACCCTTCTTGGCAATGGATGAATCAAAATGAATGACAAGAGCAATTTGTTGCTTAAAACTGTTTCTGTTAGGATTACAACTGGAACTATCTATTGAAAATAAAAATGTATTGTGAGATCTCTCTTGTTTCATTGTAACTGTGACTCAAAACGTGGCTTAGTGCAGTAAAAGCCCCTCGTCTGGATCTCTACTTCTTAAAAGATCTGAACTCAGAGATTCCACAATTCAGCAAAATAAGCTATAAGCTGCATCATTTGTGGTGTTTATCATAGCAGTTGTCTCTCTTATTGCTCTTTGATGACGAAGTAGATGTACAAACCAAAATCAAAATTGAAGTAAATTTGGACAGAATCTATAAATGGAAAAGTGATATATTCCTTTTTATGGCAAACTGGATGGACCATTATATGTAAGTTTAGTATTATTCATTACCATTTTTTTTGGTTCATTTGTTCGTTCATTTACATCTAATTCAATCTCATCTTCATTTCAGAGAAAACACTAGGCGACTCCGTGTCAAGCAAGAGCAGTGATATTTTCTCCTGCCTGAAGGTGATGGACACTAGTTTTATTCACGAATGTCCTTCGACATGGATGAGCAGCAATTCATATTTAGAAGCTAAAAGCATGGTTAAGGAGTTAAAAACTGTTAATGACTCTGGTGAAAGGTGTGTTAAATTAAAGCAAGATTTTCACGCACTTTTGACCGTAGATGAGGAGCAAAGGGAATTTGTATTGCGTTGTGTTCAAGAATATCGTAGACTGTACCCGGATTGCAAGATATAATTGTTTTGATTTTATGCACTCAACAGTAACTTTACAGTGAGTAAAAGCTAAAAAACCTATAATGCTTAATATCCAAGTCGACACGGGTTAATGTCATCCAATTGAGATGAATTTTTCTCGCTTAGCAAATATAACCAAATAGAAAAAATTAAGGACTGAGTGCAAAAATTAAAAAAAAAATCGGAGGTAAAATAAGGGACACCCTGTGATTAGCCCTAGTATGGCGGTGAAGAAGAAGAAAAATAAAATAAAATGTAGTGATGAAAGCGATGATAGAAAATTATTGATCAAATTACTCAACCCAGCATCCGCCTAGCGACATAGGAAAGCAGCAAAAAATTCTTAGGTCAGATTTGCTGACCTCGAGGGTTTGAATCCGGGACCTCCTGAATGCGAGCCCAGACATTACCGCCGGAGCCATCCCGCTTGGTATAATATGAATATAAAAATCATATTTAAGGGTGAACGAGATGATAAAGGTAATTCTCTGAATTATTAAAGTTACAAATTTATTTTTATACATCTTTTTGTTTTATTTTTGAATGTAATAAGTCAAAAATAGAAATATCTCTAGAAAGGTTTATTTATGCATGTCACTGCATTATTGTGGTATTAATCAATTTATGTATATTTTATTAATTCAACCAAAGTCTACCTCCACCCATGGATATTTAACTACATGGATACCTTTTATTAATGAGGTTCCTTTGTAATTTAATAACAAATTGTCAATTTTGATATAGTGAATAGTTTCTTAAGATATTCATTTAATGGCACTAATCAAATTGTTTGCTGCATTATAGTGGATTAATACTTCCCATAGTTTCTGCCTACCTACTCACCGTGTGCTTTTTCGTAAACTAGGAACAGGATAAATAATGGTAGATTTAATTATTTTCCCTTTTACATCAATTGCTACTCTTTTCCTTTTTTCATCAATTGCTATATTACAAAGATTGCATCTAATACGTGATCTGTCTTTCTCAAACCTACATGATTCCTTTCGAAGGAATGCCCCTGCTAGTATAATTATGTAAAACCCAGGTCATGTAAACAGGTATATAGGTAATCGCAGAAGTAACCTCCTGGTATTCCAGTTCCAGGTAAAAGAAATTGTTAGACGTTTGGGTAATAAGTTTAGGACAACGGGATCTTTAAACGATAAACCTAAGAAGGGAAAACGAACTGTCTGTAGCGGGAAAACTTTGGGCGCCATTTATAGGGGGAAATCGCTGATCCTCTTGGTTGATGCTCTCTGCTGCAGTGTTCTAGTCTCCGGCTACCTCTGCCCAGCGGCTGATGATTTTTCCAATCCTAATAAATTACCTATCTAACTAATTTCACTGAGCTCAAGGTTTTCGTTGGTGAAGCAAATTAAGATTCACTACATTTCCCTTAAAATGTGATTTATTATGAATAAGATACTTATGGGCGGCTAGCTTTTTCCATGTTTAACACTTCCCACCATAATTGTAAATTAGGGGCCTAATTTAACTGTATATGCTTTCCCACCCATATGCACATACGTGCATACGTCGTCCAGAGAGTATAACTGAGTGTCGAAGAGATTGAATAAGAGAGTGAAAATCTGGGACCTGCTTCCGCCTTTTATACCTAAACCTAGTGACGCTCACCTTCGCGCCTTAAAATGTAACGACATATCTAATTGGTCCTCAGACCGCATTATCTTATTATGTATGAAAATATTCTGCTCCCAAACGTTTTGCATACGCATCCCAGTGACACGTCCGGAAGCAAACTCAATGTCTCTGTCTCTTTCCTTTCTATATCTGTCTCCTTCTATTTCTCGTTATTCCTTCAAGTTCCTTGCTCATTAGCTTGGTGAAAGGTGGTGGACTCTACCTAGAATTACTTTTAACTGGAACTAGCTAGCCCGCCCGTCCCTTACTTATCTAAGTTACAATCTGCTTGTACATCTCTTGGCTGCTAAATATTCTAACATCTTTCTTGCTGATTATATTATTATTTACAATTCTTGTTTCATATTAATTTCTACGTATATATATGTGCGTGCGAGTGTGGTATATCCCCTTTCATATTCTAACGGAAGATACCAGGAATGCTTCAATCCATGTCACTATCGCTCGTGAGTAAGTAAGTAATGCGGAAGGTTTAGAACGAAAAATCTCAGAGGATGATAGAAAGTGAGCGGTGTAGGCTTACTGCTACTCGCTGCTCCGCAATATACAGCGGAGTAAACTATGGAGCACAAATATTAACCTATTAAAAATCACCAGTTCTAGGTCAGAACTGAAAAGGAAGAAGCGATGAAACCTTTCATCTGATCGGCAGAAAAGTGCTCCGTAAAAGACATGTAATTTTGCGAAATGAATTCAACAAATACGAAAGATTAGTTGAATAAATAACTCTAAGGAATGCTGAGTAGCACCTCATCATTTTAAATTTTTAAATTATTTCTAAATAATTATGTTGTATTATTCATAAAAATCATGTATCAGTGAGTCTGACCAAAGCTTGCTTCTTGAAGTGCGAAGCTTTACTACCGGTGCCCTTTGGTCCGTTCCGACTCAAGAGAGCTCGTCTATCCAGTTCCGTAGAGGTTAGCCAATATGAAATTTGTCCTTGAGGTTGGTAATTCAGCAGGACCTTTGGGAGTCGGTGGTATTTCATTCTTTGTATATTATCTTCCAGCCTCTTTCTATTGCGTCCATCAATTTCTTTCGTAAAATTGTATACTTTGAGCTCTTTTCTTATGTCTTCATTTCTGAGAGAGTAGCCAGGCAACCATCCGAGGAATCACATTTCTGCGGATTCAGTTTTCCTCTTATCTAGTCTATTCAATATCCAGATCTCACAGCTGTAGTTTAGCATTGGTATATCATTACTTTATAAAATTTAATCACTATTTTTCTTAAAGATTTATGCTTTAATGTACTCTTTATTTTTCCAAAGATATGTCTAAATTTGTTTAGTTTAATACTTATTTCTTCCCCTTGGCAATAAGATAAATCAAAGCATATTATTATTACAATTATCATCATCGTCACCACATTAAGCTAACCTCCACATGGTTGTTGTGGTTCAAAGCAGTTAATTTTTTTCTGTATATTTTATTCAGAGTTTATTACGAATCTAAATAATGTAGAAAAATTCAATTAAAAATATATCACAGCACCATAGTCTCTTTACTTAGGTTAGTACGCTTCCTTATTTTATGAGCTTGGTTATACATTATTTAGTTTTATACATTACTGTTTTTGTAACATACACTCGTATTTGCGCTTATATAAAGTAAAAATACATACGTTACACTTCATTTTATAGTTTAATGTTTAAATAAGCATGTATCTACATTTAAAAGCAGGTTGCCAATCGGTACATGTGTATTGATAGAACTGGATAAGGGCGGGGGAATTACTAAAATTGGACATAACATTATCAACATAAACCATTATTTATTACACCGAAACGTTTTCAAGCACTCGCAAGTATACCTCACAGGCAAATACTTTACAAAGCATAATAACTCCAGGGTTTATAAAAATATGTCGTGTTTACTTTGCGGTTTTAGTGAGTTACAACATAAATGTAACCTACTGAATAACAATGCTTGATACGCTTTGCAATGCAATAGGTTAAAGGCATCGCTTTGCAGACCACAGCAACGATCTACAACATAACTCCGGACATCCTTCGCCTGTAGGGTAATTATATATACAACCTTCATTGCTGACTTTGTTAGATGATGGACGAACCCCACAGCAGTAGTGCTGAGCAGAATATACAGGGGCCGTCAAAAAACATACACGAAACTGGTTACAAATAAGCTTTCTAGTTATAAACACCAATGTCGTTAGCGGCCAGATTCATATCACAACAGCGAACAACGCTGGTCGATGTAGCCGGAGGGATTTCTGCATACGCTGTTGTAAGCATTTGACGAAGAGCCTCCAGTGTAGATGGTTTCCTGTGATATACTAAATCTTCCGAGATCGTCCAAAGTAAAAGTTCAGAGGTTTTAAATCTGATGAATGTGCTCAAATGTACCCCTTAGTCCAATCCAGTTTCCCTGCAGATCCTTGTTCAGGAAAGCCTGTGCGCGTCGGTGATGGAAGGCGATAGAAGGCGCGACCTATTTTTATAGTTTTTATAGTTTATATTTAACATACAAGGTAAATCAATGCCTTGAGCGAAGAAAATGCCACGTATATAAGCCTACCAGGTTAATTAATATTTGCTAACAAATATTTACAACTCCTCTCTGGTGCAGGAGAACACTTCCTTTCATTGGAAATTGTATCTAGAAGAATGCCTTCTCTCACTGTTGACCAATGATACGCACCTCTACAGCAGATTACTTTCAATTCACGCGACAATTTCTAGAAGATAAGTGGTATATTTAGCTACTCTAGTAGGTATAAGGGAATGTCTTCTAGGCCAACGGAACAGCAAGAGAATCCTCAATATGGCGACATCGTTGAAAATGTGCATACATTTAACATATTTAATCATCCACCAGGTATCAGTATTACTTGTTCTTTAACGGCTTATCCTCCTCTTTTAGGACTTACGCCCCAAGAACTTACAAGTCAGTGCCTTTGGTCAGAGCTTGTAAGAAGCAAGCAAGCTTTGGATTAAAGCATATCCAGGATGAGTGATCAGCACGGTATTTGGTATGGTGGTGATAAAGAGGATGATACGAAAAGTTGCGGATCAAATTATCCTACCCAGCATTTGGCTAGTGACTCAGGAAAACCGAAAAACCTTCGTTCAGGTTGGTGGGCCCCGGTAGTTTGATGGCACGTAAAAGAACCTCAAGCCTGATAAAGAAGCTCCTAAGCAAAATTTCCGTCTTTCACGCCCAATATAGAACGGGACGCTAAGGACCATAGTAGTTAAATAGCGTCCATAAATAAAACTCTATTTATAATTTCCGGTAATTTGAACCCGTAGCCTTCCGAATGCGAATCACACGGGGGGGGCCCAAGTCGCTCGGTACTAGCATTAAAAAGCATAAAAATAAAACTATGTTTTATTGGATCACTGATAAAAGCAGAAAAAGGAAATTTCGAAGAGTGAAACAATTCAGAACTGAACCTTCTGAACTCTTCTTTCAAGGAGTAGCTGTTTTAGCAGAGATGGCTGCAGTTCCTTAACGCCTCTGGACTATAATTCTCGTAACTACATCGCAGCCAGAGTATTCATTCATTATCTGTTTACCCTCCTCTTATGTAGGACTTACACCCCCCAGGACTTACAAGCGGGTGCCTAGGGTCAGAGGCCCGTCGAGGAGCAGACGCTTATGGATCAGACAGAGCATCTAGGATGGGTGATCAGCCCGATGCCTGGTATGGGATGAAGGAAGTAGATGAAACGAAATGTTGGTGAAAATGGATGAAAGGAAAGGTGATGATGGAGCAGTTGGTGGAATGAATGGCGGGGGAAACCGGAAAACCCGCCCAGACGCCGCTTCGTCCACCACAAATCCCGCATGCAGGTCCCTGGGATTGAACCCGGGCCGCCTCAGTGGGAGGCGAGCGATCTAACCACTCGGCCACGGCGCCGCCCGCAGCCAGAGTAACAGTCACTAAAACCGGCTGCATCAGATACCAACAGCGTTCGCCAGGTTGTGCCCTCTCCGCTAGCATAGATAGCGCTTACACAGTGTCGATGTCATCATCACCTGATCCTCCCGGTGCCCTTCGAGTGATACGCTCCGACGAAGAAGACAGTGTGTAACAGACTTAGTTCTCAACGACCAGTGAAGGTCTTTCTTGAGCTTGGTGTCTGGGAGCGGCCGTCTCCACACTTCTCAACCTTTGTCTAAATTTGTACACATATTGTTCGGCGTAAGTAAACTTCTAAATTCCTTCCAGTGTGTGAAGCGGTACATAATTATATCGAAGCGAGTTCATATTGGAATATTGCCGCGTGTTAAATTGTATTATAAAAGGGTAAATATTGTGTAAGAAGGATAAAGCAAATATGCTATATTTCAATTTATTAATGTTTCTAGATTTGAATGTGAATAAAATCGGTGCTTTGGGACTGTAAGAATTATTACCTTTATTTAGCTGTATTAAATCCTTATTTCATTTCCTTTAATTATATTTGAAGTACAAACAACATATACTTTATTTCGATGCATTATAGACTGGACTCGGCATTTTACTTTTTCAATTAAACTTTTTTGGGAAAGTTTGTGACTTTCTACGCACTGACTATATTTAAAGCTGCTTTACAAGAATGTTACAGAACGTACGGTTTATATCTTATTGTAATAACACATTGATTATAAATAATACAAAGGTTTCGAAGGATTTGCTTAACTTCGTACATTCCACTCCTTCAATTGCAGGTGTACGGTCTTTCAACAAGAGTGTCCTATCTTTATCATGTGATAGCTGCCGTTGTTATTGAGTTACAACAGTAACTTTTTTCATGTGGTTACAATTATTATTGAAAATAGCCATGGAACGTTACTGCATTCAGCAACGCGTAGAAATTGTAAAAATTTATTATCAAAATGGATTATCTGTTCGCCAAACCTTCCGTGTATTGCGTGAAGTTTACGGTGTGCATAATCCCCTGCGAGAGAACGATTCGGCGTTTGATCAGTAAATTTGAAAGAAGTGCTTCTGTCAGCGATCAAACAACGCCTGTATGTAATCGACGTAAGCGCTCCAACGAAAACATAGTTGCCGTTCGTGAGAGTGTACGCGAGAACGGAAACAAATCAATTGCTCGTCGATCGCATGAATTGGGGCTTTCGCCGTCCACAACTTGGCGAATTCTGC
Source organism: Deroplatys truncata (assembly GCA_030765065.1). Lineage (NCBI taxonomy): Eukaryota > Metazoa > Arthropoda > Insecta > Mantodea > Mantidae > Deroplatys > Deroplatys truncata. Next base: position 114,453,970 of record CM060986.1, read on the forward strand.
ATCCTGACTTGAAGTTTCACGCTTACAAAATGGTGTTAACTCAAGAACTAAAGCCCAACGACCATAGGTTGCGCCGTGTATTCGTTGACTGGGCCGTGGAGCAAATGGAAGCTGACCCGATTTTTGTCGAAGAATCATCTTCAGCGACGAAGTCCACTTTTGCATGAATAGTTGTGTTATCATGCCGCTTGGAGCAATCATAATCCAATGCAGATTCAATAACGACCACTTAATCCCCAAAAAGGTTACTGTATAGTGTGGATTCTGGTATGATGGAATCATTGGTCCATATTTTTTCCAAGATGAAGATGGAGAAGCTCTAACTGTCAATGGAGAAAGATAATGGTCTCTTATTTTGGCCTCAATTGGATGATATGGATCTCAGAAACATCTGGTTCCAGCAAGATGGTGCCACATGTCATACTGCTCTCGAAGCAATGGATCTTTTGAAGGAGAAGTTCAGAGGTTTCATCATTTCCCGTGATGGTGATGTTAATTGGCCCCCGAGTTCATGTGATTTAACGCCGTTGGACTACTTCTTGTGGGGTTATGTTAGATCTCGGTTTTATATCAACAAGCCAGAAACATTAAATGATCTTATAAATAGCATCACGCGTGTTATTCGTGAAGTTGGACCTAATTTACGTTTTTTTGTCATTGAAAATTGGGTCAACCGTAGACGCGCAAGCCAACAAAGTTGCGGCGGCCACTGATGTTCTCTTTCACACGTAATGACATTAATTATGTTCCATAATAAAATAAGAAATAAACATTTATCATTTATAGAACGTGTTTTATTTAAGTTCAAAGATAGGACACTTGTTGTAAGACCCTATTGGGGCACTATTTTTATCACTTAAAATAATATCAGTCTAATTACATAATATAAAATATAATAACATCCCGCCTTAAAAACAATATGTGTATGTAATAATATATAAGGCGTATGTAACAGTCATTGTTATAATGTTTATATTATTACGTACATGTATAGTAATATTATGTGAATTTATTACGTAATTTAACAATGTACGAGTTCTGAGAATAGAAGCCGAAAGTTGCTAACAATTAGGTAACAATGAGGTAATCTTGAGGCAATAATGAATTAAAAAGTTTAATATAGACCACTAGTAAATCCTGGGACAATAATGTAATGTTTAAAACAGTTTATACATATTCAATCAACAATTATAAAAAGCTTGAGTTAAATAAAGCATTCTATTGGAGTAGGCTTAGCCAATCACAGACTTAAAATAGGGAAAAAGTGCAAATTCAAACGGCAAACACTACAAAACATCGCTCCCAACCAGACGCTAGAAGATAGCGTACCCGAGCAGTTTGTACGCTCGGTACCTATTAAGTGTGAGATAAAAAAAATGCATCAAGGCGTGAATAATATAAAGTTTACGTGTTAAAAAAGTACAAGTAACGATAATCGCACAGCTCTACAGTAGGATATATCAGTGAAGTGTTATTTAATCGTGTGAAAGATTAATAAAACGAAGTTAAATAGTATTATAATTTGTGTAAGCCTCCATTCTTTAGCCGCACCACCCCCTGCTAAGAGATACGTGTTTCTGCAAATTAATACTGACGCAGCCGAGTCAAACATACATATCTAATATTTAAAGAAACATTCAAATTACAAAGTTGATTTTTTTAAAGTGGGGCGAAGGCCACCGGAAAGTTTGTATCGTACGTCGTTGCAACTACTTCAAGTTTAGGCTCCCCAACAATGGAACTACAATACACCTACTTCATTATATATTCAGATTCGAGCTGTTTGTCCTTAAACCAAAATTTATATAACCCCTCCATTTTACTACCTGCCATTAGCGTTCGGTATGCCAATCGACGCATAATTTAATACTTCCCTTCATTGTTCCTTACTTTTGAAATTTGCACAAATACTGCTTAAACTGCTTCTTCAATACATATTATACTAGTCGCAGCTTTCTCTGTGAATTAAAAAACATAATTATTGAAAGCAGAAAAGTATTTATAAAGAATTTAATAGGTACACTTAACTGCACATAATTTAAAGCCCCATATTGTGAGTAAATTTCTATTCTGCAATAGAGTTTTGAATAGTGTTTGCGGCCTAAGGGACATGAATCTATTTCATAAATATGTTGTATCATTATTCCTATGTTGACTCTTGCTATTGAAGAATCCCTTAGCACTACAGCACGCCGCCATGGACGTCCTCTTAAGCGATGACTCATTATTAAACAAAGAACGTAATTTACACAAAATAAACCATGCAGTCCAGTACAACACATAGTAGAAATCGAAATAATACGTATTCCAGCAAAACTGATGCGGCATCGAATTTAATCGACATCCCAATTTTGAAAATTAAAATAAAAACAGAGTTGGTTGGCGAATGTAATACACATCAATGACAGGACAATTTAAATAAATTGATTTTGTACAACGTTTCATAACATATCTGGTATTTATAAGTAGTGTAGTGTTACATGACATAGTCATTGTTGAAATTACCACGACCTAAAAAAGCAAACGTGAAATACTAATGCTACATAAACATTTCAAAGGAACAGTTACTACTACCAGTGTTATAAGTATCTTTCTATTAGATTTAGTTTACATAATGCACATCTCTGTTGCCGCTGTAAACGAACATTGCTCTCCGCTCCAATGAACCCTCTTCCTGCATTTCGTCAGTATTTTTACGGCATAAAGTAGCGTCATAAGATGTTCCTCTGTTTTACTTCCATTTCCTGACGACCTACTAATTTAATATTCGCATTCGGGTTATTATTGCAATAATAGGCACACGGTAATAGTAACAAAGTGGATAATGACAACAATACAGTGTGCATAAGATAGATGCAAAAAATTTTAATGTAGCTACCGGAGAATTACGGAACGATTTTGTACCCGAGTCTAATGTGCATCACAACTTTGATTTGGACAACAAGGATGCGTAGTTGATTCGCAAAATTACGAGTTTCTTTTTTCGTGGTTTCCCTCAGTCGCCAAGTTAAATACTGGATTATATACTTAATAGCACGACCCAAAGTTCCACCTAAGTCTAAAACAATAGTAAAATGAAAAATAACTTGTAATAATGAATGCTATGCCATGTATCCACAGACAATGTAAGCAGTTAGACTGGATGGCACCCTAACGCCATCTGCACGGCACGAAGCAGAAGATCCAGCTGCCATGCGCTAGGGTCTCTGTGGGCACGTGACGAAAGAAGATAGCATTTCCAGGAATGAGACCTAGAAGACTAACTGTCCGCCTTTCTGTGTGATAGCGGCGGTTAGACTGGACGGCATCCTAATGCCATCTGCACGACATGAAGCGGGTGGTTACAGGGATGAAACCTAGAAGGCTAACTGTCCGTTTTTCTATAAGAGAGCGAGAGTAGAACTGGACGGTTCCCTAATGACATCTGCACGGCACGAAGCAGAAGATCCGGTAGCTATGTACTAGAGTCTCTGTGACATGACGGAGCGGGTAGCTAACTGTCCTTCACATATCGTTCTAAGAGTTACCCACTAACAGATCCGTCGCGATATGACCAAGGAGTTAAAGCGACGTAAAATAGATAGGGTAATAATAATAATAATAATAATAATATTAATAATAATAATAATAATAATAATAATAATAATAATAATAATAATAATAATAATAATTTTAAACTTGTAGCATCGTATTTTTTACCGGATAAACATTCGGTACATGGTTACTAATACTGCGATCAACGTATCAGTGGCAAATAAACACTTTCTTCTGTAAGACTGGAACAAGTATAGGTTACTATAAACTTAAACCAGCCAATTCGGTGAATCCGAGGCACATTTTGCCAATAATATGTCATTTAACTAATTTTTTAGAATTTCATAATTTTGCAACATTATAGAGACTGATCAGTTTCGATTGGTATGCCACTCTTAGTTCAACTTTCAAGATTAATGTGTAAATTAATGTACAACTTCAAACCATACAGGCTGGAACGTTTAAGTTGAGACTGTACAACATCTCCAAAACTAAGCGTTGTGGAAAGAAATGTCTCGAATAAAGTCGCTTGATATTATGAGGGAAAATAAATGCTATTAGTCGTGTTTTATTTCAAGGAGGTTGTGATGGCCATTTTAGGGTCAATTTAAACTGAACTAATTATAGATTCCCATTTTAAAATATTACATTCAACCTAAAATGACCTCCATAACTCCTGAAACAAAACACAAGTAATCCCCTTTATTTCCCCCCTTAATATGAAGAAACATTTATTCAATGCATTTTTTTCTACAACGATTAGTTCTGGAGATATTGAACATTCTCGACTTATATGGTTAACTATATATATATATATATATATATATATATATATATATAGAATTTTTTAAATACAAAATCTAATTTTAAGCATTTTAAAGATGCATTTGTATTCCACATATCTAGTTGGTTGTGCTCTTTATGCTTCAAAGCACATATTAGAAACCCTATTGAGTATCGTAGGGAATACGCCAGAAGAATTAAAAGATGAAGTAATGTTTCTCGGCCCTGGGAATAGAATGCTGTAAAACATTTCATCCCGACTGGAGATGTGGCCCCCGAGGGTACAGCAAATTCCTAGCAGATTTTCTACATACATATTGTAGACGAAATCCGTCTAAAAGTTAATATTGCAGTCAAAATGAGCAGAAAGCCGTAAGCTCTGTTCATAACCTAAATTTCTATATGGAACTTTATCTAGTTCTAGCTGGCAAACAGTACTACTACCTTGAAAACGGAACAAAAAGATCGTACTGCTGGCAGCAACAGGATGTTCGGAGTTGCAACGTTTGCGACAATAGCGAAGTCGCAAGTCGAGAAGTAAACATAGCTGGGGGTCCCGCTCTGCTGTACAGGAAGCTACAGACGACACAAGGAGTGGGCGGGGAAAGGGATGGAAAAAAATGGGAAAGGGGTTGAGAGAAAGAGAAGCAAGATAAATAGAGAAGTTTGGGACGTGAAGGCATCCTCGTACTGTTTCACGTCAATCTCTCCGCGACGATGGGGCCAACTGCATTCAAATGAGCAAAGTTGCTGAGAGAGCCCTACGGCCACCACCGCGAGAAGTGGAGTGGATACGGCAAAGATACGCTCGCGGAATCCAAAAGATGAGGAGGCTCTTGCAGGAATAACAATATCGGCACAGAGTGCTGATGATTCGTGAGCAATAGCAAGGGTTTCAACCTGTCATTTTAGAAGCAGTGGAAACTGCCTCTGTGGCAGTTGCTAGGGATACAAAATGTACGTGCTCTTTTTCATACTACACGCTCTGAACATCTCTTCAGGACAGCTTTTGCTTACTGTGCCACCTACCTGTAGTAGGTAAGATGAAGTATTTTATTCCATCTAAAAATTCTATGTCGAGATTTCACTATAAGTACATACACCTAAAGAAGCATTTTTAGGAAAAGGTCTGTGTCTGAACAGCATACGTAACTAAAAAAAGTCATTGATACATTCACGTATATTAGTGGGTATTCAAACTATTCTTACCAAAGCTTATTTTTCCTACTATTATATTTTAATATAAATAAACCTTTGCAGAAATAGCTTAAATACACATTTCGTTATAGGTACAAAAAGAACATCGATAGTCAAATGTTTAAAAACAGAACTCTATATGCTAACTCTACTGTTTCTATGCAATTGCGAGAAACAACTGAGTCGTTGACCTTAAAAGAATGACCAATGAACATTTCTAACTATTATAAACCTATATCTCATAAATGGCTTATACCACAAAAATACGACGTATTTTAAACAAATTGTGTGTTTTAAGGTGATCTATATTTTTGTCAAGTAAGTTTTCGTCTATCTTTTAAAGTTATGCAAGGTTATACAGAATTCCTTACGAATGAAAAGAACTCAATGGTATTTTTAAATTCAAGATATACATTTTAATTGTCATGTAAATATCTTTAATATATGGCATTATAATAAAAATCGTTAGATCCATTTATAAAAATAAAAATTTCGAAGAATGTTCCATGTAAAGGATGATTTAGAGAGGTGGATTTTCTTGAAAATTTTTATGTCGTATTTTGGAAGCTACTAAATCTAAATACCAAGTCTGGTATTACCCGACTTTTCGGTTTCCAGTTATGCTGTTCAAAGCCACCATACGGATGTTTTTAATTTGGATTCAGGGTACCTCAAAACATTTCCGGCGAAATCTCGGTATCGAATTTTTGGATGGAATATAATACCGTTTCTACATACTAAGTACGTGGTAGAGAAAGTAAAAGGAAGAGACGACTGAATACGAAAATTGGTATATAAGTTCAGGACCTGCCAAGGATACGACATGAAGATTTTTGAAGAAAATTCCCCTACTCCACATTACCCTTCATAGAAAAGTTTTCGTTACTTCTTATTGTTTATCAAAAATAGCTCTAACGATTGTGATTAAAATGAATTTTATACTCTATTTTGGTGAAAAACGCGATGCTTGAGCTTTTTTTGTCTTCTTTATTCTGAATTTATTTTGTATACCTAACTGGTAAACCGTAATAAGAAGATAAAATCTTACTCCATAAAAAGCTCACAATTTATGTCAAATAAAATGTTTGTGGCATGAATGATTTGAGAGATATTTGTTGATATTTATTTGAATTTTCAAGTATTTCATACTTTTCTTATCTACAAATCGCTATTCTTCTTACTCTCTCTTCCACGTACAGAGTAGGTGAAGAAGATATTACATTTCACCTAAAACATCTATACTGAGATTTCATCGGAAATGCATGTTTGAGGCCCCTGAATCCAAAAAGAAATCATTTTTAGAAAAAGATCCTTATGTGTGTCTCTTTGTGTGTCTGTGAACATCATAACTCAAAAACTAAAAGTCCGATAGACACCAAAATAATCATTTAAGTTCTGCATCTTCTAGAGATACGAAACGGATATTTTTAAGACAATCTGTCATCCCCAATTACCCTTTATATGGAACATTTTTCGAAATACTTTATTTTCTCAAAAAACGTTGTAGCGATTTTGATTGAAATACCACAATTTAAAGGCTTTATGTGACAAAATGTATATCTTGAATTTTATGGGAATAGCCTGTAGAGTCCTCTTCATTCGGAAGGAATTTTATGTACTGTTCTGTAACTGGCAAACGTTAAGCGATAGACGAAAACGTACAACACAAAAATGTAGATCTCTTAAAAAAATACAGTTTATTTCAGCTAACTTTCTTGTGTCATAAACCATTTCCGAGATACAGGTTATTTATGGTTCGAATTAATATGTCATTCTTTAAAGTTCTGTATATATTCGGTTGTTTCTCGCGATTGCTTGGAAACATGGAATTTTAAGGCAGCATAATATAGCGTCCAGTTGTTAAACATTTGACTAGCACTGTTCTCTTTGCATCTATAACGAAATGTGCAATGTTATTTCTTCAAGTGTTTATCTAAATTAAAAGTAAGTATATAGGGAAATAAACGTTTGTAAGAATAAGTTGTATAACCACTAATAACTGATAAAGGGTAGAGAATGTCTTGTAAGTTTAACAAAACAGCATTTTCTTTCGTTGCTTTCGTTCTTTTTCGCGTTCATGAATTTCAAACCCAACGCGTAGAGACCGGTTATGAAATAATTTGACTATTGCTCTAGCTTATTGTATTCTTCCTAGTTCTTCAAGGAAATATGTAAATGAGTAATGAAGCTTTATCTGTATTAACAAGCTATTGTAGCTTGTTAATACAGATAAGCTATTGTAAGAATAGTTTGTAGAATAGGAGTAAAGAAACACGTGTGAATGCAATATATCGATTTTTAGAAAAAGTTTAGTGCATATGTCTGTGAACAGGATAACTCAAAAATTAAAATTCGTATAAACACTAAACTTGGTATTTAAATTTAGAAACTTCAATGATGGGGTACGAGTTTTTCTTTAAATCTCCCAACCGCAAATTAATTATCCTTTAAATGGAAGAATTTTCAAAATTTTACATTTTCTCTAAAGTCGCTCTAAGGATGTTTATTAAAATACCGTATGTTTAATACGTTCACATCAAAAATAAAATCCATGTATTTAATTTTTTTTGGCAATACCCTGTGAAGCTCTCTTCATTTTGTATAACTGTTAAACTGTAAGAGATAGGCAAAAATAAAATAAAAATGTGGATGTGTTTAAAACACGCAATTTGTTTCAAATAATCCTTTTTTGCATTAGCCATTTCCGAGATATTTGTTGTTATTGGTTTGAATGTTCAATACTTTCTCATTTTTTAAAATTCTGCTATCTACCTTCTACCTTCAAAGAGAACGAATCTATTTCTGCAGAGGATTATCTCGATTAACGTGAAGTAGATATAAATTTAAGCTTTCGTAAGAGTAGTTGGTATATTCTATATAAAACTAAACGATGGCAGGTAGAGAAAGTTATGTGAATTAAACATCGAACTTTTAGGTACGTATTCCTATTTTCTGGCGTACTCCAAGTATATGGATTTGTTAAATTTCCTAATTTAATTTAGTCATAAATATACAATAAACGTTCTATGTTTTATTACTTTGTGTTTTACGACAATGACATAGGCAATTGTATTTTATACTTAAAGAATATATTGTTATTATTATTATTCCTATTATTGTTCTTATTATTACGGATAGTTTTTCTATCGGACAGAGGGTGCAACGCGATGTGTAGGATGGCAGTGTCTTTAAAAGCCAATAGTTATTTAATGATTAGCGCTTTTAACTTTGCAGTAATCGCTATCTGAAGTGTTGAAAGTTTAGGAGTAGTAACGGAGGAGAAAAAAAGGGGTTTTAACAATAATTACATATTTAGTTTTAGTTAAATTAGTAAGGTAAATATGCAATATTAAATGTATTATTATCTACTTATAGTTATTTTATTACAAGTACACAGGTTCCATAACTATTTTATTTTTGCTAAATAAAGGAAAAACAGAATTAACAAACTACAGGAAATCTAACAAAAAACGTAAATAATTTAATACGAAATGGTAATTTTGCTCTGATTTTCGACGTTGCACTGGGTAACATTTTAATGAAATATTATATTTTCGACTCAAAGTGTAAATAATATATTATGTGATGTAATTAGTTAATGATTTGAGAACGAGAGAGATTTTCTAATTTTGAGATTCTACAATGCACTTAACGCATGTTACTTTGTACGCTCGCTTCCATTTATGCCGTCATTGCAGCTTTGGGAGGAAATTCAATGGCCTTCACAGGTGTGGGTATGTATTTATAGTAAGAAAGAGGTGTGTCTCTCTGTTTAACTTTTCGTGCATGCATTGGCATCCTGTTGTACGTGCACAGTACTAGATTAGTTTTGTATGAATGCATAACTTTGAGCAACAGGTTTACTCGTCATCACTTATAAAAACCATGTTTAAATATATAACTAAATAAAACTCTGTTTAGCACAATATCTCCACAAAAAATATTTCTAATTGCAACATGGTGTAAAACTGAAATACATTATACTTTTTACTCATAGTTTAATAATATGTCCATTCTTGTCCAATAGCTAATTTGGCCGCCTAAGCAGTGAATCACTTTTAGCCCTCAGGGAACAGTCATACAATTTGAAAACACATGCATTTAGAGCCAGAGTTCTTCCAGTACCCAGCAGCATCAGGTATTTAGCAAAAATGGAGATTGGGCAGATTATTAAAATTATGTCTAGTGAATATGTCCACTTTGAGAGTAAAAAGTATAATGCATTTCAGCTTTACATTTTGTTGTCATTAAACACCTTTTTTCCTGGAGATATTGTGCAAAGTAGGCTTTTATTTAGTTATACGTTTAATCATGGTTATTATAAGCAGGCAGAGGGGTTTTAGTAAGTAAACCATTAAGCTAGAACAGCTTCGGCGGAGGGCTATGAATTTTTTCGGGCGTGAAATTTCTTAGCATGGCTTCCTTCGGAAGGGAAGTAGAGCCGGTGGTACCGTGTCGTAGACTTACGGCACGTAAAATCACCTAAGCCTGATAAAGAGGCCTCTCAGAAAATTGCTGGTCTTTCACAATCAATATAGAAGGGACGCTAAGGGCCACAGCAGTTAAAGAGCAACCATAAATAAAAAGAAAAATTTAAAAAAAAATCAAGTTAGGAACGCACCGAAAGTTGGTGGCGAGAGAAAGGAAGCACTTGTGACCTTGCAATTCTCTCTGTAAACAAATGTGGCGTACGTTTTAAAGGCAGCACACCCTACTTCGATAGCAGGTAGGGAGAAATTAACGAGTATTAGACATGTATGTTTAGCTGTTTATAGGGTATAATAAAGCTACCTCATGATTTAATTAAGACAGTATAAAGAAACTTGAGTTACATTGCCTTTTCTTTTACATCGAAAGCTGTACATGTTTTTAAAGGAATATCCGCTTTTATTAGCGTATGACCCAGATCCCCGAAAATTTATAATCTATAGTTTGGAGCTGAGGAGGTTGAAACTCCACTTTCACAATTGTTCTATCTTAATAATGTTACATGTTTCTTGTGTTTCACTGAATTATAGATTAACCTGATGTTTTAAATGTTCTTAGAGCTCTAATGTTACAGCTGACGGTTTCTCCATTTGTGCTGAAGCGTTTCATGTCAGATTCCACAACAAACGATACTTATTACAATAATAGTTTTGATGTATGAAGTGTTCTTTACCTTAGACATATTGCCACAGCTCTCCACTAGTCTATGTGCAACAAATAAATCCAACAGCCGTAACGAAACCGTCTGTAGGTTAAGGAAGAGAGTGCCACTCACAATATCTGAAGTCATCTAATATCCGTGCAGTAACACGATTGCCCTGTTTACTTACTAAAACCCATCTGCCTGATTATAAGTGATGACGAGTAAAGCTATTCCTTAATAGCTTTCTTATATACTCATATGTGAATCATCTGAATTGTGTGCATAAAACAGGGCGCCACTGCATGCGCCAAAAGCTATTGAGATACACACATTTCATCCTTGCTATAGACAAGACACATACGCCACTTGTGAAGGTGAATAGAATGTCTCCTAAAGCTACCGTGACGGCATAAAAGGAATCGAGAGTACTACTGTTTAGACGATGGTGAATAATACAAATATTACTTACGCAAAAATATAATTAAATGTTACCAACTGTTGAACACAACGATTCTCTTAACAAGGTCACAACATTAACAACGGTGGAGATCTGGCGATCGATTATCCATGCATAATTGTTGACCTAAAAAGAATTCAAACTTGTAGCTCAACTTAGCTGTTGTATGAATTAAATCGCATGTAAATATTATAAAATAAAATGAAGACAGTAGATACACGGAGAATTTAAATACTAAAATTATTTAAGAATCAATTATATTGCGCATCTGCAATAATAAATGTATCAAAAGTTACGGACTTAATATAAAGGCAGTTACAATTTTACTAACAGAATGTGATAAATATGATTTTATAAACTTTGAGATATTCAGGATAAACTTTAAGTAATTCCAGGAAATTGGCTCTAGCTTTCTAGCGCGTCATTTCCCGGAGCGGAGATTAGGTTACACGCGGTTTAGGGTAAAAGATCACTTCATGTCCGACACGTGGGCCAGTTACGTAATTTCTGCTGACATACGCTTACGTCAGTTACCATCTAGGAGCTAATCAGCATTTTGTCGTGTATTTAGACATAGAGATTTTTGACGGTGACAACCACGTGCATAGCCGAACTCTCTTCTGCTGGTCAGTTCTTTAAAGTTATTTAGTGTTAATTTGAAATCTCGACGTAAGCGCTAGACCCGACGAAGATGGACCGTCGGACCGCCTCTTCCAGCAACTGTTTAATTCTTTCTTTTTGAAATGTAGTTTCGGTTATACTAGACAACTTAAAGATTAAAAAGAATCGTAACACAATCCGCATGTCTTATAATTGTACCCGTTCACCACCCTTCCAGCTACTGCAACCTGTAACCCTCTCGAGGTATCCTGTGCTACGTCCCCAAATCTTTACGTAATGTCTGTCGTAGTCGCAGGGCTTACGTCACAATATAGTTTTATGTATATACAAATAGTAAAACAGGCAAAACATGCAGGTAGGTTAGGTTACAACTGAATACATGAAATTCAACTTTCCACCATGGCAGCATGAACGGGAAGTAAAAGATAAAGGTAAAGGTACGGACGAAGGGCTCCCCGCAACAGGGGCAGAGCACTGCAAGTAGACCACAATGTTCCTTTCTGCTTCTACCGAACCCCTGGGAAGGAGGGATGAGGGGAGAGACCCGAAGGGTGACCAGATCCGGATAATGACGGGCACAAGCATGGACGTAGTCCCTAACGTTTCCGGGCCAGAAGCCACCGAACCCCGGCAGTCGCCCCACAGGGCCCACTGGAAGGAGAGACCTAACTGAGCATTTCCGTAAGGACGCCACGGAAGAAACCTCTATGACTCTTAGTTGCAACCCACCGAACACCATTGTCTGGTCCTACAGATGACAAGGAAGATGGTGGGTACAGGAAAGTAGGGGCAGTAGAGTCGTGTTAGAGGAGACATTACCCCAGAATTCGCCTACCGACCAGGGAAAACCACGGAAATCCAAGGTAGAATGAGTGGTCGACGGGAATCGAACACGAGAATTCCGGAATGCAAGCCTCACGTTATAGTGGAGCCATCTCGCTCGGTAAATAATACTAAAAGGAAATAATTGTAGTGTTTTATATAAACGCATAAGAACGGACAGACCGACTCTAATAGGTATTCAACTTAAATATTCCAAAAAAGAAAGAAGAAATACAGTATACACGTTTTGGTTACAAGTCAATAGGAAAGAGAAATGCACGATTTATTATGGTAAAGCATATTGCGCCGCAATCGTTTGCCGGCCGCCACTATTATCCATTTTTGTGGAGGCCTTCGGAATTGGAATTTCTTTCGAAGTCGCTTGCACTGTGGCATGTGAAAGATTCTTGGGAATTAAGTGTCCATAAATTCGCTATTTTATATTTTCCAAAGCTGGAATAGTGATCCTTATATGAAATCCCTGCATAAAAAGCTTAAGGTGAAAGTCACATACTCGGAGATTTGTTTCTCTATACGGGGTGGAGTTCGGATAACCTTATTTGAAGCGCTGGTAAGATCTTTTATCCCCTCAATAGTATAAAGTGTACTTTTACCTTTAAACAATGGTACAAATGAATTATGAGCAAAAGGACTGCATTTCCAGAACGTATAAAAACGTTTAAATTTCTTATTTTCAACATTAATTATTATTAATGACAGTCTTGCCGAGATGCATAATTCCAGAACAATGCGATTACATACAGAATATGATTATGACAAGGTAATGGAGAAGGACACCTCCCTCACCTAGACCCAAGGCAGACCTTTCTCCCAGGAGGGACGGATGAAATGAAGGAACCGGAGGAGGCTATTGGCCGCAGAGAGAGAGAGAGAGAGACCCCAGCACACTGTTGGGCTGCTCAGAGAAGCCTTCCCTCTGGCGGAGCCGGGGACAACTCGACCCACCGTAGGCGGCTTAAAGAAGCCTACCATCTGGCCGGACTAGAAAGAATTACCTAACGAGCAAGCATCTGTATCATCTATCCGACACTGCATAGCCTCGAAGCCACCTAAACATACAAGTGGAAACGAATGGCTACAGAAATTCAGTTCCTTTACTTTTTTAAAGACTCCTAAATTTATTCCACAACGGTGAGGGGAAAATATATTGATTTACAAGTTAACATATAAAAATACTAAAAGCATTCAACACATTTCCACTTCAGGATGACATTTTCTTTTAATTAGTAGCAAATGCAAAACTAGACCTTTGACTGATGTCATTCCTTATCTTAATTCTGCTTGCTTCACTTGCAAAAAGCAAGTCTCAGAACGGTATCGGGTAAGAACGAAAGTGAAATCACTGATAAGCGACACTAAAGGAATGCATGTTGTACTTTGCCGTCTTAAGCACGCCCTGCCGACCCTCTTAGTTAGACAAAACCACGAAAAATCCAAGGTAGAATGGGCGGTCGACAGGAATCGAACACGAGAATTCCGGAGTGCAAGCCTCACGTTATAGTGAAGCCATCTCGCTCTTTTGTTGCGATCTACTGAATGATCAGAAAAACTTACAAAACATGAGCAATTTCCTGGCTAAAGTGCGTGAAGCCAGATCAAATTTATTCAGTTATTCATAGGCATTTTATTTCTATGTTTTGTTTCTCCTCCCTTTTTTTTGTCACCTTTAACTTGTATCTTAAATATGCATGCGGGATCAGTGATTCCCGTGATAATATTTTGTGTAACAGATTTAATAATTTGACACCACCTATCTTATCCGTCTATACTTCTTCGTGCCGATTACCAATAATTCTCTGAAGCTAGGCTCCATTACTGTCAAGTTACGTCATACACTTTACGCCATACGTAATGGTTGACTGATCCTGGATTAGAGGTACACCTAACGCGCACATACATGTTACTACAAGCTTAACGATGATTTCTTTGGCTGTTGATTATTTTAAAGACCTTAGCTTATATTTCCCATTGTTACATTGTGCTTTATCTATAGTTGCTTTTTAGAATAGTTTTTATTCTTTAATTTCCATAGTCTTTCGTTAGACACTCCTTTTATACGTCACGTTTAACATTCAAAGTCATATCGGAGTCTTTTGCCTTTAGAACAATTGCTCATCAAAAGTGATCTTCACTCGTTCACTTGTCAGTTAATCTTTGGGTTTCTTTACGTTGGTTTTTTTTTTTTTTTGTAAACATTAAATACACACACGTTTACACTCTCATTCGTACGTTCAGACTCTAAGGACGGAATTAATCCTGGCTAAAGAAAATTTCCAGCACTCCAGCCGGAAATCGAATCCGGCACCTCTAGATTTGAAAGTTAGATATTAACTACCAGACAACAGGTTAGTTTTATATCACTTGCTACTTTTTATGTTTAAAAAAAGACATCTGACCATATCTAACTCTCTTTTATCCTTTAGTATTATATTGTAAAATTAGTTATTTGCGTTTTTTAACCTTTTGTAGTTTATGTTAATTCTTCCATACCTTGTAGGACACACAAATAACGACAATTTTGCTAATAATATCTTAAGAAATAAACATTTTTAAAGTTTTAGTTATCTGTCGAGGGGTTATCTTGCAATAAATGTTAACGCTGTCTGCAGTAAAGACAACACAACTGCCTCTGAGGAGGTTATTTTCTGGCGGTTTACTACGTAACTCGGAGTAATAACCTCACTAACTCCGAAAGCTATCTGATGACAAATAGAAGCACTGTCTGATCTCGCGTTCTGAGGCGCCGTATTAGTTCATTTACATTTGCTTTCCGCTCAGTGTCAGGCTGAAGAAACGGTGTTTGAACTAGTTTTTCAATCTAATCTATTTCAATGCACTTCTTTAAAATGCAGATCCATTATGTAATGAATTTCTTTACTGTTCAGTAACAAAACCCAATTAAAGGCCCAAGGTATAAAAATGACCATTTTTATATCTATAGTTATCTATCTCTTTTATATATCTGATTACATGTTATGTTTGACTATACTTATTTCATTCTATTATTTGTTTGTTTCACCGCTCCCCATATGGTCTCTTACGATATTCAGGGAAATCTCGTTCCACCAAGCGGTGGCTGGAACCATATATTAGCTGGTAAATTTGTTATTACCTCGGATGTAGAGTGATGAGAATGGCGGTAGGATGAGAGGATCTTCTTATCCATGACTCCAAATCACGTTGTACTTTGTGGACCTTTCAGATAATTCCATTCTATTATTTCACGAGGTATGTGAAGAATATATACATTTCAGATAGACAAACATATTAATACAGTATTGTAACAAATGAAAACACCAGTTTCTGCAACCTACACTTTATTTCTCACTTATGTGATCAGCGTAGTACTAAGTTTATTTATCAATGTTGAAATAGGACAGTATTAAAAGTGAAGGGTCAATTGATAAAATAAATGAGTCGAAGTGATATTAAAAGCCATGTTGGATAGATACATTTTGTACCTTTGGAGCAAGATTTAGTCGTCTCCTTGCCGATTATCAGGCCTTGAAGCCTCGAAACGATCGTCCATCTTTTACCATCATGATGTAAGTGAAGGCTTTTAATATCACTTCGATTCATTTATTTTAACAAAGCTTATTACTCTTGAGACGCGTTTGAACACACACTTAGAAAATGCCGCTACTTCCGTCGAATCGAATCACAACAGAACTGCTGAGTTACAACTAACAACTGAACTGCATTCGCTGCTGTCCACCTTAACTGCCCAAACCCTTCTGCTTCTGGACGGCACTTAACTTCGTAACTTTTTAACTAACTGAACTGAACTCTCGGGCAAGAGCAGCCACCTTACCACCCCAAATACAAAGTGAAATCTTCTAGAAGAGAAGCTACTGAAAGCGGCTGAAAGGAATCTTCTGGAGCAGTAAACATTGCGGGAAAGTGGCATATAATGGGTTCGTATCTTTTGTTCTGAACGCCGGGTCGAATGTCCTATTAGTTGCCGGGCCGGGATGTGGTCCCCGGCGGCCCACAGGTAGCTTCGCGCGCGTGGTCATAGTGTGTTAATTGGTATAATTTTCCTAAAAACAAAGCATCGTGGCGTGGGCTATTTACAGCGGTATGTTAGTTAATCACATCCTATAAGTATAGACATTCCATCACTATTGCTTCTATCCATTGCGTCAACATCCTATTCGCTCAGAATTATTACAATAACACATTAACTTAATTTGTAGTCATGCATGGATACACCCGCTTTTTGGTGGGGAGGGGTAGTAGCATCCAGAATTACTTCAACATTGCAAAACTAATTAGACCTTCATATGGAATGACTATATACGAATGTCTTGCGTGATTGTTTTCACTGAGTCCTCTGTCGGTAGTTATTTTGAGTTAATACTGTCAGCCTGATATGAAATGTTCATTTAATTTACAGATTATTACCTTTGGCTGTAGAGTAGCAGCGAATGTGTGGTATCCGCCTGCTGTGTTTTGAGTAATTAGTGCTGATGTAATCTTCATACCGAAAAACAGGGATGTTAAATGAAATTGTAACTGAGCAGGATAGCCCAGACGGTTGCATCTGTGGCCCGCATTCGGGAAGTCATGGGTTCGATTCCCGCAGTCGACCTTCCTGACCCATGGTTTTTTTTCGGGATTTCCCCGGGTCAGTAGGCGAATGCGGGAAGGTTCATTGTCTCCCCCAGAATTCGCATTCCTCGTTCTCTCTCATTCCATCTTCAGTTACAGGGGCTCTGTATCGGACGACAGCGGATAGATGTCGCAGATGGTTTGCGAGTTGGAACTTCTTCTCGGCCCCATCAGATGGAGACCACGGGAATTTCCGCTACTGGATCGAGGTTTCCACGTTCTTCGCTGGAGTGGACCCGGTGAGCCACCCTCCGGTGACTTGGGAGGGCTGCCTTGAGCGCTCTCCGGCTGGGTTGTCAAGTTTGTAACTGTTAAGCACCTCTTCGCGTCTCTGTTGCCTTATTCGGCGGTCTTGCAGCCCATATGTTACCTTCAATTTCTTCATCTCATCCGTTCCTCCCGGAGGTGATTGCACAAAGGATCTCTGTGGATCGTGATGTTTACTTATATAAACCTTTAAAAGAAAACTTTTAATCCTAAATGAAAAAATAAAAAAATTAAAGGTAAAAATCTTTCTCATGCTAAATATATTAACTTATCATATCGTCCCCTCCGTAGCGTAATCCGAATCCTAAACGAAATTATTAGAAGCGTGTAGTTATGAACAGATTCAAATCCTCCTTTTATAAGGGACTAACCTATTGGCTAGCGTTCTTTTTCACTGTTAAGTAATACATAAGGCAGAAAAAATTTAAATTGTTAAACTATACGTGTTTTGGAAGATTATGAACATGCCAAATTTTATGTTTATCTTATATAACATGTCGTAAGAAGCATTTTTACCCTATAATAAAACACTTCTTAGACTGTATATAACGTATAAAGATAAATTTAGGAGTACAACCGAATACAACGTCTCCTGGATCCGTTCATTGAATGACCCCTGAAGTAATCAATTGAGAATATTTGCATTTTGCGAAGAGTGACAGTTGGTAAAACCTCGTGAATAGCAATAATATTAATAATAATAATAATAATAACAATAATATTTATTTTATGGTTTAGCTTTCACAGCTGTCTAAAGCATTTCCTAAGCCCCCTCTACTTCTTCTCTTGTTGTTTTCGCAATTTTTGGTTTCACATTCCCAGAAAATCTAGTTTGCCTTTGTCTACAATATTATTACTTATAGATTCTATATACCGCTCTTCTATTTATATCGCCATTCCTTATTTTATCCTTCTTGTATATACATCCCTCCACACGCCTAAGAAATTTAATTTTTGCCCTAGAATTTTTGTATTTGCTTTAGAGTTGGTACCCAGATTTTATTGCTATAACGCAGTGGGAAATTACTACTTAAAAAGTTTTTCTTTTGATTTCATTTCTTGTTTTAGTTTTAAAGTTTCTTTGAGTAGTCCACATATTCCATAGGAATGCTAAATTTATGTTCAATATCCTTATAGTTCTTAAAAACTAATATCGGAACAAATATATGAAATAATCTGATCTGATTGAATAATACTAATATATTGTTATCATTATTGTTAAGCACTGCTAATAATGTGATGGGAATATTTTTATTTTACAATAATGTGATAAATAAAATTTTATAAATTTCGAGATATTCAGGACGAAATCTATCTAAATCCATGAAATTTGCTTTAAAATTACGAATTACTTCTCGGAAGCTTATGTAAGCAGGGGCGTATGATTTTTACGGGACATGATCAACTCAAATTTGACATTTGGGAGAGATGATGGTGACACCCGCTTACATCAACGCTGCCTAAAGCACTAGTCTGCATACTCCCCGGTATTTAAACTTAAGAGTTTTTGGCGGTTGATGTTCTGCTAGACACGTGCTAACAGGAATCTGCGACACAGCCTACTAACCTTTAACCTAATCTTCAGCAACGCCACAAGACCGCCGGAACATGGAAAGCCCAACATTCTTCGCACCCCAAATAAACTTCTCTCTTGCAGCCTTATCATTATTAGACATCTTTGTAATAATGTAGGGTTGAACTTTAGACAACTAAAACTTCCCGGCATGTTTATTGTAATGTAGAGTAATAATATAGATAATTAAACTAAATTTCGAACCAGATTCATACATCAATACTGCGCTTTCTTGACCACCCCTCTGGCAAGCTTTGCTCTCCCTCTGGGAATCTGAACTACGTCCCCGTCCTCCTACTATCCAGTGAAGATGCCGTGGCATCATCACATCAGGCGTCGGCTTGTACAATGTGACCCCACGTCACTTCTGGTAGAGGCTCACGGTAATATAAAAGAATATTCTTATTGTTATTCTTCTTCTTCTTCTTCTTCTTCTTATTATTATTATTATTATTATTATTATTATTATTATTATTATTATATGCCAATTCTGTTTTCTCAAATTCATTACCATAGTATCAGCTAACTATTCCACTTAAAGAGTATTGAAATTAACAGTAATCAGAAAAAATCATCAAGTTAACTAAGATTTAGCAGAACAATGAGTTTGAGCATCCGTGTAACAGTAAAATGGCCGATAAGGAGGAACCGTGTGTATTCCGTATCCTGGAGTCCCTCACTACTCGGTCTTCCATCACAGAGACTTTCCCGTACATATTTTGGTAAAGATATGCAAAATATAAAGACAATCCGTAATTGGCATTCGTAATTTCCAACAACCGGATATGTGTAGATGCGAAAGTCCTCTGGTTAGCCGTCAGTCACGAAAGAAATAGTCGAAAGTATAAGGTAAGGCTTTACCAACGAAGTGAACAGGGAAGACAGGCAGGCAACTAGGAATGTCACACCACACAGTGTGGAAGGTGTCACGAAAACATTCGAGGATAACGCCACATCGTTTGTGGTCTTCTGGAATCTCAGGACGCAATACGTTCGCCGTTCTTGTGCACCCACTATTTTACTAATTGTGGCATGGTTGTTACAAACAGCACTCACGCTATAATTTAAAGTAAGTTTGGTGAGCTCCAATATCGATTACTATTGGTCTTATTACTCGATTAGATGCTAGTGATATGACAATGAAATCGGATCATATACACTAGCATAACAAAAATATGATGTATTGCATTCACATTACTTTCTCTGCCAATTAACGTTTATTTTATATAATTTCTACCGTCTACTGTTGCCATGACTTGTTTTCCTATCTACTTCATGTAAACCTAAAGAATCTAATCTAAACCTTTGCAGAAATTGTTTCATTACACATTTCGTTGTAGATACAAGGGAGATGGAGGAAACCGAAGCGATAGTCAGATGTTTAAAATCGTGTCTCTATATGCTGGGCTTAAAATTCCATACTCTTACCATGGCATTGTGGGAAACAACTGAATAGCGACAGCAATTTTATCTAAGAAAATGTCAAGTGTTGAAAAATTCAAACCAGTAAATCAGATGTATCAGATATGGCTGATGCTACAAAAATTCATTTCAAATAAGTTGTGTTTTAAATAAATATACATTTTGTATATAATTATTTTTTTCAGACAGACAGACAGACGGATGGATGGATGGATGGATGGATGGATGGATGGATGGATGGATGGATGGATGGATGGATGGATGGATGGATGGATGGATGGATGGATGGATGGATGGATGGATGGATGGATGGATACAAATTACCTTTGACAAACTGAACAAATCTGAATAAAATTCCTTCCAAATGAAGAGGACTTCACATACTACTTTCAGAACATTCAATGTGTAAATGTTAGTTATCATGCAAATAGCGTAATCAAAATCGTTAGAACCCTTTGAGAAAATAAGAAATAGAAAAATGTAAGGTAGTCTGGCATGGGGGGAATTTCTTGAAAGTCTTCGTGTAGCATCTTTGGAAGATACCGAACTTAAATATCTGGTGTTTGTCGAACCTTTTGTTCTTGAGTTATTCTGTTCACTTAAACACACACCAACGGATATTGTTCTAAAATTGCTTTTTTGGGGGCTTCAGAGGACTTCAAAGCATGTATTTTGGGTGATATCTTGGCATTGAATTTTTGGGTGGAATATAATGCTTATAGTTACTATACGTACATAGTAGAGAACGAGTCATAGTAGTAGACGACGATGATAATAATACTTATTATTATCATTATTATTATTATTATTATTATTATTTAAAACCAAGATTTAGTGAGTGAAGATTGTCTTTCCAAAATGGTTAAGCTGTGGAAAGTTAGCAACTTTTTCTTCTTTCTCGAGTTATCCTAGATACACACGCACACACACTCACACTTACAAATTAGTGTGCATTGAAGTACTAAAATTCGGAGTTTAGACCACGTTTCATCTCTGATTCGGGACGATTGAGAATCCGATAAATGAGAATGCTAGGACAAAATGGGTTACAAAATCACACAGTGTATCGCGTTCCATTGAACCCTATATTCATACGATCCTTACATCAGTAGTATGCCGCTATTGAGAAACAAGGGTTAAGTTTGGGCCGGAGGATTTTTTAATTACTCCTCCTCGGCATATTTGATTTACCCTCAGGCCTCTTCATATTCGTCCCGGGTCCGGGTTTTCCAGCAGCTGAACTCTCTCCCTTCTTCTCCTCCTTCTTATCCCTATCTCCCCCTTATTCTCCTAAAACTCTCCTTTAACTTTGGCACAGCACCACGAAATATTGGTCTTCAGTGGAGCATTTCCAAACCTTGGTAAAGCGAAATGGAAAACTTCCTTAAGGCTCAGAGTTTTTATTTCTTTTTATGGACGGCAGCTGTGTTAATACACAAAACAGCAGAATGCTGTCTCACGCATTTGTGTGAAAAGTTATACCAGCTATAAATAAGAGTGTACTACCTTACATCATATCAGCTAACAGCAATTGTGTTACACTGTGATCTGATAAAGTATTCAAACCAAAAGCGAGTTGAATGTTAAATTTTGCCTATAAAAATGGCCTTAAGTGGATTGAGTGAAGAAATAACACAAAATAGATAAGCTTTTTTTATAGAGCACCCTTTTATTTCCGTTAAATTAAACATAGGCTACAAAATAGTTGGTACTGCTTTCAAAATCATGAAACGGAATTTCATTCCTCTTTCGGTAAATATGATTAACAGAGGATGCTTTTGGACACATTATTACGAACATGGCACACTTTTAACAACTTTCAGCCTAAAAGGATAAATGGGGATTCTTAAATTGGTTTGACAATTGAAGAGAGAAATCACCACATGCACTGTAATTTATCTGAACTTTATTATTAAGATGTATTTCTTGAATGATTTTAAATTTTTGGTACGCTTGGGTTTTGAAATATATAACACAAATCCGATGTGATACATTTAAATGACTTTCTCTACACTCTATCTTTTATTAGTGGGTATACAAATTATTCCTACTGAAGCTTATTTTTATATACATTACGTTTTAATCCAAAAAAACTTTGCATAAGTAGCCATATTGCGCATTTCATTATAGATACAAAGAGAACAGATAGACAAATATTTAAGAGATGAACTGGACGCTATATGCTAGCCTTAAAATATGCTAGCCACTTTAAAGAACCACCAAGAAATGAACAACTCAAACCATTAATAATGAACATCTCAGAAATAGCTTACATCACGAACAACTTATTTGTAATAAATTCTGTGTTTTAAAGATATCTCATTTTTTGCAAAGTACATTTTCGTCCATCGCTTAACGTTTACCGGTTACACAGATTATAGAAAATTCTTTCGAATGAAGAGAACTCTAAAGGCTATTCTAAGAAAATTGAAGATATACATTTTATTTTCCATGTAAATATATTTAATATACGGTATTTTAATCAAAATCGTTACTTTTTAGAAAATAAAAAAACTTCGAAAAATTTTACATGTAAAGGGTGATTGGGGTGGAGAGATTTTCTTGAAAACCTTCGTGTTGCAACCATGGAAAAAACTGAAATTAGATGCCAAGTTTGTTATTTATCCGACGTCTCGTTTTTGAGTTACGGTGTTCAAAGACACAACACTCACACGGACCTATTTCTGAAAATGCTATTTTTGTATTCAGGGGACCTCAAAATATATATTTCCGGTGAAATCTCGACATCGAAATTTTGG
The DNA here is from genome assembly GCA_030765065.1 of Deroplatys truncata. NCBI lineage: Eukaryota > Metazoa > Arthropoda > Insecta > Mantodea > Mantidae > Deroplatys > Deroplatys truncata. The sequence continues at coordinate 114,477,168 of CM060986.1, forward strand.
GTGGAATAAAATACCTCCTCTACTTGCTAAACACAGTAGAGAAAGCAATAACAGCTACTCTTTAACGTTTAACACCTCCCTTACCTTATTTTCAATTCCTATTTTAAACCCCTGGCATAGAAATCAACACTGTTTGTTCGATCTAAACAAAGCTCTGTACACTTATACTATAGGGCCCAAAGTTTATCGAAGCATATTTTTAGGCCCTTATGCAGAAATCATATGCATTAACCTATCTGGTCAAAACACTATAATTATACTACTGGAGCTAATATGAATCTAAGTTTTGCTTACAAATTCCAAAAACCACTCAATGCTTATCTTCAGTCATAAAGTTTGCCTAAGATTTTAGAAAGTATCCTTACCTTGCTTGCTATCGTTATGGAAACAGGCAGCTTCAAATTTTGCATTATGTAGAATTTAATGCGCATAACAATTTTATATTTCATAATATTTGGTAAAATTGCACATTTTATGAAAAAATTATACTTATAAATATCTTGTAAGATATGAGGTTCTTCGCTTTTAAAATATTTTCTATTAGCAATGGACCGGGCTTTCCAGATATATCATTCGGTCAGTTTTCTGTGAAAAAAGCCAGCTGCAGTTGAAAAAATAAAGTATTTCCTTTATGGGACACACGTGCGAAATTAAATGCCTCTATTCTTGACGAATTTTTATTTTCGCGAACCAAAGCATTTAGTGGCGTAATGTAATCAGTATTAAGCAAGGACAAAGAAACCATTAACCTCTTTTCTTAAGACTTAAGGCTTTCACAGTGATTAAAATCAATAAGCTGCATGTAATTTGTTCGGTTTCATTTAATATTTTACCATCCAATTTGGAAAAAAAATTAAAAACCCTATTTCTCAAACGTTCTCCAAACCGTTAACGTCTATATTTTTTGACTTAAAAATACATGTTTCATAAGTTTTTGAAATTAGATCTTCATATTGCCATACTTTGGAAAAACAAAGTCCCAAATTGTCAATTTTTTCTTTATATTTATCCTGTCCCTAGACATAACTTTGGAAACTTATGCTATGTGTAAAGGGAAAAAGTGTATGCTACTCACAAATTTAAAAAACTACCGCTAACCTTATTTTCAACGTTTTATTTACAAAATGCACCCGTGTAATATAATAAAAATCAGTTTAGTTATAAATAAAACTATGTTATAGAACTTTTTTCCTTTTTACAGACCATCTATGCAGTATATACATTGGAAATTACTTTGAAGGTAGGCGCTGCAGAATAAGTGAAATGTCTAGTCATTAAAGTGCAACTAAATCTGAGACTATACACGTTCTATGAATTTCAAAACACAACTATTTATTAAATGCAGTTTTAAGTAAATACTGGAAATTTAATTGTGTATTAACTGTAGCGGAAGCTTAGCCTGATTAAAGCTTATTGTAAACTGTGTAACATGTGCGTCACTTTTTGGAGCATATGATTGAAAAACCAAAGTTTGTAAGCACCGGTAATTGCGGATATTGCGCCCATACTCCAGTTAATTCCGCTATAACGCACCAAAATGCGATTTTAACTAGGTCGCATGGTTGCGTAAATGTTGCACCTCAAATTAGGAAACAGTAATATGTAATATACCTTTCCAATCTTGTTCATTATTGCAATGTTTGTAATCCTGGACGTATCAGATTTGCATGCTAGCTATACCCACACATTACGCATGTTTATACATCAAAGGATTTACGTTAGCTTAATTTCAGCTTTCAGTTGATTCACATTTGCATGGAATTGCGGAACGTACATCAAACCCGAGTCTTCTTATGCCGTGAAGCCATGCGGGTCCCGTACACTCGGATAAACAGAAACTGGAGAATAGTCAGGAAATGTCGCCTATACGTCAACCGATTACACTGAATATATAGTGTGTAATTTGGATAAGGTTCCTTTCCTGGAACTCCAACCAATGGCAGAAAATATCCTGCATGAAAAGCAATGGGTATTCACAAAGTGACGATCCTATATAGATGCAATATTTATCAAACAAATAATGCAGAAAAGAATAGAATTCAGTTTGACACTATATCTATGTTCCTGGAATATGAAATGGTCTGTTATAAGTTAATAGACAGATACTGTGAAATATTATGGATGAATATAAAATCAAACTAAATTTGTTAAATCCAGCCCAAACCCTTCACGATCATACTACTATAGATATAAATTAAACTTCCATAAAGTGCATTTTTAGACAGCACTGCCTAGAAGTAGAACTTTTAACATTGTGGACACGAACTAAAAGCTTACATTATCGCATAAGAGTGGTAAAATTGTTATACCACTCCGCGTGACATTTGGTTTCTAGTCCAATCATACGGCAGTACCTTATATATTTGCAAATGTTTAATAATTCGAATTGGTTTGCCTTTCCATTATGTATTTTTGCATGATTATTTTTTCTAGGCGGTTGCATAATCTGTTCACAATACAAATTGTCATACTTCAATTTATTGCAATTCGTTGTGGAGTTAGTCTATACCATATATTGACGTCCTGTGCTATCTTTGATCCAAAACGTTATTATTTTATCCAGAAAAACCTACATAAAGTTTAAATGGCGGCAGTTGTGAATTAGAAATAAACTCAAATGCAAGAACCAGGTGAAATTACAGAAGCAGCAGAAGGAATAATAATAGAAATACTTAATTATACAATCCAGAAGGCAACATGATATAGCACTTAATTCTTCGTTGTTTGGTGTAATGCAAAACATGTTTAAAACAACTTCACTGAAAATGGCTAATAGCGAATCAACTAAACGTCAAAACATGTATCTCGCTGCACATGGGAAGTGATCTCGTTTTAACGTCATTTCGCTGGTTTCAAGAATCTCACTACACATGTAAGTTGATCTTGTACTAAACGTGATTTTTCTTAGTTTCAGGAATCGATATAATATTATCTTATTCATAGCTTACAAATTCGAGCGCTGTCTAAAAAATAGTATATGCCACACGTATTAAAAGCGGTTTTATTTTGCTCGTAGAATTGGAAACGAAGGCCGTGCAAGCATTCCTACTCGCAAAATAAAACCCTACTAAACTTGTATCACAATCCACTATTAAACATTTATAAAATTAAATGCATCAAAGCAAGGCTGTCGTCTCTCTCCGGTATTTTTTTTTGGCTTGCCCATGAATGAGATTATACAGGACTGGAAAAAGAAAATATCAGACATGTGCAATTGGTAACAACAAACTAATTATTAATATCCTGTTTGTAGATAATCGAGCACTTGTACCAGAATTGGAAGATCATATCCAAACTATTGTGAGAAAATTAAATAAAATTCCTCAATATTACAATATGAAAATATCTATCCCAAAAACAAAAGTGATAGCAGTGAGAGGTAAAAGTTATATTAAAGCTAAAGTAGTCATAACTGATAATATAATAGAACACTTGTTCTATATTTTCAGATACTTGGGATGTAAAATACCAATATAAAAACAGATAGAGGCTTACAAAAATACAATGACATAAGCGGATGCATTAAAGGATATTATAGAAGAAATATAATAACTACCTATTATTGTATCAAAAGCGTCTTTGATATTTGACGTGGGTTTTAAGAGTAAGCGAAAAAATACATATTGAAACAGCCGAAATAAATTATTGGGATCGATACACGACGTGAGCCTTAGAGACCAAAAAGGTAGCATGGAAATTAGAGAATAATTTCAAGTGGAAATGCGTAAGCGGAAGATGTGATATATTACCAGAGAATCTGCTAACAATGTATGGAAGTGCAAGGAATATTTTCGAATCGTCTGCCGTTGTAAGCATAGTTTTTTTAATGGAAAACTGGATACAGCACGGCATATAAAGAGATGGAGATAGCAGTTCAAATAATAATTTGATTTCAGAACAACGGGTTTAAAAGCCCCAAAATTCCACTAGCAGAATAAGACGAACTAGAATTAATAACTCGTTTCCTGTTTACTGTGGGGAAAGCGAAGATCAATTTAACCCAAAGATGTCTGTATCGTCTCTATAATAGTAAGGGGATATTGCAGTACTCCTTAAACATATGGTAAACATTAATGTTACTTTGCTAAAGATTATCAGAAATATTTTCTACTAACAGCAACATTTGAGCTTAATTAGTAGACGAGTGCTTACTTGAGTGGAACAACTTATGCTTCATTAGTTATTTGTTAAAAAATTATAAAGAAAAGCAAACTTTCAATGCCATCATGACATACGCTAATGTTACATAAAGAACCAGTCAAGCTACAATCACTTTTGATCACAAAATTATATAAATTCATTTAAAATCAGTTTATAAATGTTACAGTTTCGGATTTCCAATTAAATCAAACTCCTGTTTATTTTTCTTTCTTTCTTTTTCTTTTTCTCTTTCTTCTTTGTTTTTTTTTTGTTTCTTTTCCCTTTTGGGCTACGTTGCTACTTTACGTTGTACATATTATCTGCATAGCAGTAAGGCAGGGAGACTTAAACAGTAACATTATCATTAACTGTATATAGACTCACATGTAGTTGGAACACTAAGGATATTATTACATGACAAACTATTTTACACTTTTTATTATTATGTATTGTAACTGTACATTGTGCAGGAAATAAATTCGATTAAAAATTAGACAAGTAAGAAATTGAATCTGAGGCAGTATTTTAAACACTTAAATAATATTGGTCTGATTATATAATATAAAATATAAGAACAGCCCGCCTGAAAGCACTATGTGTATAAATAATATATAAAGTGTATGTAACAGTCATTGTATTAATGTTTATATCATTATGTACATGTAAAGTAATGTTATGTGAATGTATTATGTAATTTAGCAATGTAGGAGCTGAGAGAATAGAAGCTGAAAGTTGCTAACAATGAGGTAACCTTGAGACAACAATAAATTAGAAAGTTTAATAATGGTACCAGTAAAACTTGGAACAATAATGTAATATTTAAAAGAAATTTAATAAATAGCCAATGAACAACTATAAAAAGCTTAAGTTAAATAAAAGTATCCTATTGGAGTAGGATTAGCCAATCGGAAATTGAAATATAGTAAAAGTATACATTTACGCGGTAGAAGCCAGACCCTAGAAGACAGCGTACCCAACCGGACGCTACTAGTCAGCGTTCCCGAGCAGTTCGATAAGTATTCAGTGTGAGACATAAAAAAATAAATTACGGCGTGAATAATATAAAGTTTGCGTGTTAAAAAGTGCAATTAAACAATAATCTCACAGCTCTACAATAGGACATATCTGTGAAGCGTTATTTAATCGTGCGAAACATTAATAAAACGAAGTTAAATACCATTATAATTTGTGCAAGCCTTCATTCTTTAGCTGCACCCAGCCCTGTTAAGAGATACGTGTTTCTGCAAATTACTACTGATGCAGCCGATGCAAACATACATATATAATATTTAAATAAACATTAAAATACAAAGTTGATTTTTCTTAAAAAGTGGAGCGAAGGCCACCGGAAAGTTTGTATCGCATGTGGGGCTGCAACTACCTCAAGTTTGGTTTTCAAAGAGTGGTGCTAATAATGTAAAGATAAAAACTACTTCACATCAATAGACAAACGAGCGATACCGCATTTATTACTGAATTATTGAACAATGTGATTTGTGCAATTTATGTAAATCTTAGGCTAAATGTCTAGTAAGGTTAGTGAATAAAACCATAAATACAATGAACGCTTAGGTTACATAGGGAGTTAAGAAGTAAATATAAGTTGAGCACTCCAAAAATACAAGAAGCTGACAACCTAACTGATTCTGTTTTACTGTTACGTTTCTGCTAGTTCTATCTGACAGAAAAGCCCTAGTTTTAATTCTATGTTAATTTGTTACATGTCAGTAAGAACTCGGATGAGAGGGAGTGTGAAACAAAATGTGGAACGGATGACAAACGAACTGTCAAAAACCGAGTGCTACTTCACAATTCCAAGCAGGGAGGTGTACCTCTGAAACGATTTTGACTTTTGTGATCCATAGAGCTAGGACAAATATCCATTGAGCGCGGAATCAATGTAACTCTATCCTACCTAGTACACATGACGTATTGAATACACGGACCCTGGGCTGCACAAACGGCAGTCAGTAGTTCGCTTGCGTTGGTGCTTTCTGTGAGCTCTGTGTTTATGTTCTGTTATGCTCCTGACGATTCTATTTGCAGTTGCTAAGTCCTGTGGCACGGGACTTCGCTTCGAGCTCTCGTCGAGTCAAGATGGGTAGGAAGAAGACCGCCGCAGCCTCCAAGCTTCCTCCTCGAGAGGAAGCCACTACTACCTCCGCCGCCGACGAAGAAAAGCTTCCAGCCTCTCCGCCGCCGCCACCGCCAATCGAAGCGCCCAGCGCCATCTCACCAGCCAGCACAGCCAGCCACACACCGCTGACCAGCGTGCCCGCACGCTACTCCGCAGTTGTCCGGGAAGTGCATCGCCAGCTTCCGGACAGTTTGTTACTCACCGCTGCCCAGCGCTTCTGGCCGTCTGCGGCTAAAGCGACTAGGATTAGGAATGACAGAGGTCCCACACCGCTGGTCCGTCTAACCTTCGTGGAGGAGGAGGACTACTCGGCGGCCCTACACGCAGGAATGCCCTTGTTAGGGCAAACCCTGGTGATTGAGGCCAGCCGCAGTGTTCGACCGACTCCATGCCGCCGCTGCTGCCTGTACGGGCACACAGACGCGTCATGTGACGCCGCTCCCCGCTGCCACTACTGTGGTAGCGGTAACTTCACCGCTGACTGCAGGGCACACGACCTGACGCACCGCCGCCGCTTCTGCGCCTCCTGTGGGGGCAAGGGGCACTACACAGGTCAGGCCGTCTGCCCGCTCTATCCACGTAGAGCTACGCCGCACTCCGTGAACACACCACAAAACAGCACAACTACGACGCAGACCTTCACAACCACACCGCAGAACCTCACATCATCGAATGACCCATCGCAGCACCAAACACAGACAGCAGTTACCAGCCATCCCATCACTGACGCCATCCAGGACCTACACGCTGAGGTGCTAAACCTTGCAAGCAGGCTTGCAGCCCTGGAAGAGCATCTCAGCACACAGTTTTCGGAAGTCGACAGCGAAATCGCCGAGTCGCATGACGCCATCACGACGTTCATCGCCGACATCCTCACCAGCCACATGTGCATCCTGAAACGCTGCATGTCCGACATGGAAGATCGCTCCTCGAGCTTCTCCAAAAAAGCCACCCAGCAGACCTTGGAACGCATAGAAGAAAGCCGCAACCAGATGACAGAAGCTATTGAGAAACTGCAAGACCACAACAAGCGAATGGAGGGGAACCTCCACCACCACATAGACAACCCCTCTCCACACGCAGCATCACCTCTCGCCGCAACACCTCATCCACGTGCCCGGAGGTAAAAGCCCGGGTACGCAACAACAGACGCCCAGCACATCGACATCAAAGAGCCAATTCCCGGAGGTAACAGGCCCGGGATTGGAGCCTGCATCTACTGTTAAATCACCACTGTCACAGGTCCCTGTCAGGGCAATCGCCATGACAGATACCTGACCTCCACAGCGGATTTTTCCGCCACTTTTAGTAATCACCCACAAACCGCAGGTTTGCTTCGGCGGTACCAGCAACATGGTAGTACTATGCCCCAATTAAATTGCGCCATCACAGAATCAAATTCTTCTTTTCCTCCTCCTTTTTCCTTTCTACACCTATATACATACTCTTGTTTTTCCTTCAGACCTTTACTCCTGTTTTCCCCCCCAAAAAAATAAAAAAAAAAATGGCACGTCCTTTGCTTCACCATCTTGTCGGTACAAACTCGCTGCATTCACACTTTCTGAGCCAAAGACATTATTGTCCTAGCTCTGGTGATCCATTGCTAGTCTCTCGAACATGTCTGTGAGTCGGTGTGTGCGGCGATACCGGAATGCCGGCCTCTTCACCAGCTTCTAGGCCCAAATAACCTAGCTGTCGACGGGCCTTAAACTCCACACCACCATCACCACCAGCTTCTATGCGAAGTATTACTCGCGCAAAACTTCTGGAATCGTGACCTTGATTGCCAACCCAGCTGCCGAGCCTAGGTATGGTTTATGTTTAGCTTAATCAACGAAAGCGATATGATACCTTTGCTTACTCACAGTGCGTAACACATACAGTCTGCATAGAAAGTGTCTGCATCTGGTTGTAATTTTAAAGAGAGCTGCAGTATATAAATAGTACTTATTTTATATTTGTTATATTTATAACCATGGCACCTATGTTTTCAAAGTTAAGTGTTAAGGTGTTACATAGTCAAAGTAGGGAAATAATTGCAAATGTCATGAATCAAGAAGCAGAGATGAAGGAAGAAATTATATCCGAGTTCCACAAAAGCTTTAAAAGAGTGAAAGAAAGTAGTCAAAGCAACTGGTGTTTCACCGAGTTCCGTTTACAGAGTTCTCAAAGATAAGAGAAAAAAAATATGGATGAAAGAGTACCATTTGACACACCTTGGAAGAAACATAAGCTCCCTAAACGTATTACAGAAATAGACGATTTCGAATGCGTCATTCGTCGCACGATTCACAATTCATATGTGAAAGAAAAAACTGTGCATACAATAAGCAGATTGCTCATCCAGCTGAAAGACAGCAGAAACTTTCAAGGTGGTGCTACAAATCTCAGAAAAATGATTCAAGATTTAGGGTTCAAATGGAAGAAACCGAAATCAAATAGAAGAGTTCTAACAGAAAAGCAAAATAAAGAAATAAATTAAAAAAATAATAAAAAAAAATAAAAAGTAAATGTTGCCATGATAGCTTAGTCAGTTAGAGCAACGGCACGGAAAGCCTAAGATCCGTGGTTCAAATCCCGGCTATGGCATTGAATTTTTCAGTCTGATTCTACCTTTCCAAATGACTATAATTTTAAATGTACTTATATCAGTGTGTACTTATATCAGCATCAATTTTCAAGGTGGTGCTACAAATTTCAGAAAAATATTATAATGTATGAAGATGAGTCATACATACACAGCAGTCATACAGCATCTAAAAGTTGGAGTGACGATAGCGAATTAGGTTTGCAGGCACCTGTTGCCAAAGGGCAAATACTTATTATCGTTCGTGCTGTTGGAAAGATCGGCTTCGTTCCAAATGCCCTTCTTTTACAAGTCGCAACAAACAACAGGAGATTTTCATCAAGAAATGAATACAGAAAATTACATGAAGTGAATCAACGCCATGTTGATACCTAATATGCCTGCTGGGTCTGTTCTGGTCATCGACAATGCTTCACAATGCGTCAACACTCAAATTCACAAACCACCTACCTCAACTTCCTTGAAAGAAGAAATGAGAGCTTGGTTATTTAGACATAATAAAGCTTTAGATGACAGCATGAGTAAAACAAAGCTATATAACTTAATTAAAGCCAACAAACAGCTTCAGAAGTCATACATACTTGACCAGATAATAATACAACATAGCCATAATGTACCTAGACTGTCATCCTATCGCCCAGATCTAAACCCAATCGAATTAATCTGGGCTGATATCAAAAAATGGGTGGCATGCAGAAATATTACTTTCAAATTAAAATATGTGGAGCAGTTATAACGCCAGCAATTTGCTGAAATTGGAAGGCCAGAATGGGAAAATGTATGGCGACATGCTGAATAAATTAAGAATCATTATTTCGAAAAATACGGAATTGCAGAAAATCAAATATAAATAATTCTCATCCAGGATAATGGTGCAGAAAGTAGTGACAGCAGTGATGACGGCAATAATGTGAGTGATTCCGCAGAAGAGGAAGGGTTGTTAGATGTGGAAGAATTGGAGGCAATGATTGACAGCGTTTTTTATATTAAGCGCTTTTTACAGCGTGGATTTTAATATACTGTATGTAACTAAGTTTATCAGCGCAACACAGTGCATAACCGTTGTGGATATTTGACGATGACTGTCCCACGCACTCCTGCAGCATGGAGACGACCGGTCACCACCTGATCTGGTAAGCAACTCGCATCATAGCTCTCATTAAGATTTTCACATGTCTAGAACTGTTGCGCCGATTATAATTCCAAGCTAAAACTAGCTTGCACTAGCTTGCTAGTCAGCACTTTTGAGGTTGTTAATTAGAAATTCAGAATTTGGCTTCATGTGGTTTGTTCTTACACAATGTATAGTTGTATTCTAAAGTCAGTCCGCGGTTTCACTTGCTCAGAACTTGGTACATTTTAGATTCTGTAAATGATAAGAACACAAATGTAGTCTTAAAGAAATTGAATTTTATTATAAAATAAAGAAACAAGAAAAATCTGAGCATGACCATCACCATGTTGTTCAATAGGAGTTAACATTCTTTCTATGGTATACACAGCATTGGTTAGTGTATTCCTCGGAATGTGTCAATGACATTCGATATGGATTGTTATTCTAACTTAGTTTAGTTTTCACTCTCACTTAACTTTAATTTTATTTATTTCCTTCCTTCTTTCTTCAACTTGTAATAAAACACCCGAGAAGCAGTCTCTTCTCAACATCTCAATATCACTCTCTCTCTCTCTCTCTCTCTCTCTCTCGATTACTCATTAATGTGCTGAACATGGGGCTTGTATTCTTTCTTTCGATCACTCGTTAGCTGTCGAACACGACTCCTATCTTCTCGCACAATAATTCTCACAGATCACACTGAACAACAATAACTATGTCACATAAACAACAACAAACTAAACAATTTGTTCGTGAGCAAGCTCGCTTATATGAGTTTTCTAGAAAGTCTGCTGGAGGGGAAAATAAACATCTAGAAATATCTCTTGTATCTGGGGACTTCGCAGAGGGATGGGCAAGAGAAAGTTACGCCAAATCGCCAAGGAAACCGCCACGGCTCCCCCGGCAATCGCCGCGAATGATGGCCACCGCCCCTCGACACAGTGCCCAGGCAGCACTGACTCGCCGGCCGCTCCCGCCTAGCAACGCTTCGCCTGAAGTTTCGCCCACCGCTTCGCCCCGACAGCAGGGACAGCTGTTGTCACAACCGACGGGCAAAGCGGAGAGCGCAGACCCTACACCGCCGTTAATACGGACGAGTTAAGCTTCAGCCACTTCGCCCAATCTACTACCAACGACGTCACCACTCCAACCGGCCGGCTCAAGTCCTCCCTTGGGTACTGAAACTCTACCGCAGCCTTCGCTAACGCCGCCTGCGCCGGTTTCACCTCCGGGAAAGCTCAGCGCCGTAGTTAACGGTGTGCGTCGAGACCTACCGACTCGGTTCACTCTCACCGCTGCACAGCAACAGTGGCCAGCGGAATCTACACAAGCAGCGGACCAATGCCATTCATCCGACTGGATTTTGCCACCCCTGTCTACTATCAACTGCCTTGACGGCGGGATGGCGGCATCTACGCATAGAGGCTAGCAAGGTAGATCGCCAGGTACCCTGTCGCCGCTACTGAAGATAGGGGGCCTCAAACGTCACGGCTAACTGCAACCAGCACAGCTTGAGAACCGCCGGCGGTATTGCACAACCTGCGATGGCTTTGGCTACTTCTCGGGGCAGGCGCAGTGCCACCTCTACCCAACACAATGCCACCAACACCGAGAACAAGCAGTGCCTTCAGCGTCAACCAGAAACACAACCACGCCAGCTGTGATTGAACACGCTACCAAGGACGCCGTCCAGGACATCCACGCGGAGATCCTGATCAACACAATCCGACTGGCCTCTGTGGAAGAAACCATCATCAACATCACCGTAGGACACATTGAAAGCAATCTCCACAGCCTCAACAGCATCGTGGCTGCTCTCAAGGACCTGCACGCTCTCATCGCCGCATACACATCGAAACTTCAACACTTCACTTCACTTCACTGGACACAGCAACAGGAACAAGTCACCACCTCCTTGCGGACTCTGGAGAGCGGCCTCAACCAACTCACAACACAACTGAACGATTACCAGCACACTCAACCGGCCACTTCAGCTTCATCAACCACTTCAGAGAACACACAGTAAGCAACAGCAGAACAGAACGACATATAGCAAACAGACTCACAGCCGCTCACTTCACAGGATGAGCGCGCTCTTCACAATTTCCAATCCTTTTTTAAAGCATATATGAGTCACAACCGGTACGAGTACAACTTCTCACAAAGGCAACTACCACTTCCAAAACTGAAAACCAAGCACTTAGTTGCACAGAAATAACACAAAGAAATTTAACGAAAACAGACAAATCCTGAGCTCCCCGTGTGTGGCAACCAGGTCCTTAGGGTCATAGCTCTCACCCGGACACTCCTTACTCCCACTGCCTGCCGAAGTGCAAGCAGATACCCTTCCGCACTAACGGGGGTGCAACAATAGAACCCCAATACCCCTCCTAACTTTTCCCTTCTACCCCAGCCCTTTGCAACATCCTATTCCCGAAAAAAGTATCTCGATAGCAATTTTGATATTTACGGGTGAGATAGCCCCTCGCTTCCCTTTTCTAGTCAGCCAGCTAACTGGCCGGCTGCCGCTGTAGGACATTGCCAATCACGCGAGAAAGCTCGACCCACAGCAGTTGAATCTAAGTGTGCTTTTCTGTGCGGTTATCTCTCAGATAGGCTCAGAACCATTAGTCAGTCGAATTTATGTGTGGCGACCTAGAGAGTCAAATTTTCGGAAAAAACCTACTAATTACACAATCACCAAACGTATCGTATAATAGTGTTTTATAGGATTGTGTGATGGAGCGCCAACTTGCATGAAAACAATATAAGAATGTAATGATTGTGTAATGATGGCAACACAAAGTTTTGCAGCATTCTAAAACATAAGTTCCTGTTTACCGTTGCTGTTTTCGTTAGTAGATTTTTCAGTTATTAATAGTAATAGGGTCCTATTACAAAATATGACAATAAAGCAAACCTCAGCATGCAAACCTTGCTGTAGAATTTCAGAGAATTGGATTATTTTCGGCCCATAACCTACAATAATTATTATTATTACTGTGTGATTTGAAAGTGCCTAATCTGTCAACAGGTTTTTTGTTTAACCATTCAAATATATTTTGAATGTGTGCTAATATATTCAAAGCGAAAAGAATAACGCAAATTGGCTTATCTTATTCTTTTGAGTTCAAAATGTATTCTCATTATAGAGAGATAGAGTTTAAACTGCCTCTCAGGATAGGCCACACAGTTCAATCATTTATCTCCAGACGCTTTGCAGCTTTATTAGCACTAAAGCATTATATGTAGAATTTTCGCGAACTTCCTAGATTCTTATGTAATTAGAGCTGTACAAACCTCTACCGTGGCCTACCAGTTTGCTTTCTAACAGTAACTGAACCAGCTTCTTCAAATCTGTTAATCACTTCGATATCTTCCCATTGATTCTGGGTATTGTCCACTACATTCGCAATAAAATTGAAGGACCTCAATACGAACTCGTAAAGATGAAAATATGAGTCACTGTTCTACAACTGCCGTTAAAATTCTAAATCAAAATTGTTTATATAAGCAGGACACAGCTACCATAATTGAAATAATAGCACATTGAAAGAAATACAAAATCCCTATCGAGCATAATGATATTAATACAGGGGCAAACTGTTACTATGTACAGAAGATACACCAGTTTCAAACAGGGAACTGTCTTAGGAATAACCCTACCTATAAGTCGGCTATTTTTTTTCAAACTCTGATGGGTCATAATTAAAGGACAAAAGTACGTAGTCAAATAAATTTATTACCAAAATTAGGTACAAATGTGTTTACTTTTCAACATAATCGCCGTTAAGTTTGAGGCATTTGTCACACCTGTGGACAAGCTTTTCGATCCCCTCTGCACAGTATGTTGCCGCCAGTAATTTAAGGTAAGTACCGACGTTGGTTTGAAGACTTCATCATTCTCGACTTCCGCCCTCCCAGCCACTTTTTCAGTCCAGGGAAGAGATAAACATCACTCGGCGCAAATAATGCTGTACGGCGGGTGGTTAAAACGTACCATCGAAATTCCTGAAGAATTTGTTGAGTGACACTAGCACTATGAGGGCGGGCATTGTCATGAATCAAGACAATCGCAGATGTCAGCTAGCCTCTTCGTTTGTTCTGTATGGCTTTCCGCAGTCGTCGTAATGTCTCTGCTTGGAGGAACCGAATCACACTACGCAACTCACATTTGGCGGGAGAGTCAATCGTAGCGGCCATGTTTCTGTGCCAAAAACTAGGCTCATAATGGCATGGTGAAGTTGGCTGTGGCTGAGGGTAGAGTGGGTGACATGCGCAGTCTCCCCCCCCCCCGCGCACAAACAGTTTCCCCGCTGTGCGGATGCGCTCCTGCGCGATCGTTGGTTGAAAAAAATAGCCCTCCTACATAGTTAATGTATTTGAAGCCGATAATAGTCGGGGTATACTGGTGTGCATAAAATCTGGCCCATTCCCTTAGATCGCTACCTTTAGGTAACCACCCTGCCGACATCAGTTCTCTACTTGACTGGCCTGAAAAACAATAATTCAGGGGCGTAAAACTAACTAATGAACTATGTTTATCAAGTATGTGAAATGGAGGGGTGGTTTGGATACCCCTCTATGAAAGAATTTCGCTACGTTTGGCACACAAGGAAAGGCTAAACCAATTAAACTATTTCGGCATGTCTGGTTAAACTGAACGACAACCACGACATTTACATATATGAGAGCTTTCAATAACGTCACGAAGACGAATGTTAAAGTTATTGCTCTTACTAAACGGCAATTAGAAAATGAGCATTAAGAAAACATATTGTACAATGAAAATATAAGGGTTACGTTGTAATTGCACCCTTCGGTAGTTCGGCCATATCTACTTTTGGAGAGGTAAAATACCCTGCCGATCCAGCGGCTAGAATCATTCTAAAAAGAACACAGGTGGTTACCCTGATAGTGGATGCAGCTAGATTTTTATCAACATAAACTATTCCGTTATAGTATGGGCCACATTTTATGCACGTGAGTATACGTTTCAATAGTAAACAGCCACAGTTAATCATGCGATGAAGAATAAAAGGAAATATCTAAGTAACTTATTTACTGTTCGTGATTTACTTTGAGATTGTTAATATTTGCAAGGAAGAAAGAATGTTATTGAGTTACAATTTTGTAAAAGTGTTTTTAATGCTTAATATTTCATGCTGGGTAAAGTAACTTATTACTGCGTTTTTAGGTACCTAAGTAATTTTCCTGATCGAGACATATGTTAATAACTAGGATACACAGTATACGTGGTGGCCTGCTGCAATTGGTGAAAGAACTGAACATCAGCAGAAACAAGCTGTATTACAGTTGAGCATGGTGCGAATCTTTACTACTGTTCTACCAAGTCTGAGATAAAGGAACGGGTGGACCCACATCAAGCGGTTACTGACATTCGTGAATACTGAAGAAGTTATTAGCCATATAGTTAAGAACCCACGTTCACTTAAGGTGAAATATATTTAACAAGTTTTATTTTTGATTTGCTTTAAGGGGACTTGATAGAGCTTCTTCGAGTTGCTCAGAATATAGACATTTTTAAGCCCCTGTATTTTTAATTTCCCTACTACTATAGTAAGGGAAGTATTGTATTCCACTCAAAAATTCAATGTCAAGATTTCACTGGAAATATGTGTTTTAGGTCCCTGAATAAAAAAGGGCATTTTTAGAAAAATGTTTGTGTGTGCACGCGCGGTTTTCAACGGCATAACCCACAAAAGAAAAGTTGGATGCCAACCAAACTTGGTATTTAAGTTTAGTGTGCTCCAAGAATGCATCACAAAGATTTTCTTGAAAATCCCCCCAACCCAAGTACACTTTACATGGAATATTTTTCGAAAATATTATTTTCCAAAGATTGGCACTAACGATTTTGATTAAAGCACCATATGTTAAAGACGTTTACATGAAAAATAACTTTTATATCTTGAAGTTTCTGGGAATAGCCCCTAAAGTCCTCTTCATTCGAAAGGAAAATGATACAATCTTGTGTAACTGGTAAACGTTAAGCGATAGACGAAAAGGTACTTCACAAAAACTGTATATCTCTTTAAAACACAATTTATTTCAAGTAGTTTTTTGTACCATAAGCCGTTTATGAGATATCCGTTATTAGTAGTTCGAGTTTTTCATTTCTTGTTTATTCTTCAAAGTTCTTTCAACATTAAGTTGTTTGTCGTGATTGCATGTGCGGCAGTACCTCCTCCTGTCAGAATGCCCGTAATGCCCGTAGCTCGTGGCTTACATTTCTGCTGCCTCCACGAAGACTCCGGATGTTTGACGTGGGCTGATTCTATCCTCGGCTAGCTGTGGTAATTACTGAAATATGTAAGAGCAGGGACTTTTCCTCGGTAAAGGAAACGTAGATCTCGGGTGTGGTAACGGAGAGATATAGGTGTGCTTCAGTTACAAAAAGACATCATTGTTTTCTTTATTTATGTTACTTCTGGTAGTTCACAACACTGAGATTGTCGCCGTTAAAACACTGTCCACTCTGTCAAACACGGCGCTGATATGACGCGGAGTTTATATATTTAACAAATCTCTTTACTTGTAGCGATTCTTATGTGTGTAGCAAAATCTGTCTTAATTCACCAACTTTTGGCGCGACATCTCTTAAGTTTCTGGCGGCAACATTCTCTGCCTGTACTTTCGAAGTAACTCCCCGATCTTTGGTCTTAGCAGATCTATTTATGGTCGCGGGCTTCTTAGGCTACTTAAATTCCTATTAGTGCATTTTTCGCGCCGCTCAAAGCGTCTCACTATTTCATGTCGATTTACTTGGATCTCATTGATTCTATTCCACCCACTCTTGCTCAATTTTAACATGAAATCGCGGCTTTCCCTAATTTTACCGTTAAGCTTGTTGTTTCACTCACTCCGGTCACGGCGAATTACCGTACAAAAGGACAATGTCTCTACACCCTCGCTGTACGAACAATGGTTTTGTTACCAGAGAGATATCGTAAAACTCGCTTGTTGCCTTCGGAGACACTTTTCCTGCATCTAAGATATCTCGTCGTGGACAGTATTTCAACATGGCGCTTAAATTATTTACATTAAACAATTTGTTACTCCTCTAATATTAGGAACATAAATACAAACATATCATTAAATCACCTTTCTTAAGCTACACAGGCAGTAAAAAGAAAAATAGTTGTACACATAGCATAACTTAACTTCACTAAAAAGTAATTACCCGAATTATTAATAATTCTATAGCTCGGGCTCGGCCTAAAGTTGCCGTTTCACATGGAAATGGTATGGAATTTTATAGTTAGCATATAGCGTTAAGTTCTTAAACGTATGACTGTCGCTGTTCTCTTTGTATCTATAATGAAATGTGTAATGTAACTATTTCTGCATAGGTTTGTTTGGAATAAAATGTAGTGGATATAAAAATAAGCCTTAGTAAGAATGGTTTATGTACTCACTATTAAACGACAGAAGGTGGAGAAAGTGATTTTAGCGTATTACATCTTATTTTTCAATCTATTACACATGCTTATATGAAATTTTACTACAATATCTCATAAATGGCTTATGGCACAAAATCCTACTTGAAATAAGTTGTGTTCTAAAGAGATATACATTTTTTGTGAAGTACAATAGCTAACGTAGGTAATTTTATTTTTTATTTTTTTATTATAACACTTCTCTCAATTAAGGGCCGCCATATAGACAAAGTATACCTATAGAATTAACAAATTTATATTTAAATTAACAGTAATAATGACGATTTATAGTTAACACATCAAAATAATGAAAATCAACTTGTAAAACAAATGAATTCAAATCCGGACAGAAAGTTAGCATAAAATAATCCTATTATGTAATTGAAATAAATACATAAACATTTCAATGATTTGTAAAGTGTGTATCGATATTATATTGAATACAAATGATTTTTGAGGATGAGAATTGATCCTCTAATAGCCATGATTGCTGTTTGATAAAGTAGCCGTTTATCTAGGTCATAATCTACCCAAAACTGATGTAGATTTTTGGGTACTGTCCCAAAATAATCAATCCTGTGACTCAGATTTCATTTAAATTGTATTTATCCTTGTAATAGGAGATAGTGGGTTCATAAATGGACTTTTTTTCTGCGTCTTCTTCTTCGGGCTGTTGAAAGTGGGATTCAAAGCGCACAGTAGGATCAATGATTAACCCATTTCTGTCAGATGATTTGTAGGCGATGATGTGATGCGCCTGCTGCTACCACTGTTGGATAATCCATATACCTCCTCGTGGCCCTGAAAACTTTTTTCCTTCATACCTGCTGCAATTACACTTCTTATTTTGTGATGTCTGCTGTTTCGCACCACTTCTCCATATGGAAAAGCACCCAGAACGTGTGCAAGTGTTTCGTGCTCTCTGCCACAACGGCGACAGAGGGTAGTGTTCTGGGACCTCCTGGTAAAGAGCTTACAGCAATAACTCCAGCAGTCGTTTTGATGGCATCTCTCCATTCAAAGCAAGAAAGTCCGGGATGATCTCGGATCCATTTATTAGCAGGTGTATAATCACTGAACATTTTAAATCCTCTTCCTTTGTGCGGTAATTCGCTCCAAAGTTGGAATTCTTTTTCTCTCAGATGTCGTCTTACAATCCTTGCATCTGGGAGAAAACTTAGAGGATCTCTGATGTCGTTTTGAGTGATGTTGAGAAGTCGTAAACAGTTTTGAGTTTCTTGATCAAAATCTTTTACAGTGTTAACAAGTGGGTCGTTGAAGCATTTTAGAACTTTGCAGATGTTTATAAGTAGGATATAGTTATTTTAGATTCTAATGTTTTAGGATTCATATAGCATGCACTCATTCAGGAGCATGTTTCTCAGAAACTGTTTGACCTATAATTGTGAAATATGTAAACAACATTTTGGACAATTTTTGGCACAAATTTGATCCATATGTCACATATTATCTACATATGAAATTGTTGCAATTACTTGTTCAGAAAATATTAACATTTTGCAATAAAATAATTTCAAAATAAAATAAAAAAACACTAATTCATAAATGTTGCTAGAAATTGGCAGAAATGTTGTGTATATTAATGTTATACAAACCGCAATTCAATCTGGTAAATATATCAATATTATCTGATTCCGTCTCACGTCGACATCAAAGGGAACAAGGAAGCTAACGCTGCAGCTAAAAAGGCCACCAAGCGTCCTTCAAAGAGCTGTATAATACCATATGTGACCTTCTCGGATACATCCTCAAGGTCACTCATATATGGAAGCAGCATTGGAACCACTCATCTATAAGTAAACTGCATGGCGTCTGCTCTCCTCTCTCTGCTAAATACCTAGTGATTTCCCTTTCTCGCAAGACCAAGTCCCTCTTTCACAATTATCCATAGGAGTTTGGTTTGTGGTTTCTACACAAAAAATGTACATGTCTTTAAAACACACAATTTACTTCAAATAAGATTTTTTGTGGCATAAGCCATTTCTGAGATAACCGTTATAAAAGATTCGAATTGCTCATTACTTGGTCATTCTTTAATAGCCTTTCGGCATTAGTTGTTTCTCGTGATTGGATGGAATGTATGGAATTTTAAGGTCAGCAAATACCCTCCAGTTTTTAAACATTTAACTATCACCGTTTCCTTTGAATCTGTAACGAAATGTGTAGTTTTTTATTACTCTCTTTATTTTACGTCGTTGTAACTACATGGTCATATCGCGACGGATCTGTTAGTGGATAACCCTTAGATCGTTGTGTAATGGACAGTTAGCCTTCTAGATATCATCCCTGTGGGCACTCGCTTCGCCACGTGTCCACAGAGACCCTAGTACACAGCAACTGTATCTTCTGCTTTATGCCGTGCAGATGGCATTAGAGTGCTGCAGAGTCCATCTGCTTTCATTATCTGTGGATAGATGGCACAGCATTCGCTATTTCCGCCTGTGTGTGTAATGTAGTTGGTTTCTGCAAAGGTTTATTCGGATTAAACTGTAGATAGAAAAATAAGATTTATTACAAATAGTTTGTACAACCAGTAATAAATTATAGAGGATAGAGAAAGTCAAATGAATGTATCATATAAGATTTTTTCAATTTTACAGTAATTTGAAGCATTTTCTCATTGCTTTTTACTATACAAAATTCATATAGAAAGTTAAATACTGTAGAGGAGATCTGAAAAAATCAAAACATAGTCTAATGGGGAATAATGGACCCAAATCACATTCATGTGACCTCATGAACTTACTTTGTTTAAACTGTTAAAGCTGGGATGTCCTATATATACCATATTTGAACTACTAAGGCTAGAAGTGTAACTTTTTGTAGGCATGTTTTAATATGAAACTATGTTACCTCAGTGCACTTTTATGTTCTTATCTCTTACGATTTGGCAATTATGGACGTTTTGCCCTTTTTATTCACTTCAAAGGTTTCAGGCGATTTCACTTCAAATATATTGATTTAGTGTTTTACTATGTGTTCCTTGCATCATTACTGAAGAATTTTACTACGTAAATTATGAGTTCTAAAGTATAATTATACACAGAGTTTAATTGATTAATAAACTATTGTTGTTTTTTAAAATTTGTAGTATTAATGTTTTTGAAGTTTCTTTTCAACTTAACTGAGTTAAAAACCAATCCTTATGGTTTTAATAATTGTACAAAAATCATGTTTGTGACTTAATATTTACTGAAGCTAAAAATACTCTGTGTTGCAAGATGTAAAATAAATTATACTCTATAACAAGGTTTCTCAGGTTGGAATACTAGCAAACCATTAAAAATAGCTGCATTATTAGGTTGAAAAATTTTAATACACCGTGTTTCGAATACACAAAGGAAAAGTTTGAAGCAAAACAATGTTAATGTTTCATATTTTCGTCGCTGTTTGGAGTACGCAGCGCTTTACATTGTCCACGCTATGACCTAAGTATATTTTAAGTTCCAAGTTATAAGTCGCAGCTGCTACAAAAAGCGACATAAAGATGTCATACACGGGATGTTCGATCAAAAACATAAAAAAATGAAAAAGCAAATAACGATGATCTACTTTACATTTCGATAAAGGGAACTAGCGAACTGCGACGCCATTTCCAAGAGATGTGTTTAAACACGTGTGGAAGGACAAACGTTTAGTCATTCCTTTAATATTTTCCGTGTCCTTTTGTCCATAAAGTGGCTCTGTTTTATTCTATTTACGTTGTGATCTAACAGAACACTTATTAATCATACAGACCGGTTCCCAATACTAAACGAGTCAAATAGCACAATGAAGTAGTACGTGTTAATTTTCGCAGAGCTGACACACATTTACCTTGTGTACAAGGAAGTACCTAACGTTGACTTCCTCGCTGAAAGGAACCAGGTACTCCGATATTTTGCAGCGCAACCCCGCTACAAAGACTCGTGTTACGCGTATAACGGGCGCAATGCATGGACTCGTTTTTGGTGATATGGGTGTAATTTCTCTTCATGGATTACTCGTCACAAGCTACGAACTCTTAGAATGATATGAACGTATCTGCCGTTGATTCATGTCGTGTTCCCTCATGTAACAACGTAAACACGGTATATTAGGCTACGTTATACACTGCCATAGACCTCTGTTGCCTCCTATTGAACGAACGTCTTTTATATACTATTCACAATAATTAATTTGAGCTATTTTATTAATAACCTTGAAAGGTCTAAACAAGACTTAAAGTCGCGCTAAAAGGCTGTGTAATGCAATTAAATCTTTAACATACCATCACAAACAGCGAGAGTATAATTTAAAAGCAGCCAAACTTCCAGGTTCAAAGTAACTGTCGTGGTGTTATGGCCGATCGTTCAGAGCTCCGTAGTGACAGCATGAGTTCAAATCACATAGACGGGCTTTTTATACATCTTTCATTTCTCCTTTGGTTTGGACTTATTTATTTCTGCACAACATTTTATGTAAAAATTGAAAACAATTATGCCACTAAGATTATTTAAGTCTACTATAGAAGAAAACTATAAGTAATATGTTTATGTTCCGTCCTTGCACTACCGAAAGAGCATTAAAGAAATAAAATATATTCATCACCAAATTACGTTACCCTAATTTAATATTTATGTGATCAATACTAATAGTGTTTTCGTCTCTTCTGCCTAGGCGACAATGAATTAACGAATAAACTAGACTAAACTAAAAAAAATAATACTATGTAATAAACATCATGGCACCCGATCTGAAACATAGTCCTCGAGGTCGTACTTATGATTTTGCAGGCAAAAATGCATTCTGCTACAGGAACAGTTACCAAAATACTCATAAGGGTGGCTTCTGTATTATACTGCTTTCAGATATATTGCTTCTTAGCTTTCTGCAGCTTATTTTGTTGTTTTATTTTTTTAATACAACGTTTCATGATGTCGGTTTGGCAAGGAAACACACAAGTATGTTACAAGAAGCGTATCTGCTTATGAATGTATCAGGGGCGATTTTCCAGTTTGGGTGCACGCCAGTGAGCAGTATAGTACGCACATGTCACAGGAGGCTGCCTGCAGTATGCAATACAGCTCGGCACTGGGGCAAGTTTGGTCACCACTGAATGAGGTTTTGTATATTCAGCTACACGTTCGATTTCCTCCTTGCATTCAGCATCTTTTGATATGCAAGACGCTGCGTAAATTCGTCCTTTTCAGTAAACAGAAACTGTTCTTCTCACGTCCAACGGAGGCATAACATACTGGCATAATGCTATGGAAAAGACACAACCTCAAAACTGGCAGGAAGCGCAAGCACTTGTGCTATGACCTTTGCGCAGTGACGTACTGGCTATCAAGCTCCTCCTCCAGTCAGGCTCTGAACACTGTTGCTGCGTACGCGTGCGTATTCTGACTCATCCAAACAGAGTTGAAACAGTCTATTCTGAGGAGAAAGTATAATCTGCAGTTTATATATTTTCAGATTTTAGAGACCATTGATTCACATGCATAAGATACCTATAGGTTTATTTGCTATACACACTATAATCAAAGACGTGTATATTCAAAATATTCGGTGTTTTTTCTTCGAAAACATTTACAAATGTATAAAAAGTCACCAAATTTAATAGAATATCTGAGTCTGTTATGTAATTTTCCGTTGATCACACTATTCTAATGATCTAAAATGCATTTATTTCCAGCAAACCGAAAGGAGGTGTATAACTGTCGCTAACTTCAAACCACCAAATGAAACTGGGATGATACTTCAGTAAATTCCAACGTAAGGCTGTTTAATATGAAAGGCAGTTGATTTTAGTGAATCACAGACACTTAAATGACTACTCTGTATGCCTTACTGTAATATTTCCGCACAGAAAGTGGCCTCTGTTATACCTCACTGACGTGGCAGCTGTTTCTACAATATTAAACTGCCGGAAGTAAAGACATTCTTTTCAGCAGATACCCCGAGGAGTATGTTTCTAAATTTTTGTATTATGCGAGTCATATATCGTGCTCTTTTAATTACATTTCTTATTGCGGTTTCTTTAATGCCCTTCCTGTTTTAGTAGCTTCCTTCTTTTCTTTAATTGCCTCATTTTTCTCTTAATTTATTCTCTCAACTCCGGATAATTTTCCTGCCTCCACTCCGCATTTTATACAATGTTTGTTACGTGTCTATTGTATCCGGTATTTTCCCTCCGCTTTTCTTCTTCTTAAGACTCTAATTTATTATTATTATTATTATTATTATTAGTAGTAGTAGTAGTAGTAGTAGTAGTAGTAGTAGTAGTAGTAGTAGTAGTAGTAGTAGTAGTAGTAGTAGTAGTAGTAGTAGTAGTAGTAGTAGTCAGCCCTGGTTCAATCCCAGGGACCCGTATGTGGGATTTGTGGCAAACAAAGCGGTGACTGAGTGGGTTTTCTCTGGGTTCCCCGATTTCCCCGCCATGTTTCATTCCACCAGTGCTCCATCTTTACCTTTCCTATCATTCATCTCTCATCGTATCTATCATCCACTTTCTTGCTCTCATCCCGGGCTTGTGGCTGATTATACACCCTGGTCTCTCACTCTCTTATCCTTAGGCCCTCTGATCCCTTCAGGCGTCTACCCCAAGGCGTGGTCTTACATACTGGGGAATGCTAATCCTCGGCTCGGGTGGGCTCTGGCCCAGTTAGACTTTTTCAGTCTTGTAGTAGCAGTAGTAGTAGTAGTAGTAGTAGTAGTAGTAGTAGTAGTAGTAGTAGTAGTAGTAGTAGTAGTAGTAGTAGTAGTGGTGGTGGTGGTGGTGATGGTAGTAGTTGTTGTAGTAGTAATAGTAGTGGTGGTAGCAAACTTTCGAAATTTAAAAATGATCTTTCTTTCTATTGTATTACGTTGTTTCTCACGCTGAAATGTTTGGTGTTTAGCAAACTAAATAATAAATATATTACGTAGAATTAGGGATGTCCTGCTTCATAAGGTGCTATGGTACTCTTGGTAGTCATTCTTTTATACGGTATAAACAATATATTTACTTTGTTATTCTTCATTAACTTCTAACTGTATTTAATTTCAATTTGAAATATTGTGGCATATAAATAATTTGGGGGATTACATTGTCATTGCCATTAACAGACACATTGCTATTTACGTCACTCCTGGCTGGTAGCTTTGCTAGCCACGAGTGGTGGGGATAGCGTCTGTCTTAGATTTTCGTTAGAAGCGGATCGCACGTGCAAGCCGGCTTTTGGATCCGTAAACATCTCCTCTCAGCTTTCATATTTAATAATATAGAAACTCCAAACGATCCAAATAAGTCTAGGAATATGTGAATAGATTTGTGTTAAGGATTTTGTACAGTGAAAAACACACGCCTTCGTCTTAACCTCCACATTGGTCCTCCGCAGCCAATTCAGTGTACGTCCCCTCAATGTACGTGCTGGGCACTAGAAATAAATTTAATTTCCACGTGAACTTTAGGTCTCTACCTAGCATGTAACAATATATTGCACATGAAAAAGTATGAGCGTTAACACGTATACTGTCGCACTTAAAGCGTGGTCCCCTAGATATACATACCCTTCCATGGAATAAACCTGCATGATTTAGTTAGCAATGAGATGGCGGACGCCGCTTGAAATATTCTAACAAGTTGATTGGCAATTTTACCCGAAACACTATTACTTAAAAATGAAAATTTATTTATGAGAATCATTTACCGTACTGTGCTTACGTCACATCACTAATATTCTGATGCAATCATTTATGTGTCCCAAATACTGAGGTATCTAGGCCACAACTATGCATATAAGAAAACGATATTACGTAATAATTCATCTAATTTCCTCGGCTTTAGCTCTCGCTGTAAATTGCATTACTTCCGTTTAATTCGGTGTCTGATCAACTCAATTAAAGCGTAGCATCTGCACGATAGTAAAACAGACCGGGTGTCGTGAATGAACATAGAATTTCATGGGTAAAATGGATTCTATCGAAGTTCGCGTAGAGGTGGATCTCAACTGCCTCAACAATCAACACACAACACTCAACGCTAAACATAAACAACCTTTAAAACATGTACTAAATGCGAAACATCTTGAGACACACGTGTAGTTGAAATTCCCATCAAATTTCCGTCTCCAATGCATTAACAAGCGAGGCAATGTGTAAACACGTTGCGTTTGTTAATATTGTAGCTTTGTTCAGTTTTTTCAACTGTCACTTTTCTCAGTTCTCACTGCCAGTGCTCTAAGTTCTTATCTAATTCAACTTCACTGCAAATTCACTTCGTTCACACTATCACTTCACTCAGGTGTTTTGTTCCGTTCTCCGTCACTTCATTTCACACCAGATGGCTCACTTCTCGGGAGTCAAACACATGACCCCCACAACCCGTCGCTTCGCAGTAGCATTCGCTGCACGTCACAGCAGTTTCGTCACCAATTCGCTCTGAGAATCGCTCTCGATGTCGCACGGGAAATACACTCACCAACTCGATCGCTGACTGAGCGACTGACGCAGTGATGCCAACCGGAAAACATTTAATCTCGCTACAGACCTAACAAAATTCCGCTACATATCGCTTCAAAAATACATTATATCAATACTATAAGTCATAGAATTGGTAATTTACGACCATTTCAGTGGCGGTAATTTATATTTTGATTGAGTGAATAATAACTAAGTTAACATGAATTCAATCCTTATACTTTTTTTGGTAAAATGCAAATAAATTTTCTTAGTAATTACCTGGAAAATGATTATGGTGTCAGTAGCTTTTAGATATTTCGTGTGCGTTTGTCTTTTAGTGATCACTTCAACAGATTACTTCTTTTTGTCCCCGAAACAACATTTGCATTTGCACTGTCTTCTTTAACTGGTTGTAAGCAGTTAGAAAAAATATCTACTTTCATCGACTTAACGGAAAACTATTTTCTCAGTTTCTTCTCATCCTTCGACAATTCTCCACGGTATTCCCTTTTTCCTTTCTTCCTGCTTTCTTTCTTAGGAGTGGAATACCGTTTATCAATAATTATTATATCATTGGTAGTACTTAAAATGCCTAAATTACTTGTATACTACATAATTGAAATTGTTACATGTTTATTTAGCAATAATCATAAATGTATTTTTTAAAATTAAAATTGTCAAAAGTCATACATTTCCCACTTTTTATATTTTCACCGCACTGTTCTCACGAAGGTTCAAATTTCACGGTAGCGGAATTCCACTACGGCTGGCAACACTGCTCCCGCGAGAGCGCTCGCTTATATATTGAGTGTAATCCTTCCACAAGGTTCTCGAACTTTCTAGAACTATTTTTACAGTTTCTGGAGGAAACAGCTTCCAGAAGGTTCCTGATATCTGCCGATAGCGCGCCCGGGGTTTACGCTGACGAACGGAAGTTATCTTTTTCACTCGACCGCCCGGTGCCGACCTCCCGATACATAGCTTATGGCCATAGCCGATGCGTCACAATAAATATAATCACATGGATTCTGACTATTTTGATTCAGAATATGCATTCTGATTCTGATTATGAAGATTTAGTCACAATGTTCAGTTGATGAAAGAGGCGCAAGTATAAAAGAAGAAAGTTATGAGTGCGCCTCTTTTCTAAGCAATAGGATTAATGTACATACCATCTTGTCTGAAATGAAAGTTGAGAGTATCATCGGCTTCAATAATTTTCTGAAAATATCGAAAGAATATTTCAATTTGTTGCTGACTACATTTCACTAAAAATGCAAAACAAGACACGAATTACAGGGCAGTTATACTAACTGAACTGAGATTAGGCTTAACCTCTTTCTTTATGTTTTTTGTTTTTATTTTACTTTTTGTTTTGTTTTCTACTTTCTCCAACACGTACATGGTAGGTAGAGAAGGCATTGCGTTCCACCCAAAAAAATTGATAGCGATATTTCACCGAAAATGCATGCCTTAAAGTCCCCCTGAATCCAAGAACAAAACATTTTTTGTAAATGCCCGTGTTTGTGTCTGTCTACAGCATAACTCAAAACCGTAATAGTCAGATAAATACCAAACTTGGTATTTTGACTTCAGTACCTCCCAAGGATGAGCCACGAAGATTTTCAAGATTTAAAATTATTAATCGAAAACTTTGATTTTCTGAAAAGCTTCTCTAACGATTTTGATTAAAATATCATATATGAACGATATTTATATGACAATTAAAATGCATATCTTGAATTTTCTGGGAATAGTCTGTGAAGGCCTCTATATTCGGAAGGAATTTTGTATAATCTTGTATAACTGGTAATTGTTAACCTATACACGAAAATGTACCATAAGAATGCAGATCTCTTTAAAGCACACAATTTATTTAAAATACTTTTTCTTGACACAGGTCATTTCTTAGATATCCGCAATTAAAGGTTCGAATTGTTCAGTACTGTCATTCTTTTTAAGTCCCATGTATTTTGAGTTCTTTCTCGCAATTGCATGGAAACTATGAATTTTAAGACAGCATAAAGCCCAGTTCTATAGCTGTTCTCTTCATATCTGTAACGAAAGGTGTAATGTAGTTATTTCTGTAAAGGTTTATTTTGATTAATATATTGTAGATACAAAAATAAGCTTTACTAAGAATAGTATGTATACCCACTAATAAAGAGAAAGTCATGTGAATGTATCACATTATATTCTGTTATTAAAAATACGAGAAAACTCACCAAAGCGCTCCCTCTTCTTGATTTTATTTCCATAGTCTTTTAGGAGTATATCCCAGATGACGGGTCTTGCATGAATCTCATTAATTACCTGTGTTATCTTTACTTTCGCCCACTCCATTTTTTTCGCTAGTAAGCAACGAATAACATGCCTGGGCAGTGTCTACGAGTATCTTTGTCTGGCCGAAGTTAGTCGGTTCTGCACGAAGTGAACCGAATACATACAGCACTCAGCATGTTTTCTACTGCCGGTTGAAAGCAGTTTTGTTTAGCCCAGACATGTTGAAGCAACATGTTACGCAAGACTTTTTGGTCAGTGAGACACTCGTTTACCGGCGACATGTTGAGCTCAAGGTGTTTAATCAATATATTTTGCTGATTGTCGAGTCCTTAAGAAAAGTAGACTTTTATGTAACTGTTTATTTCTAAAATATTCTTGTTACACGGAGTTATATTTGAACGTTCTGCAACACTCAGATAATCCTGTTTAAATTGAATTTTAATTTCCAAAATCAAATTATTAAGAGGATAATTTAAGGAAAACCTTAAGCGAATTAAAATGAAGCTTAAATGTATTTTTGCTATTAAGTGTTGCAATCAAATAAACGTAGTAGTTCCTTTAAAATGAGGGTACTGATAGTATAAAATGGTATGCAAAAGAAGCGTCCCTTTTCTTACGAAATATTGGGAATAAGTATTTAAATTGCAATTTTTTCCACGTTCTGCTCTATTTGTATCTTCCACAGCGATGACGATGATGTATATTTCCAACAGATGTCACTCTACGTAGCCGAGAGATTGAGGGCCCTCAGCCTCAAAGCGTAGCCGAGGGATGTTTTTAGAAGGAGAGGAGTGTAGCAAGTTGCGGCGACGACAGGGCGTAGCCGATGGTTCTGCGAGTCTAAAACTCGAATGATTCACGTTCGCAGAAACAACAGCACATCGCGTATTCATGCATTTCACTTTTTATTTGGGTTGGTAGTACACAATTTGCATGTGATTTATCGGAAAATTGGATACGTTTGTTGTGTTCCTGATGCGATTTGCCTATACAAGTAAAACACCTGAAACGGGCAGGCAGGTGGGCACAGATATAGACGAGACCACATCATGTTCTAAACTCACTCCTAAGGTAATTTATTCGCTTTCCTTTCGCTTTTATAAGCATTTTAAATAGAGATACAAGTAGAGCAGATTGGCATTTTTTTACCATTTGGGATAGGAAGTGATTATATGGAGATAATTTTATTAAAATGTTCACCTTGCATTCCAGATGATGCTTGACATGTATATTCACGTTTATCTGTCTTTTCGTTTCTCTCTCCAATTGTTTTTCTAATTGTTGTTTCCAAGGGAACATCAGACGTGTATTTTTGGTGATATATATATATTGTTTGGAGGATGCATTATTTCCTCTCTCTACAGTGGATAACTCGTAATAGTGTATGTAAGAACGAAAAGGGTGGTTGAAAAATGTCTCTTTGTATTGTAAAATGAACATTGCTTTCATAATTAAGTTACACGCTTTATCGAATTGTTCAAAAGCATAACTTTTTGTATCATTACCCTGGTTTCAGAAGGTATTTCCCCCAGGTGTGTACTATTGCTGCACCTGCTGAAGGATTTTTGGCTCATCAGCTAACATGAGGGCCAAAAGATTTGAGTTCCGAGAACGCGGCAGCACACACGACACTCGAGCGTATCTGCATGTAATCCGCTTGTATCCAGCCAGGATTTGCATTACACCAATAATGCACATTATGTCTGTTGACGTCGACATTATTACAGAAGAGGCTCTCATTGCACCACAGAACACGTTGGATTATGCATCTCCCTGTAACAACTAGCTCCTCTTTCATAACCGTCCACATGGTATTCTTGAACGAGAAACAGTGGAATACCAAAATAGCTTTTGTAGAAAATTTAAAGGGTACTCGAGTCTTCCGGACAGCTGTCACTGTGCCAAAGATCAAGGTATTCATGCATTGTTCTCATTCTCAAAATATGTTACTTGAAATACTTCAATTTGAGGAATTTCAATTGCTTCATGGTGACGTATGGCTGAAATTTTCAGTTTCTACATTTTTGGACCAAAGGGTTTCAACGTTTAAAATATACCTACAAATTACGCTTATTAATAAGTGGCTCAAAACAAAATTAAGCTTCGTAATTCAAAAGCTATTATCGTTAATACTTTTTCATAAATTATTTAAAATGTGGTTTGCGTTGTAATGATTATAATTTTATGGTTGGGTTATGCAAAAATAGACAATTAAGAACTTCACTAGTCAGGTTTCTATATTTTAATCCGGAGATGTTTAAAAATTTAAAGATTATGTCATTAAGGTATATTCATTATTTTGTTTAAACAACGTGTAGGTAGTGTAACACTTCTTTCGAAAATGTCTGCAGAGAACACGATAAACATGTCATAAAGAAGCATTTTTTCATAAGAAAAGTCAGAATTTTTTTTGTATAATTGAAACATGACTTTTTCTACTCCGGAACCTTTCACACACTTTCGAAACCACTATGTGTGTAAGAAAAATGTGTGCCTAGATGGTTTACTGCTAATTAATATGCATTTGATTAAATTCAAATTATCTAAGTGATACTTAAGTCTTTATATAACAAGTTTATTTTTTTAAGTTTTGCGAGAAGATAAATGAGAATCTTACATTTTTAATAAAATAAATTTCAAACCAAACACAATATAAGCAATATTTATGAAGCACTTTATGGTAAGCAAGGTTGTCATAAATTTAAAAGCTTAATAATTACGACATTGTTTGCGGAGTAACATTTCATATATTTCCAAATTATAAATAATTCATTAAAAATAAGTATTTATAGAAAATTCAAATTATACATATTTTATTCACCATGATGAATATTCAAAGCTATCCTATTTAAAAATCTTATTACAGCGAATGTCGAATAGAGAATTGTTGATTCTATTTAAATCCGGTGCAAATATTTGTGTTTTCGTTAAGGGAACGCATTTCCAAGGTTGAACACTACGTTCTACGGAAGAGAGAAAACATCTGGGAGTGGTTTTTATTATCAGTTTCACGAGTTTCCGGAACCTGCTAACTAAAGCGCACCGTTCTGGATAATCTACGAGTAGATATTAACTGCTTAGTTACCTCTAAATAAAATGGCTGATGAGTACAGGAATTATCCTGCTTATTGTAATGCCCACAGTCATATTGCTGATAACCGAGCGGGGTGGCTCAGAGGTTATGTCTATGGCCCGCATTCGGGAGGTCCTGGGATCGATTTCCGGCGACCGACCGATTTGGTCCATGGTTTTTGCGTAGTTTCTCCGGGTCACCAGACGAATGCTGTAGTGGTTAATCTTCCCACAACTCTTCCTCTCATTCCCTGACCCCATTATGCTCCTTGTCATTTTTTTTCAGGGTTGTAGGACCAGGCAACGGCTTGCGCTCTGTAAAGGGTTCTTCCCTGGCGCCGCTGCTCTCCTCAGTGAACTGTTGACAGGGACCGTGCAACGTCGGATGCGTTCTATCTAGATACGTTAGGGACCCCGTTCATGCTTGCGCCCGGCATCTGGATCTGGTCCCTCTTCCGCCCCTCCCAGGGGTCATGTTGGAAGCCGACTAGCCTGCACGCGGTGCTCGACACCGGTTCCGGGGGCCCCTCGTGATACGCGCCATTAATTTTACCATATCCCTATAAACCTAGCATGTATTCAACATCAAGTTACGCTACAGTAATACAATATACCACAAATATTGAAAAATCAATCACTGATGCTCAGTGAAGTATTCCCATTAAGGATCAACACTTGAGGAAGAGAAAAATATGTACATAATGCAAATAAGGACGAGCGAGAAAGATTCCATGTGTAAGAACAGGAGTGTGGAGGCTAAGAGGTTTAAGGAAGGATATATCTCAATACCAATGTCCCATATGTGGTGGAAGTGAAGATTTCGATCATATAATATTTAAGTGCAAAGGTACAGAATTTTGGAGAAAAGAATTTATTAAAAAGAAATGCTTTAAGATAGATATAAATATTGCTATAGCTGAAATTATTCAAAAATATAGTAAGAGTATAGAGCAATATTGAGTAAAGTTAAAAACAAATGGATTTGGTTAGTGAACAACTGGAGTTGGATGTGGATAATGAAGGTGCAAAAGCTATAAGATGGGCTTTAGAATCAGCAATTTTCGTAAGCTATACACAGGTAATTACGTTATTAAATGATTGTAATGATGAGATTGAATTTTGTTTATTCATTGTGTCTTTAATCTTTACAACCCACAACCAAATTAGTACGCATTAACGAGGAGATCAAAGAAGTGCGTGGGGTCGCATGTCTTTCTCTACTCACTCTTCTATAAAATTGACTTATAAAAACTTATTCATCTATATACTTTTTGTTAATCCAGATAAACCTTCAATTCACATTTAGACTGGCCAAATCGATAGTCAGATTTTTAAAGAGCTGGTCGCTATGTGATGGCTTTGAAATTGCATGCTCTTTCCACGACCACAAGGAAAAACCGAATGACCTCCCATTTCAGAAAATATAATTACTTGAAAATTCAAAACAATAACAACGGATATATCGGAAACGGTTAACTCCCCCCCCAAAAAAACTGATGTGTTACACTCACATACCTTTCTCTACCCTCTATCGTTTATTACTTGATATGCACAGTTTTCTTACTGAAACTTATTTTTCTATTACTATATTTTAATCCGAATAAACTATTGCAGAAATAGATATATTACACATTGCGTTATAGTTACATAGGAAACAGTGATAGTCAAAATGGACGCTATATGCTGGCCTTAAAATTCCATTCTGTTTCAATGCAATCACAGGAAACAACTGAATTTTGACAGGAATTTAAGAAAATGAGCAAGATATTAACAATTGGAACATATAATAACAGAAATCTCAGAAATGGCATATGTCATCAAAATGTATTTGAAATAAATAGTGCGTTATAAAGAGATCTTCCATCTTTGTGTAGTACGTTTTCGTCTATTGCTTAACGTTTATCAGTTAAACAAAATTAAACAAAGTTCCTTTTGAATGAAGAGTACTTTACAGAGCATTCCCAGAAAATTCAATATACGCATTTCATTTGTCATGTAAATATCTCTAATTTGTGGTATTTTAATCAAAATCGTTTGAGAAATCCTTTAGAAAATCAAAATTTTTTAAACATTTTCAATGTAGTTGGGTAGTTTGGGGGAGGATTTTATTGAAAATCTTTAATCGCATCTTTGGAAGGAACTGAATCTAAATAGTATGTTTGATATTTATCCGAGTTTCTGTTTTTGAGTTATGCTGTTCTCTCTCTCTCTCTCTCTCTCTCTCTCTCTCTCTCTCTCTGCCACACACATACGCGCGCGCGGACCTTTATCTAAAAGTGCTTTTTTTGGATTCAGGGGAACCTAGAACATGCACTTCCGGTGAAATTTCGCTACCGAATTTTTGATTAGAATGCAACATCTTCTCTACCTAATATGTATGTGATATAGAAAGTAATTATATATATACATATATATATATAAATAAAATAGTCGTGTCTTTAACAAGGATGTATTAGTAAATTTTGTTTATCCCTTACGGTTTACCAGCTGTGCAAAAGGCATTTTAAATAGAGATCTTCAGGGAATATTTCCAGAAAATATAGGGTATTCATTCCATTTGTGAAGAAAATGTCTTAAATATATGGTTTAATAAAAATCGTTAGAGCTAATATTAATAAAATAAAACTTTTCAAAAATGTCTTCCGTGTGAACTCTACTTTCTTGAAAATATTTCTGTCTGATCCTTGGAAGATGCTGAACTTAAATAACAAGTTTGGCATTTAACCGATCTTTTTTACGAATACCTTTTTCTAAAAAAAAAAATCGAAACTAAAAATGAAATTTTTTAGATTTTTCGGGTGGAATACAATATTTCCTCCACTTACTAGAAGTACAAGAGAAAGTAAAAAAGAAAATAGAAGAAAACAAGAACATTGCCAACAACAAAATTATCATTATTTAGACCCTTACGATAGCGGCAACTACTTCTCCAGAGATGACAAGTGTGCAGCATACCCATAAGGGGTACTCATACTATGTATGAAGTCTGTTCTAAGCGGAGTTAAGTCGTTCTGTAATTCAGAACCGCCAACATAAAATATCCCTATTCATACCCATAATCTATTGAGGGTGGGCACATAGCAATTACTCTCATTCTGAATCTCAGCCTGCTAGCAGTCAAGTGGAGTTAACTGGTCCCTCATCGAGCACCCTTCAAATGGCAAATTAGTAGGGGCTCATCAAATACAGCCGATTACACGAAAATAAACTCTTCAGGGTAGTTCGAAACCTCTTCTACTGGATTAATGTAGCCAACATAGCTTATCTTGCATTAATGGTAGTATTTAGTTCTAGTTGCGTGCACAGAAAAACTAAAATCGAATTATATAAATCTGTAATCAGAAATAGGCTGTGTTATTGCTTGTGAGACATGGGTCATGTCAAGTCCGAATCTGCATTGGAAGTTTTAGAACGGAAGATCGTAAGAAATATTTTTGGATCAATTCAGAAGAACAATTAGTGGCGAACTCGTTACAACAGTGAACTGTACAGGAGTGGGATATTGTCACATATGGCGCATTCCATGTGAAATCTAACGGAAAAAAAACTTGCACTCTGTTTGCGTTGTAATTTTTCCTACTTATAAAGGGTGCTAAGAAAGCATATTCTTAAAATAGTATCATCTAAAACCTAACGGTTGTCACATTAGTGAACGATAATAATATCGCATTCATTAATTTTAGAGTATTTAATACTCGCGTAGCCGGAAACCTTTATTTGAGAATATTATACCGAATGTTATTTTGTCTGCATTTCATTACAACATATAGGTACTAATTGCTTTTATAATATTCACAAAAAATATATATGCAGTTTTCACTTATTTTAAGCGTCTCCGGATTTTTATAAAACTGAAATATTAATTTGAGAATAATCCATAGTGTCATTAGGAATGCCGACATTGTTGGTAAAATTATTATGTTAGTGTGTTTGTAGTTATAACACAAAAAGTGAATAAACACAGCGATTGTTGCAAGATGATCAAGCGTTCTGCAGCAGGACATAATATTTGATGCAAGAAAGGCACTTGATTCTGCAATCAGGCACAATACAAACTAGTACTTCGTCTTTATTTCAGTTTGCTTCAAGATTTTAGCTAGCAAGATTACCTAGTTTCTAGTTTGAAAAGGGGTGGGTTTTATGTCCAAGCCCTGCGATCTTAAAGCTATTGCGCATCCCCCCTTTCATCAGTTAAGTAGTCTGTTGCTCGATATGAACTTAACCAGACTGCTAACTGAGTCTTTCGATGGTTCATCTATCTTTGGAAAGTGATTGCCAAAAATACTTGCTCTTTGATTTGCAAGAGTAGGGCAATCACATAGCAGATGAGTAACAGTCTCATCTCCTTCTAGGCATCTACTACAGATAGGGTTGTTAAACAATTCCATTCTGTATAGATTAAACTTTAGGGCACAGTGTCCTATAATGAATCCTGTTGCCCATGCAAGTACTTTGCCCGCTGTTATCCAGGTCTGTAATAAACAACTTGGAATGTCTGCAACCCTCAATGGAGTTCCAGTAGTTCTTGTGTTCTGCTTGAGCCCAGCACTTAATAGCCTGTTTCACTAATCTGTAGGATACCTCCAGTACAGGGTCCGGACCAAAAAATGGGATTTCGCTGCCAATCTTGGCTGCTTCATCTGCTTTCTCATTGCCTGGTATACCTGTGTGTCCTGGCACCCATATAAGTTGAACCTTATTGTGTTTAGCCAGTGTCATTAAGGATTACCGGCTTTCTGAAACAAGCATTGATTTTTTTGATGGTGATTCAAGTGATTTAAGAGCAGTTTGACAGTCTGAGAGGATAAGAACGCTTCTATTCTTATATCTCCTTTTAATGCTTTTCATGACACTGGCTAGGATTGCATAAACCTCAGCCTGGAAAACTGTAGCTAGATGACCAAGCGTTCTGCAGCAGGACATCATATTTGATGCAATAGAGGCACTTGATTCAGCAATCTGGCACAATACAAACTAGCACTTCGTCTTTATTTCAGTTTGCTTCAAGATTTTACCTAGCAAGTTTAATAGTAGTGTTATGAGTAAAGCACAGGTGATTATTATTATATTTTGGTTAGTGATACGTCCATGTGAGTCCTTCATCAAGGTAGTAAAATTAAAATCTAAAGAATATTTTATCAAGTTGTGGTATGTGCTAATATATCACTGTAATATGCATAACACTGCTTAGTAAGAGTCATTGTTGAACCTTAGACACAGCAGCTTCCTGGACCTTCAGTTCAAAACAAACATGGGAGATGAACATGAACGCATAAAGCAATTTACTTCTTTAATTATATTAGATGAAAGATTATTATAACCATTGCAGCAAAATATATGTTTGATTGTGTATAAATTACGGTGGCTTACTATATAATATGATATTTTTCTTAATCCGAAAGGACCTACCCTAAATTTCTTCACTTAAATAAAAATAAGGAGAACATGTTTACCCATCAGTATGAAAATAAGGTTTAGGAAATCAAAATAAAGCTCGAATTAAATAATTCAATTTAAATGTTTCAGAGTTATAGCGGATTGACGGTGGAAGATTTAGGAAGATATAAATTTGAACAATTTCATTTGCAAAACTATGATATGGATTTTAAGAGTTTGCATAAAGCATTGCACAGGGCTTGTCTCCGAAAACAAAGGTTTCGTTTCGTTTAACAAATGCAAGGTCGATTTTGCATCTAAGTTCGGACGATTTGAAATGAGATGTCCCACATATAAAACTGGGCAGGTCATATACAATTGATGGAAAATTATATAATCTCAAAAAGAATTATGGAAGGAAATGTGTATAAAAGTGGACTCAGGGGAAGACCTAGAAGCACATGGATAGAGTCCGTAACAGCAGATGCAAGAGAATTTTTGGGAATGACAGCTTGGAGGAGGCTAACTATGGAAAAAATCTGATGTGTTACACTCACATGACTTTCTCCACTCTTGTACAAACTATTTTTACAAGCGCTTATTCTCCATATGCTTCATGTTAATCGAGATATCGAGATGTTAATCTTATTGCTAATTTTCTTGTAGATGCAAGGGGAATTGCTAGGGTTTAAGCCATAGTCAAATATTTTAAGAGGTGGTTGCTATGTCGAGTATTCCATTCTCTTTGCATTACCAGGACAAAAACAAATGAATAACGAATTCCCATTTGAGAAAAAGTATTATTGGAAAATTTAAAGGAATAACAAGCAATATCTTGAAAATGGTTCACTCAACAAAAAAAATGTACATGATATAAATTGTGTATTTTAACGCGATCTACATTTGTTGTATAGAAATATTTTGTCTATCTTTTATGGTTTACTAGTTATGCAATAGTCGTTCACAATGAGGAATACTTTTGGAGACATTCCCAGAAAATTCGAGGTATACATTTTATTTGTCATGAAAATATCTTAAACATATGATATTTTAATCAAAATCGTTAGAGCCATTTTTTTCGAAAAATGTTCCATGTAAAGGATAATCTGGGGTGTCACATCTCTGGAAGATACTGAACCTAAATACCAAACATGGTGTTTATCCGACTGTTCGTTTCTGAGTTAGCCTGTTCACAGACACACACACACACAGACATGGTTCCAAAAATGCTTTTTTCTATTCAGGGGGCCTCAAAACATATATTTCCGGTGAAATCTCGGTATTGAATTTTTGGGTGGAATACAATACTACCCCTACTTACTATACATAGTAGAGAAAGTAAAAATAGAATGGAAGAAGTAACTAGAAGAGGTCAAGACTCAAGAATGCACTATTGTGCCATAGTAATAGTAGGGAGTGCTAAGCCTAAACTAAAGACAGTAGTTGGCTTTACGAATGTAGGAATAACTTTTACTTTAAATGTATGTAGCGACAGACTAAGCGAGGGGTATTCACAAAGGCATCTTTTCTCCAGAAAAAGGGGAATACAATACTATCCCCACTTACTATACATAGTAGAGAAAGCAAAAATAGAATGGAAGAAGTAACTAGAAGAGGTCAAGACTCAAGAATGCACTATTGTTCCATAGTAATAGTAGGGATTGCTAAGCCTAAACTAAAGACAGTAGTTGGCTTTACAAATGTAGGAATAACTTTTACTTTAAATGTATGTAGCGACAGCCTAAGCAAGGGGTATTCACAGAGGCATCTTTTCTCCAGAGAAAGGGGAATATCAGCGACAAAGTCACACATCCATAGACTTCTAAGTCTAAGTGCAGGTGCGTGAAATTGCGCTGAGTAAGTCTGGCACAAACCAACAGATATTATAAATATATGTGTTGCATCTACTGTCTTTCTCTACCTACTTATTTCATTGTCTATTTCACAAATTATTAAAAAGCTTATTTTCCTATCTACTTCATAACAAAATTTGCAGAATGGGTTTCGTTATACTTTCGTTGTAGGCACAAGAGTGATGCAGGAGAGGAGGCTGAAGAGATGGCCATATGTTTAAAAAACGGATCGATATATGCTGTCTTTGAAATTCTATACTCCTTGCGTCACACGAAACCGAATGATGGTGACGTAGAAGTTAAAATTACTATAAAGCATTGTGAAATTAAAATACATGGAACCTAAAATTTCGAAAATAGTTAATGTCAAAAAGTTCTGTTACAATTTATGTTTTAACGAAATATACATATTTCGTGTAGTGAGGTTTCCCAGCTCTTGTGGTTTACCAGTAACACCAAATTATATAAAATGAATTCGGAGTGTAAAGGATTTCACAGACATTTAAAGAAAATACAACAGCCATATTTTATTATCCATTAAAATATCTTATAAACTATGCAATTTTTATCAAAATTAAGTCATTTTCAAGAAAATAAAAATCAACTAAAATGTCTATATAGCGGGCAGTTTGAGTTAGGCAATTCTCTTGAAAATTCCTTTGGGCAGATGTGGAACTTAATTACCAAATTTATCTGACTTTTCGATTTGGAGATTTGTACCGTAACTGTTGAAGGGAATATATAAATTGAGGCAGTATTTTTAACACTTAAATAATATCAGTCTGAGTATATAATATATAAATTTAATAAAGCAAAATGTGTATACCACAATATATAAGAAAGTGTATGTTACAGTTGTTGTATAATGTTTATATTATGTACATGTTTAATTATGTTATTTCAATGTATTATGTAATTTAACAATGTAGAAGCTGTGAGAATAGATGCCGAAAGTTGCTAACAATCAGGTAACAATGAGGTAACCTTGAGACAATAATGAATTAGAAAGTTTAGTAAAGGTTACTAGTAATTCTTTGAACAATAATGTAATATTTAACACAGTTTTTAAATGGCCAATCAACAACTAGAAAAAGCTTAAGTTAAATAAATGTGTTCTATTAGAATAGGATTAGCGAATCAGAGGCTTGAAATAGAGACATTTACAAATTTAAGCGGTAAACGCCGGACGAGAAGATAGCGTACCTGAACAATTTGTTCGCTCGGTACGTATTAAGTGTGAGACATAAAAAAATCATTACGGCTTGAATAATATAAAGTTAACATGTTAAAACGTACAAGTAACAATAATCTCATTGCTCTACAGTAAGATATATCAGTGAAGCGTTATTTAATCGTGTGAAGGATTAATAAAATTGTGAAGTAAACAATTATGATTTGTGTAAGCCTTCATTCTTTAGCCGCATCACCCCCTGCTAAGAGATAGATGTTTCTGAAAATTACTACTGACGTAGCCGAGGCGTACATATATTATATAAAAATAAGCATTAAAAATACAAAGTTGGTTTTTAAACGTAGGGACTAAGGGCACCGGAGACTTCGTACCTTACGTGGGGTTGCAACTACTTCAGGTTTTGGCTCCCCAACAGTGGAACTACAATACACCTTCTACAAATTGGCTCCCAAACAGTGGAACTACCCTCTGCATATACAATATACCATTATTCAAAATTAGTAAATAAAGACAGAAGAATAACTGCAATAAATAATTTCCATATATTAAATCAATGTATAGCGCATTAATCTTGAGTCGAAAGATTTGTCTGGAAATAAGAAGGAATTAAGAAGTCATTAGCGACAGCCGAATACAGAAAGCATTAGCGCAATAATTCCTGGAAGACAATTAAGTTGTAGTTCAAGACGAATGTGAACAGGCACATAGGCCAATTCTGAAAAAGAGAAGTAAAGTTATTTCTGAGATTTTAGCCAGATCCCCTAGTAACAAGGCAAGAGGTTGGCACGAAAGGAGTTTAAGTATTGGCTCGATTGTGACACTACGTTAGTGAGAATAGTTCTAATGTAGGCGGAGATTAAGTTAAGAAATAGGCGTTCATTTTAAATCAGAGAGTTAATCTAGTACCGTCAGTGGTACTTACTTCTCCTGTGATTTTTAAGCGCTTAGTTATGTACTTGTGTGAGTAAGATTTCGCGGCTATCTGAGGGATCTTTCCGAGCAACATTTTGGCAAATCACGGCCGCTATATTTCTAGTTTCTTTTAGCGGAAACAGTTATTTCAAACCGTAAAATTGATAGTGCAGAAGTTAGCAGGTATAATAAATCAACTTTTATAGTTTCGAGTGCTACGATTAATAATAGTTTTATTCGGTAACTCGCTTCAAAAGCTCAAGTATTAGACGACATTAAATTTTTCATTCAATTTAAGGTGGTGGTGTCCTTTCACCATACATCCACAAATACCCTTAGAAAGTGCTCCAGCTCTATCATGGCAGCTCTACCCCTCTTTCTGGAGAAAAGATGCCTTTGTAATCACCCCTCGAGACAACAGAGCGAGTTATGAGAAAACGACAACATCAGAAGCAAGGTAAAAAGTAGTACGTTATCAAAATTCACGACCATCGCTTAAACATACCTTTCGCTGAAATTATATTTTTAGTTTCAGAGGAACTCATAGCACGTATATTTGGTGAAATCTCGACATCATTGTTTGGGTGGAATGCAATACTTCCACTTCCAACATTAAGATGCGGTAGAGAAGGTAAAAATCAATGAGTGGTATTTCATGGGCATGGTTTAGGAAAACCCTGCAATACGGAGGTACACAAACGCCGATATAAATAAAATCTACATTACGTGTTAACAAAAGGTTGTTTTCTAGATACCTGTGAACTGTTCTTAGCTTCATATTAAAGCTTAGGAAGCACGTTTCATATAATCCCACAATATACAAAAATTACAGCTAAAAGCTCCACTATAATTATTCCGCGAAAATACCTTATAACTCGTTGAAATTGTCGTAGAAAAAAACAAATGAAGAGAAAAGTTGAAGAATTATATAGCTTCCTCACTTTGTTTTCCAAAACTGTCGATAGTTTTTAACTTTGTTTCTCTAAACCATATTATTGCAACCAAAGAAGTGTACTATAGATAAACTTGATCCACTTTTTAGGGAATTAGTTGTGTCTACTTGGGCTTTCTTATTAGTAGCAAAGCACAAAAGATAACACATGCTGTCATTGCTTCGACGATAATTCTGTACGTCTTATAATATGTCACATTGGAGACTCTTGCATCAGGGATATATAGGTGGCATAGAAATCTCCTTTTTCGAGGGAAGACTAAATAGCTCAAACATTGACAATTTTTAGTTTCTATCCATTCTTATAACTTGGAAATTCCTATCAATGTTGAAATAGGACAATATTAACAGTGAGGAGTCAATTTATAAAACAAATGAGTCGAAATGATATTAAAAGTCTTCACTTACATCATGATAGTAAAATATGGACGATCGTTTCGAGGCTTCAAGGCCCCATCATCGGTAAGGAGACGACTAAATCTTGCTCCAAAGGTACAAAATGTTTCTACCCATGTGGACGATTGGAAGGACCTCAGATGGTAGTTTTCATATCTGCTGAAGGTGAACCAGAAGGCTGCTGTACTGACATCTCTTGTAGTGTAGTGGAACTTGAAGAAGGATGGGCTCCATCTTGGGCTGTTTTCTTCTAAAGTTGAACCAGAAGGCGGGTGACGTCATACAACGGCGGAATTTCAAAGTTTACATCTTGTGAATTATTTTTAATAATGAATATTTTTTCCCAGCATCCAACATAGATGAGTTATGTATGGGTTTTAATAGTTCAATGTCTTGACCAATTTCAGGTTGTGTATTCCAAAAATGGTGGGACACAGTTGATTTATCAGTTTGTTTTAATTTAATATTTCTTTGGTGTTCTTTAAGACGGATTAAGAGGTTACATTTTGTTCTTTCAATGTAGAACTTGTCACAGTGATCACATTTGATTTTGTAAATACTCTTTAATTATGCATTTTAAAATGGTACTGCATGTGCCGTTTTACATTGTGAATTCTACTTCACTTCACGGAACAAAATAATAACTCCTGCACACTTTAGAACAGAGAGGCAAAATTAGCCCATTTTTGCTTTCTCTACCATGCACATTGTAGGTCGATAAGGTATTGCAGTCCACCCAAAAAATTCTATACCGAGATTTCTCCAGGAATACATGCTTTGAGGTCCCTGAATCAAAACAAAGCATTTTAGAAAAACGTTCGTGCGTATCTTTATGTCTGTGTCAGTGAACAGTATAAATCAAAAACAAAAGTATAGATAAATGTCCAACTTGTCATTTAGGTTCTTTACCTTCCAAAGATATGATCACCCCAAACTACCCTTTACATGGAACACTTTTCGAAATCTTTTGTTTTCTAAAAAATGGCTGTAAATATTTTGATTAAAATACCATATATTAAAGATCCTTACATTAGAAATAAAATGTATATCTCGAATTTTCTGCAAACAGCCTGTAAATTCCTTTTCATTCAAGAAATTTATATAACCCTCTCTGGTAAACGTTAAGTGATAGACGAAATTCCACTACACAAATACTGTAGATTTCTTTAGAGCACGATTTATTTCACAAACAATTTTTAACCGTTATTAACTATTTGATTTTTCAATACTTGGCCATTCTTTTAAAGTCCTATCTATTTTTGGCTGTCTTTCGTAATTGCATGGAAAGAGTATGGAATTTTAAAGCCAGCTTATATTGTGTAGGTAGTTCTAAAACATTTTAATATGGCTATTTCCCTGGTATCTATAACGAAATGTATAATGTAGCTATTTATACAAATGTTTCTCTTGATTAAAATTAAGTAAATAGAAAAATAAGCTTCGTAAGAATATGTTATTTATGCACTAATAAAAGATAGTGCGTA
The DNA here is from genome assembly GCA_030765065.1 of Deroplatys truncata. Taxonomy (NCBI): domain Eukaryota; kingdom Metazoa; phylum Arthropoda; class Insecta; order Mantodea; family Mantidae; genus Deroplatys; species Deroplatys truncata. The sequence continues at coordinate 114,520,550 of CM060986.1, forward strand.
GAGAAAGTCATGTGAATGTACGATTGTCACAGCAGATTTTTGGGAAGGTTTGCTGTACTAATTTTACGTATGGCAGCTTCTGTGTAGTCAAGCTATGTGGTTTCTTTCTTTGCAAATACGAGTATATGCGGGTCTGTTTTCTCTGTTTTTGCTTTAAGCAGCTTTTTCTTATATAAATGATCCGTTTTAGCAGAAACTATTGAAGATGGTTAAATGCAATTTTAGAGTGATTATCGCATTATTACTAGTTCATATTCTTTTGATCAATAAGACGCTAAGAAACGACGCGCTTCAAACAAATTGTGGTTGCTTATCCCACATTTTTAGAAACTCCCCAGCATTCGTCTGTATTTATCACCTCCGTTGCGTTTGTTAACTTTTGGATCGTCATTTTTCCGCATAGATATTCAAAGTTATTTTTACCATAACACATAAATCCAAAAATCTCAAAGAGAAGCAGAAACAATAAATGGAAGCAGTTCGATCAATTAATTTAGTAAGTTAATTAATATTTTATTGTATTTATTTCTTATAATTTTATAAACTTTCTTTGCGTGATATAGTCAATTAAATGTCTCTCGAGTTTTGGTTTACTTTAGATAAATCTGCTCGGGTTCTATTTGCAGATTTATCGATGAAATTGAATCCTCTTATGAGATTATTATTTATAAAACAATCCCTAACAACTGTTGTGGATCTACTTTTGCGTTAATGTGATGTTTGGTTATTTTGTAAAAAATCAATTCCTTATAAATGTTAATCAAAGAAAGGTATAACCGAGAAAAAAATCTTTCTTAGTAAATAACTTATTCACTACAAGCATCTCTGTGAAAGTAGGAGCATACATCTACATGTTAGAAAATTTCTTATATAGTTTCTGAGATACTGGTTCATGGATTTTGAAAAATTAACATTGCAGAGTAGGGCTTTTAATCTCACCTTAAATTCTAAGAACTAAGAATTTGTAACAGCCTTTCGTCTGTCTCTAAGTGTTTATCTAAAATTAAGCGATTTGCATGTTTCATAATGTTTATCACAGAGGTAACCTGAGAAAGCACAGCAGAGGCTTTGAATGTGTCGAGAAATAAGGCGAAACCTGGCACTACAGGGCGACAAACCGAGCAAACGTATCAGTCAATGTCATATCCCCAGCCTTATCTCATAACATCCCTACTCCACAACTCAAGCAAGCAGTTTGTTAAGTATGCGTACTATCGCACTTCCAGAAGAGCGAGAACAGTCAATATTGTTACTCAAACCTTGCTGATCACTTGATCGTTTTACTGTTCTTGTTCGGGGGAGAAAGAAGCTTGTGAGTATTGTTTCATTTTGAGGGGTTTTGTGTGTTGTGGTTGCATCACGTATTGCGGGAGATATGTTTGTTGGAGTGTTCGCCCCACGTATGACAAAAATTTTTCCGGTGGTCTTCGCCTCCACGTTTAAAACATCAACTTCGTATTTTAATGTTTATTTAAATATTATATGTGTATGCCTCGGCTGCGTCAGCAGTAATTTTCATAACACGTATTAGCAGGGCTGGTGTGGATAAAAACAAGGCTTATACAAAGTACTTACTGCACTTTGTTTTATTAATCCTTCGCACGATTAAATAACACTTCACTGATATATCCTACTGTAGAGCAGTGAGATTATTGTTGTTTGCACTTTTTAAACACGTAAACTTTATATTATTCTCACCGCAATGGATTTTTATGTCTTACATTGAACCTGCATCGTACCGATCGGGTACACAATCTAGTAGCGTCTGCTACCTGAATTTGTAAATTTCCTCTATTTCAAGCCTCCGATTGACTAAACCTACTCCAATATAATACTTTTATTTAATTTAAGGTTTTGCTAGTTTTTGATTGGGTATTTATAAACTGTTTTAAATATTAAATTATTGTTTCAGGAATTATAGTAGGATTATTAAACGTTCTAATTTATTGTTGTCTCAAGGTTACCTCATTGTTAGAAACTTTCGGCTTTTACTTTTTGATTCTGTTTGCTACGAAAGGTAGTTTGCTTCTATTCTCACAGCTCCTACATTGTTAAATTATGTAATACATTCACATAACATTATTATACATGTACATAATAATATAAATATAATACAATGACTGTTATATACATTTTATGTATTATATTATACATATATTGCTTTAAGGCGTGCTGTTACTATATTTTCTATTATATAATTCAACTGATATCATTTAAGTGTTAAAAATACTGCCTCAATTTTCAATTCCATTGTTGAAAAAATAATGTTTGAGCAGAGTGGCGTCGCTGTAACTGCACGCTTATATTCGGGAGGCCACGGGTTCAAACCCCGGAGCCGACCAATCTGATCGAAGGTTTATTTCGCGCTTTTTCTCGATCCCTAGGCGAATGCTGCGTTGGATAATTTGATCCGCGAAATATTCTATTATCCTTTCATTTCATTTCCTTCTTCATCACAGTTCCGGCGTTAGGCTGATTACCCATCCTAGATATGCTATGCTATATGATCCAGAGATTGCTTGCTCCTCGACAGGCTACTGCCTAGGGATGTGAAAAACAGTATTTTCGAGTAACGGTTATAACTGCCACAATTACACTGCGTTAACGGTTACATCTAACAGTTACCAGTAACGATTTTGTTTTCATAGTTACCACGTTCTCAATTATATTATATTAATGGTTACTAGTAACGTAGGTATAGCTGTAACTACGTTTCAATACGAGCATGTCGATGCAGACTTACTTTGTTATATGACTCAATCTAAAAAGAAGTTTTCCAGTTGTCAACACTTTGATTGCTACAGTGGTTTATAATCGCAAAATGCATTCGCACTTACTTCTACATTCTTAAACATGCATACGTACCTACTACATATCTACTACTTCATGCATAAGCCTTCTCTCTATTCGCTAAGCTATTCGCGCCGTAAGTGCGTTTTTTTCTTTTCAGTTTTTAAAATCTCATTTCTTCTGTTCTTTTCCTTCTTTGTTCCCCTGTTTTTCCCGGTTTATCATTACCGTGTTTCCTGTTTTTCCTTTTTACCGCTTATTACCGCAATTAATGTTACACATTTAAAACAGATACAAACACCCATGTCTATGACGGCACTCAAACCCTCGACCCTCAGCATGCGGAGCGCTGAAGCTGTACGCTCCAGCGGCCACGGCTACGAGGGCCGACACCCTTAGCACTTGCAGGTAGGAACAGCAGTGAATAAATGAAAAAATCATTTCATTCATGTAAATCGAGGCTGGAAGCATGAAGTTATACAATATAATAATGAATATTCAGCTTACAATAAAATTATGGTGTGCTTGGTAATGAGGCATCCCTTTCAACTTCGAGGTTTGATTCGGGAAATTCTTTAACCCTATCGTGTATATGTCGGCCTTTCATTGTTATTTGCCATGCAGAGTTGAAGGCTTAAATATCCACATTAACAAATGCAAAAGTGTGGAAACACCCTTCACACGTCTTCTTTTTCTTCCTCTTCAGGCATTAGACGTTACGATCTGTTGCGTCTCATTGGTCCGACCACGTTCTCTTGGTTCTTTCATCTCCTCTTTCCCCTGTCGGCTTATACATTAAAATATTCTCTGGCATTTTTTCATTACCCATTCTATTAACGTGGTCTTCCCATGCCTGTCTATAATAAGCTAATTTATCATTTAATTCATATATTTGCAGTCGATTACGAATGTTTTGATTGTATAATCTATCTCTTTTTGTGGATCGCAGACATCCTCTCAAAAATTTCATCTCTACCGTTTGTATCCTGCTACATGTTTTTGTATCAAGGGCCAAAGTCTCACACCATATAATTCACATGGTACCGCCATCGTTTCGTAAACTTTAATATATGTGTCCCTCCTTGAACTTACCTTTAAATGTTCTTCTGATAGTCCCACACATACGATTAAATTTTTCAATCTCCCGTTTTTTGTCTATCTCTCGTATATATGACAGGTCACAACCTAAGAATTTGAAGGAGCTCTGTATTACGAATTATTTGTTTTTATTTTTTTGGACAGACGTCTAAGTTATATTCTATAGTAATCTTATATAATTCGAAGAGTGATCTTAGTAAGATGTCTTCATTGTCAGATATAAGAACCTGATCATCTGCAAATAAATATCTCACGTTAAAATCATCTCTAAATTTTAAAACACTCATTTCCTGCTTCCAGCGTTTTGTTGCATCGTCAATATATAAGTTAAAACGTGTGGGCGATATGATGCACATTTGACCAACACTTTATTTATTGTTTCTATAAATATCTCACCTAATTTAGTTTCTACATTAATTTGGATACATTAATTTTGGTACATATCCTAAGACTTAAATGATATGTTTTGTTATACTTCTTCTATCCATAATTTTCCTCTTTTACACTGTCAAAGGCTTTTATATAATCTACGAAAGCTATATATGTTTTAAAATTGACTTCTCTTCTCAATTACTAATTCCAGCACAAATACATTATCTAAACATGATCTTCCTCTCCTGAAGCCTGTTTTTTCTTCTGAGATTATGATTTCCATTATGTTTTTAATATATTATTAATAATCTTTCGTATATCCTATATGTCGTGTTTAATAAACTAGTAAACCTGTAGTTCTTGCATTCAGTCCTGTCCTTTCTTAAACATTGGTAGGACCATGGCTCTTTTCCATTCATTTAGTATTTTCCTTTGCTGCCAAAATCGGTTAAATAGATGTAGAAGTCTAAATCAAGCTTATAAAGGAATATATTTAAGCAGTTATACATTTATATTATCCAGCACAGGGCTTTTCTTGTTCTTACTTTTTGTAAAAGCTTCTTCATCATATTCTAAATGATCCACTAGGTTATCAAAAGTCAACTCCACACCAGTCTGTTCTTTCTCCTTTTCATCAGTGTACCATAAGGCTTTACAAAATGTTATCCATTCCCTGGCGTCCAAGTTTTGTAGATTTGCAGCATGTTTTTCTTCTTTTTAAAATGTTTTATTATTTTATATGACATGTTTTGCCTCCCGTGGATATCGTATTCAATATCAGTTCTCAAGTTTCTTTCTAAGCTCTATTCAACCAAAGCATTTGTTATTCTTGATTGGGTTTTGTGCTTTTCTAGGGTTTCCCAATATTTTTGGGCTAACCTTTTCAGGTATAGTTTCTTTTTCTCTTTTATTGCTTCTTTTAGTTCTTCATTCCAAATATAGAGTCCTTTTTTTACAATTTTTTTCCGTATCCCCAGTACTTCCTCAGTCACTTTTTTAATACAGTTTTGTATTTCGTTCATTACATTTCTATATCTGTGATTATAAGTTTTCTTCCTAGATTTGTTTAATTGTTCTGTTATAGAGTTCTCTAGTCGAAGGGTCCCTGAGTAAATTCGTTTTACTTGGACCTAAATTACAATGGTTAGATTTAAACCATTTTTGTCCTATTATTTCTCTAATAAGGAAGTGATCCGGCCCTATATATTTGCTTCTTAACATCCTTACATCTAACATTTCCCTAACTTTCAATTTGTAATGAGGAAGTCTATTATTGAGTGACTCCCTTGACCTGCCCATGTATATTTGTGAATTTCTTTGTGCTTATACAAGATATTATCTACTTTTAACACATTGTAGTTAATGAAATCTCTAAACACTTTTCCATTTTGATTGAGTGTAGTTTCACCATTTATACCTATAAGCTTTGTGATGGGCTGTTGCTCAAACCTAGTATTTAAATCACCTGTCATTAGAATATAATAATTTTTATTTATTGCATCCAGCAGCTTTTGTAAGTCTTTGTATATATGTGAGTCTTCAGTTCTACCTTCCTCTGGAGCGTATGTTGCAATAATACATATATAATCTCTATATATTTTAAGTCTGTATGTTGCAATACGTTACCAACTATATGGTACGATTTTGTTTTTTCAGTCTTTCATGTCTCATTATATCCACTCCTGCAAGTGCTCTTTTTTCTATGGGAACACCACTATAAATCATTGAGTAAGATACTATGCCACATGTTCCTTTTTGTTTTTTCTTGGTTTCTGCTAATATAACTATGTCTATTTTGGCATCTTTTACTTCTATTTCTAATTCATATTGTGTTTTGGAAAGACCGCGAATATTACAAATTCCTATATTCATATATTCAGAAATCCCTTTACGTTATTCCTTTGGACGTTTAACATTGGTCGTATAAAAATAGAAGACCGGCTATCTTCTTTGAGAGTATCAGTAGCAATAAACATTTCCCCTGGTCGCGTTACGAGCGCTGCGCAGGGTAAGGTTGGTGGTAGGACTGCTACTTAATTGATTCCAACCAAACAGTACTATGTTTTGACCCCAAAAGTGAGGGTTGCTGCTTCCGCTCTCTAAGTCGCTGTGATGTTCACCTAGTCTCACTTCGCCTTGTGGACCGTTGCAATTTTTGCCGTAACCCTGGCAAGGAGCCCCTACCAGGTGCTACATCCCGGGTCAGGAGGACCTGGAGCATCACGTCGACAGGGTCGCTACTCCCTGTATTAGGGCTATCTCCAAAGAGAGGACTTACGGTTACCGTTACCTTCACAAGTGCTTTTCGAATTCACAAGTTGGAGAAATGTTACGTTTCTTTAAGCAATCTTAAAGGGTAGACCTGATGTGATGCAACTGTGGATCTTGATTCACCACTGTTAAAATTTATGTACCACTGTTTGAACTTAGTGACCTGGGCATTTTTCTAAACAGCGTTAATTGTTTATGCAGACCGCGATGTATAAAAGTTTGTTCACCTGTAATCGTATGCAATTCTTTGCAGATTTCTTGCCGGGGTATTGACTCACCTACCATCCGTGGTCTGTGACATATACTCGAAGCTATAAGCAATGCGCTGTTATAAATCTACTTGCAACTCCTTGGGAGGAAGACTCAAGTTGCAAATGTAGAGATGGCCTTGGTTGATGAAACCCGATAAGCGATACCAATGTTGCACATATGCGTAAATGATGTCAGCCAGGCTCAGTAACCGTTAACGCTATAACTAGTTGTATTCGTCACTTTGATAAATGTTATTAGTAACTGGTTACCTTGTGTTAATTACTTTGGTAACTGTTACTGGGTAACTAGTTACTTTGGTAACCGCTACAATGTAACCGTTACGTAATTTTCTGTCCATCCTTACTAATAACCCGAGGCATTGGCTTGTAAGTCGGGGCTATATGTCCTATAGAGGGGGTAATCCGTTGAAGAAGAACATAATGAAAAATGCACACGGTAATTGAAACCAAATCTTCAACTTTTATAAATGCTGAAAATATAAAACACACAAAATGAAGATTTTTACAAATGGTTCTTGCAAGTGTAGACTTCTTTTGCTTTTTGCTTTTTATTTGTACACGCAAACCTGTTTGGAAAACGGAAGATTAAATTTACTAAAACATGCTTAAACTTTCACATAATTGGTTTCTTTTCAAGTGATCACGTAATTCCCGAGGACAAAATCCCTTATGTGGTTCAAATTACCTTCACTACGATCTGAACCACAAGTTATGATAAAGTTTTAAAGTGTGAAGTCATAAAACAGTTCAATGAAAGTCACCGATTTTTTTACCCATACAATTAGTTATCCCTTTCCAGACATTTTCCGTTAGCTACAAAATACATTCCCATGCTTAGAGGATTTGTTGCTTCATTTTGGGATCTCTCTCTTGAAATATAACATAACTTCCACCGCTTCAGAGAGCAATAGCCACTCATCGGTGGAAAGCTTAAAGCTTTTGATGGTAAATTTAATTTTTGGCGATGAAACCTGGTATCAGGTAAATTAAAATAGTTTTTAATGGTGTCGATTTAAATATTTCTATAGCTGATTTCTTTACGCAACCCTAGGTCACCTCATATAGTTGTTTCCGCAGCACTCTTTATCACCTGGATTGTCATACGGTCGAACTGCTTGAAAAGACGAATGGATTTCTCACACTAATTTTAACGGCGAATGGAGTAATTAAAACTACAGGACTGCTACAGGTTTCATTGAATGTATAATGCAGAATATAACTTCTTAACCAACGGACATCGTTTTTTCTATCCTGTATAAGTTGCAAGTAAATGTGGTATGTATACAAAATTCATATTGTCCAATCCAATCCTTATAAGCACTGATGGTCCTTACAAGTATCCCCTTGATTAGTTTCCAGTTTACATGAAATCCAAGGAAGATTCTGTTTGCTACACAATCTAGTTACTAGCGCTGGAAGTAGAAAACAGAAAGCAAAAGAGTGTACTATAATTTGCAGGCAATAGCAAGTCTGCGTCATATTATAGGCTGGATTCCATATAGTCTATATTGCTATTTAGTGTTTCCCGTGGAACACTACACACAGAAATCGCGCTATCGGTTCCAATCCTTGCGCAGTCAAACGGATGGACGTACGTTTCAATCGCATATCTCTGTTCAAGTCCATATGTTTTACAGTTATATAAAGTAAGGTGGTTGTTAAAAGCTCTTGAAATATGGCTTAACTAAGATGTTCTTTTCCATTTAAGAGTGTCCTTGTATCCTTCGCACATGTACGAAATCTACTAGAGCTCTAAGAAAATCATTCCAATAAGAATACCACGTGTTATAATTACCAGTGAAAACACGATTTACTTGTATTATTCCATTTAAACGCCAAGTATTTGATATTCATCCATAACGCTAGGACCCATAATTCCTGGAATAAATACCAATCAAGATCGTTTATCTTATAATGATAAGAAGCATAGGCTATGGTCCCAAATTATCGAGAGTTCAGCGCCGGGTTGTCGGAGATAAAGACACATAGCGCTCTCGCCAGCATAAACACCGAAACGCTACTGTCAGATAAACAGAATCTTCCTCTTCTCGAACCTTCTAGAAGAATGTGGAAATTTCCATCGGCTAGGTATATAAGCGAGCGTTTTCGCCAGTGAGAGTAAGTCAGCCGAGTCGATCAGTGAGAGTGAGTGAGTGCGTGAGTGAGCGAGCGAGTTGGTGAGCGCATTTCTGCTGTGACATCAAGTGCGGTTCTCGAGCGAGATGGTGGCGACTACTGTGACGTGCAGCGAGTGCTAATGCGGAACGAGGTATTGTAGAAGTCTTGTAAAAACTTAAAAAGCAAATTCAAGAGGTACTACTCAAAAGGATGCTGGAAAAGTAAAAAGGTTTTAAAACTTCATGTACCGTCCAATAATTTTTAGGTCATTTCAGACTATTTTTAAAGTTTTTGGAATACAACTAGCCCCACAGAACAAATAATGTTTAAATAATTATTGAATAATCCTTAAAAAAATATTGATCCTCTACATAAACCGGGTACTTGTAGTATTGATTGCATACATTGTGACAAGAAATGCTTTTTCAAATAAAACGAAAACTTATGATTGGACTGAAAGAACATCAGAGAAATATTAAACTAAAACAATGTGACCATTCAGCTGCAGCGTATTACTTTTGGGAACACGTTCATGAGATTGGCCAAGAAATCAAAATTCTTAAAAACGTTAGAGAACACACAGATTTGGATACTTGGGAGGAAGTTAACAGTATAATGAATAAACATAAATGTTTACATTTTGAAATCCCTCCTTTAGATGATGTCATGCAGTTCCTGCTACAACCACCAGAGGAGATCCGTAAAGAGACCTTGGCAAAAGATGGATAAAAAACCAGGAGACAAACACCTTAGTTGACTCGACTGCTGAAGATAGATAGGATGCTATCTGAAACAATTGTCCAATTTGATTATTAAGAATTTGACGCGAGTGAAGTTGTGTTAACATGTTGACTTAAGAAATATGAAAATGTGAATAAAAGTGTTTTGTTCCAGAGAACCGTCCAGAAAAAGAGGCTACGTCACAAAGAAAATGAAATCACATTAATGAACTGGCAGCGTGAAGAAGTGAAGTTCAAGTGAAAGTTAAACAATGTCAAAACAGTGAGAATTGAGAGAAGTGACAGTTGAAAAACTGGACAAACCTAGATTGGATTGGCTACGGAGGGGACTCGGCACTGATCTACATAGGGGATGTTGTACCTACTCTCCACAAGGGGGCGTCCCCGGGAAGAAGTATGAGGGGAGAGGAGACACCGGGCGGTCGGAACCAAGAGTGGCGGCACAGGATTGGCAGAGTCCCTAAGTTTCCTGATAGAGACTCCCCGGCAGACGGATAGGCAGACCCTGCACAGAGGAGTCCAACGTCCCTCAATGAGGTTCGGATAATCATAGTAGCCAGTCGAAAGCTGTAGGAGGGAAAGAGACGCAGAAAGCATCCTTTTCCCCTGGCATACTGAACCGAAACCCATCGCCGACACTTCCAACCCTGAAAGAGACCAATGGATAAGAGACAAAGTGAAATAAGAATTGGGATGAAATTGAAGGACACAAAATTCGTGGGGTATTAGACTCTTCCCACATTCGCCTGTCGACCCGGAAAACCCCCCGTAAAAACCACGGTTCAGGAAGGTGACCACAGAAATCAAACCCACGACATCCCGAATGCAGGCTACACACGAAACCATCTGAACCCGCTTGATGGATAGTGCTTGCAAAGATAAAACGTCATATTGTTACTTAACCGTAATAGCATCTATATGTATATTTATTAAGTTACATCATCCAACTAGGTTTTAATCCAAGTATATTCAAATAGTATGTCTTTGTAAATATTCTTGAAAATAACTTAGTTTTATTCTGCTCTGATTATAGCTTACTTTGAGCTTACTATTCCCCCACTGTTGATAGCATTGGTAGGTTAAGTATTCCGCAACATTCGATTTAGTAGTTAACCGTGATCTGACAGCTGACATAATGGTAATTTCATTTTAAACAACATAAGTATGAAAGTGTTAGTTATTTGTATAACCTGTTGCATTTTTACTTCTTCTGCTACATATAGTTAGAAGAGAAGTTATTGTGTTGCACCCAAAAATTTGATGTCGAGATTTTAACAGAAATACGTTCTGAGGACCCATGAATAAAAAAGCAAAGTATTGTGTGTGTGTGTGTGTTTGTGTGTGTCTGTGAACAGCGTAACTCAAAAACGAAATGTCGGATAAGTGCCAAACTTGGTATTTATATTCAGTATCTTCCTAGGGTGTGCGGCACGAAGATTTTCAAGAAAATCCCTCACCGCAACTACCCTTTACGTAGAACATTTTTCGAAAATATTAATTTTTTAAAAAACGACTAGCGATTAAAATATCATATAATAAAGATATGTACATTGCCAAAAAAATGTATATTTCTGGGAATAGCCTTTGAAGTCCTCTTCATTCGGAAGGGATTTTGTATAACCTTGGTTATCTGGTAAACGTTAAGTGGTAGACGAAAACTTATTACCAAAACTTAGTACTAAAAAACGCAATTTATTTCAAATAAGTTTTTTTGTGGCATAAGCCATTTCTGAGATATCAGATTATTAATCGTTGCAATTGTTCATTGCTTGGTCATTCTTTAAAGTCCTTTCAACATTCAGTTGTTTCTCGCGGTTGCGTGGAAACAGTATGGAATTTTAAGGCCAGAATATAGCGCCCAGTTCTTAAACATTTGACTGTCGCTGTTCTCTGTGTTACTATGGCGAAATGGTAATGTAAGCTTTCTGCAAAGATTTATTTGGATCAAAACGCAGTAGATATAAAAATAAGCTTTAGTAAGAATAGTTTGTGTACTTCATAGCTTATCTTGGGATTACCTATAATAAATATATTTCATTTGAAGCTACTTATCACTAATATGAATATGTCCCCTGTGTTTTCAATTGAAACGCTGGGATTATCATCTACGAAGCACATTAAAAGTAAAGTCACTATTATTTTATATGGCGTGAAATGCATGTTGTAGAGAAGGCCAAAGGTTTTACCCAATCAAGTATTAGCACCTTTTAAGAAGAAGAAATGTAACATTCGCGGATAAATTTAACTTTCTCGGAAGGAGGTGAGTAGATTGATATTAATTTCGTAAACACATAGGTATCAGAAATGTATGGCAAAAATATCTCCTTGCGTGACATGAAACAGATAATTACTTTTGGAAATCATAGTTATCTCGTACCACGGAGTGATTAAAACCTGATTAACGCCACCGACTTAACCTAGCTAATTCATATTGTCAAATGAAAATAAGGATTCAAGAATGCCAAAATTAAGCTATTTTTAAATGCCTTCCTTTTTACTTTCTCTACTACGTATAGTAAGTAGGGGAAGTATTGTATTCCACCCAAAAATTCGATACCGAGATTTTAACGGAAATACGTGTTTTGAGACCCCCTGAATCCAAAAAAAAGCATTTTTAGAAACATGTTCGTGTGTGTGTCTGTGTGTCTGTCTATGTGTGTCTGTGAACAGCATAACTCAGAAACGAACAGTCGGATAAACACCAATCTTGGTATTTAGGCTCAGTATCTTCCAGAGATGCGACACGAAGGTTTTCAAGAAAATTCCCCCACCCCAGATTACCCTTTACATGGAACATTTTTCGAAAATTTTAATTTTATCAAAAATAGCTCTAACGATTTTGATTAATATATCATATGTTTAAGATATTTTCATGACAAATGAAATGTATATCTCGAGTTTTCTGGGAATGACTCCAAAAGTATTCTTCATTGTGAACGACTTTTGCATAACTGGTAAACCACAAGAGTTAGACAAAATTTTACTGCACAAAAATTGTACATCGCGTTAAAATACACAACGTATGTCATATACATTTTTTTGTTGAGACAACCATTTTCGAGATATTGCTTGTTATTCCCTTAAATTTTTCAATACTTATACTTTTTCTCAAATTCGTTATTCATTTTTTTATGTCCTGGACATGCAAAGAGAATGGAATGCGCCACATAGCAACCAGCGCTTAAAAGATTTGACTATCGCTTATAACCTACCATATTCCCCTTGCATCTACAACAAAATTAGCAATAAAATTCGATATCTCGATTAACATGAAGCATATGGAGAATAAGCGTTTGTAAAAATAGTTTGTGCAATAGTAGAGAAAGCCATGTGATTGTAACACATGAGATTTTTTATACTACTTTTCTATTGATATTTATTTTTTTACTTATCGTAAATATAATGACTTTTAGTAGCATTTTTTTAAAATTTATGGAAATATAGTATTTTAATACACAAACGTCCACTGATACATACCTATATTAAATCTGTGCTAATATTTCTTTTTGCATGTATTACCGCAATAGAGATCCATGTGGAGAATGTAGATCTTTAATAAGTTATTAAAGCAACACTGGTCCTAAATGTAAATAAATCTCTTATGTATCTTTTAAACCTAAAGTATTAAATAGGTTTATGTAACCGCTCTAGCCGCTATCCATTATAAGTGGGTACACAAATTATTCTTATGAATGCGTATATTTCTATTTACTTCGTTTTTATCGAGATAAACCTTTGCAAAAATAACTACATTGCACATTTCCCTAAAATATAAATGGAATAGCAATACTCGCATGTTTAAGAACTGCACGATATGTAATGGTCTTAAAATTCCAAATTCTCTCCCTGCAATCGCGAGAAACAATCTAAAATCGACAGGACTTTAAAATAAGTATTTAAAATCGACAAAGTATTGAACAACTCGAACGATTAATAACGGATATCTTGGAAATGGTTGATGTTAAAAAAACGTTATTTTAAATAAATTGTGTGTTTTAAAGACACCTACAGTGTTTTTGGAGTACGTTTACGTCTATTAATCAACGTTTACGTGCCGTATACAAGATTATACAAAATCCCTTGCGAATGAAGAGAACTTCAAAGGCTATTTCCAGAAAAGTCAATATATACATTTTATTAGTCACGTAAATATCTTTAATATATATTTTAATTAAAATCCTTAAAGGCCATTTTAAAACATCAAACATTTCGAAAAATGTTCCAGGTAAAGGGTAGTTTGGGGTTGAGGTTTTTTTTGAAAATCTCTGTGTCGCAACTATGGAAGATATTGAGCTTGAATACTAAGTTCGGTATTTACCTGAATTTTCGTTTTTGAGCAATGCTGTTTACACATACACGCACACACAGAGACAAGGGACTTTTTTTTCAAAAATTCCTTTCTCTTCCAATGAAGGGACCTCAAAACAAGTATTAAGGTGTAATTTCAGTGTCGAACTTTTTGGTGTCATAACTTTTCTGCCTGCTATTACATGGTAGAGAAATTTAAAAGAATAAAATAAATAGAAACTACATCACTCGCCAAACCAAAATTTGTTTATAGTCTCTTCACTGTTCCTGATTTGAAGTGTATTATATAAATTAATTTTTATACTCTAATTATAATTTCTTGGCGTAATTTTCACCTTGCCTGAACGAAAAACTGTATGCTTTAGTGCTTCTTCTGTAGTCTTCTTGCTTCTCTCCTACGGAGTCGATGTCAGTTTTTTCTGGTAGTGTTGCTTTCCAAAGCATTTTCATTTGCGGTGCTGACATCTACTGACAGATTCCTTAGCTGCAACTTCCTTGAATGTATGAAACGGCAACGGAAAGTCTTCAGGAGAGAACTACTTACGTTTTTCCTGCTATTTATATGCTTTTTTTCGCGGTACAAGATCATAGAATTTATTTCTGTTTGGTCAAAGACGCCACAAAATCATCGAAGAAGCCTCATTTTCTCGTTTTGTGGGAAACAACCTAAGAACGTATAAGACGATAAAGTGTATCAATGCTTCTCTTTGTAGACTTAAAGAAGCTTATTACTTCCGACTTCCTGCTTGCTTCATCACAGTACTTTCTTTGGGCATTGTATATACATTAATGAAGCTACTGCAGAATAAATGTAGAGCTCCTTATAGTACACAAGTGCGTCCATAAAATTTTCTCGTAGCATCAGCCGATTTCGAAATATTCGTTGTTAGATATCATAAGTTTTGAGAGTTTGAAATTTCAAAGAAAAATCTTTCAAAATACATGATTATTCATTTTACTCTTTGTCCCATAAATCGCATCGTCCTCTATGGTGTAGTGGTTACCATACTAGCCTTCAGTTCCCGAGGTCACGTGTTCAAACCTGGCGGAGGGCGATGGGTTTTTCAGGCATGGCTTCCTTCGAAAGGGAAGTAAAGCCGGTGGTCCCATATCATAGATTTACGGCACGTAAAAGAACTTCAAATCTGTTAAAGAGGTCTCTGTGCAAAATTACCTATCTTTAACGCCCAATATAAAATGGGATGCTAAGAACCACAATTGTTAAATCCATAAATAAACTGAATTTCATTTTTCTCATAAATCACAATAACTGATTTGCTATGTGAGAGCTGTGTTTTGTGCTCACAATTTTAACATTTGAACTCATTTCTATCTATAACCTGAACATTACAAGGTTGAGAAAGTGGAGTGAACCACATCGGCATCTCCTTTTTATTCTTACTTTCCTTACTAATTACTTACAGAGAAGTAGAGGAGGTATTCCATTACATAAAACCTTCCATATGGAATTTCACCCGAAATACTTGTTTTGAAGCCCGCTGAAAAAAGAAACAATTTTAAAATTGTGTATGTGTATGCGTTTGAAAAAACGAAATTCGGATAAGTAGCAAACTGGTTATTTAAGCTCAGTATTTTCCAAAGATGTGACGTAAAGATTATCAGAAATTATTTATTATTCAAAGTATATTTTACATGGAGATATCTTGATTATTCTCATAAACGTTTAAAAATATTTTAATTAAAATTACATACATTTGAAATGTTTACATTAAATTTATACCTAAAAAATTTAATTTTAAATTTCTGAGAACTGTATTCACTCAAAAGTAATTTTGTATAACGGCTAAACTATAAGAGTTAGACAAAAGCTTACTACACAAAACATTGTACCTCTTTAAGCTATATAATTTATTTGAAATCGATTTCTTTGGCATCAATCATTAGAGCAACGGTGGGAAAATTCCTCTCTGTCTCTCTCTGTCTCTGTCTCTCTCTCTCTCTCTCGAGTCATCAAATATGCAACACGCACTACACCACTCAGCAGTACATGGAAAACAAATGAAAAGACGGCTAGAAAAGGAGTTGCGCCTGCGAGTCACTATGCCTCGCGAGTCGCGCTTTCGCCACCATGCCTTAGAGGATTTCAGCATTTTTGTCGCTTTGAAAGTGTGTCCGCTATGTATTTAGTCTTTTGTCGTGATGTCACGGAAAGAGTTAAGACCACCATTTAGCGACGCACTTATAAAACCTCTGATTAATTCGGTTTCATGTATCCTACTTGTACCTAGAACGAAATTGTAAGAAAACTATTTATGCAAAGGTTATCGTCATTGACACAAGGTAAATAACAGGAAGAAAATAAGCTTAGATTAGATCAGTTTTTGAAAGCTAAATAAAAGTAAACCATAGTGAGTTGAGAAAGCCATGTAAATGCAAGAAATCGGATTTCTTCCAGCACTTACCTACACTAAATAGCGGAAGTAATGTATTCTACTTAAAAATTCGATATCGAGATTTCGTTGAAAATACACGTTTTGAGAAAAGTTTGCGCATGTGCGTGTTTGTGTGTGTGTATGTATATGTGTGTGTGTTAGAGAGAGAGTGTGTGTGTGCGTTTGTGAATAGCAACAGCTTAACACAAAAATAGATGTTGGATAAATATCAAGCGTTATTTTATTCTTAGTACCTCCAAAAATGTTACATGGAAATTTTTAAGAGATTATACCAACTCCAAACTACCATCCAACGTCTGCCAAGAGCAAACTAAGTTACAGAATTTCCGGAAATTAGAGGTATCTCGCTTCTCTCTATATTTGAAAAAAAATATTACAGTATAGTCTTACATGAAAAAATCAAATATTGGGTTAAAACATGCGATAAGATTTCTAAATTTCAGGCAGATTCTGGGATAGTCTCTCTGAGATAAATTAACACGTAAAACTCTTTCGGAGAAAATGATTAGAGCACTCAAGCAATGTATAAATAAGTTAAATTTGCTATCGAGACCGATTAGCACCATACTTCAGTATGTAACAAAGCGCAATGTGGGTTAAACGGTTGTGTATTATCTCCGTTACTTTTTAATCAGTTTATTGATGATATTGACGTAATGTTGGAGGAAGTCATAGATGCACCGATAGTTGAAGACCAAAGAATACCATTGTTTTGTACGCTGATGACATTGTAATACTTTCTAAACTATAAAAGGTTTGCAGTCTGGTTTAAACGCACGTCATTGTGGGCAATAGAGCATGGAGGTAAATATTCTCGTACCTAGTGATGTGACGATACCACTATTTCTCTATGTTTTATACTCTATACACACTTTATATAACTGTAAAGGCGATAACTTGTTCACTGAATTATGTTCTTATTAGTAGTTTTCTGTGTATAACCGCATTCTCCAATTGCCAGCAACTTTTATAGCTTGATAGTACCATAGGTTATACATCCCCTATTGCTAGTTGAGAAGGCATTTTTATCACTTAAATGTCAGTCTAATTATATAATAAAAATGTAATAACAGCCCGCCTTAAAGCAATATATGTAATAATATGTAAAATGTATGTAACAGTCACTGTATTACGTTTATATTATGTTCATGTATAATAATGTTATGTGAATGTATTACGCAATTTAACAATAGAAGCCGAAAGTTGCTAACAATAAAGTAATCTTGGAACAACAATAAATTTGAAAGTTTAATAATGCTACTAATAATTCTTGGAACAATAATGTAATATTTAAAACAGTTTATAAATAGCCAATCATAAACTATAAAACCTTTAGTTAAATAAAGGTATTCTATGAAGTAAGCTTAGCCAATCAGAAACTTTAAATATAGTACAAGCATAAATTTAAGCGGTAGAAGCCAGACGCTACAAGACAGCGTTCCCAGGTACACGCTATTAGATTGCGTACCCGATCGGTACGGACGTTTTCAATGTGTGAGACATGAAAATTCATTACGGCGAGAATAATATAAAGTTTACGCGTTAAAAAGTAATTAATCAACTCACAGCTCTACAGTATGATATTTCAGTGAAGTGTTATTTAATCGTGAGAAGGATTAATAAAAGGAGTGAAGTAAAAATGATAATGTGTGTAAGCCTTCATTCTTTAGCCACACCAAGCCCTGCTAAAGGATACGTGTTTCTACAAATCACTACTGACTAAGCCGAGGCAAATATACATATATAATATTCAAATAAACATAAAAATACAAACTTGATTTTTTTTAAAGTGGGGCGAAGGCCACCGGAAAGTAAACTTGGGGCGAAGACCACCGGAAACTTTGTACCATACGTGGAGCTGCAACTACTTCAAGTTTTGGCTCCCCAACGGTGGAACTACAATACACATTCTTCATAGCCAAGTGCAAAACTACCACCACCACCAATAATTTATTTGCTTCACTTTTTATGTAACTATATTTTTTGCTGAAAACGTTGTTTTAAAGGATTTTCTATCCATATTATGGAAATTAGTTGTACCATATACCTGGAAAGGATGCTCGTGACCCGAGTTTGACTTGCGTAAACGCAAACTACCAGATGGAAGGAAAGAACAAATATTTCCAAGCCATGTATTATCTCACGTCTTAAGTTCTTATTTGTTTCTACTGGATTTGCATATTCTAGTCACCAGAGTAGGCAAATGTAAGAGCTGAGAGTGAGTCATCAAGCCAGGCTATTGCAGAAACGTGATTTAGTGCATCAGCTAAATCAGCTTCGTTCACAACTCAGTTAACGCTGCTACATGAGTACCTCTACTCGCTCCCACGTTTTGCATGTTTGCATTTAGACACTAGAGTCAATGGAATGGTGCGTTGATTCGCTCTCAGTCAATATCTGTTAAGAACTACAGTCCAGCAAACTTTTGGGAACACATGCGAGGCAATTGAGTCCAATCTTGACTTCTTCTATTTCTTATCTGGCAAAAAGCTAAACGGTACAACTTTTAACAATGCAGAACTTAAAAGTATCGAAAGTTTATCTCAAAGTATTAGACATACTTCGATACCATCAAGTATAGAGGTCCCATCTCTACTCAAAACTAAAACACTCGCATTTAAAAATTAATATGTATACGTCAGCAGGAAAAGTGGACGCATGGGTAGAAGAAATCCGATATGTTAAACATTTCGCTTACCTAGGAGTAAG